>JAQQAF010000008.1:29953322-31343322 GCA_029747655.1 Ensete ventricosum | reverse complement strand
GTAGCAAGAGAGCACTGGCAACAAGGGGAGGAGAGATGAGCGCTAGCAACAAGGGAAGTGATTGGCCGTTCTCACCGAGGTGGGTTCAGATCGACAGCGTCCGTCGTGTGACTGCAACAACACGGTCCACCCTTTCAGGAAAGGTGGATGGCAGAGGGCACAGGAGTTCGACCCTGGAGATCAAGACAGGGAGGGAGCCAATGGCATAGCAGAGCAGCGGTTGTTTTGCTGCGATGACTGGGAGCAGCAATGAGAAGCCACAGTGGGAAGTGATCAAGGAGACTGTCGCCACTTCGGGGTTCATCGTGGTGCAGTCTAGTACTTGTCATAGTGCCACTTGTAGTAGGATAGGAAATTCCTGCATATACCGCTCCTGGATCCTCGAACCAATAATCCTCCTGTGGCAACTACAGCGGGGCAGCAAAACACTGGCAGAATCTACTCCCGGAGCAGTGATATGATGCTGAATGTTGGAGCAACAAAGGATGTCAGTGGAGAATCCTTCATCATTTTGACGAGTCGAGGGAGGCGATGTTCCGTCGATGGTAGCCGCCTCCACACTGTTACAGGAAGAGCAAGAGAAGGGTGGAAGAGTACCAAAGAGCAGCCAAAGATGAGAAGAAGGAAGGAGAAAGAAGCAGCTGTAGGCTCTCGTTGTCGATTTCACTTGGCTGTAGATGTCACTGTCGAAATGCCACACTAACAAGATGTTGATGATGCAGTTTGTGAGCAATTCGTCTCCATGAATTGAGTGATGATGAGTCTGGTAGACGCAACAACCAGAGGATGCCACAAGCACAGAGGTCACAGTCACTAGGCAAGGCAATGCAGTTGTGTGCAGGACTCAAGTACGCTGCAGGAGCACTTCGGTGATGGTGATTGAGATCGATGAGAGAGTGTTCTATTGTAGCTAACGGCAACCTCCAGCATCATAGAAGGAACCGCGACGATCTGCCGAGAGGAGCGATGGCACTCCGGGATCGTTTTCGCTGATGCTGTCGTGTGACAACGAGAAGAGAGAAGGGGTCTGCCACAAACTAGAACCCCTGCTGGTGCTAATGGGGTGGGCGACTACTGCGATAGGGGAGGCAATGGTGCGACAGGGCAGCGCTGGAGTAGTAGAGGAAGAAGATGGTGATGGGTCCGACAGCAATGTGTCCAAGGCCTTTACAGTGACGTCGCTAAGACAAGGCGAAAGAGACAAGGCGATGAGGAAAGGGATGTGGTCAGCAACATAGGAAAGACAGTAGGTATTTTGCTGCGTGCACTTCCGAAAGGGATGCTATGTTTTTATCGAGAAAATAAAGATCGATCGACTGCAACTTCACAGAAAAGAAGAGGAGAATATCATCCATCATATTTAGTAAGGAGCAGTTTAGCCAGAGGGGGAATCATCAATATTAAGAAACAAAGATTCTTTTTTTGACTTTACGTCTACTAATATTACCCTAGGAAAAGAGATATAGTTTGAAAGTAATAGCAAACTTAGTTAGTAAAGTTGACAGATCATCGCAGGTTCTTAGGCTCAAATCCCGCCTCTATCACTTATTTTCTATACAAAAAAAAATTGAACTTCAAAGAGCTTCCAAATTAGTCTTTGGTTGTTCTTTTAAAAAATCCATTTGTGTGAGAAGGACAATTACGATAAAGTTGATTAACACATCTTCTCCAACTTAGGATCACTTTTGAATTCTACCAATTTCTCTATCAACCATTATGATCTAGTGGACTTGAAAGATTGTCATTAGTGACAAAAGATCCAATATAATTTATAACCCAATTGCTTTGAAATTTTTAATCTTGTGCTTTACAAAAAAGATAACATTTTAAAGAAAAGATTTTGGATTTAGTCAGATTTATCTTCAAATTAGTAGAGGCAGTGAAGACATCAAGAGCCTTAATAATATTGGTACAAGATCCGTCCAAGGTCTTCCGATGAGATGAAAGACTAAGTGAGAAATCCTAAGGTTATAATTTTGAAAGTTTTGATTTTTCATCATTAACTCATTTATAAAGAAAATTACAGATAAATTATTTTTTTTATTTTTTAGTTATTGTTTTCAGTCCGACAAAAGTTGCTTAAGATGGGGCATTTCGTCACCCACATTTTCCTTTTTCCCTTAAAACCACAGGTTTCATGTTTTATTACGTAGCTATCAGCAAAGGTCACGTGGTAGCGCACATGGTAAGGTAGTCATCAGGAGGAGCATCATCGAATTAAATGTCCGAAATGGAGCAGAAAACTGAACACGCATCTTTAGAACGAATAAGGGCGTCAGGGCTATCATCGTAAATATATACCGAAGAAGGGAGCAGCGGCTTCAGAATATACTAATCGACCTCATCTGTTATGTTTTTTTGATTTATTTTTTGAGCTTCATCTCATTTTTCACCCCCTTCTCTCTTTCGATCGACGTGGTCCGTTGAGCCTTGAGGTTAGGGTTTGTGCTTTATTCCAGGAATACGTGGTCTCACTCCATTGAGATCTACGGATAGGTTTTCTCTTCTCGCTGCTCGCGCTCTTCTCACCCCCGTGCGCCGTCGGGTATCGTTCTGGGAAGCCCTAACCCCATCTTCCTGTGCTCTTGAAGTATTGCGGTGAAGGCTGCCCTTGTAGGAATTTCCCAGACAGCGTCGTAAAGTCTCACCTATTCCTCCAGCTTCGTAGGGAAATGGGCGGACGAGCGGTCGTCAGCGACGAGGAAGGTGCAAAATCGATGTGCTTTTATTTTGTCTTCATTAAATCCCTTTTCTTCACCCCGTCGTTCTCTTTTGGTTCATAGATGAGGTCGAAGAGGATGCGGAAGAACGGACCATGGAGCAGGATGCTGATGATGTTGGCGATAGGGGCAATGACGACGAGGAGGAAGACGAGGAAGGTGGACTTGAAACTCAACTGACGCCTGTCACTTGTGATGATTATAGTTCCTAGGGTTTCGAATTTCGGGACAGTTTTTTTTTTTTTAATTGCTTAATTGAGTTGTTCTCTGCGGGCAGAAGAGGGCCAAGATGAGTACGAACAGGATGGATTTATAGTGGACGATGTAGAAGAGGAGGAGCCGGAAGAGGAGGAGGAAAAGCAGGACAGTGATGAGGAGAGACATAGAAGAAAGAAGAAGAAGAGAAGGTGATGTAGCACTCGACATTTTAATTGTTGAAGATCCTTTCTTGTTCATAAATGTACATTATGCACTTCAGAGATTCAGAGAAGAACTACGTTCTTGATGAGGATGATTACGAATTGCTCCAGGACAACAACATAACTGGCTTCCATCGCCCACAACCAGTATGTCTCCTATGCTTGCTACTCAATCTTATTAGCCTTTTTAAATTTTTTGCATTTTCTTTCTTGTACGTTGGTATGTGTTTCTTCAAGTTGTTACTGTTGTTAATTCTCTGCAGAGTAGCAAATTCAAGCGCTTGAAGAAGGCTGGAAGGGATGAAATGGATGAACAGTCTGGGTTTTCAGATGATGAAGAATTAGATAGGAACAGTCATGGTGGTCGAACAGCTGAAGAAAAACTTAAGCGTAGCTTGTTTGGAGATGATGAAGGTAATAATTTGTTGAGCTTGTCATGATGATTAATTTGCAGAAATTACTTATCCTTCTGTTTGATCACCCAGTGGTACCACTAGAAGATATTGCTGAGGAAGAGGAGCAGCAAGAAGAAGAAGAAGATGCAGACATTATGGGTGAAGAAGATGAAATGGCAGATTTTATTGTGGATGAAGAAGATGTTGATGAAACTGGTGCTGTTGTAAGGTCTGATATGTTATTTTTTGTTGGCTTTTTAGTATACTCCTTTGTCGTTTTTGCTGTTCTCCGACTATTTTTTACCATTAAATGACTTTTTATAGAAAGAAAAAGCTGAAGAAAAAGAAGTCACGACAAGCTCCAGGAGTTTCATCATCTGCTTTGCAAGAAGCCCATGAGATATTTGGTGACGTTGATGAGCTTCTAATGCTCCGAAAGCAAGGACTTGCAGCTGTTTCTGGTGATGGCACCTGCAGTGAAAAGAGACTGGAGGATGAGTTTGAACCTTTTATTCTTTCAGAGAAGTACATGACCACAAAGGATGAAATTATCCGAGAAACAGATGTACCTGAGAGAATTCAGGTAATAAAATAACTTTCTTTTTCTTGTAGCTAGCGTATGGGAGATGGACTTATTCCAAACTTCTCGTATTTTAATGTGTTCTTTTCCCTTGCAGCTGTCTGAGGACATAACTGGACCACCTCCAACAGATGATAAGAGTATAGAAGAGGAGAGTACCTGGATAAACAGTCAGCTTAATAGTGGTGGCATCTCTCCTCTAGTTGGTTATGATCAAGTTGTCAAAGAGATAAATAAGGAGGAAATTGGAAATGTCTTGACAATGATGCATGTGCAGAAGCTTGATGTATGGACTTTTTTAATGTATTCAATTATGTATTTAAGGTCTTGATGTTGATAACTAATTGCTGTTGTTCCTCAGATTCCTTTCATTAGCATGTACCGCAAAGAGTTATGTCTTAGTCTTTTGAAGGATCCTGATGCTGAAACGCCAGATAATGAAGAAACCCCAAAGATGAAGTGGCATAAGGTACTCAAGTTGACATAACTATTTTTGGTGGTGGGTTACTGAAGCATATTCTGAAGAGCAATCTCAATTTTTTTAGGTACTCTGGGCTGTTCAGACATTGGACAGAAAATGGTTATTGCTTCAGAAGAGGAAGAGTGCTCTTCATTCCTACTACAACAAGCGCTTTCAAGAGGAAGCACGAAGAATTGATAATGAAACCAGACTTGCATTAAATCAACAACTTTTCAAATCAGTCATTGAGGCACTAAGGGATGCAAAATCTGAAAGAGAGGTTGATGATATTGATGCCAAGTTCAATCTGCATTTTCCTCCTGGTGAAGTTGATATAGAGGATGGTCAATTTAAGAGACCAAAGCGGAAATCATTGTACAGTATTTGCCACAAAGCTGGTCTGTGGGAGGTTGCTGACAAGTTTGGTGCCAGTTCTGAGCAATTTGGATTGCTCCTCTCATTAGATAAAGTGATGTCTCCTCTTTTCTTGAATTTTCTGCTTATTTTATTTCTTTTAAAGGAATCGAAGATGATATGTTCATTATTGGGAGAATGGTCATACATTTGGTGAGATGATATATCATTTGCATGCTGTTTGGGATATATTTGTTTCATTACTTAAGCTTCTAGCTTTTTGTTTCTGGTGAGTTTTTAGTGTTATTGTGTTAAATTATGTTTTGCGTGTTCTTTTCTTTACCAGATATTGGATGAGCTTGAAGATGGAAAAGAAACTCCTGAAGAAATAGCAGCAAATTTTACATGTGCTTTGTTTGAAACACCACAAGATGTTCTTAAAGGTGCTAGACACATGGTATGTATGTTCTGTTCTTTTTTTCCTCCTGAAAAGATGCTGTTAAGTTGTAATATTCCTGATCTCAAGTTTTGTGGATTTTGCCACAACTTTGTCTTTGTTCTGTTGCAGGCAGCTGTGGAAATTGGTTGTGAACCTAATGTTCGGAAACATGTACGCAGTATATTCATGGAGAAGGCTGTTGTGTCAACAAGTCCTACTCCTGAGGGAAATATGGCAATTGATCCTTATCACCAGCTTGCAAGTGTAAAGTGGCTGCGCAATAAACCATTATGTGAGTTTGTGGATGCACAGTGGCTTCTCATTCAGAGAGGTGAAGAAGAGAAGCTGCTTCAGGTCACAATTAAATTACCAGAAGAGATCCAAAAGAAATTGTTAAGTGATGCTTCAGAGTATTATCTGAGTGAACGTGTCAGTAGATCTGCACAGCTTTGGAATGAACAACGAAAGATGATATTGGAAGACTCATTTCTGGCTTTTATTCTTCCATCAATGGAAAAGGAAGCTCGATCATTATTGACAGCTCGAGCCAAGAATTGGCTTCTTATGGAATATGGAAAACAATTGTGGACTAAGGTCTCTATTGCCCCTTTCAAGCGGAAGGATGCGGATATTGATTCGGAGGATGAGTCTGAGTCAAGAGTAATGGCTTGCTGTTGGGGACCTGGAAAGCCTGCAACTACGATTGTTATGTTGGATTCAGCAGGAGAAATGGTGGATGTGCTATATGCTGGTTCGATTAGCGTTCGATCCCAGGCTGTTGCTGAACAACAGAGGAAAAAAAATGATCATCAGCGAGTCTTGAAGTTCATGACTGATCACCAACCTCATGCTGTCTGTGTAGGAGCAGCAAATATGGCCTGCAGACAACTAAAGGATGACATTTATGAAGTACGTCTGGTGTTGTCTTTTTACTTTCATATTCAATCTTACATCTGGCTTTTTCCTTGGATTAATTGCAATTTCTACAATATAGTTGGTTATTTTGGTTGTTTTTTGTATGCGCAACACTATAGCTTGTTAATGTGTGGCTCTAAGGTGCAATTCCTGATACTCCTTTCCAAGGTTAGCAATTTCATATACTGGTACTGTACTGGTCAGAGCTAGGACTGGTTTCGTACCAGTGTGGTGACACTTGACTTGGTACACCATACATTCAAAGCTTCAAAAGAAGTACAGAAAAAAACCTAAAACGGAAAGAAAGAAATTGCTTGATGCATAGCCTGTGTTGCCTGGTATTAACTCTGTGCCAGGTGGTACCAACCCACTTGTGTACCAGTTTGTCATGTATTTGTAAACTATTGAACTGATAACTTGCTCCTTTCCATCGTTGATTTCTCAACATCTGCTCATTTTCTGATGAGCTTGTTAAGTTACTGATAAGAGTACCATTACTTGTTATTTCAGTGTTATGGTCAATCTTATTTGACTAGTTTAAATATTAATCATAGTTTTTTTTTCTCTAACTCCTAAAACACTGATGTGGTTGTGATGAACAAAAGCCACCTAACAAATGTTGAGTTTGAGACTTCATCCCATAAATTTTTACATCTAAAAAATTATTTTATACTTGATCCATTTACCAAAGGGATAAATATTTTGAAGAGGCTACCTAAGTCAAGATTTTATCAGATAACCACTAGGTCATGAGATCAAGAACATGTCTTACCACTTGACCTTTATAAAAAAAAAAAGGGAAAAGAAAATACTTGTCTTCTGTAGCAAGGTTTGACTTATCGGTCTGTACCGGTGTACCAACATATTGTTGGTACTAGTACCAGATGGTATGCACAGTGTGTACCACCCGATATTAAAATATAATATAATATTTTTTAATAAATATAATATAATATAATATTAAATTATTAAAATATTTTTAAAAAAGAATGACGTCGCCTCGATCTTTCTCCCCGCGCGGGGAGACGCTCCGTCTCCTCGCGTGGGAGAAAAAGCAGCCACGGGCGTGGGCGACCCGCGGGTGAGGACGACGCGCGGACGAGGTATTCTTTCTTCTCTTCTATTTTTCTTCTTTTCCTCTTCTTCTTCCCTTTTTCTTCCTCAATCGACCGTCGACGGTCAATTTCTCTCTCAATCGACCACCGACAGTCGATTTCTTCTTCAATCGACCGCCGACGGCCGAAATCGATCGCCGACGGTCGATTTTTGGTGGAACTGCCCGGTAGCGGGCGGTCCGCATACCGGTAACTTGGCGGACCGGTATGTACCACCCATACTGGGCGGTACAAGTCGAAATTGCAAACCTTGTTCTGTAGTAACTAGTGCTAAGGAAAAACCTTTGCAAAGGTCGTTCATGATTGCTGATCTAACATAAAAATTTTGCCTTTGGTAGACATATTAGAACTAATTCAGGTTAGGACCAAGTCTTTTGTCAGTAATTAGTTGCCAAAAGCCATATAATTATCATGTGGCTTTGTATAGGTATTAATTGAGAAGAAATTATTGGAGGAAATATGGGCCTTTTTTGGGAGTTATGAAGCATAATTGTTGGCCTGAATAAAATACCTGGTTAATAAGCCTTTAGTGAACTGTAGGTTTATGGATTATCTGTAGATTAATATAGTTGCAAAAAATGATCTCAAGGGAAAGGAATCTTTTTTTGCTTGGGGTGTTGGAAAACCATTTTCTTCTTTTCTCTTGTATTTGGGGCAGATGGAGGTGAGAGTCCCTCCTCTTAGGTGGGTTATCTGGAAAATTTGAGAACATACACTTCAACTCTAGGTGAAGAAGTTTGGGGAATTGGGTTTTTAAGTGATCTCGTGTCACTTATGATTTTTGGTTTATGAAACTATTTTAATCATGAAAATTGATTTAGAAATAAACGGTTTTGTAGCCTCATTAGTTTGGTACTTCCTTTACATTTATATTTTTATTTTTTTTCCATTAGTTTGACAGCTTGTTTGTACAATTTAGCCCCTTCATTATGATCTATGATTGTTTAATTCTAAAATTTTTTTGACAAGCCATAGTTATGACCACCGAAAAATAGAGGGGTCTCTTTTGGGGCACATGTACCACCTCTGTTTTCTAATATATAGTAGTGATCCCTTTTACATATCTGCATTTTTATCCCCACAAGGTCTGGAAAATCCATTAAGGGAACTTGTCATCACTGATCATAATCCTAGATGAGCCTCATAGAGTAATTCTTTTTATGGTTAGTCTTTACTGGAATTTAATGACTCATGTACCCTTTTATTTATTAGTTGCTAGTTTGCCTTCCCTTGTATCTTTTTGGTCTAATTATAGATTTAACTATGTCTATCTTAAGAAAACAACATGGAGCTGCAACAGATTCATTGCTATGGGGTAGGAAGCATCCACTCCTCTTTTGCTCTTTTCTTCCTTGACTCCTTCCATGCCCAACTAGCTGTAACAATGATCCATCCACCTTGGGCCCATGTTGGTCCTTGATTGAATCCGTGTGGGTCCAATACAAGCCAACACATTGATGATCGAGATATGCATCTGGTACATGCCGACTGTGCTGAAACACACGATGTCAGCATGGGTTTGATACCTCTTTGTAAGGGTTTTGGCTGTCCGAAACCCTTAAAACCGTATTTTATGGGTGTTTCCTACCTAATAAAGTCAATATTCATATAATTTAACTAGTTCAACTCTACAAGACAACTTATATTACATTGCAACATGAAACAAAAAAGAAGTAATGATGAAATCTAAAACGTAAATTGTAATAGATAAATAAGTTAAGAGTTACTGAATTAGTGATGTAAAATAAATGGTTGTCTAATAAGATCATATACTTGTTCCTACCACCAAAATGATTATCATGATATCACTATGAGGAGTTAGGGTCCTAGATGTAATGATAGTAAAGATAAATATGGTATGTCTATATGACCCAAGTATGATACTCTCATAACAGCTAATACTAGTATACATTGTGCCACTGATGCATCAAAGTTGTAGCAGTTGTGGTTTCATCATTGTCAACAGCTTGTGGGCTAGTAGGAATGTAGTAAATATAATTGCACAGCATGTAGTGTGATCGAGACCCGTCACTATTTTGTTGTTTGTGGGTAAATATAAAAATGACTAACTATCGTCATTCATCAGTTAGCCATCAGATCCAAGACAATAGGAATGCTGACAATGTGAGGAATTGTTGTTCGAGTATTGTGTAGGTTCTGTCTCATATCTTTGCATCAACTGCGACAGATGTTCCCTTTCCTTTACAGCCCTATACATGTCATGTGGATCCTTGTGCTCCATGGTCTGCATCCTGGCTAACTGATGACTAAAAGATTTCTCTGAGTAGTGGGAATGTAAGTTTGGTCGCCCTAACCACATCATTAGTCAAAGCAGTACTGTTCACATCATTTATATCTTAGCGGACATCATGAAGAGTAGAGTGCTAGGGAGAAGATGTCTCATCACTAGATTATAACTTGTCTCATCGATTGCAACCAATGGATTAGCCGACTACAACACTGACCGACCCTGTTGTCGAAGTAACCAGATGCATGAGCTGTTTGTGTGTTATTATAACCTTTATAAGTGGACAGGAGATTAAAAGAGTGTCTTTTGAGCTGTATAACAACTCAAAAGACTTTTGAAGGGGGATAGCATGGGATGGGCCTGTCCTTCATGGACCATTTGGTTCGAGGCAGTCTGCAACTCAGTTCACCGGTGGTTAGTACATACCACTCCAGGTGATACGTCTTCCCCCTCGTCATTTTGTTTCCACTACCTCATCTTTCAATTTCATACCTCTTATCTTCTCTGAGAACCTGGATCTTGGCATTGATGCCACCATCTCCACCAACCAATGGCAAGCATGATGAGGTCTCACCTATCCCCAAGCAATTTTTGCTAATTCCATTGGTCTACTTCTATCAACTTCGGGCATCTTGGAGAGTCAGTTACAACAGTGTATACTTCTCATTTGTTGATTACATATGCTAGGGTCCTCTTCACTTGTTGCTTAGGAGAGCTCCTATGATTCTGACCTTAGGTTGGATGTCTTCTCGTGTGTGTGTTGCTTCTCCAACTTTTGAATCTAGCAAGGCAGGTCTACCTTGCCCACTACCACCATACTAATCTTCAACTGGTTGTGTTTCCAACCACCATTTAAGGATTGGAAGATTGGTCTGTGTCGTAATGATATATAAGGTTGAAAAGATGTTATTACATACCTTTTCATTTTTATTGGCAATTTATCTGAGAAGCTGAATGTGAACCACTGCAATTTGAATATCTTGTTACGTATTTTGATCTTTCACCACTGCAATTAACTGTATTTAGTGCTTAGATTAGTTTCAGGTTCATCTCTTATTGATTCGTAGTTTTTTAGAGCATCTTAAGCAGCTAATAGTTAATGCTGAAGTATTTCATGTCCTCCAATTCCAGGGAGGTATGCTCAAAGTCACTTTCTTGTATGGACCGTGGCGTCTGATCTACCTTTGTTATGGATTGACATTTAACGTACTTCATCTTCACTGTGTATGACACACATATCGTAACTTCTATGGGCATGTCATTTGGATGATATGTAGTAGCCTTCATAAATAACCATCTAATGTCTGAAAAAACATGTCCATTGTGGGTGTAGTGTGAATGGTTGCCTTTTATAATTAATTGGTTATTTTAACTGTGAATGCTGCATATACTATGTTCTGAAAACAGATATGATCAGCAAATCATACTTGTTGGACTAAGGACCAGTATTGGACCATTTGTTCTAGTAAAGGTTGAGTATTATTTTATTATTATTATTTTTTGGGTGATAGTGGGCAATAAACCTTTGGATGTACTGGTATGCTACCAGTCCAGTAGATTACGGGCCTAGAGTTAGATTCTTGGTTCATGCATATACATTTGAAGACATATATATCAACTTCTGTTTGATGACTGTTAATTGTTCTGAGAATTTACTGAGGCTTAAAACTTCGCACATATTATGTTTTGCAGGTTATTTTCAAGATTGTGGAAGATCATCCAAAAGATGTCAGCCAAGATTTAGAATACATCAGTATTGTCTTCGGTGATGAATCTTTGCCTCGCCTTTATGAGAATTCAAGGGTTTCGGCAGATCAACTCCCCGGTCAACCAGGTAAGAGTATTTTCTTTAGGATACTTTACTCAATTGCATGCTAAACCATTTTTGGTGTGGTTTTTTATAAAGGTATTGTGAAACGTGCTGTGGCTCTTGGCCGATATCTGCAAAACCCTTTAGCTATGGTTGCTACGCTTTGTGGACCAGGGAAAGAGATACTATCTTGGAAACTTTGTCCCTTGGAGCATTTTCTTACTCCAGATGAGAAGTATGAGGTTGTTGAGCAGGTTATGGTTGATGCAACCAATCAAGTTGGTGTGGATATAAATCTAGCTGCAAGTCATGAATGGCTTTTTGCTCCTTTACAGTTCATTTCTGGTCTTGGGCCACGAAAAGCATCTGCTTTGCAAAGAGCATTTGTTAGGGCTGGATCCATTTTTAATCGGAAAGAGATACCCATGGGTAAGATTCTTAGAAAGAAAGTTTTCATTAACGCTGTTGGTTTTTTGCGTGTTCGCCGGAGTGGGGCAGCAGCTGCTAGTAGTCATATTATGGATCTTTTGGATGACACAAGAATTCATCCAGAATCATATGATCTGGCAAAGAATCTGGCCAAGGATGTCTATGCTGAGGACGTTCCAAATGATACAAACGATATGGATGATGATGTACAAGAGATGGCAATTGAACATGTTAGGGAAAGGCCTCATATGCTTAAAGTGCTTGACATCAATGAGTATGCCAAGAGCATTTTTACTCGGTATGGGACCAACAAAAGAGAGACTTTGTATGATATAAAGATGGAGCTTCTGCATGGATTTCAGGATTGGCGGACACCTTTTAAAGAACCAGGTGCAGAGGAGGAATTTGCTATGCTCTCTGGTGAAACGGATGATACCATTTCAGAAGGGAGAATTGTTCAGGTTACAGTGCGCCATGTACAAGAGTCTCGTATCATTTGTGCATTTGATTCTGGTTTGAAAGGGATGATATTCCCTGATGATTTCTCGGATGAAGGATATGATCATGAGAAGGTACGTGAGGGTGATATACTTACCTGCAAGATTAAGCATGTCAATAAGAATAGACTTGTGGTTTACTTGACATCCAAGGCTAGTGATTTAAGGAAAAGACCATTCAATATTCATAATCGTGATCCTTATTACCATGAGGATGAGGCCAGTTTGCGGAGTAAGTTGGAGAAGGCTAGAAAGGACAAGGAACGTGCAAAGAAACATTTCAGGCCAAGGATGATTGTTCATCCCCGTTTTCAGAATTTGACAGCTGATGAAGCAATGGAGGTGTGTATAATTAATAAATGGCATCTAATAATTATTAACATCTCTGCTTTGCTTAATGTTGTAATGCATTGAAATTAGGTCTTTAAACTTATTTATTGTGTACAGTACCTCTCTGATAAGGAACCTGGTGAAAGCATTATCCGGCCCAGTTCTAAAGGACCATCATTTTTAACATTGACATTAAAAGTTTTCGATGGAGTTTATGCTCATAAAGAGATAGTGGAGGGTGGAAAAGATCACAAAGATATCACAAGCTTGCTTCGTCTTGGAAAGACGCTAACAATAGACAAAGATACCTTTGAAGACCTTGATGAGGTCTGTACATAATTTTTAATCTTGTTTATACTTATATTTTTCTGAGTTTGCAGTTCTTTAGTTCTTTTCAGTCATGATAATACCCGAAGCATATTATGCTTTATGGTTGACAATTATTCTAATTTTTTTGTATATGCATCTTGAAAATCCTAAATTTACCAATTTTGGATTGTTGAATGCGGCATCAAAATTAAAAAAAATCCGTGAGACATCATTTTTTTTATATAGTAATTTTTATTGTGTTGAAATTGTATAAGTCTTGCTAAATTCTGAAAGAGCAATGAACTAAATAATTTGATTGTCTTATTAATAAAAAATGACAGCTTAGGTTGCTCTAGTTGTTATAATTCTATTTCTTCAAGGAAGTGCTTAGACGTAATATTTGCTAGTAATAAGCTGTAATATTTTACCCAAAGTTTTCATACCGGTCCATACCGGTGAACTGACATTTTCTTGGTACTGGTATGGTACTGGTAATGGGTGGTACGCACAGTGTGTATCATTTGGTATATTAAAATATATTAAAATATTATATAATATAATATTAAATATTAATATATTAAAAATAAAGGGGTGATGTCGTCGAGGCAACGTCGCCTCGATCTTTCTCCCTGCGCAGGGAGATGTTCTGTCTTCTCGCGCGGGCGAGGATGGCGCGTTTATTTCTTTCTTCTTCCCCTCTTATTCTTCTTTCTTCTTTTTCTCTTCTTCTTCTTCTTCCCTTGTTCTCCCTCAATCGACCGCCGACGGTCGATTTTGGTGGTACCACCCGGTAGCGGGCGGTTTGCATACCGGTAACCTAGCGGACTGGTACATACCACCCGTATCGGGCGGTACAGATCAAAATTGCAATACTTGATTTTACCAACATTTAGGAGTTTCTCTCAGAACTTGGAGAAAAATATAAGATAATGCAATAGGAAGGTTATTGTTCTAATTTTTCTCCTTGATTCAAATGGTATCTTATTAGGTGCATTTTTATATCCAGATTGTTAGCAGCAAAGCTAAGACAGTACAAATGCTTTTCCAGGCTATAGCATATTTTTTTAAAAACTTCTCCATTCTTACGTGTCAAGTTTCTAATTGGTAAGAGTAGGTGCAAAATCAAAACTATTAGATTTCTTGACTTATGTATTTGGTTAGTAAGAAGCTGGTTTGCAAAAGCCTTCTCCAGCATCCAGTTTACTTTTTGGCATTTATATTTTCCTTTACATATTGCACAAGCTTGCTGTAACCTTTTGCCAGACTTAAAAGGTTTGGTCGTTTGTGAAATGTCTCAGTATCTTAATCAATTGATTAACTACATAATTACTTAAAGAAAGAAGGATAATTATATATCTTCTATTCTGTCAGTGAAAATTTAGGTGAGTCGAGATCTCTTTCTAATGGTATGTTGCTCTCCCACTTTCAGGTTATGGATAGATATGTTGATCCATTAGTCACTCAACTGAAAAACATGCTTTCTTACCGCAAATTCAGGAAAGGAACAAAGGCGGAACTTGATGACTTGCTAAGGGCAGAGAAGGCAGCAAATTCAATGAGGATAGTTTACTGTTTTGGGATTTCTCATGAACATCCAGGGACTTTCATTTTATCATATATTAAGTGTACAAATCCACATCATGAGTATATTGGATTATATCCGAAAGGTTTTAGGTTTCGGAAAAAGGATTTTGATGATATTGATCGCTTGGTGGCTTATTTTCAGAAGAACATAGACAAACCACCACCTGATGCTGGCCCATCGATACGGACACTTGCTGCAATGGTACCAATGAAAAGCCCTGCATGGGTCTCCTCTAGCGGGGGATATGTTGGCAGTGGTTCAGCAGGCAGTAATGATGGTTGGAGAGGTGATCGAGAAAGATCTTCCACCCCAGGTTCAAGAACTGGTATGTGATAAATGTTATAATTCATGAAATGTGTTATTTTAAAATTGAGGTACGCTGTTTATTACTCATTTTACCAGTTAGTGTAGTTGCTTCTGATTTAGTATCACCATTTGTCACTAACCAATGCTTTTGGAAACTGAAACTTCTTCCTGATTCATTTGAATAAACTTTATTGGTCCTTTCGAGATTTTTGGGATTATGAAGAGGCAAAATGATTATTATTAGTGATACGAGGAGAGGTAGAGGGAAATCTAATTTTTTTTAATAAAAAATATAAATAAATATTTAAATACTGTCAGCCTAAGATGTGACTCTTTATATTATCTCAATCATGGAAAAAGATCTATGTAGCTGTACTTCCAGATTTTGTTATTTGTTCCCAGATAGTTCAGCTATATTTGATAATAGTTTGTTTGTTTGTGTACTACAAAAGGATTGTCTTCATGTATCATGGGTGTGACTATATCTTTTTAGCATGTTACACCATGCTGTCCTGACTGGTAGGGCTATACTCAGTTCATTTTGGTTCTATTTGATATGAGTTTCTTAATCAATCATGTTTTATTTGCCTTGAACCAAATCTGATCCCAAGAAGAGCAAAAGCCAAAGTTTGAACCAAATCAAGTTTCTTGGTTCAGTTAGGCCCAGTTCGTTTTTAATGATCAAATAAATAAATAAATAAATAAATACTTGTTAATTTTAAAGCAGGTGGATTCTCCCATTGCTGGTCACAAACAGTTGTCTTTTCATAAAAAAATTCCATCTACTTTAGCTTTGCATAGTCTCCATACCTAAGAATTGCTTTACCTAATCTGGCCCCAAGAAGAACCAATGCTAATGTTTCAACTGAGTCAAGTTTCTTGGTTCGGTTAGGTCTAATGATAAAATAAATGAATAAATACTTGACTTATTGCCTTTAAAGCAGGTGGATTGTCCCATAGCTGGCCGCAAACAGCTGTCTTTTTAATTTTTATCAAAAGATCATCATACTTTTAACCAAGGTTTGCAATACCATACTGTACCACTCGGTATGGGCGATTTGTACTGGTCTGATAGAGGACCGGTATGCGTGGTACAGCTCGGTATCTTAATATACCATGTGTTGGTATGCTCGGTACCTTAATATACCATGTGTTGGTATGCTCGGTACAGCTTGGTACTGATAGCTGATTGGTGCACCGATACAGTACGGTATTTAGAACCTTGCTTTTTAACTTTATAGTTGAGTCTCCATGCCATAATTACAGAACTCTGCTTCCTAACTAGAATTGCTTTACCATGAGAAATGGAGGTTGCCATAACTGGACATTTTATACGTCTCCTTGTATCGATAGCTTAGAGACACTGATCCACTGCCACTGTGGATTATAATAGCTGCATTCTCTCAATCCTACTCTTAGAATCTGTGTTAGACTTCTATAAGAGAATCTTGCAGCTTCCATTTTACAATAGCCAGAGCCAAGATCTGGAATCCTTCAATTAGAATTCAGGAAGAATTTATAGTATTTGCTGGTAGTTTCATAAAACAGATTACCCTATCCCAAATGTATTATTTTATATTGATTATGATTCAATTGAATATTGGCCTAGCAGATACTTTAATTTGCTTTGAGAAGCCTCTGTAGGAAACAAATGACGAATAGTTGGTTATTTTCATATTGAATCAATGTTTCAATTATTATGATTCAGCATATGAAGATTCGTTATATCTGTTTTTAATGGGTTTAATTAACATAGATCTGTAATGATGTATTGACCTACATCAGCTTGAAAATCAAGAAAAGAGTTCTGGTATCAATATTGCAAATGCTGGTTGAGAATATTTTGCAATGTGGCTCTCCACCATACCTCTACAATTTGTTGCAGGGGTAATATTTCAGCAGTAGGACTCAAAATAATTGTTAGGTTGTTTGTCCTAGATCTTCTGCCCTGAAGAGGGTAATGCACTTGACTTTTCAGTCATAATTGACACCAACCTCTTGTCTTGTTACCTCGAATCCTTTTCGAATGCCACTCCGACCAACAACTTTGCATCTTATTATTAGTGCATGTTTGGATGTACTAATTTGACTAAGTTTATTTGATTTAGATAAAACTTCGAGTCATCTTTCCATAACATTATGGTTAGTGATGCATCTTGCAAGTTAATTTTCATCATAACAAGTATGCCTGGTTGCTGCCAGCATTTGTTTGGACATTCTTACCCTGTTTGCTTTTGCAAGCAGGTGACAGGTTTGACTCTAGGAACACTGGCGGTCGAGATGTTCATCCGAGTGGTCTTCTTTGTCCAGGTCGAGGTCGTGGGCGAGGGCATGGCAGAGGAAATAATTTTGGTTCCGAGGACTCTGATTCTGATTATGGTTCTGCAAAATGGGGTTCGAATGAAAACGATAGCGCATTTCCAGGTGCCAAGGTTCAGAATTCCCCTGGAAGAGATCCTTGGGGCTGGGGCAGCGCAGGCAGTGGTGGTGGCCAGGGTGGGGCCAGCACTGGAGGTGGTAATGATGGTGGGGATTGGGGAAGTGGCTACCCCACTGATAAGGGTGGTGACAAGTGGGGTGGAGGTGGCATCAAGGGGGCTTGGAGTGAAGGTGGCAGTAGCTGGGGAACAGGAGGCAATGTTGGTGGTGGCAGTGGTAGTAGTGCTGCTCCTGGCTGGGGTGGTAATACAAGTGGTGGTTGGGGTGGAGGCTCTAGCTTTGGTGGCAGGCCTGGTGGTGGCTTGAGTGAGGAATTAGCAAATCCCAATAAATCAGGTGGTGGTTTGGCTGCTGGATTTGATGCTCCAAGCACAGGATGGAGTGATTCTAGGAGATCAATACCGTCTCAACCTGATACAGGAAATGGATGGTCTTGAGGTTGGTAATCTTGAAGAGTCCTGCAATTTTAGTTATGTCCAACCCTGTCGGAAGTGTTTAAAGGTACAATGTGCTAATGTACAAATTCTGTTTTTATTTTTTATTTTTTATTTTTATTTTGGGACTGGAGCAATGGAACAGTATAACCATCTTTCCCTCTCCTCGTCCGTCTTTCTATCAATATTGTCATTAGGTTGGTTGTATATTGGTCCATTGGGGGGTTAAATGGGTACTGGACTCTTTCAGATTCAACTGAAAGTTCTTTTATATTTTGGTGTAGTTGAGCTTAGATAGAACCATCATTTTGCCTTTGACGATCACATCTAGTGATGCCTTCTTTGTTCGAATCAGAATGGTGTTTTGAACAATTGATACATCACATTGAGAAAAAAAAAAAAAACAAGTTGGTCTTGGCTGCAAACCGTCGACAACTTTTGTTACTGTTCATGTGATTGGGTTTTCATCATACTTAATATAAAATACTTGTTATTGGCATCAGTAATTGCTGTTGTTTAAGCGTGGGTCTACCACATCATCAAATGACCCACTGCCATGTCAGCAAGGACCATCAAGCCCAATTAGCCTTACCCAAATCGAAGTACATCTCAATCTTGTTATTGGCATCAGTAATTGCTGTTGTTTAAGCGTGGGTCTACCACATCATCAATGGGTATATTAGTTAATTTTGAAGCAGAATGACATTAATTTCGGTTAATCATATCAAATTTTACAATTCTTCTAGAATATGGTTCTAACAAGGATTACATTGATTTTTAATTTTATAATACATTTAGGATCATTTTGTATATAAAAAAAAAATGATATATGTTTAGATATGTCATTTGAAGAAGTATATTTTAGTTTATTTTTTGAGTATAACAAGGACTTTTCTGGATAAATTGTGAGGAGATGAAGGGAGGAGGTCTGCATAAATTGTGAAGATGTGAAGGAGCAGGGCCAGGTATATTATGACAAGGAGACAGGAGGACGGGGGAGACTCCCATTCTGAATCGACTCATTGATTCTAACCCAAACCTATTCAAAAAATTTATGATAGAAAATTTGATATTTATATAAATTGAATACGTTGGAGACTCCCATGAAAAGACTGCCAATTGCCCGTTTTTAAAATTGAATACGTTAGAAACTCCCAAGCAAAGAGTCTTGCATGTATCATATATATTATTTTTATGTACAAACTTGTTCTAATTGACAATTCCACGTGTAAGCAAGGAAAAGAATTTTTGCAATTAATTTGTAATTTAAGGTATGCATCGATTGTTTACAAGCAACATGTGGTCCGCTAATATATTTGTGTAAACATGACCCTGGCTGAGGATTTAAACTGAAAACTTTTGACCTTGATACCATCTTATTTATTCATCAATGTCAGTGCATCCAAAGGTATTAAACTAGTAGATGAGGTATTATTGTAATTTATTACTTTTAATAAAATCTCTAATATGACGGCAAATCTCTCTCTCAACATCGAAAAATCAAAATATATTTGGAGGAGGAAAGTATTATTTGATTGATTGACATTTTAACTGCAATGTTCATTTTTGTCGTCAATCTAAGATGTTGAGTTTGATCGGATTTGGCCCGTCCCGAAAAAAACCGCTAAATCATAGGGGATCTCACCTGATGCAAATGGTCCCAATGTTATATTTCCCAATATGGGTGATTCTAAATCATTAAGACCTTTGTCAAACAAAGTCAGAAATAATCTGACGTGGAAGAAAATTGAATTTTCAAATAGCTTTCATGTTTGTGCATGCATGCAGAGAAGACTGTCTAACCCTAACAGTTTGGGAGGATTTATCATTCACTATGTTAGAAGAATATTATTGGTGGATGCACTATTTATTGATGTGAAACATTGCGTCCATCAAAGTCCCAGTAAATATCTTTTATTTTCTCTGTCTTCTTTAAGGTATTTATTTATTACTTTTGTGTATCAATTGAAAAAAATCTTAATCGTATGGGCCTCCTCCTATCAATTGAAAAAAATCTATTTAAATAAATACATTTTATTAAATAAATATATTTTCTTGATCATATTTTGCCTATCAAATAAATAGGCGTACAAGTCATTAGTGTCCATTTGATATGCTGACTGAAGTATGTATGTATCCTCTAATCACAAGCGAAAGTAGACATTTTATTTTCTTTTTAAGTTTTTTCTCTCTGTTTCTTTAATATTTTGCCTATTAAAGATGATAATTTTCCTTTATAAGGTATGTATGCATTTACCGAAAAAATTTGCTTGTATATTGAAAGTGCAAATTGACTTCAGAAGACGAAAAAAGGTCTTTACAAAAGTTTTTTTTTTTTTATTTGATTTGGAAGACTAAGTACTTTATTTGATTTTGCAAAGTTACATTTACTAAAATTTTGGAAGGTTCGCTAACTGATAAACATTTGGTGGATTTCGCCCTCTTAAATTATATATATATATATATATATATATATATATATATATATATATATATATATATATATATATATATATAGGCTAAATTGTAGAAATATTTCAAATCTATTTCTAAATCGTTTCAATATCAAATTATATCACTTGATAGTATCTTGTAGTTGATATAATTTGAGACTCGAAATAAATGTCATATTTTATAGCATATAAATAGGGGAAGTCTTGTTTAGACCCATCCTCATACCATAATATCATAATTGTAAACCTTATGTCATTATGATTCTTGTCAAGCTATGTTTCAATATATATATATATTTTTTGACTTGATACATTTTGATGCTCATGAGTCTTGTTAGGTCTTCAACATCATTTGGTTATCATCATAAAAAAGGGAGAGATTGTTAAATCTCAAATTTTGATGATGAAATCAATTAATGAGTTTGATAAGCTAATGTGCTTTTGAGATAAATGATACAAGAAATACTTTAATCATAGACTCGGACCATCAAATGTCTAAATGTTGAGCTAAAGAGTCTGACGCTGTGTTAGAAGATTATCGTGTCAAAATAAGATATTAAGTCGAAAGATTGGTCGACGTGTCGAAGATCGGACTTTATGCTATAGGTTCGGGCATCGTGTTGGAAGGATTATATATTGTGCTGGAAGATCGAATATTATGAGAAGTAGACATGATATGAGTAATATGCTAAAGGATAGGATGATTTGCTAAAGATTCAAATAAAGTGACATAACGAATAAGTGGACGTGCCGAAAGCTTCGAAGATGTGCCCAATGAGTGGTTCTGGGTCAAGATCTTGACCATGGTCATTTTGGATCGGTATTGGGATGAAAAGAGTCAACTAATCATTAAAGCCATTGGACTTAAAGCAAGTCCAAATTGGAACCGTTAGAAGGCCAAACCAATGGCTTAAACTAGGCTTGGGTGGTGGTACCACCAAGCCCAAGCTTTAGTATTGCCTTAGTCAGCGGACAATCACTTTTAAATGCTATCAATTTTGTCGTCAAATTTTGTGATGATATGACAATCGAAGTCTAAATTTGTAGCTCATCAGAAGTTACAATGGTTGTACCATACAGTGTCAACTGTAGTACCACTCGTACCTAAAATTTTAGGGATTTAAAATTTTAGCTCTATTTTTTTGGGATCTATAAATACTTTACTCAAGCTTGATTGATGGGGCATCTATTGCTAAGTTTGTAAAATATTATAGCTCTCTGTTTGAGCACTGTTTGAGTCTCTTCCTCCTTCTCGAGTTTACTTATGATACTAAGTTGTAGGAGGTGAGGTCTTTTATAAAAGAATGAGTATAAAGGTTCTCTCATAAATTCGAAAAATGTGAAAGCTTTTAAAGAGTTATTGATCTTAACCCATTGGAAATAAGATTGATTGTGAAAGTTAGTACATCAATAGAAGAAGAATCAAAAGTAGTCGTAGGTCGAGAAGATCATACTACTATAAATTAATTTACTTCCTTTCCTTGTGAATTTTATTATTGATTGCTCATTTATTATCATTTACTCTGACTCACACTTAATACTTGATTAATTATGTTTTTGTCACATATTATTTTCTCGATCAAATATTAAAATTAGTTAAAAATACTGTAACACTAATTCACCCCATCTTAGTGCCATTAATAAGTATGAAAACAGTGGTCTTCCTTAATAGCGCATAGTGGAGCGCAAAATTAAGCTGATCTTGATGCTTAGAATGGATCAAAGTTCAATCATTGAGAATGAAGAAATCTAGAGATAAAGTTACTGAGCTTATTGAGAGCAACATCATTCAATCAAGTAGTTACCCTTATGGATCCCCAGTGATGATGGTGCCAAAGAAAAATGGAGAATTGTGTATGTACATTGACTATTATGCCTTGAACAACATCATTGTGAAAAACTAATACTTATCCTGGATCGATGATTTGTTGGACCACAACCTACTACTATGGTCTTCTCAAAGCTAAATCTAAGATTTTCAAATTCAAATCCAAGAAGAAGACACATGGAAAATAACTTTCAAGATAAGGGCTATTTAAGTGGCTGGTAGTAATAACTTTCAGCTTATGCGATGTATCAGCTAATGAGAAAAATCTCAAATTGGGCATCATATGTGTAGCGAAAAATAAAATCATAAATTAGATTTTTTAAAGAAAATATCAAGTCGTCGTGCAAGGATTAATACTTGAGAAACCATAAAACCGAATAATTCAACACAACATATGTTAGATGTGATACCTAGAGAGATAGTATATCCTCGTAAAATCTCATATCCAAAGGAGAGGATGTTAGGATCGTAATGACACTAAGAGGGGGGTGTGAATTAGTGTTATAACAAATTCAATATATTTTAAAAGTTTAATCAATAAATTCGTATCAGAAATGCAACTAGCAAAAAGAGCGAATAAGGTTTGCGTAAATCAATATGCAACAACAAATCAAGGCAAAAGAAAGAATGCAAATTGATTTATAATGGTTCGGTTATCCCAACCTACGTCACTCCTGATTTTTCTTCCTTCGAAGCCACCGACCTTTATTACCGATCTTCTTTATAATGGGTGACGATCAACTACATTTGTTACAACTCTTCTCCTTTTAACAGGCTCAGGAGAGAACTTCCACACACACTCTTTTACAAGAGACCTCATACTTCCTACAATTGAGAATTGCTTCTAAACTCAAGGAGGAGAAAGAGACTAAAGCCAACGTTCAAAGAGAGAGCTACAACTCTTACAAATTTCACTACTTTATTGCTCCAATTCAAGTATTTATAGCCTTAAATTGCTTCAAAATGGAGACAAAAAATTCAAATCACTGAAAATTTCAAGATTTGGATGATCTTGTAGTCGCAACTTTTGATGCCACAATTTTGAACTTTCGGACAGTATTACCACAGTAAAATCTAAATTTTGGATGGTACTACTACCACCTCAAGTGATACCATTGCTTACATAGGCGGTACCACCAACGACTATATTGATAGGCAAAAAATAATGGTTGTCGACTGTTTGGGTGGTACCACTGCCCAAGCTTGCTCAAGGCCACTGATTTGGCCTTCTAATGAGCCCAACTCGGTCCGATTCAAGCCCAATAAAATTCTCGATAAGTTAGCATGGTTTGAGCCTAATACCAACTCAATTTGATCCCAAAAGACATCGATTAAGACATAAACAATCAAACAACACTTCTGGCATAATCACAAAGCTTTCACCACATTGTCCAGCATTCCATCATATCATCTGATTATCCGGCATTTCGTCCGAACCTCCGATGCATCGTCCTTTCCTTTAGCATATTACTCGATCTATCGACATATTAACATTCTCACAACATCTAATCTTTTGGTGCAATACCTGATCCTTCTAACATGATGCCTGAACTCATGGCACAAATTCTAATCTTCAGCACATCAACTAATCCTCCGACTCGACATCTAATTTCTGAAAACATCATAATATTTTCACATCATCAAAGAGTATAGTCTACTTCTCCTTGTTTAACATAGTTACCACACGTCATCATATAGTTACCATTACTTCTCCCCCTATGTCATCAACAAAAAGAAAAAAATATGCAAGGTACTACTTCTCTCTCCCCCTTTATCATTATCAAAAAGAAAAGAAGAATATCATAGTATCATGGTACTACTTCTCTTCATTTTGCATCCATGTGTCAATTGTACAACTACTTTGATATCATACGAAAGATATTAATATCGAAGGTAAGTTCAAGTCATGAGAGCTCAATTGACGATGGAGTATATAAGTCATGAATACAAAGGAGATAATGATCTTTAAAATGTATCTCTCCTTATATAAGTCATGTAACTCTTTTAAAATCTTACATCAAGAAATAAATAAATATTTCAAAAATTTCAAAAACATACATCATATACTTAATACTTTCAAATGTATCTCTCCCTACTTAATATTTGTTTTTTGGATACTAAACTTTTTGGCTCTTGAGGCCTATAAATACCCCATTGAAGCTTGGTTGACGGAGCATTAAATTCTAAGTTGGTGAAGGGTTGTAGCTCTCTCTTTGAGTATTGTTTGTGCATCTTTCTCCTTGAGTTTAGTTGTAAGAGGTGAGAGATCTTAGAAAAAAGTGAACGTGGAGATTCTCGTTCGAAAAAAGATCGATAGTGAAAGTCGATAGCATCGACGGAAGAGAAATCGTAAGTGGACGTAGGTTGAGAAGACCAAACCACTATAAGTCAATTTGCATTCCTACTCTTACTTTTGATTTGTTGTTACTTATTCACTTTATTCACAACTTTTACTTACAGTTTTGGGTTAGTCACATTATATATATATATATATATATATATATATATATATATATATATATAATATATATATATATATATATATATATATATATATATATATATATATATATATATATATATATATATATATATATATGGATCTAGCTTTAAAATGGGTTAAAATTTGTATAGCACTCATTCACCGTATTCTTTATGAGACTCAAAACTTTCTTTTGAACAGCTGATTCCTCTAAAGAACTGGTTACTGTTTCTTCTCGGAATTGCTTCTTAACATGAGTCGCGCATGATGTTTTTGGGCAATTATATAAATCGACGGTGTCGGATTTATCGTCTACAATGATGGGAATAAAACAGGAATCAACTTTGTATATGAACAAATACTAGCAGACCGTCACACACAGCGGAATGAAACAGAAATCACAATCAGATGAACACCAAGATTTACGTGGAAAACCCCTTCAACTCGAAGGGTAAAAACCACGGGACAAGCCAGAGAAAATCCACTATCAAAATAATGAATATACAGATCTCAGGCTTCTTGCCCAAGCCCAAAGCAATAGGCACAAGAGAATCTCAGGGATACAAGGACTATAATCCTAAACACAATATCCAAAACATTCCCAAGAGATCATAGTAAGAATCCACTGCAAACTGATCTAACTTGAGATTTGAATGATTGAGAATAGTCTTTTCCTGCCCTTGTCTTCTTCCCTTTCCTGGATCTCTTATTTTCTGGCCTCTACTGTCAATCTGCAGTCTGCTTTCTCTCTCCCACGTTTTCAGCCGCCGCTGCTCTCTTAATCTCAACCCTAGCCACCTAATCTAGGTTTTAGGTTAATATAAGTGAGGTTCTGGGCCGTGGGCTTCACTAAAGCCTATTATGGGCTGAATCTGGGCCATATGCCCAACAACCTCCCCCTTCAGCCCATAAGGGAGGCTGTCTCATGACTCCTCAATGTGAAGCCATGCCGACCAACTGTCGGCACATCTCCTGTCTCTCTTTCGGTAAAGCCTTTGTCAACATGTCTGCCCCATTATCATCTGTGTGAATTTTCTGAAGCTGTAACTGCTTCTCTTCAAGCACATTTCTGATCCAGTGATATCTGACATCTATATGTTTTGACTTGGAATGAAATGTTGGGTTCTTGCATAAATGGATGGCACTCTGGCTGTCACAATACACCACATAGTTTTCCTGTTTCAGCCCCAATTCTTATAAGAATTCTTTCATCCATAACATTTCTTTGCAAACCTCTGTAGCAGCAATAGATTCTGCCTCTGTGGTGGAGAGTGCAATACACCTTTGCAATCTGGACTGCCATGACATAGCTCCCCCTGCAAAAGTAAGTACAAAACATGATGTGGACTTCCTTGTGTCAATATCTCTTGCCATATCTGCATCTGTGTAACCTGTCAATACAAGTGGTCCACCTCCAAAGCTTAAACAAACTTTAGAACTTCCTCTGAGATATCTAAAAATCCACTTCACTGCTGCCCAATGCTCTTTACATGGATTTGCAAGAAATCTACTAGTAACACCCACTGCATATGCGATGTCCGGCCTCGTACATACCATTGCGTACGTTAAACTTCCAACTGCTGAAGCATAAGGAACCTTTTGCATTTTCTCCTTCTCCTCATCACTTGACGGACTCTGATCTGAGCACAACTTGAAGTGACCTACAAGAGGAGAACCAACTGGCTTTGCATTACTTATACTGAACCTATCCAATACCTTCTCAATGTATTTCTCCTGTGACAACCAAATCTTTCTCTTTCTTCTGTCACGAGAAATCTGCATGCCCAGTATTTGCTTTGCTGGCCCCATGTCCTTCATTGCAAAAGATTCACTCAGGTCCTTCTTCAACCTGTCAATCATAGACATATCTTTTCCGAGGATAAGCATATCATCAACATAAAGTAAGAGAATAATAAAATCCTCACCAAACCGTTTGATGTACACACAATGATCTGAAGCTGTTCTTTTATATTCATTTTCAATCATAAATGAATCAAACTTTTTATACTACTGTCTTGGAGCTTGCTTCAGCCCATACAAGCTCTTCTTCAACTTGCAGACAAGATTTTCTTTACCTTTGACTTTGAAGCCTTCTGGTTGCTCCATATAAATTTTCTCCTCCAAATCACCATGAAGGAAAGCTGTTTTCACATCTAACTGTTCAATCTCCAAGTCTAGGTTAGCAGCAATACCAAGAGCAACACGGATAGAAGACATTTTAACAACAGGAGAAAAAATTTCTTCAAAGTCAATACCTTTCTTTTGACCAAAGCCTTTCACAACCAATCTAGCTTTATACTTTGGTTGAGAACAATATTCTTGAGTCTTCAACCTGAAAACCCACTTGTTCTTCAAGGCCTTACTTTCCTCTGGTAGTTGCACCAAATCATATGTGTGGTTCTTCTGCAGAGAATCCATCTCTTCCTGCATAGCAATAAACCACTTCTTTTTCTGCTCACTTTCAACTACTTCCTGGTAACTCTCTGGTTCACCTGCATCAGTAAGCATCACATACTCATCTGTAGAGTATCTTCTGGAAGGTTGACGTTGTCTAGAAGATCTTCTTAACTGAGGTTCTGTGGGAACTTGCTTTCTTTCTTCTTCTTGCTTAACATGTCCTGCAGGTAGATCAACATCTGGCTCTGCACCATCTTCCTGCACATCTCCCCCATCACCCTGATATACTGGAGGAATAACTGGGTCACAGTCTACAAATCCCTCTGCAGAAGTCTTAGCTGGTGCCTCCTTCTTCAAATCCTCAATGGTTTGATCCTCAAAGAAAACAACATCTCTGCTTCTGAACACCTTCTGCTTTTCTGGATCCCAAAGCCTGTAACCAAACTGATCATGTGAGTAACCAAGAAAAAGACACTCTTTTGTCTTACCATCCAGCTTGAACCTTTCATTGTTTGGAACATGTGCAAATGCATGACAACCAAACACTCTTAAATGCCTGTAAGAGACATCTTTCCCTGACCATACATGCTCTGCAACATCACCATCTAGAGCTGTACATGGTGATAAGTTGATTACATCAACTGCAGTCCTCAAAGCCTCATCCCAAAACCTTTTGGGTAACTTGGCTTGTGAAAGCATACATCTGATCTTTTCCATGATGGTGCGGTTCATCCTCTCTGCAATTGCATTATGCTGAGGCGTACCAGGGACTGTCAACTCATGCTGGATGCCATGTGACCTACAATAATCATTAAACAATCCTGTGTACTCACCACCATTATCTGATCTTATACATTTCAATTGCCTTTCTGTCTCCCTTTCAACTCTGGCATGAAACTCTTTGAAGATATTAATAACCTGATCTTTAGTCTTCAAAGCATAGGCCCAAACTTTCCTGGAAAAGTCATCTATAAAAGTAACAAAATAAAGTGCACCACTGATACTAGGAACATTAACAGATCCACCAGGAGTTTTTGTCTTCAAAGGACCACACACATCTCTGAGGGATGGCAATACATCTCTTTTGGAAAGTTCTTGCAGCCCTTTCTCGCTCATGTGTCCTAGTCGCCTATGCCACAACTCCATGCTGGAGTCTTTCTCTGTAGCATTCAACTGCTCACCACAAGCTTTAGCCTGCAATCTGTACAATGTATGACATTTCTTCCCATTAGCTACAATAAGAGAACCCTTACTGAGCTTCCACTACCCTCTATGAAATCTGACATCAAAGTCTTCATCGTCCAGCCTTCCAATTGAAATTAAATTTAGTCTTAAGTCAACCACATGCCTCACATCCTTAAGTACCAACTTGCAACCAAGGTTGGTCTTTATATGAATATCTCCCATGCCAATGATGTTTGCTGTGCCATAGTTGCCCATCTTGACAACACCAAAATTTCCAGACCTGTAAGTAGCAAAGAACTCCCTCCGTGGTGTAGCATGATAAGAAGCACCTGTGTCAATTATCCACTCGAGATCCTGACACATACAAGAAAAAATATCATCAGAAGTAGACAAAATCAAATAATCACTACCTTGTACTGTAGCTGTGATATTCTCTTTTGACTCTGTATGCTCCACTTCTTTCCCCCTTTTCTTGTTCTTCTTAGGTTGCTTGCACTGATTCTTGTAATGTCCTTTCTCACCACAATTGTAGCAAACAATATCTTTCCTTGACCTTGACTTGCTTCTACCCACACGTGAACCACTTCTATCCTTTGACTTTGACCTTCCTCTGTTCTCTGAGACAAGTGCTTGTGAATCAATCTGAGAAGTTGTTGAATTCTTTCTCCTTAACTCCTCATTCAACAAACTGCTTGTTACTTGACTCATGGTGACAATACCATCTGGTGCCGAATTACTGAGAGAAACCACTAGTGTCTCCCAACTTTCTGGTAAAGAACTGAGAAGTAACAATGCCTGCAACTCATCATCAAGAGACATTTTCATAGAGGATAACTGGTTAGTAATACTCTGCATTTCATTTAAATGCTCAGGAATAGAAGTACCCTCTTTATATTTCAAGTTCACAAGTTTTCTGATCAGAAAAGCTTTGTTGCCAGCCGTTTTTCTTTCATAAAGACCTTCTAACTTTTTCCAAAGAGAGTATGCAGAACATTCAGTAGAAACATGGTGAAAGACACTATCATCTAGCCATTGTCGAATAAAGCCAACTACTTTTCGATCTAACCTCTTCCACTCATCATCTGTCATAGATGTGGGCTTTGCACTATCTCCCTGCAAAGGTCCATACAAATCTTTGCAATACAAGAGATCTTCCATTCTTGGTTTCCATATCATCCAATTATTTCCGTTTAAACTAATCATGCGAGAAATATTACCGGCCTCCATGTTCAGATACAAAAGATTAAATACCACCAAAACTCTGCTCTGATACCAGTTGATGGGAATAAAACAGGAATCAACTTTGTATATGAACAAATACTAGCAGACCGTCACACACAGCGGAATGAAACAGAAATCACAATCAGATGAACACCAAGATTTACATGGAAAACCCCTTCAACTCGAAGGGTAAAAACCACGGGACAAGCCAGAGAAAATCCACTATCAAAATAATGAATATACATATATCAGGCTTCTTGCCCAAGCCCAAAGCAATAGCCACAAGAGAATCTCAGGGATACAAGGACTATAATCCTAAACACAATATCCAAAACATTCCCAAGAGATCACAGTAAGAATCCACTGCAAACTGATCTAACCTGAGATTTGAATGATTGAGAATAGTCTTTTCCTGCCCTTGTCTTCTTCCCTTTCCTGGATCTCTTGTTTTCTGGCCTCTACTGTCAATCTGCAGTCTGCTTTCTCTCCCCCACGTTTTCAGCCGCCGCTGCTCTCTTAATCTCAACCCTAGCCACATAATCTAGGTTTTAGGTTAATATAAGTGAGGTTCTGGGCCGTGGGCTTCACTAAAACCCATTATGGATTGAATCTGGGTCATATGCCCAACATACAAACCAAGGTCTGTTTGTCTCTGTGATTGGAAACTCTAATAAGGTGTGGTGCGACGAACTCAACATCCCTTTCAACTCAGATCCTTATCGTTGGTTGTTCCCCAGCAGAAGATCCTGGCGCAGTAGCAGTAAAATCTTTTAGTTATGAAGAGAATCTTGCATGAAAAGATGTCCTCCTGTTTTCGTTTCTTTGCCAATTAAATCAAATTCTTACTTTCGAGTTGAATTCCTAGTTGTAGAATCGGTTTGTCGACTGGAAAGGCCAGTAGTTGAATTGAATGAATGACCTTCCACCACACTTGCACTCGAACTAGAATTTCAAAAACATACTGAATTTAACAAGCAAAGAACAACATCTAATCCAGTATACTTAACTCGAACAACCTCTTCTCTTGATAAAACAACTACTTATATGTGGGCTTGAGAAAAGAGAAGAGGCTTCAGCTTCTATATATATTTATTGGTGCGGGTGCCTTAGTAAGAGAGGTAATTCATATAGATTATTAATATCAGAGTACTCAGATAGCACTTTTTAGATTTAGAATAATTAATGCTTTGTTGTTGCAGGGTGGTGTGAAAGTGGACTGAGACAAAGCAACAGAATCAAATGAAGATACGTAGTTATGTGGGTGGTGTTCTTTACCTTAGCAGAGTTGAAAAATAGGTACGTTGAAAGATGATTTAAGTTCAAAGCCAACAATGAAAGAGCTCTTCTAACGTTAGCTTGTTCTCTCAACTCTCACGTATGCTGCTACGAAATCTAGACGGTGCTCTATGTGTATCAGTTTCATTCTTTTCTTTTTTGCTTGTAAACCCACTAAACATTGAATTGAAAACTCTGTTACCGCACGACATCTCTCTTATCTGTAATCACTATAGGGCAACAACTTTTCCTAACGCTGTTGCCAATAGTGATCCACCCTGTTGCTTGTTCCTTACTTTTCCAACTACTCCAGCATGTTCATCTTCTCAAGTTGATGTCGCCTTAATGGATTAAACTCCCTTCATACCTTGCTTCAAAGACAAGACAATACTACTCTCTCTCTCTTTGCTTCTGCTTTAACCTATTCTTTACCTCCTTGTATACAATCTCGATGTAGCTCTTACAATACTACTCTCTCTCTCTCTTTGCTTCTGCTTTAACCTATTCTTTACCTCCTTGTATACAATCTCGATGTAGCTCTTACAATACTACTCTCTCTCTCTTTGCTTCTGCTTTAACCTATTCTTTACCTCCTTGTATACAATCTCGATGTAGCTCTTAACACCTGAATTCAATTTCAATTTCAATTTCAATTTCAACTCCAACGTCGTCACTCGTCTTACCTACCTTAAACCAATTTAATGTGTGTGTTTAGTCGTTAGGACTTTCAACTTGGGTATGAGGATAGGAATCTTTCTTGCATATAATCTTTTCTCTCTTTCTTAGCGTCCGACCTCAACTTGAATGATAGCTTACTTTCCAACTGCGAATTATGTTAATTTTTTTTTTTTTATCTATTGTTGACAAAACTTGAATTGCAGATTCTACTGATCCTCTCATCTGATACAGCTTAATCTTCTTTACTTGTTGGGACTACACTTGAAGAAGAACTACTTACCATGAGAAATAATAAAAGATCAACCAGTAAAAGATTTTAGTCAAGAAGATTGCTTTGCTTTAAAAGCATCACACATAAGATTTGATATCTGATAACTCTTGCAGCGCATTCATTACCCTAGTAGTCAAGACAGTTGATATGAAAGTCAACAAATATCCTCATTCTGTATCGAGCGTGGAGGAAAAAAAATATTCATTGAAATTTCTTTACTTTTTTCCGATGTCATATAAACCAACTAGGAATGTAAACTCCTTTCTCCCTTAAGCGTACCGAGTCTTCTCTCACCTTCCTAACATTTTCTTCTCTTATCGATGAAAGAAGCTCAAACTTCTATTACACACCTGATCCAACCTTCTCCTTCGAGTGAAGAAAAGAACCTTTACGGAATATACCTATTTCTATGCAAGACTCTTACTTTCTATTTCTCTTATTTGTTTATTTTTTTATAGAGCTCTGTGGGCATTCAAAATATAATATATATATATATAAAAAAATCTGCCTTCTGTGTAAGATTCAACTCACACTGCCTAGCAAAGGCACTGCATCAATTCTACTTTTAGAATTAGAATCCTACACTTTTAGGGGAAAAGGCCATTCAAGAAAACCTATAATTCAATCTTTCCACTTGTTATGGTTCATATATGTGATGAAAGCTTTATGACTGTATCAGATATGTGATTGGATTGTTAAAACGAGATCTTTCTAAGTCAAATTGCATTGATATTAGCTTGAAACCATGCCAACATATGGGGAAAGCCAATAATAAACTTAATTTTGAGCTGAATTGAGCTGTTTAAATAATGGTCTTGAGCTGACCTAGGAGGTGGTACCACCGAGTCCAAGTGATGATAGATACTACTTGAGTCAACCAAGAAGCCCAAATAGTACTTGCCAGTGAGTGCTGGTGACGATGGTGCCATCGAAGGTACTACTACCCGTAGGACAATAGTGGTACCATCCAAAATTCAAAATTATGATGATTTACCGCTCAAAGGTTCAAAATTATGATGATGGGACCTTAAGGATCTATTTTCCGTTGTGTCCGATTTGTTCAGAGCAATCGAAGATGATGATGAGTTCATTAGTATAAATCCATGCATCAAATCAACTCACATAGCAAAACTTTTCAGCTAAACATTAGCATTCACTTCAACTCTCACAACTAATCAACAGACATCACCAACTCGTAGTTGGACTTAGTGGTACCCAAGATATGGCATGCTTCAGCAGGAGAGGGCAAATGTAGAGAATATAATACAGCACTTGTTGTTTCATTTCAGTCAAGAGGTGGAAGAACACCTAAATCTGGAAAGTAACCTCCAACTGGTTCAAATTAAATCTTGCAAACAAACATCATGATGAATTGTTTAAGTAAAAGAATTCCCATCCATATGAGACTGCATCAACATTATAGGGAACATAAATGACACACCTACTAAATTGAACAGAAAGCTTAATAAATGCCAAATAATAATAAGAGTTCAAGTAGGAAATACATATCACAAAAAAAAAAAAAAGATAATATTTAATTAAGAAACCAAATAATAATAATAACAAGCACCAAACCAAGTAAGAGATGCCCAAATGAACAAGAAAATAACAAAACACAAATACAATTTTCTAGAAGCATCAAATAAATGTGACATTTCCTTCACCAGTCATAAATACTCCTGTCCGGGTGCATATTGTGTTCATGCCCTAGCAGCTAATCTCAAGATGGACAAGGCTCCAATCACGCCAAGATGGTAGAAAAAACGAAATCTGATTAATCAAAAAATTAATCTAAAGTTAATTACTAAAAGAAAAAAAATGATTTTACTGTCATACTAAAAAAAAAAAACATATACAGGATAACTGAAACAACAGAATGCCTGATGACCAGAGGCAGGTTAAAACAAAAAGGCAATTAAGCAGAAAAGAAGAAATCCGACAAGAAAAAACAGGAGAGAGAAACGAGAAGTTCAAATGACCTTCTAAGAAGAGACTTGTCTAACAAGAAACTGCTGAAAATTCACAACAACAAATATTAATAAATACTAACTTGTTCTATTCTGAGTGTTTCAGAAAGATAACAACAACAATAACTTTTATTCTTTCTCTATGTTTTCTGAATGTTCTATTCCTGGAGATCTGTCTACATCCAACTAGAGATATCAACAGGCACAGTAATGTTGATGATGAGTGTTAGAGCATATTTAAAACCAAATACCATAAGAAGGTAGCAAAACACTCACATCTCTCTTTCAAAAAACTACTGTCACATGCCCATGCATAACTAGATGTAGATCGGCTTTCCCTTGCGCACAACAAATAAAAACAAACAACCATATTTTAATGAGAACGATATCAAATGACCAACTTGTGCACATAAGTGCAATAAATAATAGTTGAAAGTAAAAAAGGGCTGACTAAACCACCAGAGCACAAACTGGACACAAGATTGTTCAGAGCATTTCAGAAGACCAGCATCCACGATAATAAGCGGCATATTTCACAGCATGAAAATCCCTTATATATAACAAACACTATCTAATGGAATACCTAATTTAATCACAGCATGAAAATCCCTTATATTTCACAGCACAAACTCGGTGTGGGAGCCATACAGATAATAACCACATAATAAACATCACAGCCACACCAACCGTGTCGATGATACATATAAATCTGCCACAAAAGAGCGAGCGAGAATTTTGGATCACGATACTCATGAGTTATGACAATCTAATCATTCAAACACGACAAGCATAAAAACCCTAAATTCTGCAAAATTGTAAAGTCCTATGAAAGAATGCAAGGAAAAACCTCAAGCAATTAAAATGATAATCAGAATCAACATAAACTAATAAATGTTGTCGTTACCAAGGTCGCAATACCGGTAGGTACCCACCCATACCGGGCGATACCGCCGATTGAGGCTGTTTTTGCCCCGTCACCATTTGAAATCGACCAGTAACGATTGATTTCGATCGTCGCCAGCCACTATCGAGCGATAACGGTTGATTTCGACCGTCGTCGGTCGTTGTCGGGCGATAACGATCGATTTCGACCATCACTGGCCGATTTCGGACGGTATCAGTCGAGGGAGAAAGAAGAAGAGGGAGAAGAAAAGGGAGAATCTGGAGATCCCGTGCTACTCACCCGATCATGATCCTTGCCTGCGAGCTTCTCAGTGCTTCATGGGGAAAATCTTCGGTGATCGCGGGGAGAAGTAAACGACATTTCTTCTCACCGCGCGGGCTTTGTAGGGCACATGAGCTTCTCGCCAAAGTTTCACGGGGAGATTTCTTATCCCCGCACGGGCTTCTCGGGGAGAAGAAACATCTCTCTACGTGGGGAGAAGAAACATCTCGCGCCAAGGGGAGAAGGAACGAGGCGACGTCGCCCTTTTATTTCTATTTTTTAACTTCATTATATATACACACACACACATACACTTAGCGATATGGGCATACCGTTTTGTCACGGACAAAAATATAAACAAGGTGTTCGATGTAATGCACATGCTTGTCCGTGTCATTCGATTTTTGTACATACTTTGTAATGCATAATCTCGAATGAAGTAATGCATTGGTGGATGCATTACGAGATCAAGTGGGGGAGCGACCATGGTAACATCATACGAAAGCACACTTAGAGTCGATGTAGAAATCAGACTCAACGGAGGGCTGACCCGTGGAATGATGGGCACGAGGGCCACCATCAACTCAATGCAAATCGAGAGGCGGAGCAACTTGAGTGGACATTGGTGAAGTGTACAAGCCGCATGAAGGAAGTCGACATAAAAGATGGAACAAGGAGCATAGGAACAAAGCTTTCCTTGGACAAAGGTCAAGGACATGAACTCTTGCAGAGGCAAGAGCGGGATCATGTTGTTCCATGGGTTCTTCATTCTGATGGGGTAGACCCATTTTGCATGGTGCCAAAGATAAAGGGAGCTTTGAGGCACATATACTTTATCTTAGAGAAGTATTTGACAGATAGACTAAGGTGACTCAACTTGTGGAGACGAAGTTGAGATCAAAAGGCCTTAGCACGGGGCAAGAGGATACAGAGGCGAGTACTCTTGAAGAATATATTACAACGCTGTCATTCGAGTTATCATAAATCAAGTGGTGCATACCGGAGATTGTGTTGGTAGGGGATAAAGGCCAAGAATCCAAACGATGGTGCACCAATTTTAACGAAGTCTGGGGACTTCGAGAGCTACTAGGCGACAGACTGTCCTAGAACGATGCTTCGTCCGAGTGTGACCCGAGATTGGGTGGGCGAAGGTGATATGCCAAAGGAACGAACACAATCGGAGGTGGCGGAGGCCCTATCGAAGGAATGCCACAGTGTCGCAGAGGCGGATCTATCGATTGCGAAGAAAGGGACGCAGATGCAAGGCAACGGATAATAAGGCCATGAGCTTGGCTACGCTACAGTAACGCAAAGGCGAATTCCGTGGACTCATCAATCCCTTGCTCTTATAGAGGGAGAGCATTGATTGCGAAAGGGACCGAGAAAGTGGAGAATGCAGAGGCAAACTCTAAGTACTATGACAAGACAAAAGGATAGAGACCAAGGAAGTTCACAAGACCGGTGTCAACGAGCCTCTCATCAAGATAGCTGAAAGTGGGGGACTTCGGGTTGATGCAGGAGTGCTCGACCAAGGAACGAAGTATGCAGTACGCGGTATTGCACCTTTTCTACTCAGAGGAGTAGGAGACAAAGATGATGGAGAAGATGGTAAAATCCCAAAAGCAACCAAAACTATCAATTAGGGTAAGTTTTTTTACCCTTTTCGGGCAGAACTTCTTGCATTCCGGAAGTTTGCTAGCAGAGAGAAGACGAATCATAGTAGTTAACTCAACGCAAGGAGTGCAAACACTTCGGGTGCTTCGGAAGTGTGAGCAAAGCAAGCGAAGACTAGTAACCAGCTCGATGCATGAAGTAACTCGAGGAGGCGAACGAAGTCAAGTAACTTTGTCTTCTCAACTCCTAATATTATTAAAACATATTATATTTGATATTTTAATATCGGACGGTACGTATTGTGCATACCGCTCGGTACTAGTACCGTACCGATATCGATAATATGTCGGTACACCGATAAAAATCAGTAAGTAAAACCTTGACTAATATAACATTCAGAAAACATAGAAAAAGACTTAACTTCAAAAGTGCAAATTTATAAAATGTACTAAGCATGCCAACAGTAGTAGTAGTAGTAGTAGAGATATCCAACAGACGGACGTAGCAAAACACTCGCATGCCCATGCAATGCAAAACTAGATGCGCATATGCTTTCCCTTTGACATAAATAAAAACAAACAACCGTAGTTTGATGAGAACCGTATCAAATGACCAATTTGTGAGGGCCGACTTAACCAGCATAAAACAGACGCATCCATGATAATAAGGGGCATGTGTCACAGCAAAGAAACCCCTTAATTAAATACAACACTATCTAATGGAAAACCTATTTTAATCATCCTTGACAAACTACATCATAGGCTTCGTGTGGGCTCCAAACAGAGGACACCACATAAACACCACATAAATATATATAGAATCTGCCACAAGAGATTGAGATATTCGGATCACAGTATTCACAAGTTATGTCAATCAAATCTTTCAAAGCACTGAAGCATAGAAAATATTAATCCTACAAATTGTGAAGTCCTCTGAGAGAACGCAAGGAAAAACCCCTAACATAATAATTGGAATTAACTTTAACCAATAGACGCTGTCATAACTACTAACCAAAGTAGAAATCTGAAAGAATAACAGAAGAGGCGAATGAGACATTCAAATGATCTTCTAAAAAGACTTGTCCAGAAAGTAACTGCTGAAATAAAATTCATGCATAATTTGCACACCTAATCTAATCTAGCATTGTCAAAAGGTAAAACCTATGTTTCATACCAGATACAATCCAAGAAAGGTCAGTAACCATGTCCAAATACCAGAATTATGGCAAATTCTGATGCTTCTGCAACTGTACACAAAAACACTAGGAATAGAACATTCAGAAAACATAGAGAAAGACTTTGACTTCGAAAATGCAAATTTATAAAATGTACCAAGTAAGCTGATGGAAATAGTAGGATAGGGAAACTAATCAACAATTAAACAGCCAATGCTGAAAAAAGGAGAAGTTAATGGAACCTCTTCCTTGAGAAACTTCTGCATCCAACAAAGAGATATCCAAACAGACACAGCAATGTTGATGATAGGGTTAAGCATATTTAAAACCAAATACCATAGGAAGGTAGCAAAACACACATCTCTCTTTCAAAAATCTATTGTCACATGCCCATGCAAAACTAGATGTCCATCTCCTTTCCCTTGCACACAACAAATAAAAACAATCCATATTTTGATGAGAACCATATCAAATGACCAACTTATGCACATAAATGCAACAAATAATAGTTGAAAGGAATGAGGGCCCACTAAACCAGAACAAAACAGACACCTGCATCCATGATAATAAGCAGTGTATGTCACAGAAAGGAAAACCCTTAAAAATAACACTATCTACTGGAAAACCTATTTTAATAATTCAACAGAAAGCAAAGCATCCTTAACAAACTGCACCATTAGTTATAGCCCACACAGATAATAACCACATAAACACCACAGCATCACCAACCACATCAATGATACATATAAAATCTACCACAAACAGAGATCGAGAAATTTGGATCACGGTACTCGCAAGTTATGACAATCTAATCTTTCAAAGCACTAGGAGCATAATAACCCTAAATCCTGCAAATTGTGAAGTCCTTTGAGAGAATGCAAGGAAAAACCTAAAGCGATTAAAATAATAATCGGAATCAACTATATCCAGTAAAAGCTGTCATAACTCCTAACCTCTCAATCTTCTGTAATTCTTATACTAAAAACACACATACAAGATAACTGAAACTACATACCTGATGACCAGAGGCAGATTAAAACAAAAAAGGCAATCAAGCTGCAAATTAGAAGTCTGACAATGAATCTCAGAAGAGACAAATCACAAGTTCAAATGATCTTCAAATAATACTTGTCGAGCAAGTAACTACTGAAAAGTAACAGCAGGAATAATTAGCATTTGGACAAAAACATTATATCTCAAAAATTCGTGAATAATTTGCACTCATAAATCTAAACTAGCCATATCAACAAGGTAAAACCTATTTTTGATACCAAATAAAATCCAGGAACGGACAGTAGCCATATCAATAATTTGCACTCATAATGCTGATGCTTCTGCAACTGCACACAAAAACACTAGGAATAGAGCATTCAGAAAACAAAGATAAAGAATAACTTCAAAAGTGCAAATTTATAAAATGTCACAAGCATGCCAACATGAGTAGTAGATGGGGAAAATAATCAACAATTAAACAGCCAATGCAGAAAATGAGAAGTTAATGGAACTTCTTACTTGTAGACCCGTCAACATCCAACTAGAGATATCCAACAGACTCAGCAAAGTTGATCAAAGGGTTAGAGCATATTTAAAACCAAACACCATAGGAAAGTTATAAAACACACACCTCTCTCTTTCAAAAAACTACTGTCACATGTCCATGCAAAACTAGATGTCCATCTCCTTTCCAACAAATAACAACAAACAACAAACAACCATATTTTGATGAGAACCGTATCAAATGACCAACTTGTACACACAAGTTGAACAAATAATAGTTGAAAGCAAGGTTTGACTTACTGGTCCGTACCGATATACCAAGTTCATCTCGGTACCGGTATGGTAATAGTACCGGGCGATATGCAGGGTGCGTACTGTCCGATATATTAAAATATAATATAAATTTTATAATATAATATTATATAATATAATATTAAAAAATATTAAAATATTAAAAAAAAGAGAAAAGGGGCAACGTCGCCGAGGCGACATCGCCTCGATCTTTCTCCCCGCGTGGGAGAAAAAGCGCCCGCGACCCGCGGGCGAGGACGACGTACGGGCGCATTCTCATGGGCTTAGCTGGTTTTGCCTAAGCCGTGCGGCACCCCTGCGTATCCGTCCGCAAAGGTCAGCCTTCCCCGAGATCTCCCAGAGTCCCTTAGACTTACAAAAGAGAAAACGGGCCAGAAGAAGCAATTCCCACAGGATCCACAAGCAACTGCTCAAGCAAACACTTCATACCCATATGCAAATTACATCCATGGACATTACAAACTCAGAGAGGTTGCACACAAAGGATAATGGTCCATTACAAACCGAAGTCCCCCACAAGTACTTACAAGACATACTTGTATTTACAAGCCAAAATTTGCCATAAAGCAAACCAAACTCGGGCTACTAAGCCTACTGCAAGCCCGCTACTTGCTGTACAAGGTATGTACACAAACCGAAGTACACGAACAAACATGAGCATTTCATCAAACACCTTGTTTACATTGTTGTCCGTGACATTCTCCCCCACTTATTCCTTCGACGTCGTCGTCGAAGCCGCTGTAGACGTTGCATCTCCTTGCATTTTGCTAAATCTTCAATCTTCTGCTTTAGCTGCAACACGCCCCTTTGGCTCCCAGCTGCTCTCCGCCGCTGTTGTTGAGTAGTCGAACTCTGATCCGCCATGCTGCTTCAACTCACCACTGACTGAATCTGGTGTGGGGTTGGCTGAGTTGTGATGATCCTTCTTAATTCTCGTGAATCCTGCTGATGAAGGAAAAGACCTGCCTTATTATGCGCCAGTATCGTAGTATACTCATGTTGCTTGAACTAGGTGGATGCTTGTTGGAGCTTTAACGAGCATCGCCTCGCAGACTTTGAAGTTTTTAAGGTCCTTCCTCCACAATGTTTGCCCATTGATCCTTCCTCCATGTTTAGTTGTCACTTCCAAGTAAGTTCGCATCATTTCCGCTTTCGATTAGCATTCAATTGAAAAATGAAGCGAACAATCTACTCTCAGTAGTACCGATCACCAATGGTGAGGATTTGACAACTATTGTCTTCCGTAAGCTTTCTCTGAAGGGTCACTGAACTTGGGCAGAGCTCCTCTGCCGGATACGTAAGAGAATTGGGATACTTGACTTCACCCATTCTCTTAGTAGTTGAGAAGGCAAGGTTACTTGGCTTCGCTCACCTCCTCGAGTTAAGAGGATTGGGGTACTCGGGTTCGCCCATTCTCCTGAGTTGAGAAGGCAAAGGTTACTCGATTTCGCTTGCCTCCTCGAGTTTGTACTTCATGCATTGAGCTGGTTACTAACATTCGCCCGCTCTTTGCTCACACTTTTGAAACACTTGAAGTGTTTGCACTCCTTGCGTTGAGTTAGCTATAGTGATTCGCCTTCCCACTGCCATTGAACTTCGGGAATGCAAGAAGTTATGCTCGAAAAGAGTAAAAAAGTTTACCCCAACTTGGAGTTCCCCAACTTGGAGTAAGTCTTTGATAGATTTGGTCGCCTTTGGGATTGTACCGTCTTCTCCATCACCTTTGCCGCCTACTCCTCTGAGTAGAAAGGTATAGTACCGTGTACTGTCTACTTCGTTCCTTGGTCGAGCACTCCTGCATCAACCCGACGTCCCTCGCTTTCGGCTATCTTGATGAGAAGCCCATCGACATTGGTCTTATGAAGTTTCTTGGCCTCTGCCCTTCTGCCCTGTCTTGGTACTTGGAGTTTGCCTTTGCATTCTCCACCTCCTTGGCCCCTTTTACGACCAATGCTCTCCCTCCATGAGAGCAAGGGATCGATGACTCCACGGAAGTCCCGCCTCCGCGGTACCATGGTGCTGCCAAGCCCATAGCCCTACTATCTGTTGACTTGCATCTGCATCCCTTCCTTCACGATCGGTAGATCATTCTCTGCGGCACTGTGGTGCTCCTCCGAGTCCACCTCCTTTCTAACCGACGCTTTGCTTTTGGGTAGCTGAGCCCCACTGGACTCGTCATCGCTTCCTCGCCCCTTCCGACCACCTGCTTCGACACCATTGTGTCTTCCTAGCAGTTCTCTTTGGTCGATGGAAAGACAGACTGCAACTCTCATGCATGGCCTCCGCCATCTTGTTGCAGGGCTCACGCCGATTCTGTTCTCCTTAGCTTCCTTGGTAGCAACGTTCGCTTACTCGGCTTTGTCCTCTGACTTGCCGGGCTCCCTTAAGCGAATGTGAGCACTGAAGCAGTCCAACTCTCCAGCTGCTCCGATCATACCTTAGTATAATCAAGTCCCCTCCATGAGACTCACTGGTACTTGCAATCTGACTACTCCCTCGGTGGTACACAGCCCCCATATGCTGACGACCAAGGCTTTCATCTGATGCAAGCTTCGATGCGCACACACGGAAGACCCGCCTCTACGGTACTGTGGCATTCACTCCTTGAATCCACAGCCCTTCTTGCCGTTGCATTGTTCACCGAAGTGGAGCTCCCAGTAGCTCCTGATCATTCACATGATCACGTCCCCCTCCATGGGACTCACTGGTACTTGCACTTGGACTTCTTCCTCGGTGGTACACAGCCCCCATATGCTGATGGCTAAGGCTTTCATCCAATGCAAGCTTCGATGCACACACGAAGACCCGCCTCTGCGGTACCATGACATTCACTCCTTGAATCCATAGCCCTTCTTCTTGTTGTGTCGTACACCAAAGTGGAGCTCCCAGTAGCTATTGGTCATACCTCCGCATGATCTTTGTCCCTCACGGGACACGATCGCCTGTGTTGCATTGCCACGAACTATTCCACCACGATCCGCTGCACCATGTCGCCTCTTGGTGACATCTCCATTGCATACAGATTATTGTGTGATGAACTCGGACTACGACTTCTCCATGTGTGGCCTCTGCCAACACATCGTAGGGCCTCTACCATCTCCGATTTTTTTAGTTCATTCCCTTGGCAAATCACCTTCGTCCACCCACTCTTGGGTCACACCTGGATGAAGCATAGCTCTAGGACAGTCCGTCGCCTAGTAGCTCATGAAGTCCCATTGACTTCACTAGAATTGGTGCACCATTGTCTGGATCCTGGGCCTCTATCCCCTACCAGCATAATCTCTGCTATGCACCTCTTGTTCCGGACAACTCGAATGACAACACTATGACATATTCTTCAAGAGTACCTGCCTCTGCGTCCTCTTGCCCCGTGCTAAGGTATCATGATCCCAACTTTGCCTCCGCAAGTTGAATCACCTTAGTTACTCCGTCAAATGCATCTCTGAGGTAGCTTGCATGTGCCTCGAAGCTCCCTTCATCTTTGGCACCATGGAAGATAAGTCCGCCCCATCAGAATGAAGAACTCATGGAACGACATGATCCCACTCTTGCCTCTACAAGAGTTCATGCCCTTGACCTCCGTCCAAGGAAAGCTCTGTGCCTCCGCTCCATGTTCCATCTTCTATGTCGACTCCGTTCATGCGGCTTGGATACTTCACCAAGTTCCATCCAAGTCATTCCGCTCCTCGATTTGCATTGAGTTGATAGTGGCCCTCGCGTCCACCATTCCATGGGTCAGCCCTTCGTTGAGTTCGATTTCCACATCGACTCGAAGTGTGCCTTCATATGATGTTGCCTTGGATTACTCTCCCACTTGATCTCGAAATGCATCCACCAATGCATTACCTCATTCGAGATCATGTAACGACTCTTCGTCACTCGCTCGGTCCGTTGAGCATTTTGGAGATATTACCTTGAGAAACTCTTCCTCAATATGTGCGATCTGTTGCACATGATTCTCCCTCTGGAGAACTAAGACTTATCCCTCCTGGATATCTGTCCTATTGGAGCAACTTTTCTCTTTACATTCTTCCCACTGGAAGTTTCGGAGACCACCATCCCCTTTGGACTACTCTGTCTTGCTGAACAACTTGTGCCTTGTTCTGCCCCCGCAAATGTACTTGCTAGATTGCGGCCCTTCGCTAATACAGTCTCCATTGCACCCTTCAGGGTCTAGCAACGTGCTGAACTTGTTGCACATTTCAGCTGCCTACGGACGTATCCTTTTATGTCGAAGAGAAAGTTCTGATGCTCCATGGCACTGAGTTCTGATCGCACCTTAGGATGACCACGAACACTCCGTCGTCCGTGTACAAGCCCTTGCATGAGTTCCGAATCCTTCGAGTTAGCAATTCCCCTCACCTCTGTGAGCTTTGCACAACTCTTTCGGTCGTTACGCAACACCTCCCACCTTGCACGGTCTCATCTATCACCAAACGCCCCGCTTTGCCTTAAGCACCGTCAAGTTTGGTTGCCAACATCAAGCCATAGCTCGAACTCCACCATCCCAATCTTTGTGTGCTACGCATTCTTCTTCGCTTGCTTGTCCTCGTGGTGCTCCTCGCGCAAAGAGTTGGCCATTCCTCTGAATGCCAAACCTGGATGCCTGCTCCTCTAAGCGACTCTTTTCCCTACATCTCAATGTCCGTTTTCCCTCAAACGGTTGCGCGTGCTGGCTGTCCTCCACACAGCCCAACTAGGTCCCCCACGTTTGTATGGCAAGTGTCTCTGCGTGTGCTTGTCCCGCTCTGATACCACATTCTCACAGGCTTAGCTGGTTTTGCCTAAGCCGTGCGGCACCCCTGCGTATCCGTCCGCAAAGGTCAGCCTTCCCCGAGATCTCCCAGAGTCCCTTAGACTTACAAAAGAGAAAACGGGCCAGAAGAAGCAATTCCCACGGGATCCACAAGCAACTGCTCAAACAAACACTTCATACCCATATGCAAATTATATCCATGGATATTACAAACTCAGAGAGGTTGCACACAAAGGATAATGATCCATTATAGACTGAAGTCCCTCACAAGTACTTACAAGACAGTTGTATTTACAAGCCAAAATTGACCATAAAGCAAACCAAACTCGGGCTACTAAGCCTACTGCAAGCCCGCTACTTGCTGTACAAGGTATGTACACAAACCGAAGTACACGGACAAACATGAGCATTTCATCAAACACCTTTTTTACATTGCCGATGGTTGATTTCTTCTTCCCTTTTTCTCGCTCAATCGATTGTCGATGGTCGAAATCGATCGCCGACGGTCGATTTTTGACGGAACTGCCCGGTAGCAGGCGGTCCGCGTACCGGCAACCTAACGGACCGGTATGCACCGCCCGTACCGGACGATACAGATCGAAATTATAAACCTTGGTTGAAAGTAATGAAGGCCAACTAAACGAGCACAAACTGGACATATCCATTGTTCAAACTCTGGTTCAGAGCATTTCAGAAGACCTGCATCCATGATAATAAGCAACTTATTTCACAGCAAAGAAACCCCTTAAGTATAACACTGTGTAATGGAAAACCTATTTTAATCATTCAAAGTAAACCAGAGCACCCTTAACAAACTGCATCATAGGGTCTGTGTGGGCTCCATACAGATAACCACAGACACACACCACAGCCTCACCAACCGCGTCGATGATAATATAGAATAGGCCACAAAAGAGAGCTCGGGAATTTTGGATCACGGTATTCGTGAGTTATAACAATCAATCTTTCAAACCATACATACTGCAAATTGTGAAGTCCTCTGGCAAGGGAAAACCTCAAGTAATTAAGATAATAATTGGAATCAACTATAACCAATAGAAGCTGTTGTAACTCCTAAACTCGCAATCTTTCGTATTTCCTATTATTCACCATCATACTCAAAAAAACATCTACAAGATAACTGAAACCAAGTACCTCATGAGTTGACTAGAGGCAGGTTAAAAAAAAAAAAGACAATTAAGCTGCAAAGTAGAAATCTGACAAAGAATCCCAGAAGAGACAAATGAGAAGTGCAAATGGTCTTCTAATTAGACTTGTCCAGTGAGTAAATGCTGAAAATTCACGACAACAAGATTAATTAACATTTGGATGAAAACATAAACATCTAAAAAATTTAGGCATAATTTGCACTCCTAAATCTAAATAAACTAGCCTTACCAAAAAAGTAAACCCACGTCTCATACCAAATACAATCCAAGAAAGGTAAGTAACCATGTCTATTTACCAGACTTATGGCTAATGATGATGCTTCTGTAACTGCGAACAAAAACACCAGGGATAGAACGTTCAAAACAACATAGAGAAAGACTAACATCAAAAGTGCAAATTTATATATTGTGTCGAGCATGCCAATTGGATGTAGCAGACAGGGAAAATAATCAACAATTAAACTGTCACTGCTGAAAAACTGAGAAGTTTTTCATGAGACCTGTCTACATCCAAATAGAGATATCCAACACACACAGCAATGTGGATGATACGGTTAGAGCATATTTAAAACCAAATATCGTAAGGTAGCAAAACACCCACGTCTCGCTTCAAAAAGCTACTGCCACATGCCCATGCAAAACCAGATAGATGTCCATCAGCTTTCCCTTGCACACAACAAATGAAACAAACAACCATAGTTTGATGAGTCTTTTGGGACATGCTCTTAGAAAGTGATATTCCATATCTCATCGGTATGAGACATCTCTTGGAATTCTCCATGCCAAACCTTTTAACAATGGAGTCTATATACCTGGATTGGGACAAGCCAAACATCTTCTTGGATCTATCTCTATAGATCTAGATCTCTAAATTATAGGATGCTTGCCCTATGTCTTTCATAGAGAAGTTTCTAGATAGTTAAGCCTTTATTATAGAGAGCACCTGTACTATATCTTTAGTGTATCCACACAAGTGGCTATGAGATCAACCGCCTCCATCATATGGATCGATATATAGTATACTGGTCTATCCGGTTATGTTGATGTCCCTCTTAAGTAACCTATGACTGAGATTATTCAAGATCTGTGTTTAAAGGTGAATCAATTTCATCACGATCTGATTCCCATTGCACAGAACCAATGACATCACAATATATATGCAACATATAATATAATGTGAGAATATATCAATCATAATCATAAGCAAAAAGATCGTGCAACGTGTCATATGTGTCATCACTCACGTGATTGGCTTGTAGGGCATCTGTAACCAATAGTTGGACAACGTGCTGAAAGCTTCATGTTTATAATTAAGATGGTTATGTCTTATCATGATCATTTATAATCAAATTAAGCTGGCATTGGGTCGTAACCATGCCAACTTAATTTGGGACCCATTACACCTGAACTAGGGGTAAATTTGACCTGATGAAAGATAAATTTATTGACATAGAATTGACCTGGGTGGTACTTACGAAAATCACCTTTTTTCTTTTTTGGAATGCAAGTGGTGGTACCACCGATAATCGACGATGGTACCACCTAGTTCGACTGTAGTACCACCAAAGTCCTTATTTTCGGGCTCTGTTCGATGATGATATCGCCCAGTATAGATGGTGGTACCGCTAGTACCCCGAAAACCCAAGGATTTAAAATTTTGGCTCTAATTTTAGAGCTATTGATGATATATAAATATCCCACCCATTCTTACTTGCTGGTGCACAAAAAGGGCACAAATAAGTTGAAAAAAAAGGGTGAAAAAGGGATAGAATCCTTGTGCTAAAAGTGTTATAAACTCTTAGTGTTTGAGTATCTTCCTCCTTGAGTTTAGTAGTTATTCTAAGGAGGGTTGAGATCTTGTGAGATAAAGTTTGTAAGGTTCTCTCCTGAGCCTGGTAAAAAGAGATAATGTTGTAAGGGTAGTTGATCTTGGCCTGTTGGAAAGATCGGTAGTAAAAGCCGGTTGCCTTGAGAGAAGAGGAATCAGGAGTGAATGTAGGTCGGGACGATCGAACCACTATAAATCAGTTTACTTTTTTTCTTGCTTTTACTTTTTGTTTGCTTACTGATTTACTTTACTCACACTTTCAAGTTAAATAAATTTCTGATTCATATTCTCATTTGAACGATTTCAAATCGGATCTTTTTCGATAAGCACTAATTCACCCCCTCTCTCTTAGTGCCATTACGTTCCTAACAGTTTGTATAAGAGCCAAGGTTCTCTCAGTTGGACTAACACGTAAGTGATTCTTAATAGCTTTTTTTGGCAATCACGAGGTCCCTCTACTCACTCGTCTTCTTATGTTTAATGGGACGAACTACACTTAGTGAAAAATATGAATGAGAATTTTCTTGATTTCTATGGATTTCAAACTATAGAACGTCGTCGAAAATATTTTCAAAAATCTTCCAATCCAATGAATGATTGGAATGATTTTGAAAAGAAAATATTTCTTTTGAACGCTAAAGCTATAAACACTTTGTTTTATGCTCTGGATAAAATAAGTTTAATCGTGTTTCTACATGTGACACTGTACATGACATTTGACACACACTAAAGTCACTCATAAAGGCATAAGTAGAATAAAAGAGTCAAAATTAATCTCTTAGTACATAGTTATGAATTATTTGAAATAAAATCAAGAGAAACCATTAGTGACATGTACACCCATTTTACGAATGTTGTCAATGGTTTGAAAGCTCTTAGTAAATGTTATACTAACCATGAACTAGTAAATAAAATTTTAAGATCTCTTCCTAAATGTTGGGATCCAAAAGTAACTGCTATTCAAGAGGCAAAGGACTTGAATAATTTTTCTCTTGAAGAACTCATAGGGTCTTTAATGACCTATGAAATGACTTGTAAAACACACAACGAATAAGAAGAAGACCTTCCCAAGAACAGGAAGGATATAACACTGAGAACCAAAGAAGAATCCTTGAGCAAAAGCTCAAGTGATGAGGATAATGACATTGCACTTTTGACAAAAAGACTTAAAAAATTTATGACAAGGAACAAAAATCATGAGAATAATAATGAATCTAAAAAAATATTATAATATGTTATGAATGCAAGAAGCTAGGGTACTTCAAAAATAAGTGTCCACAACTGAACAAGAAGTTTTTAACTCAATGCCAATTCAAAAGAAGAAGAAAGTATTCAAGGCAATTTGGGATGATTCGAGTGCATCAGAAGATAAAGAGCTAATTAACAAAGACGATGTGGCTACGCATTGATGGTCTTCTACAATTAGGTATATGACTCACCCAAAGCTTCTTTTTCTTATGATGAATTACTTAATGCATTTCATAATTTGTTTGATGAGCTTAAAAAGATTAATAAGAAATATAAATTACTAAAAAAGGATCATGCATTACTTACTAGTAAATTTGAAGCTTTGCATGAAACATCCTCATCTTATATTCCTTGCTCTAAATGTAAAGAGTTAGATTCATTAAAAAAGAAAAATATGTCATTACAACAAACCTTAGAAAAGTTTAATATTAAAAATAAATAATTAAAAATGATTCTCCAAGTTTGTGTTTATAGAAAAGAAGGAATCAGTTTTGTAAGTAGTAACACTCGACAAAAACTAACAAAATTTATAAAAGAATCCACACTATATATCTCCTTTAAAGAAAAATATAATTTTTATGGAAGATTTGGTCATTATGCTTATACTTGTTCTTTCAAAAAATATAGCTAACATAAATTAGTTTGGGTTCTAAAAGGAACAATCAATGATTTAACGTTATAAGTCAAGAGAGGTGGATCTAACCATGAAGGACATAAAGTTAAATGGGTACCAAAGTAAACCCCTCTTTTTTGTAGGTATGTCTCCAAATAAGAGCTAAGAGCAAAAGATGATATCTTGATAGTGGATGCTCAAGACACATGACTGGAGATCCAACATAATTTCTAAAGCTCACTAGTCGAGACGGAGGGTATGTCACCTTCTTAGACAATAACAAAGGGAAGATTATCGGTATTGGAAATATCGATAACAAATCAAACCTATTAATTGAAGATGTTTTGTTAGTTGATGGTATAAACATAACTTATTAAGTATTAGTCAATTGTACGATAAAGGATATAATATCAATTTGAATCTAATGCATACATTATACACATACCACGTAATAATAAATTAATGATTATATTATAGAACAATAACATTTATACCATTAATCTTGACGATTTTCATGACAAAACCTATTTTTTGATTTTAAATGATGATGCATAGCTTTGACATATGAGATTAGGACATGCATGCATGAACATGATCTTATAAATTAGTGCTAAAGAACTTATAAGAGGAATGCTTAGGATTAAATTTGTCAAAGATAAGATTTGTGATGCATGTCAACTAGGAAAATAAATAAAGTGAAGCTTTAAACCCAAAAATCAAGTGAGCACCTCTAGACCATTACAATTGATTCATATGCATTTATATAGACCAATTGATATCATAAGCCTAGGAGATAGTAAATATGCTTTTATAATTATTGATGACTATAGTAGATTAACTTGAACATAGCACACAAAAGTGATTATTTTAAATGTTTTACAAAGTTTTGCAAATAAGTTTAAAATGAAAGAGGTTTTATGAATTTTTCTATTCGTAGTGATCATGGTAGTGAATTTAAAAATCATGATTTTTAAGAATTTTTTGATTTCAATGGGTATGACCATAATTTTTTTACTCCAAGAAATTCATAACAAAATAGAGTTGTTGAGAGAAAAATAGGAGTTTATAAGAGATGGCAAGAACCATGCTTAATGAACATGGCCTACCCAAATACTTTTCGGTCGAAGTCGTTAACACGACATACTATGTCATCAATATGGTTCTCATAAGACCTCTACTATCCAAAAATCCTTCTGAATTGTGGAACAATAAAAGATCCAATATTTCATATTTTAAAGTTTTTGGTTACAAATATTTTATTTTAAATGAAATGGATACCTTCGAAAAATTTGATCAAAATTCAATGAAGGCATTTTTGTTGGATATTATTCTATTTCTAAAGCTTTTGGAGTTTTTAATAAAAGAATCATAGTTATTGCAGAATCTTTTCATATTATTTTTAATAAGTTTCTTGAAGTTAAGAAAAATGATTTTGACGATAATTTTGAGTTTGATATTTTGAATTTGAATGAAAAATCTCCTCTCCAAACCAACTTGGATACATCTACTTCCAAAGATGCCTTATCCAAGGAATGAAAGTATGTAGATGCTCATCCTAAGGATCTAATTATTAGAGATACATCAAAAGAGAGTCAAACTGTTAGGACCCTAGCTGAGTCGGGTCCTAGTCATTTGGGTCAAGTCCCTAGATTAGGCCTTGTTGGTCAGCTAGGAGATCTTGAGTCAATTGTAATAAATCAGCCTAAATCCTAATAAGATTAGGATTCGACTGATTCAGAGTTTGATTAGGAGTTAGAGTTAGATTATGGTCAATCGAGTCGAGATTGTAACCAAACCCTCATCTAAGCATCTACACCCTATCTGGCAGCCACCCACTTTGCTTATGGGAGTTGGCTAGAGTTCGACAAAAGTGGTGGCTAGGGTTTTAGAGTATGAGTTTCACTAGGAGTTGAGTCTTCCATTAGGGTTAGGGTTTTGAGCCCTATATAAGCACTTGCAGCCACCCCCTTTTCAACAAGCAATAGATCAATATTTCTTCAGCCAATTGGCTGACTACCTAGAGGGAGAAACCTCTATAGCGTTCCAAGGAGGGTCGATCCCCTACATATATCAACCAAGCCTTAGAATCCTGCGGGGTTCTAACACTTGGTGTCAAAGCTGTGTTCTTGGCACATTGCTGCTCTTCCACCTATGCTACTGCCATCCAATCGCCCACCATCCTCCAAGAAATTCTCATAGTTGCTGAAGATCATCGCCGACTCCGCCATCATCACCCTTGCCGCAAAAACATCATCTTCTATCACCATAAAAATTGCATCAGGATCTGGTATTGCTACCTTACTACTACTATAATTATTTAGCCAAAACAAAAAGTTACATCTATCTTGCTGCAAAAATCGCAACAACAATCTCCGTCGTTAACATAATTTTCAGCCACATGCTATTTTGCTATCGTGTTTCTCATTAAAACTTACTGCCATATTTTATTATCAATCTTGTCTCAATATTTACATCATTTCGGCCTTCATCGCCATCTATTCCTTACTGCAAATATCCCCATAAGCCATTTACATGTTGCAAAAACTTATCATTGCAAATCTGCTATCTTTACGATGAAAGTTATGCTACAAAGTTTCAACCGTATACTTGCTGCTATATTACCGATCTTACTGCCATATTTTGCTAATGAAATCTTCTCCATATTTTACATCAGTTGGCTTTCATCGTCATCGGTTCCTTGCTGAAATCATCCCAAACTATTGGTTTATTGCTAGAATTTTGTCGTGAAACTATTGTCTCTTTTTTGACTTTTATTGCTTTATACACAACCGATCTTTGTCGACTTAATTGCTATTGATGTTTCTATTCACTTGCTGCCACCTTCATATACATCATGAAGGAGCTATATAGATTTTGATCTTTGAGGGGGATCAACCCTTGGAATGCTATAGGGGTTTCTCCCTCCTAGAACTCGGCACAAGGCTGAATAAAAGATGATTCTTGCTTGATAAAAGAGAGTGAATGGCTACATCATTCCATAGGGTTCTAAACCCTAGCCCATGGGGTTCTTGCCTAAGTAAAATTACCCCTTTGCCCCTCCTATAACTGACCTAGCTGAAGGAAACCCTGACCGACCAGCCCAGTTAAGGGGGCGATGGCCACTAAGCCCTAAGGCCCCAATCTAAACCCTAGCCATACTTTTTTATAGGATAGAAGTGGCAAGGTGAGGTTTTATTATAATGTCATAGGGTTTTTATTGACTACTTCTAGGTTGATTAGGACTCAATCCTGTTGGAGTCCTATTAAGCCCGTCCTATTTGAATCAGCCTTTTTCTTAAGGCTGAGGGTCCATAAACTCTAGGAATTAGGTCTTCAGCTCCTCGTAAGACTCCCACATTGCATCTTCGGATGGTAAATTATTCTATTTTATGAGTACTTCAGTTGAAGAGCATCGTTGGCGCATCACAATCCTCCGATCAAGTATAGCTTCGGGTTGAGCTTGAATCTCGCCATCATTTGTAGTGCTCGGTAACTGAGTTTGAGCCAACTCACGTTCTCCCAATTTCGGCTTTAGCAAGGATATGTGGAAGATGGGATAGATCTTAGCATCATCTGGAAGCTTTAATCTTTATGTCATGGCTCCAATACACTCCAAAATCTGATATGCTCTATAGAATCGTGGAGATAGCTTCATCGACGCTCTGGTGTTGATTGACAGCTGCTTGTATGGTTACAGGTGAAGGTAGACCCAATCTCCTATAAAAATTCTCGCTTGCTCTGGTGAGTGTCTGCTTGTTGCTTCATGTGGGCTTGGGCGATAGTTAGGTTGTCTTTCAGCAGCTGTAGAAGCTTGTCCCTGTCAATTAATATTTGGTCAACCTGATCCACTTTGGCTGCACCAATTATATATTTAGGTATTACAGGGGGCGGTCGACCATACAATACCTCATAGGAGGTAAATTTAGTTGATGAATGATAAGTTTTATTGTACCACCATTCAGCCCAAGGAAGCCACCTTGCCCACTCTTTGGGCCGATCACTAGTGAAGCACTGTAAGTAAGTCTCGAGTCATCTATTCACCACTTCTATTTGGTCGTCCATCTATAGATGATAGGCTATGCTCATCTTCAATTGGGTGCCTTGTAGTTGGAAGAGCTTGGTCCAAAATTTACTTGTAAATACCCTATCATGGTCGCTCACAATTGACCTTGGCATCCCATGTAGTTTTATAATATTTTTTCACAAAAAGTTGGGCAATACGGGCAGTGGCATAAGGATGTCTCATAGCACAGAAATGAGTATATTTGGTTAGATAATCTACCACCACAAGGACCGTGCTTTTACCTTGAGATGGTGGCAGCCCTTCGATGAAGTCCATGGAGATGTCAGTTCATACTGAGTCCAGTATAGGTAGTGGTTGTCATTTTTCCGGACTTGCTATTGTTTCATCTTTTTGCTCCTGACATACATCATATTTAGATATATAATCATAAATCGATCTTTTCATGCATCTTCAAAAGAAGTTTTGCTTCATCCTCTTATATGTTCTCAGAAATCCAAAGTGCCCCGTTGAAGGTGAAGAGTGCATCTTATGCAAAATAATTTTGATGCAAGGGGAAGAAGGAACAATCACAATTTGGTCTTTGTAGCGCAGGTAATTTGAATCCCAAGTGTAGTGACCCATGAAACCCAGATTCTTCTCTAATTTTTCTATGATGCCTCGAGTTTCTGGGTCACTCTTCCATTCCTCCCTAATGTCTTTGAGGAAGTCAATAGAGGGAAGAGAAATAGTTAAAATTTTGACTTATCTCGAAAGCCGAGATAGAGCATCTGTAACAACATTCTCTTTCCCCTTTTGGTAAATAATTTCATAATAAAAGTCAAGAAGCTTAGTTATCCATCATTGTTGTTCTAGGGAAGATATTTTCTGCTCAAAAAAATACTTGAGGCTTCGATGGTTGGTCTTAATCTGGAAGCGTCTGCCGATCAAGTAGGGTCTCCACTTCGTGATAACCTGTATAATGGCAAACATTTCTTTATCATACACGAATATTTTAGGATGGGAGAGAGATAAAGCCTCGCTGGTGTAAGCAAGAGGTCGACCATCTTGCATTAGAACAACCCCATTTCCAACTTCGAACGCATCAACCTCAATCACAAAGGTGCGGCTGAAATTAGGCAGCGCTAGGACCAGCGTTGTCGTCATGGCTGCATTGAGTCGTTCAAAGGCTATGGAAGTTTTATCTGACCATAAGAAGGAGTCTTTCTTCAGTAGGGATGTGAGTGGGGCATTGATCTTGTTATAATCTTTCATGAATTTCTGGTAGTAGCCCGTGAGTCCAAGGAAGCCGCGTAGCGATTATATGTTCGTAGGTTTCGACCATCCTTGTATTGCTTCAATCTTTGTCTGGTCTACTGCCACTCCATCCTCTGATGTAATATGCCCTAGATACTCCACTTTACACTGTAAAAAGCTACACTTTGATTGTTTAACTTAGAGGGTATTCTCTCGAAGGATTGTTAGAATAATTCGCAAGTGCTCGAAATGCATATCAAGTGTAGGGCTATAAATAAGGATATCATCAAACAATACCAACATGAACTTATATAGAAACCTCCAAAAAATGTCGTTCATCAAGCTTTGAAAAATAGAAGGAGCATTCATAAGTCCGAAGGGCATTACCAAAAACTCATAGTGGCCTTTATGTGTGCGGAATGTAATTTTCAAAACATCTTTAGTTCATACCCGAATCTGATGATATCTTAAATGGAGATCCAATTTAGTGAAGACTCGGGCTCTTTTTAGTTCATCCAAGAGCTCATCTACTACTGGTATAGGATATTTGTCTTTGACGGTGATGGCGTTTAAAGTCCGATAATCAACGCACATCCGTCACGTACCATCCTTTATGCATTACAGAGTTGGTCAGTTAGGGCTCTTCCTCTATGGTTTCATCTTCGAGTTCAAGGTCTTTTTCAGATGGTACAGTGTCCTCATCCTCTACTGGTTCGATGATAAGGAGCCGTCCCTTTTTGCAGTGATGTTCTTGGCTCCACGGTTCATCATAATGCCAACACAACCCTTTGGCCAATCGTTCACGAAGCTCGTCTCTTGTTAATTTTTTTTGTGCGGGGGCTTGGATGGCAATAGAGGGGGCAGAAGGCTTCGACATGGCTAGTCGGGTGGCAACCCTTGTCCTTCATACTTCATGGTTCAATCGTTCTTCTTGAATTCTTGCTTAGGAAATCATCGCCATAAGAGTGTACGGTTGCTGCGCGTTTACTTCTCCTTGAATCTCCAGCTTTAGGCCCTCGATACAAGTCCCTAAAAGTTGCTTTTCAGATTAATCCATAGTTTTGTAAGATAAATGTTCAAACCTTGTTTGGTATTCTTATTTTGTAGAGGTTTGCCGAATCTTCATCAATTGTCTGTCGATGTTGTCGAAATCGGTTAGTCCAAAGTGATTTAGTAGTCTTTCCTTGAATTGCTACCAAGAGAGACCTCCTTGGGTGTGCTCAAACCAACTAAACCACTGAATAGTGTCTCCCTCAAGGTGGATGGCAACAATCTCCACCTGTGTAGCTTCGACGGTTTGGTAGAACCGAAAATAGCACTCCACGCGTGAGATCAATTCGATCGGGTCTCCGTCTTCTCATCTAGGGAAGTCAACCTTCATGCATAGATTGTTTGGATCAGGGATGATGTGACCATGCTCTTGAGAATCATCTCACCGATTTGAAGTTTCTCCTTGCTATGATTTTCTCGGGCTCAATGGTCGGCCCATGTTGAATTCGACGAAAAGGGATTAGATCTTCTCCTCCATGCGGCTTTCAAAGGCTTCGAACTAGGCATTGATGGCCTCCTCTGATGGTATAGAATAGGCCTCTAGATCTGTAATGTTGAGGTCCTTTTTCTATTGTCAGGTTAGTGGCATGAGAATTTTTGGAGAAGAGGTGGCTGGTTGGATGGGTGGATCGGGTAGATGGAAGTAGGCTACGATTAGGGCGGATTTGGGAGGCTATTTGGGATCAGTTTAGGGTGTGGTTTAGAAGAGTTCTTGGTGAGGATGGTAGGGTTTGAAAGAGAGTCCAAAAACTTGTAAAAGACCACTCAAATATGATGAAATTTGACGAAGAAAGGGCTGTGTACGTGCTGTCCAGTCGAGTAGAATTTACGTCAAAGAAACATTGAATTCTCGACATAATTTTCAGAGGAAAACCCAAGTAAAATATGTAGAAATTTGTCACAAATCCTTGATTCAGATGTGGGTAATATCAGCAAATAAGTTTGACAAAATTTTGATAGCGTAACGGTAAGAAAGTGGATGAAAAGACAAAAGGCAGATTCTTCATTGTAAAATTCCAACAATGCGCAACGAGGAATTGCAGCAGTATAAGTTTGGTTTCAGAAGGAATTTTTTTTTCAGAGATTAATCTTAGATGAAAGCTAAGATGATATATGAATTTGTGTAAAAGTTTCAGCCAAAAAGGATAAGCAAAAGTTTGATTTCAAGAAGCAATAATCGGCTGAAATTTTTCCACAGTGTTTTCCCTTCGCAACGATGATAACGTTTACGATGGTAGAATTTTGCAGCAAGAAAAATATGAAAAAACTTCTCTAATGTATAAGGCAAAGGAATAGTAGTAGCAAATAGGCATGGGTGATGAAAATATACCATATCTCCAATTTCAAACACAGAGGCAACGACAGATTGATTTGATTTGCGACTTAGGGATGACGGTGGAGGCGCGTGTTGCAGCAATTGTGGAAATTGCTTGGAAGGGTGGGGGCGATAGAGATGGCAGCAAGGGCAGTTGGAATGTTGCTATAATACTAGATGATAGAACCCCAGAATGAGCTCTATAGATTTTAATCTTTGAGGGGGATCAACCCTTGGAATGCTATGGGGGTTACTCTCTCTTAGAACTTGACATAATGTTGAATTAAAGATGATTCTTGCTTGATAAAAGAGAGGGGGTAGCTACATCATTATATAGGGTTCTAAACCCTAGCCCATGGGGGTGCTTGCCTAAGTAAAATTATCCCTTTGCCCCTCCTATATCCGACCTAGCTGAAGGAAACCAGCCTAGTAAAGGAGGTGACAGCCACTAAGCCCTAAGGCCCCAATCTAAACCCTAGCCACACTTCTTTATAGGATAGAAGTGGCTGGTGGGGTTTTATTACAATCCCACAGGATTTTTATTGACTACTTCTAGGTTCATTAGGACTCAACCCTACTAGAGTCCTATCACAAACCCCCCTTACAGCCTCCATAGCAGCTCCGAATAGTAGCATCAACAACACCCCCTCTTGACAAAAAGTTCTATTGCAATGCCATTGAGACTGTTTGCTGCATCCTGATAGGACTCTAGCAGGGTTGAGTCCTAATCATCTTAGTACTAGTCAATAAAAACTTATTAGATTGTAATAAAGCCACTCTTATCTGATAAAGGAGTATGGCTAGGGTCTAGATTAGCCCTTAGGTAGCCGCCACACCCCTTACTGGGTTGGTCGGCTAGGGTTTCCCCTTGCTTAGGTCGGCTATAGAGCCACTTAGCCACCTCTTGTTCCTATCAAGGTAGGTTGGCTATAGGAGGGGCAAATGGATAATTCTACTTAGGCAAGCACCCCCTTAAGCTAGGGTTTTGATCTCCCTTAAAGATGTAGCTGCTCCCTCTCTTGAATCAAATAATTATCAATTTTATTTCAACCTTGTGCCGAATCTAGGAGGGAGGAACCCCTACAGCATTCCAAGGGTTGATCCCCCTCAAGGGTCAAAATCTATAGAGCTCCTTCTCGGGTTCTATCATATGGTATCAGAGCAGCATTCCTGCTACCTTGTAGCCATCATCCATGCCTCCATCTTTCAAGCAATTCCCACAATTGCTTTTTGATGACGCCTCCATCCATCGTCGCCCACCAAGCCGTAGATCCATCTATTTGCTGTCGCCCCCTGCGAGATCTGAAAATCTGGTATTTTTTTATTACCTAAGCCTCTTCAATACTGTAAGATTCCTTACTTGACACATTGAAGATTTTTCCCAAATTTTATCCGCTGCAAATTTCGTTTGTCGTAAATGTTATCGTTGTTGCGAAGGTGGAACGTTGCAGAAATTTTCAGCTGTGTTTTTGACTCTTGAAACCAATTTATTTCTTCTCCTTTCTAGCTGAATTTTTCACACAATTCTCAAGATCAAGTTGGCCTTCATCTAGATTTGATTTATCAAAAAAACTCCTTCTGGAACCGGTTTTCTTGTGCAATCTTTGACCATCACACAGTTCTAGAATTTTACGATGAAGGAATCTACCTTTCGTCTTTTGCCTTATTTCCCTACTGTTATGTTGCCAAAATTTCATCAAACTATTTACTAGTATTAACAACATCTGAACCAAGGGTTTCTACATAATTTTCTAAAACTTTTCTCTGGAATTTATGTCGAGAAGTCATCGTTTCTTCGACGTAAAATCGGTTCAGCAGGACAGCACATCGCAACACTTTTTTTCATTGAATTCTATCAGATTTGAGTGCCATTTTTTGTGAGATTTTGGACTCTCTTTTCCTCATCTCAAAACCCTACCAGCATCATCAAAAACTCTTCAAAACCCTACCCTAAACCGAAACCAAATAGCCCCCCAAATCTGCCCTAAATCGCAGCCTACTTCCATCCGAACCAATTCACCTTCCAACCGGCCACCCTCTTCTCCAAAATTCCCATGCCACTAACCCGACAACAGAAAAAAGATCTTAATATTATAGATCTAGAGACATATAATATGGCATCAGAGGAGGCTATCGATGCAAAGCTTGAAGCCTTTGAAAACCGCATGGAAGAGAAGATGTGATCCCTTTTCGCCGAATTCAGCATTGGCCGACCGTTGAGCCCGAGGAAATCACAACATGGAGAAACTTTAGAACGGCGAGATGATCCTCAAGAACATGGCCACATCACCTCTGATCTCAATAATCGATGCATGAAGGTTGACTTCCCTAGATGGGAAGAAGGAGACCCGATCGGGTGGATCTCGTGCGTGGAGCGCTATTTTTGGTTCTACCGAACCGCCAACGCCACACGGGTGGAGATTGCTGCCATCCACCTTGAGGGAGATGCTATTCAGTGGTTTAATTGGTTTGAGCACACCCATAGAGGACTCTCTTGGCAGCGATCAAAGGAAGGACTACTGAACCGCTTCGGACCAATCGATTTCGACAACATCAACGGACAATTGGCAAAGATTTGTCAAACCTCCACAATACAAGAATACCAAATAAGGTTTGAATGTTTATCTAATCAAACTGTAGATTAGTCTGAAAAACAACTTATAGGGACTTTCATCGAGGGCCTAAAGCCGGAGATTCGGGGAGAAGAACGATTGAACCAGGAGGCATGAAGGACAGGGGTCACTCCCTGACTAGCCATGCTGAGGCCTACAGCCCCCTCTACTGCCATCTGAGCCCCCACACCAAAAAAATTGACGAGGGATGAGCTTCGTGAATGATCGGCCAAAGGATTGTGTTGGCACTGTGATGAACCGTGGAGCCGAGAACATCCCTGCAAAAAGGGCCTGCTCCTTGTGATTGAACCAGTGGAGGATGAGGACAATGAACCATCTGAAGAAGCCCTTGAACCTAAAGAAGAAGTCGTAGAGGAAGAGTCCTAACCGGCTGACTACGCAGTGCACGCATTGGCCGGCTACTCCAACCCGCAGACGATTAAAGTTGGAGGACTTCTGAAACAGTAACCCATCACCGTTCTCATCAATAGGGCAGCACAAATAACTTTCTCAACAGTAAGGTTGCTGCATGTTTGGTGCTTCAAATTGAAGGTTGTAACAAGTTCGACGTGAAGGTCGCCGACGGTCGAATCCTCAATTGCGACCAACGGTGCCCGCGGGTGAAACTACTCCGCCAAGACCAAAAAGTGGTAGCTGATTTCTTCCTCATACCCATTGATGATTATGAAGCCATACTCAGGATTGAATGGCTCACAATGCTAGGTGATATCTCCTGGAATTTTTTTAAATTAATTATAAAATTTTATTACAAAGGGAGACAGGTCAGGTTACGAGGCAAGCGCAGGAGCCATATTTGCACCGTTTCGTCGTAATGAATGGAGAAAGTTTTGCACAAAGCAATTGGTAGATTCTTGATGCATATCCAGTAGCCATATAAGGGGGAGAATGTACAAAACTTAGATCCTAAACTTGCCCTATTGCTGGATGAATTCACGGATGTTTTCTTAGAGCCGCGCGGGCTGCCCCCTAACCGGCCGCATGACCACCACATTCCTATTTTGCCAGGCAAACCTCCAACAAACTTGCAACCATACCACTATCCTCACTTGCAGAAGGACAAGATCAAGAACATTGTTAAATAGATGCTTGACACCAGGGTGATTCGACTGAGTTGCAGCCCTTACTCCTCATCGGTGTTGCTAGTGCGCAAGAAAGAAGGTATGTGGCGGATGTGCATTGACTACCGGGCTCTAAACGCCATCATCACCAAGGACAAAATATTCTATCCCAGTCATAGATGAACTTTTGGATGAATTAAAAGGAGCCCAAGTCTTCACTAAATTAGATCTCCGATCCGGATACCATTAGATTCGGGTATGCACTGAGGACATTCCGAAAACTGCATTTCGCACGCACAACGGCCACTATGAGTTTTTGATAATGCCTTTCGGACTTACAAATGCTCCTTCTACCTTTCAAAGCTTGATGAATGACATCTTCTGAAGGTTTCTAGGCAAAATATTGGTATTCTTTGATGATATTCTCATTTATAGCCCTACGCTTGATATACATTTTGAGCACTTACGAACTGTTCTAACCGTTCTTCAAGAGAATACTCTTTATATTAAACAGTTAAAGTGCAGCTTCTTATAACCTAAAGTGGAGTATCTAGGACACATTATATCAGAGGATGGAGTGGTGGTAGACCCGACAAAGATCGAGGCAAAAGGATGGGCGAGACCTACAAATGTAAAATCACTACGCGACTTCCTTGGACTCACGGGCTACTACTGGAAGTTTGTGAAAAGATAATGGCAAGATCAGTGCCCCACTCACATCCCTACTCAAGAAGGACTACTTTTCGTGGTTGGATCAAGCCTCCGTAGCCTTTGAAAGACTCAAGGCTGCCATGATGATGACGCCGATCCTAGCGTTACTCGATTTCAGCCGAACTTTCATGATTGAGACCGACGTGTCCAGAGTTGGAATTGGGTTTGTTCTAATGCAAGATGGCCAACCCCTTGCCTACACCAGCAAAGCTTTATCTCCCTCACATCTTAAAATGTCCATGTATGACAAAGAAATGCTTGCTATCGTACACGCAGTTACAAAATAGAGACCCTACCTAATCGACCGACGCTTCCAGATTAAGATCGACCACCGAAGCCTTAAATATTTCTTGGAGTAGAAAATATCCTCCCCGGTGCAGCAATGATGGGCAACTAAACTCCTTGGCTTTGATTATGAAATTACTTACCGAAAAGGAAAAGAGAATGTTGTTGCAGATGCCCTATCTCGGTTACCAGGATAAGCCAAAATTTCAGCCATCTTCCTTCCCTCCACCGACTTCCTCAATAATATTAGGGAGGAATGGAAGAATGATCCAGAAGCCCGAGCAATCATAGAAAAGTTAGAGAAAGACCCGGGGTCCATGAGTCACTACTCGTGGGATTCAAAGGACATGTACAAAGATCGAATTGTTATTGTTCCTTCCTCCCCTTGCATTCAAATTATTTTACACGAGATGCATTCTTCACCCTCAGCAGGGCATTCTGGATTTTTGAGGACTTACAAAAGGGTGAAGCAAAACTTCTTTTAGAAGGGTATGAAAAAATCAATTTATGATTATGTATCCAAATGTGATGTATGTTAGTAGCAGAAAGGCGAAATAGTGGCAAGACCGGGGAAACTACAGCCATTACCGATACCAAACTCAGCATGGACCGACATTTCTATGGATTTCATCGAGGGGCTGCCACTATCCCATGGTAAAAGCATGATCTTTGTGATGGTAGATCACCTAACCAAGTATGCTCACTTCTGTGCTGTGAAACATCCCTATACTACTGCTAGTATTGCTCAACTTTTTGTGGAACATATAGTAAAACTGCATGGGATGCCAAGGTCGATTGTGAGCGACCGTGATAGGGTATTCACAAGTAAATTTTGGATAGAGCTCTTTCATCTATAGGGCACCCAGTTGAAGATGAGCACAACCTATCATCCCCAGATAGACGACCAAACAGAAGTGGTGAATAGATGCCTCGAGACATACCTACGGTGCTTCACTAGTGACCAGCCCAATGAGTGGACAAGGTGGCTTCCTTGGGCTGAATGATGTACAACAAGACATTTTATTCATCAACTAAATGTACCCCTTATGAGGCATTGTATGGCCGACCGACCCCTGTAATACCCAGATATGTGCTTGGTTCGCCCAAAGTAGATCAGGTCGACCAAATTTGATTAACAGGGATAAACTGTTGCAACTACTGAAAGACAACTTAAATGTCGCTCAAGCTCGCATGAAGCAACAAGCAGACAACCACCGGAGTGAGCAGGAATTCGCAGTGAGAGATTGGGTCTACCTTCGGCTCCAACCATACAAGCAACTATCAATCAACGCAAGTGCATCAATGAAGCTGTCTCCATGATTTTATGGACCATACCAGATCTTAGAGTGAGTTGGGACTGTGGCATACAAATTAAAGCTTCCAGATGATGGTAAGATACATCCCGTCTTCCACGTGTCCTTATTAAGGCTAAAGTTGGGAGAACATGAGAAGGCCTAGACTAAGTTGCCGAGCACCACTAATGATGGCAAGATCAAAGCCCAACTTGAAGCTATACTTGATCGGAGGATTGTGATGCACCAACGATGCCCTTCAACCGAAGTACTTGTGAAGTGGACTAACTTACCTTCCGAAGATGCAACATAGGAATCACACGAGGAGTTGAAGATCCAGTTTCCAGAGTTTTTGGACCCTCAGCCTTGAAGAGGGTGGACTTGATAGGACTCTAGTAGGGTTAAGTCCTAATCATGTTAGTACTAGTCAATAAAAACCTTATTAGATTGTAATAAAGCCACTCCTATGTTATAAAGGAGTATGACTAGGGTCTAGATTAGCTCTTAGGGCTTAGTAGCCGCCACACCCCTTACTGGGTTGGTCGGCTAGGGTTTCCCCCTGCTTAGGTCGGCTATAGAGCCACTTAGCCGCCTCTTATTCCTATTAAGGCAGGTTGGCTATAGGAGTGGCAAAGGGGTAATTATACTTAGGTAAGCACCCCCTTAGGCTAGGGTTTTGATCCCTATTTAAAGATGTAGCCACCCCCTCTCTTGAATCAAGCAATTATCAATTTTATTTCAGCCTTGTGCCGAATCTAGGATAGAGGAACCCCTACAGCGTTCCAAGGGTTGATCCCCCTCAAGGGTCAAAATCTATAGAGCTCATTCTCGGGTTCTATCACATCCACATCTGATCCCCATTGAAACCATTGCTGTCATCAACAGCAACCCTAAGCCATCCCTTAACCTTAAACCCCTACCAGCATACCCCTTATACGATCCCTACAATAGCTCCAAACCATAGCGCCAACAACCACAAAAAAATAGCAACCTATTAGCCCCAAATAACATGCATCTACCTTTGATTTATCATCTCTTTCGACCACCTAGCCATCCAACCAATCCCTACCCTTAACCAGACAGCAAAGGGAGGACATCAACATTACATATCTGGAGCCTTACGCCATAATATCGGTAGATCTGGTTGATACCAAATTGAAGGCCTTCGAGACACGTATGGAGGACAGACTACGCGCTCTCTTCGTGGAGTTTATATTAGTCCGATTGTCGAGCCCAAGAAAATCATAGCATGGTAGGAGTTCCAATCACAAGGAGAACCCAACAAAGAAGGAAAGACAAGTGACGGACCCATCATGCCCACACACTAGGGTAGAGTTCCCTCAATGGGAAGACAGTGACTTGACCGGGTGGATTTCATGTGCAGAGTGGTATTTCCACTATCACAGGACATCAGAGGTTTCCATGGTCGATATTGCTGCTATCCATTTAAAGGGAGAAGTTGTTTAATGATATAATTGGTACAAGCATACCCATGGAGTCCCAACATGGAAGCAATTCAAAAGCGGGCTGCTACTATGCTTCGGACCATCCGAGTATGAAAACATTGATAGCCAACTCGTAAAAATCCACTAGACCTCCACAGTTTAGGCGTACTATACCAGGTTTAAAAGACTTTCTAACCAAACAAGAGATTGGTCTATAAAATAGTTGTTAGGGACTTTCATCGAGGGGTTGAAGCCGGAAAGCCGAGAAGAAGTCAAAGCGCGACGACCCTACACGATGATGGCAGCTCTCTCCTTCACGCGACTATAAGAAAAAAGGCAGAACCAAGATGCTCGGAGGACCAAAGTCACCACTCGATTAGCAACACATAGACCTTCGACCCCATCTACTATCAGTCGACCGTCCCAACCGAAGGAATTGACGAGGGAAGAACATCGTGACAGATCCGTGAGAGACTTGTGTCGGCACTATGACGAACCTTGGAGCTACGACCATCACTACAAAAAGGGGAGGCTTCTCATGATAGAACCTATTGAAGAATCTGAAGAAGAGGACCCCGAGCCCGAAGAGGAGGACATGAAGAAGGACCCATAGCCAGTCGTTAACATGGTCCATGCCTTAGATGGCTACACAAACCCACAAACAATGAAGATCGAAGGTTTCCTTGAGCAGTAACTCGTCATCGTCCTCATCAACACCCGGAGCACGAACAACTTCATGAACAATAAGGTTGCTGCCTGATTGATGCTCCAAAAAGAAGATTGCATTAGGTTCGACGTCAAGGTAGTTGATGATCGAATCCTGAAGTGCAACAAGAAGTGCCCATGGGTGAAATAGGTTCTACAGTGCCAAGAAGTAGTTGCTGATTTTTTTCTCCTTCTCCCTCTCGATGATTCTGAAGTGGTGTTCGATATTGAATGGTTATCCACGATAGGTGATGTTTCCTAGAGCTTTTCAAATCTAACCATGAAATTTTTTAGCAAAGGGAAACAATTGATCCTACACGAGAAACGAGGGAGTGAAGCGACTACGATTGCAACACAGTGCTTGGAGAAGGTACCTCAAAAAGAGTCCAATGGATTCTCAATTCAAATTCAAGAACTTCAGGAGATGAAACCGAAGGAGATTGAAGACATGAACCCTCTTCTACAGCTTGCTGAAATTTCAGCTGCCTCTAGCAAATTGAAGGCTACCTGATCCCCCTCGTTGAACTGGTCGAAGGAACAACTAGCTGATGCTCGACCAAATTACTGCCCACACTCTCAGAAGACCGAAGCTAAGAGGATCGCCCAAGAGATAACAGAGACACTGATTATATAGTCACGCTTTTTCCATGCTATGACACTTCATCCCTACATCTTTGTCTCCAAGGATAAGTTTTTTCTAGAGTGCTACATCCCGCCAAACCCGCTATGATTTCTGATGCGGCACTCCTAGATCTCGGGTGACTTCCACGACTTCCTCTAGGAGCGAACTATGATGCTCGAAGTCTTCCCTGATGATGACATTTGATCCATGACTCGAGACTATAAGAAGATCGAGTCTCTCCAGTGGCAGAATCAGAGTAAGAGAAGGATCATTTGTAGGACTCAACAAAACATGAACATCACCCTTCTCACTGTGAAGAAAGATGCCTCCCCTTGGCCGAGTGGAACTATAGCCCTTACGACCACGATTTCATCTACACCAATACTAGCATTTCTAGATCGTGGCCAGATGTTCATGATTGGAGCAGACACATCAAGAGTTGGGATTGACATCACCCTCATGCAAGATGACTGACCCTTAATCTGCACTGAGGCTTTCCCTACACTTCACACGAGGTTTCTAATATGCAAGGGGATACTAGTGCCATTGAATTTAAAGTTTGGCCCAATACAGGTCCACGACACGAAAGAGAAGTAAGCCCAAAAAAATTACAGTCCCTGCTCATGCTAGATCAGACTCTCATCATCATGGACCATACCGGAGGGCGGCCACCATTTCAAAAGAAAGAGTGGCTCTACTAAAGATCAACTACATAGCAGCCCATGCAAAGAAGAAATGACCTCTTGACAAACTTCAGAGCAGAAGAAAATTTGAAGATTGAGCTTTCCTTCACTTCTAGCCCAACTAGCAGGAAACTTAAGGAAGTGGTCTCCCCATTACTTTGGACCTTACAAAATTGAGGATCACATTGGAGCCATGACTTGTGGATCGGATCTACTTACCAATTCAGAAATACAACTGATCTTCCAAGTATCCTGCCTCAAATGAAAGTTTAGATAGGAGGACTTAGCCCAGATCCATCCACCTGACATCCCAACTGATGAGGAGACCCAGTTTCAATTGTAGATCGTATAGAATTGTAGGATTATGATGTATCACCATCCAGACACTATTATTGATAAAAAGATACAAGATAATGTTGGACCGCATGGTCATGATGCGCCTACTACTAGGGCCACAAGGGAGCCTTATAAAGAGTTGCAGATCAGGACCCATAATCATGGAGTCTCAACCTTGAGGACAAGGCTGATTTGAAGAGGGCAGGTCTGTTAGGATCCTAGCTGAGTTGGGTCCTAGTTGATTGGGTCGAGTCCTTAGATTGGGCCTTGTTAGCCGATCTAGACCTGACATTAGGTTAGTTAGGAGAAGATATTGAGTCGACTATAATAAATCAACCAAAATCCTAGTAAGATTAGGATTCAGCTAATTCAGAGTTTGATTAGGAGTCAGAGTCATATTAGGATTAATCAAGTCGAGACTGTAACCAAACCCTCATCTAAGCATCTACACCTTATCTAGCCGCTGCCCACTTTGCTTATGGGAGTCGGCTAGAGTTAGGGAAAAGTGACGAATAGAGTTTTAGAGTAGGAGTTTCACTAGGAGATGGAGTCTTATATTAGAGTTAGGGGTTTGAGCCCTATATAAGCACTTGTAGCTGTCTACTTTTCAACAAGCAATAGATCAATATTTCTTCAGTCAATTGGCCTACCTGGAGTGAGGAACCACTATAGTGTTCTAAGGAGGGTCAACCCCCTACAGAGATCAACCAAGCCTTAGAATCTTATGGGGTTTTAACACTAACTCATTCTTCACTTAAAAATATTTATGCAAATGCCACCTTTTATATTGACGATGCTCTTAAAGATGACTTATGGGTTTTGGCAATGCATGAAGAATTAAATCAATTTGAAAGAAATAAGGTTTGGATGCTCATTCCTAGACCTAGTGATTATATTATGATTGACACTAAATGAGTCTTTAGGAATAAGCAAGATAAACAAGGTATTGTGGTTCGAAACAAGACGAAATTAGTGACCAAATGTTTTAACCAAAAAGACAGTATTGATAATGAAGAAACCTTCACTCTTGTGCAAGACTTGAAGCCATAAGGATACTCCTTGTCTATACTTCTTTTAAAGATATTAAATTATTTTAAATGGATTGCAAAAGTGCTTTCTTAATGATTTTATTTTTTAAGAAGTTTATGTTGAACAACCACCCAGATTTGAAAATGATCATTTTTCAAATCATGTTTACAAATTATCTAAGGCTCTATATGGATTGAAGCAAGCCCATATAGCCCTTTGTATGAGAGACTTAGCTCTTTTCTTATTCAAAATAATTTTTTGAAAGACAAGATTGATACCACATTATTTATTAAATATTTTAAAAATATTTTTATTATTATTTAAATTTATATTGATGATATTATTTTTGGTTTTACTAATGAATCTTTATATGAATATTTTGACAAAAGTATGAGCCAATAAATTGAAATGAGTTTGATTGGCGAATTGATATTTTTCTTAGGATTGTAAATTAAGCAACTAAATGATGAAACTTTTATTGGTCAAACTAAGTATGCTTTGGATTTATTAAAAAGATTTCTTATGGATAGTGCTAAGGCCATTAATACACCAATAATCACTTCTATAAAATTAGATATGGACAACGAATATGAATGCTTTGGTCAAAAGTCTTATAGAGGAATGTTAGGAAGCTTATTGTATCAACTGTAACTAGACATGACATAATATTTAGTGTTGGACTTTGTGCAAGATTTTAGTCCAATCCTAAATAATATCATTATAAAGTAGTTAAGAGAATATTTAGATTTTTAAAAGGAACTATAAATCTAGGATTATAATATCCAAAATCTAAAAAGTTTGATTTGATTGCATATGCTGATGTTAACTTTGTAGGATGCAGAATAGATAGAAAAAGTATCTTTGGAACATGTCAAATCTTTAGTCATGCACTTATTTCTTGATCTTCTAAGAAGCAAAACTCTATCGCATTATCCACAACCGAGGCTGAATATATAGCAGCAGGTGTATATTGTGCACAAGTAATATGGGTAAAGAGTACCTTGGAAGATTATAGACTTTACTTAAAAAATATTCCTATAAAATACGATAATACAAGTGCAATTTATTTATCAAAGAACCCTATTCAACACTATAGGACTAAACATATTGATATTAAACATCATTTTGTTAGGAATTATGTTAACAATTATGATATATCTTAGACTTCATTGACACAAAACATCAATTGGTTGATATTTTTACTAAACCACTGAATGAGGAACAATTTGATTTTATTGGAAGAGAATTAGGCATGTTGAATCTTTTAAATACATAAATCATGATTCTTCTATGTTTTTCTTTCCCCATTGATTTATTTGAATGAAGTGAGATTTATACCATATGATTTCTTTACTATATATTCAGCCTCGGTTGTGGATAATGCGACAGAGTTTTGCTTCTTAGAAGATCAAGAAATAAGTGCATGACTAAAGAATTGATATGTTCCAAAGATACTTTTTCTATCTATTTTGCATCCTACAAAGTTAACATCAGCATATGGTATAAATCTCACTTCATTCAGCATCCTACAAAGTTAACATCAGCAAAGATACTTAACCTCGGTTGTGGATAAGTAAAGTCTATGAGTTCTTTCCCCATCTTTGGCACATTGATATCATTCTCTTCTTGTTGATAATAACAAAGGGGGAGAAGAGAAGTAAATAGCTTACTCATTTTCTTTTCCTCTTTTTGTTGATGACAAAGGGGGAGAAGTAATGATAAGATTTTGATGATATCCTTCATTGACATGATTATATTTGATGACATTAAGTTATGATATTTGAGTTGAATCTTGAATTTTGATGATGAAATTAATTGATGAAGTTATGATCTAATGAGTATTTAAGTGACACAAGATTAACTTCGATCATCAAAAGATAAATCGATTAAAGCAAGAAGAATCATGTGTTAGGTTGGAATAAAACATGTCAAAAGATTGGACATCGAGCCGGAGGACTAGTTGACGTGCCGGAAGGACTTCGTGCCGTGAGTTTGGGCATTGGACTAGAAGGATTGGGCATTGGGCCATGAAGATCAGATGTTGTGAGAGGTCAACATACAGATAGATCAAGCAATACGTCAAAGGAGAGACGATGCGTTAAAGAGTCGAACGAAGCGTCAGATGAACCAATGACATGCTGGATAACATAAGATTTGTTTTGTAATCGTTATGTCTTGATCATCGTAGTTTTAGTCTTAATTGAGTTAGTTTTGGGTGTAACCATACTAACTCATTTAAGGTGCCATCAGGCCCTAGTTGGGATTGATTTGGGCTCATTGGGAAGCCCATTTCAGTTACCTGAGGTCAGGTCTTGTAGTGTCATTGCCAGAGCAGGCGGTGAAACCGCTTATGACTCAGAAAGTAAGGACCCGGTCTCCCAAATGGTGGTATTGCTAGCCTTTGTGGCTGCAAGTGATGGTACCACCCAGGCTGGCGGTAGTACCGCTAGAGGTCAGTCTCCGAGACTATCAGGCGGTGGTGGTACCGCTAGTACATTGAAATCCCAAAAATTTAAATTTGGCTCCGCTTCTTGAAGCCATTTGGGGTCTATAAATACCTCAATTATTCTTGCTTGGAATAACAAGAAAAAGAGTAGAAAGGGGAAAGAATTCTTGAGAAAAAAATAGTTGTAACTCTCTTAAGTTATCAAGTATCTTCCTCCTAGAGTTAGAAGTCTTCTAAGGGAGGAGTGAGGTCTAATTTTTAAAGAGAGGTGTGAAGGTTCTCTTCTGAACCTATGAAAAGGAGAAAAGAGTGTAACAATGGTAGTTGGTCTTGGCTAATTGAAAGAAGATTAGTAGTGAAAGCCGATGGCCTTAAGCGAAGAGGAATCAAAAGTGGACATAGGTCGGGATGACCGAACCACTATAAATCTGGTTTGTATTTCTGTTTATACTTTTTATTTTTATTACTCATTGATATACTTGCTCACTACTCTTATGAATATTTTTAAGTTAAACATATTTTTGATACGGGTTTGATTGAATGAATTTTCAAATTGGCATAATTTTACGAAAGCACTAATTCACCTCCCCACCCCCTCTTAGAGCCAATACAATCCTAACAGTTGGTATTGGAGCTAAGTTTTCTTAATTGGTTTAACACTGAAAAAAGATTAAATAGCTTTTGCTGGTAATCAAGAGGGTTACTCTATCATTCATTCTCCTATGTTCAATAGGATGAATTACACATATTGGAAAACACGAAAGAGAGTTTTCTTACTTTCTATGTATTTCAATTTATGTAATATCATTGAACTTAGTTTTCAAACACCCTCTAAACCTATGAATGAATGGAATGATCTAGAGAAAAATTTATTTTCCTTCAAAGCAAAAGCTATGAATGCTTTATTTTGCGCTTTAGACAAAAATGAGTTTAATCATATTTTGACTTATGAAACTACACATGATATTTGACACACACTTGAAGTTACACATAAAGGCACAAGTAGAGTTGAAGAATCTAAAATCAATCTTTTGATGCACAATTTTGAATTGTTTTGAATAAAACCAAGTGAAACCATTGGTGACATGTAGACCCGTTTTACTATCAATAGTTTGAAAGCTCTTGGTAAATCTTTTACTAATCTTGAACTGGTTAATAAAATTCTAAGATCCCTTCTAAAAAATTGGGTTCCAAAAGTAAATACAATTCAATAAGCGAAGGGCTTGAACTATTTTTAATTTGAAGAACTTATTAGGTCATTAATGACCTATGAGATGACTTGTATAACACATGACGAACATGAGAACAACCTTCCAAAGAACAGGAAGAATATGTCACTTAGAACAAAAGAAGACCACTTGAGCGGAAGCTCAAGTGATGATGATGACTTTGAACTCCTTATAAAAAGGTTCATAAAATAAGAATCTAAGAATAAAAATGAATTTAAAAAGGACACAATAACTTACTATGAATACAATCGGCCACGGCACTTCAAAAGTGAATATCCTCAACTGAAGAAGAAGAAGCTGCTAAAGAAGAAGAAAGAACTCAAGGTGACTTGGGATGAACTGAGTGCATCTGAAGATGAGGAGCAAACCAATGAAGATAAGGTGGCAAACTATGCTATAATGACTCTCAACAACGAGGTAAGTGACTCAATCAAATATTATTTATCTTATAATGAATTAGTTGATGCTTTTCATGATTTATTTGATGAATTTAAATTAGTTGGTAAAAATAATAAATTATTAAAAATGTATCATGCTTTACTATCTTCCAATGTTCTAAACCTGGATCCGCCTGATCCCTGCTCGTGACACTCAAAGCATGCACTATATCAGGCCTAGTACATAACATAACATATATAATATACCCTATCCTTGAGGCATAGAGTATCCTATCCATGTCCGTCCTTTCTTCAGGAGTCTTTGGGGACATACTCTTAGAAGGTGAAATTCCATGTCACATCGATATGAGACATCTCTTAAAATTCTCTATGCCAAACCTCTTGACAATTGAGTCTATGTACTTGGAATGGGACAAGCCATGCATCCTTTTTGATATATCTCTATAGATCCGGATCCCCAAAATATAAGATGCTTCCCCTAAGTCTTTGATGGAGAAGTTTTTGGATAGCCAAGCCTTTACTATGGAGAGCATTCCTACATCATTCCCAATGATTAGGATGTTATCCACATACAACACCAATAAGGTACCTAAAAAGACTCACACTCTGGAATAGTGCTTGAGCTAGTTTCTCCAACCTTGCTCAACTATATCTCACTCCCACTGTTTCCACCAAGAATGTGTTCCTTCTCAAGAAACATAGCCCTCTTGGTAACAAAGACCTTCTAGTCCTCGGGATGATAGAAATAGTACCCACAAGTTTCCTTGGGGTATCCCACGAACTTACACCATTCTACCCTTGATTCCAACTTGTCGGGATTGTGTCTTTTAACATGGGCAAGACGGTACCAAATCTTAACCATCTTAAGATTAGACTTCTTTCCTTTCCATATCTCATATGGTGTAGACACTATCGACTTTGATGAAACTCTGTTTAGAAGGTAAGTTGTGAAACTCATCATGGATCGCACCATGTCTAACAACGTGTGATTCCTCCTTTCTGATACACCATTGAGCTGAGGTATAAAAGGAGGGGTCCACTGTGATAGAATATCATCATCTTGAGGAAATTGGTGAACTCCGTACTCAAGTATTATCCTCCTCGATCTAATCGAAGAGTCTTAATACTCTTTCCAATCTGGTTCTTTACCTTATTATTATATTATCTGAATTTCTCAAAGGCCTCAAACTTATACTTTATCAAGTTCACATGTCCATACCTAGAGAAATTATCAGTGTGTAATGAGGTATGAGTAATCACCTATAGCTTGAGTCAATATGGGACCACATACATCACTATGTATGAGTTCCAATAACTTAATGGCTCTCTCTCCAGTTCCACTAAAAGGAGAGTTGGTCATCTTCCCACGATGACAAGATTCATAAGTTACATATGACTCATAGTCAAAATGATTTAAGTATCCATCTTTCAGCAACTTTTGAATCCTTCCCTAATGTATATGACTTAGCCTACAATGCCATAGGTATGTATTGTTCACCTCATCTCTTTTCCTCTTAGACGTACTTATATTCATGATGTGTGGAGAAGTGTCTAATACATATAAGTCATTTATTAGGGTCCCTCTAGTGATGATCTCATCATCCATAATTATTGAACAACTATTATTCTCAAAAACTAATTTACATCTACTAATTATAAATAAAGGATGGAAATAATATTTTTGATAATAGAGGGAACAAAATAGCATGCATCCAATACAATAATAGCTCTACCAGGCAGATGTATGATGACCTCCCTAATAGCAACTCTTGCTCTATTGCCCATCTTGAGGTCCATCTCGCCTCGGGCCAATCTCCTAGGTATTGCTAGAACCTGCAACGAATTACAGATATGATAAGCACTCTCGATATCCAATACACATGTGTTATCATAAAAATCTGACAAGTGGATACTGATCATGAATATTCCTGAAGCTTCTTCAAGCTTCCATTTCACCTTATCTGCAAGGTAGTCCTTACAATTCCTCTTCCAGTGTTTGTCTTAGCCATAGTGGAAATATTACCTTTTGTCCTTTATCGGGCCTTTCCTGGCAACCTTTGTCTTACCTGATCTTTCTTTGCCCTTGCCCTTCTTAAGGGTCCCACTGGCCTTCCTTTTCTTATTGGTCTCACCAATATAGAGAATTGGCTTCTCTTTCTTGATGACACTCTCAGCTTCCCTCAACATATTGAGGAGATCAGGAGAGTCACCTCAAACTTGCTCATGTTAAAATTCATGATGAAGTGAGAAAAGAAATCTGGTAGGGACTGAAGTATAAGATCTATTCCTAAACCTATGAGTTTCTCGATCCACTCTATCATCTTTAGGACATGGTTCTCAACTGATGTCCCTTCTATCATCTTGGCTTGGTAGAGTCTCTTGGATATCTCATATCTTTGAGTTCTTTCCTATTTCTTAAACAGATGGTGAAGATGAAGAAGGATAAAATATGTATCCATGCTCTCATGTTGCCTATTTAACCCAGGAGTCATGGAGGCCAACATGTAATATTTTGCTAATGTGGAATCATCTATATACTTCACATAACGAGCGATCTCATCCTCGCTTGCCCCTTCTTTTGGCTTGGGCATAATTGTATCAAGGACGTACTTAATTTTCTCTACCATGAGAATAATTCTCAAATTATGGAGCCAAACCATGTAGTTAGGACTCGTGAGGTGGTTGGCATCAAGTATGCCACCAGGGGTTTATAAGCAACATGTTTCTGACAAACAAGAAAAAACATAAATAAATAACATACAAATTTTATGAAAAAACTAATTAAGATATGAACTTCTATCTCAATGTATTCTCACTATTTTCCTAGTGAATCACGCGACACCCTCAACACATGAGAAAAAAGTCTCCGGCAGGCTTCTAATGGGGATCATGATCTAATTGGCATCTTAGTGCAACCTCTAGGGACTTGACCAATTATATTATGCCCAAAAGGTATGTAACTCTTGCCAATCATAACTCATTATGATTTTCCATCTTGCTTGGCCTCCGAATCATCATTGTCTCGACTGCTCGACCAACCATGAAGTTTAGTTAAGTCATCACCATCGTTATAAGATGAGTTTGATTCGATTGATATATTCTTGACTGCTCCACCAAGTCATACCATGTCCTCAGGTCACCGGTGACATCTCTATATCATAGGCAACAACTCGATCACATAGATAGGTGAGCCTCGAGGGACTCAACCAACTCAACCTATATCGTGATTCAATTTCTTCCTATAATGATGGAAGGTCACGTGGGTCAATCTTATTGCCTCACACTCATTCACTTAATATTATCGTAGGAGGGGTTTTTCGTTTTGTATCGGTCTCCTAATATATCGTGTCACACATATACATATTTAATATATATCTACATCACATGCAAATATATATATATATATATATAGTAGGTGTATAACACATATCACATATGCAAGCCACACCGGATGATCATGAGCCAACACCTAACATGATTAAGCCCAAGCCAATAGGCCTAATCACTCATAATAGGATCTATGTGTGCATCAACGTATCTCCATGCCCTGTGATTGTTGATCTTGTCATTATTGGTTTCATCGGATCCTCGCCGTATCACCATACGTTGTGATCTCCGGCCATGACATCATAGGTCCTGCTGTCACCTCCATGCTCCCATCGCGTCTCTCCATATAATTAGAAAATAATCACAAGCACGCAGGTCCAATAATAAACGAGAAAAATGGAGGCTCGCAGGCCCCAATAATAATAGTGATAATCATAATTACATACATCACAACACATGACTCATGATCATCCATCAACATCATACATCACATATATATATCACCATGTAGGATTACTAAATAATATAATAATTAATTAAACTATTTAATTAATTATTATTTAGAAATTAGGATATGTTAGGAATTTTTAGAATTGCCAAGGGTATTTTTAGAATTATGGAAAAAGGTCAGACCTTGGAATTTTTAGAAAAGTCAAGGGTTTTTTTAGAATTCTATAAAGGAGGATAGAACTTGGAATTTCTCAAATTTTGAGGGGTAGTATCATCCTTTTACCGAAAAGAAACCCTAACCCTTTCTATGCTCTTCGAGTGATACTCCTCCAATCGCAAAGTCAAGGGCCCCTATCGTGGCCTGGCCGTGAGCGGTCGCCCTTGCAGGTGGCCTCGCCATGGGTGGCCACCTCTACAGGGGGCCTTCTTGCAGGTAGCTACCCCCTTCCTTACTGCCTTCTTTGTGAAAATGTAACAAGAATGCGTAGAATAGTTCTATGTGATGCAATCTCATCACACGTAGTTTAAAACCTATCTTTCGCACAAACAACCTTGGCTCTGATACCATTGTTGAGAAACCAAGCGGGAGTATTACATGCATAATGCAAGATTAAAATAAAATAGATTTCTCATGCAGATCAAATCATTGTGTAAAAGATTGGGTCACGAGAAAGCCGCAAAATCGAAAAACTGCATCGTGTGAGAGATTATTTTCCTAGGGAGATCAAATATCCCTATTTTCCAGATCCAGATGGAGAGGATGAAGGAGGTCAAGCTTCCTCCTCGCTAGCAGTATCCACACGATGGATCGCGATAGCGATACTCCTCCAATCGTAATCCCAGGTCTCGTAACTCTTACGCAAAGGGAGGGAGGGAAGATAATAAGAGGGAGTGACCGAAGATGCAGCCAATCAACTATGAGCCTCCCCTCCTATTTATAGAGAGTCACCAAAAAACCTAGTGGTCATACCTTAGTGGGTATTGGATCTCCATCCAATTACCCACTAACCTTCTATATTAGATTTCTATCCAATAATCTAATTTGGCCTCTAAATGAGCCTCATGCAAGGAGTTCATCAGTGTAGGGTCTCATCTAATGTGAACAGGGGCTAATTGGATCTCTATCCACTCCTTTATTCGCTAAAGAATTCACCATATGTGTGACCCTCTAGGCCCGATACCGAGCTGGTCATTAGTTGCTCCCATTAGAACTCCTGATATAGTGAATTATTATCCCTATAATAATTTACTCAGCTCAACAGCTATAGACGTACTAGGCCACTATGTCATATTCCTTAGATGGTAAGGGGGGATTGAATCATTCGGACCTGTCTATCTATAGTTACTATATATCTATAGTCCATCATCCAACTAATAGCCCAAATACCGTATATTAGATATAGTACTATCAGGCAACATATGGATTTCGTTTGAGTCTCGCTCTAATCAGATTCTCCTGGAGAACTCATTCTCTCTTAATCCGAATGACCCTGGCCAGATATTTGTTTGAGTAAGCATATATGAGATTTTTCTCTCATGATACCGCAGTGGATAATCTTTTATTGACACTCAATTTTCTTCTAAGGTTGGCTTTCAATCCTGATAATCGATTGTACCAGATCTAGAAGTTTCTAAACCTATAAGTCCGGTGTCAAAGAAAGGAATACTCAAACAAGTCATTCTTGGTATCTCAAGTCTAAAGATCAGATATACAACTAGGACTATGAAATCATTGTCTGACATTAGGTATCATTAACCATACAACATTACATAAGTGGATCAATCAGTGAACTCATTCTTCAATGAGCACCTGTATTGTATCCTTAGTGTCTCCACATAAGTGGCTATGAGACCAACCGCCTCTATCATATGGATGGGTATATAGTACACTGGTCTGTCCGATTATCGTGATGTCCTCCTTGAATAACATATGACCGGGATTATTTAGGATTTATGTTTAAAGGTGAATCGATCTCATTATTATGATCTCATCATGATTCGTTTCTCTTCGCACAGAATCGAAGACATCACAATATATATATGCAACAAATAATATAATGTGAGAATATGCCAATAATAATCATAAGTAAAAAGATTGTGCAGCGTGTCACACGTGCCATCACTCATATGATTGACTTATAGGGCACATGTAACCAGTAGTACTATCGCTAGAGCTTAGTCTTCGAGATTGTCAGGAGGCGGTGGTACCGTCAATACCCTGAAATCCCAAAAATTTAAATTTTAGCTCCAATTTCTGAAACAATTTAGGGTTTATAAATATCTCAATTATTCTTGCTTGGAATAGCAAGAAAGAGAGTAGAAAGGGCAAAGAATTATTGAGAAAAAAAGAGTTATAATCTCTCATAAGTTGTTGAGTCCTTTTCTCCTAGAGTTAAAAGTCTTCTAAGGGAGGAGTGAGGTCTAATTATAAAAGAGATGTGTGAAGGTTTTGTCCTGAGCTTGTGAAAAGGAGAAAGAGTTGTAACAAGGGTAGTTGATCTTTGTCCGTTGAAAGAAGATCAATAGTGAACGCCGGTGGCCTCGAGTGAAGAGGAATTGAAAGTGGACGTAGGTTGGGACGACCAAACCACTATAAATCTGGTGTGCATTTCTATTTATACTTTTTACTTGCTCACTACTCTTATGAATAATTTTAAGTTAAATGTATTTTTTGATACAGGTTTGATTGAACAAGTTTTTAAATCACCGTAATTTTACGAAAACACTAATTCATCAATCCACATCACCCCCCCCCCCCCCTAATAGTTGATATGGTCCTAACAATTTGAGATGTATGGATATGATTCTTGTGTTATGACTTATGATTAAAGTTATTTTTAACTTGAATTCAAATAGTTGAAATGTTATCATTTTTCCTTAAAAATTTAAGTTTTTGATGGCATAGAGATAGATGAGTTTAGTTAAAACTTCGTCATCAATTGGTTATCATCATAAAAAAGGGTGAGATTTTTAAATCTAAAATTTTGATGATGAAATCAATTAATAAAATTATGAACTAATATGCTTTCAAGATGAGTAATGCAGAAAATTTTCGATCATGGACTTGAACCATCCGAGTGCAATCTATCGAAGCAAGGCATTGGGCGAAAAAGCGTCATGTCAAAGATTAGATGTCGGGTCGAAGGATTAACCGACGTGCGGTAAGATAGATTTCTTGTGGAGTTTGGGCATAAGGTCGGAAGATGCACCAGAGGTTCAGACCAAGTGTTAGATGATCAAACGACATGCTAGGAATATAGACAATGTGCTGAAAGATTCATGTTTTTTATTAAGATAGTTAGGTCTTAATAGTCATCGTTTAGAGTTGAATTAAGTTGGTGTTGGGCCGTAACCATACCAACTTCATTCGGGGCTCATTGGGCCTGAACCAGGGATAAATTTGGCCTAATGAAAGGTAAATTTACTGACCTGGAATTGACTTGGGTGGTGGTACCACCAGGTCCAAGCGGTGGTACCACCTAGGATACAGAAAGCACCTTTGTGCTTTTTCGGAAATATAGGCAGTGGTATCGCTAGGCAATGATGATACCGCCTAGTTCGACAATAGTACTGCTAGAGCCCTAATTTTCTACTCTGTTCGGTGGTGGTACCACCTAGAACAAGCTGTGGTACAACTAGTATCTCAAAAATTTAGGGATTTGAAATTTTGGCTCCAATTTTGAGGCCATTGAGGATCTATAAATATCCCACCCATTCTTGTGTCCTGAAACACAAAAAGAGTACCAATAAGTGTGAAAAAAGTGGGTGAAAAAGTGATAGAATCCTTGAGCTAAAAGTGTTATAAACTCTTAGTGTTTGGGAGTCTTCCTCATCAAGTTTAGTGGTCATTCTAAGGAGGATTGATGCATTACGAGAAGAGTTTATAAAGATTCTCTCCTAAGCTTGGTAAAAGGAGAAACTATTGTAAGGGTAGTTGATCTTCGCCCATTGGAAAGAAGATATGTAGTGAATGCTTGTGACCTCGAGAGAAGAAGAATCAGGAATAGACGTAGGTCGAGATGACCGAACTACTATAAATCAATTTGTATTTCCTTCTTACTTTTACTTGTTATTTCCTTACTGATTTACTTTATTCACACTTTATAGTTAAATGGTTTTTCGATTCATATTCTTGTTTGAATGATTTAAAATCAGGTCATTTTTTATAAGTACTAATTCATCCCTCCTCTTAGTGTCATTACGGTCCTAACAGTCGATCCCCTTAAAGTGATCATTTACCTTTTGTTCATCTTCTTCCATGATAAAACTCTAAGGTCTTATCAGTCTTTCTCATCTTTCTTCTCTTTTACCAAAGATGGGTTTAAAATGCAATTAGGTAATGTTCTTTGGATTGATCTTTAGGATGATCTTTAGCTTTTAAATATTTCTTTCAATATATAATTTATTTTTACTAATATGAATATCATTTCCAACTACAAAAGGGCTGCTCATGTTTAATGATACTATGCACTTAGTCATCCTTCATAATCTTTTTCACAATGCTTTTACTGAAAGAATTCTTTGTATTCATATTCCCTCTTTCTCCTGATAAATGGATTTGGCCTCCTGCCTCCTTGGGTTTTGCAACTGCAAATAATACTTACAGATTCCTCGAGAGGCAACGAAGCTCTACCGAGGAGGTCTGCCCAAGCTGGAAGGTCGTTTGGCACGCTACGATTGCTCGGAAAGTCAAGCTGTTCACGTAGAAGTTGTGTTGGAATAGATTTCGCACCTCTAGTTGGTTTGCTAAAATATTTCAGGGTCTAAGTTAATGCTTGCCCATGTTGCAACTTGGCATATGATTTTTCTAAACTATCCAATGTTTCGAAGCTATCTCTATTTTGAACCTTTTATAAGAACTAGTGTTCCCTTTAAACTTTTTCACCTTTGGCATAATGGTTACTGGTTAGACTGCCTACAGGAGGATTAATAGCTTAATAATGAATTCCTTTAGTTTCTTTGGAACAACCACAATGATGCTGTATACTACAACCATCAGACCAGCCCTAGTACTTGTTGACTTTTCTGCAGAACTTCAGGGTGAAGGAGAAGAGAATAGTAGAGGACACCAGAAGTACTTTCAATCAGCAGTCTGTAGTGCTTTGGAATGAACCAAGAGCACCTATTTATATTGATTAAAAGATAGAATATAGATATTTTAAAACACTAAAATATCTATCACATCTAAATAAATCTTACCCTCATCTAAACTAATCACATCATCATCTAAACTAGATTTACATTTAAATCTTATCTAATCCTAACTCCTTAAATCAATCTTAACTACTTGGATTATTTCCAACACACCCCCTTAATTCAAGTAGTTATAATTTAAAATTATTTTCAAAGAAATATTTTCTTCGCCAAAATTTTTGTGAAGACGTCGGCAAGCTGATCTTCGTTGTTGCAGCGGTTGTCTTATATTTTTTCTCTGTCCATAGATCTTTGAGAACTTCTGACTTAAAATATTTTATCATTTCTCTTGATATTTTTCTCTTAAGTAGCCATTTTTGATGATATGATGGAGACTCTGTATTTGTAGGATTGAATCCCTTTGTATGCGAAAACTTTTTTTTTTTTTTTTCTCTTAGCTTTCTTAATATCATCATAAACTTTTATCAACCCTGTATATGTACTTTCATTGTTGTCCTTAGAGTTTAGAGCTTTACCCCTTTTCTGTATATGTGTGTCATCAACATTATGACCCGCATCATCTGAGATAATTTGCATAGATCTACACAAATTTAGATGATCATAATTTTTATGCCATAATGTTGATTCATCAGTAGAGTAGCAGAATCCGAAAATAATAAGGCAAACATCTTATTTTTTGTCATCCTTGCAGTTGCTATCAATTTATCGATTTTCTTATCATAAATCAGGCATTGTTCATCATCAAAAATAACATAATATCATTTTCTCATTAGTTATCCTATACTAATGAGATTTTGTTTTAAATCAGGAATAAATAATATATCATCAATAATTTTTTTATCAGACTTTATGTTCGCAGCAACTATTCCTTTTCCTTTTACTTGAAACTTTTTACCATTTCCCATATGCACAATAGATCTGATCGAATTATCAAGCTTCTGAAATAGACTTTTATCCCCTGTCATATGATTACTGCATCCACTATCCAAAAACCAAACAAATCTAGAATATTTTTCATCAGATGCTATAAAGAAAATAATTTCTTCATCTCTTTTGTCATCATTATTTTTCTCATGATAGTTTATTTGATTTTTGTTCCAATAATCTTTTTCAAGATGTCCATATTTTTCACAATAAGAACATAGAGAAACATTTAAATTTTTATTTTTATACCAATAATCTTTTTCAATATACCCTATTTTTTTGCAACAAAAATATTTTCGAGTTTCTTTGTTACCTTCATTTGATCGGCCTCGTCCTCTATCCTTTTGATATCTCTCTTGAGATCTGATTTCTGAATTCTCTTTTTGATTCTTCTTCTGATCTATCTTAATTTGAAGAACATGTTCCAAAGTTTCATCTGAAGATCTGTTCACTTTTTGTTCATGAACTAAAACAAAACCCATTAATTCATCAATAGATAATGTACTTGTATCTTTAGCTTCTTCTATAGCAGTAGAGATCATATCAAATTTTGAAGATAAATTTCGTAAAACTTTTTCTACTACAATTTGATCTTTTAGATTTTCACCATACGATCTCATTTGATTCATAATAAAAGAAACTTTTGAAAAGAAATCAGTGATCGATTCCGAATCTTTCATCATAAGAGTTTCAAACTCATGACGAAGAATTTGAAGCTTTAAAATTTTTACTTTTTCTGTGCCTCTAAACATATATTTTAATATCTTCCAGGCTTCTATTGTTGTTGATGGCATCATGATTCGAGGAAATAAGGAATCATCTATTGCTTGTTGTAGCATGTAAAGGACTTTTGTATCTCTTTGCATATTTTCATTCATCTGATCCTTTTGATCCTTAGTAATCTTAGATCCTGCAGATCATACTCAACAAAACCATTTTCTACCAACTTCCACAATCCATCTTCTCTTTATTCTTTTTCTTTTTTTGGATCTACTAGTCTTTCCTTCCTTTTGACTGATCTGATGTACTCATTTTGATTTTCTTTGAACCAGACTATGATACCACTGTTAGCTTTTCTGCAGAACTTCAGGGAGAAGGAGAATAGTAGAGGACACCAGGAGTACTTTCAATCAGCAGTCTGTAGTGCTTTGGAATGAACCAAGAGCACATATTTATATTGATTAAAAGATAGAATACAGATATTTTAAAACACTAAAATATCTATCACATCTAAACAAATCTTACCCTCATCTAAACTAATCACATCATCATCTAAACTAGATTTAGATTTAATTCTTATCTAATCCTAACTCCTTAAATCAATCTTAACTACTTGGATTATTTCCAACATTACTATTGTTTGTAAAGTTTTAGCTTTAACACATGACCACTTCTTGTATTCTCAGTCTACGGGAAGGCCTAAAATCTTGACACTAATGCTGATGACTCTTTGTTTAGAGTGTGATGGGTTATGGTTTCATCATAAAAAATGCAGCAAACACTCCAATTGTTCTTGGTGGTGGTCCTTGCGAAGCATCCAATGTAGCAATAGATGAGGGAATTACTTTATTAGAGATAATAAAAGAGGTAGTCCCACAATGATAAGAAATATACATTCAGTCAGCCATCACATGTTATACTAATTTTACCTCATGAGAGGAAAAAGACCCAAATGATTTGACACCTACTTGCCAGCATTAATAGGAGTCCAAGGGATAGCCCGAGTTAATTACTGAACTACCTCCCTTACAAAATATTCACAAGAGTATTCTTGTGAGTCCAATGGTATTGCACTTAAATCCAAAGAAAAGAAAGAATATTGCTCTTCCGGTGTGGTATGCATATGTGATATATGATGATACACCTACTATATATATATATATATATATATATATATATATATATATATATATATATATATATTTGTATACGATGTAGATATATATTAAATATGTATGTGTGTGACACAACATATTAGGAGATCGAAATAAAAAACCCCTCCTATAATAATATTAATTCGGTAAGCATGAGGGAATTAGATTGACCCATGTGGCCTTCCATCGTTATAGGAAGAAATTAAATCCTGACATAGGTAGAGTTGGTCGAGTCCCTCGAGGCTCATCTATCTTCGTTATTCGAGATCTTGCCTACGACATAGAGATGTCATCGGTGACCTAAGGGCATGGTATACTTAGTCGAGTCTCTCGAGGGCATATCATCAAATCAGACTCATTTTGTAACGATGGTATAACTTAATTGAACATCATGGTTGGTCGAGTCTTTCAAGACCATGATGGTTTGGAGGCCGAACATGATGAGAATCACAAGGAGTTGTGATTGACCAGAGTTGCTTACCATTTTGGGCTTTGTGTGATTGGTTGAGTCCTTCAAGGTTACACTGAGATGCCGATTGGATCCCGATCCCCACTAGAAGTCTATCGGGGACTTTCATTTCACGTGCTGAGGCTGTCATGTGATTCATTAGTAAAATAGTGGGAGCAGATTAAGATAGAAGTCCATATCTTAATTAGTGTTTCTACAAAATCTACATGTTATATATTTATGCTACATCTTGTTTGTTAGAATCATGTCGCTTGCAATCCTCCTACATGGCATACTTGATGCCAACCGCCTCATTGGTCCAAACTACTTAGGTTGACTCTATAATTTGAGAATTATTCTCACGACGAAGAAAATCGTGTATGTCCTTGACACCATTCTACCCATGCTAGAGGAAGGGGTAAGAGAGGATGAGATCGCTTGCTACGTGAAGTATATGAATGATTCCACTTTGGCAAAGTACTATATATTGGTCTCCATAACTCCTAAGTTACAAAGGCAACATGAGAGCATGGATGCCAATTCCATCATTCTTCATCTTCACTAGCTGTTTGAGAAAAAGGGAAGAATTCAAAGATATGAGATATCCAAGAGTCTCTTTCGAGCTAGGATGATAGAAGGGGTATCGGTTTAGAACCATGTCCTAAAGATGATAGAGTGGATCGAGAAACTCATAGGTCTAGAAATGTTCCTAAAGGATAACCTATATGTTGATCTTATACTTCAGTCTATACCAGATTCCTTTTCTCGGTTCATAATGAACTTTAATATGAACAAGTTTGAGGTGATTCTTCCTGAGCTACTCAATATGTTGAGGGAAGCTAAGTGTCCCATAAAAAAAAGAGAATCCAATTCTTTATATTGATGAGATCAAGAAAGAAAAGGAAGGTTGATAAGACCCATAAGAAGGGCAAGGGCAAGAGCAAAATTGAGTAAGGAAAAGTTTGCCAAGAAGGATCCGACCAAGAAAAAAAGGCGAGTGCTTCCACTTCGATAAAGATGGGCACTAGAAGAGGAACTGCAAGAATTACCTTGCAGAGAAGGCGAAAAAGAAGTTTGAGAAGCTTCAAGTACATTCATGATCAATCTCCATTTATCAGATTTTTATGATAACACATAGGTATTGGATACCGGGAGTGCTTATCATATTTATAATTCGTTATAGGTTTTGACATGACCTAAGAGACTGGCATGAGATGAGATGGACCTCAAGATGAGCAATTGAGTAAGAGTTGTTGTTGGTGAGGTCACTCTACATCTGTTTGGTGGAGCTACTATTGCATTAGATGCATATTATTACGTTCCTTCTATAATAAAAAACATTCTCCATTTCATGTTTGATAATTATGAGATATAAATTAGTTTTTTTAGAATAATAGTTGTTCATTGATTTTGGATGATAACATCATCACTAGAGAAACATTGCATAATAGTTTATTTGTGCTAGATATAGTTCCACAGATCATGAATAAAAGTATGTCTAAGAGGAAATGAAGTAGAGAACCAGATTAGAAAGAGTATTAAGACCCTTCGATCAGATTGAGGAGGAGAATACTTGAATATAATGTTCACTCATTTCCTCAAAGACCATGAGATTCTATCCCAACAGACACCTCCTTATACACCTTAGCTCAATGGTGTATTAGAAATGAGGAATCATACGCTATTAGACATGGTGTGGTCTATGATAAGTTTTCGTCGACCTATTCATCTCATTCTAGGGATATGCCCTAGAGATCGTAGCTTACCTTCTGAATAGAGTTCCATCTAAGTCGGTAGTGTCTACACCATATGAGATATGGAAAGGGAAGAAGTCCGTCTTAAAGTTATTAAGATTTGGCACTGCTTGCCCATGTTAGAAGACACAACCCCCACAAGATAGAATCAAGGATGAAGTAGTGCAAGTTTATGGGATACCCCAAAAAAATTTGAGGTACTATTTCTATCATCCCGAGGACCATAAGGTCTTTGTTGCCAAGAGGGTCGTGTTCCTTGAGAAGGAACACATTCTTGGTGGAAACAGTGGGACCGTGATAGAGTTGAGCGAGGTTGTAGAACCTAACTCAAGCACCATTCCAAAGATCGAATCTATCTAGGTACCTAGTACACAGTTCTAATTTTGCATAGGTCTGACAAAGTATCTCACCCTCCTGAAAGATATGTGAGATATATTAGTGGAAAGGACACTTAGGATGTTGCTCCTTAGACTTACAAGGAGGCTATTATGAATATAAACTCCGGGAAGTGACAAAAAGCCATGAATTCTAGGATGGATTCTATGTACTCTAACAAGGTTTGGAACCTTATGGAAGCACCTGAGGGTATCGTACCCATTGGTTGTAAGTGGATCTTTGAGAAGAATATCAGAGTAGATGGAAAGGTGGAGACTTATAAGACAAGGTTGGTGGCTAAAAGGTATCAGCAAAGGCAAGAAGTTGGCTATTGCAGCACACTATGGCTATGAGATCTAGTAGATGAATGTAAAAAATCATATTCTTCAATGGCAAACTCGAGGAGGAGTTGTATATGATATAGCCAAAGGAATTTGTATCTGAGGAGAGTCCAAATAAGGTGTGCAGGTTCCTCATATCCATCTATGGACTGAAGTAAGCTTCCTGAAGTTGGAACATAAGATTGATAAGGAGATCTATCTTATGACTTTGTAAAGAACGAAGATAAGCCTTATGTGTACATGAAGGTAAGTGGAAGCACTATCACCTTCTTGGTGCTATATGTGGATGACATCCTGATCATTGAGAATGATGTAGGAATGCTCTCCACAGTTAAGGCTTGGGTATCCAGAAACTTCTCTATGAAGGACTTAGGGGAAGCATCCTACATTTTGGGGATTTGGATCTATAGATAATGTTTATCTTATCCTAGTCCATATACATAGACCATATTGTCAAAATGTTTGGCATGAAAAATTGTAAGAGGTGTCTCATACCAATGAGACATGAAATATCACTTTCTAGGAGTATATCCCCAAAGACTTGTATGAAAAGGACAAACATGGATAGGATATCCTATACCTCTGCGATAGGGTCTATCATGTATGCTATGCTATGTACTATTCCTGATATAGCGAATGCTCAGAGTGTCACGAGCAAGTATTAGGCAGATCTAGATTTGGAACACTATAAGGCAAAAAAGTGCATCCTTAAGTATTTGAGAAGGACTAAGGTTCTTTTATTGGTATACGGAGGAGGTAGCCTTTAGGTTGAGGGCTACATAGACTTGAGTTTTCAGTTCAATTATGACGATAGCAAGTCAAACTCAAGGTATGTCTTTACCGTGAATGAAGGAGCAATAAGCTAGAAGAGTTCCAAACAAGATACTACAGTTGGCTCGACGATAGAGGCAAAGTATATTACTGCAGCAGAAGGGGGAGTCTGAATAAAGTCGTACCTAGCAGTAAGGAACTAATTCCCATATATTACGACAATAACAGGGCGATAGCTCTAGCAAGGGAACCCAGGTCTTATCAGAAGTATTATAAGGAGGTTCTAACTAATTAGAGAGATCATAGCCCAAAAAAATATAGGAAAGGAAAGAGTTCCATCCGAAGATAACATTATAGATCCACTGACAAAGTCATTATCTCAAATTGTACTTGAGCATCACAGAGGTCTGATGGGGATTAGACATGTAAGTGATTGGCTTTAGGTTAAGTCTAAGATTGCTAGTTGCAGGTGCCTTGCAAGCCAATCACATGAGTGATGACACGTGTGACATGCTGTATAATCTTTTTGCTTATTATTATTATTGGCATATTCCCACTTTATGTTGCATACTGGATATATATCGTGATGTCCTTAAATCTATGCAATAGAAATTGGATTGTGATGAGATCATGATAATAATATTAATTTGCCTTTAAATACAGATCCTAAATAATCATGGTTATTCGTTACTCGATAGGGACATTGAGATAATTGGACAGACCGGTGTATTGTATACTCGTTCATATGATGGAGGCAGCTGGTCTCATAGCCACTTGTGTGGGGACACTAAGGATACATTACAGGTGCTTATTAGAGAATGAGTTCACTAATTAATTCACTTATAAAATGTTGTATGGTTAATGATACATAACTATCACGGATAAAAATATAAATAGAGTGCTCAATGTAATGTTCATGTATGTCCCTGTCCTTCGGTTTTGGTACATGATTTGTACAGCAAGTAGCAAGCTTGCAATAGGCTTATCAGCTCTAGTTTGGTTAGCTTTCATGGTCGGTAATAGCTTGTAAATGAGAGTTGTGTTATATGGATACTTATGAGGACTTTGGTTTATAATGGACTTTGATCCTTTCTGTGTGACCATTTAGAGTTTGTAAAGTCTATGGTTGTAAATTGCATTGGCTATATAAAGTGTTTGCTGACATGGTTGCTTGTGGATCTCATGTAAAATATTTTTTCTAACCCGTTTTCTCTTTTGCAAGTCCTAAGGGACCCTTAGAGGTTTCAAGGAAGCTGACCTTTACGGATGGACACATAATGGTGCCACACGACTTAGGCAAAACCAGCTAAGTTCGTGACATTTGGTATCAGAGCAGGATATACACATACAGAAACACTTGTCATGCAAATGTGGGGGACCTAGCCGGGCTGCATGGAGGGCAGCCAGCACACGCGATATTTGGGAGAAACAAACATGGAGATATAGGAAAAGGAGTCACTTAGAGGAGTGGGCATCCATGATTGACATCTAGAGGAATATTTAACCCTTTGTGCGAGAGGCACCACGAGGACAAGCAAGCTAGAAAGAACACATTAGCAACCAAACTTGATGGTGCTCAAGGCAAGTGAGGCGCTTGGTAAGAGATGAGACCGTGCAAAGTGGGATGTATTGGGCAATGATCAAAAGAGTTATACAAATCACACAGAGGTGAGGGAAATTGCTAACTCGAAGAATTTGGTACTCATGCAAGGGCTTGTATGTGTATGATGGAGTGTTCGTGGCCATCCTAAGGTGACCGGAACTAGGCGCCATGGAGCATTGAAACTTTTTCTTCAACATGGAAATGATACGTCTGTAGGAGGCTGAAGTGTGTAACAGTTCAGCACATTGCTCATCCTTGAAGGGTGCAGCGGGAGTTGTATTGGCGAAGAGTCACAATCTAGCAAGTGGATTTGCAGGGGCAGAACAATACATAGGTTGTTCAACAAGATAGAGTAGTTCAAGGGGATGGTGGTCTCCAAAACTTCCAGAGTGAAGGATGCGAAGAGGAAAGTTGGTCAATAAGATAGATATCTAGGAAGGATAAGTCATGGTTCTCTGATAGGACTCCAGTAGGGTTGAGTCCTAATCACCCTAGAAGTAATTAATAAGAACCCTGTGAGATTGTAATAAAACCCTACCTAGTTACTTCTATCATATAAAGAAGTGTGACGAGGGTTTATTTTAGGGTCTTAGAGCTTCTTGACCATCACCCCCTTCACTAGGTTGGTCGGCTAGGATTTCTAGCAAAGGGGTATGGCTTGTGCAGCCACTTAGGCCACTACCCCCTTTATTTATGCATGGTAGCTATAGGAGGGGCAAAAGGAAGAATTTACTTATGAAGCACCCCCCTAGAGCTAGGGTTTGAAGCCCTATATAAGCATGTAGCTTCCACCTCTTTCCATCAAGCAAGATCAATCTACAATTCAGTCATATGGCTGACTACTAGGAGGGAGGAACCTCTATAGCGTTTCAAGGGTTGATCCCCCTCAAAGATCAAAATCTATAGAGTCACGTTCTATCATCTGGTATCAGAGCCACATTCCTGCTGCCCTATAGCCATCTCTGTTGCCTCCATCTTCCAAGCAATTCCCACAATTGCTTTTGACGTCGCCTTCATCCACTATCGCCTTTCAAGCCGTAAATCCATCAATCTATTGCCGTCCTCTGCATCAACATCATAGATATGATTTTTGCTGGAATTAACGTCGAGAAATTACTACTTCGATGGAAATTCTGTTTGACATTACAGCACATACCGCAGCGATCTTTCGCCGAAGCTTTATCAGATTCGCTGCCATCTTTTCCAGATTTGAAACTCTCTTTTCCTCATCTTCATCCCCTAACACCATAGCCCCAAAGTTCATAATTTTTGGCTGGAATTTTTGTTGAGAAACTACTATTTCTTCGATGACAATTCCACTTCTATAAGGTAGCAAACGTTTCAGCGAACTTCATCGAATTCTATCAAATCTTCGCTACCATCTTTTCCATATCTGAAACCATCTTTCCTTAACCTTCACCCTTTACCATCATAGCCCCAAAACCCTACCAAACTGCAGCCAAAACGATACCCAAATCAGCCACAAAACAACCTAAAATGTAGCCACTTACAACCGGCACCTATTGTAGCATACCCTTACCGATCCCTATCAAACCTTTGCTGCCATCTATCCCAGATCCAAAACCCTTTTTCCTAACATTCATCTAATGCTATCACAGCCCTAAAACCACACTAATTTGCCGCCAAAACTCTCTAAAACCATAGCCCCAAATCACACCCAAAACAACCACAAATTGCACCCAAAAATCGTAGCCTTCGGTCCACCAACCTTTTAGCCACCCAATCTCCCTTATCCCTTCAACCACAGCATGCATCTTTCACTGCCCAATGCTGCCAACAGCGACCTCTCGTTGCCATCCTCCTTGATTACAGCCAGTAGCGATCCTTGTGGCAAAAGGCTACCAGCTTCAATCCATTTACATCATAGCTCGCAACAATCGTTCTCTGCCAACTATCTTGATCGTAGCCAGCAACAAATTACACAAGACAACAATTGTCCCTCACTCCTTGCCGCTGTTGCCCCCCTCTGTAACAGCCGTGCACACTGCTGCCCCGTCTTCCTCCTATTGCAGCCGCACCCTTGCTGCAACCGACGCCACCTACAGCCATGAAGTCACACTGCAACCGTAATCGACATCGCTGCTGCCCTCATCTTCCTCTGCCATCGCTGTTGCCTTTCGACTCGGATCTCTTGGCTGCCATCTTTCGACATATATCAGCAACTCGAAAAATCACGGCCTCGACGACATTGCAGCATCACCGCAGAACTATAGCTGACATTACTGCTGTCATCTTCTTCCTTCACTGTTGCTGCTACCCTTCGCTGCCATCCTCCACTTGGAGACTTCACCACCATAGCCCCGACATTGTTGCCATTTGTTCCCTTCAACCTGAAGATTGCAGCTACACTCTTCAATTAATTTATTTGATAGGTTTGGAGATCCTTACGTCATGACATCGGTGGGCTTATTCGAAGCCAAATTGGAGGCTTTCGAGATGCGTATGGATGCTAGACTATGCGCTCTCTTCGAGGAGTTTAGATTGGGTTGATCATCGAGCCCAATAAGATCACAACATGGTGTAAATTCAGATTGTAAAATGAACCTTGACGAAGAACTAGCGATGATCCATCAAACCTCCACCATCCAAGAGTACCAAACCAGGTTTGAAAGATTATCTAATCAAACTTACGATTGGTCTGAAAAATAGATATTGATGACTTTTATTGAGGGCTTAAAATCGAAGATTTGGGACAAAGTTAAAGCGTGACAGCCCTACACACTTAAGGCAGTCATCTCCTTCACATGACTACACGAAGACATGCTAAACCAAGATGCTTGGAGGATCAAAGCCATCGCACGACCAGCAGCACAGAGACCCTCCACCCTATCTACCACCAGACAGTCACCTCAGCCAAAAAAGTTAACAATAGAAGAGCTTTATGACAGATCAACAAAGGGCCTATGTGGGAATTGTGATAAACTTTGGAGCCTAGAACACCAATATAAAAAGGAGACACTGCTAATAATTGCGCCCACTGAAGAACCCAAATTTGAAGATATGACTCTCGAGCCTAAGGAGAAGGATACACCACAATCGGCCACCCGCACAGTCTCTACCTTAGCCGGCTACACCAACCTGCAAAAATTAAAGATCGAAGGGTTTCTTGAGCAGCAGTTCATCATCATCCTCATCGACGCCGGGAGCACACAAAACTTCATGAGCAGTAAGGTTGTTGCCCACTTAATGCTCCAAAAAGAAGATTATAATGGGTTTGATATCAAGGTAGCTAACGGTCAAATTCTGAAGTGCAACCAGAAGTGCCCGCGGGTAAAATTGATCCTATAGGAGCAAGACTTAGTTACTGATTTTTTTCTCCTCCCTCTTGATAGTTTTGATATAGTGCTTGGTATTGATGGGTTGTCCACGATTGGAGATGTTTTCTGGAATTTTTTGAAGCTAACCATGAAATTTTTCAGAAAAGGAAAGCAGGTGATTCTATGAGGGAGCCTAGCGACTACAACCACAACACAACACTTGGAGGGGGTACCAAAAGAAAAATCCAGTGGTTTCTTAATTCAAATTCAAGGGTTTTATGAGATTGAAGATAAGAACCCTCTCCCACAGCTTGTTGAAATTTTGGGTGTCTCCACCAAACCGAGCCGATTACGTCCTCTGAAGTTGTCCGACCCCCCTATGCTGAACAGGCTAAAACTTCTAACAGTTGTTGCTCAGCCAGATTGCTTCCTACAACCTCAGAAGATCAAAGATAAAAGGGTTGTCCAAGAGATGACAAAGACATAGATTGTTCGGCCATGCTTATTTCCCACTACGACATATCCCTATATCCTTTTTCCCGGAGATAAGCTACTTCGAAAGTGTTACATCCTGTCGAACTTACCATGGTTGCTGATGCAGCACTTCCAGATCTCAGGTGACTTCCACGACTTTCCCCAAGATCGGACCATGATGCTTAAAGACTTCCTTGATGATGATCTCTGATCTACGACCCAAGATCGTGAGAAAATTGAGCCCCTCCAATGGCGAAATCAGAAAAGGGGAAGGATCATTCGCAGGATTCAACGAAGCATGAACATCATCCCTCTCATTATAAAGATGCATTACATTGGTCGAGTGGAACTATAGCCCTTACGACCACGATGTCATCCATACCAAATCGTGGTTAGATATTTATTATTGGAGAAGACATATACAGAGTGGGGGTCAGCACCATCCTCATGCAAGATGGTCAACAGCACGAAGAAGTGAAAATGGGCCCTGAAAAATCACCACTCCTACCCACCTAAGACTTAGATCAAGCTCACACCACTAGAGATTTTATCAGTGGACAACCCACACTCCAAAAGAAGGCAAGATTACTATTACAGAGCAACCACGTGGCAGCCCATGCAAGGAAAAAACTTCCCCCTGACAAACGTCGGAGCAGAAGAAAGTTTTCTGAGAAAGATCAAGTCCTCTTTCATCTCCAGCTCCACCAACATGAAATTCAAGCCTCAAGAAAGTAGTCTCAATATTTCTTTCGACTTTGCAAAATTGGGGATCACATTCGGGCCCTAATATGGAGATCAGATCCATGCACCAGATCAAGATTACAATTGATCCTCCAGGTGTCCCACCTCAGATGGAATTTTAAAGATGACAGCTAAGCCCAAATTCTTCCAACTGACACTGATAAAACCCCAGAAGGAGCTCTATATATTTTGACCCTTGAGGGGGATTAACCATTGGAACACTGTAGGGGTTCCTCCCTCCTAGATTCGGCACAAAGCTGAAATAAAATTGATAATTGCTTGATTCAAGAGGGGGGCAACTACATCTTTAAATAGGGATCAAAACCCTAGCCTAAGGGGGTGCTTACCTAAGTAGAATTACCCCTATGCCCCTCCTATAGCCAACCTGCCTTAATAGGAACAAGAGGCGGCTAAGTGGCTCTATAGCCGACCTAAGCAGGGGGAAACCCTAGTCGACCAACCCAGTAAGGGGTGTGGCGACTACTAAGCCCTAAGGGCTAATCTAGACCCTAGCCATACTCCTTTATAAGATAAGAGTGACTTTATTATAATCTAACAGGGTTTTTATTGACTAGTACTAAGATGATTAGGACTCAACCCTGCTGGAGTCCTATCAAGTCCGCCCTCTTCAAATCAGCCTTGTCCTCGAAGCAGAGGGTCCATAAACTCTGGAAACTGGATCTATAATCCCTGGCCAAATATATCATATGTGCTTGCTCAGACAAATCCCTGGCCAGGGATCAAATCTATCGGACCTGTCTGTCCACAGTTACCATATATCTATAATCCCTCATCCAAATAATATCCCAGAGACCGTATATTGGACATAGTACTGTCAGGTCACAAAAGGAATCAGTTTGTCTTGTTCTATTCGGATTCTACCGGAGAACTCCTTCTCTCTCAATCCGAATGACCCTGGCCAGGGATTTGTCTGAGCAAGCACATATGATATATTTCTCTCGTGATACCGAGAGTGGATGATCCTCTATTGACACTCAATTGCCTTCGTAAGGTTGGCTACCAATCCTGATAACCAACTATATCAGATTTGGAACTTACCAAACCTGTAAGTCTGGCATCAAAGAAAGGAGTACTCATACAAGGCATCCTTGGTGTCTCACGTCTAAGGACCAGATACATAATTGGGACTATGGAATCGCTATCTGACATTAGGTATCATTAACCATATAGCATTCCATAAGCGGATCAATAAGTGAACTCATTCTCTAATGAGCACCTGTACTATATCCTTAGTGTCTCCACACAAGTGGCTATGAGACCAGTCGCCTCCATCATATGGACGGGTATATAGTATACCGATCTATCCGGTTATCTCAATGTCCCTCTTGAGTAACCTTTGACCGGGATTATTTAGAATCTGTATTTAAAGGTGAATCAATCTCATTATCGTGATCTCATCACTATTCGATTCCCATTACACAGATCCAAGGACATCACAATATATATGAAATAAATAATATAATGTGACAATATGCCAATATTAATCATAAGCAAAAATATCACACAGCGTGTCACACATGCCGTCACTCACGTGATTGGCTTGTAGGGCACCTGTAACCAGCAGTCTATGGAATGATTGATTTAAATATTACATTGATTAAAATGCTATGATTTAATGATTATGTTGAATGATAACATTTTAGCATAGAACAATATAGAAAAGGGAGAGAAAAATCATGCTTTATTATCTATTATTTTTATAAATTAAAAATATATTTAATGAGAATGAAATGAGCATGGTAACTCACTACTCTAAGTCTAAAAATCATTGGAATTGAAATAAATCAAAGTTTTTGTTTGAAAATATTCTATTGCAATGATCTTGATAAAATTTCATTTTTGACTTTAAATGACTTCCCATTCTTGAAATAAATTTCAAAAGAAGGATAATTATTCTTGGAAATATTTATATCCTATTAATCCTTCAAAAATGAATTATAGAACTTTAGTTATTAAAAAATAATCTAGGATGCCTTCATTGAATTTTTTGAAAAGTGATTTTTGATGATGATTTTGGATAAGTTTTCAAATGATTTTATTTTAAAAAGAGATTTATGAATCTATCCAATGTTATTGATATTTTGATGATTTTATCATGATCTTGACAAGTTGAAAAAATTACAATTTGAAATTCTTATATAAATGAATCATAAGTTTATCTTTTTGAAACTATAACATGAATCTAAATAATGATCTTGATGATTTGAAATCACATATATAAGTTGAGATCCTATATTTCCATATCTCATTTTGCAAAATCATACTTGTAACTTGATAATTTTAATGAATTAAGATTTTGCTTATAAAATTGATCTCCTAAAATTTTTATTATCTAAGAGGAGATTTATTAAATTAAATTATATCGTTTGGCATAAATGAGTGTCTTTTGATATTAATATCTTTCTTGACATAATTTAGTTCACAACTCATGAATATGATAAGTTAAAAATTAAATGAAAAATGCACGATTTGATAATTTTATTTGGAAATATATAAGATGTCTTGTTTACTTATATTCTCAAACAAAAGGTAGAGCAAATTTATTAAATAATGTCTTTTAGATTTAATGTTTTATTTTTAATGACAAGATACCTGTTATACTTTTGGGCATAAATTGAACATGGATGAAAAGAAATTATGCCATCATATTTCATGACAATGACCAAAAAGGAAAAATAAAATTACCAATATGATTAGAGAAAAATTGGATAGAGGAACAAGTGCTTCGAAGAAAATTAAAACTTCTAAATGCATGCAAAATATTGGATTTACAATTTGAGCTTAATCTACTGTCATATTTTCTTTTGGAATTATTGATGATTATTATCAAAATCTATATGAGATATGATTTGCTACCTTGAAATTTGTATATGATTGTTCCATTGTCGGGATTTTGAATTAACTTGCATGGGTAGCTCTTGTTTTTACTTGGATGCTCGAATTTTACATCTATAAAATTGAGCATTTTTATGATGTGATATTTTTCACTTTTCTTCCTTATTTTTACCTTCTTGTTTACAAAAAAGGGAACAAAATATAAATGAAAGGTGATCTGCAAAAATATATGATTTGCTATTTGTGTTAGAAAATCATAGAATTTAAATACATGAGTGGCTCTTAATTCTTCTTAGATTTCTTGGATTTTTTAGCTCACTTTCAAAATCACTCTAGTTAAAATGAACATAAGAAGATGATTTAAATTTTTGTGATGAGATAGTTTTAAAGATTATTCTTGTTTCATGAATCTTGATGAATGTTTACAAAGGGAAATATATATAACATAAACTTCTATGATGCTTGATATAAGTCTTTGACATTAAATCTTTGATGAATCACTTGATGTGCTACTCTTGATAATCACTTGATGTGCTACTCTTAATTTAAATGAATTAAGATACATCGGTAGATATCAATTCTTAGATTTCAAAATTTACATCTAAAAGATTGAGCCCTATTTTTGTAATACAATGTCTTACACTCCTCTCCCTTGTTTCTTCTTTATTATTCAAAGAAAGGGAAGACAATTTTTCATAAGAAAATTACTTTTTTATCCTATTAAGGGGGAGTAAAACTTGTTAGCTTGCATGATGTAAAATTGCTAACTTGAACATTGCAAATGAAGCAAAAATTTGCTAGCTTGCACTTCTCAAAAGAGAAGAAAGAATTCACTAGCTTGCATGTTCTAAAGTAGTGAAAATTTTGTTAAATTGCTAAGCTTTCATATATCAAAAACTTGCTAATTGCACTTCTCCTTTTGTTGATGACAAAAGAGGAGAAGGTATGATGATGTGAAATCATGTATGATGATTATGCATGTAATAATGATTTTGAAAATCTACATAAAGATAATAATTTGTTATTGATCGGATTTATTTACTGTTGAAATTTACATGAGAAAGATTTATTGAGCTCATATTTGAAATATTCTTTTCAAATTTTCTATCTACAAGATTGAGGTTGAGAGCAAGGAATGCTAGATCATGAAAATATATGAAATGCTAATCTAGATTTCATGAGATTAAGCTTTTTGTGATAACGTTTTTGAAAACTTTCTCCATGTTCTTTATCTTATTATTCCCAAAAGGAGAGAAAATTTGCATAATGTTTTGCTATTTTATGGATTTATTTGCTACGCTTGAAATTACCTGAGATGATTTTAAATATATGAGTAGCTCCAAAATTCACATATCTTAGAGTTTTAAGCTCGTTTTTGAAATTCACCTCTACAAAATTGAGAGCTATATTTAATGATGTTTAACAAATCCTCCCTAGTTTTCTTTCCTTCTTTTTCAAGAGGAAGAAAATTATTTATGACTCATATCGTATCTTAAAATGGGGGAGTGAAAACTCTTGTGCCTTAAAATCCTTAGCCATATATTTCACCTTTTTGTTGATGACAAAGGGGGAGAAATATACATTGATGATGATACATGATATTGATTATATACATTGATGACACATGATATTGATCATATACTTCGATATATTGGATATGAATGCATAATTATTTTTGAAATTTATGATTCGATGACTTGATGTAAATTCTTGTTGAAATTTGCTTGGAATGTTGATTGCTTAAAAATACATGAATTTAAGAGTGTGTGATTCTCTTAAATTTAAGTGGCATTGATTTAGAGGGAGTTAGGATTGACTCTTGTCATCAATTGGTTGTCATCATAAAAAAAAGGGGAGATTGTTGAATCTTGGATATTGATGATGAAATCAATTGATGAGTTATTGATCTAACATGTGTTGTTATAAATTGATTGATGTGTGGGTAACTATGATAGAGAGATTATTACAATTAGAAGTTTGGCCAGAGTCAAGTCCAGGCATCGGGTCGGAGTTCGGACGATGCGGTTGGGATCTCGCCATGAGTGCGACGGGAGCTCGTCGAAGATGGCGCAAGGGAGTTCGCCGGAAGAAGACCGAGATTTGCTGGAAGATTGTCGTGAGTAGCCAAAAGGCTTGTTGGGAGTTAGGAAGGTCTTGAAGTGGACTTGTGGCTATGATTGATTGTAATTAAGTAAGTTGTAGTTAGTATCGTGTAGGTTAACCACAATGGAGAAAAGGTGTTATAGATCAGACATGGACCCAAGATCAAGCTTAGGCATCGGGCCAAGGATTGGACGATGCGATGGGAGCTCATATGAGGTTCGCTAAGAGATTCGCTGAAGGGATCGAGAAGCTCGCTATAAACACGCTATGAGATCGCCGGAGGAAGACTGTGAGACTCGCCACTTGGAATGTCGGAGGTTGCCAGATTACGAGAGTAAGGTCATAAGCTTGGTGATCATGTCTTGATTGTAATATTTAAGTTGTAGGTTATGTTTAAGTCCTAAATGAGTATGATTCGGAAGGAATCCAAATCAAATCAATTTGGCAACTGGGTCCACTAAAAGGGTTTGATTGAGCTCAAGTTGAGCCCAATTGGTTGACCAAAGAGTTTGTCAACATTAGGTTCAAGCCGAAATTCGAAAAGTGGAGGGAACCACTTTTTCGGAGATTCTGACGGGTAAACCGCTAGTGAGTGACGGGTGTACTGTCGTTGCACAGGCTTTCGGGCTATTGACAGCAGGTAAACTGCCTAGGGCCGATGGGTAAACCACCCATACCCCGAAAACAGGATGGCTGAACCACCCAGGACAAGCGGGTAAACCGCTCGTACCTGGTTTCCAAGTGGTTGACGACGGGTAAACCACCTAGGTCGGCAGGTGAACCGCTCGAACTCAGATTTTTTGGATGAATTTAATTTTGGGCTCCAAATTCTAAAGCCATTTGGGGCCTATAAGTATCTCAAATTTTCTTACATTCCATACAATAATTTTGGGGATTATATTATGAGAAAATATTATGTGTAAATTGTAAGAAAAAAATAGGTAGGGAGTGATTCAAGTGTGTAATCTTATCTCCCTTGAAATGTTGTATGAGATTGATCTTCACCTAAAGGAGATCAATAGTGGACGCTAGTGTGCCTCAAGGAGGACTCGGGAAGTGGACATAGGCCAAGGTTGAGGCCAAACTACTATAAATTGTAAGTGTTCCTTACTTGTTTCATTGACTACTTATAATTGTCGGGTTCTTAATTGTGTTCAACAAAATAAAGTGACGCTTCCGATTTTATTTACTCCTTGAAAGCAAGGTTTCAAGTCAATCACTTCCAAGAAACTTAGCATTTTATTTTGAATAATTCACTTGCATTACTTGAATGAAAAGCTTCTGATTTTCTTATCTTGCTTAAAGTGAAAAATTTTGTTTAAAAAAGAGAATTTACACTTCCACTAATTCATACCCACCCCTAGTGCCAATTGATCATAACAAATGCTTGACTTGTCTCAGTCTAGGTACATAGACTCCATTGTCAAAAGGTTTATCATCGAGAATTTCAAGAGAGTTCTTATACTGATAAGAAATGAAATATCACTTTATAGGAGTATATTCCCAAAGACTCTTGAAGAAAGGGAGACATGGATAAAATATCTTATGCCTCGGTAATAGGGTCTATCATATATGTTATGCTATGTACCAGGCCTGATATAGCGCATGCTCTGAGTGTCACGAGCAGGTATCAGGAGGATCTAGGTTTAGAACACTTGAAGGCAGTAAAGTGTATCCTTAAGTACTTAAGAAGGACTAAGGATCTGTTACTGGTATATGGAGGAGGTAGCTTCCAGGTTGAAGGCTACATGGACTTGAGTTTCTAGTCTGACATTGACGATAGCAAGTCAAACTCAGGGTATATTTTCACATTGAATGGAGGAGCAGTAAGTTAAAAGAGTTCCAAGCAAGATACTACTGCTAACTCAACCACAAAGGTGGAATACATTATTACTATAGCTGAAGCAAAAAAAGAAGGGGTGTGGATGAAGAAGTTCATTAGGGATTTGGGAGTCGTACTGAGCAGCATAGAGCTGATTCCCATATACTATGACAGCGATAGGGCGATAGCTCTAGCAAGGGAACCCAAGTCTTATTAGAATTGTTCTGAGGAGATTCCAAATGATTAGAGCGATCATGGCCCGTAAAGATACAGCAATGGAAAGAGTCTCATCCGAAGATAACATTGCAGATCTACTAACGAAGCCACTGGCTCAGATTGTATTTAAGCGTTACAGGGGTCTGATGGGGATCAAACACATAGGTGATTAGCTTTAGGTCAAGTGGGAGATTGTTGGTTACAAGTGCCCTGCAAGCCAATCACATGAGTGATGGCACATGTGACATGCTGTGTAATCTTTTTACTTATGATTATTATTGGTATATTCTCACATTATATTATTCATTGCATATATATATTGTGATGTCGTTGGTTCTGTGCAATGGGAATCAGATCATGATGAAATCATGATAATGAGATTGATGCACTATTAAACACAGATCCTAAATAATCTCGGTCATAGGTTACTCGAGATAGATATCGAGATAACCGGACAAACCAGTATACTATATACCTGTCCATAAGATGGAGCCAATTGATCTTATAGCCACTTGTGTGGAGACACTAAGGATATAGTACAGGTGCTCAATAGAGAATGAGTTCACTGATTGATCCGCTTATGGAATGTTGTATGGTTAATGATATCTAATGTCAGACAATAATTCCATAGTCCCAGTTATGTATCTGGTCCTTAGACTTGAGACACCAATGATGCCTTGTTTGAGTACTCATTTCTTTGACGCCAGACTTACAGGTTTTGAAGTTCCAGATCTAGTACAACTAGTTATCTGAATTGGTAGCCAACTTTACAAAGTCAATTGAGTGTTAATAAAGGATTATCCACTCTTGATATCATTAGAGGAATCTCCTATATGTACTTGCTCAGATAAATCCTTGCCCAAGGTCATTTGGATTGAGAGATAAGAAATTCTCTAGGAGAATTCGATTAGAGTGAGTCTCATACATATTTCATATGTGACCTGACAATACTATATCCAATATACAGTCTTTGAAATATTAGTTGGATGAGGGATTATTGATATATGGTAACTATGGATAGATAGGTCTAATGGATTTGATCCCCATGTACCATCTAGGGACTATGACATAGTGGCCTAGTACGTCCATAGTCGATAAGTCGAGTGAATTATTATGGGGATAAGACTCACGACCAGCTTGGTATCGGGCCTAGAGGGTCACACACATTTGATGGATGCTTCAATGAATAGAGGATTGGATGGAGATCCAATTAGCCCCTATTCTCATTAGATGAGACACCGCACTAATGGGCTCCTTGCATGAGGCCCAATTATAGGCCAAAGTAGATTATAGGATAGAGATCCAATAATACAAGGTTAGTGGGTAATTGGATGGAGATCTAATACCCACTAAAGCAGGACCCCTAAGATTTTTGGTAGCTCTATATAAATAGGAGGGAGGTTCATGGATGATAGGTTATAGCTTTGGCCACCTCCTCCCTCCCTCTATGCAAGAGTTACGAGATCAAATTACAGGAGTTTCACTAAAAAAATCTATCATATAGATACCTTTAAAAGGAGGATGCTTGACCTTTTTCATCCACTCCATCTGGATCTGAAAAAATAGGGATGTACGATATCCCTAGGTAATCAATCACGTATTATGATTTTCTCAGTTTTTGTGACTTTCTCGTGACTTAATCTTTTGTACGACGATTTGATATGCGTGGGAAATCTATTTTGTTTGGCGTCGAAGAAAGGAGTACTCAAACACTGCATCCTTAGTGTCTCAAGTCTAAGGACCGGATACACAACTGGGACTATAGAATCATGTCTAACATTAGGTATCATTGACCATACCACATCTCATAAGTGGATCAAATCAGTGAACTTATTCTCTAATGAGCACCTGTACTATATCCTTAGTGTCTCCACACAAGTGACTATAAGACCAGCTGCCTCCATCATATGTACAGTTATATAGCACACCAATCCGTTTAGTTATCTCGATGTCCTTCTCGAGTAACCTATAACAGGGATTGTTTAGAATATGTATTTAAAGGTGGATGATTCTCAATATCATGATCTCATCACGTCCGATTCTCATTGCATATAACCAAAGACATCACAATATATATACATATATATATATACAAACATATATATATATATATATATGTTTGTATATATATATACAAACATATATATATATATATAAATTATGGTTTATATATATATATATATATATATATATATATATATATATATATATATATATATATATATATATATATATATATATATTTGATTTAGAGCTACTCTTGGTTTTTAAATTCACCACCATGATCACTACATATATATATATATATATATATATATATATATATATATATATATATATATGTAGTGATCATGGTGGTGAATTTAAAAACTTAGAAATTATGGTTTTTAAATTCACCACCATGATCACTACAAATAGATAAAATCATAAAACCAATTTCATTTTGAACTAGTTTACAAAATTTCAAAAAGCCATTAAAGCAATCATTTTTATATGCTAAGAAGTATGTCGAAGTAGATCTACTATAGTTATCAAAAATTACAAAAATATATTTACTACCTCATAGACTTGTGATGTTAATTTGTCCAAATAAATCTATATGAATTAATTGTAATAGTCTATAAGTGCTTATTTGATTTAGAGCTACTCTTTATTTGTTTACTTAGTCGGTATGCATCACAAACTTTATCTTTGATAAACTTAATTTTAGGCATACCTCTTACGAGTTTTTTAGTTGTAATTTATAAAATTAGTTTCATGCTTGCATGACCTAATCTCCTATGCCAAAGTCATACATCATCATTTAAAATTGAAAAATAATTTCATCACAAAAATTATCAAGATCAATAGTATATACATTATTTGTCCTTAAGATAATCATTGATCTTTTTTTGTTAGGTATCCATATAATGCAAGCATTACATTCAAATTTGATGTTATAACCCTTATCATACAATTGACTAATGCTTAGTAAGTTATGTTTCAAACCATCTACTAATAACATATCTTCAATCAAGAGGTTTGATTTATTACTTATATTTCCATTGCCAATAATTTTTCCTTTGTTGTTGTCTTCGAAGGTGACATATCCTTTGTCTTGGCTAGTGAACTTAGAGAAATGTGTTGGATCGTTGGTCATGTGCCTTAAGCATCTACTATCAACGTACCATCTCTTGCTCATAGCTTTTGATTGTAGACATATCTACAATAAAGGAGGGTTTGCTTTAGGTACCAATTTAGCTTTGGATTCCTCATTAAAAGATCTACCTATTTCTACTAATGGTATTAAGTTATCTATGGTTATGTGACATTTACGTTTGTATCATATTGTTTCATATAGGCGTATACATGTTCGTTGCTTCGCAAGTACTTTCGATATATACCAAATTTAGTACTCACATGTCCTTTTGTACTCTGGTATTTGTGGGATAATGTGAACCTTTGCTAGAAATGATAAAGGGAGTTATGCTTAGAGCCCGCGATGCTCTGTCGGTCCCCTATGACTTCACTCAGACATGGGTGGATGGAGCTCCCAGATGTAGGAGACTTATGTTTGGTGATCATTCAGCAATAAATGAGCCATATTATGTTTATGATCCTACACCATTATCTATGTCTTTGATATGATATCCAAAGCATTGTTTATGAATTTGTTTGTGCGCTTTGGATATGAATGTAATGCATGTTATGTCAGATATGATATTGAGCTTATGTTCCTTATTTGTTCATTTGATAAACTCTAAAATAACTCATACACCTTTGATATACTTCAAAATATTTACATCTTTGATATGCTCCGAAAAGTTTCATATGTCATTGATATATTTTGAAACATTTTATACGCCTCTGATATGTGCTGGAATGTTTTATTTTCCATTGATATATTTCATAACACATCATATTGCATTGATATGTGCCGAAATATTTTGTTTGCTATTGATATGGTCTGAAATATCCTATGCTCTTTTAATATTCTCCGAAATACTTTTTATGTCATTGATGTGATCCAATTACTCTTTATTCCATTTGTTATGAACCAAAAATGCTTTGAATAAAATGACATTTACAATTCGTATCTAATAGGATGATATCATTAAATTCTTGTATCTCTGCCTTATATTTTGATACCAAGTTTGTTTGAAACTAGTCTCCTTTGTCCTGAGCTTTATATACTCAATCCATTGCTATATAATTTTTTTAGGTTAACTTGTCACTCTTGGAAAAAGTTAGAATTAGGCCAAGGCAGAAGAAGGCTATTCAAATTTTGGGCAAGTTTTGTTGTGTGATATATTATGGTTTTTGTATAAGTATATTTTGTATATAATGAAATGTTATCAATAAATCTGATTTGATGTATCATGTAAAAGATTTAAATGACCTCTTAAGTTGGAGTTTTTAGAATGTTAAGTTTAGTCTATGATGATATGAATTTGGACTAAATGGTTGATTTTGTAATCGTATAGATTTTTGACACTTGTGGATTTGTGATGTGGTTATTGTTTTATTTAGTTAGCTTGGAGTGAAGTGGTGTATTATAAACTGTATAGATTTTATAGATTGAGGTGATTGATATTTGAATGTTATCAATATCCTCAAAAGTTAGTTTGGATCATGAATGCGGATTATGGATGAATTATAATATTTTTTATTTTTGATGGGTTCACGCCTTTCAAATATGATAATTCAGGAGGTGTGACATAAATGGTATCAGAGCATGATTTGAGGATTATTGATATTTGATATGTTTGATGTGCAAAGTATATTGAGACTTTATTAATTATATAGTGATCGATGGATGAATGTTAAAATTTAGATGACTAAATTTTTTTTCTTAAGGTTTGGAGAGTTTAATGTCCCTCATTTTCAAAGTATTTGTTATGTTTTTTTTTAAATTATTTATGAGGACCTATTTATAAATATGAGGATTTGTTTAATAAATCTCTTGATTAAATGTTTTTTAATTAAAAACTTATTGCTATGGACCTTAATGTGAAACTTAAAAGTTTGATATGAATAATGAAAGATTCACTTGAAGTTATAAAAAAAAAAGAGAAAAAGGAGGAAGGGATGTGTCATTACCTAGTTTAAAGATGCTGCCACTAATGCTTGTTGCACAAGTGACACATAAGCATTTTTTTTGCATATATGCTACCTAGCAACCTTTATATTAGCCAAAATTAAGTAGCAATTAAAGGAGAAAACCTACCCAAAAATTGAGAAAGAGAATGCTTGCTGTAACGTACACTTGAGAAGGAGAAGAAGTAGAAGAGAAGGAAGAGGAGAAGAGTATACTTTGGGGTTTAGGGATTTTAATCAGATCAACACATTTTGGATCAAAATCTTCAAAGGCAAGTATTCTAACCCCATCCTACATAATCTCTTTATCTTTGATTATATCTCTGTTTGATATAATTTTAAATGATTTGTGGCTTAGAACATAATATCTCTCCCATTCAGCTATAAATTTATGAATTTGTGAAATTTAAGAATTAAAACTTTTATATCTTATTTTTGCCATAACTTTCTGCATTGAATTATAATTTAGGCAAAACCTATTTTATCCAAAATTATATTCGTAGATCTTTCATTTGTTATCAAAATTGAAAATTTTGGAGTTCATATGCCTATCTAAACTCTTATTTCAATTGACCAAAAAAGAATCTCTAAAATAGACTTTGTATTCTCTGACCTCTGGATAATAAATTCCTTGTAACATTCAGTTGAGAAATCCAATTATGGCAAAACCTATTTTATTAGAAAATTGATTTATCAATCTTTCTAATGATACCTAGATTGAAATATTTGGAGTCCAAATGACTATCCATATTTCTGTTTCGAGTGACTCTATAGATTCTGCAAAACAGGGACCGTAATTTCTGACCTTTGATACTAAACTACTTATAACTTCTTTTTGGGAACTCTGATTTGAGCAAAACATATTTTGTTGGAAACTAGACACCTAGATGTTTCTTTGGGTACTCGATTGAAAGATTTGGAATACAAATACTTAACCAGTCAACTGTTGAGATCCTATAAATTTTGTAAAATAGAGTTTTTATTTTATGACCTTAGGTTACCAAATCATTGTAACTCTCTATCAGAAACTTCAATTTCTATGAAACTTATTTTATCTGAAATTATATTTATTTATCATTCTAATGACACCTTTCTTAAGTAATTTGGAGCATGATTTATTGTTCAAATAATTTATGAAATGTGTCTCTCAAATTCTACTAGAATTAAGCTTTTATCGATTTTACCTATTCTTGTTCACTCATTTAGAAATTAATATTTAGGTAAAATCCTTGCTTCCATTGAGTTTTATATTATTGGTTTGAAATCCTGAATACTCTTATCCTTAGATAATTTGCATACCTGAATAAATTATTAGACATTTACGTTTGTATCGTATTGTTTCGTATAAATGCATGCATGCTCATTGTTTCGCATGTGCTTCTGATGTGTATCAAATTTATTGCTCACATGTCCTTTTTTACTCTGGTATTTGTGGGATAATGTGAAACTTTACTAGAAATGGCAAAGGGAGTTATGCTTAGAGCCCGTGATGCTCTGCCAACCCCCTATGACTTCACTCAGATGTGGGTGGATAGAGCTCCCAAATGTGGGAGACATATGTTTGGTGATCATTTAGTAATGGATGAACCATATTATGTTTTTGATCTCACACCACCATCTATGTTCTTTATATGATATCCAAAGCATTGCTTATGAATTTGTTTGTGCGCTTTGGATAAGAATGTAATGAATGTTATGTCAGATATGATATTGAGCTTATGTTCCTTATTTGTTTATTTAATAATATCTAAAATAACTCATACACCTTTGATATGATTCGAAATATTTACATATTTGATATGCTCCGAAATATTTCATATGCCGTTGATATGTTTTGAAACGTTTCATATGCCTTTGATATGTTCCGAAATGTTTCATTTGCCATTGATATATTATGAAACATTTCATATGTTATTGATATATTTTGAAATATTTCATTAGCTATTGATATGCTCCGAAATATCCTATGCGCCTTTGATATGCTCCGAAATACTTTTTGCATCATTGTTGTGTTCCAATTACTCTTTATTCCATTTGTTATGAACCAAATATGCTTTGAATAAAATGACATTTACAATTTCATATCTAATGGGCTGATATCCGTGTCTTCTTATATCGCTGCCTTGTATATTGATAGCAAGTTTGTTTGAAACTAGCCTCCTTTGCCTTCGACATGTTAGTCACTTTCTGAGCTTCATATGCTCACTCTATTGCTATATAAATAGGTTAAATTGTTACTCTCGAAAAAAGTTAAAAATAGTCTAAGGCAAAGGAAAGCTATTTATATTTTGGGCAAGTTTTATTTGGTGATATATTATGTTTTTTGTATAACTATATTTTGTATGCAATGAAATATTATCAATGAATCTGAATTGATGTATCATGTAAAAGCTTTAAATGATCTCTCAAGTTGGAGTTTTTAGAATGTTAAGTTTAGCCTGTGATAATATGAATTTGGAGCAAATGGTTGGTTTTGCAATCATATAGATTTTTGACACTTGTGGATTTATGATATGATTATTATTTTGTTAAGTTAGCTCAGAGTGAAGTGGTATATTATAAACTGCATAGACTTTATATATTAATGTAATTGATATTTGAATGTCTATCAGTATCCTCAATAGTTAGGTTGAATCCTGATTTCGGATTATGGATGAATTATCATATTTCTGATTTATGATAGGTTCATGTCTTTTGAATGCAATAATTCGAGGGGCATGACAGAGATGGTATAAGAGCATGATTTGAGGATTACTGATATTTGATATGTTTAATATGCAAAGTATATTGAGGCTTTATTAATTATTTAATGATCGATGGTTGTATGATAAAATTTAGAGGACTAATTTTTTTTTTAAGGGTGGGAGAGTGTAATATCCTTTATTTTTGAAATATTTATAATGATTTAATTTAAATTATTTATGAGGACCTATTTATAAATATAAGGATTCGTTTAATAATTCTCTTGATTAAATAATTTTATATTAAAAGCTTATTTCTATGGACCTAAATGTGAAATATAAAAGTTTGATTTGAATATGAAAGATTCATATGAGGTTATAAAAAATAAGAAAAAGAGAAAAAGGGGGGAAGACATGTGTCATTACCAGTTTAAAGATGGTCCCACTAATGCTTGTTGTATATGGGACACATCTCATTTTTCTTGCATGCTTGCCACTTGGGGACCTTTATGTTAGCCAAAATTAAGTAGCAATTATAGGATAAAACCTACCCAAAAACTGAGAAAGAGAAGGCTTGCTGCAACATACACTTGAGAAGGAGAAGAAGAAGAAGCAAGAGGAGAAGAATAGATTTGAGGGTTTAGGGATTTTAATTAAATCCACACATTATGGATCAAAATCTTAAAAGACAATTGTTCTAGTCCATCCCACATAATCTCTTCATCTTTTATTACATCTCAGTTTGATATGATTTTGAAAGATTTGTGGCTTAGAACATGATATCTCTCTCATTCAGTTGTAAATTTATGAATATATGAAATTTTAGAATTCTTACCTTTCTATCTTCTTTTTGTGATAATGTTCTGCATTGAACTCTGATTTAGGCAAAACTTATTTTATTCAATTAGATTCATAGATCTTTCATTTATTTCTAAATTGAAAATTTTGGAGTTTATATGTCTATCTAAACTCTTGTTTCAATTGAGCCTAAAAAATCTATAAAATAGATTTTTTAATCTTTGACCTCTTGATACTAAATTCCTTGTAACTTTCTATTAAAAAATCCAATTATGGTAAACTATGTTTATTAGAAAATAAATTCATTGATCTTTCTAATGATACCTAGATTGAAAGGTTTGGAGTTCAAATAACTATCCATATTTATATTTCGATTGACTCTATGGATTCTATAAAATAGGGGCCATAATTTCTGACCTTTTGATAGTAAACTGCTTATAACTTCCTGTTGGGAACTCCGATTTGAGCAAAATATATTTTGTAGGAACCTAAACACCTATATCTTTCTTTGGATACTAGATTAAAAGATTTTGAATATAAATACTTAACTAGTCATTTTTTGAGATCCTATAAATTCTGTAAAATAGAGCTTTTATTCTATGACCTTTGGTTACCAAATCATTTGTAACTCTTTGTTAAAAACTTTAATTTATATACAACTTATTTTATCTGAAACTAGATTGTTTAGCTTTCTAATAACATCTTTCTTGAGTAATTTGAAGGATAATTTGATATTCAAATAATTTATGAAATGTGCCTCTTAAATTCTGCCACAATTAAGCTTTTATCGATTTTGCCTATTCTAGTTCAATCATTTGGAAATTGATATTTAGTTAAAATCTTTGCTTCTATTAAGCTTTGCATTATTGGCTTAAAATCCTTAATACTCTTGTCCTTCGATAATTTGCATACTTGAATCAATTATATGACATTTATGTTTGTATCGTATTGTTTCGTATAAGTGCATGCTTGTTCGTTGTTTCACATATGCTTTCGATGTGTACCAAATTTATTGCTCACATATCCTTTTCTACTTTGGTATTTATGAGAAAATATGAATCTTTGCCAGAAATGGTAAAGAGAGTTATGCTTAGAGCCCGCGATGCTCTATTGGCCCTCTATGACTTCACTCAGACGTGGGTGGATGGAGCTCCCAGAAGTGGGAGACTTATGTTTAGTTATCATTTAATAATGGATGAACCATATTATATTTGTGATCCCACACCACCATCTATGTCTTTGATATGATATCCAAAGCATTACTTATTAGTTTGTTTGTGCGCTTTGGATAAGAATGTAATGCATGTTATGCCAGATACGATATTGAGCTTCTATTCCTTATTTGTTCATTTTATAAACTCTGAAATAACTCATACACCTTTGACATGCTTTGAAATATTTACATCTTTGATATGCTCTGAAATATTTCATATACTATTGATATGTTCCAAAACATTTCATATGCCTTTGATATGTTCTGAAATGTTTTATTTGCCATTGATATATTCCGAAACATTTCATACGCCATTGATATGTTTCAAAAAGTTTTGTTTGTTATTGATATGCTTTGAAATATCTAATGCACCTTTGATATGCTCTGAAATACTTCCTACATAATTGATTTCCTCCAATTACTCTTTATTCCATTTATTATGAACCAAATATGCTTTAAATAAGATGACATTTACAATTTTGTATCTAATGGGCTGACATCCATGAATTCTTGTGTCTCTCTACCTTGTATTTTGATGCCAAATTTATTTTAAACTAGCCTCCTTTGCCTTGAATATGTTAGTCATTTGCTGAGCTTTATATGCTTACTCTATTATTATATAAATTTTTTAGGTTAACTTTTCACTCTCGAAAAAAGTTAGAATTAAGCTAAGACAAAAGAAAGCTATTTAGATTTTGGGCAAGTTTTGTTGGCTGATATATATTGGTTTTTGTATAAGTATATTTTGTATGTAATGAAATGTTATCGATGAATTTAATTTGATGTATCATGTAAAAGCTTTAAATGACCTCTCAAGTTGGAGTTTTTGGAATGTTAAGTTTAGTTTACGATGATATGAATTTGGAGTAAATGGTTGGTTTTACAATCGTATAGATTTCTGACACTTGTGGATTTTTGATGTGGTTATTATTTTGTTGAGTTGGCTCGGAGTAAAGTGATGTATTATAAACTACACAGATTTTATAAATTGATGTGATTGATATTTGAATGTTTATTAGTATCCTTAAATATTAGTTTGGATCTTGGATTCAGATTGTGGATGAATTATAATATTTTTTATTTATGATGGCTTCACGCCTTTCGAATGTGATAATTCAGGGGGCGTGACAGGTTTGGTCTTCCTGTCCTATGCCTCTAATTTCACTGCCAATCTTCCTTTTAATAGGCAAAGCAACTACTCTCATTATAGCTTTTCTCCTTTTAATAAGCTTAGGAGAGAACCTTTACACTCACTCTTTTATATGATCTCTCACCTCTTACAACTTAGAATCACATCGAAACTCAAGAGGGAGGAAGAAACTCAAACAATACTCAACGAGAGAGCTACAAGCCTTTACAAACTCAAATTTTGATACTCCATCAAGCAAGCCTCAAATGGGTAGGCCCCATGAGGCCTCAAAATAGAGCTAGAAAATTTAAATATCTAAAATTTTAGGGTATGGGCAGTACTACTACTCACACATGGCGATACCACTATCGTAACTTTTGACGTCGTAATTTTGGACTTTCGAGCGGTACCACCACTATAATTTTTGAATTATGAGTAGTACCATCATTGCCCTAAGTGGTACTATCACCTACGTAGGTAGTACCACTATCGTTAGCACTAACAAGCACTATTTGTGCTTGTCACTGACTCTGGCGGTATCATCGCTTGGGCCTGACAATGCTAGTTGCAAGTGCCCTACAGGCCAATCACATGAGTGATGGCACGTGTGACACACTGCACAGTCTTTTTGCATTATGATTGTTATCAGTATTTTCTCACTTTATATTGTGTACTGTATATATATATTATGAAGTCCTTAGATCTATACAATGAGAATCGGATCGTGATTAGATCATGATAATGAGATTGAATCATCTTTAAACACTAACACTAAATAATCTCGGTCATAGGTTACTGGAGAGGGACATCAAAATAACCAGATAGACCGGTGTACTATATACCCATCCATATAATGGAGGCGATTGGTCTTATAGCCGCTTGTGTGGGGGCATTAAGGATATAGTACATGTGCTCATTGGAGAATCAGTCCACTAATTGATCTGCTTATAGAATACTAGATGGTTGATGATACATAATGTCAGACAGTGATTCTGTAGTCCCAGTTATGTGTCTGGTCCTTAAACTTGAGACACTTGTTTGAGTACTTCTTTAATACCGGACTTATAGGTATGAAAAGTTTTAGATCTGATATAGTCAATTATTGGGATTGGTAGTCAATTTTACGAAAGCTATTGAGTGTCAATAGAGGATCATCCACTCTCGATATCATGAGACGAATATCTCTTGTGCTCTCACTCAGGCCAATCCCTGGCCAGGGTCGTTTGATTGAGAGAGTTCTCTAGGAGAATCCGATTAGAGCGAGACTCAGATAGATTATATATATGACCTGATAGTACCATTTCTAGTATATGATCACTAGGATATTAGATGAATGAGAGACTGTAGATACACGATAACTGAGGACTGACAGGTCCATTGGATTAGATCTCTTATACTATCTAGGGACTATGGCGTAGTGTCCTAGTATGTCCATAGTTGATGAGTTGAGTGAATTGTTATGGGATAACAATTCACTAAGTCAGAAAGAGTTCTAACAAGTGGAATTCATGACTAGTTCGGTATTGGGCCTAGAGGGTCACATACATATCGTGGATGATTGCAGCGAGTAGAGGATTTGATATGAGTTATCGAATAAACCCCTGTTCTCATTAGATGAGACCCAGTATTAATGGACTCCTTGTATGAGGCCCAATTAAAGGCCAGTTGAGATTATTGGATAGAGATCTAATAATCCAAGAGGTGTGGGTAATTTGATAGAGTTTCAATACCCACTAAAGCAGGATCCATTAAGGTTTTTGGTAGCTCTCTATAAATATAAGGCAAGGATGGCTAACAGGGTGAAAGGCTACATCGTTGGCCTCCCCCTCCTATTCTCCTACCTCTTACATCTTTTCAGCCAACTACCCTCTCCCTGCTGCGAGAGGACAATGAAGAAGATAGGATATCTTCTTCCATGTTTGTTGCAAGAAATTGCGTAAGAATTATGGGCTTTTGGTTGTGATTATAGGAGCATCGCTACAATGATCCATCATGTGGATATCGCTAGAGAGTAGCTCTTTTATCCTCTTTGATTGGATCTGAAAGTTTTAGGAATATATGATCTCCCTAGGTAATCAATCTCACACTAGTCGTAGTTTTTGGGTCTTATGATTTTTCGTGCACCAATCATTGCACGATAACATGATAAATGTGGGAAACTAATTTTGATTTGGTTTTTCCGCTACACATGTGTTGCTATCGTGGTTTTCCAATAGGCACTACCATCACTCAAGCTAGCTTAAGGCCAATATTTGGCCTTTTAACATGGCTAGTTCAGCTGGGTCCAAGCCCATTGGCTATCTCAATAAGTTGGCATGGTTTTGGCCCAATACCATCATAATTTGACCCAAAAAGATCTCGATCAAACTTTTCAGCATGTTATACACCATTCTGTCATGTCATTTAATCTTCCAACACTTCATTTGAACCTCCAGCACATCATCCTTTTCTTTAACATATCGCTCGATCTATCGACAAGTCACTTTCCCACAACATCCAATTTTTTGGTACAATACCCAGTCCTTCTGACATGATGCTCGAACTTATAGCACAAAGTCCAATATTTAGCACATCGACCAATCCTCTAGCTCGACATCCAATTTCTATCATAATACTTTTTCCAACTCAACGTCTAATTCTCTTGCTTCAACCATTTACTCTTTGATGGTTCGTATCCGTAATTGAAGTATTTCTTGTATCACTTATCTCAAAAGCATATTCGTCCATAAACTCATTAATTGATTTTATTATCAAAATTCAGGATTGAACACAATAATTTTGGACATAATTATTCTTGAACCAATTGTAAAAAGGACCTCAAGGTGCACATTTTAGAGATTCGTTCACTTTTTCAAGCTTATAAACTAGTCTCATCGATCAAACTAGTCTTGAACTTTCTAATTATGGGAATTGACTTGGTCGTCAAAGGGGCATTCATTGGCAACACCCTCCGACTCAATCTTGTAGGGTTGGCACAATAGGAAATTATGAACAATGCTTGAGATAGCTTTGGAGCGAGTCTCAACTAGATCCAATTCACTTCTCCAGCTTGGACAACTAGAATATGACTTAGTAGAATATAATAATAGGACTCGATTTATAACTCTAAATTCAAAAGCTTTTGTGAATCTTTTAGGGTATGCCTCCAATTTGTTAACACACTTTGAAACCTATGGACATGTCAAAGTTACAAGCCATCCTCAAGGGATTGAAAAAGAAAGTGTCGGAAGCTAAAAGAACATGAGTTAATTAACTTTTAGGTATTCTATGGAGTTATCAGACAACTCCAAGAGTTCCAATTAGAGAATCTTCCTTTTGCCTAGCATTTGGCATAGAAGTTGGTGCCAACTAAGATTGTTTTGCCATTTGTCTGAATGGAGGAGTATGACTCAAAAGCAACAGATGAAGGTCTTTAAGCAAATCTAGATCTACTTGATGAAGTTAGAGTCATATCACACCTATGAAACTTGGCTTATAAAAAGGCTATAGCAAGGGCCTTCAATCTCAAAGTTCGACCTTAGCGCCTTGGCATGGTAGCCTTTGTTAATCGTAAAGTTGAAGTTAGTGATCCAACTCATGCTCGTGGAAAGTTGGCTCCCACTTGGGCAAGGCCCTATAGGGTAGCCGAGGAGGTGTGACTAAGAACTTATCATCTACAAACCTCGAGGGTTAGGACATCCCTCGAACCTAGAACATATAACATCTCGAGAGGTATGACCCGTAAAAGTATATAATTCTTTAATGTAATTATACTTCACCATACATATTCAAGTGAAATAATTTTTTTTAATTTCTCCAAAATATTTTACATTATGTTCGATCGGGCCTACACATCAAAAGGACTCATCAATAAAGAAAAAGAAGTAAAAGAAGAACCCAGTGGCCAAGCTCGATTGCAACACTTAGTCAATCTCAACCTCAACTACGCCATCTTCTTCCTTCGGGGTGGAGGAGGTAAGTTCACCAGAAGGGGTTAGATCAGTTGGATTCCAAGTGGCTCCATGGCTATATCCCTAGGTTCAAGCTCAACAATGAGGTTGGCAGGTTTGGGAGCGAAAAATAAAATCTTAGAGGGCATCACATGCACAACGGAAGAATAAAAACAAAACTAGTTTCCGAAAAGAATCATATCGGATCATCATGCGATGATTGGGAGCGAAAAACTTATGAAATCAAAAAATTATGTAAGATTCGTAAGACACTCACCTAGGGGAGAAGAAGGGGCGTTTACGAACTCTTCTTTAGCGATGATCCACAGCGGATTAAGCAGCGATGCACCTTCTCTCACAACATGATCTTTCCTCGCTTTTGTGCACCACAATGCTACACTAATTTCAAGAAGGGGTTGGCTCTTCCTACTGACCACATGCCCCAAATAGGGCTAACGATAGGGAGGAAAGGGAAGCGAGGAGAATATAAAGTGGGTAGCCAAAGTGTCTAGCCTATAACCCTTTGGCCCCTCTCCTATTTATAGAGAGCCCTCTCAACTTAACCCTAATGGATCTTGCTTTATTAAGTATTGAATCTCTATCCAATTACCCTAGCATATTGGACACTCGATCCCAATCCAATTACCCTTAACTTATTGGAATTTGGATCTCTATCCAAATATCCACTCTAAGCCTTTATTGTGTTTCACTCAATGGATCCAATAATGCAAGGGCTTATTTGATATCACATATCCAATCCTCTACTCGTAATTGCTAGTTATAGGTGCTCTACAAGCCAATCACGTGAGTGATGGCATGTGTGACATACTGCATAGTATCTTTACATTATTATTAGTGACATATTCTCATATTATTTATCTATTGAATATAGATATTATGATTTCCTTGGTTCTGTGCAATGAGAATCAGATCATGATAAGATCACGATAATAAGATCGATTCACCTTTAAACGCAAATCCTAAATAATCTCGATCATATGGACGAGTATATAGTACACCGATCTGTCCGGTTATCTCGATGTTCCTCTCGAGTAACCGATGACCGAGATTATTATGATCTATGTTTAAAGGTGAATCGATCGCATTATCGTGATCTTATCACAATTTGAGAATATGCCAATATTAATCATAAGCAAAAAGATCGCACAGTGTGTCACACGTGCCATCACTCACGTGATTGGCTTATAGGGCACTTGTAACCAGCAGGTGTGGAGACACTAAGGTTACAATACAAGTGTTCATTCGAGAATGTATTCACTGATTGATTTACTTATCAAATGCTATGTAGTTAATGATACCTAACGTGAGATAGTAATTTCGTACTCCCAGTTGTGTATCTGATTCTTAGACTTAAGATACCAATGATACTTTATTTGACACAAGACTTATAGATCTAGAAAGTTTTAAATCTAGTATAGTCGATTATCGGGATTGGTAGCCAATCTTACGAAGGCCATTGAGTATTAATAGAGGATCATCCACTCTCGGTATCATGAGAGGAATATCCCGTATGCTCTCGATCAAGTAAATCCCTTATCAGGTTAATCAAATTGGAGAGTTCTCCAAGAGAATCTGATTAGAGTGAGACTTACATGGATTCCATATGTAGCCTGACAGTATCTTGCCCGATATACGATCACTAGGATATTAGATGGATAAGGGGCTATAGATACATAGTAACTCAGGATAAACAGGTCCAATAGATAAGATCCCATGTACCATTTGGAGACTAAGGCGTAGAGGCCTAGTACGTCCATAGTCGATGAGTCGAGTGAATTATTACGAGATAACAATTCATTGAGTCATAAGGAGTTATGATAGGGAGGACTAATCGCCAGCTCGAAAATGGGCCTAGAGTGTCACACACATATGGTGGATGCTTCAATAGATAGAGGGCTAGATAGAGATCCAATAAGCTTCTATTCTCATTCGATGAGACCTGACATTGATGGGCTCCCTGTATGAGGCTCAATTAGAGGCCAAATGAGATTATTGGATAGAGATCAAATAATCCATTGTTAGTGGGTAAGTGGATGGAGATCCAATACCCACTAAGGCAAGATCCCTAGGGTTTTTTGTGGCTCTCTATAAATAGGAGGCAGGAGCGACTCTTATGTGATAGGATGCATGCACCTTTTGTCATCTCCTCCTATTATCCTCTCTCCCTCTGTGCAAGAGTTGTAAGATTTGTGGCTGCGATTGGATGATTATCGTTGCTGTGATCCATCATGTGGATACCGCTAGAGGGGAGGATGTTTGACCTCCTTCATCCTCTCCATCTGAATCTGAAAAAATAAGGATATACGATCTCCCTAGATAAACAATCTCTCATAAGATACAATTTCCAGTTTTACAAATTTTCTTTACACCAATCTTTGCACGATAATTTTGATCTATGTGGAAAATGATTTTGTTTTGATGTTTTGTTATGCATATGATGCTCCTGCTGAGGTTTCCCAGTAATGGTATTAGAGCCAAGGTTGTTTATGCAAAATATTGGCTTTTAAACTACACATGATGAGATTGAATCGTATAGAACTATTCTATACGTTCTTACTATGATTCGCAGAAAAGGAAGCAAGGAGGGGGGCAGCCACTTACAAGCAGGCCGCTTGCAGGGGGGACCACCCATAGCCGGGCTACCTGCAAGGGCGGTCGACTACGACCAAAGCCCCTACAGGGGTGCATTCGGCCAGAGTCGCTGGCAAGGGTGGCTGCCCGCTACTAGGACCGCTGGCAAAGGCAGCCACTCACAGCCAGGCCCTTTGTAGGGGCGGCTGGCCACCTTAGCCAGCGACCCTGGCCACAAGGGGCAACCGCACGCGGCCAGGTCTGTCGCTAGCAAGGGTGACCAGCTGCGGGCACGACGCCCATAGGCAGGCCAGCTAAGGGCAGTGGTCATCACCCGTAGGCAAGGGCAATGATTGCCTACATAGGGGCGATGGCGGCGGCCATCTGTAGGTGGGCTTCTTTTTAGCAAAATGATGATTCTGCTCCTTGGAATTTGAGAAATTCCTGAATCTGTCCTTTTATCTAAAATTTTGAAAATGCCGTTGACAATTTTGAAAATTCAAGGCAGGTCTTGATTTTTAAAAAAATAATTAATTAAATAGTTTAGTTAATTATATATTATCTAGTAATCATGATTGGTGATGTGTACATGTGATGTATAAAGTGGATGGATGATAATGAGCCATGTAATATGATGTGTGTACATGTGATAATTATTATTATTATTGGGGCTTGCGATCCTTCGTTTTTCTCATCTATTGTTGGGCTTGCATACTTGTGATTATTTTGTAATTACATGGAGAGGCGCAACGAGAGCGTGGAGGTGACAATAGGACCTATGATACCGTTACGACAGATCACGACGCATGGTGATGTGGCGAGGATCCGACGAAACCAATGATAATGAGATCAACGATCACAAGGCATGGAGATGCGTCAATGCACACATAGATCTTATTGTGAGTGATTAGGCCCATTGGCTTGGGCATAATCATATTAGGTGATGGCTTGTGATTATCGTATGTGGGTTGCATATATGTGTTATATATATATATATATTCATGTAGATATATATTAAATATATATATGTATGACACGACATATTTGGAGATCGATACAAAATAAAAACCCCTCCTACGATAATATTAAGTTGGTGAGCATGAAGTAATAAAATTGACCCACGTGGCCTTCTATCGTTATAAGAAGAAATTAAATCACAACATAGGTTGAGTTGATCAAGTTACTCAAGGCTCACGTATCTACGTGATCGAGATCTTGCCTATAATATAGAGATATCACCAGTGACCTAAGGATAAGTATGCTTGGTCGAGTCACTCGAGAGTATATTATTGAATCAGACTCATCTTGTAACGATGTTGATGACTTAATTAAACTTCATGGTTGGTCGAGCAGTTGAGACCATGATGATTTAGAGGCCAAACATGACAAGAATCATAAGGAGTTATGATTGGTAAGAGTTAGCCTACCTTTTGGGCTTAATGTAATTGGTCGAGTCACTCGAGGTTACACTAAGACACCGATTGAATTCTGATCCCCACTAGAAGTCTGCTTGAGACTTCTGTTTCACATGCCGAGGGTGTCACATGATTCGCTAGGAAAATAGTGGGAGTACATTAAGATAGAAGTCTATATCTTAGGTTTTCCATAAAATCTACATGTTATTTATTTATGATATATTTTATTTGTTAGAAATATGTCGCTTGTAAACCTCCTACGTGGCATACTTGATGCCGACTACCTCGCTAGTCCAAACTATATGGATTTGCTCTATAATTTTAGAATAATTCTTAAGATAGAGAAAATCGCGTATGTCCTTGATACAATTATGCCCACGCTAGAAGAAGACGCAAGCGACAATGAGATCGCTCACTATGTGAAGTATATAGATGATTCCATGTTGGCAAAATGTTCTATGTTAGCCTCCATGACTCCTGAATTACAAAGGCAATATAAGAGCATGGATGTCAATTCTATCCTTCTTTAAATCTGCTAGCTGTTTGAGGAAAAAAGAACTGAAAGATATGAGATATCCAAGAGTCTCTTCCGAGCCAGGATGTCAGAAGGGGCATCGGTTCAGAACTATGTCTTGAAGATGATAGTGTGGATCGACATATTCACAGATCTAGGAATAGTTCTAGAGGATAACCTGTACGTTGATCTTATACTTTAGTCCCTGTCAGATTCCTTTTTTCACGTTATCATAAATTTTAACATGAGCAAGTTTGAGGTGACTCTCCCAAAGCTTCTTAATATGTTGAGGGAAGCTGAGAGTGCCATCAAGAAAGAGAAGCCAGTTCTCTATATTGGTGAGACCAAGAAGAAAAGGAATGCTAGTAAGACCCATAAAAGGGCAAGGGTAAAGAAAGACCGGGTAAGACAAAGGTTACCAAAAAAGACCCGACAAAGGACAAAGGATAGTGCTTCTGCTAGGGCAAAGACGAGCATTGAAAGAGGAACTGGAAGGATTACCTTATAGACAAGGCGAAACATAAGCTTGGAGAAGCTTCAGGTATATTCATGATTAGTCTCCACTTATTAGATTTTCATGATAACACATGGGTATTGAATAACAGGATTGCTTATCATATCTGTAATATATTACAGGTTTTGGCAAGACTTAGGAGATTGGCCAAAGGCGAGATGGACCTCAAGATGGGCAATGAAGCAAGAATTGCTATAGTTGCCATTGGGGAGGTCACCATACATCTGCCTAGTGAAGTTATCATTCTATAAGATGTATGCTATTTTGTTTCCTCTATTATCAAAAATATTATTTCCATCTCTTGTTTGACTATTAGTGAATATAAATTAGTTTTTGAGAATAATAATTGTTCAATAATTTTGGATGATGAGATCATCACTAGAGGGACCTTGATAAATGGCTTATATGTGTTAGATACTTCTCCACACATCATGAATATAAATACATCTAAGAGGAAACAAGATGAGATGAACAATGTATACCTATGGCATTGTAGGCTAGGACATATCCATGAGGGAATGATTCAAAGATTATTGAAAGATTGATACTTAGATCCATTCGACTATGAATCATATGCAACTTGTGAACCTTGCCTTCATGAAAAGATGACCAACTCTCCTTTTAGTAGAACTGGCGAGAGAGAGCCACTGAGCTGCTAGAACTCATACATATTGATGTATGTGGTCCAATGTCGACTCAGGCTATAGGTGGTTACTCATACTTTATTACATTCACTAACGATTTCTCCAAGTATGGACACGTGTACTTAATGAAGTACAAGTCCAAGACCTTTGAGAAATTCAGGAAATATAAGAATGAAGTAGGGAACCAGATTGGAAAGAGTATTAGGACTCTTCGATTAGATCAAGCAAGAGAGTACTTGAGTATATAGTTCACTCGTTTCCTCAAGGACCATAGAATTCTATCCCAATAGACACCTCCTTATACACCTTAGCTCAATGGTGTATTAGAAAGGAGTAATCACAATGTTAGATTTGGGGCAGTCCATGATGAGTTTTACTGACCTACCCATCTCATTTTGGGGTTATGCCCTAGAGACCGCAGCTTATCTTTTGAATGGAGTTTCATCAAATTCGGTAGTGTTTACACCATATGAGATATGGAAAGGAAAGAAGCATAATCTTAAGGTGGTTAAGATTTGGGGCTATCATACCCACGTTAGAAGACATAACCCCAACAAGTTGGAATCAAGGATAGAAAGGTGCACCTTCGCGGGATACCCTAAGGAGACTTTGGGATATTATTTCTATCATCCAGAGGACCAGAATGTCTTTATTGCTAAGAGAGCTATGTTCTTTGAGAAGAAACACATTCTTGGTGGAAACAGTGGGAGTGAGATATAGTTATGTGAAGTTAGAGAACCTAGCTCAAGCACCATTCTAGAGTCGGAGTCTGTTTAGTACCTAGCAAACAAGTTCTAACTTTGCATAGGTCTAGCAGATTATCTCACCCTCCTGAAAGATATGTGTGACATATCAGTGGAAAAGACTTAGGATATTGATCCTCAGACCTACGATGAGGCTATTATGACTATAAACTCCGGGAAGTGACAAGAAGCCATGAATTATAAGTTGGGTTTCATGTCTTCTAACAAGATTTAGAACCTTATGGATACACCTGAGGATATTGTACCCACCAAGTGCAAATGGATCTTCAAGAAAAAGATCGAATAAGATAGAAAGGTGGAGACCCATAAGGTAAGGCTGGTAGCTAAATGATATCATCAAAGGCAAGGAGTTGATGAAACCTTCTCACCTATAGTCATGCTTAAATCCATTAGAATTCTTTTAGCTATTGTAGCACACTGTGATTATGAGATTTGGCGGATGGATGTAAAAATTATATTCCTAAATGGCAACCTCGATGAGGAGGTGTATATAAGATAGCCAAAGGGATTCGTATCTAGAGATAGTCCAAATAAAGTGTGCAGGTTGCTTAGATCTATTTATAGACTGAAGCGAGCTTCCCAAAGTTGGAACATAAGATTTGATGAGTCGATCAGATCTTATGACTTTGTTCAAAATGAAGATGAGCCTTATGTGCATATGAAGGTAAGTGGGAGCGCCATCACCTTCTTCGTGTTGTATATGGATGACATCCTAATTATTGGGAATAACATAGGAATGCTTTCCATAGTATAGGATTGGCTATCTAAAAACTTCTCCATAAAGGACTTAGAGGAAGCATCATATATTTGGGATCTGAATCTATAGAGATAGATCTAAGACGATGCTTGGCTTTTCCCAATCCAGGTACATAGACTCCATAATCAAAAGGTTTGGTATGAAGAATCCCAAGAGAGGTCTTATACTAATGAGACATGTAATATCACTTTCTAGGAGTATGTCCTCAAAGACTCCTAAAGAAAGGGCATATATGGATAGGATACCCTATGCCTCAGCGATAGGCTCTATCATGTATGCTATGCTATGTATTAGGCCTGATATAGTGCATGCTTTAAGTATCATGAGCAGGTATTAGGTGGAACCAGGTTTAGAACATGAAGGTAATAAAGTATATCCTTAAGTACTTGAGTAGAATTAAAGATCTTTTACTAGTATATGGAGGTAGCCTCTAGGTTGAGGGCTACATAGACTTGAGTTTTCATTCAGACATTGATGATAACAAGTTGAACTCAAGGTATGTTTTCACCCTGAATGGAGGAGCCATAAGTTGGAAGAGTTCCAAGCAAGATACTAATTCTGACTCTACCATAGAGGCAGAATATATTACTGCAATAGAGGTAATAAAGGAAGGGGTATAGATGAAGTTCATCGGGGGTTTGAGAGTCGTACTAAGCTACATGGATCTGATTCCCATATATAGCGACACCAATAGGGTGATAGCTCTAGCAAGGGAACCCAGGTCTCATTAGAATTGTTCTAAGGAGGTGGTAGCTGATTAGAGAGTTCATAGCCCGTAAAGATATAGCAATGGAAAGAGTTCTATCCGAAGATAATATTACAAATCCATTGACAAAGCCGCTGGCTCAGATTATTTTTGAGCATCACAAGAGTCTGATGGGGATCAGATATATAGGTGATTGACTTCAGGTGAAGTAGAAGATTACTAGTTACAAGTGTCTTGCAAGCCAATCACGTGAGTGATGGCATGTGTGACATGCTGCATAATTTTTTTACATTATTATTATTGGTATATTCTCATATTATATTATTTATTAAATATATATATTATGATGTCCATGGTTTTGTGCAATGAGAATTAGATGATGATGAGATCACGATGTGAGATCGATTCGCCTTTAAACACAGATCCTAAATAATCTCGATCATAGGTTGCCCTAGAGAGACATCGAGACAACCGGACATATCGATGTATTGTAACCCCATCCATATAATGGAGGCGGCTGGTCTCACAGCCAATCGTGTGGAGAAACTAAGGATACAGTATATGTGCTTATTGGATAATGTGTTCACTAATTGATCCGCCTACGGAATACTGTACAAGTAATGATACCTAATGCCAGACAGCGATTTCATAGTCCTAGTTGTGTATCTGGTCCTTAGACTTGAAACACCAAGGATGCCTTGTTTGAGACTCCTTTCTTTGACGTCGGACTTACAGATCTAGAAAGTTTTAAATCTGGTACAACCGGTTATCAGGATTGGTAGCCAACCTTAAAAAGCTATTAAGTGTCAATAGTGGATCATCCACTCTCAGTATCATGAGAGGAATATCCCTTATGCTCTTGCTTAGAAAAATCCTTGATCAAGTTGGTTAGATTGAGAGAGGAGTTCTTTTGGAGAATCTGATTAGAGCGAGAATTAAACATATTATATATGTGGCCTGACAATAACATGCCCAATATATGATCTTTGAGATATTAGATGGATGAGAGACTATATATACATGGTAATTGAGGACAAACAGGTCCAATAGATAAGATCCTTTATACCGTTTAGGGACTATAGCGTAGTGGCCTAGTATGTCCATAGTCGATGAGTCGGGTAAATTATTATGAGATAATAATTCCCTGAGTCAAAAGGAGTTCTAACAAGGAGGACCCATGGCCAGCTTGGTATTGGGCCTAGATGGTCACACACCTATGGTGGATGCTTTAGCGAATAGAGGATTGGATAGAGATCCAATTAGCTCATATTCTAATTAGATAAGACTTGACATTAATGGGCTCCCTGCATAAGATCCAATTAGAGGCCAAAGGAGATTATTGGATAGAGATCCAATAATTCAAGGTTAGTGGATAAATGGATGGAGATCCAATACCCACTAAGGCATAATCCCTAGGGTTTTTGGTGGCTCTCTATATATAGGAGGCAGGGGTGACTTTTATGTGATAAGCTACACCTTTGGTCGCCCCCTTCTCTTCTCCTCCCTCCCTCTACGCAAGAGTTACAATATTTGTAACTGTTATTAGAAGAGTATCGCTACAGCAATCCATCATGTTGATACCACTAGAGAGGAGGACGTTTGACCTCCTTCATCCTCTCTCTCTAGATCTGAAAAAATAGGGATATTCGATTTCCCTAGGTAAACAATCTCTCACATGATGCAATTTTTAATTTTTGACTTTTCTTCACACCAATCTTTTCATGATTATTTTGGGTGGGAAACTGATTTTGTTTTGATCTTCTGTTGTGCATGTGATACTCCCATTAAGGTTTCCCAGCAATAACATTATCCACCATATGGTTATGACCCTCTAGACCCAATATCGAATTGGTCATGAGTAGCACCTATAATAACTCCTTCCGACTCGGTGAATTATTATCCCATAATAATTCACTCAACTCATTTGCTATGTACGTATTAGGCCACTACACTATCGTCCTTGGATGGTATACGGGGAACTAATCTATTGGACCTATCCGTTCGAAGTTACTGTGTATCTATAATCTCTCATCCATCTAATATCCCAAAGATCGTATATTGTACATGGTACTATCATACCTATACAGAATCATATTCGAGTCTCACTCTAATCGGGTTCCCTTGGAGAACTCCTCTCTCAATCCGAATGACCCTGGCCAAGAATTTGCCTGAGTAACAACACTTGAAATATTTCTCGTTTGATACTGTTAGTGGATGATCAACTATTGACACTCAATTGTTCAAAAGGTTGGATGTCATTACCATTGACTAGTTGTACTAGATCTAGAACAACTAGACCTATAAGTCTGGTATCAAAGAATGCAGTACTCAAACAAGGGATCCTTAGTATCTTAAGTCTATACACAATTGAGACTACAGAATCAATTATAATAATGAGGTATTATTAACCATATAGCATTCTATAAGTGGATTAATCAGTAAACTCATTCTTTAATTAGCACTTGCACTATATCCCTAGTGTCTCTATATAAACAACTTTGAGACTAGCTATCTCCATCATATAGACGGGCATATAGTACATTGGTCTATCCGATTATCTCGATATCTCTCTTAAGTAATCTATGATCAGGATTATTTAAATTTTATGTTTAAAGGCGAATTGGTCTCATTATCATGATCTCATCATGATTCAATTGTTATTGCATAAATGCAAAGACATCATAATATATTAATCATAAAATATAAAGTGAGAAAATTATCAATTACAGGTGTCGTGTAAGCTAATCACGTGAGTGATGGCACGTGTGACACGCTGCACAGTCTTTTTGTATTATGATTATTGATATATTCTCACATTATATTATTTATCAAATATATATATTTTGATATCCTTAGTTATGTGTAATGAGAATCAGATCGTGATGAGATTACGATAATGAGACTGATTCGCCTTTAATCATATATCCTAAATTATCCGGGTCAAAGTTTACTCAAGTGGGACATCAAGTTAATCGGATAGACCAGTGTACTATATACCTGTCCATATGATGGAGGCGGCTGGTCTCATAGCCACTTGTGTGGGAACACTAAGGGTATAGTACATGTGCTAATTGAAGAATGAATTCACTGATTAATCTGCTTACGGAATGTTGTATGGTTAATGATACATATCATCAGACAACGATCCCATAGTTTTAGTTGTTTTTGGTCCTTAGATTTAAGACACCAAGAATGACTTATTCGAATACTCGTTTACTTTGATACTGGACTTACAAGTTTGGAAAGTTCTATATATATTATAGTTGGTTATCGGGATTGGTAGCCAACCTTATGAAGGTAATTGAGTGTCAATATAGGATCATCCACTCTCGGTATCATGAAAGGAATATCCCATGTATTATCGCTCGGATAAATCCTAGGCTGGGGTAGTCCAGATTGAGAGATAAGGAGTTCTATGGGAGAATCCAATTAGAGTGAGACTCGGATGGATTCTATTTGTTGCTTGACAGTATCATGCCCAATATATAGTATCTGGGATATTAGATGGATGAGAAACTATAGATACACGATAAATGAGGATAGATAAGTCCAATAGATGAGGACTATGGCGTCGTGGCCTAGTACTTCCATAGTCGATGAGTTGAGTGAATTGTTGTGAGATAACAATTCACTAAATCAAAAGGAGTTCTAATAGATAGGACTCATCGTCAGCTCGGTATTGGGCCTAGATGGTCATACACATATGGTGGATGTTTTAGCGAGTAGAGGATTAGATATGAATTATCCAATTAGCCATTATTCTCATTGGATGAGACTAGATATAGATAGGCTCATTGCATAGGACCCAATTAGAGGTCAATTGAGATTATTGGATAGAGATCCAATACCCACTAAGGCAAGATCCATTAGGGCTTTTGGTGGCTCTCTATAAATAGGAGGAAAGGGCCACAAATTGTGATAGGCTATACTTTTGGCCGCCCCCTCCTTCATCTTCTGCACAAAAGAGAAAATTGTATATGTCTTTAACATGATTGTGCCCATGCTGGAGGAAAGGATAAGCAAGGATGAGATTGCTCGCTTTGTGAAGTATAAAGATAGTCCAAAATGATAACTTGTATGTTGATCTTATACTTTAGTCCCTACCAGACTCATTTTTACTATTCATTATTAACTTTAATATGAAGTTTGAGGTGACTCTCCCTGAGCTCCTCAATATATTGAGGGAAGCTGATAGTGCCATTAAGAAGGAGAAGTCAGTTCTCTATATTGGTGAGACCAAAAAGAAAAGGAAGGCCAGCAAGACCCTTAAGAAGGGCAAGGGCAAATAAAGACCAGGTAAGACAAAGGTTGCCAAGAAATACCTAGGAAAGGACAAAGGACAGTGCTTCCATTGTAGCCAAGACGGGCATTGGAAGAGGAACTATAAGGACTACCTTGTAGAGAAGGCGAGACAGAAGCTTGGGGAAGCTTCAGGTATATTCATGATTAGTTTCCACTTGTTAGATTTTCATGGTAACACATGAGTATTGGATACCGGGAGTGTTTATCTAGCAAGACCTAGGAGATTGGCTAGAGCCGAGATGGACTTCAAGATGGGTAATGGAGCAAGAGTTGCTGTTGGAGAGGTCACCCTACATTTGCTTGGTGGAGCTATTATTGCATTAGATGCATACTATTTTGTTCCCTCTATTATCAAAAAATATTATTTCTATCTCTTGTTTAACAATTAGTGAATATAAATTAGTTTTTGAGAATAATAATTGTTCAATAATTATGGATGATGAGATCATCACTAGAGGGACCCTTATAAATAGCTTATATGTGTTAGACACTTCTCCACATATCATGAATATAAATATGTCTAAGAAGAAAAGAGATGAGGTGAATAATGCATACCTATGGCATTGTAGGCTAGGTCATAACATGAGCGAAGGATTCAAAAGTTGCTGAAAGATGGATACCTAGATCCATTTGACTATGAGTCATATGCAACTTGCGAACCTTAGATTCGTGAGAAGATGACCAACTCTCCTTTTAGCGGAACTGGAGAGAGAACCACCGAGTTATTGGAACTCATACACAGTGATGTATGTGGTCCCATGTCAACTCAGGCTATAGGTGGTTACTCATACTTCATTACATTCACTGATGATTTCTCTAGGTATGGACACGTGTACTTAATGAAGTACAAATCTGAGGCCTTCGAGAAATTAAGGGAATATAAGAATGAGGTAGAGAACCAAATTGGAAAGAGTATCAATACTCTTCGATCAGATCGAGGAGGAGATTACTTGAGTACGAAGTTCACTCATTTCCTCAAGGACAATGAGATTCTATCCCAATGGACACCTCCTTATACACCTCAGCTCAATGGTGTATCAGAAAAGAGTAATCGCACATTGTTAGACATGATGCGGTCCATGATGAGTTTCGTTGACCTACCCGTCTTATTTTGGGGCTACGCCCTAGAGACCGTAGCTTACCTTATGAACAGAGTTCCATCAAAGTCAGTAGTGTCTACGCCATATGAGATATAAAAAGTAAAGAAGCTCGATCTTAAGATTGTTAAGATTTGGGGCTATCCTGCCCACGTTAGAAGACACAACCTGATAAGTTGGAATCAAGGACATAATTATGCACATTCGTGGGATACCCAAAAGAAACTTGTGGGTATTATTTCTATCGCCCTGAGGACCGAAAGGTCTTTGTTGTCAAGAGAACCATGTTCCTTGAGAAGAAACATATTCTTGGTGGAAATAGTAGGAGAAAGATAGAATTGAGCAAGGTTAGAGAACCTATCTCAAGCACCATTCCAGAGCCCGAGTATGTTCAGGTACCTAACACACAAGTTCCAACTTTACATAGGTCTAGTATAGTATATCACCCTCCTGAAAGATATGTAGGACATGTCAGTGGAGATGACTCTCAAGATGTTGATCCTCCGACCTACGAGGAGGCTATTATGAGTATAGACTCCGGGAAGGGACAAGAAGCCATGAATTCCATGTACTCTAACAAGGTTTGGAACCTTGTGGATGCACCTAAGGGTATTGTACCCATCGGTTGCAAATGGATCTTCAAGAAGAAGATCGGAGTAGATGAAAAGGTCTATAAAGCAAGGCTGGTAGCTAAAAGATATCGTCAAAGACAAGGAGTTGATTATGATGAAACTTTTTTACCTGTAGCCATGCTTAAGTCCATTCGAATTATTTTGGTCATTCCAGCATACTATGACTATGAGATCTGGTAGATAGATACCAAAATGGCATCCTCAATAATAACCTCGAGGATGAGGTGTATATTATACAACCATAGGGATTCGTATCCAAAGAGAGTCCAGATTAAGTGTGCAGGTTGCTTAGATCCATTTATGGATTGAAGCAAGCTTCCCGAAGTTGGAACATAAGATTTGATGAGGTGATCAGATCTTATGACTATATTAAGAACAAAGATGAGCCTTGTGTGTATTGGAAGATAAGTGGAAGCGCTATCACCTTCTTGGTGCTATATGTGGATGACATCCTAATCACTGGGAATGATGTAGGAATACTCTCAAAAGTAAAGGCTTGGCTATCCAGAAATTTCTCCATGAAAGATTTAGGGGAAGCATTCTATATTTTGGGGATCCGGATCTATAGAGATAGATCCAAAAGGATGCTTGGCTTGTCCTAGTCTAGGTACATAGACTCCATTGTCAAAAGGTTTGGTATGAAGAATTCCAAGAGAGGTCTTATACTAATGAGACATGAAATATCACTTTCTAGGAGTATGTCCCCAAAGACTCCTGAAGAAAGGGCAGACATGGATAAGATACCTTATGCTTCAGTGATAGGGTCTATCATGTATGCGATGCTATGTTCTAAGCCTGATATTAAACATGCTCTAAGTGTCACGAGCAAGTATCAGGCAGATCTAGGTTTAGAACACTAAAAGGCAGTAAAGTGTATCCTTAAGTACTTGAGAAGGACTAAGGATCTTTTACTGGTATAGGGAGGAGGTAGCCTCTAGGTTGAGGGCTACATGGACTCGAGTTTTCAGTCTAACATTGATGATAACAAGTCAAATTCAGGGTATGTTTTCACCCTGAATGGAGGAGCAGTAAGCTGGAAGAGTTCCAAGCAAGATACTATTGTTGACTCGACCACAGAGGCGAAATACATTGTTGCAGCAGAAGCAGCAAAAGAAGGGATGTGGATAAAGAAGTTCATCAAGGATTTGGGAGTTATACCAAGCAGTGTGGAGCTGACTCCCATATATTGTGACAACAATAGGGCGATAACTCTAACAAGGGAACCCAAGTCTCATCAGAATTATTCTAAGGAGGTTCCATTTGATTAGAGCGATCATGACCCGAAAAGATTTAGCAATGGAAAGAGTTTCATCCGAAGATAACATTGTAGATCCACTAACGAAGCTGTTGGCTCAGATTGTATTTGAGTGTCACAAGGGTCTGATGGGGATCAGACACATAGGTGATTGGCTTTTGGTAAAGTGGGAGATTGCTAGTTACAGGTGCCCTGCAAGCCAATCACGTGAGTGATGACACGTGTGACACGCGGTGTGATCTTTTTGCTTATGATTAATATTGGCATATTCTCATATTATATTATCTATAGCATATATATTGTGATGTCCTTGGTTCTGTGCAATGGAAATCGGATCGTGATGAGATCATGATAATGAGATCGAGTCACCATTAAACACAGATCCTAAATAATCCTGGTCATAGGTTACTCGAGAGGGACATCGACATAACTCGACATACCGGTGTACTATATACCTGTCCATATGATGGAGGCGGCTGGTCTCATAGTCACTTGTGTGGAGACACTATGGATATAGTACAGGTGCTCATTGGAGAATGAGTTTATTGATTGATTTGCTTATGGAATGTTGTATGGTTAATGATACCAAATGTCAAACAGCGATTCCATAGTCCCAGTTGTGTATCTGGTCCTTAGACTTGAGACACCAAGGATACCTTGTATGAGTACTCCTTTTTTTGATGCCAGACTTATAGGTTTGGAAAGTTTCAGATCTGGTACAACTGGTTATCGTGATTGATAGCCAACCTTACGAAGGCAATTGAGTGTCAATAGAGGATCACCCACTCTCGGTATCACGAGAGGAATATCCCATATGTGCTTGCTCAGACAAATCCCTGGCCAGGGTCATTCGGATTGAGAGAGAAAGAGTTATCCGAGAAACCCGATTAGAGCGAGACTATGACGAATTCCGTATGTGACCTGACAGTACCAAGTCCAATATACGATCTCTGGGATATTAGTTGGATGAGGGATTATAGATAGATGATAACTGTGGACAGATAGGTCCGATGAATTTGATCCCCCCTGTACCGTCTGGGGACTATAGCATAGTGGCCTAGTACGTCCAAAGTCGATAAGTCGAGTGAATTATTATATAGATAATAATTCACTATATCAGAAGGAGTTCTGATGGGAGTGACTCACGGCCAGCTCGGTATCAGGTCTAGAGGGTCACACACATATGGTGGATGCTTCAGCGAATATAGGATTGGATGGAGCTCCAATTAGCCTCTATTCTCATTAGATGAGACTTTATGCTGATGGGCTCCTTGATTAAGGCACAATTAGATGCCTAAGGAGGTTATTGGATAGAGATCCAATAATGCAATGTTAGTGGGTTATTGGATGAAGATCCAATACCCACTAAGGCAGGAGCCCTAAGGTTTTTGGTGGCTCTCTATAAATAGGAGGAGAGAATCATGGTTGATAGGCTGCAACTTTAGCCACCACCTCCTATTCTCCTCCCTCCCTTTGTGCAATAGTTGTGAGATCAGATTGGAGAAACTTCACTACAAAGATCCATCGTGTGGATACCGCTAGAGAGGAGGACGCTTGACCTCCTTCATCTTCTCTATCCGGATCTGGAATACAGGGATATACAATCTCCCTAAGTAAAATCAATCTCTCACATATCGTGGTTTTATCAGTTTTTGCATTTTTCTCGCGACCCCAATATTTTGCACGATGATTTGATCTGCATAGGAAACCAGTTTTTGTTTTGATTTCCGTTGCACATGTGATGCACCCGCTAAGGTTTCCCAACAATATTAGTGTATTTGTGGAGTAACCAGAAGCATGAAGAACACTTCGGAAATATATTATTAATACTAAGAGAAATGAAGTTATATGCAATATTCAGTAAATGTAAGTTTTGATTGAATAAAGTTGTATTCTTAGGTCATGTGATTTCACAAAAAGATATCTCTATTGATCCAAAGAAAATGGAAGCAGTAGTTAAATAGGAAGTACCTATAAATGTGCTAGAAGTTAGAAGTTTCATGGGCATGGCATATTACTATAGGGGATTTATGGAGGGATTTTCTCAAATTGCTAGTCCTCTTACCAAACTAACCCAGGAGATTGACTAATGCCCATATTCTTATTATTTCAAGTGGTAACAAGGAATGTGTAGTTTATATATGTGCTTCAAGAAAAAGTCTTGGTTGTGTTTTGATACAAGTGGGAAAGTGATTGCTTATGCTTTCTAGACAATTGAAAAGTTATGAATAGAATTATCTAACTCGTGAAATAAAATTAATAATAATTATTTTTGCTTTAAAGGTTTAGAAACATTACTTATATGGGCTAGTATTTGAAATCTTTACTGATCACAAGAAGTATATTTTTACCAAGAAAGAGTTAAATATGAGGCAGCAGAGATGGATAAAACTTCTAAAAGATTATGATTGTACTATTCATTATCTCCAAGGTTGTAGCTGATATATTTAGTAGAAAATCTGTAAGTTTTGTGGCTAGTCTAGTTGTGAAGCAATGAAAGTTATAGGAAGAAAATTATGATGTGAATATTATGATGAAAGTGCAAAACTCAATGATATTGATGACCTCTATCCAGGTTCAATATGATCTCATTCAATAAATTAAAGATGGACAACTACAATATCCACATTTAATCTACTTGAGGAATAAAGTAAAAAATGGATTAAAGTCGAATTTTCAAATTTCAGAGGATGGCCTATTAAGATTTGGGGATAGAGTATATATCCCTATTGATCTAGATATCAAGAACCAAATTATGAAGGAATGTCATAATTTTAAGTACACTATACATCCTGATAGCACTAAGATGTATAGAGATCTCAAAAGTCATTATTAGCGGGAAGCCATGAAGAAGGAAATTGCAACATATGTTTCAAAGTGTTTCAAAGTGTTTCAAAGTAGAGCATTAGAGACTTGGAGGTTTGTTACAACCTTTAGATTTCTTAAATGGAAATGAGAATGTGTTACCATAGACTTTGTTTCATGTCTCTTCATCTAAGGGCATAGTAAGATTTGGGAAGAAAGAAAAGTTCAGCCCTAGATTTGTTGGTCCATTTAAGGTCATTGAGAGGATTGATTCTATTACTTACAGGATCGCCTTACCATCCTCCTTGTGTCATATCCATGATGTATTTCACGTTTCAATACTTAGAAAGTATATACTGGATCCCTCCTATATAATTAAGTATGAGCAAATTTTGATCGATAAGGATTTCTCTAATGTGGAAGAGCCCACTTAGATTGTTGTAAGAAAGAAAAAAATCATGAGAAATAGGATCATTCCTCTAGCTAAAATGATTTAGAGGCATCATTCTATTGACAAAACTACTTTGGAGCTAGAGGAGAAATAAATCTTTTCATCGATTAAGGTATGACAATTTAAAAGACTAAGTTTTCTTTTAAGAGGGACAAAGTGTAATATCCCTCATTTTTTTATTTTTTTATAAGGACCTACTTGTAATGGAAAGACCTATTTTGAATTGTTTATAAGGACTTATTTATAAATATAGGTAATTATAAGGACTAAACTATAAAATATATAAAATAATAGGTGGTTTCTTCCACCACCTCTTGTCTCCATCCTTCAACCTGGAGGAAGCAAAGAACAGAGCATGGGCGGAGAAGAAATGTTTTTTGCACTTTAGTGAGTGAGAGATGATTCATTTTTAACAAACTATATTTTTTATCAAACTTTTTAAATTTCGCATATAAATCATGAAATGCTTCAAGTAATTCTTCATGTTATAAGAAAGTTTTAAAAGAGTCAAATACCTCATTTTGATGGTCATTTAGGTATAATTTGTCACTTCTTCTTTAGTTGTTTGCTCTTCCACTTCTGACTTACTTTATTCATCCCTTGTTACTTTGAGTGCTCTCTTATTCCTTTGGGTTGACGATTTTTTTCTTTTCAATTATCAACACTCATTTTTGAGGTATTCTGGCTTTATACTCATTATACGATTGCATCGTTCTTTAGCTTACTTTTATTCTTACCTTCTCATCTTATAAGATTTATCTTGTTTTTCCTTTTAAACTTGTTAAATCTTTTTGTAAGAAGTGCTATGTCTTCATCGTCATCACTTGAGCTTTCACTCGAGTAATCTTCTTTGGATTTGAGAGTAATCTCCTTCCTTTTCTTTGGAAGATTTTTATCTTCTTTTTCATGTGCTTTGTATGTCATCTTAGGTCATTAAAGATCATATGAGTTCTTCAAGAGGAAGGTTGTTAAGTCTTTAGCTTCTTAGATTATCATTACCTTTGGATCCCAACTCTTATGAAGAGATCTTAAAATCTTACTCACCAATTCCGTATAGTATAGTTTTTACCAAGAGCTTTTAATCCATTAACAATATTCGTAAATAGGTGTACATATCACTAATAGATTTACTTAGCTTCATTCTAAATAATCAATTACTATAAACAAGAAGATTAATTTTAGATTTTTTTGCTCTATGGATTCCTTCATGTGTGACTTCAAGGATATGTCATATGTCATGCGATATCAGAAGTAGAAACTCGATTAAATTTATTTTTATCTAAGACGTAAAATAAAGCATTCTTAGCTTGATTATCAAATCCATATCGAAAGATACAATTAAATAAGTAGTAAGTGCCAATAAGGTTTACAAGTAAAGTAAATAATAATAAGTTAGCAATCATAAACAAAAGTCATAAGCAAGAGAAGGAATATAAATTGATTTATAATAGTTTGATCTTTCTGACTTACGGCTACTCCTGATTCCTCTTCTCTTGAAGCCATCGACATTCATCCTTTTTCCAACAGTAAAGATCAACTTCCATTGTTACAACTTTTTTTTTTTATAGGCCTAAGAGAGAACCTTCATACTCACTCTTTTACAAGAGATTTCTCACCTTTTACAACATATTATCATAACTAAACTCAAGATGAAGGAAGAGACTCAACCAATGCTCAAAGAATAATCTATAATATATCACTATTAAATTTCAGATTTTGATAATGAAATCAATTGATAGATTTATGATATAACCTATGTGTTGGAGATAAGTGATGTAGGACTAACTATGATAGTGAAAAGGTAAAACAATTAAAGAAAAATCTACATTGGGCTAGGGTCAAGATCGAGCATCGGGCTAGAATAATCGGGGATAGGCCAAAGATTCGAACAATGCAGTGGGAGCTCGTAAGGAGTTCATCGAAAGGTGATCGAGAGCTTGCTAGGAGTTCGCTGGAAGCATGTTGGGAGTTCACCGAAAGATCAATCGGCATGCCAAACAACAAAGATTAGTTGTAATTGTGTTTATCTTTAAATGTCATAGTTAGTGTTTTAATTATAGTTAGTTATGGAGAAATCCCACTAACTCGATTGGGGGCCAACCGGGTCCAATTTGGGTTTGATTTGAGCTAATGATAGAGCTCATTTCATTGACCTGGAAGGAGGTCAACATAAGGTATGGCTCAGGTACGAAATAGTACTAAAAAGTGTTGCTTTTGAGATACTTGGGTAGTGGTACCGACGATGGTCATCGATAGTACTGCCAATCCTGACGGTAGTACCATTGCCACCCAAAATTTTGGGTTCTATTCTGCAGTGGTACCGATGGTGCCGGTGGTGGTACTGCTCATACCCCAAAATTATCGGGTGTTTAATTTTTTGACTCAAAATTTTGAAGCCAATTGAGGTCTATAAATACCCCAAGTATTCTTGCTTGAGATAGCAAAAAAAGTGAATGAAAACCTTGATAAAATTCTATAAAAATTGATTGAGAGCTTCCTTTTTTCCTTTCAAGTGTAAAGTGTGTTTAAGGGAATGGTTGAAAGCTATAAAGGTTGTTCTCCGAAATCTGTGAAAAGGAGAAAAGTGTGTAAGGAGTAGTTGATCTTTGCCCATGAAAGAAGATCGTTAGTGGACACTAGTAGGCCTCGATGAAGGAGGACTCGGTAGTGGACGTAGGTTAGTTTGACCGAACTACTACATAATTTCTGTGAGCATCTCTATCTTATCTTCCTTCAACATTGCTCTTTAACTAGTTCTAAGAAATGCACTAGCATCTCCATTCGGTTGTCTTTACTATTGCTATCTAACTTAGTGGCTCTTAATAAATTCCAAGAAAAGCACTTTCGATTTTGATTTTTTTTCGAGTGAAAATTTTTCGAACCAAGTTTTTATCACTTGCACTAACTCCCCCCCCCCCCCCCCCCCCCTCCCCTTTAGTGCCAACTCGATCCTAACATTTGGTATCAAAAGCAAGGATCACTCAATTGGATTAACAACCAAGCTAGTTTAAATGGCTTTCTTTGGCATTAACTAGGGTCATTCCATCACATGTCCTCCTATGTTCAATGGGACGCACTACACCTATTAGAAAACTATAATGAGAAATTTTTTTATTTATATAGATTTTGACCGAAGTCTTTCAATCCAAAGAATAATTGGAATGACTATGAAAGAAAAATATTTTCTTTGAATGTCAAAGCTATGAATGCTTTATTTTATGCTTTAGATAAAAATAAATTTAATCGGGATTCTACTTATGATTATGCTTATGATATTTGGCACATATTAGAGGTCACACACAAAGGCACAAGTAGAGTAAAGGAATCAAAAATAAATCTATTAGTACATAACTATGAATTGTTTAAAATGAGGACAAGTGAAGCTATTGGTGACATGTATACCCATTTTACGGATGTCATCAATGTTAGTAAATCTTATTCTAATCTTGAACTTGTTAATAAGATTTTGAGATCTTTACCTTAAAATTGTGATCCAAAAGTAACTGCTATATAAGAGGCTAAATAATTAAATAATTTGCCTCTCGAAGAACTTATAGGGTCCTTGATGACCTATGAAATGAGTTGCAAAGCTAATGGAGAACACCTTCTAATGAAGAGGAAGGGTATGACACTAAAAGAAGAACACCTTCCGAAGAATAGAATGGATATAGCACTGAGAACAAAAGAAGACTCCTTGAGTGAAATCTCGAGTAATGAGGACAATGACATTGCACTTCTAATAAGAAAACTCAAAAAATTCATGAAAAAGAATAAATATCATAAAAATAAAAATAAACCAAAAAAGGATAATATAATATATTATAGATGTAAGATGCTAGGGCATTTTATAAATGAATGCCCACAACTGAAGAAGAATTTGTCAACTTTAAACAAGAAGAAAGCTTTCACGACAACTTAGGATGGTCTAAGCTCGTCAGATAATGAAGACCACAACAAAGAAGAAGTGACTAACTACATGCTCATGGCCATCAATGATGAGGTAATTGACTCACCCAAAGTCAATTACTCTAAATTGACTCATGGCCATCAATGCTCATGGCTAACTTGAGACTTTGTATGAAGTATCAACACCATGCACTTTTTGCTCTAAATGTGAGATGCTAGATACAATTAAAAATGAAAATATCCTATTATAAAACCTTAGAAAAATTTAAAATATGTATCAAATCTTTAAACATGATCTTTGGTAATAAGTGTCATGTTCATAGAAAGGAAGACATTGGGTCTATAACATCAAAAGCCAATCATCTTTGTTAATGGATTCACATTATATTCTTCACCCGAAAATAAATGTAATTTTTGTGGTAGACTTAAACATTTTGCTTATAGATGCTCATTTAAAAGGCATAGTCCACATAAGCTAGTTTGGGATACTAAAGGAACCATAAATAACTCAATGCCTAGTAAAATTAGGAAGAACTTTTAATGAGAGACCCAAAGTCAAATGGGCACCTAAACCAAAACCCCCTTTCTTATAGGTGTGTCTCAAAATAAAGGCTAGGAGCACAAAATGATATCTTGATAGTGGATACTCAAGGCAAATAATCGGAGATCCAACTCATTTTTCTAAGCTCATTAGCCTAGATGAAAAGATTTGTCACATTCAGAGAGAACAACAAGAGAAAAATCATTGGGAAAGGAACCATATGTAACAAATCAAACCTCTTAATTGAATATATGTTATGAGTTGATGGTTTAAAACAATCTAATAAGCATTAGTTAATTATGTGATAAAGGATACATCATTAAATTTGAATCTAATGATCCATGATTATCTTAAGAAGTAATAACATATATACTATAGACATTGATGATTTTTGTGATGAAATATGTTTCTCGGTCTTGAATGATGATGCTTGGATTTAGCATAGGAGACTAGGTCATACTAGCATGAAACTATTAACTAAATTTCAATTGAAGATCTAATGAGAGGATTGCCTAGCATTAAGTTTGTCAAAGATAAAGTTTGTGATGCACACCAAATAGAAAAATAAATAAAAAGTAGTTTTAAATTAAAAAATCAAATAAACACCTCTAAGCCATTATAATTAATCCAAATAAATTTATTTGGACTAATTGATACAACAAGTTTAGGAGGTAGTAAATATAATTTTGTAATTATAGACGATTATAGTAGATACACTTTGACTTATTTCTTGGCATACAAAAGTGATAGATTTAAATATTTTTAAAAGTTCTGCAAACTAGTTTAAAATGAAAAGGGTTTTATGATTTCATATATAAGTAGTGATCACGGTGGTGAGTTTCAAAACCATGAAATTCAAAATTTTTGTGAGTCAAATGCGTACAACCATAATTTCTCTATTCTAAGAAATCTTTAACAAAATAGAGTAGTTGAAAGAAAAAATAGGAGCTTATAAGAAATGGCTAGAACCATGTTAAACGAATATAGTCTACCCAAATATTTTTTGACCAAAGCTGTTAACATTGTATGCTATGTCATGAATAGGGTTCTAGTAAGATAATTACTCTCTAAACTCCTTATAAATTATGGAATAATAAAAATCTCAACATTTCATATTTCAAAATTTTTAGTTGTAAATACTTTATATTAAACAAAAAAGATGCCTTATGAATGTTTGACGTAAAATCCGATGAAAGTATTTTTTTTGGTTATTCCTCAAGTTCAAAAGCTTATCATATTTTTAATAAAAGAACATTAGTCATTGAGGAATCTATACATATCATTTTTAATGAGGTTTCTGAATTAAAAAAAGTTGATTTTGATGATGATTTTGATTTTGGCACTTTAAATTTAAATAAAAATTCTCCACTCAAAAGCAACTTGGATGAATCTACTTCTAAATCCATACCCAAGGAATAGAAATATATAAATACTCATCCTAAGGAACTTATAATTGGAGATATATCAAAAGAGGTTCAAACTCGTTTGTCTTTTAAAATTTTTTGTGCTAATGTCATATTTTTATCTCAAAGTGAACTAAAATACATTAATGAAGCTCTAAAAAATGATTATTGGGTTGTGGCATTGCATAAAGAGTGGAATCAATTTGAGAGAAATAAGGTGTGGATGCTTGTTCCTAGATGTGGTGACCATTTAGTGATTGGTACTAAATGGGTCTTTAGAAATATGCAAGATAAAAAATGATATCGTGGTTCGAAACAAAGCTAGATTAATAGCCAAAGATTTCAACCAAGAGGAAGGAATCGATTATGAAGAAACATTTGCTCCTGTGGCCAGACTTAAAGCCATAAAGATGCTCCTTGTCTTTGCTTCTTTTGAGAATTTTAAATTATTTCAAATGGATGTCAAAAGTGCTTTTCTTAATGATTTTATTTCTAAATAAGTTTATGTTGAACAACCCCTCGGTTTTGAAAATAATTTTTTTCTGAATCATGATTTCAAATTATCTAAGGCTCTTTATGGTTTGAAACAAGCCCCTATGGCTTGGTATGATAGACTTAGCTCTTTTCTTATTCAAAATAATTTTTTTAAAGGTAAGGTTGATATCACATTATTTATTAAGTATTTTTTAAATAATTTTCTTATTATTTAATTTTATATGGATAACATTATTTATGGTTTTTCTAATAAATTCTTATGTGAATATTTTACCAAGAGTCTGAGCCAAGAGTTTGAAATTAGCTTAATGGATTAATTAACCTTTTTCTTAGGACTCAGATCAAATAATTAAATGATGACATTTTTATAGGTCCAAATAAGTATACTTTAGATTTGTTAAAATGTTATGGTATAGACAATGCTAAGGCCATAAACACACCCATTAGCACCTCTACAAAATTAGATTTGGATAATGAAGGAGAAAGTTTTGATCAAAAAATCTATAGAGGAATGATAGGTAGTTTGTTATATTTAACGTTACTAGACCAAACATCATGTTTAGTTTTAGATTATGTGTAAAATTTCAGTCCAATCCTAAACAATCCTATTATAAGGAAGTTAAATAAATATTTAAATATTTAACAAGAACTTGTAATATAGGATTATGATATCTTAAATCCAAAAATATTGATTTAATTACCTATAATGATGCTGACTTTGTAGGTTGTAGAATAGATCAAAAGAGTATATATGGAACTTGTCAATTCCTATGACACACACTTGTTTATTGGTCTTCCAAGAAACAAAATTTGATTGCATTATCTATAGCTGAAGCTGAGTATATAGTAGCAGGTGCATGTTGTGCACAAGTTATTCGGATGAAAAACACTTTAGAAGATTATTGAATTCACTTGAAAAATAGTCCTATTGAATGCGATAATACTAGTGCAATATGTTTGACAAAAAAATCTCATTCAATACTCAAGAATTAAATATATTGATATTATGCATCATTTTATTAGATATCATGTCAATAATCATAATATATCTTTAAAATTTATTAATACAAAACATCAATTAGCTGATATTTTCATAAAGTCATTGAATGATGATCAATTTGATTTTATTAGAAGAGAATTGAAATGTTAAATCTTCCAAATGCATGAGTTTCTTCTTCAAATTTATATGAGATGATTTTTAATCTTCCGAATGCATGAGATGATTCTTTTCTCTTGAAATCTACAAGTAGAAATGTGATCTTTGATCTTTCGAATTGATTTTACATCATTTATTCCTCCTGAAATTATAAAAGAAGAAATGTGATTCATGAATCTTTTGTCTACTTGATCTTTTATGTGATGCTTTCAAATGAATCCTCCCTGTTGATATTTATTTTTGGATTTTTTGGGGATACTAGATCTTTTATGTTATGCTTTCAAATGAATCCTCTCATTTAATCTTTGATCTTTAATTCTTGGACTCTTGGGTATACTTGACTCCTCTTCTTCTATTTTTTTTTTTACAAAGGGGGAGAAAGAAATTTGATGTGCTACTTGTGATTTGACTCTTCATGTAATGAATAAATTTCTCTCTTTTTCTTCTGCTTATTTTACAAAGGGGGAGAGATAGTATGTTGATGACAAATAACGAATGTTTGTGATAAATGTTCAAATATATGTTGAACATTTCTCCTTTTTTGTTGATGACAAAGGGAGAGACATGATATAGTGAAGACATGTGATATCAAAATAATAAATGCATTGTTTGAAATTTTTATTATGTGATACCAAAATGATGAATATTTATTTTGAAAATTTTATCATGCATGGTATCATGGTAATGAATGGTTAAATGGTTAAACCTTTCAATGTTTTAGTTTCATGCATACAATGCTCTAAGTAATATTGACTTGTTGTTGGTATCATGGATGTAGTAATGTTGAAATGTTTTAAAATTATGCATGTTATGATTTGAAACTATGAGGATGCGCAATGTATAAACTGAGATGTTGCACAATTGTCAATAATGCTACCTTGAATTCTAAAGGTGATTGTTTCTTTTGAATTCAAGTTTGCTCTATTTCAAATACGTCATATAGATAGGGGGAGTTAAATGGTTAACTCTGTCATCAATTGATTGTCATCATCAAGAGGGGGAGATAATTGAATCTCAGATTTGATGATGAAATCAATTGATAGATTTATGATCTAATCTATGTGTTGGAGATAAGTGATGTAAGACTAACTATGACTATGAAAAGATAAAATAATTAAAGAAGAATCTATCATTGAGTCGGAGTCAAGATCGAGCATCGGGCTGAAAGAATCAAGGATAGGCCGAAGCTTTGGACGATGCAGCGTGAGCTTGCCCATAGTTCATCGGGAGTTCACTGAAAGGTGAGCCAGAGCTCACCGAAAGGATGCTAGGAGTTCACCGAAAGATCGATTAATGTATCGGACAACAAAGATTAGTTGTAATTATGTTTGTCTTTAAATGTCATAGTTAGTGTTTTAATTCGAGTTAGTTGTGGAGAAATCCTACTAACTCAATTAGGTGCCAACCGTGATACGGGAGTGCCTAAGTTGCTAAAATTAGCTCATATGAAAATTGCTGATCCTATGATTCCCTACAGTCCACAATGTTGCCTCACAGCTTTTAACCTAGCTCACTCAAATATGACAGCTCATGAGCATATTTCTTAGATAAAGTAAAAGCTCTTTCAAGATACTTTCCTTCATAGTCAATAAATGCATTAAAGGGGTTAGTTGATAGATGAAAATCACTTAATGTCATATTTTCCTATGCATAAAGGGTTGTTTCATGTACTAGTACTTATTTTGATATTCTAGGGCTAGAATAATGTTTAGCATTTGATTTATATTGGAAGAAGCTCTTTAGAGTCTCTCTAAAACTCTATATCTCTTGGATGCGTCATTGAGTGGTGAGTCTTTTTATTAGTTCTATATCCTTATTTAATTTCTTTGAGGTGGTAAATTTTTTATATCCTCTTGTGACTTTAAACTTGGTGATGAGCTATGTTTATCTATTTTACGCAAGATATGTTCTGAGTTTGTTCCTTTTCTACAAATCAACTTTTCAGTTTCTCTCGTTTCTTTTCGAATTCTATTCCTCTTTATCCCTTCCTGGTATCAGTTTGGTATCAGAGCTGAAGGCTAAATATCATGGCAAGGCAGAGTGGAAAAGATACGGTTGGAGAAGGTAGTGGCCATGAAGATGACGTTGTAGCTACAAAGCTTGTTACATAGTGTACAAGAAAAAAATAAAATTATTGAATAACTTCGGAACAAAAATACTCAGCATGAAAATATTGGCCAAATGTATGGTTCTAATGATGATGATACACCTTCTTACCCAAAGGAGTTTTGAAGATTTCAAGCTAGGCGTAGAGACCAAGATGAATGGCAAAACAAATACAACCCAAGTTTGGATATTCCAAAATTTGAAAGTAAAATCAATATTGACGACTTTGTTGATTGGCTCAATATAGTAGAAAGAATATTTGATTTTCATGAACCAGCAGGACAAAAGAAGGTTAAGCTTGTGGCACTCAAACTCAGAAGGAATGTATCTTTTTGGTAGGAAAATCTGAAGAAGAAAAGAGAACATGAGAGGAAAGAGTAAGATCGTAACATGGGAGAAAATGAAAAGAGAGTTGAAAAGAAAATACTTACCTGACAACTATAGACAAGAAATCTTTCTGAAAACCTTTGATTTTAAACAAAGAGATCTAAGTGTGAAGTGGTAGTAAAAGTTTGAAAGGAGTTCTCGATATGGAGCTAAAGATGGTTATACGAGAGGAAGAATTTTTAAGTCTACTCTCCAAAGCAAAGTAGTACTGAGGGCACAAGACAAGATTGAAGAATAAGATGGTTTTGGGCATATTACTTCAGATTATCCAAATAGGAGGATTGTTATATTTGTTGAAGAACATAGTGATGGAGAAGAAAATGAAGCCAATGACGAACCAAGATATGATGATAATGAGGAATAAGTTACTTATGCTGACCATGGTTTATCTTTTATTTCCTATAGTGAATGCAAGGATGAATTAGAAAGGGATGATCATGTTTTGACTTTGGTAGCCATAGAGGAGAACAAACAACACAAGGAGCTAACAGTAATCATTAAACCAATAATGAAGGAGTTATAAAATATTGTACCAAAGGAGATCCAACATAGCCTTCAACCATTGAGAGACATCTGACATCACGATGATCTTAGTCCTAAGGCAAATCTAATAGAACATTTGTAACTATGCAAATTAGTGGAGTTGTTGATGAGGGGGCGAAACAGATAAAGAATTTGCTTGAGAAAATTAAAATAATCTCTGAAAATCAAATGAGAGGTACATGCAAGGTGCCAACAAACACAGGAAACATATAGTTTAATACAACTGATTTGATCAGGATTTATCTATAGAAGAAGAGGTTACCCTTAGACAAATCTAAGAAATTGAAACTAAAGACTGATGGTCTATTCAATATTCTTAAGAGAATTAATAAGAATGCTTATGAGATCAAGCAACCTGAAGATTATAGGGCATTCTCAACATTAAATATGGTTGATTTTAGTCCTTATCATGTGGTTGGAACAAATGAAGACTTTAGGATAGGTCTTTTTCAACTATGGGAGATTGACATGGGAGTGCCTAAGTTGCTAAAATCAGCTTGTATGGAAATTGCTGATCCTATGATTCCCTACAATCTATAATATTGCCTCACAGCTTTTAACCCAACTCGCTCAAATATAACAGCTTATGAGCATATTTCTTGGATAAAGTAAAAGCTCTTTCATGATGCTTTTCTTCATGGCCAAGTAATGCATTAAATATATTAGTTGGTAGATGGAAAGCACTTAATGTCATAGTTCCCTATGCATAAAGGGTTATTTCATGCACTAGTACTTATTTTGATATTCTAGGGCTAGAATAAAGTTTAGCACCTTTGTATTAGCAAAAGCTCTTTGGAGTCTCTCTAAAACTCTGTATCTCTTGGATATATCCTCGATTGGTGAGTCTTTTGGTTTAGTTCTATATCCTTATTTAATTTCCTTGATGTGGTGACTTTTTTTATATCCTCTTATGACTTTCAACTTGGTGGTGAGCTATTTTTATCTATTTTACGTAAAATCTGTTCTGAGTTTGTTCCTTTACTACAAATCGACTTTTCGGTTTCTCTTGTTTCTTTTTTAATTTCACTCCACTTTCTCCCTTCCCAATATCATTTTGGTATTAGAGTCAAGTTTATTGATTGACACGGGAGTGTCTAATTTGCTACAATCAACTCTTATGCAGCTTACTTATCATATAGTATTCCCCATAATCCACTATAATATTTATTTTAGAATTTTTAATCCAACCAACTCAAAATGACAGCTTATGAGCATATTCCTTGGACAAAATTAAAGCTATTTCAAGATACATTTCTTCATGACCAAAGGATGCATTAAAGGGGTTAGTTGGTAGATATGAAGCACTTAATGTCATAGTTCCTTATGCATGAAGGGATGTTTCATGTACTAGTACTTATTTTGATGTTTTAGGATTAGAGAAAAGTTTAGCACATTTGTATTTGCAGAAGCTCTTTGGAGTCTCTCTAAAACTCTATATCACTTAGATGCATCCTTGAGTGGTGAGTCTTTTGATTTAGTTCTGTATCCTTTTTTAATTTCCTTGAGGTGATGAATTTTCTGTATCCTCTTGTGATTTTAAACTTGGTGATGAAATTTTTATCCACTTTACACAAGTTATGTTCTGAGTTTGTTCCTTTTCTACAAATCATCTCTCGGTTTCTTGTTTCTTCCCGAATTCTATTCCTCTTTCACCCTTCCCAGTATTAGTTCGGTATTAGAGCTGAACGCTAAAGATCATGACAAGGCGAAATGAAAAAGTAGTAAGTGAAGGTAGTGACAATGAAGATGATGTTGTATCCTTAAGGTTGCAACTACAAAGAGTGCTACACTGTATACATGAAAAATTAAAATCATTAAAAAACTTCGAAGTAAAAACAATCAGCATGAACATGATACCCAAAGGTTTGGTTATGTTAATGATACACCTCATTATCCAAAGGAGTTGGGAAGATTTTAGTCAAGGCATAGAGATGAGTGGTAGAACAAATACAACCCAAAGTTGGACATTCCAGAGTTTGAAGGTAGTATCAATATTGATGACTTTATTGATTAGCTTAATACGGTGGAAATAATATTCAATTTTTATAAACCACCAGAATAAAAGAAGGTAAAGCTTGTGGCACTAAAACTCAGAAGGAATGTATTCTTTTGGTGAGACAATCTGAAGAAGCAAAAAGAACGTGATGGGAAGAGCAAGATCGTGACATGGGAGAAAATGAAAAGAGAATTAAAAAGAAAATACTTACCTAACTACTATAGGCAATAAATCTTTCTTAAAAACTCTGATATTAAATAAAGAGATCTTAGTGTGAAGAGGCAACAAAAGTTTGTAAGGGGTTCTCAATATAGTGCGAAAGATTGTTATATGAGAAAAGAAAATTTCAAGTCTACTCTCCAAAGCAAAATACTATTGAAGATGCAAGACAAGGGTGAGGGGTCATATGATTTTGGGCATATTACTTCAGATAGTCCAAATAGGAGGATCGCTATATTTGTTGAAGAACATAGTGATGGAAAAGGAAATGAGGCCATTAACGAACCAAAATATGATGATTATAAGGAAGAGGTTAGTTATGCTGATAAAAAAGTTCCTATAGTGAATGCAAGAATGAATTAGAAAAGGATGATCATGTTTTGGCTCTGGTAGCTATAGAGGAGAACAAATAACATAAGGAGCCACCAACAATCATGAAACCAATCATGGAGGAGTTATAAGATGTTGTACCAAAAGGGATCCAACATAATCTTCCATAATTGAGAGACATCCGACATCACAATGATCTTATTTCTAAGGTAGATCCAATAGATCGTTTGACTTTAGTTACTTATTCTATAACTATGCAAATTAGTGGAGATATTGATAAGGGGGCTAAACAGATAAAGAAGTTGCATAAAAAAAGTTAAAGCAACCATTAAAATGTAACATGAGAGATACATACAAGATGCCATCAAACACAGAAAGCATATGAAGTTAAGTACATGTGATTTGATCTAGATTTATCTATGGAAGAAGAGGTTACCCCTAGACAAATTTGAGAAATTAAAATTAAAGACTGAAGGTCTGATCAACACACCTAAAAGAATTGGGGAGAATGATTATATAGTGTCAATATTCAATGTGGCTTATTTAATCCTTATCATGGTGATCAAACAAATGAAGACTTGAGGATAAATCTTTTTTGCCAAACCAGGAGAGATTAACATGGGAGTGTCTAATTTGCTACAATCAACTCTTATGCATTTTGTTGATCCTATAGTATTCCCCATTGTCCACTATAATATTTAAAAAAATTTAATCCAACCAACTCAAAATGATAGCTTATGAGCATATTTCTTGGATAAAGTTAAAGTTATTTCAAAATACCTTTCTTTATGACCAAGGAATGCATTAAAGGGGTTAGTTGGCAGATGTGAAGCACTTAATGTCATAGTTCCCTATGCATGAAGGGATGTTTCATGCACTAATACTTATTTTGATATTTTAGGATTAGAGAAAAGTTTAGCATTTGATTTGTATTGGAAGAAGCTCTTTGGAGTCTCTTTAGAACTCTGTATCTCTTGGATACATCCTTGAGTGGTGAGTCTTTTTATTTAGTTTTGTATCCTTGTGTAATTTTCTTAAGGTGATAAAATTTCAATATCCTCTTATGACTTTAAACTTGGTGGTGAGCTATTTTTATCCATTTTATATAGGATCTATTCTAAGTTTGTTCCTTTGCTACAATCGACTTTTTGATTTCTCTCGTTTCTTTTTGAATTTCATTCCTCTTTCTCTCTTCCAGATATTAAATCGGGTCCAATTTGGGTTTGATTTGAGCTCATGATAGAGCTCATTTCATTGACCTAGAAGGAGGTCAACATGAGGTATAATCGAGGTATAAAATAATACTAAAAAGTACTATTATGGGATACCTAGGCAGTGGTACCGTTAGTGGTCGACGACAGTACCTCCTAGGCAACGATAGTACCACTGCCACCCAAAATCTCAGGCTCTATTCGGTGGTGGTATCATCAATGTCGGTAGTGGTATTGCTCGTACCCCGAAATTTTTGGGTGTTTAATTTTTTAGCTCTAATTTCTAAAGCCAATTGGGGTTTATAAATACCCCAAGTATTCTTACTTGGGATAGCAAGAAAGTGAACAAAATCCTTAGTAAAATTATGTGAAAATTGATTGAGAGCTTCCCTTCTTTTCTTTCAAGTATAAAGTGTGTTTAAGGGAAGGGTTGAAAGTCGTAAAGGTTGTTCTCCTAAACCCGGCAAAAGGAGAAAAATGTGTAAGGGGTAGTTGATCTTCACCCTTGAAAGAAGTTGTTAGTGGACACCGGTGGGCCTCGATGAAGGAGGACTCAAGAGTGGACATAGGTCAGTTTGACTGTACCACTATAAAAATTCTGTGAACATCTCTATCTTGTCTTTCTTCAATATTGCTCTTGAATTTATTTGCTCTTAACTAATTCTAACAAAAGCATGAGCATCTCCATTTGGTTTTTTCTTTACTATTGCTCTCTAACTTAGTAGTTTTTAACAAATTCTAAAAAAAGTAATTTTGATTTTGGATTTTCTTGAATTTATACCCCAACCGCCAAACACCCCCCCCCCCCCCCCCCCCCTCCCTCACATTTAGTGTCAGCTCGATCCTAACATTCACAAACTCAAGAATAGATGCTCTATCAACCAAGCTTAAGTGGGGTACTTATTAGCCCCAAAATACTTCAAGAATTGAGCTAAAAAATTTAAATCTCTAAAATTTCAAGGTGTGGACAATATTACCACTAACATTGGGCAGTACTAGCATCGTAATTTTTGATGTCGTAATTCTGGACTCTAGCATTACTAGCATTGTAAAATTTAAATTTTAGGTGGTACTACTATCGCCCTAGGTAGTATACGTTGTCATAGGCTATAGTACCGTTGGAAAGCCCGATAAGCATAAAACAATGCATATCAACTGACTCAGGCGGTACTATCACTTGGGTTTCACAGTGCCATCATCCAGGCTTACTTTAGGGCACTAGCTTGGCCTTCTAGCAACCCCAATGGCTTCTTTACTAAGTTTATATTGTTTCAACCCAATATCAATCAAATTGACCCAAAATTAGCTCGATCAAAATTTTAATAAACCAACCATATATTTGACACATTTATGAAGCTTTCAACATGTTGTACATTCTTTCAATATATTGTCTAATCTTCTAGGACATCGTCCGAACTTCTAGCACATCACCTATTCCTTCGACATATTGCCTATTCCATCAGCATGTCAACTTTCCCATGATATCCAATCTTCCGTCGTAATATCTGATCCTTCAAACATAATACCCGAACCTTTAGCACAAAGTCTAATCTCTAGCAAATCGACCAATCCTTCAGCTTGACATCAAATCTTTGACAAAATAATTTTTTGACCTAACATACAACTCTTTTGCTTGAAAGTTGGCACTTCGGTGATCCAAGTCCGTGATCGAATTATTTCCTACGTCACTTATCTTAAAAATATATTTAATCTAATAAACTCATCAATTGATTTTATCATCAAAATTTGGGATTCAACACACATGTTTCTAAAAACTTACTAGCAAAAGTGGAAAGATATGTCACTAGCATTACAACATTGATAATAAATATATCCTAATCATTATAGATGTTCCTCTGGTAGATGACTAAAACATAATTTAATTAATATTAGGCAACTTTGTGTTAAAAGATACAATGTTAGATTTGAATATCATGCTTGCATAATAGGCATGTCAAATGACAATATTTCTTTGATTGTGTTAACAAATGATATTGTAGGTGCCATTTGTTCTTAATAATTTTCATTATGTAACCTGTTATTGGTTTTGAATAAAGTTGCATGGATTTGACATAGAAGACTAGCACAAAATTTATTTGTAGGTATGTCTTAAAATAAAAGCAAGATTTAAAAGATAATATCTTGATAGTAAATACATAAAAAAAATATGACTAGTGATCTCACATATTTCTAAAAGCTCACTAGCAAAAGTGGAAAGATATGTCACAATTCATTGCATTATGACATTGATAATAAATGTATCCTAATCATTGAAGATTTTCTTCTAGTAGATGACTAAAACATAATTTGATTAATATTAGTTAATATTATGTTAAAATATATAATATTAAATCTGAATATCATACTTGTGTTAGCAAATGATATTATAGATGCCATTCATCTATAATATTTTCTCTAAACCACAAGAATCTAGGGGGATAAGATATAAAAGGTAAGCTAAGATATGATTATGGAGGTCTAACACTTCTTTCTCATTCCATTACCTAAATCACTTTGGAAGCTAACTTATGCATCAAAGATACCACGTTGAAGACCTCACCCGATCTTAGTGTAAATTGATATCACAATGGGCAAATACAAAATTTTCAAGCACAGGTTAGATCTGGAGCATGTTAGGGTAGCCAACATGCCAAGTCTACCACCAACATCATTCACTAATAAATACTAAATCAGATTAAGTTTGAATCAATTAATAAGGGATTGACAGGCTTTATTCAAAGATATGTGTTTTCAAAAATTCTGCGATTTGCTTGGGTTGGTCATATCAACCATAAGAAATTATTTATTTATAGCACTAGGTTGGATTAGCAAGCTTACATCCTTTCTGAATGCTTATCTGTTTAAATCCTTTGCTCGCCTGACTCAATGAAGGAGATGATCCTTGTAGGAATAGGTTATGATCTTTAGATATTTGGTTGCTTATATAAAGATTCATTTATAATATTCATCATAATTTGCATCAAATTATCTAAGGCATTCGTTTCACTTATAATAAAACATTTACAATTGTAAACATTAAAACATGAAATGTGGTCTCTATTAAGACTATTCAAACCATAGTTGTCTTAATGGCTTTGTCCAGCAATATGCATTAAGTACAATCTTCTCATTTCTTATGAGCTTATTTTTTATTTCAATAACTTCACTTTTGTCTTGGGTTGCTTGGAGTTGGGAAGTTGTGATTAAACACATCTGATTCACAAAAAAAAACATCAAATTCACTATTTCAACATTCACTAACATGATGACTTCTAATAGATGAAATAAAAAAAACTTTTTATAGTTGACTAGTTTGTAAAAATTAGTAAAACATTTCAAACAATCAATTTTATTTACCAAAAAATATTTTCAAGTGAATATATTATTATCATCTATGATAACAAAATCATATTCATTACCATCATGACTAGTCAAACTACTAAGTACAAGTCATATGGATCTATTACAGTGGTGGAGTTAACAAACTATATATGATAACAAGATCGTTTTCATTACCATTTTAGAGTTAAAACTACTCTTTACTTGCATTTCTTATTGATTGACTTGCATCAAAAAATTGATTTTGAAAGAACTTTAGTTTGGCTGTTCCTTTTACAAGTTATCTAGGTCTAGACTGAGAAATTAATTTTATGCTAGTCTACCATGTCAAACCCATGCAATTTCGTTCAAAACTAATTAATAAGTTATGTAATAAAAAATATCAAATGCTATATGTCAAGGTTTTTTAAAAGGACTAGAATGCTATATGTCAAGGTTTGGTTTTAGATAAATATTTTGTTGACATGGTGGGATCATCGTCGAGGCCTTTTGTCTTTTTAAAAGGACTAGAATGCTATATGTCAAGGTTTGGTTTTAGATAAATATTTTTTATCAATATTAATAATATTTAAAAATTAAGTAATTTCTTGGAAAGAGACCCTCTTCTCGAAAAAACCCAATAGTTACTCATAAAAATAAGAAGACTTCCGGTTAATAGTCTTATAGTGTTTTGGAAAATAAAAAGATTTCCATATCAATTATAGTATTTTTTAATAAACTTATAGAGTACTTGTTGCAAGAGTTAGTAAGTCATTATAATGATAATGCGCCAGAAAAGAATGGGTGAGGCTTCCTTATGGCTAGGAACTTGGTGTACACCAACTTCTCAAAGTTGTAACATTGCATAGCCTCTTTCGGCATGTGATTGGTGTAATAGTTGGTCTTTGCATTATATTTTCTTCTTGAATTAATATTGAGCCCATAGCTAAGGAGTTACTAACATATAGAGGTATAGTTCCACTTTAGGTTTAGGACTTGAGCGTTAGGGTGGTGTGATACCGAGAAGAAAGGAATGGATTCGAAAAAAAAAGAGAAATCGAAAGTTGAGTTGTAGAAAATAAACAAACTCAGAATAGAACTTATATAAAATAGATAAAAAGTTCACCACCAAGTTTAATCTCATAAGATGATACAAAAAATTCATCACCTCAAAAAAACTAAATAAGGATACAGAACTGAATCAAAAGACTCACTACTCAAAGAAGCATCCAAGAGATACAGAGTATTAGAGAGACTCCAAAGAGCTTATTCCAATACAAATTAGGTATTAAACTTCTTTTTCTAATCTTAAAATACCAAAATAAGTACTAGTACATGAAACAACCCTTCATGCTTAGGAAACTATAAAATTAAGTACTTTACATATGCTAACTAACCCCTTTAATGCATTCCTAGGTCATGAAGAAAAGCATCTTGAAATAACTTTAATTTTCTACCTTCCAAACTACCTATTAATGAAATAGTTTTAAATTTCTCTTATGAAAATACTAATGAGTTGTTGTATTTGAGAGATTTGGATAAAAGGTTGAGATAAGCATTATGAGTTGTAGGGAATACCATGGGATCAATAAGATTTTCTTGAGCTCACTATAGCAAAGTAGACACTCTCGTGTCAATCTACTTTGGTTAAAAAAAAACTTGTCCTCAAGTCCTCATTTGTTCCAACCACATGATAAGACTAAAATCAACCACATTAAATGTTGAGAACATCCCATAATCTTTAGGTAGCTTGATCTCACAAGCATTCTTATCAATTCTCTTAAGCATATTTGTCTTTGGTTTTAATTTCTCAAATTTATCTGGTGGTAACCTCTCATTCCTTAATAAATCTAGATTAAATCACTTGTATTAAACTTCTTATGTTTTATGTGTTTGTTGGCAACTTGTATATATCTCTCATTTTGATTTTCAGTGATTGTTTTAACTTTCTCATGCAACTTCTTTACCTGCTTAGTCCTCTTATTAGTAATTTTACTTATTTGCTTAGTTGTAGAATGAGGAACTAAATCCAAAGGATATATAGGATGGGCCCTCGGAATAAGGTCAATGTGATGCTGGTTGTCTCTCAAAGGTGGAAGGTTATGTTGAATATCTTTTGATATAACATCTTGGAACTCCTCTAGGATTGGTTTCATGATTGCTGGTGGCTCCTTATGTTGTTCATTCTCAATTAAATACCGGGGAAGGAAGAAATTGGAATCAACCATATTGAATGTTAAGAACACCACATATTCTTCAGGTAGCTTGATCTCAAAAGCATTCTTATCAATTCTCTTAAGCATATTGTTGTACCATTAGTCTTTGGTTTTAGTTTTTCTTATTTATCTAGTGGTAACCTCTCCTTTCTTAGATAAATCCAGATCAAATCACCTGTATTAAACTCCTTATGCTTTATGTGTTTGTCGGCAGCTTGTATGTACCACTTATTTTAATTTTCAGAGATTATTTTAACTTTCTCATGCAACTTCTTTATCTACTTAGCTCTCTTATTAGCAATTTTTCTTAATTGCTTAGTTGTAGAATGAGGAACCAAATCTAAAGGATCTATAGGATTGGCCCTCAAAATAAGATCAGCATGATGCTGGTTTTCTCTTAAAGGTGGAAGGTTATGTGGGATCTCTTACGGTATAATATCTTGAAACTCTTTTAGGATTAGTTTCATGATTACTGGTGGCTCCTTGTGTTGTTCATTCTCCTCTACTACTACTAAAGCTAAAACATGACCACCCTTTTTAAATTCACCCTTGCATTCACCATAGAACATAAAAGATAAACTATGATTAGCATAAGTAACCTCTTCCTCATCATCATCATATTTTGGTTTGTCATTGGCTTCATTTCCTTCTCCATACTATTTTCTTCAACAAATATAATAATTTTTCTATTTGGACAATCTAAAGCAATATGTCCAAAACCATGAAACTTAAAGCATTTTTAGCCACTTGATGTAGCCAAATTATGTGGTTGTTTGTTGCCAGCTGATATTTCACCCTTGTCTTGCATCTTCCACACCACTTTCCTTTGGAGAGTAGGCTTAAAATTTTCTCTTTTTGTATAACCATCTTTCGGCCTGTATTGAAAACTTTTTTTATAGATTTTGAGAAAGATCTCTTGTCTATAATTGTCAAGTAAATTTTTTTTTTCAACTCCCTTTTCATTTTCTCCTATGTCGTGATCTTACTCTTCCCCTCATGTTCTCTTTGCTTCTTTAGGTTTTCCCACCAAAAAGATGTACTCCTTCTAAGTTTAAGTGCCACAAATTTTATTTTCTTTTGTTCTAGTAGTTCATGAAAATCAAATATTCTTTCTATCATATTAAGCTAACTAATAAAGTCATCAATATTAATTCTACCTTGAAACTCCAAAATATCCAACTTTGGGTTGTATTTGTTCTTCCACTCATCTTGGTCTCTATGCTTTGCCTGAAATCTTTCAAACTCCCTTAGGTAAGGAGATGTATTATCATTAGAACCAAACTTTTGGGCATCATTTTTATGCTAATTGTTTCTACTCCGAAGTTCTTTAATGATTTTATTTTTTTCTTGTAGACTGTGTCACAATCTTCATGGCTAATACCTTCACCCACTACTATTCCATTTTGCCATGCCATGATATCTAGCCTTTAGCTTTGATACCGAATTGATAACAGGAAAGGAAGAAAGAAGAATGGATTAAAAAAGAGAGAGAGAGAGAGAAATTAAAAGTCGAGTTGTAGAAAAGAAACAAACACAGAACAAAACTTGCATAAAATATATAAAAAGTTCACCACCAAGTTTAATGTCACAAGAGGATATAGAAAATTCACCACCTCAACGAAATTAAACAATGATATAGAACTAAATCAAAAGACTCACCACTCAAGAAAGCATCCAAGAGATATAGAGTTTTAGATAGACTCTAAAGAACTTCTTCCAATATAAATCAGGTACTAAACTTTCTTTATAATCCTATAACACTAAAATAAGTACTAGTGTGTGAAAGAGCACTTTATGTATAGGGAACTACGAAATTAAGTATTTTACATCTGTTAACTAACTCTTTAATACTTTCCTTGGTCATAAAGAAAATCATCTTGAAATAACTTTAACTTTATACCTTCCAAACCACCTATTAATAAAGCAACTTTAACTTTCTCTAGTGAAAATGCTCATGAGCTATCATATTTAAGAGGTTTGGATAAAAGATTGAGACAAGCATTGTGAGTTGTAGAGAATACCATAGGATTAATAAGATTTACTTGAGTTGACTATAATAAAATAGACATTCCCGTGTTATGTAGAGATAACATATGTTTTCAGTTGCTTGAAAGCGGTTTGGCACTACTTGATCCATTAGACTTTCTGACCAATTTAGGGTTTGGAAGAAATGAAAGCATCTATCGTCGATCCCAAAGAGGAATTGGCTGAAGGCTGCTACTTACTAGTAAGTTTTTGGACTTCTTTAACCAAGGTAGGAGGCTTTATATACATTATGGCCTTGACATTCTATAGGTTGCTGTCAATGCTCTTTTTATAGATCATAAAGTGGAGAATTTTTCCACGTCTAAAGCACCTTAAAAGTTTTAATCGGACTTGATACTTCTTGATTGCTATGAAAATTCCCTTCAAATTAGTCAAATAAGTGTCAATCATTTGACTTTTTACAAGCCTCAATATTCTTGAATAGTTGATGTTTGAACAATTTGCTAACTATTTTTTAGTACATTTTGCTTGTGTTCTTTAGTCCGAATAGTATTTTTTAGTAATATAGCCTTTTGAAGGTTAACAGCTAATAACAAAATATAGAGTTGGCTAATTGTTTGATCCGGGGTAGAGGAAAGTTATTCTCTAGACAAGCTTTGTAATTAATGAACATTCTATATTTTTCATTACTTTTTATTGAGAGTTACATTAGTGAATAATAAACTTCTCATATAAAGTCAACATCTAATAATTTATTTATTTATTTTATAGTGGTTATAAGTGACTATAACCCAATCATGTATGTGATGGCAAGTATAATATGTTACATAATTTTTTAATAATAATATTCTTATTAGTATTTTCTCACATTATAAATATTATTTACTGTATATATATATTGTAATGTCCTTGGATCTGTACAATAGAAATCAAATCATAATAAAATCATGATAATGAGATCAATTTACCTTTAAACATAGATTTCAAATAATCTTGATCATAGTTTACTTGAAAGGGACACAAATAATCTTGATCATAGTTTACTTGAAAGGGACAACGAGATAATCGGACAGATTGGTGTCCTATATACTTTGTCCATATGATAGAGGTAGGCGGTTTGGGGACACTAAGGGTACAATACAAGTGCTCATTAGAGAATGAGTTCATTGATTGATTCGCTTATGGAATAATAGATGGTTAATGATATCTAATGTCAAACAATGATTTCATAGTCTCAATTGTCAAACAAGAGATGAAAATAATATTTTTTATAATAGAGGGAACAAAATAGCATGCATCTAATGCAATGATAGCTCCACCAGGCAGATGTAGGATGACCTCCCCAACGACAACGATAACAACTCTTACTCCATTGCTTATCTTGAGGTTCATCTCACCTTTGGTCAATCTCCTAGGTCTTGCCAGAATTTTCAACAAATTGTAGATATGATAAGCACTCCTGGTATCCAATACCCATGTGTTATCATGAAATCTGACAAGTGGAGACTGATCATGAATATACTTGATGCTTCTCCAAGCTTCTATTTCGCCTTATCTGCAAGGTAATCCTTACAGTTCCTCTTTCAGTGCCCATCTTGGACGTAGTGGAAGCACTGTCCTTTATCCTTTGCCGAGTATTTCTTGGCAACCTTTACCTTATCCAGTCTTTCTTTGCCCTTGCCTTTCTTAAGGGTATTAATGGCCTTTCATTTCTTATTAATCTCACCAATATAGAGAACTGACTTCTCTTTCTTGATAGTACTCTCAGCTTCCCTCAACATATTGAGTAGCTCAGGTAGAATCAACTCAAACTTGTTCATATTAAAGTTAATAATGAACAGTGAAAAAAAATCTGGTAGGGACTGAAGTATAAGATCAACACATAAGTTATCCTTTAGGACTATCTATATACTTCACAAAGCGAGCGATCTCAAACTTGCTTGTACTTTCCTCTAGCGTGGGCACAATCGTGTTAAGGACATACACGATTTTCTCTGTCGTGAGAATAATTCTCAAATTACGGAGCCAATATATGTAGTTTGGACTAGTGAGGCAATTGGCATCAAGTATGCCACGAAGGGATTCTGCAAGCAACAAACAAGATATAGCATAAATAAATAACATACGAATTTTGTAGAAAAACTAATCAAGATATGGACTTCTATCTTAATGTACTCCCACTATTTTCCTAACGAATCATGCGAAACCCTCGACATGTGAAACGAAAGTCTTCGATAGACTCCTAGTGGGGATCGGGATCCAATCGACATCTCAGTGCAACCTCGAGGGACTCAACTTATTACACTAAGCCCGAAAGGTAGAAAACTCTTCTCAATCACAACTCTTTGTGATTCCTGTCATGTTGGGCCTCTGAACTATCATGTCTCGAGGGACTCGACCGACCATGATGTTCAGTTAAGCCATCATCATCATTACAAGATGAGTATGATTTGATGATATGCTCTCAAGAGACTCGACCAAGCATACCATATCCTCAGGTCATCGGTGATATCTCTATGTCGTAGGCAAGATCTCGATCATGTAGATAGGTGAGCCTCGAGGGACTCGATCAACTTAACCTATGTCGTGATTCAATTTCTTCCTATAACGATAGAAGGCCACGTGGGTCAATCTTATTGCCTCATGCTCACCGACTTAATATTATCATAGGAGGGGTTTTTGTTTCGTATCGGTCTCCTAATATGTCGTGTCACATACATACATATTTAATATATATCTACATCACATGTAAATATATACATATATATATATATATATATATATATATTTATATATAGTAGGTGTATAATATATCATATATGTAAGTCACACCGGATAATCATGAGCCGTCACTAAATATGATTAAGCCCGAGCCTATGGGCCTATCACTCATAATAGGATCTATGTGTGTGTCGGCGCATCTCTATGTCTTCTTATCGTTGATCTCGTCATTATCGGTTTCGTGGAATCCTCATCACATCACCATGCATCATGATCTCCTGCCACTGTATCGTGGGTCCCATTGTTACCTCCACCCTCCCATCGCACCTCTCCATGTAAGTACAAAATAATCACAAGCACGTAGGCCCGATAATAAACGAGAAAAATGAAGGCTTGCAGGCCCCAATAATAATAATAATCATAATTACACACATCATAACATATGACTCATGATCATCCATCACATGTACATATCACATCATACGTAGGATTACTAGATATATAATAATTAATTAATCTATTTAATTTATTATTCTTTAAAAATCAGGATATATTAGGAATTACCAGAATTATCAAGGGCATTTTTAGAATTCTGGACAAAATGATAGTCGCTGGAATTTCCAAAATTATTGAGGGTGTTTTCAGTATTTGGGATAGGACAGACCTTGGAATTTCTCAAATTCTATGGTGCAGATGTCCATTTATCGAAAAGAAACCCTAACCGTAACCCTTGCCCTCACTACACTGTCGTTGCCCCTGCGCAAGCAGTAGCACTGCATGCCGCCAGCGATTGCCCTTCCCACGGGCGGCACCTCACGGGAGGGTGGGCGTCGTGCTTACAAGCGACGCCCTTGTGGGCGCCACCCCTCTGCGGGCTAGCCACAGGTGCTGCCCCTACGGCCTGGCCGCAGGCAAGCATCGCCCGTTGCGGGGTGGCCACGAGCGGGTGCTGCCCCTACGGCTTAGCCGCGAGCGAGCGCCACCTCTTGCGGGCTGGCAGCAGGCGAGCGCTACCCCTACGGCCTAGTCGCGGATGGCCACCCTTGCTGGCAGCCCTGGCCGCATGCGACCACCTCTAAAGGGGTCCTAGCCGTAGTCGATCGCCCTTGCAAGTGCTTGGCTGTGGTCGACCGCCCCCTTTTCTAGCTGCCTTCGCTGTGAAAATGCAACAAGAATGCGGAAAACAGTTCTACGTGATTCAAGATCATCACATGTAGTTTAAAACCAATTTTTGCACGAACAACCATGGCTCTAAGACCACTATTGGGAAACCTCAGCGGAAGCATCACACGCATCATCTAATGAGGATAGGGGCTAATTGGATCTCCGTCTAATCCTCTATTCGCATAAGCATCCACCATATGTGTGTGACCCTCTAGGCCCGATACCAAGCTGGCCGTGAGTCGCTCCCATCAGAACTCCTTCTGATATAGTGAATTATGATCTCCACAATAATTCACTTGACTCATCGACTATGGACGTACTAGGCCACTACGCCATAGTCCCTAAACAGTACAATGGGATTAAATCCATCGAACCTGTCTGTCCACAGTTACCGTGTATCTATAATCCCTCTTCCAACTAATATCCCAGAGACCGTATATTGGATATGGTACTATCAAGTCACATACGGAATCTACCATAGTCTCGCTCTAATCAGATTCTCCCGGAGAACTCTTTCTCTCTCAATCTGAATGACCCTGGCCTAGTATTTATCTGAGCAAGAACATATAAGATATTCCTCTTGTGATATCGAGAGTGGATGATCCTCTATTGACACTCAATTACCTTCAGAAGGTTAGCTACCAATCCTGATAACCAGTTGTACCAGCTCTAAAAATTCCTAAGCATGTATGTCTGGCATCAAAGAAATGAGTACTCAAATAAGGCATCTGTGGTGTCTCAAGTCTAATGACCAGATGCACAACTAGGATAATAGAATCACTGTCTGACATTAGGTATCATTAACTATATAGCATTCGCTAAGCAGATCAATCAGTGAACTCATTCTCTAATGAGCACCTGTACTATATACTTAGTGTCTCCACGCAAGTGGCTATGAGACCAGTCGCCTCCATCATATAGATGGGTATATAGTAACACCGATCTGTCCGGTTATCTTGATGTCTTTCTCGAGTAACTTATGACCAAGATTATTTAGGATTTATGTTTAAAGGTGAATCAATCTCATTATCGTGATCTCATCACAATCTGATTCTCATTGCATAGAACCAAGGACATCACAATATATATATGTAACATATAATAAATATGAGAATATGCAAATAATAATCATAAGCAAAAGATCACACAGCGTGTCACATGTGCCAAGACGCATGTTATTGGCTTGCAGGGCATCTATAACCAACAAAAATTGTTGGGATTTGATTATAAAATTATTTATTAAAAGGTTGGAGATGCACTTTCCCGCTTACCCGAACATCCTAAAATTTCAGCCATCTCCCTTTTAATTTGTGACCTCTTGGAAGACATCAGGAAGGAGTGGGAAGGTGACCCGGAGACCTAGGAGATCATCAAAAAATTAGAGGAACTAGGCTTGATAACATACTACAGTTTGGCCTCAAAGGACCTATGATACAAGGGTCAAATTGTATTGGTGCCCAACTTCCCATGCCAAACCACCATCCTATAGGAGATGTACTCATTACTAGTGGTTAGACACTCCGGATTCCTTTGGACCTACATGAGGATTCGACAAACCTTCTATTGGAAAAGGATGAAAAAAAACCAATGATGACGTGGCTAGCAGAGGAAGAAGATGCCAGCGGGATAGTGGTACAATGTCATCTCTACTAGAGGTGCAGGAGATGGGTTGGGTTGTGGTGGTTGTTAAAGATGGAATGGCGATTGCAGAGGAGGCGACGATGATAGCTAAAGGTGGCTACTAAGAAAGGAGACACGAGAGGTCGCTTCTATTGATGACAGAGGGCTGCAATTGAGAATAGAGGAAGAAGAAGGCACGGCTAGAGTGGTAGGCAGCGACGACGTCATGGCTGGGAAGTAATGGCTACGGGTGAGGAAGCAGCGCATGGCGAGCGACGAGGAAGAGAAGGTATTAGCAACGACAAATGTGGAACTGGATGGCAGCGACAGATAGGAATAGAGATGGCAGTGATGTAGGGAAGCAAGATCTTAAGTGGGCTGAAGGTGCTGACAGCGTCGAACAAAGTAGGAATCGAGGACGACAACACTGGATCTGCAGGCAAGGGAAGGATGGCAATGCAAAAAAGGGAAGGACGATGACCAGTGGTTATGGCTATTATCGCTACCGGTGGAGAAGAGGCGGCGGCTACGATAGAGAACGACACAGCTACGTGGGCTACAGGCAATAGATGGGGCAGTGACAAAGGCGTTGGGCTTCCACAACAAAAGGGTGGCAGCAACACCTAAGGAGGGCAGAAGGAGAGGTTAGGCAGCAACAACGACGGTTGCGGCTGCATGGACTATATGCGACAGATGAGGGCAGTAATATCAGCGGTAGGGGCGATAGCGATGGCAGCGTTGCAATAATATGAAATAGCTAATTTGAAGAAGGCAACAAGATGGTAGCATCGGGCAGTGGTGTGCTAGTAGCGAGCAGATCACTGCTGTGGTCTGCTGAAGGAAATGTTAATCACTGTAGTAGATCAGTGGGAGATGTGTGTCGGCTATGTTGAATCTCAGATTTTGATGATGAAATCAATTGATGGATTATTGATCTAACAAGGTTGTTAGAGTTGCTTTGATGCAAGATTAACACGACAGAGAGGATAGTAAAATTAGATATTTGTCTAAAGTCAAGTCTAAGCATCGAGCCAGAGTAAGGACGATGCAGTTGAAAACTCGCTTGGAGTGCGTTGGGAGCTCGTCGAGGGTATCAGGAGTTTGCCAGGATAGCGCAAGGTGTAATATCCCTCAATTCTAAAATATTTGTAATGACATATTTTAAATTATTTATGAGGACCTAATTATAAATTTGATGATTTGTTTAATAATTTTTTTGATTAAATAATTTAATATTAAAGTTTATTACTAGGGACCTAAATGTAAATCTTAAAAATATGAAATGAATTATAGAAGATTCATATTAAGTTTAAAAAAAATGGGAAGGACATGTGTCACTACCTAGTTTAAAGTGGTGCCACTTATGCATGTGTATAGGCTTCGCATAAGCACCTTACATATATGTTTGCCACATAGCAACCCATATGTTAGCTAAAATAATTAGCAATTAAAGAAGAAAAGGGATTTGGCTGCAATGTAAACGTGAGAAGAAGAAGAAGAAGAAGAAGAAGAAGAAGAAGAAGAAGAAGAAGAGAAGGAAGAGGAGAAGAAAAGATTTGGGGGTTTTGAGATTTTAATCAAATCTAAACATTTGGGATCAAAATTTTTAAAGGCAAGTATTCTATCTTTCTTCTACTGAAATGTATCCTTATTCTTACTTTGATTATGAGGAAAATTTGGAACAAATCCAAAATCTTTTTTGCTTGGCTGCTAAAGTGTGAATCTGTAATATTTTAGAGACTATGACCTGTCTACCTTGTTCAAGTTGTAACTTTTAGTACAAGCCTCGGTTTCAGACAAAACCTAGTTTCCTAAAAAATAGATTCACAAATCTTTCTTTTGAAATCATGTTTAAAGAATTTTCATTTCATTTGCTAGCCCAAATGTTTACTTCTAATGAGCATATGTAATATGTAAAATAGAATATGTAGCTTCTGACCTTTCATCATTGGATTACTTATATCTCCATGTTGGAGTCTCTGATTCATGTAAAACTTAATTCATTAAAAACATAAGCTCATAGATCTTTCATTTGATACTAGGATTGAAAGATTTGGAGTCCATATGACTATCAAAATTTCTATTTTGTTATATCTTATGGATTTTGTAAAATAGGGATCATAATTCCTGACCTTTGGCTGCCAAATCATCTATAACTTTTTGTATATAGATCTAATTTATATAAAATTAATTAATTTAAAACTAGATTGATTTAGCTTTCCAACAACATTTTTTTGAGTAATTTGGAGTATGTTTGATCATCTAAATAACTTTATAATTTGCCTTCTAAATTCTGCTAGAATAGGGAACCATATCAATTTTGCCTATACTTGCTTCATCCATTTCAAAACTGAAATCTCTAATGCTCTTGTCTTTGATTTCTTTACCTTTTTTAATATGTTATGTATTAATCAATGTTACATTATATTATTTTGTTTAGGCATATGCATGATTTATTGTTTCGCATGTGCTTCCAATATATGCCAAATTTATTGCTAATGTCCTTTTGTACTCTGGTATTTATGGGATAATGTAAACCTTTGCCAGAAATGGTAATAGGAGTTATGCTTAGAGCTCATGATGCTCTACTGGCCCTCTATGACTTCATTCAGATGTGGGTGGATGGAGCTCCCAGACGTGGGAGACTTATGTGTGGTAGTCATTCAGTAATGGATGAACCGTATTATGTTTGTGATCCCACTTCACCCTCTATGTTTTATTTGATATGTTATCCAAAGTATTGCTTATATGTTTCCTATTATGTTTTTGATAGGAATGATATGCATCCAACTTCAAATGTGACATACAAGCTTAAGTTTGTTATTTGTTCTCTTGACATATTCAGAAGTGATTCATGTGTTATTGATATGCTCTTAAAACTTCATATGTCATTGATACATACCAAAATACTTATGATTGTCATATATGCTCCAATTATCTTTTCCAAATTGTTACTGATTTAAGTATGCTTCGAACGAGATGAACCTTGTGGTTTTGAATCTAATTTGATGCTATATGTGAAAACTTTTATATTCCCAGCCTTACATTCTGATATCAAGTTCAATTTGTAAACACTTTTCCTTGCCTTGAACCTGTATTATACTTGTTGGGCTTCATAGCTTACTCTATTGCTATCTAATCCTCTTCAGGTTAGCTTGGCATTTATTAAAATACTCAATATGGGGCTAAAGCAGTGGAAAGCAAGTTCTTGGGCTAAATATTTATTAGATAATATGTTATAATTGTATATGGTATACCTTGTGTCTAATATAAAGTTGTAGACATATTTTGAAGTGCGGTAACTATGTAAAGGTTTTAAAAGTATCCTCTTGTATTTTCGAATGTTTAAACTTGCTGTATAATATACGAAGTGGTGGTATATTATTGTTTTCAAAGTCATAATGATTTTATCGTATTGGTGGACTTTATGAATGTTAATTATATTTAGTTGCATTGGTTTTGGATCGGTTGTGTGAACATTAGGAGAATGTAAAGAGTCATTATAATCTGTATAGGTTTTTATCAAAGTGATTGAATGGCTCTGTATGTTTTTCTTAGTATCCTCAAATGTTAGTTTGGATTATGGATTGATTTTATGATCAATTACAATAATAACGATTTTAAGACAAAGTCACACCTCTCAGATGTGATATAATTCGAGGGGTATGACACAAGAGAGTTCGCCAGAAGAAGACCGAGACTCGCCAGAAAATAGTCGGGGGTAGCCAAAAGGCTTGTTGGGAGTTGGAAAGGCTTTTAAGTGGATTTGTTGGTCATGATTATAATTAATTAAGTCATAGTTAGCATAGTGTAGGTTTAACCACGATGGTGAAAAGGAGTTGCAGACCAGACATGGACCCAGGATCAAACTTAGGCATTGGGCTAAGTCGGGAGTTCTCTAGGACTTCACCGAAGGTATCTGGAAGATCGCTAAGAACACGCCAGGAGATCACCGGAGGATGACTATGAGACTCGTCATAGGGAATCCCCGAGGTTGGTAGATTGTAGGTGTGAGGTTGGTAATTAAGCTTGGTGGTCATATATGGTTGTAATCCTTAAGTCGTAGGTTAAGTTTGAGTCTGATTTGAGTGTGATTTAGAAGGAATCCAAATCAACTTAAAGGGGCAACTGAGTCCACTATGGGGTTGGATTGAGCTCAGGTTGTGCTCAATTAGTTGACCAGGTCCATTGATGGTTTAAGTCAAAATTCAAAAAGTAGAGGGAACCACTTTTTTAAAAATTTTGACGGCTGAACCGCTTGTGAGCGACAGTTGTACCTCTATCGCCCAGGTTTTCGAGCAGCTAACAGCGGCTAAACCACCCGTACCCTATTTTCAAGATGCTTTCGATGGCTGCACCGTTGGCGTCGATGGGTGAACCGCCCGTACCTAGATTTTTCGGATGCGTTTGAAATTTGGCTCCAAATTTTGAAGCCATTTATGGCCTATAAATATCTGAAGTTTTTTTGTATTCCATATAATAATTTTTGAAATTAAATCTCTATAAAAAACTTGTTTGAATTGTAAGAAAAAGAAAAGGGGAAGGGAGTGAGCTTAGAGTTAAAAAAATTATTGTAAAAGTCTCCCTTATAAGCTCATGTTGTAAAGGGTTAGGCTTCACCCAAAGAAGCTCGATAGTGGACGTGGATGTGCCTCATGAAGGAGGACTCGAGGAGTGGATGTAGGCTAGTTGAGGCCGAACCACTAAAATATAAGTGTGCTTTAATTGCTTTACTTATTACATTTGATTGCTCTTAATCACTCTCTCTTTAGATACGAGCCTCAATCTCTCTACTTCTTTCAAATCAACTTTAAATTTATTTTGTCAAAATATAAAGAAAAGCTTTTGTTGTTCACTCTCTACTTTATGAAAGAATGTTTTTACACGAGCACTATTTCTATTGCACTAATTCACACCCCCCCCCCCCCCCCCCCCCCCCCTCTCTCTCATAGTGCTAATTGATCCTAACAATTGGTATCAGAGCTAAGTTACTTACTCATTGGATTAACACCCACTTGAGTAAATGACTTATTTTGGCATTAATGAGGGATATTTTATTTCACGTCCTCCCATATTTAATGGGACGGATTACACATATTGGAAGACAAGGATGCATATTTTTTTCATTTCTTTGGATCTTGATTTATGAAACATTTTAGAGAATGAATTTAAAAAATCTTCCAAACCAATGAATGATTGGAATGATTTTAAAAGAAATTTTTCTTTAAATGCCAAAGCTATGAATGTTTTATTTTGTGCTTTAAGCAAAAATGAGTTTGATCGGGTTTCTTATTGTGTTTCGGCTTTTGATATATGACATCAATTAAAAATCACATATGAAAGCACAACTAAATTAAATGATTCATTAAATGAAAAGACTTACAAAAATAAACTTGAAAAACACCTTACAATGAATAGGAAGGAATTTGAATTGAGCATGACATATAACTCATCGAGTGAAATCTCGAGAGTTGAGGACTTTGAAACTTTGACAAATAAACTGGATAAATTAATGAACATAAACCATAAAAATAAACATAAGATGGATAAAATCTTTTGCTATGAACGCAAGAAGCCAAGACACTCCGAAAATGAAGAGCACAATCAAAATGAAGTGGAGAATCTTGCACTTATGGCCATCAATAATGAGGTAAGTGATTCCTCCAAAGTCTCATTTACTTTTGATGAATTATCAAATGCTTTTCATGAGCTTTATGTTAAATTTTAAATAATTAATAAATCTTATAAATTACTTAAGAAAGAGCATGATTCTTTAGTTAGTAAATTTGAACAAATGCATGATACATCACCATCACACAATTCATGCACTAAATATGAAACCTTGAATGATGCATCCACATCATGTTTTTCTTGTTCTAAATATGAGTCACTAGAGGTAATTAAACAAGAAAATAACATACTACAACAAACTCAAAAAAGGCTTAAGATAGACAATGAGTCTCTTAACATGATCCATGTTGATAAGGGTCATGATCATAAGGAAGGTATTGGCATTGTAAGTAAGACTCATCAAAAGCCAACTATCCTCATTAGAAGACTCATATTATACTCTTTGCCCAAAAATAGATTTAATTTTTATGGTAGATGTGGACACTTTGCTTATAAGTGTTCATTTAGAAATTATAGTCCACATTAATTAATTTGGGTTCTTAAAGAAACCATAAACAACCTTAAGCTATTAGAGAAAATGGAAAGAACATATCATGAAACTCAAATGGGTATCTAAATCAAAACATCCCATAATATAAAGTTGCCTCCTAACAAAGCTATGAGCACTAAGTAATGTTTTGAAAATATATGCTCAAGGCACATGACTTGAGATCTAAGACTCTTTCAAAGCTTACTAGCCTAAGTAATAACAAAAATTATTAAAATAAAATCATTGGTAATAAATCTTTGGATAACTCATTGTTATAATTAATCTTGATTGCTCTAACTATTGGCATGCTAATACAAAAATGAATTAGAGACTTTATCTAAATTCAAATTTATGAAAGAAATATTTTGATGATGATTATTGTTGAATGATAAAATTTGAGCATAGAACAATATAGAAAGGGGGAGAAAAATCATGCTTCATTGTCTAGTATTCTTGAAAAATTGATGATATATTTAATGAGAATGAAATGAGTACGGTAACTCATTTTACTAAGTGTAAAAATTATTGAAATTAAAATTATTGACAATGAATCTTTTGATGGTTCATCATTATATATAATTAATATTGATGATGCATAGCTAGAGCATATAAGTATGAAAATAACATAGAACCAAAGAACCTTAGTTATTGAAAAATATATTTATATTGAAACTTACAAAAATGAGATTTTTTTATTGAATGCTAAGATCAAAATTATTGGCTTAAATATTTGGAAAGGCTATTGTTGAATGACTTAAATGTTGTGGTTATTGAATGATTGATTTAAATGATAGTTGTATGTTGCAATGGGTTATGATTGGATGATGATTCTTGAATTGAAATTTTAAACAAAAACTTTCATATTTCTCATTTTAGAAAAATATATATATTTAAAATACATATGACAAGTGCATAACAACTCTTTTCACTAAAGTCTAAAAGAGTTAGACACACCTAATAAAGAAACATCATTAGATTAAAGATAAACCAAAGATCATGGTTGAAAATATATTATAGTAATATTTGTGATGATTTCTTTTGAAAATTTCTCAATCTCTATCTTATTAAGATTTAGATAAAAGATTGATGAATCTATTTATGATATTTTTTTAAATGATGATTTGATGATTTGAACTTGAATAAGTTATTATCATGATTTTGGCAAGTTTAGAAAATGAAACTTGAAATCTTTACATAAATCAAGTTCGTTTGAAGAAGTTTATAAATAAATCATAAGTTTATCTATTTGGAACTATAACATGAATCTAAACAATGATATTGATGATTTCTATATTACATTTTGATTTTGATTGAAAATATTTTATGTTCAATGGAACCATGCTTGATGATACATAGTGGTCATACTTAATGAGTTTTATTCAGAAATTATGCATGATGATTTTTGTGATTTATGGCCTATTAATTTTTGTCGTAATGAAAGTTCTTTTTCAGTTTTAAATGATGATGCATGCTTTTATTTGGCTTAAAAGATAAAGGCATGCTTATATGAAATAAAAAGGGAATACATTTTTCTTGTAAATTTCTCTATCTTATAAATTTATCAAAAAGAGATTAATGAATCGATTATGTTATTTTTTATAAATCTCTTGAACTATGAAAGTGATGATTTGATGATTTGAATTTGAATAAGTTTTTATCCAAATCATAATATTGATTCCTTGATATTTATAAATTGAGATTTATTATGACTCAAGCTTTTTCATTCTTTGTACTCCTATGATTCTTTTGGCTATTCACTAAAAAGGAGATATATCCTAATAAACCATGATATACTACTTGACATGAAGTTTTATTATGTATTATTCCTGCTGGTTACAGGTGCCCCGCAAGCCAATCATGTGAGTGATGGCACGTGTGACACGCGATATGATATTTTTGCTTATGATTAATATTGACATATTCTCACATTATCTGTTACATATATATTGTGATATCCTTGATTATGTGCAATGAGAATCGGATCATAATGAGATCACGATAACGAGATCGATTCACCTTTAAACACAGATCCTAAATAATCCTGGTCATAGGTTACTCAAGAGGGATATTGAGATAATCGGACATATCGATGTATTATATACCCGTCCATATGATGGAGGCGGTTGGTCTCATAGCCACTTGTGTAAAGACACTAAGGATATAGTACAGGTGCTCATTAGAGAATGAGTTTACTGATTGATCTGCTTATGGAATGTTGTATGATTAATGATACATAATGTCATACAGCGATTTCATAGTCCCAATTGTGTATCTGGTCCTTAGACTTGAGACACCAAGGATGCCTTGTATGAGTACTCCTTTCTTTGACGCCAGACTTATAGGTTTGGAAAGTTTCAGATCTGGTATAGTTGGTTATCGGGATTGGTAACCAACCTTACGAAGGAAATTGAGTGTCAATCGAGGATCATCCACTCTCGGTATCAGGAGAGGAATATCTCATATGTGCTTGCTCAGACAAATCTCTGGCCAGGGTCATTCGAATTGAGAGAGAATGAGTTCTCCGGTAGAATCTGAATAGAGCAAGACAAACTGACTCCGTTTGTGACCTGACAGTACCATGTCTAATATACGATCTCTGGGATATTATTTGGATGAGGGAATATAGATACACGGTAACTATGGACAGCTAGGTCCGATGGATTTGATCCCCCTGTACCATCTGGGGACTACGGCATAGTGGCCTAATACGTCCATAGTCGATGAGTCGAGTGAATTATTATGGGGATAATAATTCACTATATCAAAAGGAGTTCTGATGGGAGTGATTCACGGCCAGCTTGGTATCGGGCCTAAAGGGTCACACACATATAGTGGATGCTTCAGCGAATAGAGGATTGGATGAAGATCCAATTAGCCCCTATTCTCATTATATGAGACCCTAAGCTGATGGGCTCCTTGATTAAGGCCCAATTATAGGCCTAAGGAGATTATTGTATAGAGATCCAATAATACAAGGTTAGTGGGTTATTGGATGAAGATCAAATACCCACTAAGGAAGGAGCCTTAGGGTTTTGGTGTCTCTCTACAAATAGGAGGGGAGACTTATGGTTGATAGGCTGCAGCTTTAGCCACCACCTTCGATTCTCCTCTCTCCCTCTGAGCAAGAGTTGCAAGACTAGATTGGAGGAGATTTGCTGCAGAGATCCATCGTGTGGATACCGCTAGAGAGGAGAACGCTTGACCTTCTTCATCTTTTCTATCCGCATCTGGAATACATGGATATACGATCTCCCTAGGTAAAACCAATCTCTCACACATCATGGTTTTATCGATTTTTGTGTTTTTCACGGGACCCCAATCTTTTGCACGACGATTTGATCTGCATGGGAAATCAATTTTTGTTTTGATTTTCGCTGCACATGTGATGCACCCGCTAAGGTTTCCCAACAGTGGTATCAGAGCCATGGTTTTCGTGTGAAAGATTGGTTTTAAACTGCGTCTGATGAGATTGAATCATTTAGAATCGTTCTACGTATTCTTGCTAGGTTTTTGCAGCGAAGGCAACGAGGAGAAGGGGCAGCCGGGCATGGCTTGGCGACCTGCAAGGGGGTGGTCGGTTGCAGCCAAGGCCCCCCTTGCAAGGGCCGACCGGGCGACCGCCCGCAGAGGCAGCAGCCCGTAAGGAGCGTCCACCCGTAGGGGCAGCAACCGCCCGCGGGCATGACTGGATGCGGCCAGGCCCCCTGCAAGGGGCGGCCACCCGCAGGGGCAGTAACCCGCCAGAGGGCGATCGGCTGCGGGCACGACGCCAGTAGGAAGGCCGTCTGTGGGCAAAAGCACCGCCCGCTGCCAGCGGCCAGGCCGCATGGGCAGCATCACTTGCGGGCACGGCGCCGATCGCAGGGGCGGTTGCCGGCGGGCAAGGGCAGTTGTCGCCTGCGCAGGGGCAGCGGCGACGCAGAAGTGGGTAAAGAGAGGGTGAGGGCATCCTTTTGAGAAAAGGATGATCCTGCCCCTCTGAATTTTAAAAATTCCGAGGACTGTTCTCATGTACAGAATTTCAAAAATACTCTCAACGATTCTGAAAATTTCGAGGATTGTCCTCATGTACAAAATTTTAAAAATACCCTTGATAATTTTAGAAATTTTGAGGACTATCCTCTCATCCAGAATTATAAAAATGCCCTTGATAATTCTAGAAATTCTGAGTATATCCTGAATTCCAGAAAAATAATTAATTAAATAGTTTAATTAATTATTATATATATATCTAGTAATCTTACATATGATGTGATGTATGATGTGGATGGATGATCTTGAGCCATGTGTTGTGATGTGTATAATTATGATTATTATTATTATTGGGGCCTACAAGCATGCGTTTTTATCGTTTATTGTTGGGCCTGCATGCTTGTGATTATATGTAATTACATGGAGAGGCATAGCAGGAGCGTGGAGGTGACAACGGGACCCACGATGCCGTGACGGGAGATTATGGCACATGGTGATGCGACGATCCGATGAAACCGATAATGACGAGATCGACAATCACAGGGCATGGAGATGCGCCAATGCACACATGATCCTATTGTGAGTGATTAGGCCCATTGGCTCGGGCTTAATCATATTAGGTGGTGACTCATAATCATCTAGTATGGCTTGCATATGTGATGTGTAATACACCTACTAGATATATCTATATATATATTTGCATGTGATGTAGATATATATTAAATATGTATATGTGTGACACGACATATTAGGAGACCTATACGAATCAAAAACCCCTACTATGATAATATTAAGTCGGTAAGCGTGAGGCAATAAGATTGACCCACGTGGCCTTCCATCGTTATAGGAAGAAATTGAATCACGACATAGGTTGAGTTGGTCGAGTCCCTCGAGGCTCACCTATCTACGTGATTGAGTTCTTACCTACAATATAGAGATGTCACCGGTGACCTGAGGACATGGTATGCTTGGTCGAGTCCCTCGAGGGCATATCATCAAATCAGACTCATCTTGTAATGATGGTGATGACTTAACTGAATATCATGGTTGGTCGAGTCCCTCGAGACCATGATGATTCGGAGGCCGAACGTGACGAGAATCACAAAGAGTTGTGATTGGCAAGAGTTGCCTATCTTTTGGGCTTAGTGTAATTGGTCGAGTCCCTCGAGGTTGCACTAAGATGCCAATTGGATCCCGATCCCCACTAGGAGTCTGTCGGAGACTTCTGTCTCACGTGTCAAAGGTGTCGCGTGATTCGCTACGAAAATAGTAGGAGTACATTAAGATAGAAGTCCATATCTTAATTAGTATTTACTGTAAAATCTGCATGTTATTTATTATTGCTATATCTTATTTTGTCAAAAATATGTTGCTCACAAACCCCCTACATGGCATACTTGATGCCAACCGCCTCACTGGTCCAAACTATACAGATTGGCTCTGCAATTTGAGAATTATTCTCACGACAGAGAAAATCGTATATGTCCTTGATACAATTTTGCCTATGCCGAAAGAAGGGGCAGGCGAGGATGAGATTGCTCGCTATGTGAAGTATATAGATGATTCCACATTGGAAAAATGTTATATGTTGGCCTCCATGACTCCTGAGTTACAAAGGCAACATGAGAGCATGGATGCAGATTCTATCCTTCTTCATCTCTGACAGTTGTTTGAGAAATAGGGAAGAACTCAAAGATATGAGATATCTAAGAAACTCTTCCAAGCCAGGATGACAGAAGGGACATCAGTTGAGAACCATGTCCTAAAAATGATAGAGTGGATTGAGAAACTCATAGGTCTAGGAATAGTCCTTGAGGATAACCTGTGCGTTGATCTTATACTTCTGTCCCTACCAGATTCTTTTTCTCACTTCATCATGAACTTTAACATGAGCAAGTTTGAGGTGACTCTCCCTGAGCTCCTTAATATGTTGAGGGAAGCTGAGAGTGCCATCAAGAAGGAGAAGTCAGTTCTCTATATTGGTGAGACGAAAAAGAAAAGGAAGAGGAAGGGCAAAGAAAGACCAGGTAAGGCAAAGGTTGCCAAGAAATACCCGGAAAAGGACAAAGGAAAATGCTTCCACTATGGCCAAGACGGATATTGGAAGAGGAATTGCAAAGACTACCTTGTAGATAAGGTGAAATAAAAGCTTAGAGAAGCTTCATGTATATTCATGATCAGTCTTCACTTGTCAGATTTTCATGATAACACATGGGTATTGTATACTGGGAGTATTTATCATATCTGTAATTCGTTGTAAGTTCTAGCAAGACCTAGGAGACTGGCTAGAGGCAAGATGGACCTCAAGATGGGTAATTGAGCAAGAGTTGCTACAGTTGCCGCTAGGGAGGTCACCCTATATCTGCCTTATGGAGCTATCATTGCATTGGATGCATGCTATTTTGTTCTCTCTATTATCAAAAATATTATATCCATCTCTTGTTTAACAATTAGTGGATATAAATTAGTTTTTGAGAATAATAGTTGTTCAATAATTATGGATGATGAGATCATCACTAGAGGGACCCTTGTAAATGGCTTATATGTGTTAGATACTTCTCCACACATCATGAATATAAATATGTCTAAGAGGAAAAGAGATGAGGTGAATAATTCAAACCTATGGAATTATAGGCTAGGTCATATATATGAGGGAATGATTCAAAAGTTGCTGAAAGATGGATACTTAGATCCATTTGACTATGAGACATATGCAACTTGCGAACCTTGCCTTCGTGGGAAGATGACCAACTCTCCTTTTAGTGGGACTGGAGAGAGAGCCACCGAGTTATTGGAACTCATACAGAGTGATGTATGTGGTCCCATGTCGACTTAGGCTATAGGTGGTTACTCATATTTCATTACATTCACTGATGATTTCTCTAGGTATGGACATGTGTACTTAATGAAGTACAAATCTGAGACCTTTGAGAAATTCAGGGAATATAAGAATGAGGTAGAGAACCAAATTGAAAAGAGTATTAAGACTCTTCAATCAGATCGACAAGGAGAGTACTTGAGTATGGAGTTCACCCATTTCCTCAGGGTCAATGTGATTCTATCCAAGTGGACACCTCCTTATATACCTTAGCTCAATGGTGTATCAGAAAGGAGGAATCGCACGTTGTTAGACATGGTACGGTCCATGATGAGTTTCGCTGACCTACCTTTTTCATTTTGGGGGTACACCCTAGAGACTGCAGCTTACCTTCTTAACAGAGTTCCATCAAAGTTGGTAGTGTCTACACCATATGAGATATGGAAAGGGAAGAAGCATGATCTTAAGATTGTTAAGATTTGGGGCTATCCTACACATGTTAGAAGACACAACCCCGATAAGTTGGAATCAAGGACAGAATGGTGCACATTCGTGGGATACCCAAAGGAAACTTGTGGGTATTATTTCTATCATTCCGTGGACCGAAAGGTCTTTGTTGCCAAGAGAGTTATGTTCCTTGAGAAGGAACACGTTCTTGGTGGAAACAGTGGGAGTGAGATAGAATTGAGCGAGGTTGGAGAACCTAGCTCAAGCACCATTCCAGAGCCCGAGTCTGTTCAGGTACTTAACACACAAGTTCCAACTTTATGTAGGTCTAATAGAGTATCTCACCCTCCTGAAAGATATGTGGGATATATCAGTGGAGATGACTCTCAGGATGTTGATCCTCAGACCTACGAGGAGGCTATTATGCGTATAGACTCCGGGAAGTTACAACAAGTCATGAATTCTAAGATGGATTCCATGTACTCTAACAAGGTTTGGAACCTTGTGGATGCACTTGAGGGTATTATACCCATAAACTGCAAATGAATCTTCAAGAAGAAGATCGGAGTGGATGGAAAGGTAGAGACATATAAAGCAAGGCTGGTAGCTAAAGGATATCGTCAAAGACAAAGAGTTGACTATGATGAAACGTTTTCACCTGTAGCCATGCTTAAATCCATTAGAATTATTTTGGCTATTGCAGCACACTATGACTATGATATCTGGTAGATGGATGTCAAAACGGTATTCTTCAATGGCAACCTTGAGGAGGAGGCGTATATGATACAACCAGAGGGATTCGTATCCAAAGATAGTCCAGATAAAGTGTGCAGGTTGCTTAGATCCATTTATGGATTGAAGCAAGCTTCCAGAAGTTGGAACATAAGATTTGCTGTGGTGATCAGATCTTATGACTTCGTTAAGAACGAAGATGAGCCTTGTGTGTATAGGAAGGTAAGTGGGAGCGCTATCACCTTCTTGATGCTATATGTGGATGACATCCTAATCATTGGAAATGATGTATGAATGCTCTCCACAGTAAAGGCTTGGCTATCTAGAAACTTCTCCATGAAAGACTTAGGAGAAGCATCCTATATTTTGGGGATCGAGATCTATAGAGATAGATCCAAAAGGATGCTTGGCTTGTCCCAATCTAGGTACATAGACTCCATTGTCAAAAGGTTTGGCATGTAGAATTCCAAGAGAGGTCTTATACCGATGAGACATGGAATATCACTTTCTAGGAGTATGTCCCTAAAGACTCCTGAAGAAAGGGCAGACATGGATAAGATACCTTATGCCTCAGCGATAGGGTATATCATGTATACGATGCTATGTACCAGGCCTGATATAGCACATGCTCTGAGTGTCACGAGCAGATATCAGGTAGATCCAGGTTTAGAACACTCGAAGGCAATAAAGTGTATCCTTAAGTACTTGAGATGGACTAAGGATCTTTTACTGGTATATGGAGGAGGTAGCCTCTAGGTTGAGGGCTACATGGACTTGAGTTTTTAGTCCAACATTGATGATAGCAAGTCAAATTCAGGGTATGTTTTCACCCTGAATGGAGGAGTAGTAAGCTGGAAGAGTTCCAAGCAAGATACTACTGCTGACTCGACCATAGAGGCGGAATACATTACTGTAGTAGAAGCAGCAAGATGAAGGGGTGTGGATGAAGAAGTTCATCAAGGATTTAAGAGTCATACCAAGCAGCGTGGAGCTGACTCCCATATATTGTGACAGCGATAGGGCGATAACTCTAGCAAGGGAACCCAGGTCTTATAATAATTGTTCTAAGGAGGTTCCATCTGATTAGAGCGATCATGGCCCGAAAAGATATAGCAATGGAAAGAGTTTCATCCGAAGATAACATTACAGATCCATTGTTGAAGCAACTGGCTCAGATTGTATTTGAGCGTCACAAGGGTCTGATGGGGATCAGACACATAGGTGAATGACTTTTGGTCAAGTGGGAGATTGCTGGTTATAGGTGCCTTGCAAGCCAATCACGTGAGTGATGTCACGTGTGACACGCGGTATGATCTTTTTGCTTATGATTAATATTGGCATATTCTCACATTATCTGTTACATATATATTATGATGTCCTTGGTTCTGTGCAATGGGAGCCGGATCGTGATGAGATCACGATAATGAGATCGATTCACCTTTAAACATAGATCCTAAATAATCCTAGTCATAGGTTACTCAAGAGAGACATTGAGATGACCAGATAGATCAGTGTACTATATACACATCCATATGATAGAGGCGGCTGGTCTCATAGCCACTTGTGTGAAGACACTAAGGATATAGTACATATGCTCATTAGAGAATGAGTTCACTGATTTACCCGCTTATGGAATGCTGTATGGTTAATGATACCTAATATCAGACAGTAATTCCATAGTCCCAGTTGTGTCTCTGGTCCTTAGACATGAGACACTAAGGAGGCCTTGTATGAGTACTCTTTTCTTTGACGCCAGACTTACAAGTTTGGAAAGTTTCAAATCTGGTACGACTGGTTATCAGGATTGGTAGCCAACCTTACGAAGGCAATTGAGTGTCAATAAAGGATCATCCACTCTCGGTATCATGAGAGGAATATCCCATATGTGCTTGCTCAGACAAATCCCTAGCCAGGGTCATTCGGATTGAGAGAGAATGAGTTCTCCGGTAGAATCCGAATAGAGCAAGATAAACTAATTCCGTATGTGACCTGACAGTACCATGTCCAATATACGATCTCTGAGATATTATTTGGATGAGGGATTATAGATACACGATAATTGTGGATAAACAGGTCTGATGGATTTGATCCCCCCTATACCGTTGAGGACTATGGCGTAGTGGCCTAGTACGTCCATAGTCAATGAGTCGAGTGAATTATTATAGGGATAATAATTCACTATATCAGAAGTTCTGATGGGAGTGACTCACAGCCAGCTCGGTACCTAGAGGGTCACACACATATGGTGGATACTTCAGCGAATAGAGGATTGGAGGGAGATCCAATTAGCCCCTATTCTCATTAGATGAGACCCTAAGCTAATAGGCTCATTGATTAAGACCCAATTATAGGCCTAAGGAGATTATTGGATAAAGATCCAATAATGCAAGGTTAGTGGGTTATTGGATGGAGATCCAATACCCACTAAGGAAAGAGCCCTAGGTTTTTGGTGGCTCTCTATAAATAGGAGGGGAGACTCATAGTTGATAGGCTGCAGCTTTAGCCACCACCTCCTATTCTCCTGCCTCCCTCTGAGCAAGAGTTGCAAGACCAGATTAGAGGAGTTTCGCTATAGAGATCCATCGTGTGGATACCGCTAGAGAGGAGGACGCTTCACCTCCTTCATCTTCTCCATCCGGATCTGGAATACAAGGATATACGATCTCCCTAGGTAAAACCAATCTCTCACACATCACGATTTTATCGATTTTTATATTTTTCTCGCGACCCCAATCTTTTGCACGTCAATTTGATCTGTGTGGGAAATCGATTTTTGTTTTGATTTTTGTTGCGCATGTGATGCACCCGCTGAGGTTTCCCAACAATTCTCTTTTCTTCTTTCTTATTTATAATGACAAAGGGGAGAAAGGAAATCACTAGCATTTCAAGAGATTGATAAGTCTATTTATTTCATTTTGAATCTCCTGAAAGTGATTTTGATTATTTGAATTTGAATGAGTTTTTACCTATATCATGATTTTGATTCATTGGAATTATAACTTGAAATCTTTTACGAATCAAAATCTCTTATTATGTGTACTCGTATTATTTAAAAGGAGAATTTTTATATAAATCATGATCTTGACAACTTAAGATTTCTTATGCATAAATCAAGTAATTTTATTTGTTTCTCCTATGATTTATCTCTTGATATTCATTAATTTTCTTCATGAATTATATATCTATCACCATGTTAATTTTTCTTGATATATTTCATGTGATGTTTTGAAAAATGATGTAATGTGAAAAGTTTTACGCTATTGTAACCATCCCTTCTTTCTGACAATGTCAAAGGGGGAGCAAAACTTGCTAGCTTGCTTATCTCAAAAGAGAAGCAAGAAGTGTTATCTTGCAAATCTCATGAGAAGCAAAAATTTTGCTTAACCTCACATTCTGAAAAAAAAACATAATAAGAGAAGTAACACTTGCCAACGTGTTAGCTTGCATGATGTAAATTTGCTAGCTTGAACATTGCAAAGGAAGCAAACATTTGCTAGCTTGCACTTCTCAAAAGAGAAGAGATAACTCACTAGCTTGCATGTTCTAAAATGATTATAAATTTACTAAATTGCTAAGCTTTTATATATCAAAAACTTGCTAATTATACTTCTCCCTTTTTTATGACAAAGGGGGAGAAGGTACGATGATGTGAAATCATGTATAATGATCATGCATATAATGATGATTTTAAAAATATACATGATGATTTGGAATAATACTCATGATCTTATTCTGATGATATGATATATTGCATATGATGTTTTTCAAAACCCCCTCCTTGATTATATCTTCTTATGTATAAAAAAAGGGAAAAAAGATTCCATGAGAAAAATAGGTTTTTATCCTATTATAGGGGAGCAATGTGAAATTTATTATGTAAAGATATGAAAATCTTACATGTAAGTGGACATCGGTGTGCCTCAAGGAGGAGGACTCGGGGAGTGGACATAGGCCGATTGAGACCGAACCACTATAAATGTAAGTGTGCTTTAATTGTTTTACTTATTACATTTGATTGCTCTCTATTTAGATACGAGCCTCAATCTCTCTACTTCTTTCAAATTGGCTTTAAATTGATTTTGTCGAAATAAAAAGAAAAGCTTCCGTTGTTTGCTCTCTACTCTACGAAAGAAAGTTTTTAAACGAGCACTATAACTCTTGCAATAATTCATCCCCCCAAAACCCACACACCCCCACCCCCCCCTCCCTCCTCCTCTTAGTGCCAATTGATTCTAATAGGCCAAACGAGGGTGTGGCTGATAATTGTTGTAGTGAAGATGGTGATAAATTATAGCAAGGTGGTTGAGATGAAGGTGCTGTTGGCGACAACGGATGCAAATGGCAAGGGAAGTGACTTCGGAATCACAGTAGGAACACCAAGGATTGCTGCTTTGATACTAGATGATAGGAACCCAAAGGTTTCTACTGAAGATAAATGATCACTGTAGGGGCAATGGCAGAGTGGATAAACAGCGAGATACCAAAAACACTGCTCTGATACTAGATGATAGGAACCCCTAGGGTTCTATCATGGATGGAGATGGAAAAGGGGGGATAAACGATCACTTCGAGGGGATCGAGTCTCCTTGATATCTATAAGGGATCGACCCTCCTAGGGTTTTGGCCTATTGGGTAAAGCATATTTTCTTCATTGTTTGCTCAAAACAAAATAGTTACACCCTTATTTATAGAGACTCTTAACCAACTTCTAATTGAACTTGGACTCCTAAAATAGACTCCTACTTGGACTCCTAATCCTCCTACTATGACTCTTAATTGACTTGACTGGGTTAACCAACATGACTCAATAAAGAATATGACTCAATAGATGAGGACCCAACCCTATTAGGGTCCTATCAGGGGTCTCTTCATAAGCCCTATAAATATGCTTGTAACTCTTCTTTTTAGAGAAAGATGAAATATTCATATTTAATTAGAGCTCTTGTAGCCGAAACCTAGGAGGGTCGATCCCCTATAGAGATCAAGGAGGGTCGATCCCCTACAGCGATTTATCTATCTACGATAAAAACTTCTAGATTCTATCATTGAGTCCTTCGAGGCTCACCTATTTTCGTGATTCGAGTTCTTTCCTATGATATAGAGATGTCACTAGTGACTTGAGGACATGGTTTGCTTGGTTGAGTCCCTCGAGGGCATATCATCAAATCAGACTCATCTAATAACGATGATGATGACTTAACCGAACATCATGGTTGGTCGAGTCCCTTGAGGTCATAATGGTTCAGAGGTCGAACAAGACGAGAATCATAATGACTTATGATCGTCAAGAGTTGTCTATCTTTTTGGGCTTAGTATGATTGGTTGAGTCCTTCAAGGTTACAATAAGACATCGATTGGATTTCGATCCTCACTGAAAGTCTGTCGGAGACTTCCATTTCATGTGCTGAGGGTGTCGTGTGATTCGCTAGAAAAATAGTGATAGTAGATTAAGATAGAAGACTATATCTTAATTGTTTATTTTTCTGTATAATCTGTATGTTTTTCATTTATACAATATCTTTGATTGTCAAAAACATGTTGCTTGTACACCTCCTACGTGGCATATTTGATGCCAACCGCCTCATTGGTCCAAACTATACATACTAGCTCCGCAACTTGGTTTTCATTCTCATAGCAGAGAAAATCATATATCCTTGACATGATATTGCCTATAACAGAGGAAGGGGCAAGTGAGGATTAGATCACACGATATGTGAAGTATATAGATGATTATACTTTAGTTAAGTGTTATATATTGGCCTCTATGACTCTTGAGCTACGGAGGCAACATGAGAACATGGATGTCAATTTCATCCTTCTTCATCTTTGCCAGTTGTTTGAGGAACATAGAAGAACTCAAGGATATAAAATATCTAAAGGTCTCTACCGCACTAGGATGACAGAGAAGACATTAGTTCAGAACCATGTCTTGAGGCTGATTTAGTAGACTGAGAAACTCACAAGTCTAGGAATGATCCTAGAGGATAACCTGTGCATTCATCTTATACTTCAGTCGCTACCAGATTTTTTTTCTCAATTAATTATGAATTTTAATATGAACAAGCTTGAGGTGACCATCCTTGAGCTCCTCAATATGTTGAGGGAGGCTGAGAGCACCAGAAGCCACACTAGGTAAGGCAAAGGTTGCCAAGAAAGACTCGAGAAAAAGAGAAACTACAAAAAGTGTAACCTTGCAGAGAAGGCAAAACAAAAGCTTAGAGAAGCTTTGGGTACATTCATGATCAGTCTCCATTTGTTAGATTATTATAAAAATATATGGTTACTATTAAATATCAGATTTTGATGATGAAACCAATTGGTGTGTTTATAATCTAACATATGTGTTAGATATAAGTGATGCAGGATTAACTACAATTGGGAAAAGATAAAATAATTAAGGAAGAATCTGTCGTTGGGCTGGAGTCAAGATCGGGCATTGGGTTGGGTTCGGACGATATAGTGGGAGCTCGTCGGGAATTCGTCGGAGGTTGCCGGGAGTTTGCCGTTAGGTGGTTGGGAGCTCACTGGGAATTAGCCAGAGGTTGCCGGAGTTCACCGATAGGTGGTCAGGAGCTCGCTGGGAGTTCGTCGGAGGTTTGTTGGGAGCTTTTCGATAGGAGATAGAGAGCTCGCTCGGGTTCGCCCGAAGGATGCCGAGAGTCCGTCAAAAGATTGATTGATATGCAAGATAACGAAGATTGTATGTTGTAATTATTTATCTTAAGTATCATAGTTAGCATCTTGCTTTGAGTCCTAATTTAAGTTAGTTTTGGAGAAATCATACTGACTCAAGTAGGGGCCAATTGGGTCCACTTTGGGTTTGATTTGAGCTCATGATAGAGCTCATTTCAATAACCTAGAAGAAGGTATAATCGGGTCAAAAGAATGTACAACTCAAGGTACGATTCTTGGGATTTTGAGCGATTGTATTGCTAGTCGGTGATAGTACCACCACCAATTCCTAGCAGTAGTACCATCACTGCCTAAAAACCCAGGCTCTGTTCGGTAGTGGTACCACCAGTACCGACGGTGGTATCGCTTGTATCCCGAAATTTTGTGGTGTTTGATTTTTTTGCTCAATTTCTGAAGCCAATTGGGGTCTATAAGTACCCCAAGTATTCTTACATGGAAAAGCAAGAAAGTGCTAAGAAAGTGGAAAAATTATTTGGGTAAATTATGTGAAAATTAATTGAGAGCTTCCCTTTGTCTTTCAAGTGGAAAGTGAGTTTAAGGGAAGAGTTGATTGAGTTGTAAATGTTGATCTCCTGAGCCTGAGCAAAGGAGAGTGTCAAGGTTGTTCTCCTAAGCTTGTGAAAAGGAGACAAGTGTGCAAAGGGGTGTTTGATCTTCACCCATGAAAGAAGATCGATAGTGGACATCGGTTGACCTCAAGTGAAAAGGGATCGAGTGGACGTAGGTCAAAGTTTTGACCGAACCACTATAAAATATTGTTAGCATCTCTTCCTTGTCCTTCTTTCTATTTGTTCTTGATTTTAGTAGCTTATAACTAGTTCTAAGAAAAGCTCGAGCTTCTCCATTCGATTATAAATCGTTTTTAATTTGCTCTTAATGAATTCTAGCCAAAAGCACTTTCAAATTTTATTTTACTTCAAGTGAAATTTTTTGAATCGAGTTTTTCTTTTAACACTTGCACCACCACCCACCCCCACCACCACTCAATCCTAACAGTTGGTATCAGAGCCACATTCGACTCAATTGGATTAACACCCAAGTGAGTTAAATGGCTATTTTTGGTATTAACAAGGATCATTACATCATACATCCCCCTATATTCAATGGGATGAAATACACCTATTGGAAAACTAAGATGAGAATTTTTTTTATTTTATGGATTTTGAGTTATGGAATTTAGTTGATAATAGCTTTCAGAAGTCTTCCAATCTTATAAATGATTTGAATGATTATGAAAGAAAGATATTTTCTTTAAATGCCAAAGCTATGAATGTTTTGTTTTATGTTTTAGACAAAAATAAATTTAATAGGGTTTCTACTTGTGATTCGGCTTTTAATATATGAAACTCATTAGAAGTCACACACGAAAGCACGAGTAAAGTAAATGAATAAAAAATGAATCTCTTAGTATATAATCATGAAAAGACATGTAAAGACGAACATGAGAATAACCTTCCAAAGAATATGAAGAAATTAACATTGAGAACACAAGAAGAACACATTCCAAAGAATAGAAAGGACATTGAACTAAAAATTAAAGAAGACTCCTCGAGTGAAACCCGAGTGATGAGAACTATGATATTGACCTTATGACAAAAGAACCTAAAAAATTCATGAAAAGTAACAAAACAAAACAAGATATTAAAAACAAAAATGAACTCAAGGAAGACACAACCTCTTGCTATGAACACAAGAAGTCAGGGCACTCCGAAGATCAAGAGGACAACCAAGAAGAAATGACGAACCACGCACTCATGGCCATCAATGATAAGGTAAGTGACTCACCCGAAACCTCTTTTACATTTAATAAGTTGCTTAATGTCTTTCATGAATTATTTGATGAGTGTAAAAAGATTAGTAAAGCTTATAAATTATTGGAAAACCTCAGCAGGAGCATCACATGTGTAGCGGAAATCAAACCAAAAACCCATTTCCCACATAGATCAAATTGTCGTGTAAAAGATTGGGGTCGCGAGAAATAAAATGCAAAACCAAAAAACCGCATCATGTGTAAGAGATTAGTTACCTAGGAGATCGTATATCCTTGTATTCCAGATCCGGATGGAGAGGATGAAGGAGGTCAAGCGTCATCCTCTCTAGTGGTATCCACACGATGGATCTCTGCAGCGAAACTTCTCCAATATGATCTCGTAACTCTTGCGCAGAGGGAATGAGGAGAATAGGAGGGGGAGGCTAAGGCTGCAGCCCATCAATCATGAGTCTCCCCTCTTATTTATAGAGAGCCACCAAAAAACCATAGGGCTCCTGCCTTAGTGGGTATTGGATCTTCATCCAATTATCCACTAACCTTGCATTATTGGATCTCTATCCAATGATCTCCTTAGGCCTCTAATTGGGTCTCAATCAAGGAGCCCATCAGCATAGGGTCTCATCTAATAAAAATATGGGCTAATTGGGTCTTCATCCAATCCTCTATTCATTGAAGCATCCACCATATGTGTGTGACCCTCTAGGCCTGATACTGAGCTAGCCTTGAGTCGCTCCCATCATAACTCCTTCTGATAGAGTGAATTATTATCCCCATAATAATTCACTTGACTCATCGACTATGAACGTACTAGGCCACTACGCCATAGCCCCAAATGGTACAGGGGGAATCAAATCCATCGGACCTGTCTGTCCACAGTTACCGTGTATCTATAATCCCTTATCCAACTAATATTCCAGAGACTATATATTTGACATGGTAATTTCAGGTCATATACGGAATCCGTCATAGTCTCGCTCTAATCAGATTCTCCCGAAGAACTCTTTCTATCTCAATCCAAATGACAATAACTAGGGATTTGTCTGAGCAAGCACATATGAGATATTCTTCTCATGATACCGATAGTGGATGATCGATCCTCTATTGACACTCAATTATCTTCGTAAGGTTGGCTATTAATCCCAATAACCAATTATACCAGATCTGTAACTTTCCAAACCTACAAGTCTGGCGTCAAAGAAATTAGTACTCATATAAGGCATCCTTAGTGTCTTAAGTCTAAGGATCAGATACACAACTGGAATTATGAAATCATTGTCTGACATTAGGTATTATTAACCATACAACATTTCATAAGCGGATCAATCAATGAACTCATTCTTCAATTAGCACTTGTACTATATTCTTAGTTTCTTAATTTAAGTAGCTTTGAGACCAGCTGTCTCCATCATATGGACAGGTATATATTACATCGGTCTGTCCGGTTATCTCGATGTCCCTCTAGAGTAACCTATGATCGAAATTATTTAGGATCTATGTTTAAAGGTGAATCATTCTCATTATCGTGATCTCATCACAATCCGATTCGCATTGCACAGAACCAAGGACATCATAGTATATATTCTACAAATAATACAATGTGAGAATGTGTTAATATTAATCATAAGCAAAAAGATCACACCATGTATTTCTTGCTAGTAAACTTGAAATGGATCATGCATTAATTGCTAGTAAACTTGAAACCATGCATGACGCATCAACACCATGTATTTCTTGTTCTAAATGTGAGACGCTAGATGCAACTAAAAAAGAAAATATCATATTACGATAAATATTAGAAAAGTTTAAAATAGACAATATATCTCTAAATATTATCTTTACCAATAAGGGTATGTTGATAGGAAGGAAAGTATTGGCTTTGTAAGTAGCACTCAACAAAAGCCAACTATCTTGGTTAAATGACCCATATTACACTCTTTATCCGAAAACAAATAGAATTTTTGTGATAAACTTGGACATTTTGCTTATACATACTCATTTAGAAGGTATAGTCCACATAATTTGGTTTGGGTTTCCAAACAAACTATAAACAACTCAAAACCATTAGTAAAAATAGGTAAACCTTTTCATGAGGGACCCAAAGTCAAATGGGTATCTAAAACATAACTCACGTCATTGTAGTTTTGTCTCCAAATGGAGGCTAGGAGCACAAAGTGGTATCATGATAGTGGATGCTCAAAGCATATGACTTAAGATCTAACACATTTTTCAAGCTTACTAGCCCAAAATAATGAAAATAAGAAAAGATTATTTGAATCAAGATAATTGAAACTTGATGATCTTTGTTTTGATTATAATAAATCTTTTTAAGATAGTTCATCGTTATACAACTAATCTTGATTATTTTTCGATAATGCATAATTAGAGCATGCTAGTACAAAAACGAATTAGAACTAAAGAACTTGAGCTATTTTTAATGAGAAACTATCTATGTTGCCTTGATTGAAATTTTTTGAAAAATGATTTTGATGATGATTTTTTATGTGTTTTCAAATGATTTGTTTTTATATAGGAGATGATTGACTCATTAATATACAAGGACAAAAAAATTGTTGACTTGCTCATCTCAAAAGAGAAGAATGCACTTTCATTAAAATTGTTGACATTAGATAGGATTGATAGTTTGAAATAGGTTGCACATTGTATAGATTATTATTGAATGATTGATTTGACAATTAGATAGGTGGTATGATTAAATGTTTGATTGTTCTTAAATTGAGGTTTGAAATAAAATAAAAAAATCATGCTTCTCTTCCTAGTATTCTTGAAAAATTAAAAAAAATTAAAATGAGAATGATAATTGCATGTTAACTCCTTGCACTAAGTGTAGAGAGTTAGACTCACATAAGAAGGAAAATGTATTAATGTTAAATTGAATCTTTTGTTTGAAGATATTTTATTGTTTTAAATATGTTATATTCATGATCTTGATTATTTCTTTTGAAATGAAATTAGTTTTTGTTTTAAATGACAATCCATAGATTTGGCATAAAAGATAAAAGCATTCTTGTAAGAAATAAATCATGTGAATTAAAATAATAAAAAGAGAAAAAAATCTTCTAAAATTTCTCAATCAAGTTTTCAAGAGATAAAGTGATGAATCTGTATACTATTATTGTTGGATCTCTTAAACTACAAAAGTGATTTTGATGATTTGAAATTTGAATGAGATTTTCTTCTAACTGAATCATAAACTTTCTCCTTGACTTCTTGACTTGAGGTATCTCTTATGGGAATAAAATTTTCAACTTCTATGATTCTTCCTTTTACCATTTACTAAAAAGGAGATTTATGATCTTGAAAAGTATAACTTGAGATTTTTATATAAATCAAGAACGTTCGCTATGATTATTATATTTTATTAAAAATAGAGTAATCTAAATGAATCATATATTTTTTTAGATCTCTCTTGTATGAATCAAGATTATTTACTATTTGATCTCTTAAGTCTCATTTTCTTTATTTACTAAAAATAGGAGATTTGTTAAAATAAATGATGTCTTTTGGTACTTGTGAACTGATCTTTCATATTATAGTTTTAATGACATGTTTTTCATCATATAATTCCTCTGTACTTATGGTTGTAATTAGAATATTGATTTAAAAGAACAGATTTTGTACCCTTCTTTTTGACAATAAAAAAGGGAGAAAAAATATTCTCTTGCAACAAAATCATTAAATAAGAAATAATTTGATTAGAAGAAAATTAGGAATGTTAAATCTTCCGAATGCATGAGTTGCTCTCATATTTTTTAGATTTCTCATTTTTGTAAAATGAGCTTCTTCTTAAAATTTACATGAGATAATTTTAGATCTTCCAAATGCATGAGTTGCTATCACATTTTTCAAATTTCTCATTTTTGCAACTTCTTCTTGAAATTTACTTGTGATGTTTTTAAATCATCGAAATGCATGAGTTGCTACCATATTTTATGGATTTCTCATTTTTGCAAAATGAGCTTCTTCTTGAAATTTACTTAGGATGTTTTTAAATCTTCCAAATGCATGAGTTGCTACCATATTTTTTGGATTTCTCATTCTTTCAAAATGAGTTTCTTCTTAAAATTTACATGAATCTTATGAATGCACGAGATGATTCTTTCCTCTTGAAACTACAAGTAGAAATGTGATATTTGATCTTTCAAGATGATTTTACATCATTCTTTCCTCTTGAAATTTACAAAAGAAAAATGCGATTCAAGAACTTTTTATTATGCTTGATATGTGATTCATGAGCTCTCTTTTGAATATTCCCTCTTAATATTTGATTCTTGGATTCTTGGATTCATGGATTCATGAGCTCTCTTTCGAATCCTCAAACTTAATTCTCTCTTTTTCTTCTTCTTATTTTTATAAAGGGGAAAATTGTATGATGATATATAATGAATATTTATGATAAATGTTCAAATATGTAGTAAATATTTATCATTTTTATTGATAACAAAGATGGAGAAATGGCATGATTGATGACATGCTAAGTGTTTTGTTTGAAAGTTTTATCATGTGATGAACATTTGTTTTGAACATTTATTTAGAAATAGTATGTTGAACATTTCGCCTTTTTGTTAATGAGAAAGGGAGAGAAATGGTATACTGATGACAAATGATGAATATTTATGATAAATGTTTAAATATGAGTTGAATATTTCTCCTTTCTATTGATGACAAAATGGGAGAAATGGTATATTGATGATGCTTGAAATGTTTATTATGTGAAACATATTTTGTTTGAAATTTTTATCATGTGATACCAAAAAGATGAATATTTGTTATTGATAATTTTATCATGTTATTGTATCATGGTGATGAATGGTTAAATTGTTAAAATTTTAATGTTTAGTCAATATGGTCAAAATGCTACCTTGAATTCAAAGGTGAATGGTTTTTTTTAATACAAGTTTGCTCTATATCAAATATGGCATTTAGATAGGGAGAGTTAAGGTTACCTTTGTCATCAATTAGTTGTCATCATAAAAAAAAAGATTATTGAATCTTGAATTTTGATGATGAAACCAATTGGTGTGTTTATAATCTAACATACGTGTTGGAGATAAGTGATGTAGGATTAATTACGACCGTGAAAAGGTAAATCAATTAAAGAAGAATCTATTTGTTGGGCCGGAGTCAAGATCGGGCATCAGGTCGAAAGAATCGGGGATAAGTCGAAGCATCAGACGATGTAGTGGGAGCTCACTGGGAGTTGACTAGTTGGAGAATGTAAGGATACAATGTAGGTGCTCATTGGAGAATGAGTTCACTGATTGATTTGCTTATGGAATGTCATATAATTAATAATACCTCATCAGATAGTGATTCCATAGTCTCTATTGTGTCTCTTGTCTTTAGACTTGAGACACTAAGGATGTCTTGTTTGAGTACTCCTTTCTTTGACACCAAACTTACAAGTTTGGAAATTTTCAAATTTGGTACAGCTAGTTATCGGAATTGGTAGCCAACCTTACGAAGAAAATTGAGTATTAATAGAAGATTATCCACTCTCGTTATCACGAGAGAAATATCTCATGCATTATCGCTCAAACAAATCCTCAATCGGTCATTTGTATTGAGAGAGGAGTTCTCTAGAGAATATGATTAAAGCGATAATATCATGCCTAATATATGGTCTCTAAGATATTAGATGAATAAAGGACTATAGATATAAGGTAATTGAGGAGAGACAAGTCCAATGGATAAGATCTCCTATATCGTTTGGAGACTTTGGCGCAACGACCTAGTACGTCAAATAGTCGATGAGTCGAGTGAATTGTTATGAGATAATAATTCATAGGGTTAGAATGAGTTCTGACAGGAAGGACTCACAGTTAGCTCAGTATTTGATCTAGAGGGTCACACACATATGATAAATGCTTCAGCGAATAGAGGATTGGATATGAGCTCCAATTATCCCCAATTCTCATTGGATGAGATCGAACATTGATGGGCTCCGTGCATGAGGCCCAGTTAGAGGCCAATTAAGATTATTGGATAGAAATCCAATAATCCAAGATTAGTGGGCAATTGGATGGAGATCCAATACCCACTAAGGTAGGATCCTTTGGGGTTTTAGTGACGCTCTATAAATAGCAGGTAGGGGCGGCACATAATTAATAGGCTACTACATCTTTGGTTGCCTCCTCCTATTCTCCTCTCTCCCTCACCTTCTCAGCTGACCAGCCCCTCTCTGGAGTGAGAGGGTAACGAAAAAGATAAAGGATCTTCTTCTATATTCGTTGCAAAAAGCTGCACAAGAGTTATGAGATTTGTGGCTGCGATTGAAGTATCGCTACAGCGATCCGTCATGTAGATACTGCAAGAGAGGAGGATGTTTGACCTCCTTTATCCTCTCCATCCGGATCTGAAAATTCAGGAATATACGATCTCCCTAAGTAAAAAATCTCTCATATGTAGTTTTTGATTTTATGATATTTTGTAAACCAATCTTTGCATGACGATTTGATCTACATGGGAAACTAATTTTGTTTTCATCTTCTACTATACATGTGATGCTCCCACTCGGTTTCCTAGTAGTCGTATCAAAGCCAAGGTTGTTTATTTAAAAGATTGGTTTTAAACTACGTGTGATGAGATTGATAGGCGTAAATTATTTTCTACGTACCTTGCTGTGACTTTCATGGTTAATCAGATCTGGATAACACCTTTTCTCGCTGTAAAAAGGTGATATATAGAGGTATTTTAAGGTTCTTTGATGTTAAAATTGTTGGCACAAAGAAGGGAGAAAAGGGCAACAATTGTTGCTGCTCTGTGGCATGGCCAAATGCTGCTTGTAGCCTTGACCAAGAGCAAGGTTGTTGCTCTCGGCCTGACCGAAGGCTGCAAAGCTAAGAGTAGCAACCTCTTGGACATGGCAGCAGCCTCTCGTGTAGCTAAGAGTCCTGGCTGCATGGGCAACCCTGGCAACTAGGGTTTCCTGGCTACCAAAGGTAACCCTACGACTATTATTTTGTAGCCGTAAGGGGTTGTTTGGGTGGCCAAAGTTGGCTTGCCGCCCATGGCAGATTACAACCATGGGGATGACTACAAAGGAGTTCCTTGTGGGCTAGGGTTTCCTAGCCTCCTAAGGTTCCCTTATGGCTAGGGAATCCTATTGGGAAACTATAGCCGGAGCATCACATGCGTAGTGGAAGATCAAAACAAATCCTATTTTTCACGTAGATCAAAATCATTGTGCAAAAGATTGGTACGTAGAAAGCCACAAAACTGAAAACTACATCATGTGAGAGATTGTTTATCTAGGGAGATCGTATATCTCTATTTTTCTAGATATAGATAGAAAGGATGAAGGAGGTCAAACGTCCTCCTTACTAGCAGTATCCACATGATGGATCACTATAGTGATACTCATCCAATCGCAGTAACAAATCTATCTTCAGTTACCATGTATCTATAGTCCCTCATCCAATTAATATCCTATAGACCATATACTAGGCATTGTACTATCAGACCATATACGGAATCTATCTAAGTCTCACTCTAATTAGATTCTCCCAGAGAACTCTCTCAATCCGATGAACCTAATCAGGGATTTCCCTGAGCCAAAGCATACGATATATTCCTCTCATGATATTAAGAGTGGATGATCCTCTATTGACACTTAATAAGGTTGGCTACTAATCCCGATAATCAGTTGTACTAGATTTAAAACTTTATCGATCTATAAGTTTAACATCAAAGAAAGGAGTACTCAAACAAGACATCCTTAGTGTCTCAAGTCTAAGGACTAGATATACAACTTGGACTATGAAATCAATGTCTAACGTCAAGTATCATTAATCATACAACAATTCGTGAGTGGATTAATTGGTGAAGTCATTCTCCAATGAGCACCTGCACTATATCCTTAGTGTCTCCACATAAGTGGCTGTGAGACCAGCTGCCTCCATAATATGGACAGGTATACAATACACCGATTTGTCCGATTGTCTTGATATCCCTCTCAAGCAACATATGACCAAGATTCATGGTCTCATTATCGTGAGATCACAATCTCATTATCGTGATCTCAACATGATCTGATTCTTGTTGCATAGAACCAAGGACATCATAATATAAATACTCAACATATAATATAATATAAAAATATACTAATAATAATAATACAATGAGACTGTGCTACATGTCACATGTGTCATCACTCATGTGATTGGCTTATAGGGCACCTATAACCAGCAATCTCTTACTTGACCTAAAGCCAATCACCTATGTGTCTGATCCCTATCAGACCCCTATGACGCTCAAAGATAATCTGAGCCAATGACTTTGTTAGTGGATCCACAATATTATATTTGGATAGAACTCTTTCCATTACTATCTCTTTTCGGGCTATAATCTCTTTAATCAGGTGGAACTTCCTTAGGATGTACTTAGACTTTTGATGAGACCTAGATTCCTTTGCTTGAGCGATCGCCCCGTTATTATCGCATTATATGAGAATCAACTCCACGTTGCTCGATGCGACTCCCAAATCCTTAATGAACTTCTTCATCCCACCCCTTCCTTTGTTGCCTTTGCTACAGAAATGTATTCCGCTTTTGTGGTCAAGTCAACAATTGTATCTTGCTTGGAACTCTTCCAGCTTACTGCTCTTCCATTAAGGTGAAAATATACCATGAGTTTGACTTGCTATCATCAATGTCGGACTAGAACTCAAGTTCGTGTAGCCCTCAACCTGGAGGCTACCTCCTCCTTGTACCAGTAAAAGGTCTTTAGTCCTTCTCAAGTACTTAAGGATACACTTTATTACATTCTAGTGTTCTAAACCTAGATCCGCCTGATACATGCTGTGACACTCAAAGCATATGCTATATCAGGCTTGATACATAGCATAGCATATATGATAGACCCTCTCACTAAGGTATAGGGTATCATATTCATGTCTACCCTTTCTTCAAGAGTCTTTGGGGACATACTCATAGAAAGTGATATTTCATGTCTCATCGGTATGAGACATCTCTTGGAATTCTTCATGCCAAACATACTGACAATGGAGCCTATGTACCTAGACTAGAACAAACCAAACATCCTCTTGGATTTATCTTTATAGATTCGGGTCCCTAAAATATAGGATGCTTCTTGTAAGTCATTCATGGAGAAGTTTATGGATAGCCAAACCTTTATTGTGGAAAGCATTCCAACATTATTCTCAATAATTAGATGTCATCCACATACAACACCAAGAAGGTGATAGTGCTCCTACTTACCTTCCTATACACACACAAGGCTTATCTTCATTCTTTAACGAAGTCATAAGATATGATAGTCAAATCAAATCTTATGTTCCAACTGCACACTTTATTTGGACTCTCTCTGGATATGAATCCCTCTGGTTATATCATATACATCTCTTCCTCGAGGTTGTTATTGAGGAATGTAGTTTTCACATCTATTTATTAGATCTTATGGTCATACTATGCTACAATAGCTAGAAGAATTTTGATGGATTTAAATATAGCTATAGGTGAGAAGGTTTCGTCATAGTCAACTCCATGCCTTTTACGATATCCTTTAGCCATTAGCCTTGCTTTATAGGTCTCTACCTTTTCATTTACTCTGATCTTCTTCTTGAAGACCCATTTGCATCTGATGGGTACAATACTCTCAGGTGCATCCACAAGGTTTCAAATCTTGTTGAAGTATATGAAATCCATCTTAGAATTCATGGCTTCTTGTGACTTCCCAGAGTCGATACTCATAATAGCCTCCTTGTAGGTCTAAGAATTGATATCTTGAGAGTTTTCTCCATTGATATATTCCACATATCTTTCAGGAGGGTGAGATACTCTACTAAACCTATGCAAAGTTGAAACTTGTGTACTAAGTACCTAAACAGACTCAGACTCTGGAATGGAGCTTGAGATATGTTCTCTTACCTTGCTTGACTTTATCACACTCCTATTGTTTCCACTAAGAGTGTGTTTCGTCTCAAGGAACATAACCCTCTTGGCAACAAAAACCTTCTGATCCTCGGGACGATAAAAAAGTACCCCTAAGTCTCTTTAGGGTATCCAATGAAGGTACACTTTTTCATCCTTGATTCCAACTTGTCGGGATTGTATCTTCTAACGGTGGTAGGATAGCTCCAAATCTTAACCACCTTAAATCAGACTTCTTTCCTTTTCATATTTCATATAGTGTATGGTGGTTACAGGTGCCCTACAAGCCAATCACATGAGTGATGGCACGTGTGACATGCTGCACGATCTTTTTGCTTATGATTATTATTGGTATATTCTCATATTATATTATATGTTACATATATATTGATAAAACCCCAGAAGGAGCTCTATAGATTTTGATCCTTGAGGGGGATCAACCCTTGGAACACTGTAGGGGTTCCTTTCTCCTAGATTCGGTACAAGGCTGATAAAATTGATAATTGCTTTCTTCAAGAGAGGGGGCGGCTACATCATTATATAGGGATCAAAACCCTAGCCTAAGGGGGTGCTTACCTAAGTAAAATTACCCCTTTACCCCTCCTATAGCCAACCTGCCTTAATAGGAACATGGGGTGACTAAGTTGGCTCTATAGCCAACCTAAGCAGGGGAAAACTCTGGCCAACCAACCCAGTAAGGGGGTGACGGCCACTAAGCCCTAAGGGCTAATCTAAACCCTAGACATACTTCTTTATTAGATAGGAGTAGCTTTATTATAATCTAGTAGGGTTTTATTGACTACTTCTAGGGAGATTATGACTCAACCCTACTAGAGTCCTATCATATATATATATATATATATATATAGTGATGTCCTTGGTTCTATCAATGGGAATCAGATCGTGATGAGATCACGATAATAAGATCGATTCACCGTTAAACACATATCCTAAATAATCCCGGTCATGGGTTACTCGAGAGAGTCATCGAGATAACCAAACAGATCAGTGTACTATATATCCATCCATATGACGGAGGTGGCTAGTCTCATAGCCACTTGTATGGAGATACTAAGGATATAATACAAGTGCTCATTGGAGAATAAGTTCACTGATTGATCCACTTATGGAATGTTTGATGGTTAATGATACCTAATGTTAAACAGTGATTCCATAGTCTCATTTATGTATTTGGTCCTTAGACTTGAGACACCAAGGATATCTTATTTGAGTACTCATTTCGTTGATGTCGGACTTACATGTTTGGAAAGTTTCAGATATGATATAATCGGTTATCGGGATTAATAGCCAACTTTATGAAGGCAATTGAGTGTCAATAAAGGATCATCCACTCTCAATATCGCGAGAGAAATATCTCATATATACTTGCTCAGATAAATCCCTAGCCATGGTCATTCGGATTGAGAGAGGAGTTTTTTGAGAGAATATGATTAGAGCGAGACTTAGACGGATTTCGTATATAACCTGATAGTACCATGTCTAATATACGATCTCTGGGATATTAGTTGGATAAGGGATTGTAGATATATATAGTAACTATGGATAGATAGGTTTGATGGATTCGATCTCCCTGTATTGCTTGGGGACTATGGCGTAGTAGCCTTGTACGTCCATAGTCGATGAGTCGAGTGAATTATTATAGAGATACTAATTCACTATATCAGAAGAAATTTTGATGGGAATGACTCACAGCCAGCTCGGTATCGGGCATAGAGGGTCACACATATATAGTGAATGCTTTAGCGAATAGAGGATTGGATGGAGATCCAATTAGCCTTTATCCTCATTAGATGAGACCCTACACTGATGGGCTCCTTGCATAAGTCCCAATTAGGGGCCAAAGGAGATTATTGGATAGAGATCCAATAATGCAAGGTTAGTGAGTAATTAGATAGAGATCTAATAACCACTAAAGTAGGAACCCTAGGGCTTTTGGTGGCTCTCTATAAATAGAAGGGGAGACTCATGGTTGATAGGCTGTAACTTTGGCCACCCATTCCTATTCTCCTCCCTCTCTCAGCGCAAGAGTTGCGAGACCTAAGACTATGATTGGAGGAGTATCGCTGTAGAGATTCATCGTGTGAATATCGCTACAGTGGAGGACGCTTGACCTCTTTCATCCTTTCTATCTGGATTTGAAAAAATAGGGGTATACAATCTCCCTAGGTAATCAATCTCTCATATATCATGATTTTTTGATTTTTGTGGCTTTCCCGTAACCAATCGTTTACACGACGATTTGATCTACGTGGGAAACCTATTTTAGTTTTGATCATTTATTATGCATGTGATGCTCCCGGTGGGGTTTCCCAACAATGTAGACACTACCAACTTTAAAGACACTCTGTTCAGAAGGTAAGCTGTGGTCTCTAGGGCATATCCCTAGAATGAGATGGGTAGGTTAGTGAAACTCATCATGGACCGCACCATGTCTAATAGTGTACGATTTATCCTTTTTGATACACCATTGAGCTGAGGTGTATAAGGAGGTGTCCACCGGGATAGAATCTCATGATCCCTGAGGAAATGAGTGAACTCTTGACTTAAGTACTCTCATCCTCGATCTGATCACAGTGTCTTAATACTTTTTCCAATCTAGTTCTCTACTTCATTCTTATATTTCCTGAATTTCTTAAAGGCATCGGACATATACTTCATCAAGTACACAACAATATTTCTGACAAACAAGATATAGCATAAATAAATAACATACAGATTTTATGAAAACTAATTAAGATATTGACTTTTATCTTAATGTACACCTGCTATTTTCCTAGTGAATCACGTGACACTCTCGGCACGTGAAATGGAAGTCTTCGACAGACTTCTGGTGGGGATCAGGATCCAATTGGCATCTTAGTGCAACCTCGAGTGATTCAACCAATTACACTTAGCCCAAAAGGTAGGCAACTCTTGTCAATCACAACTCCTTGTGATTCCCATCATATTCGACCTCTGAATCATCATGGTCTCGATTGCTCAACCAACCATGAAGTTTAATTAAATTATTAATATCATTACAAGATGAGTGTGATTTGATGATATACTCTTGAGTGACTCGACCAAGCATACCATGTCCTTAGGTCATCGTTGACATCTCTGTCATAGGTAAGATCTCGATCATGTAGATAGGTGAGCCTCGAGTAACTTGACCAACTCATCTATGTTGTGATTCAATTTCTTCCTATAATGATGGAAGGCCACGTGGGTCAATCTTATTACCTCACGCTCACCAACTTAAAATTATCGTATGAGGGGTTTACGTCTTGTATCAATCTCCTTATATATCGTGTCACTCACATACATATTTAATATATATATCTACATCGCATGTATATATATATATATATATATATATAATCTTGTAGGTGTATAACACATAACACATATGCAAGCCACACTGGATGATCATGAGCCGTCACCTAATGTGATTAAGCCCGAGCCAATGGGCCTAATCACTCACAACAGGATCTATGTGTGCATTGGTGCATCTCCATGCATTGTTATAATTGATCTAATCATCATCGATTTCATCGGATACTCGCCACATCACCATACAACGTGATTTCCCACCACGGCATCATGGGTCCCACTATCACCTCCACGCTCCCGTCGTGTCTCTCCATATAATTACAAAATAATCACAAGCATGCAGACTCGATAATTAACGAGAAAAATGAGGGCTCGCAGGCCCTAATAATAATAATAATCATATGTATACACATCACGTCACATGGTTCATGATCATCCATCCACATCATACATCACATGTACACATCACCATGTAGGATTACTAGATAATAAATAATTAATTAAATTATTAAATTAATTATTTTTTAAAAATCAGGACATGCTAGGATTTTTTAGAATTGTCAAAATGCATTTATGAAATTATGGACAAAAAGATAGATCCAAGAATTTTTGACATTTTGAGGAGCAGAATTATCATTTTGCCAAAAAAAAAAAGCCCTAGCCCTTTTTGCCCACTTCTAGTGTGCCGCTGCCATCACCCCTACGTAGGGGGTTACATCCCCTTGCCTGTTGGCAGTCGCCACTGCCCTCGGGCGGGCACCGTGCATGTAGGCGGCTCCTCCTCTGGTGTCGCTTTTGCGAGTGCTACCTCTACCAGCAAGTGGACCAGCTATGAGCATCGTGCCCGCAGCCAGCCGCCCCTATAAGCGGCATGGATGCTGGATGGCGCCGCCATAGTTACGCATGACCACCTGGCCTGTAAGCGATGGCACCTACAAGCACCCATGACCGTAGGCAGTCACCCCTACTGGCAAACACTTGGTGCGTAGAAAGTCATAAAACTAAAAACCTACATCATGTGAGAGATTGTTTACCTAAGAAAATCATATATCCCTATTTTTCTAGATTTAGATGAAGATGATGAAGTAGGTCAAACATTCTCCTCTCTAGTAGTATCCACACGATGGATCGCTACAGCGATACTCCTCCAATCATAGTCATAAATATCATAGCTCTTGCACAGTGGGAGGGAGGAGAATAGGAGAGGGCAGCCAAAGGTGCAGCCTCTCATATAAGAGCTACCTCCTATTTATAGAGAACCACCAAAAACCCTAGGAAATCCTGCCTCAGTGGGTATTGGATCTCCATCCACTTACTCACTATCCTTAGATTATTAGATCTCTATCCAATAATCTCATTTGGCCTATAATTGGGCCTCATGCATAGAGCCTATCAATGTCGGGTATCATCTAATGAGAATAAGTGCTAATTGGATCTCTATCCAATCCTCTATCCACTGAAGCATTCACCATATAGATATGATCCTCTATACCCAATATCGAGCTGGCCAGGAGTCCTCCCTATCAGATTTCCGTCTGACTCAATGAATTATTATCTTATAATAATATACTCGACTTAGTAACTATGGACGTACTAGGCTATTACGCCATAGTCCCGAGACAGTACAGGGGATCTTATCCATTGGACCGGTTTGTACTAGGCCACTGTGCCATAGTCCCTCATCTAACTAATATCCTAGAGACCATATACCATGCTATCAGGATATATACGAAATCCGTCTAAGTCTCGCTCTAATCAGATTCTCTCGGAGAACTCCTCTCTCAATCTGACTAACCTAATCAGGGATTTACTTGAGCGAGAGATATTCCTCTCATGATACCAAGAGTGAATGATACTCTATTAACACTCAATAACCTTCGTAAGGTTGGCTACCAATCTCGATAACCAGTTGTACCAAATATGAAACATTTCAGATCTATAAGTTCCACGTCAAAGAAATGAGTACTCAAACAAGGCATCCTTGGTGTCTCAAGTCTAAGGACCAGATACACAATTGGGACTACTGAATCGCTATTTGACGTCAGGTATTATTGACCATATAGCTTTCCATAAGCGGATCAATCAGTAAAGTCATTCTCCAATAAGCACTTATATTGTATCCTTAGTGTCTCCACATAAGTGGCTTTGAGACCAGCCGCCTCCATTATATGAACGGGTATATAGTATATTGATTTGTCCAATTATCTCAATGTCCCTCTCAGGCAACCTATGACCGATATTATTTAGGATATGTGTTTAACGGTGAATTGGTCTCATTATCTTGATCTTATCATGATCTAATTCTCATTGTATAGAACCAAGGACATCATAATATATATATTCAGCAGATAATATATTGTAAGAATATGTCAATAATAATAATGCAAAGAGACTATACAACGGTTCACATGTGTCATCACTCACGTGATTGGCTTGTAGGACACCTATAACTAGCAACTCCTAGTCATAAGGGACTCCTAGTGGTTAGGGTCTCACAGCCGTACAAGGGGTCTCTACCTGCCATATTAGGAGCCCCCTGGTAGGGTATCCTAAAAATTCCAAAAATAATTAATTAAATAATTTAATTAATTATTTATTATCTAGTAATCCTACATGGTGATGTGTACATATAAAGTATCATATGGATGAATCATCATGAGCCATGTGATGTGATTGTATACATGTGATTATTATTAATATTAGGGCCTGCAAGCCTTTGTTTTTATCGTTTACTGTCGGGTCTGCATGCTTGTGATTATTTTGTAATAACATAGAGAGGCATAACGGGAGCGTGGAGATGATAGTGAGACCCACGATGTCATGATGGGAGATCACGACGTAGGGTGATACAATGAGGATCTGACGGAACCGATGATGATGAGATGAATGATCGTAGGGCATGGATATGCACCGATACACACATAAATCCTATTATGAGTGATTAGGCCCATTGGCTCGAGCTTAATCATATTAGGTGGTGGCTCATGATCATCTGATATGGCTTGCATATGTGATAAGTGTTATACACTTACCATATATATATATATATGATATAGATATATATTAAATATATATATGTGTGACTTAACATATTAGGAGACCATTACAAAACAAAGAATCCCTCCTACGATAATATTAAGTCGGTGAGCGTGAGATAATAAGATCGACTCACGTAGTCTTCTATCGTTATATAAAGAAATTGAATCACGACATAGGTGGAGTTGGTCAAGTCACTCAAGGCTCACCTATCTACGTGATCGAGATCTTATCTATGACATAGAGATGTCACCGGTGGCCTGAGGACATGGTATGCTTAGTCGGGTCACTCGAGGGCATATCATCAAATCAGACTCATCTTGTAATGATGATGATGACTTAACTGAAGTTCATAGTTGGTCGAGCAGTTGAGACTATAATGATTTAGAGGCCAAACATGACAGGAATCACAAGGAGTTGTGATTGGCAAGAGTTACCTACCTTTTAAGCTTAGTGCAATTAGTCGAGTCATTTGAGGTTGCTATAAGACACCAATTGGATCCCGATCCCCACTAGTAGTCTGCCAGAGATATTTGTTTTACATGCCAAGGGTGTCACGTAATTTGCCAAAAAAATTAGTGGGAGTAAATTAAGATAGAAATCCATATCTTAATTAGCTTTTTTATAAAATATACATGTTATTTATTTCTATTATCTCTTGTTTGTCATAAACATGTCGCTCGCAAACCCCCTTATATGGCATACTTGATGCCAACCGCCTCGTCGGTCCAAACTACACGGATTGGCTCCATAATTTAGGAATTACTCTTATGGTAGAGAAATTACGTATGTCCTTGATACAATTGTGCCCACGCTAGAAAAAGGAGCAAGTGAGTCTAAGATCGCTTGCTATGTTAAGTATATTGACGATTCCACATTAGCAAAATGCTACATGTTGGCCTCCATGACTCTTGAGTTATAGAGGCAACATGAGAGAATGGATGTTAATTTCATCCTTCTTCATCTCCACCAGTTATTTGAGGAATAGGGAAGAACTCAAAGATATAAGATATCCAAGAGTCTCTTATGAGCCAAGATAACAAAAGTGGCATTGGTTTATAACCATGTCCTGAAGATGGTAGAGTGGATCAAGAAATTCATAGGTCTAAGAATAGTCCTAGAGGATCCTATGCGTTGATCTTATACTTCAGTCCCTACCAGATTTATTTTCTCACTTCATCATTAATTTTAATATAAGAAAGTTTGAGGTAACTCTCCCTAAGCTCCTCAATATGTTAAGGGAAATTAAGAGTGCCATTAAGAAAGAGAAGCCAGTTCTCTATATTGGTGAGACCAAGAAGAAAAGGAAGACTAGTAAGACTCTTAAGAAGGGCAAGGGCAAAGAAAGACCGGGTAAGGCAAAGATTGTCAAGAAAGATCCTACAAAGGAAAAGACAGTGCTTCCACTACGGCCAAGATAGGTATTGGAAAAGAAACTGTAAGGAATATCTTGCAGACAAGGCGAAATAAAAGCTTAGAGATGTTTCAAGTATATTCATGATTAGCCTCCATTATCAGATTTTCATGATAACACATGAGTATTGGATACCAGGAGTGCTTATTATATCTATAATACGTTGTAGGTTCTGGCAAGACTTAGGAGATTGGCCAGAGGCAAGATGGACCTCAAAATGGGTAATGGAGCAAGAGTTACTGTAGTTGTCATTGGGGAGGTCACCCTACATCTACCTAGTGGTGCCATCATTCCACTGGATGCATGTTATTTTATTCTCTCTATTATTAAAAATATTATTTTCATTTCTTGTTTAACAATTAGTAGATATAAATTAGCTTTTGAGAATAATAATTATTCAATAATTTTAGATGATGAGATTATCACTAAAGGAACCTTGATAAATGGCTTATACATGTTAGACACTTCTCCACATATTATGAATGTAAATACGTCTAAGAGGAAATGAGATGAGATGAACAATGCATACTTATGGCATTGTAGGCCAGGTCATATTCATGAGGGAAGGATTCAAAGGTTGCTGAAAGATTGATACTTAGATTCATTCGATTATGAGTCATATGCAACTTATGAACCTTGTCGTAGAAAGATGACAACTCTCCTTTTAGTGGAACTAAAGAGAGAGCCACTAAGCTACTAGAACTCATATGTAGTGATATATGTGGTCCCATGTCGACTCAAGCTATAGGCGATTATACATACTTTATTACATTCACCGATGATTTCTCTAGGTATGGACATAGGTATTTGATGAAGTACAAGCCCGAGGCCTTTAAGATATTAAGAGAATATAAGAATGAAGTAGAGAACCAGATTTGAAAGAGTATTAGGACTCTTTGATCATATTGAAGAGGAGAGTGCTTGAGTAAATAGTTCACCGATTTTTGTAAGGACCATGGGATTTTTTCCCAGTGGACACCTCCTTATACACCTCAGCTCAATGGTGTATCAGAAATGAGGAATCACACACTGCTAGACATAGTGTGGTCTATAATGAGTTTTGCTAACCTACTCATCTTATTCTGGGGATATGCCCTAGAGATCGTAGCTTACCTTATGAATAGAGTTTCATCAATGTCGATAGTGTATACACCATATAAGATATGGAAAAGAAAGAAGCATGATCTTAAGGTGGTTAAGATTTGAGATTTTCTTACCCATGTTAAAAGATAACCTCGACAAGTTGGAATTAAGGACGGAATAGTACATGTTCATGAGATACCCTAAAGAGACTTTGGGGTATTATTTCTATCATTCCGAGAACCAGAAGATCTTTGTCGCCAAGAGCGCTGTGTTTCTTGAAAAAGAACAATACTTGGTGGAAACAGTGGTTGTGAGATAGAGTTGAGTGAGGTTGGAAAACCTAACTCAAGCATCATTCTAGAGTTTGAGTTTGTTCAGATACGTAGCATACAAGTTCCAACTTTGTGTAGGTCTAGCTGAGTATCTCACTTTCCTTAAAGATATGTGGGACATATCAATGGAGAGGACTCTCAAGATGTTGATCTTCAAACCTATAAGGAGACTATTATAAGTATAAACTCTAGGAAGATTTGGAACCTTATGGATACACCTGAGGGTATCGTACCCATGGCTGGAAATAGATCTTCAAGAAGAAGATTGGAGTGGCTCGAAAGGTAGAGACTATAAGGCAAGGCTGGTGGCTAAAGGATATCATCAAAGGCAAAGAGTTGAATTTTACGAAAACTTCTTACCTGTACCCATGCTAATGTCCATCATAATTCTTTTGGCTATTGCAACATACTATGATTATGAGATCTGGTAGATGGATGTGAAAACCACATTCCTCAATAGTAACCTCGAGGAAGAGTGGTATATGATACAGCCAAAGGAATTTGTATACAAAGATAGTCCAAATAAAGTGTGAAGGTTGCTCATATCCATTTATGGACTGAAGCAAGCTTCCCGAGGTTGGAAAATAAGATTTGATGAGGTGATCAGATCTTATGACTTCATTAAGAACAAAGATGAATCTTTTGTGTGCATGAAAGTAAGTGGGAGCGCTATCACCTTCTTGATGTTGTATGCGAATGATATCCTAATCATTGGAAATGGTGTAGGAATGCTCTCCATAGTGAAGGCTTAGCTATCTAGAAATTTCTCCATGAAGGACTTAGGGGAAGCATAATATATTTTGGAGATCTGGATCTATAAAGATAGATCCAAGAGGATGCTTGGCTTATCTTTGTCCAAGTATATAGACTCTATTGTCAAAAGTTTGACATGAAGAATTACATGGTACTGATGAGATATGGAATCACTTTCTAGGAGTATAACACCAAAGACTCCTGAATAAAGGATAGACATGGATAGGATACCCTATAGGGTCTATCATGTATACTATGCTATGTACCAATGATAGAACCCCAGATGAAGCTCTATAGATTTTGATCTTTGAGGGGGATCAACCCTTGGAATGCTATAGGGGTTTCTCCCTCCTAGTAGTCGGTCATATGGCTGAATTGTAGATTGATCTTACTTGATTAAAAGAGGTGGAGGCTACATGATTATATAGGGCTCCAAACCCTAGCCCTAGTGGGGTGCTTCCTAAGTAAATTTACTCTTTTGCCCCTCCTATAGCTACCATGCATAAATAAAGGGGGCGGCGACCTAAGTGGCTGCACAAGCCATGCCCCTCTACTAGAAACCCTAGTCGATAAACCCAATAAGGGGGATTATGGCTAGGAAGCCCTAAGGCCCCAAATTAAACCCTAACCACACTTCATTATAGGATAGAAGTGACTAGGTGGGATTTTAGTACAATCTCACAGGGTTCTTATTGACTAATTCTAGGGTGATTAGGACTCAACCCTGCTAGAGTCCTATCAGGAAACTTTCTTCTGCTCTAGTGTTTGTCAAGGGGAAGTTTTTTCCTTACATGGGCTACCATGTGGTGGCTCTATAATAGCAGTCGTGCCTTCTTTTGTAGTGAGGGTTGTCCTTTGATAAAATCTCTAGTGGTGTGAGCCTGATCTGAATCTAAGGTGGGTAGGAGTGGTGATTTTTTTAGGCCCATTTTCACTTCTTCGTGCTATTGACCATCTTGCATGAGGATGGTGCTGACCCCCATACTTGATGTGTCTGCTCCAATAATAAACATATGGCCATGATTTGGTGTGGACGACATCATGGTTGTGAGGGCTATAGTTCCACTCGGCCAAGGTGGTGTGTCTTTCTTTATAATGAGAGGGATGATATTCATGCTTCGTTGAGTCCTACGAATGATCCTTCCCCTTTTCGAATTTCACCACTAGAGGGGCTCAATTATCTCGTGGTCTTGGGCCATAGATTGGAGATCATCATCAAGAAAGTCTTTAAGCATCATGGTCCGATCTTGGGGAAAGTCATGGAAGTCACCTGAGATTTGAAAGTGCTGCATCAGCAATCATGGTGAGTTCGACAAAATGTAACACTTTAGAAGTAGTTTATATCTGGGGAAAAGAATGTAGGGATGTGTCATAGTGGGAAATAAGCACAGCCGAACAATCCATGTCTCTATCATCTCTTGAGCAACCCTTTTATCTTCGACCTTCTGAGGTTATAGGAAGCAATTTGGCCGAGCAACAGTTGGTAGAAGTTTTGGCCAGTTCAGCATAGGGGGGTTGGATAGCTTAAGAGGAGGTAATCAGCTCGGTTTGGTGGAGATATCCAAAATTTCAGCAAGATATGGGAGAGGGTTCTTATCTTTAATCTCATGAAACTCTTGAACTTGAATTGGGAAACCGCTAGATTCTTCTTTTGGTAACCTCTCCAAGTGTTGCATTATGGTCGTAGTCGCTTGGCTCCTTTGTAGAACCACTTGGTTTCCTTTGCTGACAAATTTCATGGTTAGTTTTGAAAATTTTCAAAAAATATCTCCAATAATGGACAACCAATCAATGCCGACACTATATCAAAATCATCAAGAGGGAGGAGGAAAAAATCAGCAACTACCTCTTGCTCCTTAGGAACAGTTTAACCCGCGTGCACTTTTGGTTGCACTTCAGAATTTGGCCGTTAGCTACCTTGACTTCAAACCCACTGTAATCTTCTTTTTGGAGCATTAAGTGGCCAGCAACCTTATTGCTCATGAAGTTGTGTATGCTCCCAGCGTCGATGAGGATGATGACGGACTACTGCTCGAGAAACCCTTCGATCTTCAACTTTTACAGGTTGGTATAGCCGGCTAAGGTAGTGACCGTGCGGGTGGCCGGTAATGGTGTATCCTTCTCCTTGGGCTCGAGAGTCGTATCTTCAAATTTGGGTTCTTCAGTGGGTGCAATTATTGGTGGTGTCTCCTTTTTACATTGGTGTTCTAGGCTCCATAGTTTATCACAATTTCCACAAAGGCCATTTGCCAATATGTTACGAAGCTCTTCTCTTGTTAACTTATTTAGCTGAGGTGACCGACTGGTAGTAGATACGGCCGAGGGTCTCTGTGCTACTGGTCGTGTGATGGCTTTGGTCCTCCGAGCATCTTGGTTCAGCCTATCTTCGTGTAGTCGTGCGAAAGAGATGGGTGCCTTAAATGTGTATGGTTGTCGCGCTTTAACTTCTTTCCGAATCTCGGGTTTCAAGCCCTCAATGAAAGTCCTCAATATCTATTTTTAAGACCAATCATAAGTTTGATTATATAATCTTTCAAACCTGATTTGGTACTCTTAGATGGTGGAGGTAAGATAGATCATCGCTAGTTCTTCGTCAATGTTCTTTTTACAATTTGAATTGGCACCACGTTGTGATCTTATTGGGCTCAGTGATCGGTCCAATCTAAACTCTTCAAAGAGAGTGCATAATTTAATATCCATATGTGTCTTGAAAGCCTCCAATTTGGCTTCGAATAAGCCCACCGATGTCATGACATAAGGATCACCACCCTATCAAATAAATCAATTGAAGAGTGTAGTTGCAATTTTCAGGTTGAAGGCAGCAAATGGCAGCAATGTCGTGGCTGCGATGGTGAAGTCTCCAAGTGGAGGATGGCAGCCAAGGGTAGCAGCGACGGTGGAGGAAGAAGATGGCAGCAGCAATGTCGGTTGCGGTCCTTCGATGATTCCGCAATGTTGATGCTGCAATGTCGTCGACGCTATGATTTTTTTAGGTGGTTGATATGTCGAAAGATGGTAGCCAAGAGATCTAAGTTGGAAGGCAGCAACGACGATGGAGGAAGAAGAAGGCAGTTGTAACGTCGGCTGCGTCTACGCTGCGACTTCGTGGCTGCAAGTGGCATCGGTTGTAGCAAGGATGCGGCTGCAATAGGAGGAAGATGGGCAGCGGTGTGATGGTTGTTGCGGAGGAGGGTAGCATCGGTATGGAGCAAGAGATGGCTGTTGTCGTGTTCAATTTGTTGCTAGTCGCGATCAAGATAGTTGGAAGCGAATGATTGTTGCAGGCTGCGATGTAAATAAATTACAGCGAAAGATCGCTGCTAGTAGCTTTTTGCTACAGGGATTGCTGCTAGCTGTGATCAAGGAGGATGGCAGTGAGATGTCACTATTGGCAGCATTGTGCAATAAAAGATGCGTGATGCGGTTGAAGGGATAAGAGAGATTGGATGGTTGAACGGTTGGTGGACAGAAAGCTACGATTTTTTGTTACGGTTTGTGGTTATTTTGGGTGCGATTTGGGGCTATGGTGTTGTGGAGTTTTGGCTGCGAATTGGTGTTGTTTTAGAACTATGATAGTAGTATGTGAAGGCTAGGAAAAAGGGTTTTGGATATGAGATAGATGGCAGCAAAGGTTTGATAGGGATTGGGTATACTGCAATAGGTGCTAGTTGTAAGAGGCTATGATTTTAGGCTATTTTGTGGCTGATTCGGGTATGGTTTTGGCTGCAGTTTGTAGGTTTTTGGGGCTATAATGGTAGAGGGTGAAGGTCAGGGAAAGATAGTTTCAGATCTGGAATAGATGGCAGCAAAGGTTTGATAGAATTCGACTAAGTTCGCTACAACGTATGCTGCCTCGCAGAAGCGGAATTATCGTCGAAGAAACAACAGTTTCTCAATTCAAATTCTAGCCAAAAATTATGAACTTTGGGGCTATGGTATTAGGGGATGAATATGAGGAAAAGAGAGTTTTAAATCTAGAAAATATGGCAGTGAATCTGATAAAGTTTTGATGAAAAATCGCTAAGGTATACGCTATACTGTCAAACAGAATTCCCATCGAAGAAGCAGCAGTTTCTCGACATTAATTCTAGCAAAAATTCAAGAAATTTATGGAGAATTTCAATATCAGAATCTTGGTTCAGATGGTGATAGTAGTAGTAATTTGGATCAAGAAAATTTTGGCAGATAATGGTAGGAAAATTGTTGCGAACAAGATCATAGAATTCTCGTCGTAAAATGTCAGCACTGTGTAATGAAGAATTGCAGCACTGTAATTCCAGTTTCAAAAAGAGTTTTTCTGAGAGATCAATCTTAGATGAAAGCTAAGACGATCTATGAAATTGTGTAAATGTTTTGGCTAGAAAGGATGAATAAAAGTTTAGTTTTAAGAGGCCGACATGCGGAAGGCAGATTCTTCATCATAAAATTTCAGCACTGCGTGATGAAGAATTGCAGCGCTATAAATCTGGATCCAGAAGGAATTTTTTCTAGAGATCAATCTTAGATAAAAGCTAAGATGATCTAGGAATTCATGTAAAAGTTTCAACTAAAAAGAACAATCAAAAGTTTAGGTTCAAGAAGCAACAATCGGCTGAAATTTTTCTGCAGCGTTTCCCCTTCGCAATGATTATAACGTTTGCGACGGTAGAATTTTGCAGCAAGGAAACTTTGGCAAAACTTCTCCGACATAAAATATAAAGGAATAGTAGTAGCAAAAGGCATGGGCTTTGGAGTTTTTACTAGATCTATGATGTTGACGCAGAGGATGATAGCAGATTGATGGATCTGCGGCTTGGTGGGCGACGGTGGAGGCAACATCAAAAGTAATTGTGGGAATTGCTTAGGAAGATGGAGGCAGTAGAGATGGCTACAGGGCAGCAGGAACGTGGCTCTGATATCAAATGATAGAACCTCAGATGAAGCTCTATAGATTTTGATCTTTGAGGGGGATCAACCCTTAGAACGCTATATGGGTTCCTCCCTCCCAGTAGTCGGTCAAATGACTGAATTGTAGATTGATCTTGCTTGATTAAAAGAGGTGGAGGCTATATGCTTATATAGGGCTCCAAACCCTAGCCCTAGGGGGGTGCTTCCTAAGTGAATTCTCCCTTTTACCTCTCCTATAGCTACCATGCATAAATAATGGGGACGGTGGCCTAAGTGGCTTCACAAGCCACGCCCCTCTGCTAGAAACCCTAGCCGACCAACCCACTAAGGGGGATTGCAACTAGGAAGCCCTAAGGCCCCAAATTAAACCCTAGCCACACTTCTTTATAGGATAGAAGTGACCAGGTGGGGTTTATTATAATCTCATAGGGTTCTTATTGATTACTTCTAAGGTGATTAGGATTCAACCCTACTAGAGTCCTATCAATCAACCCTAATATAGCGCATGCTTTGATTCTCACAAGCATGTATCAAGCGGATCCAGGTTTGGAACACTGGAAGACAATAAAGTATATCCTTAAGTACTTGAGAAGGACTAAGGATCTTTTACTGATATTTGGAGAAGGTAGCCTCTAGGTTGAGGGTACATGTACTTGAGTTTCTAGTCCGACATTGATGACAGCAGGTCAAACCCAGGGTGTGTTTTCATCTTGAATCTAGGAGCAGTAAGCTAGAAAAGTTTTAAGCAAGACACTACTGATGACTCAACTATAGAGGCGAAATCCATTGCTGAAGTAAATGCAACAAAGAAAGGAGTGTGGATAAAGATGTTCATAAGGGATTTGGGAGTAGTACTAAGCAGCATGGAGCCGATTCCCATAAATTACGATTATAACGGGGCGATCGCTCAACTAAAGGAACCCAAGTCTCATCAAAAGTCTAAGTACATTTTGAGGAGGTTCCACTTAATTAGAGAGATCATAGCCCAAAAAGATATAACAATGAAAAGAGTTTTATTCGAAAATAACATTGCAGATCCACTAACAAAGCTACTAATTTAGACTGTATTTGAGCGTCATAGGGGTCTGATAGAGATCAGACACATAGGTGATTGACTTTACGTAAAGTGAGAGATTGTTGGTTATAGGGTGCCCTGCAAACCAATCACGTGAGTGATGGCACATGTGACACACTACACAATCCTTTTGCATTATAATTATTGACATATTCTAATATTATATTATATATTGAATACATATATTATAATGTCCTTGGTTCTGTGCGATAAAAATTGAATCGTGATGAGATCATGATAACAAGACTGATTCATCTTTAAATATTGATCCTAAATAATCCCGATCATAGGTTGCTCGAGAGGGACATTTTGACAATCGGACAAACCGATGTCTTGTATACCCATCCATTTGATGGAGGCGGCTAGTCTTAGAGCCACTTGTGTGAGGACACTAAGGATATAGTGTAGGTGCTCATTGGAGAATGAATTCACTGATTGATCCACTTATGGAATACTGGATGGTTAATGATACCTATAGTTAGACAACATTTCTGTAGTCCCAATTATATGTCTAGTCCTTAGACTTGAGACACCAATGATGCCTTGTTTGAGAACTCCTTTCTTTCATGTTAGACTTATAGGTTGGAAAAGTTCTAGATCTGGTACAACTGGTTATCGAGATTGATAACCAAGCTTATGAAGGCAATTAGGTGTCCAATAGAGGATTATCCACTCTCGATATCATGAGAGGACTATCCTGTGTGTTATGGCTTGGACAAATCCTCAACTGTGGTCATTTAGATTGAGAGAGTTCTTTGGGAGAATCTAATTAGAGCGATACTAGGAAGGATTATGTATGTGGCCTGATAATACCATGCCTAATATATAGTCTTTGGAATATTGGATAGATTAGAGACTATAGATACACGATAACTGAGGACAAACATGTCCAATGGATAAGATCTCGTCTGCCATCTAGGGACTATAGCGAAGTGGCCTAGTACGTCCATAGTCGATAAGTCGAGTGAATTGTTATGAGATAATAATTCATAATGTCAGAAAGAGTTTTGACATGAAGACTCATGGCCAACTCAGTATTGGGCCTAGAGGGTCATACACATATGATGGATGCTTCAGCGACTAGAGGATTGGATATAAGTTATCCAATTAGCCCTTGTTCTAATTGGATGAGACTCAACATTGATGGGCTCTCTGCATGAGGCCCAGTTAGAGGCCAATTAAGATTATTGGATAGAAATCCAATAATCTAAGATTAGTTGATAATTTGATGGACATCCAATACCCACTAAGGCAAGATTCTCAAGGTTTTTGGTGGCTCTCTATAAATAGGAGGTAGGGGCATCACATAGTTGATATGCTACATCTTTGGCTACCCCCTCCTATTCTCCTCCTTTCCCTCACCTTCTCAGCCAACCAACCCCTCTTTGATGTGGAAGGGCAGTGAAGAAGATAGAGGATATTTTTCTAGGTTCGTCACGAGAAGTTGCGCAAGAGTTACGAGATTTATGGCTACGATTGGAGGAGTATCGCTATAGCGATCCATCGTGTGGATATCACTAGAGAGGATGATATTTGACCTCCTTCATCCTCTTCACCCGTATCTGAAAATTCAGGGATATACGATCTCCCTAAGTAAATAATCTCTCACATGTTGTAGTTTTTGATTTTATAATTTTTTACGCACCAATCTTTGCATAAGGATTTAATCTTAATGGGAAACTAGTTTTGTTTTGATCTTCTGCTATGCATGTGATGCTCTCGCTTGATTTCCCAATAGTACCATTAGTCGGTAGTAATACTACTGGTTACATGTGCCCTATAAGCCAATCACGTGAGTGATGGCATGTGTGACATGCTGCACGATCTTTTTGCTTTTGATTATTACTGGTATATTCTCACATTATATTATCTATTGCATATATATATTGTGATATCCTTCGTTCTATGTAATGAAATCAAATCATGATGAGATCATAATAATCGATTCATCTTTAAACACAGATCCCAAATAATCCTGGTCATAGGTTACTCAGGAGTGACATCGAGTATCCGAACAGACCGATGTACCCGTCCATATAATGGATGCAACTGGTCTCATATTCACTTGTGTGGAGACACTGAGGATACAGTACAGGTGCTCATTGAAGAATGTGTTCACTAATTGATCTGCTTATTTAATGTTGTATGGTTAATGATACCTATTGTCAAACTATAATTTCATAGTCTCAGTTGTGCATCTGGTCCTTAGACTTGAGACACCAAGAATGTCTTGTTTGAGTACTCCTTTCTTAACATCACATGTGCAGTAGAAGAACAAACCAAAACAGGTTTCCCACATAGATCAAATATCGTTCAAAGATTAGTAAGCAAAATACCCATAAAAATAAAAACTGCGATACATGAGAGATTGATTGCCTAGGGAAATTGTCTATCCCTTAAATCTAGATCCAGATGGAGAGGATGAATGAGGTTAAACTTTCTCCTCTCTAATGGTATCAACACGATCGATCATTGAAGCGATGCTCCTCCAATCACAACTAAGATCTTGTAACTCTTACGCAGAAGATGAAGGAGGAGAATAGGAGGGGGTGGCCAAAAGTGTAGCCTATCACGATTTATGCCTCATATTTATAGAGAGCTGCTAAAAACCCTTCATCCATTTAATATCATATAGACCATATATTGGGCATGGTACAATCAGGCTACATACGAAATCCGTCCGAGTCTCGCTCTAATTGGATTCTCCCGGAGAACTCCTCTCTCAATCTGAACTACCCCAACCAAGGATTTGTCCAAGCGATAACACATGGGATATTCCTCTCGTGATACTGAGATTAGATGATCCTCTATTGACATTTAATTGTCTTCGTAAGGTTAACTACCAATACCGATAACCGATTGTACCAGATTTAGATTTTTTCAAACCTATAAGTCTAGCATTAAAGAAAAGAGTACTTAAACAAGATATTCTTGGTGTCTCAAGTCTAAGGACTAGACACACGATTGAGACAACAAAATCACTATGCGACAATAGGTATCATTAACCATCTATCATTCTATAGTACATTAATCAGTAAACTCATTTTTCAATGAGCACCTGTATTGTACCCTTAGTGTACCCACATAAGTGGCTAGGAGAATAGCTACCTCCATCATATAGACAAGTATACAGTACACCGGTATGTCTGGTTATCTCGATGTCCCTCTTGGGTAACCTATAAACGTATAATTTAGGATCTGTGTTTAAAGGTGAATCAATCTCATTATTGTGGTCTCATCGCGATTCGATTCTCATTACATAAAATAAGGACATCACAATATATATATATATATATATATATATTCAACATATAATAAAATATGAAAATATGTCAATAATAATAATGAAAAAGATTGTGCAGCGTGTCACATGTGTCATCATTCATGTGATTAGTTTACAGGCACCTGTAAGCATCTTTAACGCCAGACTTACGGGTTTGGAAAGTTCCAGATCTAGTACAATCAGTTATCGGGATTGGTAGCCAACTTTATGAAGGCAATTGAGTGTTAATAAAAGATAATCCACTCTCGGTATCATGAGAGGAACATCCCTTATGTGATTGCTCAGACAAATCTCTTACCAAAGTCATTCTCATTGAGAGAGAAGGAGTTTTCTAAGAGAATCTAATTAGAATGAGACTCAGATGGATTCTGTATGCGGCCTAATAATACCATGTTCAATATATGGTCTCTAGGATATTAGTTGGATAAGGGACTATAGATATACGGTAAGTGTAGACAGATAGGTTCGATGGATTTAATTCCCTTATACCGTCTGGGGAGTATGGCACAATGGCTTAATATATTCATAGTCGATGAGTTGAATGAATTATTATGGGGATAATAATTCACTATATCAGAAGGAGTTCTGATGAGAGCGACTCATGACTAGCTCAGTATCGGGCCTAGAGGGTCACACACATATGGTGGATGCTTTAGGGAATAGAGGATTACATATGAGTTATCTAATTAGCCCATATTCTCATCGGATGAAACCTTACATTAATAGGCTCCTTGCATTAGGCCCAATTAGAAGCTAAGGGAGAATATTAGATAGAGATTCAATAATCCAAGGTTAGTAGGTAATTGGATGGAGATCTAATACCCACTAAGGCAGGACCCCTAGGGTTTTTAGTAACTCTCTATAAATAGGAGGCAGAGGTGGCAAATAGATGATAGGCTGCATCTTTGGCTGCCCCCCTCCTATTCTCCTCCCTCCATGTGTGCAAGAGTTACGAGATTTGTGACTATGATTGAAGAAGTATCGTAGTAGTGATCCATCGTGTAGATATTGCTAGAGAGGACACTTGACCTCCTTTATCTTCTCCATCTAGATCTAAAAAAATAGGGATATATAATATCTCTAGGTAAATAATTTCATATATGATGCAATTTTTCAGTTTTATGATTTTTTCTAGTGTCAATCTTTGCACGATGACTTTGATCTACTTGGGAAACTGATTTTGTTTTAATCGTTTGCAGCGCATGTGATGCTCTCGCTAAGGTTTCCCAACAGTGGTGTTAGAGTTAAGGTTTTTCATGTAAAAGATTGATTTTAAATTACGTGTGATGGGATTAAATCGAGTATAATTGTTCTACGTGTTCTTACTATGACTTGCAATGAAGGCAGCAAGAAGGGGGGCAGCCACCTACGGGCAGATCGCCTGCAGGGGTAGCTGCTCTCGGCTAGGGCCCATGCTTTTGGAAAACCTCAGCGGGAGCATCACATGCATAGCGAAAATCAAAATCAAAATTGGTTTCCCACGTAGATCAAATCATCGTGCAAAAACTTGGGATCGCGAGAAAGTCATAAAAATTGATAAAACTATGTCATGTGATAGATTGATTATCTAGGGAGATCGTATATCCCTATATTTCCAGATCCGGATGGAGAGGATGAAAGAGGCCAAGCGTCCTCCTCTCTAGCGGTATCCACATGATGGATCTCTGTAGCGAAACTCCTCTAATCTGATCTCGCAACTGTTGTGCAGAGGGAGGGAGGAGAATAGGAGGGGGAGGCCAAGGCTGCAGCCTATCAACTATAAGTGTCCCCTCATATTTATAGAGAGCCACCAAAAAGACCCTAAGAGTCCTGCCTTAGTGGGTATTGGATCCCTATCCAATAACCCACTAATCGTGCATTATTGGATCTCTATCTAATAATCTACTTAGACCTCTAATTGGGCCTCAAGTAAGGAGCCCATCAGTATAGGGTCTCATCTAATGAGAATAGGGGCTAATTGGATCTTTATCCAATTCTCTATTCATTGAAGCATCCACCATATGTGTGTGACCCTCTAGGCCCGATACCGAGTTGGTCGTGAGTCACTCTCATTAGAACTTCTTCTGATATAGTGAATTATTATCTCCATAATAATTCACTTGACTCATCGACTATGGACGTACTAGGCCACTATGCATAGTCCCCGGATAGTACAAGGGGATCAAATACATCGGACCTATCTATCCATAGTTACCGTATATCTATAATCCCCCATCCAACTAATATCCCAGAAATCATATATTGGACATGGTACTGTCAGGTCACATACGTAATCATTTTGTCTTGCTCTAATCTGATTCTACCGGAGAACTCTTTCTCTCTCAATCCGAATGACTCTGGCTAGGGATTTGTCTGCGCAAGTACATATGGGATATTCCTCTCGTGATACCGAGAGTAGATGATCCTTTATGAATACTCAATTGCCTTCATAAAGATGGCTACCAATCCCGATAACCAGCTGCACCAGATCTGAAACTTTCCAAACCTATAAGTCTGGCGTCAAAGAAAGGAGTACTCAAACAAGACATCCTTGGTGTCTCAAGTCTAAGGACCAGATACACAATTGAGACTATGCAATTGCTATCTAACATTAGGTATCATTAACCATACAACATTCCATAAGTGAATCAATCATGAACTCATTCTCCAATTAGCACTTGTATTATATCCTTAGTATCTCCACACAAGTAGCTATGAGACTAGCCGCCTCCATCATAAGGATAGGTATATAGTACATCGATCTGTCTAGTTATCTCGATGTCCCTCTCGAGTAACCTATGATCGGGATTGTTTAGGATATGTGTTTAAAGGTGAATCGATCTCATTATCGTGATCTCATCACGATCTGATTTCCATTGTACAAAACCAAGGACATCACAATATATATGCTACAGATAATATAATGTAAGAATATACCAATATTAATTATAAGCTAAAAGGTTACACAGTGTGTCACACATGCCATCACTCACGTGATTGGCTTGTAGGGCACCTGTAACCAATAATCTTCCACTTGACCCAAAGCCAATCACCTATGTGTCTGATCCTCATTAGACCCCTGTGACGCTCAAATATAATATGAGCCAATGGCTTCGATAGTGGATCTGCAATGTTATTTTTAGATGAAACTTTTTCCATTGCTATATCTTTTTGGGTCATGATCACTCTAATCATATGAAACCTCCTCAGAACAATTCTGATGAGACTTGGGTTCCCTTGCTATAGCTATCACCCTATCGTTGTCGTAATATATAGGAATTAGCACTATGCTGCTTGGTATGACTGCATACATGATGAACTTCTTCATTCATACCCCTTCTTTTGCTGCTTCTGCTGCAGCAATGTATTCTACCTCGATGGTCAAGTCAACAGTAGTATCTTGCTTGGAACTATTCCAGCTTATTGCTTGCTCCATTCAAGGTGAAAACATACCCTGAGTCCTCAACCTGGAGGCTACCTCCTCCATATATCAGTAAAAGATCCTTAATCCTTCTCAAGTACTTAAGGATACACTTTACTGCCTTCCAGTGTTCCAAACCTAGATCCACCTTATACCTGCTCGTGACACTCAGAGCATGTGCTATATCAGGCCTCGTAGATAGTATAGCATACATGATAGACCTATCGCTAAAGCATAGGGTATCCTATCCATGTCTGCCCTTTCTTCAGGAGTCTTTGGGGACATACTCCTAGAAAGTAATATTTCGTATCTTATAGGGTATCCTATCCATGTCTGCTCTTATATTCCAACTTTAGGAAGCTTGTTTTAATCCATAAATGGATATGAGCAACCTGCACACTTTATTTGGACTCTCTATGGATACGAATCCCTCTGACTATATCATATACACCTCCTCCTTGAGGTTGCCATTGAGGAATACCGTTTTGACATTTATCTGCCATATCTCATAGTCATAGTGTGTTGCAATGGCCAAAAGAATTATAATGGACTTAAGCATGGCTACAGGTGAAAAGGTTTCATCATAATCAACTCCTTCTCTTTAATGATATCCTTTAGCTACTAGCCTTGTCTTATAGGTCTCCACCTTTCTATCTACTTTAATCTTCTTTTTGAAGATCCACTTGCACGTGATGGGTACTATATCCTCAGGTGCATTCATAAGGTTCCAAACCTTGTTAGATTACATGGAATCCATCTCAGAATTCATGGCTTCTTGCCACTTCCTGGAGTCTATACTCATAATAGTCTCCTCGTAGGTCTGAGGATCAATATCCTAAGAGTCCTCTCCATTGATATGTCCCACATATCTTTTAGGAGGGTGAGATACTCTGCTAGACCTGCGTAAAGTTGGAACTTGTGTGTTAGGTACCTGAACAGACTTGGACTCTGGAATGGTGCTTGAGCTAGGTTCTCCAACCTTACTCAACTCTATCTCACCCCCATTATTTCCACCAAGAATGTGTTCCTTCTCAAGGAACATAACTCTTTTGGTAACAAAGACCTTTCAATCCTCGGGATGATAGAAATAATACCCACAAGTTTCCTTGGGGTATCCCATGAATATGCATCGTTCCGTCCTTGATTCCAACTTGTCAGGGTTGTGTCTTCTAACATGGGTAGGATAGCCCTAAATCTTAACCACCTTAAGATCGGGTTTCTTTCCTTTTTATATCTCATATGGTGTAGACATTACCGACTTTGATGGAACTCTGTTCAGAAGGTAAGCTGCGATCTCTAGGGCGTACCCCAGAATGAGACGGGTAGGTCAGCGAAACTCATCATGGACCGCACCATGTCTAATAGTGTGTGATTCCTCCTTTCTGATACACCATTAAGCTAAGGTGTATAAGGTGGTGTCCACTAGGATAGAATCCCATTGTCCTTGAGGAAATGGGTAAACTCCGTACTCAAGTACTCTCCTTCTCGATCTGATGGATGAGTCTTAATACTCTTTCCAATCTGGTTCTCGACTTCATTTTTATATTCCCTGAATTTTTTAAAGGTCTTGGACTTGTACTTCATCAAGTACACGTGTCCATACATAGAGAAATCATCAGTGAATGTAATGAAGTATGAGTAACCACCTATAGACTAAGTCGACATGGGACCACATGCATTACTTTGTACGAGTTCCAATAACTCAGTAGCTCTCTCTCCAATTCCACTAAAACGGAGAGTTGGTCATCTTCCCATGAAGGGAAGGTTTACAAGTTGCATATGACTCATAGTCAAATGGATCTAAGTATCCATCTTTCAGCAACTTTTGAATCATTCCCTCGTGTATATGACCTGGCCTACTAGGCCATACATATACATTGTTCACCTCATCTCTTTTCCTCTTAGACATATTTATATTCATGATATGTAGAGATCAATGTCTCTCTAGTGATGATCTCATCATCTGTAATTATTGAACAACTATTATTCTCAAAAATTAATTTATATACACTAATTGTCAAACAAGAGATGGAAATAATATTTTTGATAATAGAGGGAACAAAATAGCATGCATCCAATGCAATAATAGCTCCACCAAGCAGATGTAGAGTGACCTCCTTAATAATAACTATAGCAACTCTTGCTCCATTCCCACATTGAGGTCCATCTCGTCTCTAGCTAATCTCCTAGGTCTTGCCAAAAATTACAATGAAATATAGATATGATAAACACTCTCGGTATCCAATACCCATATGTTATCATGAAAATCTGACAAGTGGAGACTGATCATGAATATACCTGAAGCTTCTCCATGCTTCTGTTTCGCCTTATCTGCAACGTAATCCTTATCGTTGCTCTTCCAATGCCCATCTTGGTTATAGTGGAAGCATTGTCATTTATCCTTTGCCGGGTATTTCTTAGCAACATTTGTCTTACCCAGTCTTTCTTTGCTCTTGCCCTTCTTAAGGGTCTTACTAGCCTTCCTTTTCCTATTGGTCTCACTAATATAGAGAACTGACTTCTCTTTCTTGATGGTACTCTCAGCTTCCTTCAATATATTGAGGAGCTAAGGTAGAGTCACCTCAAACTTGTTCATATTAAAGTTAATAATGAACTATAAAAATAAATTTGGTAGGGACTGAAGTATAAGATCAACATACAAGTTATCCTTTAGGACTATCTTTATACTTCACAAAGTGAGCGATCTCATCCTCGCTTATCCTTTCCTCTGACGTGGGTACAATCATATTAAGGACATATACGATTTTCTCTTTCATGAGAATAATTCTCAAATTACGGAGCCTTTGGACTAATGAGGCGATTGACATCAAGTATGCCATATAGGGGTTTTGTAAGCGACAAATAAGATATAGCGTAAATAAATAACATACAGACTTTACATAAAATACTAATTAAGATATAGACTTCTATCTTATTATACTCCCACTATTTTCTTAGCGAATTATGTGACACTCTTGACATGTGAGACGGAAGTCTCTGATAGACTCCTAGTGAGGCTCGGGATCCAATTGACGTTTAGTGCAACCTCGAGGGACTCGACCAATTACACTAAGCTCAAAAGGTAGGCAACTCTTGCTAATCACAACTCCTTGTGATTCCCGTCACGTTCGGCCTCCGAATCATTATGGTCTCGAGGGACTCGACCAACCATGATATTTAGTTGAGTCATCACCATCGTTACAAGATGAGTCTAATTTGATGATATGCCTTCGAGAGATTGACCAAGCATACCATGTCCTTAGGTCATCGGTGACATCTCTATGTCGTAGGTAAGAACTCGATCATATAGATAGTTGAGCCTCGAGGGACTCAACCAACTCAACCTATGTCGTGATTCAATTTCTTCCTATAACGATGGAAGGCCACGTGGGTCAATTTTATTGCCTCATACTTACCAAATTAATATTATCGTAGGAGGGGTTTTTGTTTCGTATCGATCTCCTAATATATCGTGTCACATACATACATATTTAATATATATTTACATCACATACAAAAATATATATATATATATATATGTATCTAGTAGGTATATAACACATCACATATGCAAGCCATACTGGATACTCATGAGCCGTCATCTAATATGATTAAGCCCGAGCCAATGGGCCTAATCACTCACAATAGGATCTATGTGTGCATCGACGCATCTCCATGCCCTGTGATTGTTGATCTCATCATCATCGATTCCGTCAGATCGTCGCATCACCATATATCATGATCTCCCGCCATGACATCGTGGGTCCCGCTATCACCTCCACGCTCCCGTCGCGCTTCTCCATGTAATTATAAAAAATCACAAGCATGCAGGCCCGATAATAAACGAGAAATACAAAGGCTCGCAAGCCCCCCAAAAAAAAAAAAAAATCATAATTACACATATCGTAATACATTGCTTATGATCATCCATCCACATCATACATCACATGTACATCACATTATATATAGGATTATTATATATATAATAATTAATTAGACTATTTAATTAATTATTTTTTAGAAATTAGGACATGCTCGAAATTTTTAGAATTCTCAAGGACATTTTTGAAATTCTAGATAAGAGGATAGTCAAAATTTCTAGAATAATTAAGTGTATTTTGGGAATTTTGGAAGAGAGGATAGTCCTCAGAATTTCCAGAATTATTGACGATATTTTTGGAATTCTGTAAAATAGGACTATTAGAATTTCTAGAATTATGAGGGGTATAATAATCTTTTTCTTAAAAAGATGCCCTAGCCCGCTTCACCCTCACTACGCCACCATTACTGGCAGCAAGGTTGGCCGCTGGTGGCCGCCCCTTGCGAGCGCCCTATAGCCGGCCTCCCCTGCGGGAGCTACGTTGTAAGCGGCTGTGCCCTCAAGCGGTTGTTGCCCCTATGGGTGGTCGCCTATGGGCTGCTACCTCTACGAGCGGTCACCTGCGAGCTGCTGCCCTTGCGGGCTGGCCTTGGCAGCATCTAGCCGCCCCCTTGCAGGGGCCTTAGCAACAGCCGACTGCCCTACAGTCGGCTTGACTGTGGGTGGCTGCCCTTGCAAGGGGCCTGACCATGGTCGGCCTCCCCTATAAGGGGTCTGGTCGTGGCCGGCTGCGCCTTTTCCTCACTGCGAAAATGGAACAACAATGCGTAGAACAATTCTATGTAATGCAATATCATCACACGTAATTTAAAATCAATCTTTCGCATGAAAACCTTGGCTCTGATACCACTGTTGGGAAACCTCAGAGGGAGCATCACATGTGCAGCAAAAATTAAAACAAAAATTGGTTTCCCATGTAGATCAAATCATCGTGCAAAAGATTAGCGTCGTGAGAAAATCATAAAAACTGATAAAACTGTGTCATGTGATCGTTTGATTACCTAGGGAGATTGTATATCCCTGTATTTCCATATCCGGATGGAAATGATGAAGGAGGTCAAGCGTCCACCTCTCTAGCGTTATCCACACGATGGATCTCTATAGCGAAATTCATCTAATCTGATCTCGCAACTCTTACACAGAGGGAGGGAGAAGAATAGGAGGGGGAGGCCAAGGCTGTGTAGCCTATCAACCATGAGTCTCCCCTCCTATTTATAGAGAGACACCAAAAAACCGTAAGGGTCCTACCTTAGTAGGTATTATATCTCAATCCAATAACCCACTAATCTTGCATTATTGGATCTCTATCCAATAATCTACTTAGGCCTCTAATTGGGCATCAAGCAAGGAGCCCATCAATATAGGGTCTCATCTAATGAGAATAGGGGCTAATTGGATCTCTGTCCAATTCTCTATTTGCTGAAGCATCCACCATATATGTGTGACCCTCTAGGCCCGATACCGAGCTGGTCGTGAGTCACTCCCAATAGAACTTCGTCTGATATTGTGAATTATTATCTCTATAATAATTCACTCAACTCATTAACTATGGATGTACTAGACCACTACACCATAGTCCCCAAATGGTACAAGGGGACCAAATCCATCAGACCTGTTTGTCAAAAGTTACCGTATATCTATAATTCCTCATCCAACTAATATCTCAGAAATCATATATTGGACATGGTACTGCCTGGTCACATACGGAATCAGTTTATCTTGCGCTAATCTGATTCTACTGGAAAACTCTTTCTCTCTCAGTCCAAATGACCCTGGCCCGGGATTTGTCTGAGCAAGCACATACAGGATATTCCTTTCACGATACCGAGAGTGGATGATCCTTTATTGATGCTCAATTGCCTTCGTAAGGTTGGCTACCAATCCCGATAACTAGTTGTACCAGATCTGAAACTTTCTAAACCTATAAGTCTAGCGTCAAAGAAAGGAGTACTCAAACAAGACATCCTTGGTATCTCAAGTCTAAGGACTAGATACACAACTAGGACTATGGAATTGCTGTCTGACATTAGGTTATCATTAACCATACAACATTCCATAAGCGGATCAATCAGTGAACTCATTCTCCAATGAGCACCTGTACTATATCCTTATTGTCTCCACACAAGTGGCTTTGAGACCAGTCGCCTCTATCATATAGATGGGTATATAGTAAATCGATCTGTCCGATTATCTCAATGTCCCTCTCGAGTAACCTATGATGAAGATTATTTAGGATCTGTATTTAAAGGTGAATCGATCTCATTATCGTGATCTCATCATGATCTCATTCCCATTGCACAAAACCAAGGATATCACAATATATATGCTACAGATAATATAATATGAGAATATGTCAATATTAATCAGAAGCAAAAAGATCACACAGTGTGTCACACGTGTCATCACTTACGTGATTGGCTTGTAGGGCACCTGTAACCAACACTTGCAGGAGCGTTCGCCTGGGCCAAGTTACCGACAGGGGAGACCGACTATGGCCAAGGCGCCTGCAAGGCGGCTACTCTTAGCCAGGGCCCCTGTAGGGGCGGTCGCCTATGGCCAAGTTGCCTACAAGGGTGGCTAACTACAGCCAAGGCTCCTTCAAGGGCGATCGCATGCGGCTGCAAGAGTGGGCACCTACGACCAAGGGTGCTCGTAGGCTGCTAGCGGGTATATCAACTATCCAGAATTTCATGATCGATCGTTTTATGTAGAATTCCATAAATGCCCTTAATAATTTTATAAATTCCTAGCATATCCCTATTTCAAAAAATTAATTAATTAAATAGTTTAAATAATTCTTATTATCTAAAGCCGATGATAATAAGATTAACTATCACAAGGCATGGAGATGCGCCGTTGCACACATAAATCCTATTATGAGTGATTAGGCATATTGGCTTGGGCTTAATAATATTAGGTAACGGCTCATGATCATCCAGTGTGGCTTGCTTATGTGATATGTTATACACCTACTATATATATATATATACATATATATATATATACATATATATATATATATATATATATATACATATATATATATATACATATATATATATATATACATATATATATATATATATATATATATACTTATTAAATATGTATGTGTGTGACACGACATATTCATATTAGGAGATCGATACAAAACAAAAATCCCTTCTACGATAATATTAAATCAGTGAGCGTGAGGCAATAAGATTGACCCGCGTGACCTTCCATCATTATAGGAAGAAATTGAATCATGACATAGGTTGAGTTGCTCTAGTCACTCGAGGCTCACCTATCTACATGACCTTAGTACATGGTATGCTTGGTCAAGTTACTTGAGAGCATATTATCGAATCAGACTCATCTTGTAACGATAGTGATGACTTAACTGAACTTTGTGGTTGGTCGAGCAGTTGAAACCATGATGATTCGGAGGTCAAACATGACGGGAATCACAATGAGTTGTGATTGGCAAGAGTTGTCTATATTTCAGGCTTAGTGTAATTGGTCCAGTCACTCAATGTTGCACTAAGATGCCGATTGGATCCCAATCCCAACTAGAAGTCTGTTGAAGACTTTGGGTTCATGTGTCGTGGGTGTCGCATGATTTGCTAGGAAAATAATAGGAGTACATTAAGATAGAAGTCCAAATCTTAATTAGTTTTTTCATAAAATCTGTATGTTATTTATTTGTGCTATATCTTATTTGTCAGAAACATGTCATTCATAAACCCCCTACGTGACATACTTGATGCCAACCGCCTCATTAGTCTTAACTACATGGATTCGCTCCATAATTTGATAATTGTTCTCACAATGGAGAAAATCGCATATGTTGTTGATACAATTATGCCCACGCTAGAAGAAGGGGCAAGCGAGGATAAGATCACTCACTATGTGAAGTATATAGATGATTTCACATTAGCAAAATGTTACATGTTAGCCTCCATGACTCTGGGTCACAAAGGCAACATAAGAGCATAGATGTCAATTCTATTCTTCTTCATCTCCACCAGCTATTTGAGAAACAAAGAAGAACTCAAAGATATGAGATATCCAAGAGTCTCTTCCAAGCCAGGATGACAAAATGGACATCGGTTCAGAACCATGTCTTAAAGCTGATAGAATAGATCAAGAAACTCACAGGTCTCGGAATAGTCCTAGAGGAGAACCTTTATGTTGATCTTATACTTCAATCCCTACCAGATTCCTTTTTTTACTTCATCATGAATTTGAACATGAGCAGATTTGAGGTGACTCTCCCTAAGCTCCTCAATATATTGAGGAAAGCTGAGAGTGCCATCAAGAAAGAGAATCCAGTTCTCTATATTGGTGAGACCAAGAAGAAAATGAAGGCTGACAAAACCATTAAGAAGGGCAAGGACAAAGAAAGATTGGGTAAGGTAAATGTTGCTAAGAAAGTGCTGGTCCAAGTTCCCAACAAGCCAATCACGTGAGTAATGACACGTGACACGCTGCGCGATCTTTTTGCTTATGATTATTATTGGTATATTCCCATATATATTATCTTTTACATATATATATTGTGATGTCCTTGATTTTGTGCAATGAGAATTGGATCATGATGAGATCATAATAATGAGATCGATTCACCTTTCAACATAGATCCCAAATAATCTTGGTCATATGTTACTCGAAAGAGACATCAAGATAACCAGACAGATCAGTGTACTTACTATATACCCGTCCATATGATGGAGGCAGTTGGTCTCAAAGCCACTTATCTAGAGACACTAAGGATACAGTACAGGTGCTCATTGGAGAATGAGTTCATTGATTGATCTGCTTACGTAATGTTGTATGGTTAATGATACCTAATGTCAGACAACGAGTTTGTAGTTTGAGTTATGCATCTGGTCCTTAGACTTGAGACACCAAGGATGCCTTGTTTGAGTACTCATTTCTTTGACGCCAGACTTACAGGTTTAGAAAGTTCCAAATCTGACATAATTGGTTATTGGGATTGGTAGTCAACCTTATGAAGGCAATTGAGTGCCAATAAAGGATCATCCACTCTCAATATCATGAGAGGAATATCCTTTGTGTGCTTGCTCAGACAAATCCCCAGCCAAGGTCATTCAGATTGAAAGAGAAGGAGTTCTCCGGGAGAATCTAATTAGAGAAAGACTTGGATTGATTACGTATGTGGCCTGATAGTACTATATCCAATATATGATCTTTGGGATATTAGTTGGATGAGGGATTATAGATACACGGTAACTGCAGACAGATAGGTCTGATGGATTCGATCCCCCTATACTGTCTAGGGACTATGGTGTAGTGGCCTAGTACATCCATAGCCGATGAATTAAGTGAATTATTATAGGATAATAATTCACTATATCATGAGGAGTTATGATAGGAGTGACTCAAGGCCAGCTCGATATCGGGCCTAATAGGTCACACACATATGGTATATGCTTCAGCGAATAGAGGATTGTATATGAGTTATCTAATTATCCCTTGCTCTTATCAGATGAGATCCTACATTGATGGGCTCCTTGCATGAGGCCCAATAAGAGGCCAAACGAAATTATTGGATAGAGATCCAATAATCTAAGGTTAGTGGGTGAGATCTAATACCCACTAAGGTAAGATCCCTATGGTTTTTGGTGGCTCTCTATAAATAGGAGGCAGGGGTAACATATAGATAATAGGTTGTACCTTTCGTCGTTCCCTCCTATTCTCCTCCCTCCCTTTGTACAAGAGTTGTGAGATTTGTGATTGTGATTGGAAGAGTATCGCTGCAACGACCCATCTTGTGGATACCGCTAGAGAGGAAGACACTTGACCTCCTTCATCTTCTCTATCCAGATCTAAAAAAATAGGGATATATGATCTCCCATGATAAACAATCTCACATATGATGTAGTTTTTTAGTTTTATGATTTTTCTTGTACCAATCTTTGCACGATAATTTTGAGTTTTGTTTTGATCTTCTTGTACATGTGATGCTCCAGCTAAGTTTTCCTAATAGAAAGACCCGACAAATGACAAGAGACAATGCTTCCACTATAGTCAAGATGGGCACTAGAAGATGAACTATAATGATTACCTTGCATACAATACGAAACAAAAGCTTAGAGAAGCTTCATATATATTCGTGAGTTATCTCCACTTGTTAGATTGTCATGATAATACATAGGTGTTGGATACTGGGAGTGTTTATCATATTTATAATTCATTGTAGGTTCTGATAAGACCTAGGAGATTGGCTAGAGGTGAGATGGAACTCAAGATGGGCAATGGAGTAAGAGTTGCTACAGTTGCCATTAGGGAGGTCATTCTACATCTGCTTGGTGGTTCTATCATTGCATTGGAGCTATCATTGCATTCGATCAGATCGAGGAGGAGAATACTTGAGTACGAAGTTTACCTAGTTCCTCAAGGACCATAGGATTCTATCTTAGTGGACATCTCCTTATACATCTCAACTCATTGGTGTATCAGAAATGAGGAATCATATGTTGTTAGATATGTTGTGGTCCATATGAGTTTCACTGACCTACCCATCTCATTCTGGGGATACGTCCTAGAGACTGTAACTTACCTTCTGAACAGAGTTCCATCAAAGTCAGTAGTGTCTATACCATATGAGATATGGAAAGGAAAGAAGTTTGATCTTAAGGTGGTTAAGATTTGGGGCTATCATACCCACGTTAGAAGATATAACCCCGATAAGTTAGAATCAAGGATGGAATGGTACACATTCATGGGATACCCTAAGAAGACTTTGGGGTATTACTTTTATTATCCTGAAGACTGAAAGGTCTTTGTTGCCAAGAGAGCTGTATTCCTTGAGAATGAACACATTCTTAGTAGAAACAGTTGGAGTGAGATAAACTTTTGTGAGGTTAGAGAACCTAGCTCAAGCACCATTCTAGAGTCTGAGTCTATTCAGGTACCTAGCACACAAGTTCTAACTTTACGTAGGTCTACCAGAGTATCTCACCCTTCTAAAAGATTTGTGAGATATATCAATGGAGATGACTCTCAAGATATTAATCTTCAGACCTATGATGAGGCTATTATGAGTATAGACTCTGAGAAATAGTAAGAAGCCATGAATTCTGAGATGGATTTCATGTACTCCAACAAGGTTCAGGACCTTGTGGATGCACCTGAGGGTATCATACCCATCAGCTACAAATGGATCTTCAAGAAGAAGATCGGAGTAGATGAAAAGGTGAAGACCTATAAAGTAAGACTTGTAGCTAAAGGATATCGTCAAAGGCAAGGAGTTGACTATGACGAAACCTTTTCACCCGTAGCCATACATAAATCCATTAGAATTCTTTTGGACATTGTGGCACACTATGACTATGAGATCTGGTAGATAGATGTGAAAACAGCATTCCTCGATGGCAATCTTAAGGAGGAGGTGTATATAATACAGCCATAGGGATTTGTATCTAGATATAGTCTAGATAAAGTATGTAGGTAGCTCAGGTCCATTTATGAATTGAAGCAAGCTTCCCGAAGTTGAAACATAATATTTCATGAGGCGATCAGATCTTATAACTTTGTTTAAAACGAAGATGAGCCTTGTGTGTATAGGAAGGTAAGTGGGAGCGCTATCACCTTCTTGATGCTATACGTGGATGAGATCCTAATGATTGAGAATGATGTAGGCATGCTCTCCATAGTAAAGACTTAGCTATCCAGAAACTTCTCTATAAAGGACTTAGGGGAAACATCCTATATTTTGGGGATCTGGATATATAGAGATAGATCCAATAGGATGTTTGGCTTGTCCCAGTCAAGGTACATAAACTCCATTGTCAAAAGGTTTGACATAAAAAATTTCAAGAGATGTCTTATATCGATAAGACATGGAATATCACTTTCTATGAATATTACCCTAAATACTCCTAAAGTAAGGACATACGTGAATATGATACCCTATACCTCAAGGATATAAATGATCGATAAATCAAAATAATTTTTGATAGCGATACAAAAGAGACCTTATATCAAGCATCATAAAAGTTCATGTCACATAATTTTCTTTTGTAAATATTCATCAAGATTCATGAATTGAAATAATCTTTCAGAAAGGATCAAAATATTATCATAAAAAGAACTTCCAATCTCATTCTTGTAATTCAATTTCAAGGAGAATCATTTCGGAAGAGAGCAAAAAAAGTGCCAAGAAATCCAAGAAGAATTAAGAGTTATTCATGCAATTAAATTCATCTTATGTAAATATTTATTCCATCAAAGATTCGATTAGACAAAAAGCTCATGAATCACATGATGTGAAACTATCTCATGCATTTAGAAGATTTAAAATTATCTCATGTAAGTTTTGAGAAAATGCTCAATTTGCAAAAGCAGGAATATGATATAAACGTATACATTTAAAGAATCATCTCTTATAAGTTTTAAAAAAAAGCTAATTTTACAAAAAAAAATGAATATGATGAGAACTCATTAAAATCATTTCAAATTTCTTATAATCAAATTGTTCCTTGTCTAGTGGCTTTGTTGTTAAGATATCAATTTTCTCTATCTTTGTGATTGTTAAAAAGGAATACAATAGTATAATTTTCTTTTACATCTATATTCTAATTACACCCAAAAGTACAAGGGGATCATGTCATTAAAGATGAAAAATCAAATCTTTAAGTACCAAAAGACATGATTTAATAAATTTGTCCCTCCTTTTTTTGTTTATAAATTTCAACATAAGTAATCAAGAAATCTTATGTATTTAAAGTTCCAAGTAAAATAGAAATGAAATCATGCAAATCTCATGTATTTAAAATTCATATATTTTCTTTTAGGCAAATCGCTCCTCATCCAATGTTAGAAGGTTTTTCATAATCAAAGTATTTAATTTTGTTATTGCAAAATACCACTTTTGTCTCCCCCTTGGTCATTGTCAAAGCAAAAGTTAAAATACAATAGTACAAAATTAATTTTACGATTATAATGAATAGTATGAAAAATCTCAAGATAAAAGAATATATCGTTCATAAATATAAGAGAGTCAGAAATCATGACATGAAATATATCAATTTGTGAATACTAAAGATCATGATTCAATTTGATATCTCTCTTCTTAGATAATAAAAAAAATTTAAAGAAATCAATTTTGTAAGCAAAATCTTAATTCATGAAAATTGTCAAGTTATAAATATCGAGAAATTAAGTTCATGATTTTACAAAAATGAGATATGGAAATATATGATCACAATTTATGTATAAGTAATTTCAAATCATTAAGATAATTATTTATAAAAAGATTCATGTTATAGTTCTAAAAGAGAAGGAATCTTAGTAAATGATTGGTTTATATAAAGATCTCAAATTATAATTTTTAAGATTTTAAGGTCATGATTTAGACAATAATCTTTTTAAATTTAAATCATCAAATTATTTTTATCGTTTAAAAGATTCGATAATAATTATATCATTTTATCTCTTGTTGAAGGGTTGATAGGATAAAAATATTTTCAAGAAGAATTATCCTCTTTTTTAGTTGTTTCATGTGATTTGTTCCAAAAATACTTTTCAAATCAATGAATTATCACTTAAGACTGAAAACCAAATTTCATTCTAGAAGAAATCATCAAGGTCATTACTATAATATATCAAAATAATAAAACGTCTTCAAAACAAAAATTCAGCCTATCTTAGTTCCAACATTTAAATGAGTCTAACTCTTTACACATAGTGAAAGGAGTTAACAAACTTATTTTCAAATTTTTATTTATTCTATGTTCAAATTCAAAAGTAATTTATCATTAATTATACAACATTCTAAAAGGTCAATATATAACCTATCCAACATTTCAATTGTTCACGCCAATAATTTTTAATCTATCATCAAAATTTCTTTTTCCATAAATTTCAATTTAAATTATTTTACATTAAAAATAATTAAACTTTCTTTGTTCTAATTTTAGTATGCTCTAGCTACGCTAAAGTCGTGATATATTGAAGGCAATCAAGATTAACTTTATAACCATGAACTATTAAGAGAATTTTTATTAAGGATAAGGATATTTTTTAAAAAAGAATTTTCCTTCTCATTTCAAAAAAAATAATTTTACAACCACATTAGTAAATAAAGCATGATTTCATATCTTTAATTTTTTAAATTCAAATTCAACATTTAATCATTCCATTCAAGTTTATCTCAAGATAATATATACTCATTTAACCATTACAAGTCAATACAAGCATACAAGCATATTCATCATCAAAATCTCTCTTTCATAAATTTGAATGTATATAATTTTCCATTAAAAATAGCTAAAGTCTCCTCTTTTTATATTATTATTCTAATTCATTTTTATACTAGCATGCTAATGTTAAAGTAATCAAGATTAATTATAACAATGAGTCATCCAAAGATTCATTCCCAGTAATTTTATTTTTAATAATTTTTTTGTTATTACTTAGGCTAGTGAGCTTGAAAGAGTGTTAGATCTCAAGTCATATGTCTTGAGCATCCACTTTTAGGACATCATTTAGTGCTCTTAGCCTTGTTTGGAGACAAATTTATAGTATGGGGGGTTTGGTTTTGGTACCCATTTGACTTTGGGTCCCTCATAAAAAGCTCTACTCATTTTCACTAAAGGTATTTGATTGTTTATGGTTCTTTTTTAAACTTAAATTAATTTATGTGGACTATATTTCCTAAATGAACACTTATAAGCAAAGTGTCCACATCTACCGTAAAAAATATATCTATTTTTAAGCAAAAAGTGTAACGTGGGTCTTCTAATAAGGATAGTTGACTTTTGTTGAGTGTTACTCACAAAGCCAATAACTTCTTTCCTATGAACAAGACCCTTATTTGTAAGAATCAAGTCCAGGGATTTATTTCTTATTTTAAATTTTTTTAATATTTGTTTTAATATAATATTTTCTTTTGTAAGTTCATTTAAAATTTCACATTCGGTGCATGAACTATGTGATGGTGATGCTACATGTATTTCTTCAAATTTACTAACTAATGAATCATGCTTTTTCTTAAGTAATTTATATGACTTGCTAATTTTTCTAAATTTATCATAAAGCTAATGTAAAAAAATATTGAATATTCAGTAAAGGAGATATTGGAAGACTCACTTACCTCATTGTTGATGGTCATAAGCACGAGATTCTCTACTTCTTTATGATTGTGATCTTCGTCTTCAGAGCCCCTCAACTTCTTGTGTTCATAGCAAGAGATTTTATCTAATTTAAGTTTATTTTTATGATTTTTGTTCATTAATTTATCTGATTCATTTGTCAAAGGTTTAAAGTTCTCATCACTCGAGGTTTTACTCAAGGAGTCATATATTGTTCTTAATTCTATTTCTTTCATATTCTTTAGAAGGTATAGTTCTTTTGTTCTCAGTTCACAATTTTTACGGATCATTTCATTTAATGATTCATTTAATTTAGTTATACTTTCAAATGTGATTTTTAATACATGTCATATATCAAAAGCTGAATCACAAGAAGAAACTCGATCAAACTCATTTTTATTAAGAGCACAAAATAAAGCATTCATTGCTTTTGCATTTAAAGAAAAAGCCTTTATTTCCAAATTATTTCATTCGTTCACTGGTTTAGAAGACTTTTCAAAACCATTTTCAATGATGTGTCATCAATTAAAGTCCATAGAAATCAGAAAAATATATATTCTTATTTTCCAATACTTGTAATCCATCTCATTGAACATGAGAGGACATGCAATGGAATGTCCCTCGTTCATGCTAAACGAAGTCATTTTTTACTCACTTGGGTGTTAGTCCAATGAGTAGAACCATGCTTTGATGCCAATTGTTAGGATCAATTGGCACTAAGAGGGGGGGGGGGGGGGGGGAGGGTGTGAATTAGTGCAAGTGTCAAAATACTTGATTTGAAAAACTTGCTTGAAGTAAAGAAGAAATCGAAAGCGTTTCTTGGACTTTGTTGAAAGTCAATAAGCAAACAATTTGAAACAAAGTCGAAAGATGATGCTCTTATCTTTCTTCAAATTAATTAAGAACAACTAAATGTAATAGAAAAGACAAGAGTAGAGAAGCTCACAGACTTATAGTGGTTCGGCCATAAATTAGTCTATGTCTACTTCCCGTGTCCTCTTCGTCGAGGTCCACCGATGTCCACTACTGATCTTCTTCGGGCAAAGACCAAACCCTTACACTTCCCACTCTCCTTTTCATAGGCTCTGGAGAGGAACCTTACAAGTATTACACTTACAACTCACAAGGGAGACCTTTACAAATATTACAACACTTTTGCTCACTCCCTTGCCCCCTTTCTTTTTCTTGTTCACTTTTAGCACACTATTTTTCTTAAAATTCTAGCCCAAATATCTTATACTCAATGCAAGAAGACTTGGGGTATTTATAGACCCTAATTGGCTTTAGAAATTAGAGCAAAAAATTCAAACATGTTCGGAAAATCCAGGCACGAGCGGTAAAAACACCAGCATTGGCGGTACTGCCGCAAAAGATGCCCGGAAAACATGGTGGTGGTAGTATAACCACCGACCTAGGTGGTACGACCGTCGACATAGCCAGTACAACCGTCGTCCATCGATGATACAATCGTCGAGAATCCTGAAAAAGTGTTTTCTCCACTTTTCTATTTCCGACTTGTACCTTTAGTTGACCCCTTTCTAGTTTAACCAAATGAGCTCAACCTAGGCTCAATCCAAATCCAAACATGGACCCGATTTGCCTCACTTGAGTTAATTTGAATACCTTCCAAATCTAATTCAATTTGGACTCTAAACCAAACCGATGCTAACTACAACATTGTAAGGCATACATTACAATCAATTTGATCAATATGTCAAGTGACGTTCCTAACTCCTAGCGATCTTCCTAGTAACCTCTAGTGAACTCCTGACGAGTCTCGATCATCTTTTGGCGAACCCCAGTCATTCCTGGTAACCTCCAAATCACCTTCGGCGAGCTCTTAGCGAACTCATAGCAAGCTCCTGACACCTTCGGCGAGCTCCCAGCGAACTCCCGACAAGCCCCAAATACCTTTGGCGAGCTTTCGGCAAACTCATGGTGAGTTCCCACTGCATCATCTAAACCCCAACCTAATGCCCGAACTTGATTAGGGCCCAACATCTGATTGTATTACTTTGTCATAGATAATCCTGCATCATTCATCTCTAAGACACATGTTAGATCAACAATCTCATCAATTAATTTCATCATTAAAATATGAGATTCAACAACTGGTATATGGAGGAGGTAGCCTCCAGGTTGAGGGCTACACGGACTTGAGTTTCCAATCTAATATTGATGATAGCAAGTCGAACTCAGGGCATATTTTCACCCTAAATAGAGAAGTAGTAAGTTGGAAGAGTCCAAGCAAGATACTACTTTGACTCAACTAATGAGGCAAAGTACATTGCTATAGCAGAAGCAGCAAAGGAAGGGGTGTGGATGAAGTTCATTAGGGATTTGGGAGTCGTACTGAGCAGCGTAGAGTCGATTCCTATATACTACGACAATGATAGGGCAATAACTCTAGCAAGTAACCTAAGTATCATCAGAATTATTCTAAAGAGGTTCCACTTAATTAAAGATATCATAGCCCGGAAAGATATGACAATGGAAGAGTTACATCCGAGGATAACATTGCAGATCCACTGATAAAGCCGTTGGCTCATATTGTCTTTGAGCGTCACAAGGGTCTGATGGGGATCATACATATAGGTGATTGACTTTAGGTCAAGATTGATATAATTGTTATAGATGCCCTATAAGCCAATCGCGTGAGTGATGGCACGTGTGGCACACTGCGTGATCTTTTTGTTTATGATCATTATTGGCATATTCACACATTATATTATATGTTGCAAATATATATTATAACGTCCTTAGTTCTGTGTAACAAAATCGGATCGTGATGAGATCACGATAATGAGATTGATTCACCTTTGAACATAAATCCCAAATAATTTTGGTCATATGTTACTTGAGAGAGACATCGAGATAACCGGATAAACTTGTGTACTGTATACTTGTCCATATGATGGAAGCGATTGGTCTTATAGCCACTTGTGTGGAGACACTAAGGATATAATACAAGTGCTCATTTGAGAATGAGTTCACTGACTGATCTGCTTATGGAATCTTGTATGGTTAATGATACCTATGCTGGTTACAGGTGCCCTGCAAGCCAATCACGTGAGTGATGGCACGTGTGATATGTTGCATGAGCTTTTTGCTTATGATTAATATTGGTATATTCTCATATTATCTGTTACATATATATTGTGATGTCCTTGGTTCTGTGCAATAAGAGTCGGATCGTGATGAGATCACGATAATGAGATTGATTCACCTTTAAACATAGATCCTAAATAATCCCGGTCATAGGTTACTCAAGAGGGACATTGAGATAACCAGACAGATTGGTGTACTATATACCCGTCCATATGATGGAGGCGGCTGGTCTCATAGCCACTTGTGTGGAGACACTAAGAATATAGTACAGGTGCTCATTGGAGAATGAGTTCACTGATTGATCCGCTTATGGAATGTTGTATGGTTAATGATACCTAATGTCAGACAGCGATTCCATAGTCTCAGTTGTGTATCTGGTCCTTAGACTTGAGACACCAAGGATACCTTGTATGAGTACTTCATTCTTTGACGCCAGACTTACAGGTTTAGAAAGTTCCAGATCTGGTACAGCTGGTTATCGGGATCGGTAGCCAACCTTACGAAGGCAATTGAGTGTCAATAGAGGATCATCCACTCTCGGTATCAGGAGAGAAATATCCCATATGTGCTTGCTTAGACAAATCCCTGGCCAGGGTCATTCGGATTGAGAGAGAATGAGTTCTTCGGTAGAATCTGAATAGAGCAAGACAAACTGATTCTGTATGACCTGACAGTACCATGTCCAATATACAATCTCTGGGATATTATTTGGATGAGGGATTATAGATACACAGTAACTGTGGACAGCTAGGTCCGATGGATTTGATCCCCCTTGTACCGTCAAGGGACTATGGCATAGTGGCCTAGTACGTCCATAGTTGATGAGTCGAGTGAATTATTATGGGGATAATAATTCACTATATCAGAAGGAGTTTTGATGAGAGTAGCTCACGGCCAGCTCGGTATCAGGCCTAGAGGGTCACACACATATAGTGGATGATTCAGCAAATAGAGGATTGGATGAAGATCCAATTAGCCCCTACTCTCATTAGATGAGATCCTATGTTGATGGGCTCCTTGATTCAGGCCCAACTATAGGCCTAAGGAGATTATTGGATAGATATCCAATAATGCAAGGTTAGTGGTTTTTTGGATGGAGATCCAATACCCACTAAAGAAGGAGCCCTAGGGTTTTGGTGGCTCTCTATAAATAGGAGGGGAGACTCATGGTTGATAGGTTGTAGCTTTAGCCAACACCTCCTATTCTTCTCCCTCTGAGTAAGAGTTGCAAGATCAGATTGGAGGAGTTTCGCTGCAGAGATCCATCGTGTGGATACCGCTAGAGAGGATGATGCTTGACCTCCTTCATCTTCTCCATCCGGATCTAGAATACAAGGATATACGATCTCCCTAGGTAAAATCAATCTCTCCACATTGTGGTTTTTTTTATTTTTGTGGTTTTTCTCGTGACCCTAATCTTTTGCATGATGATTTGATCTGCTTGGAAAATTAATATTTTGTTTTGATTTTCACTGCGTATGTGATGCACTCGCTGAGGTTTCCCAACAGTGGTATCAAAGCCAAGGTTTTCGTGCGAAAGATTAGTTTTAAACTGCGTGTGATGAGATTGAATCGCGTAGAACTGTTCTGCACGCTTATTGTAGCGATTGGTAGCAAAAGTAGGCGATGCCTATGGGGGAGGGGTGGCCACATGCATGCTCTCTACATGCATAGGTGGCTAGCCATGGTCAGGTCCCCTGCAGGAGCGGCCGGCCATGGCTTAGCTACTTGCAAGGGGCGATCACCCGCAGGGGTAGCAGCCCGCATGGGGGGACCACCCGTAGGCATGGTCGGCTGCGGCCATCCCTGCCGCTAGCAAGGGCGGCGGCGCCAGTCGTAGGGGTGGCCGCCCCTTGGCAGGGCGGCCACCGGCCACAAAGGGCAGTCGCCGCCTGCGCAAGGGCAGCGGCGCACTGAGGGTGAAGGAGGACTAGGGCATCTTTTTGAAAAAGATGATTATGCCCCTTAGAATTGGAGAAATTCTAGCTCTGTCCTCTTTATACTAAATTCGTTAAATCCTCTCAACATTTCTAAAAATTTTGAGTACTGTCCTCTCATCCAGAATACTGAAAACACCCTCAATAATTTTGGAAATTTCAAGGACTATCCTCATGTACAGAATTTTAAAAATACCCTTGACAGTTTTAGAAATTTTGAGGACTGTCCTCTCATCCAAAATTACAAAAATACCCTTGACAATTTTAAAAATTCTGAGCATATCCTGATTTCCAAAAAAATAATTAATTAAATAATTTAATTAATTATTATATATATCTAGTAATCCTACATATGATGTGATGTACATGTGATGTATGATGTGGATGGATGATCATGAGCCATGTGTTGTGATGTATGTAATTATGATTATTATTATTATTGGGGCATGTGAGCCTGCGTTTTTCTCATTTATTGTTGGGCCTACGTGCCTATGATTATTTGTAATTATATGAAGAGGCGTAGCGGGAGCGTGGAGGTTACAGTGGGACCCACAATGCCGTGGCGGGAGATCACGACGCATGGTGATGTGACAATCCGACGGAACCGATGATGACGAGATCAACAATCACAAGGCATGGAGATGCGCCAATGCACATATAGATCCTTTGGAGAAAAGGATGATCCTGCACCTATGAATTCAAAAAATTCCAAGGACTGTCCTCGTGTATAGAATTTTGAAAATACCCTCAACAATTTTAGAAATTCTAAGGACTATCCTCTCATCCAGAATTATGAAAATACCCTTGATAATTCTAGAAATTTCGAGGACTGTCCTCCTATCCAAAATTATGAAAATACCCTTGACAATTCTGAAAATTCTAAGCATGTCCTAATTTCTAAAAATAATTAATTAAATAGTTTAATTAATTATTATATATCTAGTAATCCTACATATTATGTGATATATGATGTGAATAGATGATCATGAGCCATGTGTTGTGATGTGTGTAATTATGATTATTATTATTATTGGGGATTGCAAGCCTACGTTTTTCTCGTTTATTGTTGGGCCTGCATTCTGTGATTATTTGTAATTACATGGAGAGGCACAGCGGGAGCGTGGAGGTTACAGCGGGACCCACGATACTATGGCGGGAGATCACGACGCATGGTGATGCGATGATCCGACGGAACCGATGATGATGAGATCAACAATCACAAAGCATGGAGATGCGCCAATGCACACATAGATCCTATTGTGAGTGATTAGGCCCATTGGCTCGGGCTTAATCATATTAGGTGATGGCTCATGATCATCCGGTGTGGCTTGCATGTGTGATGTGTATACACCTATTAGATATATGTATATATATATTTGCATACGATGTAGATATATATTAAATGTATGTGTGTGACACGACATATTAGGAGACGATAGAAAACAAAAAACTCCTCCTACGATAATATTAAGTCGGTAAGCGTGAGGCAATAAGATTGACCCACGTGGCCTTCCATCGTTATAGGAAGAAATTGAATCCCGACATAGGTTGAGTTGGTCGAGTCACTCAAGGCTCACCTATCTACGTGATCGAGTTCTTGCCTACGACATATATATGTCACCGGTGACCTAAGGACATGGTATGACTTGGTCGAGAAGTTGAGAGCATATCCATCGAATCAGACTCATCTTGTAATGATGGTGATGACTTAATTAAACTTCATGGATGGTCGAGTAGTTGAGACCATGATGATTCAGAGGCCGAACATGACGAGAATCACAAGGAGTTGTGATTGACAAGAGTTGTCTACCTTTTGGGCTTAGTGTAGTTGGTCGAGTCCCTCGAGATTGCACTAAGATGCCAATTGGATCTCAATCCCCACTAGGAGTCTGCTAGAGACTTTCGTCTCACGTGTCGAGGGTGTCTCGTGATTGGTTAGGAAAATAGTGGAAGTATATTAAGATAGAAGTCCATATCTTAATTAGTATTTTCTGTAAAACCTACATGTTATTTATTTTAGCTATATCTTGTTTGTCGCTTGCAAAACCCCTATGTGGCATACTTAATGCCAACCGCCTCATTAGTCCAAAGGCTCCGTAATTTGAGAATTATTCTCACGAAAGAGAAAATTGTATATGTTCTTAATACGATTGTGCCCACACTGGAGGAAAGGACAATCAAGGATGAGATTGCTCCCTTTGTGAAGTATAAAGATAGTCCTAAAGGATAACCTGTATGTTGATCTTATACTTCAGTCCCTACCAGATTCCTTTTCACAGTTCATTATTAACTTTAATATAAACAAGTTTGAGGTGACTCTACCTGAGCTCTTCAATATGTTGAGGGAAGCTGAGAGTACCATCAAGAAAGAGAAGTCAGTTCTCTATATTGGTGAGACCAATAGGAAAAAGAATGCTAGTAAGACCCTTAAGCAAGGGCAAAGAAAGACTAGGTAAGACAAAGGTTGCCAAGAAAGACCCGACAAAGGACAAAGGACGGTGCTTCAACTGTGGCCAAGACGGGCATTGGAAGAGGAACTATAAGGACTACCTTGCATACAAGGCGAAACAGAAACTTGGAGAAGCTTCAGGTATATTCATGATCAGTCTCCACTTGTCAGATTTTCATGATAACACATGGGTATTGGATACCAGGAGTGCTTATCATATCTACAATTCATTGCAGGTTCTGGCAAGACCTAGGAGATTGGCCAAAGGTGAGATGGACCTCAAGATGGGCAATGGAGCAAGAGTTGCTGCAATTGCTGTTGGGGAGGGCATCCTACATCTGCCTGGTGGAGCTATTATTACATTAGATGTATGTTATTTTGTTTCCTCTATTATCAAAAATATTATTTCTATCTCTTGTTTGACAATTAGTGGATATAAATTAGTTTTTGAGAACAATAGTTGTTCAATAATTATGGATGATGAGATCATCACTACAGGGACCCTTATAAATGGCTTATATGTGTTAGACACTTCTCCACATATCATGAATATAAATATGTCTAATAGGAAAAGAGATGAGGTGAAAAATGCATACCTATGACATTGTAGGCTAGGTCATAAACATGAGGGAAGGATTCAAAAGTTGCTAAAAGATGGATACTTAGATCCATTTTACTATGAGTCATATGCAACTTGCGAACCTTGCCTTCGTGGGAAAATGATCAACTCTTCTTTTAGTGAAACTGGAGAGAGAGCCACTGAGTTATTGGAACTCATACATAGTGATGTATGTGGTCTCATGTTGACTCAGGCTATAGGTGGTTACTCATACTTCATTACATTCATTAATGATTTCTCTAGGTATGGACACGTGTACTTAATGAAGTATAAATCTGAGGCCTTCGAAAAATTCAGGGAATATAAGAATGAGATAGAGAACCAAATTGGAAAGAGTATTAAGACTCTTTGATCAGATCGAGGAGGAGATTACTTGAGTACAGAGTTCACCCATTTCCTCAGGGACAATGGGATTCTATCCCAGAGGACACCTCCTTATACACCTCCGCTCAATGGTGTATCAGAAAGGAGGAATCGTACGCTGTTAGACATGGTGCAGTCCATGATGAGTTTCGCTGACCTACCCGTTTCATTCTAGGGTACGCACTAGAGATTGTAGCTTACCTTCTGAACAGAGTTCCATCAAAGTCGGTAGTGTCTACACCATATGAGAGATGGAAAGGAAAGAAGCCCGATCTTAAGATTGATAAGATTGGGGTTGTCCTGCCCATGTTAGAAGACACAACCTTGATAAGTTGAAATCAAGGACAAAATGGTGCACATTCGTGGGATACCCAAAGGAAACTTGTGGGTATTATTTCTATCATCCTGAGGACCGAAAGGTCTTTGTTGCCAAGAGAGTCGTGTTCCTTGAGAAGGAACACATTCTTGGTGGAAACAGTGGGAGTAAGATAGAATTGAGCGAGGTTGGAGAACCTAGATCAAGCGCCATTCTAGAGCCTGAGTCTGTTCAGGTACCTAACACACAAGTTCCAACTTTACATAGGTCTAATAGAGTATCTCACCCTCCTGAAAGATATATGAGACATATCAGTGGAGATGACTCTCAGGATGTTGATCCTCACAGGCTATTATGAGTATAGACTTCGGGAAGTGGCAAGAAGCAATGAATTCTGAGATGGATTCCATGTACTCTAACAAGGTTTGGAACCTTGTGGATGCACATGAGGATATTGTACCCATCAGCTGCAAATGGATCTTCAAGAAGAAGATCGGAGTAGATGGAAAGGTAGAGACCTATAAAATAAGGCTGGTAGCTAAAGGATATCGTCAAAGATAAGGAGTTAACTATGATGAAACATTTTCATCGGTAGCCATGCTTAAATCCATTAGAATTATTTTGGTCCTTGCAGCACACTATGACTATGGTATCTGGTAGATGGATGTCAAAACGCTATACCTCAATGGCAACCTCGATGAGGAGGCATATATGATACAGCTAGAGGGCTTTGTATCCAAAGAGAGTCCAGATAAAGTATGCAGGTTGCTTAGATCCATTTATAGATTCAAGCAAGCTTCCCGAAGTTGGAACATAAGATTTGATGAGGTGATCAGATCTTATGACTTAGTTAAGAACGAAGATGAGCCTTGTGTGTACAAGAAGGTAAGTGAGAGTGCTATCACCTTATTGGTGCTATATGTGGATGACATCTTAATCATTGAAAATGATGTAGGAATGCTCTCCACAGTAAAGACTTGGCTATCCAGAAACTTCTCCATGAAAGACTTAGGGGAAGCATCCTATATTTTGGGGATCGAGATCTATTGAGATAGATCCAAAAGGATACTTGGCTTGTCCCAATCTAGGTACCTAGACTCCATTGTCAAAAGGTTTAGCATTGAGAATTCAAATAGAGGTCTTATATCGATGAGACATGGAATATCACTTTCTAGGAGTATGTCCCCAAAGACTCCTGAAGAAAGGGCAGACATGGATAAGATACCTTATGCCTCAACAATAGGGTCTATCATGCATGCGATGCTATGTACGAGGCCTGATATAGGACATGCTCTGAGTGTCACGAGCAGGTATTAGGCAGATCCAGGTTTAGAACACTGGAAGGCAGTAAAGTATATCCTTAAGCACTCCAGGTTGAGGGCTATACGGACTCGAGTTTTCAGTCTGATATTAATGATGGCAAGTCAAATTCAGGGTATATTTTCACCATGAATGGAGGAGCAGTTAGCTGAAAGAGTGCCAAGTAAGATACTACTGCTGACTCGACCATAGAGGCGGAATACATTACTGTAGTAGAAGCAGCAAGACGAAGGGTGTGGATGAAGAAGTTCATCAAGGATTTCGAAGTCATACCAAGTAGCGTAGAGCTAACTCTCATATATTATGACAGCAACAGGGCAAAAACTCTAGCAAGGGAACCCATGTCTCATCAACTGTAGCCCCAAATCTGCCCTAAACCGTAGCCTACTTCCATCCAAACTAATTTATCTTCCAATCGGCCACCCACTTTCTCCAAAATTCCCATGCCACTAACCCGACAACAGAAAAAAGATCTCAATATTACAGATCTAGAGGTATATACTATGGCATCAGAGGAGGCTATCGATGCAAAGTTTGAAGCCTTTGAAAACCGCATGGAAGAGAAGATGTGATCCCTTTTCGCCGAATTCAGCATTGGCCGACTGTCGAACCCGAGGAAATCACAACACGGAGAAACTTCAGACCGATGAGACGATCCTCTAAAACATGGCAACATCACCTCTGATCTAAATAATCCATGCATGAAGGTTGACTTCCCTAGATGGAAAGAAGAAGACCCGATCGGGTGATCTGGCGCGTGGAGCGCCATTTTCGGTTCTACCGAACTACCGACGCCACACGGGTGGAGATTGCTGCCATCCACCTTGAGGGAGATGCTATTCAATGGTTTAATTGGTTTAAGCACACCCATGAAGGACTCTCTTGGCGGCAATTCAAGGAATGACTACTAGACCGCTTCAGACCAACCGATTTCAACAACATCGACAGACAATTGGCAAAGATTCGTCAAACCTCTACAATACAATAATACCAAACAAGGTTTGAGCGTTTATCTAAACAAACTAAGAATTGGTCTGAGAAATAACTTTTAGGTACTTTTATCGAGGCCCAAAAGCCGGAGATCCGAGGAGAAGTAAAGGCGCCACAATCGTACACTCTTATGACGATGATTTTCTTCGCGTATATCCAGGAAGAATAATTGAACCATGAGATACGAAGGACAAGGGTCGCTCCCCGACCAGCCATGCTGAGGCCTACTGCCCCCTCTACTACCATCCAAGCCCTTGCACCAAAAGAGTTGAAAAGAGACGAGCTTCGTGAACGATCGGCCAAGGAGTTGTGTTGGCATTGCGACAAACCGTGGATCCGCGAACATCACTGTAAAAAGGGCCAGCTCCTCTAGATTGAACTAGCGGAGGATGAGGACAATGAAGCATCTGAAGAAGCCCTTGAACCTAAAGAAGAAGCCATGGAGGAAGAATTCCAATCGGCCAACTACGCAGTGCACGCATTGGCCGGCTATTCCAACCCGCTGATGATTGTGCCCACTAAAGAACCCAAACTTGAAGATATGACTCTCAAGCCCAAGGAGAAGGATACACCACAACCGGCCAGCCACACAGTCCCTACCTTAGCCGGCTACACCAACCTGCAAAAATTGATGATCGAAGGGTTTCTCGAGCAACAGTCCGTCATCATCCTCATCGATGTCGGGAGCACACACAACTTCATGAGTAGTAAGGTTGCTGGCCACTTAATGCTCTAAAAAGAAGATTACAATGGGTTTGAAGTCAAGGTAGCTAACGGCCAAATTCTGAAGTGCAACCAGAAGTTCCCGCGGGTAAAACTGATCCTACAGGAGCAAGACGTAGTTGCTAATTTTTTCCTCCTCCCTTGATGGTTTTGATATAGTGCTTGGCATTGATTGGTTGTCCATGATTGGAGATATTTTCTATAATTTTTCGTAGCTAACCATGAAATTTTTCAGAAAAGGAAAGCAGGTGATTCTACTAGGGAGCCCAGCGACTACAACCACAACACCACACTTGGAGGGGGTACCAAAAGAAGAATCCAATAGTTTTCCAATTCAAATTCAAAAGTTTCATGAGATTGAAGATAAAAAACCACTCCCACAGCTTACTGAATTTTTGGGCGTCTCCACCGAACCAAGCCGACGTCCTCCTCTGAAGCTGGCCGACCCCCCTATGCTGAACAGGTCGAAACTTCTATCAGTTGTTGCTCGACCAGATTGCTTCATACAATCTCAGAAGGTCAAAGATAAAAGGGTCGTCCAAGAGATGACAGAGACACGAATTGTTCGGTCATGCTTATTTCCCACTATGACACGTCCCTATATCCTTTTCCTCGGAGATAAGCTACTTCTAAAGTGTTACATCCTGTTGAACTCACAATGGTGGCTGATGCAATACTTCCATATCTCAGGTAACCTCCGATCTACAGCCCAAGACCATGAGAAAATTGAGCCCCTCCAATGGCAAAATCAAAAATGGCACTATCCTCATGCAAGATGGTCAACAACACGAAGAAGTAAAAAATGGGCCCCGAAAAATCACCACTCCTACCCACCTCAGACTCAGATCGAGCTCACACCACTAGAGATTTTAATAGAGGACATCTCTCACTCCAAAAGAAGACATGACTACTATTACAGAGCAACCACGTGGTAGCCCATGCAAGGAAGAAACTTCCCCCGGACAAACGCTAAAGCAGAAGAAAGTTTCCTAAGAAAGATCAAGTCCCCCTTCATCTCCAGCTCCACCAGCACGAAATTCAAGCCTCAAGAAAGTGGTCTCCTTATTTCTTTGGGCCTTGCAAAATTGGGGATCATATTGGGGCCCTAACCTGGAGATCATATCCGTGCACCATATTAAAATTACAGTTGATCCTCCAAGTATCCCACCTCAAATGGAAATTTAAAGCCGACGACTCAACTCAAGTTCTTCCAACTGACACCCAAGCTGATGAGGAGCTGAAGACTCGGTTCCCTGAGTTCATGGAACTTCAGCCTTGAGGATAAGGTTGATTTTAAGAGGGCGGGTTTGATAGGATTCCAGCAGGGTTGAGTCCTAATTTCCCTAGAAGTAGTCAATAAAACCCTACTAGATTGTAATAAAGTCACTCATATCTTATAAAGGAGTATGGCTAGGGTTTAGATTAGCCCTTAGGGCTTAGTGGCCGTCGCCCCCCTTACTAGGTTGGTAGGCTAGGATTTCCCATTGTTTAGGTCAGCTATAGAGCCAACCTAGCCGCCACCTGTTCCCTCTAAGACAGATAGGCTACAGAAGGGGCAAAAAAGTAATTTTAGTTAGACAAGCACCCCTAGGGCTAGGGTTTGAAGCCCTATATAAGCATGTAGCCTCCACCTCTTTTTATAAAGTAATTATCAATCTTATTTCAGCATTGTACCAAATCTAGGAGGGAGGAACCCCTACAGCGTTCCAAGGGTTGATCCCCCTCAAGGATCAGAATCTATAAGGCTCCTACTGGGGTCTTATCACCCACCCACCCACCACCCACCCCCCACCCCCCCCCCCCCCCCCCCCCCCCCCCCCTCCCTCCTTATTGCCAACTCGATCCTAAAAGTTACTAGATATCATGAGTGTTTATCACATATGCAATTCATTATAGGTTCTGACAAGGCCTAGGAGACTGACGAAAGGCTAGATGGATCTCAAGATGGATAACGGAGCAAGAGTTGCTATAGTGGCCATAGGCAAGGTCACCCTACATTTGCCTGGTGTAGCTACTATTGCATTAGATGTATATTATTACGTTCCTTCTATTATCAAAAATATTATTTTTATTTCACGTTTGATAATTAGTTGGTATAAACTAGTTTTTAAAAATAATACTTGTTCATTGATTTTAGATGATAAGATCATCACCAAAAGAACGTTACATAATGGTTTATATATACTAGACATTGCTTCACATTGTTAGGATCAATTGGCACTGGGGGGGTGAATTGGTGCAAGTGTAAAAAATATACTCGATTTGAGAACTTGCTTGAAGTAAAGAAGAAAATCAGATTCGTTTCTTAGACTTCGTTGAAAGTGAGTAAGCAAACGATTTGAAGGAAAGTCGAAAGATGATACACGTGTCTATCTTTAAACTAATTAAGAACAATTAAATGTAATAAACAAGACAAGAGAGAGAGCTCACAGATTTATAGTGGTTCGGCCACAACTTGGCCTACGTCTACTACCCGAGTCCTCTTCGTCGAGGTCCACCGTTGTCCACTACCGATCTTTTTTGAGTGAAGACCAAACTCTTAGACTTCTCACTCTCATTTTCACGGGCTTAGGAGATGAACCTTACAAGCTTTACACTTACAACTCACAAACGAGACTTTTACAAAGATTACAACTCTTTTTTCTACTCTCTTGCCCCCTTTCTTTTTCTTGCACAATTTTAGTACATAATTTTTCACAGAATTTCTACCTCAATTGTTGTGCTAAATGCAAGAAGACTTGGGGTATTTATAGACCCCAATTGGTTTCAGAATTTGAAGCAAAAAATTCAAATGTATCCAAAAAATTAGGGTACAAGCGGTACCACCACCGACGTCGATGGTATTACCGTCGAAAGCTGCCCGAAAAATAAGGTGACGACTATACAACCATCGACCTGGGATGTACGACCATCGCCCACTGGTGGTACAACCACCGGAATCCTGAAAAAGTGTTTCCTCCACTTTTCCAATCCCAACTTATACCTTTAGTTGACCCCTTTCCAGGTCAACCAATTGAGCTCAATCCAAACCCAAGTGTGGACCCGGCTTGCCTCACTTAATTTGGATTCCTTCCAAATCTAACTCAAGTAGGAGTCAAATCTAACATATGCTAACTACGACTAATTAATTATAATCATTATGACCATCAAGTCCAACTCTCCTAACTCCCGGTAAGTTTTTCGGTAACCTCCGACGATCTTCCGATGAGTCTCTTAGTCTTCTTTTGGTGAACTCCCGATGCCTTCCTGGCAAGCTCTCGATCACCTTCGACGAGCTCCTGGCGAACTCCTGACAAGCCTTTGATACCTTCGATGAGCTTCTGACGAGTCTCTCGGCAATTTCCCACTGTATCATTCGAACCCCAGCTCGATACCTAGACTTAACTCTGGCCCAACATCTAATTGTAATTTTCTTTCTCTGTCATAGTTAATCTTGCACCAATCATCTCTAACACACATGTTAGATCAATAAACCATCAATCGATTTCATCATCAAAATTCGAGTTCAACAATCTCCTCCTTTATAATGATGACAATCAATTGATGACGGGAGTTAACCTTTACTCCCCCTAAATCTATGTCATAATCCAAATAAGGAAAACTTAAATTTAAGAGAACCAAACACTCTTGAATTCAAGTATCTTAATATTCATTTATCAAATTCAGAAATGATATATTATGAGTTTCAAAAATTATCAACCATCAAATCATCAATGATATATGATATAACATTAATTTCAAAAATCATCAACCATCAAATGATATAACATTAATTTAAATTTTTTTACCTTAAATCATCAATCATTAAATCTTCAAGGATATTCTAAGTATACAAAATTCACGCATTAGTTATATAATTAATTTGAAATTTTTTTCTTAGGTCATTAAATATTTTTCCGTCTTTGTTTATCAATAAAAGGAGAGGTGCCCCTATTTTACCTATTTTTCATACATATATCATCAATTCATTATTTCTCCCCCTTTGTCATCAATAAAAAGAGGTGAAATAATAAACAAATAATTTTAAGATACATAAACTCTTAATGTGTCAAATTTTTTATATTTGTATAAAATAAATATTGATTAAATGTTTAGTGTTTCATTGCTCCCCCTTAGTAAAATGGAATAAAAACATAATTTTCTCATGAAAATTTTTCTTCTCTTTTGTGAATAACAAAAAAAAAGAAACAAAGGATGGGAGTGAAAAACATCATATCATAAGATAGGGCTCAATCTTATAGATGTAAATTTCGAAAGCCAAGAAAATTTAATTCATCTTATGTAGATTTCAAACAATAGTAACAAATCAAGCAAATCATGCATTTTGATGGTTTAGCATTCCTAAGTCTCTTCTAATGAAATCAAATTACTCTTCATTTAATGGCTTAGTAAAAATATCTACTAATTGATGCTTAGTATTAATATATTTCAAAGATATGTCATGATTATTCATATGATTTCTAATAAAATGATGTCTAATATCAATATGTTTAGTTCTTGAGTGTTGAACATGATTTTTAGTTAAACATATAGCACTTGTGTTTTCACATTTTATAGGGATATTTTTTAAATGAATTTCATAATCTTCTAGGGTATTTTTCATCCAAACAACTTGGGCACAACACGCATAGCTGCAATATATTCAGCTTCAGCTGTAGATAAAGTAATCGAGTTTTGTTTCTTGGAAGACCAAGAAACAAGAATATGCCCTAAAAATTGACATGTCCTAGTAGTACTTTTTCTATATATTCTACACCCTCCAAAATCGACATCCGCATAAGCAAGTAAATCAAAAAATTTAGATTTTTGATACAATAATCCTAAGTTAGAGGTTCCTTTTAAATATCTAAATATATGTTTAACTGCATTAAGGTTAGGATTAGATTAAAATCATATACATAATCCAATACTAAATATTATATCCAGTCTAGTAGCAGTTAAATACAACAAGCTACTTATTAGTCCTCTATATGTTCTTTGATTAAAATTTTCTCCCTCATTATCGAAGTCTAATTTTGTAGAAGTGCTCATGGGTGTGTTTATAACCTTAGTGTTTTCTACACAAAACATTTTAACAAGTCTAAAGTATACTTAATTTGACTAATAAAGATATCATCATTTAATTATTTTATCTGTAATCCTAAGAAAGAAGTTAATTCACCCACTAGGTTCATCTCAAATTCTTGGCAAAAGATTCACATAAGGATTCACCAAAAATTATGTCATCAATATAAATTTGAATAACAAGACCATCATTTTCAAAATGCTTAAAAAATAATGTGGTATCACCCTTACTTTTCAAAAAAATATTTAAAATAAGGAAAGAGTTAAGTCTTTTATACCATGCCCGAGGGACTTGTTTCAATCCATAAAAAGCTTTAGAAAGTTTGAAAACATAATTCAACAAAAGATTATTTTCAAAACCAATGGTTATTCAGCATACACCTCTTCGGAAATAAAATCATTAAAAAAAATACTTTTAACATCAATTTAAAATAACTTAAATTCTTTAAAAGATGCAAAGACAAGGAGCATCTTATGGCTTCAAGTCTAATCATAAGAGTGAAGATTTCTTCATAATTGATCCATTCTTCTTGGTTGAAACCTTTGGCCACTAACCTAGCCTTATTTCTAACTATGATACCATTTTCATCTTACTTGTTTTTAAAAACTCATTTAGTACCTATCACTAAATGGTCACTCGGTCTAAGAACAAGCTCTCATACTTCATTCCTTTCAAATTGATTTAACTCTTCATGCATTGCAATAACCAAAGAGTCATCTCTTAGAGCTTCATCAATGCATTTTGGTTTAACTTGAGAAAGAAATACGACATTAGCACAAAAATATTTTAAAAGAAGAACGGGTTTGAACACTTCTTGATGTATCTCCTATTATAAGCTCTTTAGGATGAGCATTTACATACTTTCATTCTTTGGGTAAGGATTTGAAAGTAGATTCATCTAAATTGCTTTTAGGAGAGTTGTGATTTAAATTCAAAGTGCCAAAGTCAAATTCATCATTAAAATCAATTTTCATAGGTTCAAAAATCTCATTGAAAATAATATGAATAGATTCTTCAATTACTAAAGTTCTTTTATTAAATACACGATAAGCCTTTGAAATAGAAGAATAACCAAGAAAAATACATTCATCGGATTTTGCATCAAATTTTCCTAAGGTATCCTTTTCATTCAAAATAAAACATTTATAACCAAATACTTTAAAATATAAAATATTAGGTTTTTTACTATTCCACAGTTCATAAGGAGTTTTAGAGGCTAATTGTCTTACAAGAACCCTATTTAAAATATAACATACCGTGTTAACGGCTTCGGCCCAAAAATATTTGGGTAGGCTATGTTCGTTTAACACGGTTCTAACCATTTCTTGTAAACTCCTATTTTTTCTTTCTGCTACTTCATTTTGTTATGGATTTCTAGGAGTAGAGAAGCTGTAGATATACCCATTTGACTCAAAAATATTTTGAAATTCATTGTTTTAAAATTTACCACCATGATCACTATATATTAACGAAATCATACAACCTTTTTCATTTTAAACAAGTTTACAAAATTTTGAGAAATATTTAAAGGAATCACTTTTGTATGCCAAGAAATAAGTCCAAGTATATTTACTTTAGTCATCTAATAAGACAAAGACATATTTGCTTCCTCCTAAACTTTTAGTATCAATTGGTCCAAATTAATCTATACTGATTAATTGTAGTGGCCTAGAGGTGCTTATTTGATTTTTTGACTTAAAGCTATATTTTATTTGCTTTTCTATTTAGCAAGTGTCACACATTTTATCTTTAACAAACTTAACACTAGGTAATCATCTTACTAAATCTTTAGGTGAGATTTGATTTTGTAGTTTCATGCTAGCATGACCTAGTCTTCTATGCCAAATCCAAGCATCATCATTTAAAATCGAAAAGAATATTTCATTAGAAAACTTTTTAATATCAATAGTATATATATTATTGTTTCTTAAGACAATCAAATATTTATTTTTGTGTAGCATTTCAATTATACAAGCATTAGATTCAAATTTAACAATATATCATTTATCATATAATTGGCTAATACTAATTAAATTATATTTCAAACTATCAACTAATAGCACATCTTCAATCGAAAGGTTTGATATATTACCTATGGTTCCTTTCCTAATGATTTTACCTTTGTTGTTATCTTCCAAGGTGCCCACTCCTTCATTTAGGCTAGTGAGCTTAGAAAAATAAGTTGGATCTCCAGTCATATTCTTTGAGCATCCATCATGTACTATCAAGGTGCCATTTGGTGCTCCTAGCCTTAGTTTGGAGATAAATCTACAAAAAATATTATTTTAATTTAGGTACCCATTTTACTTTGGGTCTCTCATGAAGAGCTTTACCAAATTTAATGAGATGTTTTTGGTTGTTTATGGTTATTTTAGAAATCTAAATTAATTTATATGAACTGTACTTTCTAAATGAACATTTCTAGGCTTTATGTCCTTTTCTACCACAAAAGTTATATTTAATTTTTGGTAGTAAGTTTAGAGTGGATCCTTTAACGAAGATACTTGACTTTTGTTGAGTATTGTCAATAAAGCCTATACCTTCTTTCCTATGAACATGATCCTTATTTACAAGGATCATGTTTAGGGAATTATTTCCTATTTCAAATTTTTTTAATATTTATTTTAATATAAAGTTTTCTTTTCTAAGTTTATCTAAAGTTTCATAATCGGTACATGAACTAAGTGATGGTGATACTTCATGTATTTGATCAAATCTACTAACTAGTGAATCATGATTTTTTCTAAGTAATTTATAAGACTTACTAATTTTTCTAAACTCATCATAAAGCTAATGAAAAATGTTCAATAATTCAGTAAAGGAGATACTGAAAGACTCACTTAGCTCGACATGGATGGCCATGAGAGCATAGTTGGCAACTTCATCCTTAATGTGGTCTTTTTCATCTGATGAGCTTGGGTCATTCCAAGTTGCGAGAGAGCCTTCTTCTTGTGTGGCATCTTCTTCTTTAATTGAGAACCCTCATTTTTTAAATGTCATAGCTTCTTACATTCAAAGCATATAACATTGCCCTTTTTTGTTCATTTTTATTTTTATAATTTTTATTTTTTTAATAATATTTTTAATTTTCCTAGTTAATAGTGCAATATCATTATCCTCATCACTCGAGATTTCACTCAATGAGTCATCTACAGTTTTCAGTGCTAAATCCTTCCTATTCTTTGGAAAGGGTTCTTTAAATTCGTCATGAGCTTTACAGCTCATTTCATAAGTTCGAAGAGATCCAATAAGTTCTTCAAGAGAAAATTTATTAAGATCTTTAGCCTCTTGAATTGCAGTTAATTTATGATCCCAACTTTTTTGGAAGAGATCTTAATATTTTGCTTACAAGTTCAAAATTATAAAAATATTTACCTAGAGCTTTTAGACCATTGATGACATCCATGACCTGGGTGTACATTGTCTCCAATGGTCTCACTTGGTTTTATTCTAAATAATTCATAACTATGAATTAAAATATTAATCTTAGACTCTTTAACTCTATTAATGCCTTCATGTGTGATTTCAAGTATATGCTAAATGCCATAAGTAGTTTCACAAACAAAAACCCAATTAAATTCATTCTTATCAAGTGTGCAAAAATAGAGCATTCATTGCTTTTGCATTTAAAGAAAAGGCCTTCTTTTCCAAATCAATCCATTCGTTCATTGGTTTAGAAGATTTTCAAAATCATTTTCAACTATGTGTCATAAATCAAAATCCATAGAAATGAGAAAAAATATGTATTCTTATTTTCCAATATATGTAATATGTCTCATTGAATATGGGAGGACGTGTAATAGAATGTCCCTCGTTCATGCCAAACGAAGTCATTTACTCACTTAGATGTTTAGTCTAATAAGTAGCATGTGGCTCTGATACCAATTGTTAGGATCAATTGGCACTAAGAGGGGTGCGGGGGTGAATTAGTACAAGTGTGAAAAAAATATTCGATTTGAAAAACTTACTTGAAGTAAAGAAGAAAATCGGAAGTATTTCTTAAACTTTGTTGAAAACAAGTAAGCAAATGATTTAAAGGAAAGTCGAAAGATAATGCACTTGCCTTTTTTCAAACTAATTAAGAGTAATTAAATATAATAAACAAGACAATTGTAAAGAGCTCACAGATTTATAGTGGTTCAACCACAACTTAGCGTACATCCACTCCCCGAGTTCTCTTCGTCGAGGTTCACTGATGTCGACTACCAATCTTCTTTGGGAGAAGACCAAACCCTTACACTTCACACTCTCCTTTTCACAGGCTTAGGAGATGAACCTTACAAGCTTTACACTTACAACTCACAAACGAGACTTTTACAAAGATTACAACTCTTTTTTTCACTCCCTTGCCCTCTTTCTTTTTCTTGCATAATTTTAGCACATAATTTTTCATAGAATTTTTACCTCAATTGTTGTGCTAAATGTAAGAAGACTTGGGGTATTTATAGACCCTAATTGGCTTCAATTTTTGAAGCAAAAAATTCAAACGTATTCAAAAAATCAGGGTATAAGCGGTACCACCACCGGCGTCAGTGGTACTATCCCCGAAAGCTACTAAAAAAATAGGGTGACAGTTGTACAACCGCCAATCTGGGTGGTACGATCGTCGCTCACTGGTGGTACAACCGTCGGAATCCCGAAAAAATGTTTCCTCCACTTTTCTAATCCCAACTTGTACCTTAGTTGACCCCTTTCTAGGTCAATCAATTGAGCTCAACTTAAGCTCAATCCAAACCCAAGTGTGGACCCGGTTTGCCTCACTTGAGTTAATTTGGATTCCTTCCAAATCTAACTCAAGTAGGACTCAAATCTAATTGATGCTAACTATAACTAATTAATTACAATCATTGTGACTATCAAGTCCAACAAGACCCTCCTAACTCCCGACAAGCTTTTCGGCAACCTCCAACGATCTTCCAACGAGTCTCTTGGTCTTCTTCTGATGAACACCCGATGCCTTCCTGGCAAGCTCTCAATCACTTTCGGCGAGCTCCCGATGAACTCCCGGCAAGCCTCTGATACCTTCGGCGAACTTCCAGTGAGTCTCTAAGTTAGTTCCCACTGCATCGTTCGAACCCCGACTCGATGCCCGGACTTGACTCTGGCCCAACATTTGATTGTAATTTTCTTTCTCTGTCGTAGTTAATCCTGCATCAATCATCTCTAAAACACATGTTAGATCAACAAACCATCAATTAATTTCATCATCAAAATTTGAGATTCAACACACATCATAAATGTAAGTATATCCAAGAGGAAATGAGATGAGGTGAACAGTGTATACTAGTGACATTGTACATTAGGTTATATCCATGAGAGAAAAATTCATAAGCTGTTAATAGATGGATACTTAGATCTATTCGACTATGAGTCATATACAACTTACAAATCTTGCCTTCATGGAAAGTTGGCCAACTCTTCATTTAGTGGAACTGGAGAGAGAGCTATTGAGTTATTGAAACTCATACATAGCGATATGTGTAGTCCCATGTCCACTCACGCCATAGATGGTTTCTCCCACTTTGTTACTTTCATTGACGATTTCTCTAGGTATGGATATGTGTACTTAATAAAGTACAAGTCCGAATCCTTCGAGAAATTCAAGGAATACAAGAATGAAGTAGATAACCAGACTAGAAAGAGTATTAAGACTCTTCGATTAGATCAGGGAGGAGAGTACTTGAGTATATAATTCACCCATTTCCTCAAAGGTCATGGGATTCCATCTCAATGGACACCTCCTTATACACCTTAGCTCAATGGTGTATCAGAAAGGAGGAATCACACGCTATTAGATATAGTGCGATCCATTATGATTTTTGTTGACCTATCCATCTTATTCTGAGGATATGTCTTGGAGACCGTAACTTACCTTCTAAGTAGAGTTCCATCTAGGTTGGTAGTATCTACATCATATGAGATATAGAACTGGAAGAATCTCAATCTTAAGATTGTTAAGATTTGGAGCTGCCTTACGTACATTAGAAGACACAACCTCGATAAGTTAGAATCAAGAACGGAGCAGTACAAGTATGATAGAGTGGAGCGAGGTTGGAGAATCTAGCTCAAGCACCACTTTGGAGGCCAAGTTTGTTCATATACCTATCACATAGTTCCAACTTCGCATAGGTCTGGCAGAGTATCTTATCCTCTTGAAAGATATGTGAGATATATCAGTGGAGACGACACTCAAGATGTTGATCCTCGGACCTATAAGAATGCTATTATGAGTATAGACTCTAGGAAATAGCAAAAAGCTATGAATTCTGAGATAGATTTCATGTACTCTGATAAGATTTGTTAACCTTGTTGATGCACCTGAGGGTATCATACCCATCAGCTATAAATGGATCTTTAAGAAAAAGATCAGTAGATGGACAAGTGGAGACATAAGCAAGGCTGGTGGCCAAAGGGTATCATTAAAGGTAAGGAGTTGACTATGACGAAACTGTTGAATCTCTGATTTTGATGATGAAATCAATTGATAAGATTATGGACTAATAGACTTTCAAGATAAGTGATGTAGGAAAGACTTTGATTACAGACACGTCATATGGCAAATTGTTGAAGTAGGAGAATCAAATGTTGGGCTGGCGAAGTATCATGTCAGAGATTGGACATCGAGCCAAAGGATTAGTCGACATGCTGAAGGATAAAATTGGTGTCATGAGTTTGAGCATCATGCTAGAAGGATCAGGTATTACGCCAAAAGATTAAATGTTGCCGGAAGTCAACATGTCGATGGATCGGACAATACATCGAAGAAAAGGATGATATGCTGAAGGTTCGAACAAAGTGCAGGATGATTAGATGACATGCTAGAATGCTGGACAATGTGTTGATTGCTTCATGATTGTGCTAGATATGTGACTGAGTGGTTAGGTCTTGATCATGGTTGTTTAGAGTCAAATTAAACTGGTATTGGGCCAAAACCATGTCAACTTGATTTAAGGCCCGTTGGGAATGGACCAGGGTTGAATTTGTAAAATATTATATGAAGTAAAACTAAAATCGAAAGCAGTTTTTTTTAATTCATTAAGAGCAAATTAGAGAGTGATTTAAAACAAAGTCGAAAGGAGATGTTCGTGCTTTTCTTGAAATTAGATAATAGCAACTAAGGTTAACATCAAACTTAAAGAGAGACAAAAGAGTACTCACAAAAACTTGACTTACATCCACACCCGAGTCCTCCTTCGTCGAGGCCCACCTGTGTCCACTAATGATCTTTTTTTATGGGCAAAGATCAAACACCCATTTACACTTCTCTCCTTTTCACAAGTTCAGGAGAGGAACCTTTACAATCTTTCAATCTTCCATTAAACTCACTTTACACTTGAAGCACACAAGGGAAGCTCTCAATTTTTACATAATTTTACCAAAGATTTTGATCATTTTTCTTGCACTTTCTTGCTTTCCATGCAAGAATACTTGGAGTATTACTCCAATTGACTTCAAAAATTAGAGCCAAAATTCAACACAACTCCAAAAAATTTGAGTACAAGCAGTACTACCGTTAGCACCAACAGTACTACCACCGAAAGTGCCTAGATATTTTGGGTGACAGTGGTACTACTATTGCTTGGGGTGATACCATCGTTGTTTGGGTAGCACTACCATCGTCCACTAGTGGTTCTATCGTGGGATAATCCGAGAATAGTACTTTCCCATACTGTTTTATACCTAAGTTGTACCTTCTATTAACATATTTTCAGGTCAACGAAATGAGCTCAATCATGAGCTCAAATCTAACCCAAAGTGGACCCAGTTAGCCTCTAATTAAATTAGTTGGATTTCACCAAACCTAACTCAAATTAGGACCCAAAACATAATGCTAACTACACCACACTAAGACAAATAATTACAATCATTCTCGTTGTCTGGTATGTCAATCGATCTTTCGAACTCCCGACGAACTTCCCAACATTCCTCCGGCGAGCTCCCACTGTATCGTTCAAATCCTGGCCCGATGCTCGATCTTGATTTCGGCTCAACATCAGATTGTATTGTCATTTCATAATCATAGTTAATATTGCATCACTTATCTCTAGCACATAGGTTAGATCATAAATTTATCAATTGATTTCATCATCAAAATTTGAGATTCAACAATCTCCCCTTTTTTGATGATGGCAACCAATTGATGACAGAGTTAACCTTAACTCCCCCCTTTCTATATGCCATAAGAGAAATCGAGCAAACTTGAATTCAAAAGAAATCATCACCTTTGAATTCAAGTATACTATTTTGACTAAATATTGAAATTTTAACAATTTAATCATTCATTACCATGATACCATACATAAAAAAAAAATTCAAAAAATATTCATCTTCTTGGTATTACATGATAAAAATTTTGACCAAAAATATATTTCACATGATAAATATCATTTCAAACATTTGACTTATGTCATCAATCATATCATTTCTTCCTCTTTGTCATCAACAAAAAGGAGAAACGTTCAACTCATATTTGAACATTTTTAAATATGTATCACAACATTTAGGACATAAAGAGAGGAATTTAGTCCATTTCTCCTCCTTTATAAAATATGAAGAAGAATAAAGAGAGGATTTTGTTCATCATAAATGTCACATCAAATTTCTTTCTCTGCCTTTGTAAATAAAATAAAAGAAGAAGTAGGAGGGCGTCAAGTATATCAAGAATCAAATATTAAGTATCCCAAAAAAAATCGAATATCAAGAGGGGAGGTACCTTTGAAAGCATTGCATCAAAGATTCATAAGTCCAATAATCAAAATATTTTATAAGGGAGGATTCAAAAAAGAACTCATGAATCACATATCAAGCATCACAAAAATTCATGAAACATATTTTTTCTTTTGTAAATTTTAAGAATAATATGAAATCATTTCAAAATAGAACTCTTTTTGTAAAAATCGAGAAATCCAAAAATATATAATAGCAAATTATGCATTTGGAAGATTCGACTTTTCTAATTCTCTTCTAATAAAATCAAATTATTCATCATTTAATGGCTGAGGAAAAAATCAGTAATGACCTTTGGCCCTGTAGAAACAATTTCAGTTGCGAGTACTTCAAAATTTGACCATCGGCGATCTCAACATCAAACCACTACAATCTTCATTTTGGAGCACCAATTGGGTAGCAACCTTGTTGTTCATAAAGTTGTTGGTGCTCCTTGTCTTGATGAGGATGTGACGGGCTATTGCTTAATAGATTCTTCAACTTTCATTGTTTGTGGGTTCGCATAGCTAGCAAGAGCATGCATCGTACAATCGGCAGGCTACTGTTCTTCCTCCGTGACCTCCTCCTTATGCTATCATGGTACGGGGCTGTCACATTTTAACCTCTCCTTTAATTTTCGGCTTGAGTCCTTTGATGAATGTCCTTAATAATTGTTTGTCAGGCCAATCATGAGCGAGGTAAGATAATTTCTCAAATCTGGTCTAGTATTCATGGATCGTGGAGGTTTATCGGATCTTCATGAGTTGTTCGTCGATATTTTCATACTTGGTCAGTCCAAAGCAGTTCAGCAGCACGCTATTGAATTATATCCACGTTGGGACTCCTTGGGTGTATTCAAGCTAATTGTACTATCGAATTGCATCTCCTTCGAGGTGGATAACAGCAATGTCACCATGGAAGCCTCCGATGTCCGGTGATATCGAAAGCCATCCCGTTGGGTCTCCTTCCCATCGAGGGAAGTCCAACCTCATGTGTGGTTCTATCATGTCTGAGGGGTGTCCCTCCTCTAAAGGCTTCTCTGAACTTTCTCCTTGCTGAAATTTTGTTAGACTTGGGGATCGTCCAATTCTGAATTCTACAAATAAAGCGCACAATTTATCCTCCAAGCGTAATTCAAGCCATGATTCAAATGCCCCCAACTTGGCATTGATTGAATCTTGAGATGCCATTGTGTATGCCTTCAGATCTAAGATGTTTGATAGAATCCAAGGAGCCCTATAGATTTTGATCCTTGAGGGGGATCAACCCTTGGAACGCTGTAGGGGTTCCTCCCTCCTAGATTCGGCACAAGGCTGAAATAAAATTGATAATTGCTTAATAAAAAAGAGAGGGGGCGGCTACATCATTATATAGGGCTGCAAACTCTAGCACACGGGGTGCTTGCCTAACTAAAATTACCCTTTTACCCCTTCTATAGCCCACCTGCCTTGGAGGGAATAGGTGGCGGTTAGGTTGGCTCTGTAGTGACCTAAGCAGGGGGAAACCCTAGCCGACTAGCCTAGTAAAGGGGGTGGCGGCCACTAAGCCCTAAGGCCCCAAAATAAACCCTAGCCACACTTCTTTATAGGATAGAAGTAACTTGGTGAGGTTTTATTACAATCTCACAGGGTTCTTATTGATTATTTCTAAGTGATTAGGACTTAGCCCTACTGGAGTCCTATCAAACCCGCCCTCTTCAAATCAGCCTTGTCCTGAAGGCTGAGGTTCCATGAGCTCCTCAAATGATTCTCATGCTATCATCAACTGAACTTTGGCCTCCCCATTAGTTGGGGTGTTAGTTGGAAGGATTTGGGCTGAGTCGTCTTTAAATTTCCATTTGTGGTGGGATACCTGGCGGATCAACTATAATCTTGATCTGGTGCACGAATCTGATCTCTAGGTTAGGGCCCCAATGTGATCCCCGATTTTGTAAGGCCCAAAGAAAAAGGGAGACCACTTCATTAAGGCTCGAGTTTCCTGCTGATCGGGCTGGAGATGTAGAAAAACTCAATCTTTAATTTTTCGTTCATTCTAAAGTTTGTCATGAGGTCATTTCTTCTTTGTATGTGCTACCATATGATTAGTCTTTAGTGATAGCCAATCTTTCTTCGAGAATGGTGACTATCCTCTAGTATTGTTTAGGATGATGAGAGTCCAATCTGGTGTGAGCATAAATTATAATTCTTCTAGTTTTACTCCTCTTTCGTGTCATGGACCTATATCTAACCATATTTTAAATTTGGTAGTAATTAGTATCTCTTGTAAAAACCTCATGTGGAGTGTGGGGGAAGCATTAGTGTAAATTAGGAGTCGACCATCTTGCATAAGAATAGCCCCAATTCCAACTCATGACGCGTCAGCCTTAATGACAAAAGTACGACTGAAATCAGGCAGTGCTAGGACCGGCGTCGTCATCATGGTGGCCTTGAGTCGTTCGAAGGCTGTAGAAGTTTGTTCCGACCACAAGAAGTTTTTCTTCAGTAGGGATGTGAGCGGGCGCTAATCTTTCCATAATCTTTCACAAATATATGGTAGTAGCCTGTGAGTCCAAGGAAGCCACGCAGCGATTTTACGTTTGTAGGTTTCGGCCAATCTTGCATTACCTCGATCTTCGTCGGGTCTACCACCACTCCATCCTCTGATATAATATGCCCAAGATACTCCACTTTATGCTGTACGAAGCTACACTTTGACTGTTTAAGATAAAGAGTATTCTCCCGAAGAATCATTAGAACAGTTCGTAAGTGCAAAAAATATATATCAAGCGTAAGGCTACAAATGAGAATATCATCAAAGAACACCAATATAAACTTGCGTAGAAAACTCCGGAAGATGTCATTCATCAGGCTTGGGAAAGTAGGAGTATTTGTAAGTCCGAAAGGCATTACCAGAAACTCGTAGTGGCCGTTATGCGTGCGAAATACAATTTTCGGAATATCTTCAATGCATACCCGAATCTGATGATAACCGGAACGGAGATCCAATTTAGTGAAGACTCGGGCTCCTTTTAATTCATCCAAGAGCTCATCTATGACTGGTATAGGATATTTGTCCTTGATGGTGATAGTGTTCAAAACCCGATAATCAATGCGCATTCTCCATGTACCGTCCTTCTTGCACACTAGTAACACCGGTGAAGAATAAGGGCTGCAACTTTGTTGAATCACCTTGGTGTCAAGCATCTCTTTAACGATGTTCTTGATCTCGTCCTTCTGCAAGTGAGGGTAGTAGTACAGATGCAAATTTGCTAGAGATTTGCTCGGCATAATAGGAATACAATTGTCATGCGGTTGGTTAGGGGGTAGCTTGCGCGGCTCCGTGAAAATGTGTATGAATTCATCCAGCAAGAGGTTAAGCTTAAGATCTGAATTTTGTATATTCTCCCCCTTAGATGGCTGCTAGATATGCATAAAAAATCCACCATGTGCTTTGTGTAAAACTTTCTCCATTTGTTGCGACGAAATAGTGGAAATTTGGCTCCGGCGCTTGCCTCGTAACGTCACCTGTCTCCCTTTGCAATAAAATTTCATGATTAATTTAGAAAAATTTCAGGAGATATCACGTAGTGTTGTGAGCCATTCGATCTTGAGTATGGCTTCATAATCATCAATGGGTAGGAGGAAGAAATCAGCTACCACTTCTTGGTCTTGGAGGAGTAGTTTCACCCGCGAGCACCATTGGTCGCAATTGAAGATTCAACCGTCGGCGACCTTTACATCAAACTTGTTGCAACTTTCAATTGGAAGCGCCAAACGTGCAACAACCTTACTATTGAGGAAGTTATTTGTACATCCCGTGTCGATGAGAATGGTGATGGGTTGCTATTTTAGAAGTCCTCCAACTTTCATCGTCTGCGGGTTGGAGTAGCCGGCCAATGCGTGCACTGCGTAGTCGGCCGGTTGGGACTCTTCCTCCATGGCTTCTTCTTTAGGTTCAAGGACCTCTTTAGATATTTCATTGTCCTCATCCTCAGCTGATTCAATCATGAGGAGTCAGCCCTTTTTGCAGCGATGTTCGTGGCTCCGTGGTTCATCGCAATGCGAACACAACCCCTTGGCCGATCGTTCGCGAAGTTCATCTCTTGTCAACTTTTTTGGTGCGGGGGCTTGGATGGCAGTAGAGGGGGTAGTAGGCCTCAGTATGGCTAGTCGGGGAGTGACCCTTGTCCTTCGTACCTCATGGTTCAATCATTCTTCCTGGATATACGCGAAGGAAATCGCCGCCATAAGTGTGTACGGTTGCCGCGCCTTTACTTCTCCTCGGATCTCCGGTCTTAGGCCCTCAATAAAGTTACCTAAAAATTATTTCTTAGACCAATTCTCAGTTTGGTTAGATAAACACTCAAACATTATTTGGTATTCTTGTATTATAGAGGTTTGATGAATCTTTGCCAATTGTCCATCGATGTTGTCGAAATCGGTTGGTCTGAAGCGGTTTAGTAGTCCTTCCTTGAACGCTGCCAAGAGAATCCTCCATGGGTGTGTTCAAACCAATTGAACCACTGAATAGCATCTCCCTCGAGGTGTATGGCAGCAATCTCCACCCGTGTAGCATCGACGGTTCGGTAGAACCAAAAATAGTGCTTCGCACGCGAGATCTATCCGATCGGGTCTCCTTCTTCCCATCTTAGGAAGTCAACCTTCATGCGTGGATTGTTGGGATTAGAGGTGATGTGTCCATGCTCTTGAGGATCATATCGCCAATCTGAAGTCTCTCCATGGTGTGACTTCCTCGGGCTTGATTGTGGGCCCATGCTGAATTCGGCAAAAATTGATCGCATCTTCTCCTCCATGCGGCTTTCAAAGGCTTCGAACTTGGAGTTGATGGCCTCCTCTGATGCCATGGTGTATGCCTCTAGATCTGTAATATTGAAATCTCTCTTTTGTTGCCGGGTTAGTGGCATGAAAATTTTGCAAAAGGGGGTGGCCGGTTGGAAGGTGAATCGGTTTGGATGGGAGTCAGCTTTGGTTTAGGGCTGATTTGGGTGGCTGTTTGGTTTCGATTTATGATAGGGTTTTTCATGAGGATGGTAGGGTTTGGTGATGAGGAAAAGAGAGTCTGAAATCTCACAAAAAACAGCACTCAAATCCGATAGAATTTGACAAAAAAAAGTGTGGCGATGTGCAGTCCTACCGAACAGATTTTACATCAGAGAAATGATGACTTCTCAACATAATTTCCAGAGAAAAGTTCAAGGAAATTATGCAGAAACCCTTGGTTTAGATGTTGGGAATACCAGTAAAAAGTTTGGTGAAATTTTGACAGCGTAACAGTAGGGAAATAGGGCAAAAGACGAAAGGTGGATTCTTCATCATAAAAATTCCAGAACTGCGTGCTGGTGAAAGATTGCACAAGAAAACTGGTTCCAGAAGGAATTTTTTCAAGAAATTAATCCCAGATGAAAGCCAAGTTGATCTTTGGAATTGTATAAAAATTTTGGCCAAAAAAAAAGTTCGGTTTCAAGAGGCCAATAGACGGAAGGTAGATTCTCCATCGTAAAATTTTAGCACTGCACGATGAAGAATCGCAGCGCTATAAGTCCGAATCCAAAAAAGTTTTTTTATGAGATTAGTCTTAGATGAAAGCTAAGATGATCTATGAAATTGTATAAAAGTTTCAGCCAAAAGGATGACTAAAAGTTCAGTTCCAAGAAGCAACAGTCAAATGAAAATTTTTGCAGCGTTTCGCCTTCGCAACGATGATAACATTTGTAACGGTAAAATTTTGCAGCAAGAAAATTTTGGAAAATCTTCTCCCACATATAAGATAGAGGAAGGCAGCAGATTGATGGATCTGCGGCTTGGTGCGCGACGATGGAAGCGACGTCAAAAGCAATTGTGGGAATTGCTTGGGAAGGTGGAGGCATGGATGACGACTATAGGGGCAGCAAGATCACTGCTCTGATACCATATGATAGAACCCCAGAAGGAGCTCTATAGATTTTGATCCTTGAGGGGGATCAACTCTTGGAACGCTGTAGGGGTTCCTCCCCCCTAGATTCGGCACAAGGCTGAAATAAAATTGATAATTGCTTGATAAAAGAGAGGGGGCAGCTACATCATTATATAGGGTTGCAAACCCTAGCCTAGGGGGTGCTTGCCTAACTAAAATTATCCTTTTACCCCTTCTATAGCCTACCTGCCTTAGAGGGAACAGATGGCGGCTAGGTTGGCTCTGTAGCCGACCTAAGCAGGGGGAAACCCTAGCCGACTAGCCCAGTAAAAGGGGCAGCAGTGGCCACTAAGCCCTAAGGCCCCAAAATAAATCCTAACCACACTTCTTTATAGGATAGAAGTGACTATGTGGGGTTTTATTACAATCTTACAGGGTTCTTATTGATTACTTCTAAGTGATTAGGACTCAACCCTGTTGGAGTCCTATCAATGTTCTTATCTTTTTTCTATTGATGGGTCAAGGGCATAGGGTGGTGGAAGGTTTGGTGGCAACGAAAGATAAGATCAGTGGTGTAGGGTTATGGCTACGATAAGTCACTGTTTTGGGCTACAGTTTAGGGTACTGTAGGGTTATGGAAATAGGTGAGGATGACTGCATCTTAAGGCTAGAAGGGTGCCTTAAGGGTAATGTGGGTGGCAATAATAATTTTGGTAAGGATCAGATATGGCTACAGCAAAAAACACCAAAATGTAGTACTACAGAATTTTGTGTCGATAGGCTGTATCAAAGGTGTAGTTGATGTTGTGGTTTGAGGCTGCAATTGAGGTTATAAGGGGGATTTGGGGATAGTGGTTTAAGGTTATGAAGATGGTTTAAGGTTGCTGTGGCTGGCAACAACCAGTTTGGTAGGGCTGCGACAAGAAGTGCCAAAGATGTTGCTGTAGAATTTTTTATCGAGAATAGCAATTTTGTGACAAAAGATCTAGCAACAATTTAGAGGATTACAATAGCAAAAAACCCATGAGGATAGCAGCAAGATGGATAAGAACAATGACAGCAACAAGTTGGGTCAAGCTCAGGCGTGTATGCAGCAGCAAACACTGAAAAGTATGGTAGCAGCAGAATTTTACACCGAACAATTTCAGCAAGACAAATGCAATTTTTTCCAATAGTTCATGACATAGATTTGAGTAAAACTCAAGAGATATCCACTGGTAAGGGAAAGGTAATGCCGTCATAAAATTATGGAAGAATATGATTGTAAAAGATTCGGCAAGATCAAAGATTACGAGAAGTGCTGCAGTAAATTTTTACATCTAAAAATCAATAGTTTTGACATAAAATATCAGCGATTTGTATCAACAATTTTTTTACGAAACTAAAAGGATCCACTGTCGGGGGGTGCCAAAGTCATCATAAAAAATTTATAGAATATTGGATAGAAAAATGGCAATAGCAAGATCAAAACAAGTAGTGGTATGCGGCTGAATTCTGCAATGTAACTTTCATCATAAAGATGGAAACTTTATGACGAAGAGTATATGCAGTAAGATAAGAATAGTTTTTTTATTATTTTTTGGGTTTAAAGATAACTAAATTACAGCAGCAGTAAGGTAGAATACTAGAACCTGATGCAATTCATGGGGAGATCAAAAGATGATCAGCGGTAGTGGAGATGACGATGGAATTCGGCAACGATCTAAGCAATTGAGGGAATTGCTTGGGCGGCTGTGGGAGGATAATGGGCGATTGTGGAAGGGTAGCGAGACACCAAGAACGCTGCTCTGATAACAAGTGTTAGAACCCTTATGGATTCTAAGATTTGGGTGATCTCTATAGGGGATCGGCCTCTTGGAACTCTATAGGGGTTCCCTCCTCCAAGGTATTCCGCCCAATGGCTGAAAATAATATTGATCTATTGATGATGAAAAGAGTTGCAATTACAAGGGTTTATATAGGGTTCAGAACCCTAACTCATAATATGACTCCTCCTTAAACTAAGACTCCTACTAAACCAAGACTCTACTTCCCCTCAACTCCTAACCCCTAGCCAACTCCTAACCTTGATGTGGCCGACAGCCATAGGGGTCTCCAATCTCCTAATTTTACTCTTATTCCACCCTAGAGAGAGTCCAAGCTAAGTGGGACTCTCCCCCACTTGCCCTATTTGGCCTCTCTTAAGAGGAGGAGGCGGCTAGTGCTAGTTACAGGTGCCCTGTAAGCCAATCACGTGAGTGATGAAACGTGTTACGTGATCTTTTTGCTTATGATTAATATTGGCATATTCTCATATTATATTATTTGTAGTATATATATTATGATGTCCTTGATTTTGTACAATGGGAATCGAGACCCACGATGCCATGGCGGGAGATCACGACGCATGGTGATGCGACGATCTGACATAACTAATGATGACGAGATCAACAATCACAGGGCATGGAGATGCGCCGATGCACACATAAATCTTATTGTGAGTGATTAGGCCTATTGGCTCAGGCTTAATCATATTAGGTGATGGCTCATGATCATCCGATGTGGCTTGCATATGCGATGTGTTATACACCTACTAGATATATGTATATATATTTACATACGTATAGATATATATTAAATATGTATATGTATGACACGATATGTTAGGAGACTGATACAAAACAAAAACTCCTCCTACGATAACATTAAGTCGGTAAGTGTGAGGCAATAAGATTGACCCATGTGGCCTTCCATCATTATAGGAAGAAATTGAATCACGACATAGGTTGAGTTGGTCGAGTCACTCAAGGCTCACCTATCTACATGATCGAGTTCTTGCCTATGACATATAGATGTCACCGGTGACCTAGGTGTTAGGAAACCTCAGCGGGAGCATCATATGCATAGCGGAAATTAAAATAAAAAAATGATTTCGCACGTAGATCAAATCATCATGCAAAAGATTGGGGTCGTGAGAAAAACATAAAAAATAAAAAAACCACGATATGTGAGTGATTGATTTACCTAGGGAGATCGTATATCCCTATATCTCCAGATCCCGATGGAGAGGATGAAGGAGGTCAAGCGTCCTCCTCTCTAGCGGTATCCACACGATGGATCTCTGCAACAAAACTCCTCCTATCTGATCTCGCAACTCTTGTACAGAGGGAGGGAGGAGAATAGGAGGGGAAGGCCAAAGCTGCAGCCTATCAACCATGAGTCTCCACTCCTATTTATAGAGAGACACCAAAATCATAGGGTTCCTACCTTAGTCGGTATTGGATCTTCATCTAATTACCCACTAATCTTGCATTATAGGATCTCTATCCAATAATCTCCTTAGGCCTCTAATTGGGCCTCAACCAAGAAGCCAATCTGTATACGGTCTCATCTAATGAGAATAGGGGCTAATTGGATCTCCATCCAATCCTCTATTCGTTGAAGCATCCACCATATTGTGTGACCCTCTAGGCCCGATACCGAGCTGGCCGTGAGTCACTCCCGTCAGAACTCCTTCTGATATAGTGAATTATTATCTCCATAATAATTCACTCGACTCATCAACTATGGACGTATTATGCCACTATGTCATAGGCCCCAGACGGTACAGGGGGGATCTAATCCATAGGACCTGTATGTCCACAGTTGCCGTGTATCTATAATCCCTCATCCAACTAGTATCCCAGAGACCATATATTAGACATGGTACTGTCAGATCGCAAGCGAAATCAGTTTATCTTGCTCTAATCGGATTCTACAGAAGAATTCTTTCTCTCTCAATCTGTATGACCCTGTCCAGGGATTTATCTGAGCAAACACATATCAGATATTCCTCTCATGATACAGGTGCCCTGTAAGTCAATCACGTGAGTGATGTCATGTGTGACACACTATGAGATCTTTTTGCTTATGATTAATATTAGCATATTCTCACATTATATTATCTGTAGCACATATATTGTGATGTCATTTGTTCTATGCAATGAGAATCGGATTGTGATGAGATCACAATAATAAGTTCGATTCATCTTTAAACATAGATCCTAAATAATCTCGGTCATAGGTTACTCAAGAGGGACATCGAAATAATCGGACAGACCGGTGTACTATATACCCGTCCATATGATGGAGGCGGCTGGTCTCATAGTCACTTGTATGGAGACACTAAGGATATAGTACAAGTGTTTATTAGATAATGAGTTCATTGATTGATCCGCTTATGAAATGATGTATGGTTAATGATACCTAATGTCAGACAGCGATTTCATAGTCTCAGTTGTATATGGTCCTTAGACTTGAGACACCAAGGATGTCTTGTATGAGTACTCCTTTCTTTAACGCCAGACTTACAGGTTTGGAAAGTTCCTGATCTAGTATAGTTGGTTATCGGGATTGGTAGCCAACCTTACTAAGGCAATTGAGTGTCAATAGAGGATGATCCACTCTCGGTATCATGAAAGGAATATCCCATATATACTTGCTCAGACAAATCCCTAGCCAGGGTCATTCGGACTAAGAGAGAAAGAGTTCTCCGGGAGAATCCGATTAGAGTAAGACTATGACGGATTTCGTATGTGACCTGACAATACCATGTCCAATATACGATATCTGGGATATTAGTTGAACGAGGGATTATAGATACACGGTAACTGTGGATAGACATGTCTGATGGATTCGATCCCCCTGTACCATCTGGGGACTATGGCGCAGTGGCCTAGTACATCCATAGTCGATGAGTTGAGTGAATTATTATGGGGATAATAATTCACTATATCGGAAGGAGTTCTGATGGGAGTGACTCACTAGGAGTCTTCCGTCTCACGTGTCGAGGGTGTCGCGTGATTCGCTAAGAAAATAGTGGGAGTATATTAAGATAGAAGTCCATATCTTAATTAGTATTTTCTACAAAATCTGCATGTTATTTAGTTTTTACTACATCTTGTTTCGTCAGAAACATGTCGCTCACAAACCCCATACGTGGCATACTTGATGTCAATCGCCTCACTGGTCCAAACTATATAGATTGGCTCTATAATTTGAGAATTATTCTTACAGTGGAGAAAATCGCATACGTCCTTAATACAAATGTGCCCATGCCGGAAGAAGGGGCAAGCGAGGATGAGATCACTCCCTATGTGAAGTACATAGATGATTCCACGTTGAAAAAATGTTACATGTTGGCCTCCATGACTCCTGAGTTACAGAGGCAACATGAGAGCATGGATGCAAATTCTATCCTTCTTCATCTCCGCAAGTTGTTTGAGAAACAGGGAAGAACTCAAAGACATGAGATATTTAAGAGACTCTTCTAAACCAGGATGATAGAAGGGACATCGGTTGAGAACCATGTCCTAAAGATGATAGAGTGGATCGAGAAACTCACAAGTCTAAGAATAGTCCTAGAAGATAACCTCTGCATTGATCTTATACTTCAGTCTCTACCAGATTCCTTTTTTCACATCATCATGAATTTTAACACAAGTTTAAGATGACTTTTCCTGAGCTCCTCAATATGTTGAGGGAAGCTGAGAGTGATATCAAGAAGGAGAAGCTAGTTCTCTATATTGGTGAGACCAAAAAGAAAAGGAATGCTAGCAAGACCCTTAAGAAGGGCAAGGGCAAAGAAAGACCAAGTAAGACAAAGGTTGCCAAGAAATACCCGGGAAATGACAAAGGACAGTGCTTCCACTATGGCCAAGATGGGCATTGGAAGAGGAATTATAAGGACTACCTTGCAGAGAATGCGAGACAGAAGCTTAGAGAACCTTCAGGTATATACATGATCAGTCTCCACTTGTTAGATTTTCATGATAACACATATGTATTGGCTACTGGGAGTGTTTATTATATATGTAATTCATTGCAGGTTCTGGCAAGACCTAAGAGATTGGCTAGAGGCGAGATGGACCTCCAGATGGGCAATGGAGCAAAAGTTGCCACAGTTGCTGTTGGAGAGGTCACCCTACATCTGCTTGGTGGAGCTATTATTGCATTAGATGCATGCTATTTTGTTCCCTCTATTATCAAAAATATTATTTCTATCTCTTGTTTGATAATTAGTGGATATAAATTAGCTTTTAAGAATAATAGTTGTTCAATAATTATGGATGATGAGATCATCACTAGAGGGACCTTTATAAATGGCTTATATGTGTTAGACACTTCTCCACATATCATGAATATAAATATATCTAAGAGGAAAAGAGATGAGGTGAATAATGCATACCTATGGCATTATAGGCTAGGTGTCATATACATGAGGGAAGGATTCAAAAGTTGCTGAAAGAATGATACTTAGATCCATTTGACTATGAGACATATGTAACTTGCGAACCTTGCCTTCGTGGGAAGATGACCAACTCTCCTTTTAGTGGAACTGGAGAGAGAGCCACCGAGTTATTGGAACTCATACATAATGATGCATGTGGTCCCATGTCGACTCAGGCTATAGGTGGTTACTCATACTTCATTACATTCACTGATGATTTCTCTAGGTATGGACACATGTACTTAATGAAGTACAAATCTGAGGCCTTTGAGAAATTCAGGAAATATAAGAATGAGATAGAGAACCAAATTGGAAAGAGTATTAAGACTCTTCAATCAGATAGAGGAGGAGAGTACTTAAGTATGGAGTTCACCCATTTCCTCAAGGACAATGGGATTCTATCCCAGTAGACACCTCATTATACACCTCAACTCAATGGTGTATTAGAAAGGAGAAATCGCACGCTGTTAGACATGGTGCGGTCCATGATGAGTTTCGCTGACCTACCCGTCTCATTTTGGGGGTACGCCCTAGAGACTGCAGCTTACCTTCTGAACAGAGTTCTATCAAAGTCGGTAGTGTCTACACCATATGAGATATGGAAAGGAAAGAAGCCTGATCTTAAGATTGTTAGGATTTGGGCCTGTCCTGCCCATGTTAGAAGATACAACCCCGATAAGTTGGAATCAAGGATAGAATAGTGCACATTTGTAGGATACCCAAAGGAAACTTGTGGGTATTATTTCTATCATCCCGAGGACCGAAAGGTCTTTGTTGCCAAGAGAGTTATGTTCCTTGAGAAGGAACACATTCTTGGTGGAAACAGTGGGAGTGAGATAGAATTGTGCAAGGTTGGAGAACCTAGCTCCAGCACCAATCCAGAGCCCGAGTCTGTTCAGGTACCTAACACACAAATTTCAATTTTACATAGGTTTAGTAGAGTATCTTACCCTTCTGAAAGATATATGGGACATATCAGCAAAGATGACTCTCAGGATGTTAATCCTCAGACCTATGAGAAAGTCATTATGAGTATAGACTCCGTGAAGTGGTAAAAATCCATGAATTCTGAGATGGATTCCATGTACTCTAACAAGGTTTAGAACCTTGTGGATGCACCTGAGGGTATTGTACCCATCGGCTATAAATGGATCTTCAAGAAGAAGATCGGAGTGGATGGAAAGGTAGAGACCTATAAAGCATGGCTGGTAGCTAAAGGATATCGTCAAAGACAAGGAGTTGACTATGACGAAACCTTTTCACCTGTAGCCATGCTTAAGTCTATTAGAATTATTTTGGCTATTGCAGCATATTATGAGTCGAGTGAATTATTATGGGGATAGTAATTCACTATATCATAAGGAGTTCTGATGGGAGCAACTCACGGTCAGCTCGGTATCGAGCCTAGAGGGTCACACACATATGGTGGATGCTTCAGCGAATAGAGGATTGGATTGAGATCTAATTAGCCCATATTCTTATTAGATGAGACTCTATGCTGATGGGCTCCTTGATTAAGGCTTAATTAGAGGCCTAAGGAGATTATTGGATAGAGATCCAATAATGCAAGGTTAGTGGGTAATTGGATGGAGATCCAATACCCACTAAGGCAGGAGCCCTAGGATTTTTGGTAGCTCTCTATAAATAGGAGGGGAGACTCATGATTGATAGGCTGCAGTTTTAGCCACCACCTTCTATTCTCCTCCCTCCCTCTGTACAAGACTTGCGAGATCAGACTGGAGGAGTTTCACTGTAAAGATCCATCGTGTGGATACCGCTAGAGAGGAGGACGCTTGTCCTCCTTCATCTTCTCCATCCGGATCTAGAATACAGGGATATATGATCTCCCTAGGTAAAATCAATCTCTCACATATCGTGATTTTCTGGTTTTTACGGTTTTTCTCGCGACCCCAATCTTTTGGACAATGATTTGATCTGCATGGGAAACCAATTTTTGTTTTGATTTCCACAGCGCATGTGATGCACCCGCTAAGGTTTCCCAATAGGTCTGGCAAACTTTGCAAGTTGGCCATCGATTTTTTCATATTCTAACGGTCGGAATTGGATAAGGAACCCGCTTTTAAATTACCTCCATGTAGGGACTCCGTGGATGTGCTCGAACCAGTCATATCACTAGATTGCATATCCTTCTAGATGTATGACAGCAATATCCATCATGGATACACCTGGGGTCTTGTGGTAGCGAAAATATCATTCCGCGCATAAAATCCACCTGATCGGGTCTCCGTCTTCATATTGACGGAAGCTCATCCTTATGTGTAGGCATAAGGAGTCTTTTGCTTGTTCTCCTTTCTCCTAGGGTTTCTCCTTGTGATCTGAACTCTCGCCATGCTGTGATCTCCTCAGGCTCGGTGATCAGCCCAATCTGAATTATGCAAAGAGAGTGTGTAGTTTGTCTTCTATATGTGCCTCGAAAGCCTCCATCTTTACGTCAATCAGATCTTTTGATGCCATTATGTATGATTCCATATCTATAATATTAAGATCCTTCTTTTACTATCAAGTTAAGGACATATATCGGTTGGATGGGTCGACGGCAGGAAGAGACATGGATCAAGGGTAAAGGGCTACGGTAGGCTGCTGTTTGGGGCTACTATAGAGGATGCAATGAGGCTATAATAGCAGCAACTTATGACTATAGGGATGGCTTAAGGTTGTTGTAGATGATAGCAACAAGTTTGGTAGAGATCGGTTATAGATGCAGTAAGAAACTCCGACAATTACGGTAGTATAATTTTTCATCAAAAGGATGGTGATTTTGCAATGAAAAGTATAGCAATATGGCAGTAGTATTTGGATGATTATGACAGTAAGAAATTGATGAGGATTGCAGCAATATAGATGAGAATAGTGATAGCAATATGGTAGCGAATTGAGCAGCAAGATGGCAAGAATATTGGGTGCGACAGATGCAACGAAATTGTGTCAACAATGAAAGATTGATGTAGCAATTTTATGATGAAGATAAAGGATGACGCAGCAATTTTGCAGGAAGGATAGATGTAGCAATTTATGATATAGGTAAGCATAATTGCAGTAGTGATAAGCATTGGAGCAAGATGGAGCAATACCAGATCATGATCGCAAGATGTACGACAGCAACACCTTTGGGGTCGACTACAGTGGGTGATGACAGTAGAGTCGGCGGCGGCAATAGTAGTTGTGGGATCTATAATTGATGATGGTGGGGTGGCTGATGGCAACGACAAGGGTGGAAGAGCAGTGAGACGCTAAGAGCATCGCTTTGATACCATATGATAAAACCCCAAAGGATTCTAATGCTGGATTGATCTTTGTAGGAGATCGCCCTCCTTAGAACTCTGTAGGGATTCCTCCCTCCTTGGTAGTTGGCTACAAAGGCTGAAGAAAAGATATATTGCTTGATGAAATGTAGTGGGCGGCTATATGCTTATATAGGACTCAAAACTCTAACCCTAGAGAGAGACTCCAACTCCTACTAAAACTCCTCATCTCCTAATCCTAGCTACCTCCTCTCAACTCCTTAGTTGATTTCCTTAATAAGGTGGGCAGCCAGTTAGGGTTGATTACAATCATGACTTGGTTGACTCCAACTCTAATCCAACTCCTAGTCCTAACTAAACTCCAATTTAGCTAAATCCTAACACTATTTGGAATTGGGCTGATTTATTTAAACTAACTTAAATCATCTCCTAGCCGACTCAATGTCAGGTCTATGTCGGCCACAAGGCCTAATTTACGGACTCAACTCAATCGACTATGATCGGGCTCAGCTAGGGTCCTATCAGACCCACCCTCTTCAATCCAGCCTTATCCTCAAGGTTGAGGCTCCATGAACTATGGGAACCTAGTCTTCAAATCTTCATAGAATTTCCTTGTGGCATCTTTGGCAGGTAGATTAGTCTATTGCATTAGCACTTCAACAGAGGGGCATCTATGGTGAATTGTGATCCTATGGTCTAGTATTACCTTCGGCTGGACTTAGATCTCTCCATTAGTAGTAGTGTCTGATAGGTGGTGCATCATGATCCTGCAATCCAATGTGACCATTGGCTGAACCCGGGCCTCTCCATCAGTCGAGATGTCAAGTAGATGGCTCTAGGCTGAGTCATCCTTTCTAAGCTCAAATCTGAGCAATGCCAAAGCTCCTTCAACCTCTTCAGCATCGCTCTCATCTCTCAGTCCTCTGAGAGATACCGACATTGCCCCCCAAGTCCAACATCTGAAACCAAGTGTTTGAGTGGGTTAAAAGATTGAATAGTGCCATCACTACATCTTTATTCCCTCTTAAGCTTCCCAGCATCAGCAAACTGGCTAGTCCGGCCATGGTACCTTCCTTGTCTATGATCATTTTCTTGAAGTCGTGCACGGTAGACAAGCTGAACAATATGGCCGCTGCATTCTCCCTTGCCTTGGCGGACAAATAATGCCTCAGAACCCGACGCAACTAGGGTCCTATCACTTCTCTAAGCTTCCATTTTGCCTTGTTTGTAAGGTAATCCTTATAGTTCCTTTTCCAGTGCCCATCTTAACTGTAGTAGAAGCATTATCCTTTGTCCTTTGCTGGGTCGTTCTTAGCAACCTTTGTCTTACCCGATCTTTCTTTGCCCTTGCTCTTCTTAAGGATCTTATTGGCCTTCTTTTTCTTTTTTGTCTCACCAATATAGAAAACTGGCTCTTGATGGCACTTTTAGGTTCCTTCAACATATTGAGGAGCTTAGGGAGAGTCACCTCAAACTTGCTCATGTTAAAATTTATGATGAAGTGAAAAAAAATCTGGCAAGGACTGAAGTATAAGATCATTGCACAGGTTATCCTCTAGGACTATTCCTACACCTATGAGTTTCTCGATCCACTCATCATCTTTAGGATATGGTTCTGAACCAACATCCCTTCTATCATCCTGGCTTAGAAGAGACTCTTGGATATCTCATCTCTTTAAGTTCTTTCCTATTTCTCAAACAGTTGGTGCAGATGAAGAATGATAGTATTGGCATCTATACTCTTATATTGCCTTTGTAACATTTTGCCAATATGGAATCATCTATATACTTCACATAGCGAGTGATCTTATCCTCGCTTGCCCCTTCTTCTAATGTAGGCATAATTGTATCAAGGACGTATGCAATTTTTTTGCCGTGAAAATAATTCTCAAATTACAGAGTCAATTCGTATATTTGGACCAGTGAGGCAGTTGGCATTAAGTATGCCACACAGGGGGTTTGAGAGCAACATATTTCTAACAAACAAGATATAGCACAAATAAATAGCATGCAGATTTTATGAAAAAACTAATTAAGATATGGACTTCTATCTTAATGTACTCCCACTATTTTCCTAGCGAATCACTTGACACCCTCGGCACGTGAAACGAAAGTCTCCAACAGACTTCTAATGGGGATCGAGATCCAATCGATGTCTTAGTGCAACCACGAGTGATTCGACCAATTACACTAAGTCTGAAAGGTAGACAACTCTTGTCAATCATAACTCTTTGTGATTTTCGTCATGTTTGGCCTCTGAATCATCATGGTCTCGATTGCTCGACCAACCATGAAATTCAATTAAGTCATCACCATCGTTACAAGATGAGTCTGATTCAATGATATGCTCTTAAATGACTAGACCAAGCATACTATATTCTCAGGTAACCAGTGACACTCGATGTTATAGGCAAGATCTTGATCACGTAGATAGGTGAGCCTCAAGTGACTCGACCAACTCAACTTATATCATGATTCAATTTCTTCTAGTGACATCTCTATGTCGTAGACAAAATCTCGATATGTACATAGGTGAGTCTCGAGTGACTCGACCAACTCAACCTATGTCATGATCAATTTCTTCCTATAACGATGGAAGGCCACGTGGGTCAATCTTATTGTCTCACATCACCAACTTAATATTATCGTAGGAAGGGTTTTTGTTTTGTAACAGTTTCCTAATATGTCGTGTCACACAAATATATATTTAATATATATCTACATCGTATGTAAGTATATATATATATATGTGTGTGTGTGTGTGTGTGTGTGTATAAAACATATGTCACATATGCAAGCCACACCGCATGATCATGAGCCATCACCTAATACGATTAAGCCCGAGCCAATGGATATAATCACTCACAATAGGATCTATGTATGCATCGACGAATCTCCATGCCTTGTGATCGTTGATTTCATTATCATCAATTATATTAGATCCTTGCTGCATCACCATACAAAATAATCAAAGGTGATAGCATCATGGGTCCCGCTATCACCTTTATGCTCCTACCGCGCCTATCCGTGTAATTATAAAATAATCATAAGCACACAAGCCCGACAATAAATGAGAAAAATTAATAGCTAGCATGCCCCAATAATAATAAAAATCATATGTACACACATCACATCATATAGCTCATGATCATACATCACATATATACATCACATCATATTAGGATTACTAGATATATAATAATTAATTAAAATATTTAATTAATTCTTTTTAAAAAAAATTTAGGATACCCTACCATAGGGTTCCTAAAATGATAGCTTGGACTCCTTATGCGGCTAGGAAACCCTAGCCACTATGAGTCAGCTAGGAGTCCCTAGCCACAAGGGAATCTTTGGAGGCTAGGAAACCCTAGCACCCAAGGAACTCTTTTGTAGCCCTCTCCATGGCTGCAATCTACCATGGACGGCCAGCATACCTTGGTAGCCCAAAACACCCCTTGCGGCTAGGAAACCATAGTCGCAGGGTTACCTCTAGTGGCTAAGAAAACCTAGCCGCTAGGGTTGCCCATGCAGCCATGATTCTTGGCTGCATGGGAAGCCACTGCCATGGCTGAGAGCTTGCTACTCACGGCGTTGCAGCCTTTAGCTAGGCCGAGAGCAAAATCCTTGCTCTCGACCAAGGTTGCAAGTAGCCTTTGGCCGTGTCGTAGGGCAGCAACAGTTGTTGCCTTTTTCCCCTTCTTTGTGCCAACAATTTTGACAGCGAAGGACCTTAGAATACTTCTCTACAGCACCTTTTTATAGCAAGAAAAAGCATTATTCAGTTCTAATTAACCATGAAAAATTCCAACAAGATAAGCAAAAAATAATTTACATGTATCAATCTCATCACACACAGTTTAAAACCAATCTTTTGCATGAACAACCTTGGGTCTGATACCATTGCTGGCAAACCAAGCGGGAGCATCACATGCATAGTGAAAGATCAAAACAAAACCTATTTCCCAGGTAGATCAAAATCATTGTGCAAAGATTGGTGAGAGAAAAATCGTAAAACCAAAAAATTACATCATGTGTGAGATTGTTTACCTAGGGAGATCATATATCTCTATTTTTATAGATCCAGATAGAGAAGATGAAGGAGGTCAAATGACCTTCTCTCTAGTGGTATCCACACGATGGATCACTGTAGCGATACTCCTCCAATTGTAACCCCAAGTCTTGTAACTCTTGTACAACTTCTAGTAATGAATGTAGAAGAAGATCCACTATCTTCTTCATTGCCCTCTCCCACCAAAGAAGGGCTGATTAGCTGAGAAGGAGAGGGAGAGAAGGAGAATAGGATGGGGTGGCCAAGGGTGCAGCCTATCACCTATGTGTGCTACCCCTCCTATTTATAGAGAGCCACCCATAAAAATCCTAAGGGATCCTGCCATCTCCATCCAATAACCCAATAACCTTGGATTATTATATCTTTATCCTAAAATCTCTTTTGGCATTTAATTCGGCCTCATGCAAGGAGCCCATCAATATAGGGTCATCCGATGAGAACAAGGGCTAATTGGATAACTCATATCCAATCCTCTATTTGCTGAAGCATCCACCATATATGTGTAACCCTCTAGGCCCGATACCTAGCTAGCCATGAGTCACTCCCATTAGAACTTCTTCTGATATAGTAAATTATTATCCCCATATAATTCACTCGACTCATCGACTATGGACATACTAAGCCACTATGCCAAAGTCCATAGATGGTATAGGGGGGATCGAATCCATCAGACCTGTGTATCCATAGTTACCATGCATCTATAGTCTCTCATCCAACTAATATCTCAGAGACCGTATATTGGATATGATACTGTCAGGCCACATATGGAATCCATCTGAGTCTTGCTCTAATCAGATTCTCTCGGAGAACTCCTCTCTCAATTCATATGACCCTGGCTAGGGAATTTATCTGAGCAAGCACACAAGGGATATTCCTCTTCGATGCCAAGAGTGGATGATCTATTATTGACACTCAATTGCCTTCGTAAGGTTGGCTACCAATCCTGATAACTGACCGTACTAGATCTAGAACTTTTCAAACTTGTAAGTCTGACGTTAAAGAAATGAGTACTCAAACAAGACATCCTTAGTTTCTCAAGTCTAAGGGCCAGATACACAATTGGGACTACGAAATTGCTGTCTGACATTAGGTATCATTAACTATATAACATTCTATAAGCGGATCAATAAGTGAACTCATTCTCTAATAAGCACCTGTATTATATCCTTAGTATCTCTACACAAGTGGCTATGAGACCAACTGCCTCCATTATATAGATAGGTATACAGTACACCGATTTATCAGGTTATCTCGATGTCCCTCTCGAGTAACCTATGATTTGTTGAATCTCAGATTTTGATGATAAAATCAATTGATGGATTATTGATCTAACAGGATTGTTAGAGTTTATTGATGCAAGATTAATTACGATAGAAGGATTATTACAATCAGGGTTGGCCAAGGTTAAGTCCATGCATCGAGTTGATGCGTTTAGGAACTCGCCAGGAGTGTGTCGGAAGCTCGCCGAGGGTATCGTGAGTTTGCCAGGATGGCACAAGGGAGTTCGCCAAAAGAAGATCGAGACTCATCGGAAGATTGTCGGGGTAGCTGAAAAGCTTACCGGGAGTCAGGATGGTCTTATAATGGATATTTTGGTAATTATGATTATATTTAATTAAGTCATAATTAGCATCGTGCAAGTCTAACTATGGCAGGATCAATGAAGCTAAAACCAGATAATGGGCCAAGATACAGCCTAGGCATCAGGCCGAGTTCGGACGATGTGGTGGGATCTCGCCAGAAGTTCGCTAGGAGATTCACCGAAGTAATCGGGAAGCTCGCTGGGAACGCGAAGGGAGATCGCCGGAAAGACTTTTGGGAGATTATATTTAGAAGAGAAAATACCCCAAGTTTTGAAGCCAATTTGGGGCCTATAAATACCCCAAGTTTTCTTACATTCAGAACAACACTTTTGGGAGATTATATTTAGAAGAGAAAATATTATATGAGAATTATAAGAAAAAAAAGGGGTAAAGGAGAGTGCTTAGAGTTGTAAATCTAATCTCCCTTGTAAGCTCACGTGTAAGGGTTTGATCTTCACCCAAAGAAGATTAGTAGTGGATGCCGGTGTGCCTCAAGAAGGAGGACTCAGAAGTGGACGTAGGCCGTTGGCGCCAAACCACTATAAAATTATAAGTGTTTCATACTTGCATTGCTTGAATGTTATTGAATTGATGCTTCTAACTTAACTAAACTCCTTGAAAGCAAGATGATAAGTTCTATTCCTCAAACGTGATTATCTTTCTGGCTTCCTTAACAACTTAATTTTAATCACTCACTTGTCTTATTGTCATTGTCAAAAAGAGGGGATGGTCGCAATAGTGTAAAACTTTTTTCATTTCACCATTTTTTAATATCATCACATGAAATATATCATGAAAGATTAACATAGTGATGAGATGTATAATTCATGAAGGTAAATTATGAATATCAAGAGACAAATTTGTAGGAGAAACAATTAAAATAAAATCTCTTAATTCATCCATAAGAAATCTTAAGTTGTCAAGTTTATGATTTGTATAAAAATCTCCTTTTAAATAATACAAAAACACGTAACAAAAGATTTTGATTCATAAAAGATTTCAAGTTATAATTCTAAGAAATCAAAATCATGATATCGTTTAATTTCAAAATCATCAAAATCACTTTCAAGAGATTCAAAATGTAATTAATAGACTTATTAGTCTCTTGAAATGCTAGTGATTTCATTTATCTATTTTATGTGAATAAGAAGGTAGAATCAAGGTAGAGAAATGAAAAATATCATATCACAAAAATATTCAATTTTAAAGATGTAAATTTTATAGATGTGAATTTCAAAATTAAGCTCAAAACTTCAAGATATTCTAGGAGATTCAAAAGTTTAAGAGCTTCTCATGCATTTAAAATCATCTCATGTAATTTGGATAAAAAGTATCAAAAATTTTATAAGAAGGCATGATGGTAGATCAAGCTCAAATTGTAAATCAAGTATTTTGTATGCATTTAGAAAGTTCTAATTTTCTTCTAAGCACTTGTTCATCATTCAATGTTTGCTTCTAATCATATTAAAAAAATTATCTCATACTTTTTGTTATTGTCAAGAGAGAAATATGATTGCATAATTTCTTTTCATCCATGTTCAATTTATGTCAAAAAGTATAAGAGATATCATGTCATTAAAAATTCAAATCTAAAAGACATGATTTCGTTTAATAAGTTTTCTTTCTCCTCTTTTGTAAATATTACAAATGAGTTTTAGGGGATAAGCTTAATTTATCCAAGATAAATCTTTTTAATAGAAAAGAAGAATGATCTTGATAATTTTTTTAATTATTATTATTAAGATCATAAATCTCTTTTTTTTTTTAATTATAGAGATCAATAATGTGATTCCCATAACACATAAGTCAAGTAAAGAAGTTAAAGGAATATTCATGATAATGCAAATCTCTTTTAGTTTCAACTTATCACAATGTTAAGAAATACTAATTTTGGTGATAAGTTATACTAAGAAGAAAGTCATAGGTAATCATGTCATAAAGAATATTATTATCAAATCATAAATGCCAAGAATATGATTTATTTTGACACATTTCTTCCTAGATGAAATTTCAAAGCTTTTGAAATCTTAGGAGACAAAGTAAGAAGGATCTTGATTATTATAGAAATATCAAGTTATAAATATTGAGAAGTCAAGATCATGTTTAGGATGAAAGGAATCTTAGTAAATAAAAAGATCTCAAATTATAATTTTTTAAGATTTCAAGATCATGATTTAAGTTATCAAATAATCAAAAGCAACATATCAATGAAGTTGGATAGATTCAATCATATCCATTCTTTAAAACAAAATCATTTGAAAACATATCAAAAATCACTTTTCGGAAAATTTCAATAAAGTCATCATAGATTGTTTTCCAAAAGAAAATAGCTAAAAAATTTCTAATTCATTTTTGTAGTTAAAGAGATTCAACAATAGTATCATTTTATCTCTTGTTGAAGTATTCATAGGATATAAATATTTTTAAGATTAATTATCCTCCTTTTGGTTGTTTCATGTGATTTCTTTCAAGAATAATTTTCAAATCAATGATTTTTCGTTTAAGACTAAAAACCAAATTTCATTTCAACACGATCATTACTATAAGACATAAAACTTTTTTAAAGCATAAATTTAACCAATCTCAATTTTAATATTTAAATGAGTCTAACTCTTTACACAGTGCAAGGAGTTGACAAACTCATCTTAAAAATGAATCATATATATTTTTTATGCTCTAACATTCAACACAAGCATTCAATCATCATGGCATTTCAATCAATGTAACGTTTAAATCAATCATTCTACAAACTTAGTTAATATTTGAATCATTTTAATATGTCTTTACATTTAAACAAGCTAATGATTTTAACATTCACTCAAAATCTCATATTTATAAGTTTCAATATGTGTTTCAATAACTAAGGTTCTTTGGTTCTAATTTATTTTCATACTTGTATACTCTAGCCATGCATCATCAATATTAATTGTATAATGATGAACCATTAAAAGATTCATTGTCAATAATTTTAATTCCAATAATTTTCTTATTACTAAGGCTAGTAAGCTTGAAGGAGTGTTAGATCTCAAGTAATATGACTTAAGCATCTACTTTCAAAATATTTTTATTGCTGCTAGCCTTGTTAGGAAACAACTTTATATTATAGGAGGTTTTAATTTAGGTACCCATTTAACATTGGGTACTTCATGAAGATTTTTATCTTTCTTTTCTAACTGATTTTCATTGTATAGAGTTCTCTTTGGAACCCATACAAGATGATGAGTATATTTTCTAAAAAGGTATTTGTTTACCTTATGTCCTAATTTGCCACAAAAATTACACTTAATTCTTGGTGGCATTTTCAATGTAGGGCATTTTACAAAGATGATTGGCTTTTGTTGAATACTTCCAACAAAGCCTATGTCATATTTATTGTTAATATGAACCTTATTGGCAAAGATCATATTTAGGGATTTATTTTCTATCTCAAATTTCTCAAGTGTAGTTCTAAGCATGCAATTTTCTTCTTTAACTTTATCTACCATTTTACATTTCAAGCATGGTTTATGTGATGCTAAGGAGTCATGCATTTCATCAAATCTTTTAACTAACAAATCATGATCAACTTTAAGCATCTTAAAAGATTTGCCAAGTTTCCTAAACTCATTGAATAAATCATGACATATGCTTAATAATTCAGAAATGAAATATCTAAAGATTCACTAACCTCATCTTCGATCGTCATTAAAGCAAGGTTCTCCACTTCTTGGTTATGCATTTGATCTTTGGAGCTCCTCGACATCTTGCGTTCATAGCAAGAGGTTGTATCTATAATTTTTATAAGGTTCAAGTTCATTAATTTTTTCAGTTCATTTTTCAAAAATTCATGTTCAAGGTTCTCATCACTAGAGATTTCATTCGAGGAGTCACATGTCATTCTTAGTTCACAATCTTTCTTGTTCTTTGGAAGATGTTTTTCAAGTTCATTTTTGTAATGTGTTTCATTAATTGATTCATTTATATTAGTTGTGCTTTCATGTGTGACTTTCAAAATATGCCAAATATCGAAAGCCGAATCACAACCAGAAACATGATTAAACTCATTCATATCAAGAGCACAAAGCAATGCATTCATAGCCTTTGCGTTTAAAGAGAAAGTCTTCTTCTCCAAATCATTCTAATTATTCATTGGAATAGAAGACTTTCAAATCCGTTCTCAACTATATTCCATAAATCAAAGTCCAAAGAGATGAGGAAAATATGCATCCATGTTTTCCAATATGTGTAATCTGTCCCATTGAACATGGGTGGACGTGAAATGGAATGTCCCTCATTCATGCCAAAATAATTCATTTACTCAAGTGGGTGTTAATCCAAAGAGTAATGACCTTGCTTTGATACCAATTTTTAGGATCAATTGACACTAAGAGGGGAGGGGGGGGGGGGGGGTAAATTAGTGCAAGCTAAAATTTTTCTTTCTAAAGCAAAAGCTTTTTGAATAAGATAGAATAGAAAATCTGAAGCTTTTCATTTTTAAAATTTATTAGCTTGTAAAATTGCAAGCTTGAACAATGCAAATGAAGCAAAATTTTGCTAGCTTGCACTTCCCAAAAGAAAAGAAAGGACTTACTAGATTTATTTATTATATTTTCTTAAAATTTACATGAGAAAAATATGTTGAGCTCATATTCGAATTTTATATATCTACAAGATTGAGGTTGAGACCTAGAAATACTAAATCTTGAAAATATATAAATTGCTAATCTAGATTTCATAAGATTAAGCTTTTTGTGATAACATTTTTAAAAATTTTCTACATAGTTTGGTATCTTATTATTTTAAAAAAAATGCATGTACCACATTTGAAATTTACAAGAGATGATTTTATAGATCAAGAGATGACTTTTGCTATATTTGAAATATATAAGTAATCTTTAAATCTCTTGGACTTTTGAGCTCATCTTAATATTACTTTTAAAATTTATCAAGAGCTCTTCTCATGATGAAATGATTCAACAACACCTCACTTGTTTCTCTCCTTATTAATTATAAAAGGTATGGTTGATGACTAGAGATTAATTTTCAAATATATTAATTTTATTGAGAAAGGTATGCTTAATGACTTGAAAATTTTCTATGCTTAATGACTTGAAAATCTTCTATGCACTATAACTTGAAATTTTCTGACTTGAAAATTTTCTATGCACTATGACTTGAAATTTTCTATGCTTGATGATTTGAAGAAAAATTCTTAAATATTTTCAACTTCATGACAATCCTTGAAAATTCTTGATAAGTTGAAAAGTTTAAAAAGTAAATCTTTGTTATACTTGAAAGGTTATATGCTTGAAATGCTTATTGATTTGATTTACTTGAATTCAAGAGGATGTGACTCTCTTGAATTTAAGTCTTCTATATTAATGCATATACTAAGGGAGAGTAATGTTATCATGTGTTTTTAAAATTATTAGCTCTATATTTCACCTTTGTTGATAACAAAGGGGGAGAAATATATATTGATGACACGACATTGAAAAATATTCATTGATAACACTTGATGATATAACTTGGATATTTTACAATTCATTATTTGATGACTTAATGTAAATTCGTGTTGGAATTTGCATTGAATGATTGATTGCTTGAATTTAAGAGTGAGTACGTCTCTTAAATTTAAGTGGTATATTTTTAGGGGGAGTTAGGATTAACTCCTGTCATCAATTGATTGTCATCATCAAAAAAGGAGAGATTAATGAATCTCGGATTTTGATGATGAAATCAATTGATGGGTTATTGATCTAACAGGATTGTTAGAGTTGATTGATGCAGGATTAATTACTATAGAAAGATTATTACGATCAGGGTTGGCCAAGGTTAAGTCCATGCATCGATTCGATGCGTTTGGGAACTCGCCAAGAGTGTGTCGGAAGCTTGCCGAGGGTATCGGGAGTTTGCCAGGATGGCGCAAGGGAGTTCGCCAAGAGAAGACCGAGACTCTCTGGAAGAATGTCAGGGGTAGCCAAAAAGCTTACCGGGAGTCGAGATGGTCTTATAATGGATATTTTTGGCAATTATGATTGTATTTAATTAAGTCATAATTAGCATTGTGTAGGTCTAACTATAGCAGGATCAATGAAGCTACAACCAGATGATGGGCCAAGATACAGCCTAGGCATCGGCCCGAGTTCGGACGATGCGGTGGGATCTCGTCGGAAGTTCACTAGGAGATTCGGCCAAGGAATCGGGAAGCTCGCTGGAAACGTGAAGGGAGATCGCCGGGAAGAAGACCGGAGGACTTACCGCAAGATTACCGGAGGTTACCGGAGTATGCAAGAGTTAGGTCTTAATTAGGCTTAATTGATAGTTAAGTATTGTAATCATTGAGTCGTAGTTAGAGTTAGAGTCCTAATTGAGTTGGATTTGGAAAGAATCCAAATCAACTCAATGAGGTAATCGGATCCACTACTGGGTTTGGTTGAGCTCAATCAGTTGACCAAAGAGTTGGTCAACATAAAAGTCAAGCTGAAATTCAAAAAGTGGAGGGAACCACTTTTACAAAAATTCTGGCGAGTAAACCGCCGGTGAGCAGTGGTTGGACCGCCCGTACAACAGAATCCGATCGGCGGGCAGCAGCTTTCGGTGGGTAAACCGCCCAGGCGGCGGGTGAACCGCCCGTTCCACATAATCTAGGCGGCGGCCAGCTGCTAACGGTGGGTAAATCGCCCAGGTCGGCGGGTAAACCGCTCCTACCCGAATTTTCCGAATACGGTTGGAGTTTGGCTCTAGTTTTGAAGCCAATTTGGGGACTATAAATACCCCAAGTTTTCTTACATTCAGAACAACACTTTTTGGGGATTATATTATGAGAAAATATTATGTGAGAATTGTAATAAAAAGAAAAGGGGTAAGGGAGAGAGCTTAGAGTTGTAAATCTAGTCCCCCTTGTAAGCTCAAGTGTAAAGGTTTGATCTTCACCCAAAGAAGATTAGTAATGGATGTCGGTGTGCCTCAAGAAGGAGGACTCGAAAGTAGACGTAGGTTGTTGACGCTGAACCACTATAAAATTGTAAGTGTTTCATACTTGCATTACTTGAATGTTGCTAAATTGATGCTTCTAACTTAACTAAACTCCTTGAAAGCAAGATGATAAGTTCTTTTCCTCAAATGTGATTATCTTTCTGGCTTCTCTAACAACTTACTTTTAATCGCTCACTTATTTTATTAAAAATGAAAAGCTTCGGATTTCCTATTATATCTTATTCAAAAAGTTTTTGCTTTAGAAAAAAAAAAATTTAGCTTGCACTAATTCACCACGCCCCCCCCCCCCCCCCCCCCCCCCTCTGCCCCTCTTAGTGCCAATTGATCAAAACATGATTGGGAATATTTGGGATCTGTGTTTAAAGATGAATTGATCACATTATCGTGATCGCATCATGATCTTATTTTCATTGCACAAAACCAATGATATCATAATATATATATATATATATATATACAATAGATAATATAATATAAAAATATGCTAATAATAATCATAAGCAAAAAGATCACGCAGCGTGTCACACATGTCATCACTCACGTGATTGGCTTGCAAGGCCCCGGTAACTAGCACATGAAATATTTCAAGGCATATCAAAGGTGTAAACATGATTTGAAGTTTATCAATGATATATTTCAGAGCATATCAAAGATACATGAAATATTTTGAAATATATCAATGTCGTATGAAATATTTCGGAGCTTATCAAAGACGTCCGAAATGTTTCAAAAAATATCAACGGCATATGAAATATTTTGGAGCATATCAAAGACGTGTAAAATGTTTCGAAACATTTCATTGACATATGAAACATTTCGGAACATATCAAAGACGTATGAAATGTTTTGGAACATTTCAATGGCATATGAAACATGTCAGAGCATATCAAAGATGTATGAAATGTTTCGAAACATATCAATGGCATATGAAATATTTCAGAACATATCAAAGATGTATGAAATGTTTTAAAATATATTAATGGAATATAAAATATTTTGGAGTATACCAAAGACATAAACATATTTTGAAGCATATCAATGGTGTATAAATTATATCAGAGCTTATCAAATGAATAAACAAATAAGAAATAAAAGCTCAAATGTCATATCTGATGTCACATTCATTTCATTCTTATCCAAAGCGCACAGATAAACTCATAAGCAATGCTTTGGATATATCACCGGGATCAGATAGAATCTGATCCATCCATTTCTGGATGACCATCAGACATAAGTCTCTCACATCTTGGAGCTTCATCCACCCACGTCTATGTGAAGTCATAGGGGCTGGCAGAGCATCACGAGCTCTAAGCATAACTCTCTTTACCATTTTTGGCAAAGGTTCACATCATACCACAAACACTAGGGTATAAAAGGACATTATGAATAATAATATGGCACATGTCGGAAACACATGCGGAACAATAAAATGTACATGTGCCAATACGAAATAATACGATGCAACATAAACTTTTCATAATAGATTCAGGTATGTAAATAATTTAAGGACAAGAGTATATAAGAATTCAAAGTAATAATATAAGGCCAATTGAAGAAAGGACATTAGCTAAAATCAACAAAGGGAGGAAACAAGAGTAGGTAAAATCGTTAAAATATCAATTCTGGTAGAATGTGAGATACACATTGCCTGAATTATTTAGACAAGTAATTATGCTCCAAATTACTCAAGAAAGGTGTCATTGGAAGCTAAATCAATTTAATTTCAGCTAAAATTAATTTTATACAAAGAGGATTTGGTAACCAAAGGTCAGTGAACAAAATATCTATTTTACAGAATCTATATGATCAAATTCAATAAGATACTGGATAAGTATTTGTGTTTCAAATATTTCAATCTGGGCATCCAAAGAAAGATCTAAGTATCTAGTTTCCAACAAAATCAGAGTTCCAAATAGAAAGTTATAAGAAGTTTAGTGTCAAAAGGTCAGAAATTATAAAATCTATTTTACAGATTCTTCAAGGTCAATTGAAACAAGAGTTTAGACAAGCATATGAACTCTAAAAATTTTAATTTTATTATCAAAAAAAGGTTTACGATTTTTATTTTAAGATGAAATAGGGTTTTCCTAAATTAGAGTTCAGTGCAGAAAGTTATGGCAAGAAAAAAGTAGAAAGGTTAAAATCTTAAAATTTCTAGATTCGTAGATTTACAACTGAATGGGAGAGATATCATGTTCTAAGTCACAAATCTTTGAAAATTATATCAAACTGAGATATAATTAAAGATGAAGACATTATGTATGATGGGGTTAGAACACTTACCTTAGAAGAATTAATTTCCAAGAGTAGAGGAATTGATCCAAAACCTCAAACAAATATAAAACTCCTTCAATTCCTCTTCCCTTCTCAAGTGTATGTTGTAGTATGTCTACCCATTATTTGATAAGTTTTCTTTTATTTTCTCCTTCAATTACTTAAGTTTGGCTAACACAAGAGTTACTAAGTGGTTAGTATGCATGAAAGATGCTTATGTGTCACCTATACAACATGCATAAGTGGCACTATCTTTAAATTAGCTAGTGACATATCTTCCTCTTTCTCTCTTTTTTCATATAACTTAATGTGAATCTTCCATAATTCATATCAAACTTCTAAGTTTCATAGGTCCCTAGCAATAATCTTTCAATATAAAATTATTTAATTAAACAAATTATTAACCAATTCTCATATTTATAAATAGGTCCTTATAAACAAATTTAAAATAAATTATTTAAAATATTTCAAAAATGAGGGATATTATAATGTGCATATATATTGTGATGTCCTTGGATCATTTAATCAAGAAAATTATTAATCAATTCTCATATTTACAAATAGGTCAATCTCACATTATATTATATGTTGCATATATATTGTGATGTCCTTAGTTCTGTGCAATGTGAATTAGATCGTGATGAGATAATGATAATAAGATTGATTTACCTTTAAACATAGATCCTAAATAATACTAGTTAAAGGCTATTCAAGAGGGACATCGAGATAACCGGATAGACTAGTGTACCATATACCCGTCAATATGGTGGAGGCGACTGGTCTAATAGCTACTTGTCTTAGGACAATAAGGATATAGTACAGATGCTCATTGGAGAATGAGTTTACTGATTGATCTGCTTACGAAATATTATATGGTTAATTATACATAATATCATACAATGATTCCATAATCTCAATTATGTGTTTGGTCCTTAGACTTGAGACACCAAGGATGCCTTGTTTAAGTACTCCTTTCTTTGATGTTGGACTTACAGGTCTGGAAAGTTTCATATTTGGTACAACCGATTATCAAGATCAATAGCCAACCTTACATAGGTAATTGAGTGTTAATAGAGGATCATCCACTCTCGGTATCACAAGAGGAATATCCCGTGTGTTATCGCTCAGGTAAATCCTTGGCCATGGTCATTCAGATTAAGAGAGAAGGAGTTTTCTAAGAGAATCTGATTAGAGCGAGACTCTGACGGATTCTGTATATAAGCTGATAGTACCATGCTTAATATACAGGGTAATTGAGGATAGACATATCCAATAGATTTAATCCCTTGTGTCGTCTGGAGACTATAACACAATGGCCTAGTATGTCCATAGTCGATGAGTTGAGTGAATTGTTATAGGATAACAATTCAATGATTAAGAAGGATTTCTGATATGTGAAACTCACGGCCAACTCGGTGTTAGGCCTAAAGGGTCACACACATATGGTGAATGATTGTAGCGAGTAGAGGACTGGATTTGAGTTATTCGATTAGCCCATGTTCTCATTAGATGAGACCCAACATTGATGGACTCCTTACATGAGGCCCAACTATAGGCCAACTAAGATTATTGGATGGAGATCCAATAATCCAAGAGGAGTGGGTAATTAGATAGAGATCCAGTACCTACTAAGGCATGATCCATTAGGATTTTTAGTGGCTCTATAAATAGGGGGCAGGGGCGGCATAATAGTGATAGGCTGCACCTTTGGTTGCCCCCTCCTATTCTCCTCCTCTCTCATCTTCTCAGCCGACTAGCCCCTCCCTACTGTAAGAGGGTAGCGAAGAAGATAGGATCTTCTTCCACGAGTGCTGCGAGAAGGAGCGCAAGAGTTACGGGTTTTTGGGCTACAATTAAAGGAGCATCACTGCAAGAATCCATCATGTGGATACCGCTAGAGAGGAGGACATTTGACTTCCTTCATCCTCTCTATCTGGATCTAAAATTTCAGGGATATATGATCTCCCTAGGTAATCAATCTCTCATGTATCATAGTTTTCGATTTTGTAGTTTTTTGCACACCAATCTTTCATAGTTTCCCAATAAGGACGATACACCGAAGGTTTAGACGAAGTATCGGATGAACCAATGACATGCCCGATAATATATGATTCTTATTTTGTAATCATTATATCTTAATCATCATAGTTTAGGTCTTAATTGAGTTAATTTTTTGGTATAACAATGCTAACTCAATTAAGGATTCATTGGGCCTTAATTAGGGCTAATTTGGGCCCATTAGGAAGCCCATGACCCAAAATTGGGTCAAGCAATGGCACCGCCAGAAGACATAGCCTTTTAGGCTGTGTCAAGTGGTGGTACCGCCCAGACATAGTCTCCCAAACTATGTCAAGCGATGGTACCACCCAAGCTGGTGGTAGTAACGCCATCATTAAATACTACAGGCAGTAGCATCGTCCAATGCAGGTGGTGGTACCGCTTAACTCGAAAAATTTAAATTTTGGCTCTATTTTTTAAGTCATTTGGGACCTATAAATACTCCACTTATTCTTGCTTGAGGAAGCAAGAAGAAAGAACAAAAACTTATGGTTTATAGAGTGAAAACCCTATTAGAAAGTTAAGTTCCCTCCTCAAGCTTATAGGTTGTTATAAGAGAGTGTGTGAGGGAATCCTTGTAAAAGAGGGGTGTAAAGGTTCTCTCCTGAGCAAAAGGAGAAAGAGTTGTAAATGGTGGTTGATCTTCGTCCATTAGAAAAGAAAATCGATAGTGGAAGCCGTGGAAGCCGGTGTCCTCGAGTGAAGAGGAATCAGGAGTAGACGTAGATCACGATGACCGAACTACTATAAATCTGATGTGCTCTTCTTCTTTATGCTTTTCATTCTTATTGCTTGCTAATTTAGTAGCTCACTACTTTTACTCACGTTCCAAGTTTAGTGCCGATACGATCCTAACACCCGCAACATCCGATCTTAGCACAATGTCTGATTCTTCTGGCCCGATGCCCGATCTTTGACTCCATCCCAACATTTGATTCTTTTGCTTCAATTGTTTTACCTTCTGATGATCGAAGTTAGTCATGTATCATTTTTTTCAAACATTGAGTAAATCATAATTTTATCAATTGATTTCATCATTAAAATCTAAAATTCAATAAACATTTCTTTTGCCTAAGTATGAAAAATTATTTATATCAATTTTGTTTTGAACTCCATCCTCACACATGTTCTAATGAACTTCAAATTTCTACAAAATTGCTTCATGGAATCTCTAGGCTATCTAGAGAATTATTTTACCAGTTTCGCCTAAGATGAACCTTATCAGTTGGGGACATAGTGACTAGGGCAAAGAGGTAGGTGGTTGTGGTATTAGCAAGCTTACCAATGCAAAGAAAACTCTTTGGACAAAGATGATATTGTCTTATCTCAATAAGAAAGATCTTGTTTTTGTCAAGATTGTGAGGAACAAGTACAGATCTGTTGATCCATAGGACCTAAAGTCCAGAACCCAGTCCCCTAGGAATTGAAGGAATTTATGCAACTTGACCTCGCAGATGAGGGCTAAATAAATAACATAGGTAATGGTCTTGGTAACAACCGCTAGAGTGAACCATGGTTATGGGATCTTCCTTTTAATTTTTGGCCAATATATATTAATTGGAAGCTAAAAAAGGGTGGATAATCAAAAGAAGATATATGGCCCAGTTGGAATGCGATTTGGAAGTTGAAGATTCATCCCAACGTAAAACTATTTCTATGGAAATTGGCAAATTGCTATGGAACCGCCTCCCTACAACAGCTTATGTTGGAGGTATCATGCAGTTCAATGTGCCACCGTAACCAATCTGCAAGAGAGGAGTACTCTTCCCAACAAATCTTCTTTGAGTGTGACTTTGCGATGGAAGTGTGGACTTGGCTTCAAAGGAAATTAAACATTGTTGGGGTTGATATACGCAATTGGCAGCTAGGCTCTTCGTTTACAGCTCCCTTTGGTCACGATAAGAACACTCACATTTGCATTAAGAGTGTCATAGCTTTAATGTTATGGTTTCCTTCGATAAATTGGAATGATGTTCATTTTCGTAACCACCGAGTCTAGGTTTGGAACATCTCTTCTTCTAGGATGTGATCTCTGAGGGGTTCTTAACTCGTGCTGTTTTACAGTCCCATCCCCAACCAGACTTTCAATGTAAAATAGACTGATGGGTCTTCTAATCCGATTTCATCTGCTTCGAATTCATCCTTACTAACAAGCAAGGACAGAGTGGCTTTATGGTGTGGCCAATGCCATGCTGCGAGCGAGGAGCAAGCTGAGGGGCTGGCCTTGTTTCTGCTCGAAGGCAAACGCAGAAAGAACTGGAGGCTTGTACAGGTCAGGCCTGGATTCCCTAAAATGGATCAATTTTGTAACTAGCAGAGCTCAGGTTCATTGGAAACAGACGGCGTTGCATAAGGTCATGAGATTGGTGGAAATTCAACCTATAATATTCAATTTTATTTGGAGTCTAATTAGCTGACAAACTAGCTAACTCTGGCTGCATGAGAACACTGGTCATGGTCACTGTATCATATCAGCTAATCAGTAATGCCATCTTTTCTTTCAAAAATATTGTCACGCTAAATTATATGCTTTATCAGTAATGCTAACAGTGAATAGCTTAATCCAAGATTGTCACACTGATCGGCAAAACAAACTAGCGGTCTTCATGATAAGGTTGACTACAAGGTCTATGCAAGAACCAATGAATTCTGCTGTTAGAATATATGCTCAAGCCAAAAATGACTGCCAGATGGAATTCTTAGCTCAAAACTTTTACATGAATGTGATAACACATCCCTCATAACAACACATCCCTCAACTACTTAAATAAAGCCTTCTGAAGCATATCCGCACAAACACCCACCACAAACTCCCCGAGACTGTCCTTCAGCATGGTCATAGAAAACTTAGAACCATCAGGTACCACAGGAGACTGAATCCAAAGAAAACAAGTTCAGATACATGCCCAGATGCTCATTTAGGCAGACATCGCATCATCTTTGACATGTTGAAGGAACCATGCCTCTCGATAGCAGATCATACAGAATCTAGCTTCATATAAGGATAATTACGAAGTTGCAGCTTCGAAATATGATGACCTCGAAACATGTAAAAGTTATTTAAAGTCGACATATCTAGCTAGGCACCTTCACCAGAAGTTGCAGCAATCTGCTTCTTTACTTCATCAAGACATGTTTTAAGATCCCCAAACTCATCAGTGTCTGAGAAGTTCGCAGCCTGCAAAGTACAAGTCACTGGGATTCACTTGCATAAAAGAATATGCAAGTAGATCAAGTCTGATGAAACACGATAAGATGATATTCATTAAGAACATAGTATAAATTGAATGCCCTTAAGAAAAGTAAAATTTAAACGTATCAAACAAGTTTGGAAAAACAGAATTGGGAGGCATTAAGAGATTATTGTTTTTTCTCTTTCAAAAATAAAAGTAGATCCAGATTCTAATCAGAGAAGTCTAGGTAAAACAAGTGCAACCAGAAGATAGATTTTACCTAGGATAAGCTCCAGCATTGGATATACTAGATCTTAACATTTTATTCTACAATCTTATATGTACAAAAAAAAAACAAGGGCTTAAATGCCAAGCATTCCCCACCAAGTCCGGATTGAAGCCAGTCAAATTTTTAGTGGGTGCAACATCATATGACCAAAAACCTTTTCCAGAGGGCTTTGGATTGGAACAGAAACTTTTGATACTCACATCCCTAGCCAGTGCTATATCCTCGATAATAGGAACAAAATCCAATTGTTTCAGTTCAAAGAAGAGATTATGACTGAATTCCAGAACCCTTCTAACAAAGCAGAATAGGGTGAGTGAGCAAATGGCATGCTAAATGCTCAACCACCTATACTTTCTCAAAAATATTGTAACTGACTGTTCATACAAGCTAGAAACAAATCAACTATTCTAGCAAGTCTTCTCAATGATCAAATCCTGGCACACATTCTACTTAAAGGAAGTAATCCAACTGTTGTTATTTGAGAACTATAAAACATCTTGTCTTCACACAATGGGGAGGGAGGTCGGGTGAACCTATGCTAAAAGGACAAGCAATCATCAAAATTTAGGTTGCTGTTCAAATAAATCAGCAACTAATTTGCTGTACAAGAGAGTGCAACAAAAGAAGCCAACACAACACAGACGTTGCTGAAACATAGGAGAGAGAGATACAGAGAAAGAGAGAGAGAGAGAGAGAGAGGATCAAAAGAATTACTGATCCAATCATCAGGACATTCTTCCTCTCAGCTGTAATGCTCTCTCTATAAACACAATGGAATGAAAACTGGACTTCCATAATTATAACCTACCCCATAACAAAGAAATGAACTACCAATCTGAAGTACTTTGCAAGATTAAACAGGGCCACTTATTTGACAAATATTAGGAGTCTAATTCTGGAAGAGAGTTACAGATTGAATCATATTTCACTAGACCACAACTAAATCGGTCTTAATCTCAAAAAAGGAAAAAATACCTACTAGAGTTAACCTAACTTGTCTATCCTTCTGAAGTTTTTCTCTGGACTTTGAGGTCAATAAGAAGTCAGATTAAGTCAGCTGTAGATGTCTTTATGTTTCTTAATTTTCTAACAAATTCCTGCTAAAGTATATCCTCAATCAACATAGTAGACTAGAATCAACAAAAAAGATAATACAACAACAACCAAGCCGTAATTAGCACATATTAGGAGTTGGCAATCAACAAAAAGTATACATCATAAAATTACAGTTCTCAAGTTACTATCAGATATCACGTCAATCAATAATTTAATCCATTGGAGGTGGTAACATGTATCATCATGAAAAAGTCAAAGAGAACAAAAAAGGAAGAGCTTATGTCACACAAGTTCCTAATAAATTGGATAGATTGCAAGTCATCCCAACAAGATCATGAATCTTGGCTCCATAGAAGCTTGCTCCTATGCAAACCAGATAACGTTGGTTAAGTTCATGGAAACAGCCTATCTGCATATAGAACCCATTTTAATGGGAGCTTCATGCAGTGGATCATCTTTTTTAATGGTCCCATCAAGTTGATGTTTTCTTGGACTATCCAAAATGATTATGGAGGCTTAATGGCAAATATTTTGAAGTTATCATATTAATGATTAATCTAATGAGCTTTGACATGTAAGATAAAACAAAATTTACAATAGCAAAAAGTTGGCTTCCTTCCAATGTTTAGCTTAACATGCATTACCTGTTTAACCGAACTTCGCAAGTGCAATTCAGCTGTAAAGAGTTCTCGACGGCTTCCAGTAGAGGAAGCAATCTCCATATAAACTTTGCAGAGTTGCAAGGAAGCATGAACAAATTTTTTAAATCGGTTTCTATCATGCCAAAGCTCAGAGCCCTGTGATCAGATACAGGAAATGAAAAATGAAAAAGAAATGCAGATACAACGAAGCCGACCACTATCATTGAGAACAGACAGTTCATAGAGTACAGAGTTCGCAAACTTTATATCAATACCTATTAAGCCGAAGCAATAACAGAAGGTAAATGTAGCAAAAGTTATCAAATATCCAACATAATTACTAACAAGAAAGAAACAAAAAGAAAAAAAAAATTCCAATCTGGTACATAACTATAAGGCCCCTCTCCACAAAGGGGCATTTGTTGAATCAAGCGGAAATTACAGGGATCAATGATGAGGATCATGCAAGCTGAAATTTTATCCTTTACCTTTATGCTCTACAGATATATCAAGTTAAAAAGGAATAAATGCAAGCTGACTCTGCTTCAAAGCAAGGTTTGTCATACCGGTCCATACCGGCATATCGAGATTATCTCGGTATGGTATGGTACATGCTATAGAGTGGTACACACAGTATGTACCGCCCAGTATATTAAAATATTTTATAATATTTTATAATATTTTATAATATTTTATAATATAATATAATATTAAATATAATATTAAATATTAATATATTAAAAAAAGAAAAAAACTGGCGACGTCGTCTCGATCTTTCTCCCCGCGTGGGAAGACGTTCCGTCTACTCGAGTGGGAGAAGAATCGCTTGCGAATGAGGACAACGTGGGGGCGACCTGCGGGCGAGGATGGAGCACGGGCGCCGACGACACGCAGGTGAGGACGACGCAGGGAAAGGAGGTACGTATCCTCTTCTTCTTTCTTCTTCCCTTTTCCTCCCTCAATCGACCATCGACGATTGATTTCTCCCTCAATCGACCACCGACAGCTGAAATCGATCGCCGACGGTCGATTTTGATGGTACCACCCGATAGCGAGCGGTCTGCGTACCAATAAGCTGCCGAACCGGTATGTACCGAACGATACAGGGTCTTACCGCTTGGTAAGGCAAACCTTTCTTTAAAGACCATAGCACAACAATACATTGGATACGTTAATAAACCAAAAAACACTTGTTACATGAGAACTGAAGAACTTGGAGTTTGCCAAATGTTCTTTATATGACCAAAATAGTATTCAGCCAACCATCAGACTTAACTGTAGCATCAGCTTACGTGAGCATCAGACAAACACAACAGTGAATCGTGGACCAACTAGCTTAACTGTCTGAAGGATCTAAGAAGAGCATTTAAATTTAAACCCAGAATATTTCGAATTATAAAGACTATAGGTAGTTATTAATCTTCTGATACATTCCATGCCATTGAACTCAACAGTGAAACTTGCATATAGGAAGGCTATGCATGTCATTGAACTCCCAGAAGTTAGTATGACTAAGTCGAGGGTCATTAAATCCCTCTTTGCTGTTTCTAACATTCTTATATGTCTATATTCTCTGTCTAAATCAACTCACTTAACAGGTGCACTTACATATTTCCACGGAAAATGTCCAAACAACCTTGCATTGCTTGCCTTCATTCTATTTTAAGATATAGCAACTAATTAGTCGTGAATAACTCTATCATCTCTGATAACCCAAAGACTCATCCCAATACCATCTTAGAAAATGTCCAAACGACCTTGCACTGCTTGCCTTCATTCTATCTTAAGATATAGCACCAAATGAGTAGTAACTCTATCCTCTCTGATAACCCACACACTCATCCCAATATCCTCTTAGTGACACTAAACTTGCAAGATACAGCATAATGCCATCAAAGGTTTACCTGGAAGGATCTAACTTGCTTCAGAAGGGCTTCACAACACATAATAAGGTTGCCTTTGATTATGTGCCACCTTGCATATAAACCCCATATATCTTCAGGGCCACCATTACGGATAACCTGCAAGAAATAGAACAAAAAAAAAATCAGCAGCTTACTTTAAAAAGTCACCAAGTAATTGTAAAAGAGCATTAAAATAATTACTATTAACAAGTATAAAGCCAAAAAGGTATAACTACTTTTAATAGCACAACCACAAGAACAATTAGAAGCAAACATAAAAGCAAAGTATATTTTGGAGACCTGCTGCATAATATTTCCAAGCATGTCCAACAAGAGCTCAGTTTCCCGTGGTTCTGCAGGTATGGCTTGTGTATCACAAGGCTCAACTAAAGAATATTCAGCATAAGAAATATCACTTGGTGAGAGATCAGAGTTTGCGTTCTTTCGATGATCTTCAAACTTTCTCAAAATCTTATCCAGCAACTCAACATCCACTCGCTTATTTGACGACAGATCTAGTACCATTTTTGTGGCTTCTAGTGACTGCAATAAAGTAAGAGATTAGAATCATTCCAAAGATTGTAGGCTTTTATGTTCTATGTCACTACAAATTTTTAAAGAGTGTAAGCTTAATATATTCTACATAATCACATGTTACATAAACTTTGGTGGTTAAGGCAATTTATGGCATTACCAAATAAACAATTTAACTTCCTCATTAAATGTGTGCATGACTTCCAACTAGTATTTAACATTAGATAATAGCTAAGAGCATGTCTGATTAAATTTATACAAGATTGACACACTAAGTTAGCACAAAAGAGCTCAATGATTTGGTGTGTTATTTATTGCACAAGGCTTAGAGCACATCAGGACGTTGTGTCATTCAAAATGTAGTACTGGAGAACACCTTTGATTCAAGAGGTTAAAGATTTAGTGTTACAAAGAGATAAGAAAAATATAATAAGCCTTTCATCTTAACTTCATCATGCACAACTTTTTGTCAAAGATAGAAAATTTATCACTCTCTACCACAACTATTTGATAACCTTGATCTTGACAAGCTTGACATGATCAAGACATGTGATGATTGTAACTGCAACAAGGAGAAACTCTGGATGAAGTTAACACCATTCTGAAGATCAGTGATAGTGGGACTATTAAGCAGCTCATTTTTGTCTTCCACTTTTCTTTTGCATCAAGAATTATCAGGTTCACAGACTTGCATAAGCTATTGTTTTCTAATGTTGTACAGCTAAAGTACTTCTGTGGCAGTACTAAAGTTTCAATCATTAACTTCTTGTATGTTGAGTTGGCACATTATGTTCATTTGCTGCTTGTGTTGCTAGAGACAATATGAAGCTTCTCCCTTCATTGACTATCATGATTGATACTACATGCTTAATGTTATTATCAGTAATATGGATGAATCACCATCGCTAACAAATACCTTTAATTTTGTTATAACATATAAGTACCTTTCTTGGCATTTTTAAAATGCTTTAACATGCCCAAGTAGCTTGGATAAACCAGCCAAGCCATACTTTCAAGATATTACAGGTCCCAAGCTTCCCAATATTGATTTTGTAAACCCTCAAATTATTCTCTTGAACATGGGAGCATAGAAAAGAATGGTAGACATTACATGAAGATAACCAATATAAACTACATCTAATATTTAAAATAATTTTATGAAAGAGACAAATGACATTTAAAAAAACAATTCACCTGCCGAATGTTTCCTACATCAAGAGCAACATGGCTGAAGTTCTCCCATAGTTGCCAACTGTTCCTCCTGTTAAATATTTATATTAGTTGGTTGAAATTTTGTATTTATCAGGCCTCACAATCAGAATGAAGAAAAATATAATAACCTGAATTTTAAGGCTTCTTTGAAAGCAATAAATGCAGCCTTGCTTTTCTTCTTGATCATATGCCTGAACAGTTCAATTTAGTGTAAAAGCTCATTTGAGGACACAAAGGCAACACAAAAGTATTTACCAACCAAATTATAATAAGCTTGAAAGCAATTTGCAAGAATATTTTTTTAACATTATAGAAATAGATAGCATGGCTTTAGACAATGTGCATATAAGCCAGAAACAACACAACAAACTTAAAAAATGATATGTTAAACAAAAAACTATACTGTAGCAATACAGGACGAAAACCAGCAGAAAAGAAACAAATACTAATACAAAAGCCTTCTTGAAACTAGTTAAACACAGAGGAGCAGAGAAATGCAAGCGTAACCAGTTTTCCCAATAAGCTGAAAGAATGATACTAATCAATAAGCACAGTATGATGATGACAATAAAGGCAATGATACTAATCAATAAGCACAGTATAATGATGACAATAAAGGCAATGAAATCGTACAAACAAGCAACATTATTCCAAGCCTCCCCATTATCCGGATCTATCTGCACAGCACGTGTAAATGCATCTAATGCTTTATCAGTATCTCGGGCCTGCATATACAAACATATAATAGACATCAAATATGTGGTTTTGACAATGAAGGTGGTGTTATCAAATTAACTGATTTCAGGAGAATGAATAACTATTAACTTTACACCTTGAACTTCCTTTAAGGATGATTGGTGAGAAGGATATTTGATCTCAAATACAAGCCAAGATTGTTAAAAACCTAAACTAAATACAATTTCACACTTTAAAATTTAAATGCCAACATTTAATGTGAATTTGAAGGACTCCAAGTCTCCATGCAACGTATTTGGACAGATACTATTGCAACACATTTAGCTATGTAAAGCAAACCTTTAATGCAGCTGCACCAAGCGCAAACCAACCATCAGGATACAGTGAATTAAGAGCCAAGGCAGATTCCCTGCAGTACATTAAGGAGTACAAGTCAATTCCAAATCAAAATCTAGTATGGAGATTAAACATGGATCATTAAGAGACCACAATCATAAGCTCATCCAACCCTTGCCATTTACCAAAGAGTTTTTGACTTCTCATAGTCACACCTGTTGTATGCATTTCGAGCCAATGAACGCTGTTCAAAGAGAATAATCTTACAATATTAGGTTTAATCAAATAGAACACACAGCTATATTCTGCAAATAATGTCATTACCTTAGCCCGGGCTGACCTATGATTTGAAACCTCCAATGCCTTCTCATAATAAGCATCAGTGGATGTTGCATCACCAAGTGAACACCTTAATACAGTGTAAACATAATGATTTTAACATGCAAAACCAAGATGAATAAACATTCCAGGCAGCAAGAAATCCATAGTAATGGAAATCAAGATACTTTTCGATATATACTAGAGCAAGGATCAACTTCAGTTCCTTTAGATTGGTGATAATCAGGTTGTTCGACTAACATGTTTTAGTCTTAGTTTAATTATTTTTCTGTCTTTGGAATTAAATTTAGTATGCTAGAAAGATCTCCAAAACAGTTGTCACATGGCAACATCCCAATATTTGTAGTTTAATTTCCTACGTTAATAAAAAGAAAAAAGAAGAAAATGCAAAGAAAAGGAAGGAATCAAAATTTAATTTTGTTTGAATATCACAAATCTTGATTAAAAGTTTCAACTCTACAAGGAAGATTCATCATACCATAAAGATACAAATCTATCAAGTAGATAAATCATTTGAAAGGAAGATTATTTAATTTTTCACAAGTTGCATGAGTAGTATGAGACCACAATCTTCCCTGATGTGAATTCGGAGAACCAAGATTAATTTATCCCTTTATCACCCTTTTCCCAAATAGCCTATCAACTTCCTACCATTGCCAAACTTTCTAAACCCAAATTTTGAAAGTCTTAACATTCTTGGAGACACCCTGCTTTGAAGACTTGTGGATCAACTTCTCTACAAAGTTAAACTAGATAGAAGACCAATCCTCGCCCTCAGAACTGGCATACATTTAAATTTGCCATACTTGTTATTTTCATTGTCTAAATTGAAATTTCTATAAATCGACATGTTCTATAGTATCCTCATCTGTTTTGCCCCTCATTTTCGTCTTAATACCAAGTCTATTTCCAAAACCTCTGATCCTATCATCCTTTAAGTTATGCGAAGAGGACATGATCAGGCATAGCATAATTGTATACAAAGATGAGAATGCCCACCTATCCCAAAAGGAAAAAATGCATAAACCATGAGGGTTAAACCAAAAGGAAAACCCTGCACTTTTTTCCAGTTAACAAGATGGGAAAGTTTAATAAGCCCCATAATAAAAAAAGACAATGATATGTATGGGAATAGACAATGACTTTAAACAAGATAACATCATGATAGACCAAATGAACATGATGGCGTAAACAAATCAAGATGTCAATCAAATTTTAATAACAGATCAAAACCAATAAAAAAGAATGCTTTGCTCTCTAGATTTTAGAAAAACATATGAGAGGAACCGCTTTGATTCTTCAAGTTACAGATATAACAACCTTAAATCATAAATAGGTTCATATGATCCAATTTTCAAATGAAAATGAACCCAATTCCAGATGAAATAAAGCTCTAATGAGAAGCTCGGTAAGATGAAATTCTATTGATAAACTCGATGAAATGATAACTGTCATCACAGCAGCCATTGTCCATTAAAAAACACAAACTATTATGCATGTATGTCACAGGCATACAGGAATCCACATGCATGATGACTGAGATATAAATACACCCGCAGGTGTACCATACAACATCCCATAACAAGCTGGTATGTTTTACACAATGCATGTGTTGGAGTTTGGCACATGACACGCTCACACATAAAACCAATCACATGCATGGGCACAGATGGCATGGCTCATGGCACATATCAAGGCAACCTGAAGCTGACGATCTGCATGGGAAATGACACCCATCCCCATGCACATTTGTCTTAGTGCATGAACTTCTCAAACAGTAACAAAATATAGGAGAACATAAATATGTCTGCAATACTTTCATGTAATCCCTTTTATACAGACAAAGGTTTATACATCATGGATGTCATACATGTCTCTAAGAATACAAGATCACCACAATTCTGTGGTTGGGGTAGGATCAAACATGAGCAATCCTATCCAACATGTGCAAAAGCCTGTTTCAGTGGTCAACTGCATAATGACAGTTCACAACAGATCATGTAAGATGATGTTTGATGGTTGGGAAAATCCGTAATCAAAAACCTCCTGATTTTGTAAGAATTATTCAACTATTTTGCCATTAATTGAAGATACTGTCAAGAGCAAATTCTTCTTTATGAAGACCAATAAGAACAATTTTTAACATAATAAGTTCCAAAACTCCGTAACAAGACATGTTTTTTATATGCTAATGACCAAAGAGCATATACACCTCTGCCGCAGTGAGAGGGGAATACTCAAATTATATTCAATCATCAAATACACTATCTTTCACTCTTTCAAATGACATGTTATCAGCCAACAAAACATATTTTCAACTCACCATAATCTTGGATCACTAGGCATGTGATGTAGACGTGACTTGATAAGATCAACAGCTGCTGCTTTTTTCCCTAGTAATCTGTCCAAATGAGAGAGTATATTTACAACGTGATTAGACCTATGACATATACAAATGCAAAAAAATGAGAATATAAATGAAAACAATTACATACTGATAGCAATAAATTAGATTATCCCATAATTCAAGATCCTCAAATATTTTTAGCGCCTCTCCAACTAAACCACAACTCACCAACAGGTCACCATATTCTCTGGAAGTGCGAAATTGACATAGAACAAATAACTCATTAGATAGTCCATATTTTTCACAGAACAGAAAACAAGAAAGTTCTGATAACTGAAGATACTTTCAACAAAGAGAGAGAGAAAATATTGCAAGATGCCCAATAAGACATACTTCCTCAGTGCTGAAACAGTTGGGATATAAAGCCCATAACATAGCTGAATCCTTTCGGCAGTCACTGGAGAAGAATCAAAAATAACTTGAACCTAGTAATCCAGGGAGACAAGAGAGCAGGATACGTCAGGTGAATAAGAATGGTAATTGTTGACAGAAGTTTCAGATGCTATCTAGGATGCAATGACAATTTCGGATTTTATGTTACATACACTTGTGCAATTAATTCTTTCAATTTCGACAATTGACGAACTTGTTTCACTTGCTTCATCCTTTATTACCCTACAACTGGTGAAATGTGTTAGCTTCTGTTGCTTTAATGTGCATACAGTATATCAGCCATGAGCCACCATTTATAATCTTAGGCCCAAAAGCCCAAAATAATTAAGTAGGTATGAGTTTTGGACTTCTAATTTCTACTAATTCTCTTATAAATTAATTTTTTTCAGTTCTTCTTTACGAATTCATTGTTGTTAAGAGCATCTGGGGGTTTAAACAATCGAATGAATATGTTTTAAAATGAAAAACAACTAACAGAAGATCCTCTACCTCCTCCAACCTTTCTATATGGATCCTTTCCATTTGAAGAATGTTTCAATCAATATACAAAGTAGTGGGTGGCATACATCACATTAGATGATCTAGTATTAGAGGTCCTATGACTGGATCAAATTGGGTCAGCTTCCAATCATCCAAGGGAAATATCAAATTCAACTTCAGATAAGTCATTTATGTCTGAAATTCAGACCAAGGTCTCACAGTCTTGCTAACTCTGGCTAAAGCTGATGATTATACTATAGGCTGATTTGTTATGGGCCGAGCAAGGATGCATTAGATAAGACAAAAGGATGATGGCTGTAACTATTTAGAAGGAATCTACAGCAGCACGAAGTACAGCTGAAGTGTACTGACATACGGAAGGACTGAAAGATACTCTTCCATTATATAAAATAGTATCGGATGGTTCATTCGTGAACCATCAAATCAAAATTTCTATGGAATCATAATATAAAAGCAGAAGAGAGTACTAGAGTATTAGGATCTGATCCTATCAGTAGATTATACTGACAATTCAAAAAAGAACAATAGTACAATGACGGTCAGGAATGAACAAATTCAAGCTTGAAAAGAATCTTTCCGATTATCCAAAAAAAAACAAAGGGCAAAGGGATTGATCAGAAAGCTCTCTTGTTCTAGTCCACATATTGTTTGGTAAAAAGAATAATTTTCATCTTTGATTATAAATGGAAAGTATTCAATTGGAACATGAAAACATAACTAAATTGGTCTTAGTTACTCTTTGGGATGGAGTGGAATATGAAAGGAGAATCTCAATCAAAGAAAGGATGAAATTACTTCTAAAGAATTGAACAAGAAACCATATGAGGTGAAAATCTAGTGTCAGTTCTTTGTGACAGCAATGGTGACTTAACTCTCGGTATGCAAGGAGGTAGAAGCTACAAAACAACGTCAGCAAATAAAATGAAGCAGATGAAAAGTGCCAAGTTCCCCTTGCACAAGTTTTAATGTGTCACAAACAAAATATTCAACTACAACATTAAATCTAGAATATAATGAACCTAGTCATGAATCATGATTATAACAAAACAAAATGGTTTCTTTTAAATGATAGAATCCTCAATCCGCATTGTTTGAACTCCGAGCTGAATCATAGCACAATGATACTTAAGATACTTGAAGAACTTCAAATGCATAGCATGTGAAGAAAGATCGGAAGGCAAGAAACACAACCAAGATGGTAGTCCATAGACAAAATTATTAAGAAATGCTCACCAGCAGAATTTTAAAAGGATGAGAAATATTGCAATGAATAATTTGCACATGTCATATGTCTGGAGAACATAAAGATAGCAAAGCTTTAAGCAAAAGACAATAAAATAAATCTGCAAGAATGCAGGCTTCCTCATAAACAAATATACCCTAGCATATTTCCAACAGATAAACTCATGTCAACATCTAGGAAAACAAGTGCACTGTGTACGAAAAATGGCATAAGCCCTACATAAATGAAGTTGTCTTACCAACTTATCCATCATAAGTAAAGCCCGCTGCTTTGTTCGACTTCGTTTAGACTCCCATCGGATTCGCAGAATGTCACAGAAGTTACTAATCTAGAAAGATATTTTCATTAGATGATGGCAATTTCCAATTAAAATAGCAACTCGTAATGTCTTCTCTAAAGAAGAGTTCAACAGAACTTCATTGTTTCTCTTATGCTAATATGTTCAATTACTATGGTTTCAATGTTGTGATACATCTGCAACAATAATTATCTGAAGAGTTATACTGAAAAAAATAAAAATTTATGATTGAAAAACAAATTTTTCCAAGCAAGTCCTATGTATTGTACCAGCCAAATGATAGATTAATATCAAATATCTGAGGATAGGATGGGAAGTGACATTCCATCCCTTTCATATCCATTTTCTTTGAACATACATTTCACAAAATCATAACCATATACACAAACCAACTCGACTTTTGCACCAACAACAAATATGCTGCATCAGGGCAACCTAAGCTCAAACAGGCGACGTATTGCCCTATCCTCAATGATTATGGTATTTGCATAGCGCAAGAGATGACAATACATGAAACTGAAACTACTTCGCCCACATCTTTGATGATATAATTTGAATGACATTCGAAGCAACCACATAGAAGGTTATTAGCCGAGTCTCTTAGACAGAGATGCCACACTATGGTCTCAAAACCCACAACGGATATAGCCACACAACTGAACAGAACAACTCTTGAGAAGTTCTTGAGAATAATACAACAGAAATGAACACTCAACAAATACACACACACATAAATACTGAACCACGGGATTTAATAAAATAAACAGCAAATTCCAGAGCATCAAGTTGGTATTGCTCAAAACAATGCTGATTATACTGTAGCACCAAATTCATCAATGATGCATTGGAAGTAGTGTTTGCAACTTATTTATAGAAATCATGGTATTTAGATAACAGCGATCAATTTGTTGTAAATCACATCTCCAATGATATAGGTGAGTCTATTGATTTAAATAGGCACTCGGGCAAGGCGAGGCGAGGCCCGAGCGCCTCGTGTGTGGACCAAGCGGTGCGCTTCAATGAAGTGCCACCTAGTCGCTCACCCGAACCCAAGCACTACTGGGCGCTAGGCGAGCGCCTATTTCAATTAAGCGAACCGAACCAGACTTTTAAGTTTGGTTCGGTTCAGTAACATCGTTTCTTACCTCATTCACGCCCGCACGACCCCAAGCCAACCCTAGCATTGCTTTTGCCTCCTCGCCGATGCTTTATGTTGCTGCTTCCACCGCAAACATAGTGGGACGAGCCTTCCTCTGTCGCCAACGGACGAGTCCAACGACCCCCGTAGCTTCCTTCCGCTATCGCTCCGTGTTGTCACAGACTTAGCAAATTTGCCTAAGTCGTGCGGCACATTTGCGGCAAAGTTAAAGACTTAGCTAGAATTGCCTAAGTCGGGAAGCACCCTTGCGACAATGTCTCGGAATTAGCTGAGATTACCTAAGTCATAAAACGCTCATGTGTTATTCGTCCGCAACGGGTCAACCTAGATGCAACCTCGTGAGGGTCCCAAAGGACGTACAAAAGACAAGGTTGATTAGTTTGAAAGCGAGCGACGAACAAGTCCCGAAGTCTCGTGGAGAGGGAAGCTTTACAAGCAATTCAACAAACACCTTGAGAGCAAGAGAGAATAGAAAGAAAGGAGCGAAAAGGACTTTAGAAGGTTGAACGAACGGACGCAAGTCCACAAACGACGGTTCACCGAGTGTCAAGCACGAAGACAAGCTCAACTTGTGAAGAATGTTCAACGCCCAACATAATACCGAAGCCCCATCCAGCCCTGTGCCACCCAGGGGGTTCCAGGGTGCTGCGATGGCTGGCGTTTCGCACCGCACCACGATCTGCAGAAATCAGGCCGCGGCACGCGAACACGAAGTTGTTTTGGTGAGCAGTCGCTCTGTGGCATTGCAAACTATTTTCGCTTACATTTCTTAGGCAAAACCACATAAAACTAAGGCACAACAGGCTGCCAAACATTTGTACAAGTATGCAAAAGCGACGAATAGTTCGTTGAGCGAAGATGTTGCTGTCCGCAGCTTTCGTCGCTACTGTCGCTACTATTCGCAACTTCCGTCATTGCCGCTGTTTTAGTCCGCAGCTTTCGCCATTGTCACTATTGTTGTCCGCAGCTTCTACCACTGTCGCTACTCCAGTACTGCTACCAGCTTCTCACTACTGCCTTCTCCTCTGTTACTGTTAACAATTTTTTCTCCCCTTTAACTACTATTAACAGTAAGCAATATACTATTGACAATATATTTTTAATTTAATATTATATTTTATATAAACAATTATATTTTTTTAATCATATTATATTATTTTTTATATTTTAATATTTTAGAGCACCTCGCTTCGCTCAGGCGAGCGCCTAGCGCTTCGGGTGCTTTGGGACCTTGGGCGCCTATAGCTTTTTAAATCACTCTACTTTCAATGCTTACTGGTTTAATAGGCTAATAAGGGTCCATATCTTGTTAAAGTTACTTGACTCAGTTTATAACAACTAACAATGAACATGTCAAGTCAGGTGCATTAAGTTATAAAAATGATATAGAATCATGTTTTGCTACATGAAGCCTGCCAAGAACACATGGAAGAACCAGGGATAATGGAGATAGTAAAAATATATTAATTAAGATACTATTCAGTATAAGTAAAATCTAGAGGATATAAAAAAATTGTAATACTCACAGTGTAGCAAGTTTGATGTTGAGAATAAATAGCCTCAATGTATGGGGCCATTTCCCACCCTACACAGTATGACAACAAGGAAACAAAGTCATGTAAATAGAAGTAAAAAATCTTGGCAAGATAAAGAAAAAAAAAACAGCAACAAACCATCTATTATATGATAGTTTTACAATAATAATGAAACAAAATAAAGAGTAAACTTTCATAAGGATGTTGAGAAATGTCAGATTGCATGGCCAGTAGCACTACCATAATTATCTATATTAGTGTTGTATCTGCTACTACAGGTAAACAACCAGTGATTACAAATCGCAACCCACTAGAGTACCAGCCATGGTCAAAAAAGGGAAGTGGGATGTAACTTAGCACATGTACTTCAATACAAAAACACAGAGATAGAGAAAACTAACAGTATATATAAGAGTCAGAATAGCTTCATGTTTGAATTAATTGGCACTGAATAAGTTAAATGCCTCAGATGCAAGTACTGCACCTCAGTCATTGATCAATTGTCCCATGAGAAACCAAGGTTTGACTTACCGGTCTGTACCAACGTACCGAGTTCATTTTCGGTACCGGTACGATATATTAAAATATAATATAATAATTTTATAATATAATATTATATAATATAATATTAAAAATGTTAAAATATAAAAAAAAGGAGAGAAAAAGGGGCGATGTCGCCTCGATCTTTCTCCCTGCGCGGGAGAAAGAGCGCCCGCGACCCGCGGGTGGCGACGGCGCACGAGCAACGACGGCACGCGGGCGCTGGCGACCCGCGAGCGGCGACGGCGCACGGGTGAGGACCGCACGCGGGCGATAGGTTTTTTTCTCCTATTTTCTTTTTTTTTTCTTCCTTTTCCTCTTCTTCTTCCTCCCTTTTTCTCGCTCAATCGACCGCCGACGGTCGATTTCTCCCTTCAATCGATTGCCGACGATCGAAATCGACCATCAACGATCGATTTCTCCCTTCAATCGACTGTCGATGGCCGAAATCGACCGTCGACGGACGATTTTTGGCGGAACCGCCCGGTAGCGGGCGGTCCGCCTACCGACAACCTGGCGGACCGGTATGTACCACCCGTACCGGGCGGTAAATATCGAAATTGCAAACCTTGTGAGAAACAGAGCAGCACTACTGATATGGTTGTCCAAGAATGGTCAATTCTATAGCTCAGAAATTTGTCACCATCTTATAGCCCATAGCCTAAATGTCCTAATCAATCCAAAAAAACAAATGTAAAAGAAAATGAAAAACAAAACCAACGAACGGGTCCTTAGCCATTTAAAGTTAGTCACCTTCATTAAATTCATTTGAACAACTATGGCTATTCTCACCCTCATTAATGCTTTCAATGATGTAGATCCAAAAACAACTAAAAAATTTGGTAGTAAAACAGAATGAAGAAGGACTAGTAATTTAAAAAGCACTAGGCGCTAGGTGCTTGCTCGAGCGAAACGAGACGCTAAAATATAAAAAATATATAATAAATTAATAAATAAAATTTAATAAATAAAAAATATTATTAACAATATACTGTTAAGTGTTAACACACTATTAACAGTATACTGTTAACACTTAACAATATACTGTTAATATATTGTTAACAGTTTGAATCGATGTGAGAAGTGTGGAAGTAGAGATCGAGGCTACGGCAACCACAACAGAGAGCGACAGCGACAAAGTAGCGAAAAGAGGCGGCGTCAAGCAGCAACGACAACAGAGAGCGACAGCGGCAACAGTAGCGGAGAGAGGCGACGTCGAACGGCAGCAGCTGCGGAGAGAGGCAACGACAGCGAGAGCAACCCACAAGTAGATTAGGGTTGGGGAAGACTCACGCTAGGGAACTGATATCGATGCGTTAGTAGGTTCAGTCGCAAAATGCGACCAAACCAAACCTAAAATCCTAGTTAAATCACCTTGTTTAACCCGAGCACTTGCTTGAAGCGCCTGGTGCATGGGCTCGACGAGCGCCCAGGCCCTTTTGAAGTGCGCCACTTAGAGTAGAAACGAGGCGATCGGACCTCATGTCACCTCGCCCAAGCGCCCGGGCACTTTTTTAAATCACTGAGAAGGACAAGGAAAGGACACAACGCTTAGAAATACAATATGCATTTTCACCAACATGTTGCTCAGAGTTTTGAATTGCTTTAAAAACTTTAGGAAAAGAAAAAAGTCTTGGAGATATTAACTATAGGTTCCACAATTCATAGCAGTAACATGACAACTAGGCATCTAAACATAATTATATTGATATAGTAATTAATATTTATAACCACATATAACATACATTGAAAAAGTACATTAATTTAGTGTTCCACATAACTGTGAAAAAAGAAAGAACTATAAGAAAAAGATCAAGAGAGTTCATGCAAATGTCATCATCATATCAAGCAAAACTTACCAGACAATTCATCATCACGACTTCTCCTCTGGAGATGTAAACATTGTGCAAGTACAACAGCTTGCTGGATGAATGTCAATTTAATATCCTTGTTGATGTGAGTAAGATCCACATTAAGATCATCATTCTTGCCATTTTTTACTAATTTTGGTGTCATTAGGATATCAGAACAATCATCAAGTTTATGATCAACTGCATCCTTACTTTCAGAAACAGTACTATCACCCTGGACTTGAGAGAGATGAACAATGCTTTGTTCATGATTGTTCGCAGCAAGTATCAACTGAGGCTTTGCTTCTACCTAAACCATATAAAACAAAGTTTCTTCAAAAGAGGTTGATACACTACAAGGTTAGTTCCCATGAATCATTCAGCAAAAAAGAACCTGGTGTATTGTCCGTAATCCAAGAGCACCAGTAACAATAAGGTGCAGTCCACATGATTTTTCAGCACATTCCAGATGTGACCTGAAAAATTAATTGTACAAATTACAAGAAATTTGCAATAAAAGAAATGTGATTGCAAATTAAGAACCAAGTATGTCGCGGAATTAGTTTTAAGAAGGTCACAGAATCCTGAATTCAAGGTAAAAGATGAACAATAAGCAAGCTAAGGGTTTCTATGATTAATGAATTTCACAAATATTACCACAAGATACCAGTCTATCACATGTTTCACTTAGTTGTATATGAAAACAATCATGGCTTAAGATACCAGTTGGAGAGATATGTAACAACCAGTATTTACCGATTCAACCATGACCCATAGTGAACCATGAACCTTGGTACAGCTTGGAATACTGTTCGGTTTATATTACTATTTAATTAGTGATATCAAGGGGGTATAAGTTGGTACACTGCTCGGTATCTCGGTACTGTATTGATTGACAGGTTATGGCTACTGATATTGGACCAATATTTATAATCTTGAAAACAAGTACTAGAGAAGATAAGAGCTATATGAACCCTGAGGCACAATCCAAACACAATCTTTATGCCTCATCTTTAATAAGCACTTCGTAGGGCTTGAGAACTGTTCATTTCTTGTCAAGGTAACTTCTGTAATCATTTGCTAGAAACAGGGTGTATAATTGAACAAGAGACCTGCCACATTTATTTCACTCTGCATCTCAGGGGAAGAGATTCTTAAGAAGAAAAAAAGACAAACAAGTTTTATTTTGCATAGTCCCCTCTATTTTGCACCCCTCCTTTGCTTCTTTTCTTTTGTTTGTTCTAATGTCTCTACTTTTTTTCTATTTCTTATTTTGACTGTGTTGGGTCTTCTTTGCTTTCTTGTTGTTGTTATCTGCTCTTGTTAGACGCATCTCGTTATCATATTTTTTTATCTATCATCTTCACACCCTACCTTGGTGGAGAACTGTTTTCTTTCTTTCTTTATACCTTTCATATTTTTCTTCTTTTTTTCTAACTACAATTACACTATGGATGACTTCTCTAGAAATATAGCTCAAAGGAGTATTATTAATGCTAGTGGCGCCGGAAAGTTTAGCGTTAGTACTACATGCTCAAGTTAGATGGTGACAGATGATAATGACTCATTGGAGTTACATTTAGCCATGGGGTAAAATTAAAATTAATTAAGAAGACTAAATATGAGAAATGTGGAGGAACAAAAATGAAATGCAAATATGATGACAAAAACAATGACCACTCTTGAGTTTTTCTTTTTCTTTATGATATGTTGGTCATCTTTGAACCTTTGGTCATAGACCATTCTCCAACGACTAAATTTTTATCACTTTGTTTAATAGGTTTTGTTCATAAAGACTCTCAATAAATATGCCTTCATTAAAATATACATCGCCGGCTCTCAATAAATGTGCCTTCATTAAAATATACATTATAGGCTCAAGCAAGCTCCAAGAGGCCTCAATTGCTCCTCAAGCCTGACAACTTCCTATTCATGACAGATTGATGACCAGCCAGATTCCCATGAGGATTTCACCAAAACAGGGTTAGCCAGATTCCTATTTGTAATTGGAACATCCTCCAAGAACTCACGTTAAACACTGTGCACTTCAAATTGCATGATAAAAAATAACTAACAACCAAATTGCCAGAAAATTTTGATATTTAAATTTTTCATGTTTAATGGTAGTACACCAACTTTCTAGTTTGGCACAAATTTCTATGTGATAATTTGTATGAAATTTCTTTTCCCACTGCAGGTACTTATTGAGGCAATGTACACACATAATATGTCAATTAGTGCTGCTACCATAATCTTTAAAAGTGATCTAATGCAGCAAAATACGGCATGGACCAAAAAAATTTCACTCAAGGTTTAAATCCTGGTACGATACTGGTTTTGACAACTTTTTAGACCAGTACAAAACAAGTGTACAGGTTGTATACCTACCTCTACCACAAGATATCACTAAAAAAAATAAACTACAAGTACTAACTAGCACCGAATTACATGGTCTCCATATAGGTCCTGGATTAAGTCGATAAATGTAGGTCAATATGTACGAGTTTGATTGGTATTTGGAATCTTGCAATTCATAACCAAGCAACTTGTTGCGCATCAACACATTTTTGGGAGAACCAGCTAGCTCTAGGTTCAAGTGGCATTTCAACCCTAGACACAATTCATCTGCTGATGGGTGGTATCTACCAGTCCATAACCTACGGACAAGTTGACCAAGGTAAATGGGGCAGTACACCAAGTATAAGACCTGTACCACATGATACAAGGCTTGTACCATCAGATACAGTAACTCTTTTCCATTATTCTTTCCATTTTTAGAATTTTTCAAATCTTGGTATGTACCGGCATACACCGACACACAATATGCCAGTATGATTCCGGCCTATACCAGTCCAGGCTAAGACTGATATGGGTACAGTATCCAGGATTAAAAACCTTCACCAAAACACTAAATATTTCTGCCAAAGATAGAAAAAACCAATAAGTACCTCAGTATCTAGGATTTTCTGACAACTGAAACATACTTGAAAAAGAAGTAATTGCTAAAGAAAATCGAACTTAAGGAAATATGCAACAAAAGTCTGTACACCCATTCTCAAATATAATACTGCACACTGTAAGATGCAATTGCTCATATGCCTGAATCTAAGCAAGTTAAAACATTTTAATCATTGATAGTGCAGCAAAAATGTGGCATATAATGCAGTGTATGATGGTCAACAAGATGCTTGTGTATATATCTGAAAGAAGTACCACATACATCCAATAGCATCCAGGTGCTTACCTGAAAGAATCAATTTGGCCATATGTATGTTCAATGATTCCTGCCTCTAAATGAGCCAATGACACAATTGCTGAAGCTTCCCCTTCATTTAACATAGTACCCCAGTAACCAGTAACATGTTCAAAATCTCCAAACTGATGTAAAGTGCTAGTCTTGAATAACTGTAGTAGATCATACAGAGAAGATGACAGCTCCTCTGTAATCCTTTGTTGGAGACGGAAAAGCCTACATAACCACCAATATAGACTTCTGCAACCATTTATATAAGATGTTTCCTCCTGAAGGACCAACTCCTTTATCTTGCTCAACAAAATCTTTGAGTATACAATGTACTGAAACAAAAGGTGTGTTGCATTATTAAGTAGGTTCAACTAAAGCTGGTTACAAGCTTTATTTAGTAAGAATAAATCTGAACATGTTACAACAGACTATATTTCATCCAACAACAATGAAAATAACATTAGAACTTGTACCAAAACTAGAACAGAAAAATTTTACCAAATGCAAAGACAACTTTGCAGTTTGTACCAAGGTTTGACTTACCAATCCGTACCGGTGTACCAATATATTATCGGTACTAGTACAATACCGGTACTCTCTATCACGGACTTAGCGGAATTTGCCTAAGCCATGTGGCACCCTTGCGACAAACTTGTAGACTTAACTGGAATTGCCTAAGTCGCGAAGCAATCTTTGGCCAATGTTCCGAACTTAGCTGGGATTGCCTAAGTCATGAAACGCCGAAGCGTATTTGCCCGCAAAGGGTCAGCCCAATTGCAACCTCGTGCGGGTCCCGAAGAACTTGCAAAAAGAGAAATTGATTAGTTTTGAAAACGAGTGACGGACAAGTCCCGACGTCTCGCCAAGAGGGCAGCTCTTACAAACAATTCGTCGAACATCTTGTGTGCAGCAGAAAAAGAGAGAAAGAGAGCGAAACAGGACTTTAGAGGCTGTAAGAACGATCGCAAGTCCACAAACGACGGTTCCCAAGGGTGTCGGACGCAAAACACTTCAGTTTCTTTGAGTGCTCACGCCCGACTAATATCCCGAAGCCCCACCCAGCCTTGCGCCACCCGGGGGGTTCCAGAGGGCTGAGATGGCTGACATTTTACTCCGCTCGGTTCGGTCGTCGCAGCACGCGAAAACGACCCAAAACTGGGCAATTTTGGCCTGTTCTGGCTCCGCGCAACGAGCGATCGTTTTGCAACCTGACAGACTATTTCTGCTCACAATTCCAAGGCAAAATCACCCAAAACCAAGGCAAAACAGGCTACCCAACATCTGTACAAGCAACAAAAAGCGATGAACGATTCACGGAACGAAGAGTTACGATTGAGCGACGACCGTTCGTGACATTCTCCCCCACTTAACTTGTCGACGCCCTCGTCGGCGCTTGTTGATAGGCTTTAACGCAGGCTTCTTCATGTCATAGGGCGTCTTCTGGCTCCCAACTGGCTTTAGTTCGGGGAAGTCTTTGCCACTTCACCAAGTACTCAGTTTGCTCTACTCCGTTGGGTAGCTTAGTCTTGCGATCCGCCAAAATTGTCTCAACTCGCTTTTCATAGGAGGCTCTGATTAGGGGTAGTAGAGTTGAAATATTTCGTGAGGCGTCTTGCGGATCTGAATGGTAGGCTTTCAAGTTGCTTGCATGGAAGACGTTGTGAATTTTGAACCATGCTGGCAGCTGCAACTTGTAGGAGACGTTGCCTACTCGACTGATGATTGGGAAAGACCCTTCATACTTGCGTACCAATCCTTTGTGCACTTTGTGCCTAAAGAACTGGAGTGATACTGGTTGGAGCTTCACCAACACCAAGTCGCCAACTTTAAATTCCTGGGGTCGCCTTCCCAAGTCTGCCCACTTCTTCATCTTTTTAGCCGCATTCTCCAAGTAGGCCCGTGCAATATCTGCATTTCGATGCCATTCTTTTGCAAAGTGATACGCTGACGGACTACTCCCCGTATATCCAATGGCCAATGTGTGAGGGGTCGACGGCTGTTGTCCTGTGATAATCTCGAAGGGGCTCTTGTTGGACGCAGAGCTCCGCTGCAAGTTATAGGAGAATTGGGCTATGTCCAACAGCTTCACCCAATCTCGTTGATTAGCACTCACATAGTGCCGGAGATACTGTTCTAACAGTGAGTTAATTCTTTTGGTTTGACCATCAGTCTGGGGGTGGAGGCTTATGAAGAAGTATAACTTCGATCCCAATAGCTTGAATAGCTCGGTCCAGAATCGTCCCAAGAATCGAGAATCTCGATCACTAATGATATTGTGTGGAACTTCCCAATACTTAACCACATTCTTCATCATCAACTTGGCCGCCTCTTCTGCTGAACAATGTAGGGGTGCAACAATAAACGTTGCATACTTTGAAAACCGATCGACAACTACAAGTATCGATCCCAGTCCCCCTACTGCGGGCAAGCTTGATATGAAGTCCAAGGAAATGCTCTCCCATGGCCTTTCCAGCACCGACAGCGGCTCCAAAAGTCCCACTGGTTTCCGCTGCTCCACCTTATCTTGTTGGCACGCAAGACATGTACGAACATAATCCTCCACATTTGTCCCCATTTTAGGCCAATAAAATGTCCTCTCCACGAGAGCCATTGTCCGATGAATGCCCGGATGTCCGGCCCAAAGGGAATCGTGACACTCTCTCAAGAGTTCACGCCTCAAGTTGTCCACTCGCGGAACATAAACTCTATTCCCTTAAGTGTAGAGGAGCTCCTCCTGGACCCAAAATCGTTGCGCCTTGCCCTCTTTGATGAGTTGCATCAGGGTTACTGCTTGAGGATCACTGTACAGTCTATCCCTGATCCTAGAAAGAAGTTGAGTGCAACTGACTTGCTTGGCCTTCGCCTTCCAACTGTATAGCATTCACCAGTTCCACTTTCTGGCTCAATGCATCAGCTACGACATTTGTCTTTCCGGGCTTGTACTCCATTACCATATCGAATTCGGCCTAGAAGTCCTGCCATCTTGCCTGTTTCGGGGAGAGTTTCTTTTGAGTCTGGAAGTAACTTAATGCGACATTGTCCGTCCTTAGCACGAATGGTGCTCCCAAAAGGTAGTGTCGCCAGACTCGTAAACAGTGGACCACCGCTGTCATCTCTTTCTCATGCACTGGATATCGTCGCTCGGTCTCATTGAGCTTGCGACTCTCATAGGCCACTGGATGACCCTCTTGCATAAGTACTCCCCCAATAGCGAAGTCAGAAGCATCTGTATGGACTTCAAAAGGCTTCTCGTGGTCTGGTAATCTGAGTACTGGTTCCTCCAACACAGCAGTCTTTAGATCTTGGAAAGTCGCTTCACACTTGTCCGACCATCTCCAAGACTGCTCCTTTAGCAACTCCGTCAGTGGAGTTGCGCGCTTTGAATATCCAAAAATGAAGCGTCGATAATAGTTGACGAAACCAAGGAAGGATCTCAACTCAGGTACCTTCTTTGGTGTTCGCCATTCTGCCACAGCTTGCACCTTTGACTCGTCCATCCGAATGGAACCACCGTCGATTCGATGTCCCAAGAACAGAATTTTTGTCTGCGCAAAGTAGCACTTCTCCCTCTTCACAAACAAGGTGTTCTCCCTGAGAACTCTGAAGATTGTCCGAAGGTGTTTAATGTGCTCCTTGAGCGTCTGGCTATAGACGACGATATCGTCTAGGTAGACGACCACAAACTTGTCCAAATACTCTTTGAAAAGCTGGTTCATCAGAGTACAGAATGTGGTCGGAGCGTTGGTTAAACCAAAAGGCATCACTAGAAACTCGAACGCTCCATACCTGGTTACACAGGTAGTCTTCGCCTCATCACCTTCTGCAATGCGCACTTGCCAATACCCCGACCGAAGGTCGAGTTTGGAGAAATACTTGGCCTTGCCCAGTTGATCGAACAAATCCGCGATGAGCGGAATAGGATATTTGTTCTTCACCGTCACTTTGTTCAGGGCTCGATAATCGACACATAATTGGAGGCTCCCATCTTGTTTCTTCTGGAAGAGAACTAAAGCTCCGAATAGTGCCTTTGAACTGCGGATGAGACCACCGCTTAGCAGTTCATCTAACTGCTTCCTTAGTTCTGCTAACTCTGGAGGGGCCATGTGGTAGGGTGGTCTCGCTGGAGGCTTAACTCCCCGCTCCAACTCAATGTTATGATCCACGCCTCTACGTGGTGGTAGAGTCTTCAGCAACTCGGGTGGCATGACGTCTATGAACTCCTTCAAAACGTTTGCCACCACAGCAAGTTCGTGAATGGCCTCCCCGTCAAGTGGCTCCAGCTTCACAACAGCCACAAAAGTTAATTCACCTTTCTGCACGCCTTTCTTCAATTGTAATGCCGATATTTGCTGTAGGTCCTTGGTTCTCCCTCGGGAAACTGGAACTACGCAGGGGTCGTCGCCTCCCATCAGGCATAAAGAGTTTAAGAACGGCATCGGCACTAACTTCGCCGCGTGCATGAACTCTATTCCAAGAATCACTTGGAAGTCGTCCAATGGCACCGCCATCATATTTGCGCACCCACTCCACGTTCCAATCTTGATAGGGACCCCCTTTGCTAATCCGGAGATCTGCTTGGCCTCCTAGTTCACAGCCTTCATGCGACTTGGGTTCTTCTCCAAGACAAGTCCAAGTCGCTTTGCTTCACGATCGGTATTAAAATTGTGGGTAGCTCTAGTGTCCACCATTGCAAGGGTTGTTCGGCCATTAAGCTTGATGTCCACGTACATCAGCTCGCTACTTGCCGCCTTCTGTGCCTTTGTCTTTGTTCTCTCCCCCACTTGACCCCGTAATGCATTCAACAAACGCATCGCTCCCATTCAGGGTCCTTGCGACTCCTCCTCGTCGCTGCTAGATTCCGAACTGCTCAAACTAAGGGCGACGGCTTTGCCCTTGTCCGACTTGTGGGGGTGTATTGATGTCGTTAAAGCGTTGAGTGTCTGCTTCTGCGGGCACTCCCTCACCATGTGCGATCCTCCGCACAAGAAGTATCCGCCATATTTCGAGGCTTTGCCTTTTGAGCTCGGTCCCTTGTGAAAGCTCTTTTTCTTCTGTTCGCCCCAGACTCCTTTGCACGAGTATTTTGCTGGGCGATTTCCTAAGGATTGTTTCTTTTTTCCCAAGTCTTCTGAAGAAACGAAATCAGTTAGCCTTTCCACGGCCGCAATTGCCCCGACCACGTCAATGACATTCCTCTGATTTAGTTTTTGTTGTGCCCATGGCTTTAAGCCATCGAGGAAGCTGCCTTTTCGGACATGTCTTGTATATCCAGCATCAGTGCCGAAAATTGCTTCACATAGTCTCGGATGGAAGTACTTTGGCGGAGTTATCTCAGTTTCCTTCTTGCGACGAACTCATTGTTCTCGGGCAAAAACTGTGTTCTCAACTCGCGTTTCAAGTCTTCCCATGTATCCACTCGGCATCGACCTTGTTGGATCTCTTCCCAACGAGTTCGCCACCAAAGTTTTGCGTCTCCATTCAGATACATGGTTGCTATAGAAACTTTGGTTTCCTCCGAATCGGGTCTCGTAGCACGAAAATATTGTTCTATGTCGAACAGAAAATTCTCGAGCTCTTTGGCATCTCTAGCGCCCCCGTAGCAATACGGCTCTGGTGCTCTGAAGCTTTGTGGCGGTGCAACACGGGTATTGTTCCCTCCCGCATTAAGGGTTCTAGTGAGCAACGTCACTTTGGCCGTGAGTTCCACCACAACTTCATGTAGATGTCGTACGAAGTTTTTAGTATCCTCCGTCAGTCGGTCGACCAGGGACTTAACCCTGTCGATCCGAGATTCAGCTTCTTGCGAGCTCTCTACCCCAAGGAGCCTTCCTTGGCCTTGATAGAGTTCCTCCAAACTCGTTTCAAGATCATCGATGCGGGTTTCCACCGTCGAAAGTCTCTCCTTGTGGCTCCAAACTTCACGGTCGTCATGTTCACTACCGCGCTCCTCATGAGCGGCTCCAGCAATTTACGAGCGAGTTTGCACTTGCAGCCCACTTGCGGCTGCTTAGAGCAAAGGTTCGGCTTGCCCCATCTTACTCGATTCACCACCGGTCTTCGCCATAGCGAGATTACGAATCCTCTTCGCTTGTTTGTTCGAATTGCTTGCCTGCTCTGATACCACAATGTCACGGACTTAGCGAAATTTGCCTAAGCCGTGTGGCACCCTTGCGACAAACTTGTAGACTTAGCTGGAATTGCCTAAGTCGCGAAGCAATCTTTGGCTAATGTTCCGGACTTAGCTGGGATTGCCTAAGTCATGAAACGCCGAAGCGTATTTGCCCGCAAAGGGTCAGCCCAATTGCAACCTCGTGCAGGTCCCGAAGGACCTGCAAAAAGAGAAGTTTATTAGTTTTGAAAAACGAGCGACGGACAAGTCTCGACGTCTCGCCAAGAGGGCAGCTCTTACAAGCAATTCGTCGAACACCTTGTGTGCAGCAAAAAAAGAGAGAAAGAGAGCGAAACAAGACTTTGGAGGGCTGTAAGAACGGTCGCAAGTCCACAAACGACGGTTCCCAAGGGTGTCGAACGCAAAACACTTCAATTTCTTTGAGTGCTCACGCTCGACTGATATCCCGAAGCCCCATCCAGCCCTGTGCCACCTGGGGGGTTCCAGAGGGCTGAGATGGCTGACATTTTACTCCGCTCGGTTCGGTCATCGCAGCACGCGAAAACGACCCAAAACTGGGCAATTTTGGGGCAGTTTTGGCATGTTCTGGCTCCGCACAGCGAGCGATCGTTCTACAACCTGACCGACTATTTCTGCTCACAATTCCTAGGCAAAATCACCCAAAACCAAGGCAAAACAGGCTACCCAACATCTGTACAAGCAACAAAAAGCGACGAACGGTTCACGGAACGAAGAGTTGAGGTTAAGCGATGATCGTTCGTGACAGCTCGGTATATTAAACTATAATATAATATTTTATAATATAATATAATATAATATAATACTAATATATTAAAATATATTAAAAAAAGAAAAGGGGCGACGTCGCCTTGATCTTTCTCCCCACGCAAGGAGACGTTTCGTCTCCTCACGCGGGCGAAAAACCGAGCTAGGGTGCTCGCCCGACGACGACACGCGAGCGACCCGCAGGCGGCAACAGCGCGCGGGCGACCCGTGGGCGAGGGCAGCAATGTTACGCGGGCGAGGACGGCGCTAGGTTTTCTTCTTCTCTTACTTTTTCTTCTTTTCCTCTTCTTCTTCTTCTTCCCTTTTTCTCCCTCAATCGACCTAATTTCTCCCTCAATTGACCACCGACAGTCGATTTTTGGCGGTACCACTTGATAGTGGGCGGTCCGCGTACCGGCAACCTAGCGAACTGGTATGTACCGCTTGATAGGTCAAAATTGCAAACCTTGGTTTGTACATTAAAAAAAATGCTTAGAAGCATTATCATACTTAAAGCAAAAAGACAGAGAGAATCATTAAGGAAGACACTTGAGTTCCAATTATAACCTAAATATATACACGAAGAATGTATATTTTCATCATAAGAAATTTCATATTTCTATCATATAACTTTTTCTTGATCTAAAGAAAGGCCCGACGAGATCAACTAATTTCAGGTTGATAGAAGCACAAGCTATGCCTTTCCAAAAGCCAGCATTGTTCAAAAGTACATACCATGGCTCCGATCTCATATATTAACCCAACCTTAATCTAGGTTCCCATGTAGGATAAACTATCAACAGCAGACAGCAGTTGGGTCTAAGCATTCGACCTCAACAGCACTGAATATGATTATGAGATCTAAAACAAATGTTTGCACCTGGAAGCATATAGCACTGTCGTTCGACAGTGATCTATCTTTTTTTGCTTAAAAAATGATAATCAAGAGCATCAAGCTGACAGGTCAAGATTGAAAGGCCAAGCTCGTAAGGTTTTGACAAAAAATTGAATCTAACAAGCACAATCAAGTTTTGAATATAAAAGAATTCTAAATGGAAGTTACAAGCATCTAGCAAATGATTTTTTTTGCTTGCATCACCTATAAATATTGAATAACTAGCAAATAAAGATGTCCAGATTCTAGCATTAGAAACAAGAGAAAAGAAATGATAAGAAAGCAACCAAGAAGTGGGGCATAAACTTCAAACAAGAAGGCAAGTTTAAATATGGTCATATCAGATCATAAACAACTAGGCATACTGGACCTGATAAATCAATTTAAATATTTTGACCTCGGATATGTGACCAGACATAACCAAATCAACAATTGTGTTGAACAAAACATACCATAATTGATTTGTCATATTATCTTTGCCATATTTTGCTTGCTCACAGTGGAATTGATTCATCATGAGATTAATTGGCTGGTGGCATTCATGGAGGCAGAATCAATAATAGAGGGTCGAATCATAAAATAACAGTGTCATAATTGAACAAACAGAAACTGCATGTCTAGTATACAAGTGATAATGGTTGTGCAGGCGCACGGATTAAATAGGCCAAGCCCAAGACTGCAACTCTCACATGATTATTGCATGTTTAAATCAAGATTCAGAACTTTTTACTCTTGACCACTGCAACCTAGGACTGCATACATTCATGACATCAACAAGTACATAAAAATGTGTATTAAATCATGATCTATCAACATAGTTGATAGGACTCCAGCAGGGTTGAGTCCTAATCACCCTAGAAGTAATCAATAAGAACCATGTGAGATTGTAATAAAACCCCACCTAGTCACTTCTATCCTATAAAGAAGTGTGGCTAGGGTTTATTTTGGAGCCTTAGGGCTTCCTAGCCGCCACCCCCTTATTGGGTTGGTCGGCTAGGGTTTCTAGCAGAGGGGTGTGGCTTGTGCAGCCACTTAGGCTGCCACCCCATTTATTTATGCATGGTAGCTATATAGGAGGGGCAAAAAAGGAGAATTCACTTAGGAAGCACCCCCCCAGGTCTAGGGTTTGGAGCCCTATATAAGCATGTAGCCTCCACCTCTTTTAAAAAAGCAATTATCATCTTTTATTCAGCCTTGTATGGAGTCTAGGAGAGAGGAACCCCGACAGTGTACCAAGGGTTGATCCCCCTCAAGGGTCAAAATCTATAGAGCTCCTTCTGGGGTTCTATCATCTGGTATCAGAACCGCGTTCCTGCTGCCCTATAGTCATCTCTATCGCGTCCATCTTCGAAGCAATTCCCACACTTGCTTTTGACGTCCACCGTCGCCCACCAAGCCGCAGATCCATCGATCTGCTGCCGTCCTCTGCATCAACATCATAGATCTGGTAAAAACTCCAAAACCCACACCTCTTGCTACTGCTATTCCTTTATCTTACACGTGGGAGAAGTTTTTTCCAAAGTTTCTTTGGTGCAAAATTCTACCGTCGCAAACGTTATCATCGTTGCGAAGGGGACAAGCTGTAGAAAAATTTCAGCTGATTGTTGCCTCTTGAACCTGAACTTTTGATCATCCTTTCTGGCTGAAACTTTTATACAAATTCATAGATCGTCTTAGCTTTCATCTAAGACCGATCTCTGTAAAAAGTTCCTTCTAAAACCAGAATTATAGTGTTGCAATTCTTCGTCGTGCAGTGCTGGAATTTTACGACGAAGAATCTGCCTTCCGCTTGTTGGCCTCTTGAAACCCAACTTTTGTTCATCCTTTTTGGCCGAAACTTTTACATAGCTTTCATCTAAGATTGATCTCTAGGAAAAATTCTTTCTGAAACCGGAATTATAGTGCTGCAATCCTTCGTCGTGCAGTGCTGGAATTTTACGACGAAGAAACTGCCTTCCGCCTTTTTCCCTATTTTCCTACCGTTACTCTCCCGAAATTTTATCAAACTTTTTGCTAATATCAACCACATCTGAACCGAGGATTTCTGCATATTTTCCTTGAGTTTTTCTCTAGAATTTACGTCGAGAAATCATCGTTTCTCCGACGCAAATTCTATTCGGCAGAACTGCACGTACGCAGCGATCTTTTGTCGAATCCTATCAGATTTTTAACTGCTGTTTTTCCAGATTTGAAACTCCCTTTTCCTCATCTTCCTCCCTTAACACCACAGCCCCAAATTTCACAATTTTTTGCTGGAATTTTCGTTGAGAAACTGCTGTTTCTTCGACGACAATTCTGCTTCTGCAAGGCAGCATACGTTGCAGCGAACTTCGTCGAATTCTATCAAACCTTCGCTGCCATCTCTTCCAGATCTGAAACCATCTTTCCCTAACCTTCACCCTCTACTGTCACCACCCAAAAAACCTATCAAACCGCAGCCAAAAACTCATCCCAATCAGCCCCAAAAACAGCCCTAACCGCAGCCTACTTCCTTACCGATCCACCAACCTTTTCAGCCCACCTTCCTTATCGATCCACCTACCTTTACTGCCATCTATCCCAGATCCAAAATCCTTTTTCCTAACCTTCATCCACTGCTATCACAGCCCTAAAACCACACCAAATCACAGCCAAACTCCATAAAACTGCAGCCCCTAACCGCACCCAAAACTGCCACAAAACCAGCCCAAAAAAAACAAAAAATCGTAGCTTTCGGTCCACCAACCTTTCATCCACCCAACCTCCCTTATCCCTTCAACCGCAGCATGCATCCCTCGCTGCACAACGCTGCCAACAGTGATCTCTCGCTGCCATCCTCCTTGATCGCAGCAGCAGCGATCCTTTGCGGCAAAAAAGCTACCAACAGTGATCTTTCGCTGCAATCTGTCTACATCCCAGCCGCAGCAATATTTCGCTGCCAACTGTCTTGATCGTGGCCAGCAACGAATTGAACACGACCAGCAGTGGTCTTTCGCTCCTTATCGCCGCTGTCCTCCTCCGCAACAGCCGTGCACGCCACTGCCCCGTCTTCCTCCTATTGCAGCCGCACCCTTGCTGCGACCACGCCACCCGCAGCCACGAAGTCGCAGCGCAGCCGCAGCCGACATCGCTGCTGCCCTCTTCTTCCTGACCATCGCTGCTGCCTTCCGACTAAGATCTCTTGGCTGTCATCTTCCGACAGATATCAGCCACCTGAAAAATCACAATCTCAACGACATTGCAACATCACCGCAGAACCGCAGCCAACGTTACTGCTGTCATCTTCTTCCTCCACCGTTGCTGCCACCCTTGGCTGCCATCCTCCACTTGGAGACTTCACAATCGCAGCCCCGACATTGCTGCCTTCAACCTGAAGATTGCAGCTACACTCTTCAGTCGGTTTATTTGACAGGTGGGAGATCCTTATGTCATGACATCAGTGGGCTTATTTGAAGCCAAATTGGAGGCTTTCGAGACGCGTATGGACGCTAAATTACACGCTCTATTCGAAGAGTTTAGATTGGGCCGATCATCGGGCCCAATAAGATCACAACGTGGTACAAATTCAGATTGCAAAAAGAACCTTGACAAGAACTAGCGATGATCCATCAAACCTCCACCATCCAAGAATACCAAACCAGGTTTGAAAGATTATCCAATCAAACTTACGATTGGTCTGAAAAACAGATATTAAGGACTTTCATTGAGGGCTTGAAACCGAAGATTCGGGAAGAAATTAAAGCGCGACAGTCGTACACACTTAAGGCAGCCATCTACTTCGCACGACTACACGAAGACAGGCTGAACCAAGATGCTCGGAGGACCAAAGCCATCGCACGACTAGCAGCACCGAGACCCTCGGCCCCATCTACCACCAGCCGGTCACCTCAGCCAAAAAAGTTAACAGGAGAAGAGCTTCGTGACAGATCGACAAAGGCCTATGTGGGAATTGTGATAAACTGTGGAGCCTAGAACACCAATATAAAAAGTAGACACCGCTAATAATTGCGCCCACTGAAGAACCCAAATTTGAAGATACGACTCTCGAGCCCAAGGAGAAGGATACACCACAACCGGCCACCTGCACGTCCCTACCTTAGCCGGCTACACCAACCAGCAAAAATTGAAGAGAGAAGGGTTTCTCGAGCAGCAGTCCGTCATCGTCCTCATCGACGCCGAGAGCACACACAACTTCATAAGCAGTAAAGTTGCTGCCCACTTAATGCTCCAAAAAGAAGATTACAGCAAGTTTGAAGTCAAGGTAGCTAACGGCCAAATTCTGAAGTGCAACCAGAAGTGCCCGCGGGTTAAACTGATCCTACAGGAGCAAGACATAGTTGCTGATTTTTTCCTCCTCCCTCTCAATGATTTTGATATAGTGCTCGACATTGATTGGTTGTCCACGATTGGAGACATTTTCTGGAACTTTTCAAAGCTAACCATAAAAATTTTCAGCAAAGGAAAACAAGTGGTTCTACGATGGAGCCAAGCGACTACGACCACAGCGCAACACTTGGAGAGGTTACCAAAAGAAGAATCTAGCGGTTTCCCAATTCAAATTCAAGAGTTTCATAAGATTGAAGATAAGAACCCTCTCCCACATCTTGCTGAAATTTTGGACGTCTCCACCAAACCGAGCCGACTACCTCCTCTGAAGCTGTCTGACCCCCCTATGTTGAACTGGCCGAAACTTTTACCAACTATTGCTCGGCCAAATTGCTTCCTACAACCTCAGAAGGTCAAAGATAAAAGGGTCGCCCAAGAGATAACAGAGACATGGATTGTTCGACCGTGCTTATTTCCCGCTACGACACATCCCTACATCCTTTTCCCCGGATATAAACTACTTCTAAAGTGTTACATCCTGCCGAACTCACCATGGTTGCTGATGCAGTACTTCCAGATCTCAGGTGACTTCCACGACTTTCCTCAGAATCGGACCATGATGCTTAAGGACTTCCTTGATGATGTCCTCCACACCAAATTGTGGTCAGATGTTTATTATTGGAGCAGACACATCCAGAGTGGGGATCAGCACCATCCTCATGCAAGATGGTCAACAGCACGAAGAAGTGAAAATGGGCCCCGAAAAATCACGACTCCCACCCACCTTAGACTCGGATCAGGCTCACACTATCGAAGATTTTATCAGAGGGCAGCCCTCATTCCAAAAGAAGGCACGACTACTATTACAGAGCAACCACGTGGCAACCCATGCAAGGAAGAAATTTCCCCCTGACAAACGTCGGAGCAGAAGAAAGTTTCTTGAGAAAGATCAAGTCCCCCTTCATCTCCAGCTCCACCAGCAGGAAATTCAAGCCTTAAGAAAGTGGTCTCCCTATTTCTTTGGGCATTACAAAATTGAGGATCACATTGGAGCCCTAACCTGGAGATCAGATTTGCGCACCAGATCAAGATTACAGTTGATCCTCCAGGTATCCCACCTCAAATGAAAATTTAAACAAGACGACTCAGCCCAAATCCATCCAATTGACACCCAAGCTACGGAGGAGGCCAAAGTTCAATTAATGATTGCATGGGAGGAGCTGAAGACCTGGTTCCCATAGTTCATGGACTCTCAACCTTGAGGACAAGGCAGATTCAGAGAGGGCGGGCTTGATAGGACTCCAACAGGGTTGAATCCTAATCACCCTAGAAGTAATCAAGAAGAACCCTGTGAGATTGTAATAAAACCCCACCTAGTCACTTCTATCCTATAAAGAAGTGTGGCTAGGGTTTATTTTAGAGCCTTAAGGCTTCCTAGCCGCCACCCCCCCTTACTGGGTTGGTCGGCTAGGGTTTCTAGCAGAGGGGCGTGGCTTGTGCAGCCACTTAGGCCGTCGCCCCCTTTATTTATGCATGATAGCTATAGGAGGGGCAAAAGAGAGAATTCACTTAGGAAGCACCCCCGTAGGGCTAGGGTTTGGAGCCCTAATATAAGCATGTAGCCTCCACCTCTTTTAAAAAAGCAATTATCATCTTTTATTCAACCTTGTGCCGAGTCTAGGAGGGAGGAACCCCTACAGCGTTCCAAGGGTTGATCCCCCTCAAAGATCAAAATCTATAGAGCTCCTTCTGGGGTTCTATCAATAGTTCATAATACATTACAACGTAGTTATTAAACCCATAACAAACTGACAGTCCAGCCAAAAAAATTGGGAACCTAATCCATGGCCAGCCTGGTTCATTAATCGAATTATTTTTCCATGTTGACCCAAATACCCTTGAATATAGTTAATTTTTATTTAAATTTTGAGAATATTGTAGTCTTTCTTGAAAAGGAAAATATCAGATGCTTAAGTATGCATTTCGAAGACTCTCTAAAAAGCCCCTGTTATCAACCTCCTCTAGCCTCTCTATATTCTTTCACTCAAACTGGCAGTCCAACCGAAAAAATTGGGAACCTAATCCTTGGCCAGTATGGTTCATTAATTGAATTATTTTTCCATGTTGACCCAAATACCCTTGAATATAGTTAATTTGTAATTAAATTTTGAGAATATTGTAGTCTTTCTTGAAAAGGAAAAGATCAGATGCTTAAGTATTCATTTCGAAGATTCTCTAAAAGGCCCCTCTTATCAGCCTCCTCTAGCCTCTCTATATTCTGTCACTAATGTCTTTTCTCGCTCATATCACATAAGAATCAATAGGTTGTATTCATATTATAGAGTCATCAAAGCCAATAGTTTGAGAAAACAGAGACCCTCTGACGGAGTCGTTAAATGAAATGAGGACAAAAGAAGAGAGACGCTGTGGGGGAAAAGGCTATACTTCGGCAGTACATTGAGAAAACACAAAGTTCGATACCTGCAAGAGCGCAAATTTCCCATGCACATCTGATCCAACTGAAGCCACTTGATTACGTGCCCACACGTCCCACTCACCTCCGCAATCACTAAGCCCCTCCTTCGGAAGTCGAAATGCCAGAGGGAAAGGAGAGAAATTCCCAATAGGCCTACAAAACTCACGAAGCCACAGATAAGTATTAGGACTTGGTTTCAGCTTCTTGAGTGCATAAGACTTGGGATCAAAAAAGCGAAGGGAGATCACCCAGTCACGTTCTGCTGCGTGAAGGCAAGAAGCGCCGCTACGCCGAGGCACATCAGCAAGGCGCACCTGCCCTCCACATCCACATCCGGGTCAGAATCTGCATCAAGAACTTGGAGACAGGCCGCCGAGCCAGCGTCCCGAAGGAAGGCCTCCACGCTCCGCTCGACCTCTTCGTAGAACCGGGCGGCGTAGGCGGCGGAATCTTGAAACTCCCATGACTCCGAGAAGCCGAAGACAAGGCGGGAGGCGTCGGAGGAGAGCGCATCCATGTAGCGCCCCCTCTCAATAGAGTCGACGACGTCCTCGACAAGGGAGCGGAAAGAGCGAGGTGAGGAAAGGGAGGATGGAGGAGGAGTCGGGGAAGCAGGAGGGAAAAAAGGGAGTTCCCGGGCTAGGGTGGAGCGGATGAGACGGAGCTCGACGGACTTGACGAAGCCGGGATTGGAGACGGCCATGGCGTCGAACCTTAGGGGCTTAACTAGGGTTTGGAATCAAGACGGCCGAGGAGGCAGCCGGCCGATAGTGTATAATATATATAAACAGTTATCCCTTTTTCCATATTTATTTTTATAACTTTCTGAAATAACGTAGTTGCCCTTTCATGGACGCACAACTATTAACATTGTTCCGACTAAATATTTTTGAAAAAGAGGTAACGTGGTTGGGCAAGCGGAATCATAATCTTGTAATTCTCGAATTTAGGATGCTCATAATTGTTGATTATATATATAATTCTCATGATCATTTATCATAATAATCATAGGTATATTAGGTCTAGAATTATAATTGATTTTTAATAGATTTAAAACTGATTAAATTCTTCGAATCCATTTATTAACTTAAGTATAAAAGAGCTTTAATTGGATTCCTCTGAAGTATTATAAGGTGTAAACTCGAGTATTCTCATAATACCTTGAATTAGATCTGAATTTGTTATTCTCATGGTAACTAAAATTTGATGTTCCACAAGAAGTCATGATTGAATCTAAATCATCATTCATGTCAAATAAATAAAATTTATTTTATCATATTAACGTTAAAAGATCCTCTCACCTTAATTAGAAAGGATCATATTCCCTAAAACCTCATTCGAGATTTACAACGAACACACATTTTCAAACGTCTTAACCTAACGCTTTGAAGCATCTATTCAAGACACAGCCTGTTGTTCACACCATAACCAAATCCTCTCCAACCCACCATCACCATTCTTGTGGTGGCCCTCAACAGCTTCACTTAGCAAGTTGAAGCGTTGACGTGTATTATGTAAACTGTGATTTTATATCTTCCACAGCTAATGTAACTAGCTCAACAAAGACAATCCCAAGCATCATTCACAATCATGCCCAAATGTCAGAAAGTTTAATTCCCCCTCACCACGTTCATGAATCGAGTGAATCCTTTGACGATTAGTTGAATAAGGAAATTGACCAAGTGTTTAATCATTCCAACTGTACTAGAAGGTTCAGTCAGAATGGTTTCAGATCTCAACCCATCTATATTCATTAATACCTATATCAATGCTCATCAATCATCGTGCCTATCTAACCAATTGTTACAAAACCACCAATCATATATCTGGAATTACTTATAGAGATAAATCAATACATTATAACTAAATCGAAAAAGAAGAAGATAGAAAGGAAAAAGTCAATAAAGAAGAAGCGTCCCTTATGGTTGACTCATTCACGTAAGGAGATCGAGCCCCTCGTAGAGTTCACCCCAGAGGCTATCATTTCTAAAGAATTATAGGCATGATTTAAAAACTATTATAAAAGCAATAGATTAACGATACCTCTTCGAACACAATGAAGACCAAGCACTTACTTGAAAACATCCCTCCTTATAACTCAATAATTAGGCATTTAAACCTCAATTGATTCTAGGCTGTCATGTAAACTTATTATATGACACTAACATTTCCAACCAGCATTGGAGTTGAGGAGCTAAGAAATGATCCAGGGAATTAAGGTAATGCTACCTAACCTCAATCTCTCTCCCAAGAAAGATAGCTCTATTACTTTAATAGTTAGACCTATGGGACCAATGTCACAATCAACACACCTAAAGGTAGGGAAGCTACTTTGAAGTACTATTAGGTCTAACTAAGCCCAAATGAACTTTCAAGGTGTGTTTGAACTATAGAAGGAAAAAGGGAATGAGTTGGTCAACTTATAGTGCCTCAATTCTGAATTCTTTACCTAATCACCAAGTGATATGTTGTAGCACAACATCAGCTCAATATCGACTCTCACCACTAATTTATCTTATAAAAATCTTGATGTTTTGCTCTCAATTGAGAATCAGCAATTGTAGAATGTTGGAAAACCTCATCAAAAACATCATATGCATAGTGAAATGCACAAAACAAAAAGGTCTCCCACATTGATCAAATCATCATACAATGATTGGTATACAAAAAATCATAAAACCGAAAAATCTATATATTTGTGTGTTAGATGTTTTACTTAGGAAGATTGTATACTTCTGAAAACCCAAATCCAAAAGCATAGATTTAGGAGATCGGATGTCCTTCTTTCTAGCGGTATCCACACGACAAATTGATGCAACGATGCTCCTCTAATCATAGTGTGATCATCCTCTCCATACACTCCAAAGGGTTGCATTTTCTCCAAGAAGAGGTCAACCCTTCTTGTTGTCCACATGCCCTAAATAGGGGTTGTTGGCTAAGGAGGAGAGGGAGGGAGGAGAATGGGAGGAGGCGGCCATAGAGAGACTAGCCTATGAGTCTTATAGCCCCTTTCTATTTATAGAGGTGCATGACAGCTTAACCCTAATAGATTCTGTGCTATTTGGTACTAGATCTATATCCAACTACCCAAGTTTCTTATATTAGTGGATCTCTACCCAATAATCTCTTATTAGCTCTTATTTGATCTCATCCTAGGATTAAATAAAATAGGGGCATATTGGATATCTAATAAAATAGGGGCTTTATAGATATATCATATATGAACCTCTACTCATTGTAATATCTATCATATGTGTGTGGCCCTCTAGGCCTAATACTGAGTTGGCCATGAGTTGCACCTGTCAGAAATCCTTCTAACTCAATAAATTGTTATCCGATAATAATTCACTCAACTTATTAACTATTAATTCACTCAACTTATTAACTATGGTCATACTATACCACTATGCTATAGTCCCTAAATGGTACGGGGAGATATTATCTATTGGACCTGTTTGTCCTCAATTATCATGTATCTATAGTCTTTCATTCATCTAATATCCAAAATACTATATATTAGGCATAGTACTATCAGGTCTCATATGGAATCCATCTTAGTCTCATTCTAATCAGATTCTCCCAGAGAACTCATTCTTTCTCAATCAAAATGATCTTGGTTAGGGATTTATCTAAGAATAGTACACAAAATATTCCTCTCATGATACTGAGAGTAACCAAACTTTATTATAAATTAATTATTTTTGTAATATTGGCCATCAATCCCAATAACTAGCTATACTAGATTTGAAACTTCCAGATATTGGGAAACCTTGACAGAGCATCACATGCGTAATAAAAAATAAAACAAAACTAATTTTCCACGTTGATAATGTCATTGTGCAACGTTTGATGTGTGAAAAACTGTAAAAACTGAAAATTACGTGTTGTGTAAGATTTATTACTTAGGGAGATCATATATCCCTTAAACTTTTATATCATATAAAAGAGGATAAAGGAGGTCAGATGTCCTCCACTCTAGAGATATCCACACGGTAGATCGATGCAACGATACTCCTCAAATTACAACCAAAAGCTTGTAACTTTTATGTACTTTCTTGTAATAAAGGTGGAAGAAGATATCGTATTTCTTTCGCTGTCCTCTTATAGCAAGGAGAGGGTGGTAGGCTGAAAGAGATGGGAAAGAGGAGAATAGGAGGGGGCGGCCAAAGATTCAACCTATCACCATGTTAGTCGTCTCTTCCTCCTATTTATAGAGAGCTGCCAAAAACCTTAATGGATCCTAGTAGGTATTATATCTCCATCCAATTATCCACACCTCTTTGGATCTAATAATCCTAATTTACCTTAAATTGGGCCTCATGCAAGGAGACTATTATTACTGGGTCTTATCCAATAAGAACAGGGGCTTATTGGATAATTCATATTCAATCCTCTATTCACTGCAATATCTACTATATGTGTATGACCCTCTAGGCTCAATATCGAACTGGCCATAAGTCCCACCCTTTATAACTCCTTCTGACTTAGTAAATTACTATCTTATAACAATTCACTCAACTCATCGATTATGGACGTATTATGTCACTATGTCATAGTCCCCAGACGGTACAAGAGATTTAATCTATTGGACATATTTGTCCTTAGTTACCGTGTATATATAGTCTCTCATCCATCTAATATCCTAGAAACCGTATATTGAGCATGGCATTATTAGGCCTCATACGGAATCAATCCGAGTCTCGCTCTAATTGAATTTTTCGGAGAACTCCTCTCTCAATCCGAATGATCCTGGCTAGGATTTACCTAAACGTGAGCACACCAGATATTCCTCTCATGATACTGAGAGTGGATGATCCTATATTAACACTTAATTATTTTTGTAAGGTTGGCTGCTAATCTCAATAACTGATTGTACCAGATTTAGACCTTTTCAGACCTATAAGTCTAGCGTCAAAGAAATGAGTTCTCAAACAAGGCATCATTGATATCTTAAGTTTAAGGATGAATCACACAACTAGAATACAGAATCACTATCTGACGTTAGGTATTATCAATTATCTAGCAGTCCATAAGTGGATCAATCAGTTTACTTAGTTTATAATGAGCACTTGTATTATACCCTTAGTGTCCCCACACAAGTGGTTATGAGACGAGCTGCCTCCATCATACGGATGAGAATATAATATACCGATCTGTCTAGTTATCTCGATATCCCTCTCGAGTATTCTATGACCGGGATTATTTTAGATCTGTATATAAAGGCGAATATATCTCATTATCATGATCTCATCTCGATCTAATTTATAGATCTAGGGACATCATAATATACATGCAACAGACTATATATATATATATAATGTGAGAAAATATCGATAATAATCATAATACAAAAAGACTATACAACGTGTCACACATGCCATTACTCATATGATTGGCTTGTAGGGCACCTATATCTACCAATCTCTTACTTGACCTAAAGCCAATCACCTATGTGTCTGATCCCCATCAAACCCCTTTGATGCTCAAAGATAGTTTGAGCCAACAGCTTTTTAGTAAATCTGTAATGTTATCTTCGGATGAAACTCTTTCTATTGCTACATCTTTACGGGCTACGATCTCCTTGATCAAGTGCAACCTCCTTAGAACATGCTTCGACTTTTGATGAGACCTAGGTTCCTTTGTTTGAGCAATTGCCCCATTATTATCACAGTTTATGAGAATCGACTCCTCCCTTCTTGCTACGACTCCTAGATTCGTGATGAACTTCTTCATCTACACCCCTCCCCTTGCTGCTTCTGCTGCAGCAATATACTCTTCCTCTATAGTCGAGTCAATAGTAATATCTTGCTTGAAACTCTTCCAACTTACTGCTCCTCCATTCAAGGTGAAGACATACCCTGAGTTCGACTTGCTACCATCTATATCAGATTAGAAACACGAGTCCGTGTAGCCCTCAACTTGGAGGCTATTGTTAGGACCCTAGCTAGGTCGAGTCCATCAGTTCCCAATTAATTCAAGATGAGTCATGTTGGTCTATTTAGTCGGAGTCAGTTATAGGTTGGGTGAACCCAATCGAGTCAGTTATGATTTGGTTAGAGTTAGTTTTTATCTTCGATTAGGATAAAGTTAATTCTTATTTTTAGTTAGGAGATTTATATCAATGAGTTAAGAGTCCAAGTTTAGTGGGACTCTGAGTTTAAGCCTAGAGGTACTTTTGGCAAAGCCCTATAAATAATGATGTAAACTCTTTTATCAAGGAATGAATGAAGAAATCTAGTTTTAGCTAAATGACAAAACCCTAGGAGGCAGATCCCCTCGAAGCGATCTAGGAGGCTTGATCCCCTCGAAGAGATCATTTATCCCCCCTTTTCCATCTCCATCTATGATAGAAACCTCTGGGGTTCTATTAGTTGATACCAGAGCAACGTTCCTCGGCACCTTCGTTGCTATCGTTCATCATCCTCACAGCTGCCCTTGCCATCATCATCTCACCATCTTCCGCGCCGCCTCTTCTCATCTCCGTGTTGCCACCTTACTGTAGTCTGACCATCTTCACCGCAGCCATCATCAGTAAAAAAAGAGAGGAGAAGATTGAAGCTGGCAGCATCATCTTGCCTAAAGGAGGACTACTGCCGACCACCTCTATTCCTCCCCTCCTCTTCATCTGTCGCCAGCCACCAGCACTACCACCCGCCGCTGGCCACTGCCTCCTCTTTCTCATCTTCCTCCCCCCGTTGCCCGCACTGAGCCGTGTCTCTACACCCTCCTCTATGCAGCCACGTAGCCGCATCTCCGCTAGCCACCTTCTTCCTCCGTTGCCCCGTCGCTGTCCAGCCACACCGCATCGTTCCCTGCCGCAACTGCCATAGTCACTCTCAGCTGCAACACTCTCCTCCCCTTGTTGCCCAGCCGCCATCTTACCCACATCTTCCTTCCTCTACATCTCCACCACCACCGTTGCCAATTGTCGGCTCCAGCACTGCCCAGCTGTCGCCTCCTCAATCGCTGCCACCAACCATTTTCCATCTCCTCTGATTCTCTCTGCCATCACTGCCTTCCTCCCTCCGACTGCAGCACACAGCCTGATTGTCGTAGTTGTACTTTTCATTATCATTATCGTTCCTTGTCGCCACTGTCTTCCTTCCCTCCATAGTTGCCTAGCTGCCCCTGCCATCCTTGCTCTCACATCTTCCTCCCCTCACCGAACCCTCCTTTCTCCTCATCTACCGTCGGCTACCTCCCATCTCCACCGGTACCGCAACCGCTTCCAGCCGCATCACTCTGCCTCCTCTGCCTTCTCCCCTCCTCAATTGCAGCCGCAACCCATCCTCCTCCCTTCATCCCAAGTGCTGCTCCAACTGTCATTGCGACCGCTGCCGCAGCCCACCCACGTGACCACCTCTCAGCAATCCACAGCAAGTGGCACTGTCCACTGCTCCTCCCTTGCCTCTCCTTCAGTCGCGCCATCTTTAACCCCTTCTCATTGCTGCTAGTCGTTGTCCCTCTATTGTTGTCATATTGCCGTTGCAGGCCATCCTCCTACCTTCATCTCCTTACTGCCCAACCGTATCTTCTTCCCCTACTGCCACCATCTTCTGCACCTTCACCGGAAACGCTCTTGCTTCCTCCATTACTGCTAGCCCCACAGTCATTGTCCCTTAATCGCTTGCTGCTGCAACCGCTCCTCCTCAATAGTAGCTGCACCTTCCGCTGCTTCCATCAACTACCAGCAACCCACGCTGTCGTTGACCTCCCCTGCCACAGCCCTCGTTGCTGCTGCCGCTACCCTCTTTTCCCCTTACCTCTTCCCTGCTCCAGCATCTTCTCTCATATCAGCCAAGGCCACCGCTTTGCTGCACCCCCACTGCTACCACCCTCGATCTGTGAAAACTTGCTCCTCCACCACTGTCACGCAATCGCATCACCGTCATTGCCTTCTGACCACCAGCATCATAGCAACAAACACTGATGGATGCAACATTTGAAGGATTTAAGGCCCGCATGGAGAACAGACTGCAAGAACTCTTCAACAAATTCAAAAGAAGTTTATCGGAGAACCCCAACAAATCTCAGTATGCTGGAAGTTTCACTCTCAAAGGGAGCACATCTGAAAATATGATCAAGGGCAAGATAAGGAGTTTCTAGATGGGATGATGGAGACCCAATCAGCTAAATCTCACGTGCTGAAAAGTTTTTTTATTTTCACAGGACTTTGGAGGAATCCATGGTGGAGATAGCTTCCACTCAACTCAAAGGTGATATGATCCAATGATATGATTTGTACGAGACCTATCACAGAATCCCTTCATGGGGATAGTTCAAGAGAGAGCTCATGATTTGCTTCGGACTGTCGAAATATAATAATATTATTGGAGAGCTCACCAAAATCCGTCAGACTTCCATAGTACAGGAGTACTAGAGCATATTTAAGCACTTGTCAAACCAAACCCGAGATTAGTCAAAGATATAATTGGTGAGAAAATTTATTGAGAGACTTAATCCTGAGACTCGGTGCGAAGTTAAAGCTCGCCATTCCCGCACCATGATAACAGCCATATCATTCACCAACATGCATGAAAGAAAAATTAATATGAAAACTCATCGAAATAAAAGCTTCTATGGACAAGAAAAATTAACAAAGGACTTCAAAGTGGTCAACATAGACGATCACAAAAAAGAGCAGCTTCTGACGATCGAGCCAACTAAAGAGGAATAAAAAATTGATAATGTGGAGTTCGATCATGAAAGTTGTGCCAAATTCGAAGACAAGATTGCTAATGGATGAATCCTAACTTGTGGTGACAAGTGTTCAAAGGTAAAGCTAATTATACAGGGTAAACTTGTGGATTTCCTTTTGATGCCCTAGGAAGACTTTGAAGTGGTGATCCTTAAAAGAAAATATGATATTACCACTAGCCATCAAATAAAAAAGGTTCTTCAGAAGACTACAATGGCAACTGCATGAGAAGACCAAACCATTGCTTACACCAAGTAAAGACCCTACTTAATCGATCAAAGAGTCATGATGTATGGTAAATATTGAAGTGCTCCCAAAATCTGATACTACTCAGCCTTGAGGACAAGGCTGATTTAAAGTGGGCAGGTCTGTTAGGACCCTAGCTAGGTTGGGTTCGTCGGTTCCCAATTAATTCAAGCTGAGTCATGTTGGTTTGTTCAGTCGGAGTTAGTTATGAGTTAGTTTTTATCTTCGGTTAGGATGGAGTCAGTTATTATTTTCAGTTAGAAGATTTCTATCAATTAGTTAAGAGTCCAAGTTTAGTGGGACTCTGAGTTCAAGCCTAGAGGTACTCTTGGCAGAGTCCTATAAATAATGGTGTAAACTCTTTTATCAAGAAATGAATGAAGAAATCTAGTTTTAGCCAAATGATAAAATCCTAAGAGGCAGCAGGAGGCCCGATCCCCTCGAAGAGATCGTTTATCCCCCCTTTTCCATCTTCATCCACGATAGAAAACCTTTGGGTTCTATCAACTACCTCATTCGTATACTAGTAAAAGATCATTAGTCCTTCTTAAGTACTTAAGGATGCACTTTACTGCTTTTCAATGTTCTAAACCTGGATCCACCTGATACTTGCTTATAACACTCAGAGCATGTGCTATATCAGACTTGGTACATATCATAACATACATGATAGACCCTATTATTGAGGCATAAGATATCTTATATATGTTTGTCCTTTTCCTAGGAGTTTTTGGGGACATACTCATACAAAATGATATTTCATATCTCATCGATAAGAGATATCTTTTTAAATTTTTCATGCCAAACCTTTTGATATTGGAGTCTATGTAGCTGGACTGGGACAAGCCAAACATCCTCTTGAATCTAATGTATTCGAATCCCCAAAATGTAGGATGCTTCTCCTAAGTCTTTTATGGATAAGTTTCTAGATAGCCAAGCCTTGACTGTGGAGAGCATTCATATATTATTTTCAATGATCAAGATGTCATCCACATATAGCAGAAAGAAGGTGATAGTGCTACCACTTACCTTCTTATACACACAAGGCTCATCTTCATTCTTAATGAAGTCATAAGATTTGATTGCCTCATCAAATCTTATGTTCCAACTTCGGGAAGCTTCCTTCTGTCCACAGATAGACTTGAGCAAACTACACACCTTATATAGACTCCCCTTGGATACAAATCCCTCTAGTTATATTATATATACCTCTTCCTCAAGGTTACCATTGAGGAATATAATTTTTATATCCATCTGCCAGATCTCATAGTCACAGTGTGCTGCAATAGCCAAAAGAATTCTGATGGATTTCAACAAGGCTATGAGTGAGAAGGTTTCATCATAGTCAACTCCTTGCCTTTAACGATACACTTTAGTCACTAGTCTTGCCTTATAGGTCTCCACCTTTCTATCTACTCTGATCTTTTTTTTGAAGATCCACTTGTTGCCGATAGATATGATACTCTTAGGTGCATCCACAAGATTCTAAACCTTATTGGAGTACATAGAATCCATCTCAGAGTTCATATTTTCTTATCATTTCAAGGAGTTTATACTCATAATAGCATCCTCGTAGGTCTGAGGATCTATATCCCGAGTGTCCTCTTCATTGATATCTTCCACAAATCTTTCAAGAGGGTAAGATACTTTGCTAGACGTGTGTGAAGTTATAACTTATATGCTAAGTACCTGAATAGACTTGGTCTCTAGAATGGTGCTTGAGCTAGGTTCTCCAACCTCGCTCAACTCTATCACACTCCCACTATTTTCACTAAGAATGTGTTCTTTTTTTAAAGAACATAGCTCTCTTAGCAATAAAGACCTTGTGATCATTGAGATGATAGAAATAGTACCCCCCAAGTTTCCTTGGGTATCCCACGAACTTGTCGTGGTTGTGTCTTCTAATATGGGCAAGGCAGCCCCAAATCTTAACAACCTTAAGATTGAGTTTATTCCCTTTCCAAATCTTATATGGGGTAGACACTACTAACCTAGATGAAACTTTGTTCATAAGGTAAGTTGCGATCTCTAGGCCATATTCCCATAATGAGATGGTTAGGTTGGTGAAACTCATTATAGACCGTACCATATCTAATAGTGTGTGATTCCTATTTTTTAATATATTATTGAGTTGATGTGTATAAGGAGGTGTCCATTGGGACAAAATCCCATGGTCCTTGAGGAAATGAGTGAACTCTGTACTCAAGTACTCTCCTCTCAATCCGATCGAAGTTTTAATACTCTTTCCAATTTGTTTCTCTACTTCATTATTGTACTCTCTGAATTTCTCGAAGGCTTCATACTTGTATTTCATTGAGTACACGTGTTCATACCTAAGGAAATCATTAGTGAAAAGTAATGAAGTAGGAGTAACTACCTATGACTTGAGTTGACATAGAACCACAACACATCGCTATGTATGAGTTCCAATAACTCAATGGCTCTCTCTCCAGTTCTAATAAAAGGAGAGTTAGTCAATTTTTCATGAACGTAAGATTCACAAGTTACATATGACTCATAATTGAATGGATCTAAGTATCTATCTTTTAACAACTTTTGAATCATTCCCTCATGGATATGACCTAGCCTATAATGCCATAGGTGTGCACTGTTCACCTCATCTTATTTTCTCTTGGACATACTTACAATCATGATGTGTATAGCAATATCTAGCACATATAAGTCATTAATCAACGTTCCTCTAGTGATGATCTCATCATCCAAAATTAATGAACAACTATTATTCTCAAATACTAATTTACATCCATTAACTGGTAAACAAGAAATGAAAATAATATTTTGATAATAGAGGGAACTCTAATGCAATGATAGCTCCACCAAACAGATGTAGGGTGACCTCACCAACAATAATTGTAGCAACTTTTGCTCAATTGCCCATCTTTAGGTCCATCTCGCCTCTCGCTAGTCTTTTAGGCCTTGTTAGAACTTGCAACAAATTGTAGTTATGATAAGCACTCCTGGTATCTAATACCCATATGCTATCATAAAAATCTGACGAATAGAGACTGATTATAAATGTACCTAAAGCTTCTCAAAGTTTTTATTTCGCCTTCTCTGTGAGATAGTCCTTGCAGTTTCTCTTATAGTGCCCGTCTTTGTCGAAGTGGAAGCATTGGCCTTTGTCATTGGCTAGGTCTTTCTTGGTAACCTTTATCTTACTCGGTCTGTCTTTGTCCTTGGCCTTCTTAAGAGACTTATCAACCTTTATTTTCTTATTGGTCTCACCAATATAGAGAACTAGCTTCTCTTTCTTGATGGTGCACTTAGCTTCCTCAACATATTAAGGAGCTTAGGGAGATGTACCTCAAACTTATTCATATTAAAGTTTATTATGATTAAGAAAAGAATAGTAGGGATCGAAGTATAAGATCAATACATAGGTTATCCTCTAGGACCATTTCGAGACCTGTGAGTTTCTCTATCTATTCTATCATCATCAGGACATGGTTATGAACCGATGTCTCCTCTTTCATCCTAGCTCAGAAGAGACTCTTGGATATCTCATATCTTTGAGTTCTTTCTTGTTCCTCAAACAGCTAGCGAAGATGGAGAAAGATGAATTAGTATATGTGCTCTCATGTTGCCTCTGTAACTCAAGAGTCATAGAGGCCAACATCTAGCACTTTGTCAAAGTGGAATCATCTATATACTTCACATAGAGAGTGATCTCATCCTCATTAGCCGCTTCCTCTAGCGTGGGCAGAATTGTATCAAAGATATAAGTTATTTTCTTTGTCATGAGAATAATTATTAAATTATGGAGCCAATCCATGTAGTTTACACCAATGAGACAGTTGGCATCAAGTATACCACATAGGGGGTTTGCAAGTGACATATTTCTGATAAATAAGATATATCATAAATGAATCATATATAGATTTTATAGAAAAACTAATGAAGACACAAACTTCTATCTTAATTAACTCCGATTATTTTACTAGGGAGTCATGCGACACCCTCGGCACATGAAGCAAAAGTTGTCAACAGACTTCTAGTGGGGATCAGGATCCAATCGGTGTCTTAGTGTAACCTTGAGGGACTCGACCAATCATATTGAGCCCAAAAGGAAAGGCAACCCTTGCCAATCATAACTCCTTATAATTCCCATTCTATTCGACCTCCGAGCCATCATGGTCTCGACCTATCGACCAACCATGATGTTTAGTTAAGTTATCACTATTGTTACAAGATGAGTCTAATTTGATGATATGCCCTTGAGGGACTCGACTAAATATATCACATCCTCAGGTCACCGGTGACAACTCTATGACGTAAGCAAGATCTCGAATCACGAAGATAAGTGAGCCTCGAGGGACTCAACCAACTCAATCTATGTCGAAATTCAATTTCTTCCTATAACGATAGAAGGCCATGTGGATCAATTATGCTTACCGACTTAATATTATTATAGGAGGAGATTTTGTTTTGGTCTCCTAATATGTCGTGTCACATATATACATATTTAATATATATCTACATTGCATGAACATATATATATATATATATATATATATATATATATATATATATATATATATATATATATATATATATATATAATATGTGTATAATCATATATCACATATACATACCACACCAGATGATCATGAACCATCATCTAATGTGATCAGGCTCGAGCCAATAGGCCTAATCACTCACAATAGGATCTATGTGTATATCAGTGACTCACGGCTAGCTCAGTATCAGACCTAGAGGACAATACACATATGGTGGATACTTCAGCGAATAGAGGATTGGATGGAGATCCAATTAGCCCATATTCTCATTAGATGAGACCCTACACTAATTGACTCCTTGCATGAGGCCTAATTAGAGGCCAAAGGAGATTATTGGATAGAGATCCAATAATAGAAAGTTAGTGGGTAATTGGATGAAGATCCAATACCGACTAAGACAAGACCCTTAAGGTTTTTTTGGTGGCTCTCTATAAATAAGAGTGAATGCTCATGGTTGATTGGCTGCAGCTTTGGCCACCCCCTCGTATTCTCCTCCCTCCCTCTACGCAAAAGTTGCGAGATCTGATTGAAGGAGTTTCATTGCAGAGATCCATCGTGTGGATAACACTAGAGAGTAAGACGCTTGACTTCCTTCATCCTCTCTGTCAGGATCTGGAATACAAGGATATATGATCTCCCTAGGTAAAACAATCTCTCCCATAATGTGATTTTTTAGTTTTTGCGACTTTCTCGTGACCCACTCTTTTGCATGATGATTTGATCTACATGAGAAACCTATTGTTTGTTTTGATCTTTCACTATGCATGTGATGCTCCCATTGAGGTTTCCCAACAATGTAGTTCTTAGCCAGGCCGAGAGCAACAAAGCTTGTTATTAGTCAAAGTTGAAATCAACCTTCGACCAATTTGTAAAGCAGTAATAGTTGCTGCCCTTTTTCTCCTTTTTCATGTCAATAATTTTGACATCAAAATGTCTCTCTACAACACATTTCAATAACAAGAAAATATGTTGTCTAGATCCAAAAACTATGATAAGATCACAATAAGTTACATAGAAAATAATCTATGCGTTTTAATCTCATCACACGTAGTTTTGAAGCCAATCATTACATGGGCAACCGGGCTTTGATACCACTATTGGGAAACCTTAACATAGCATCAAATGCATAGTGAAAAAATAAAACAAAACAAGTTTCCCACGTTTATCATGTCATCGTGTAATGATTGGTGCACGAAAAATCCTAAAAATAGAAATCTACGAGTCATGTGAGATTTATTACCTAGGAAGATCATATATCTCTAAGTTTCGAGATCCTATGGAAGAGGATTAAGGAGGTCAGATGTCCTCCTCTCTACCGATATCCACATGGTGGATCGATATAGCGATGCTCCTCAAGTCGCAGCCAAAGGCCCGCAACTCTTGCACACCTTCTTACAGCGAACATGGAAGAAGATCTCATATCTTCTTCATTGTTCTCTCATAACAGGGAGAGGGTGGTTGATTGAGAAGAGATTGGAAGGAGAAGAATAGGAGGGGGCGGTCAAAGATGCAGCCTATCACCCTATTAGCCACCCTTGCCTCCTATTTATGGAGAACCACTAAAAATCCTAATGGATCATGTCATAGTGGGTATTGAATCTCCATCCAATTACCCACACATCTTGGATTATTGGATCTCTATCCAATAATCTTAATTTACCTCAAATTAGGCCTCATACAAGGAGTCTATTATTGTTAGGTCTCATCTAATGAGAACAAGAGCTTATTGGATAACTCATATTTAATCCTCTACTCTTTGCAACATCCACCATATATGTGTGACCCTCTAGGCAAGCTAGCCGTGAGTTCCACCTATCAAAACTCCTTCTAACTCAGTCAATTGTTATCCCATAATAATTCACTCAACTTATCGACTATGGACATATTAGGTCACTATGCCATAGTCCCTAAATAGTATAGGGGATATAATCGATTAAATTTGTTTGTCATCATTACTGTGCATCTATAGTTCCTCATCTATCTAATATCTTAGAGATGATATATCGGGCATGGTACTATCAGGCCTCATACGGAATCCATTTGAGTCTCGCTCTAATTAGATTTTTCCGGAGAACTCCTCTCTCAATCATAATAATCCCAGCTAGGGATTTGCTTGAACAAGAGCGTACAAGATATTCCTCTTGTAATATCGAGAGTGGATGATCCTCTATTGACACTCAATTATATTTATAAGGTTGGCCGTCAATCTTGATAACTGATTGTATCAGACCTGAAGCTTTCTAGACCTGTAAGTCTAGTATTAAAGAAATGAGTACTTAAATAAGGCATCCTTGGTATCTCAAGTCTAAGGATAAGACACACAACTAAGACTATAGAATCACTGTTTGACGTTAGGTATCATCAACCATCTAACATTCTATAAGTGGATCAATTAGTGAACTCATTCTCCAATTATCACATGTATTATACCTTTAGTGTCCCCACACAAGTGGTTAAGAGACCAGTTACCACCATTATATACATGAGTATATAATACATTGATCTGTCTAGTTACCTCGATGTCCCTCTCAAGTGACATATGACAGAGATTATTTAGTATCTATGTTTAAAGGTGAATCGATCTCATTATCGTGATCTCATCATGATCTAATTCCCATTACACAGATCTAGGGATATTACAATATATATATAATATGAGAAAATATCGATAATGATCATAATATAAAAAGACTCTATAGCGTATCACACGTACTATCACTCACGTTATTGGCTTATAGGGAACTTGTAACTAGCACCAGACCTGTAAGACTTCAAAGAAACGAGTACTCAAACAAGGTATCTTTAGTGTCTCAAGTTTAAGGAGTAGATACACAACTGAGACCATAGAATCATTGTCTCACGTCAAGTATCATTAACCATCTAGCTTTTTGTAAGCGGATCAATAAATAAACTCTTTCTCCAATGAGTACCTATATTATATCCTTAGTGTCCCCACTGTTAGGATCAATTGACACTAAGAGGGGAGGGTGGGGGTGAATTAGTACAAGTGTAAATTCTTATTTTAAACAGAAAATTTTTGCTTTAAGCAAGATAGGAAGATCCAAAGCTTTTCGTTCAAGTAACGCAAGTGATTAAAAGAAAGCTAAGTTTCTTGCTTAAAAATAACTCAAGAAAGAACAAGCAATTTCGAATAAAAGATAAGCAACATCATAATGAGAGTGCTTGACTTGAAACCACGATTTTCAAAGAGCAAGTAAAAATCGAAAGCATCTAATTGATATTTAGTCCAAAGCGATTAAGAACTCGACGATTTCAAGTAGTAAATACAACAAGAATAAAACACTCACAATTATAGTGGTTCGGCACCAACGGGCCTACATCCACTCCCTAGTCCTCCTTCTTGAGGCACATCGACGTCCACTACCGATCTTCTTTGGGTGAAGACCAAACCCTTATACTTGAGCTTACAAGGGAGATAATGTTACAACTCTTTGACCACTCCCTTACCCCTTTTCTTTTTCTTAAATCCACATAAGTTTTTCACAGAATTTTTTCTCCCAAATTATTATTTTGGAATGCAAGAAAACTTAGGGTATTTATAGGCCCCAAATGACTTAAAAAATTAGAGCCAAAAATCAACCTCACCCGAAAAATCTGGGTATGGGCAGTTCACCCGTCGGCCTAGGTGGTCAATCACTGAAAATGCCTAGGTATGGGCGGTTCGGCCACCCAGCTTGGGCAGTTCAGTCGCTCGAAATCCTGGGCTTGAACATCAAGTTAAACTGCCTCTCACCGATAGTTTACCCGCTGGAATCTCCGGAAAAGTGGTTCCCTCCACTTTCGAATTTTGGCTTGAACCTAATGTTGACCAATTCTTTGGTCAATTGATTTAGCTCAACTTGAGCTCAATGAAACCCTCATAGTGGACCCGATTGCCTCTTTGAGTTGATTTGGATTCTTTCTAAATCATACTCATTTAGGACTCAATCTTAACCTACGACTTAAATATTACAATCAAGACATGACCACTAAGCTGATGACCTTACCCTCGTAATTCGGCAACCTCCGGAATCTCCAACGGTGAGTCTCACGGTCTTCCTCTCGCGATCTCCCAACGTGTTCCTAGCAAGCTTCCCGATCCCTTCAACGAATCTCCTAACGAACTCCCAACGAGCTGATAGAACCCTAGGGTTCTATCGTGGAGGAAGAAGGTGGAAAGGGGGATAATCGATCTCTTCGAGGGGATCGGGCCTCCTAGATCACTTCGAGGGGATCTACCTCCTAGGGTTTTGCCTTTAGCTGAAACTAATACTTTTTCATTGATTGATTTTCATAAAAGAGTTTACAACCTTATTTATAGGGTTCTGCCAAGAGTCCCATTAATATTTGACTCTTAACTAATTTGATAAACTCCTAACTGAAAATAATAACGGACTTCATCTCAACCGAAGATAAAAATCAACTCTAACAACTTATAACTAACTTGATAAGGTTCACCCGACCCATAACTGACTCTAACTAACATGACTCATCCTGAATAGATGGACCCGACTTAGCTAGGGTCCTAATAGACCCATCCACTTCAAATCAGCCTTGTCCTCAAGGCTGAGCAGTATCAGATTTTGGGAGCTCTTCAATATTGCCTCACATCACAACTCTTTGATCGATTAAGTAGAGTCTCCACTTGGTGTCGGTAATGGTTTGATCTTCTCGTGCAATTACCATTGTAGTCTTCTGAAGAACCCTTTTCATCCGATGGCTAGTGGTAGTACCATATCTTCTTTTGAGGATCACCACTTCGAAGTCCTCTTGGGGCATCAAAAAAAAATTGATAAGTAGTTGTATTACCTTTGAACACTTGTTATCACAAATTAGGATTCACCTATTAACAATCTTGTCTTCGAATTTGGCACAACCTTTGTGATCAGACTTCACATTGTTAATTTTTGATTCCTCCTTAGCTGGTTCAATTGTCAGAAGTTTGCCACAGCCATCATTATTAGACTCCACATAGTCAGTTTTTGATTCCTCTTTAGTTGGCTCAACCGTCAAAAGTGGCTCTTCTATGTTGACCACTTTGAAATTCTCATTTATTAATTTTTTTTATTTATTGAAGCTTCTGTTCCGGCGAGTGTCCATATTGATTTTTCCTTCATATATGTTGGCGAATGATATGACTGCTATCATGGTGCGGGGATGACAAGCTTTAACTTCGCACCAAACCTCGGGAGTAAGTCCCTCAATAAATTTTCTCACCAATTGTATCTCGAACCAATCTCGGGTTTGGTTTGACAGATGCTTAAATATGCTCTGGTACTCCTGTATTGTAGAAGTCTGACGGATTTTAGCGAGTTGTCCATTAATATTCTTGTACTCCGATAATCCAAAGTGACTCAGGAGCTCTCTATTGAACTATCCCCATGAAGGGACTCCGTGATAGGTCTCGTACAAATCATACCATTGGATCGCATCACCTTCAAGTTGAGTGGAAGCTATCTCCACCATGGATTCCTCTGGAGTCCTGTGAAAATGAAAAAAAATTTCAGCATGTGAGATCCAATCGATTGGGTCTCCATCTTCCCATCTGGGAAACTCCACCCTCATGCATGTGTATCCTATGTCTTGCCCATGATCATACTTTTCATATCGACTCCCTTTGGAACTTTCACCATGTTGAGTTTTGTTGGGACTCTCTGATCGACTTCTTCTAATTTCGCGGAGGAGCTCTTGAAATCTGTCTTCCATGCGAGCCTCGAAGGTTTTAAACCTTGCATCAAGTGCATCATCTGTAGTCATCTTGTAGGATTGTATATTAGTGATATTCAGTTCTTTTTTCTGTTATCGAGTCAGGGTCTTGAGTTTACGTCATAGGGGAGGGGCAACGGTTGCTGCAGAGGGAATTGGCATGATTGGAAGCGGCTACGATAACTAGCAGATAAGGTAGCAATTGAAGAGGTAGTGGCAGCAACGTGAAGCGGTGGCAGCAAGGAGGTGCAGTGGTAGGGGTGTGGTTGAAAGCGGCTACGGCAGCGAGAACAATAGTGACAAGGGAGGAGGCAGTGGTGTCATAAGGAGCTGGCAGTAGCTAGCAGCGATTAAGGAGGAGGCAGCAGCGTCATGAGAAGTGGAGGGGAGGAACAAAGGTGGCCGATGACAGTGGCAGGAAGGGCAGCATCGGTGTTTTGGGGCGATTGCTGCGACAAGGAAGGAAGAAGGGATGAGGGTACCTCGGTGGCAGAGGAGGGTGCAGCCGAGGAGGAGGTTGCGGCGGTGGTGGAGAGACAGCAGCAGCTAGGGAACGGGCAACGACAGTGACGAGATGGCTGGCAGCAGGTAGGTGGGGAGGAAGAAGGGGGAAGGTGCCGGGCCCCTTCTTCTTCTTCTTCTTCTTCTCTCTCTCTCTCTCTCTCTCTCTTTTTCTTTTTTTTATTGCAGCAAGGTGGTAGATATGATGGCGACGCAATGATGACAACGATGGTGGCGACGACGACGATGACAAGAGGAGTGGCTATGGAATCACCGTAGGAACACCGAAGATCGCTGCTCTGATACCAATTGATAGAACCCTAGGGTTCTATCATGGAGGAAGAATGTGAAAATGAGGATAATCAATCTCTTCGAGGGGATCGGGCCTCCTAGATTACTTCGAGGGGATCTACCTCCTGGAGTTTTACCTTTGGCTAAAACTAATACTTCTTCATTGATTGATTTCCATAAAAGAGTTTACAACATTATTTATAGGGCTCTGCCAAGAGTCCCACTAATCGTTGACTCTTAACTAACTTGAGAAACTCCTAACTGAAAATAATAACTGACTTCATCTCAATCGAAGATAAAAACCAACTCTATCAACTTATAACTGACTTGATAAAGTTCATCCGACCCATAACTAACTCTAACTAACATGACCTATCCTGAATAGATGGACTCGACTTAGCTAGAGTCCTAACACGAGCTCCCACCGTATCGTCCAATCCTTAGCCCGATACCCAAGCTTGATCTTGGGTCCATGTCTGATCTGTAATACCTTTTCTCCATTGTGGTTAACTTACATGATGCTAACTACAACTTAATTAATTATAATCAATCATAGCCACAAGTTCACTTCAAGACCTTCCCAACTCCCAGTAAGCCTTTCGGCTACCCCCGATAATCTTCCGGCGAGTCTTAATCTTCTTCCGACGAACTCTCTTGCGCTATCCTAGCAAGCTCCCAATACCCTCGGCGAGCTCTCGACGCACTCCTAGCGAGTTCCCACCCGCATTGTCCGAACTCGGCCCGATGCCTGGACTTGATTCTGGCCAAACTTTTGATTATAATCTTCTCTCTATTATTGTTAATCTTGCATCAATCAACTCTAACAACCTTGTTAGATCAAACACTCATCAATTGATTTCATCATCAAAATCCGAGATTCAACAATCTCCCCCTTTTTGATGATGACAATCAATTGATGACATAAGTTAATCTTAACTCCCGCTAAATCCATGCCATTTAAATTTAAGAGAATCACACACTCTTAAATTTAAGTATTTTTAAGAAATCAACATTTCAAGCAAATTTTAACACAAATTTGCATCAAGTCATCGAATCATGAATTTTAAGAAGAATTATACATCCATATCCAAGTATATGATCAATATCATGTGTCATAAATATATATTTCTCCCCTTTTATCATCAACAAAAAAGTGAAATATAGGGCTAAGGATTTTAAGGCCCATGAGTTTTTGTTCCCCTTTGTAAAATATGACATGAGTCATATAAAATTTTCTTCCTCTTGTGAAAAAGAAGGAGAGAAAATAATGGAGGAGTTGTAAAATATTATATCACTAAGAAGAGCTCTCAATAATTTTTAAAAGGAATATTAAGATAAGCTCAAAAGTCAAGTTGAAACTATTTTAATCACATTATGTGTAGTATATAATATCATCATAATAAAATCATGACTATTATTCCAAATCATCATGTATATTTTCAAAATTAATAATGCATTATCATATATGATTTTACATCATCATATCTTCTCCCCCTTTGTCATCAACAAAAAGAGAAGTACAATTAGCAAGTTTTTAATATATGAAAGCTTAACAATTTAACAAATTTTTTATCACTTTAGAACATGCAAGCTAGTGAGTTCTTTCTTCTCTCTTGAGAAGTGCAAGCTAGCAAATTTTTGCTTTATTTCCAATGTTCAAGCTAGCAATTTTACATCATGCAAGCTAACAAGTTAGCAAATGTTACATGTTTTTTTTTTCTTCTGAGAATGAGGTTAAGCAAAATATTTTTTTCATTACATCATTTTTCAAATCATCACATGAAATATATCAAGAAAAATTAAATGGTGATGAGATATACAATTCATGAAGACAAATTGTGAATATCAAGAGACAAATCATATGAGAAATAAATAAAATCTCTTGATTCATGTATAAGAAATCTCAAGTTGTTAAGATTTTGATTCATAAAAGATTTCAAGTTATAATTACGAGGAATCAAAATTATGATATAGTTTAAATAATTTATTTAATTTTAAAATAATTAAAAATACTTTTAAGATATTTAAAATAAAATTAATAGACTTATTGATCTCTTGAAATGCTAGTTATTTTCTTTCTCCTCTTTGTGTGAGCAAGAAGGTAGAATCAAAGTAGAGAAGTGAAAAATATCATATCACAAAAATACTCGATTTTATAATTATAAATTTTATAGATGTAAATTTTGAAATCCAAGAAAAAATCAAGAGCTATCCATGCAATTTAATTTATCTTATACAAATTTCAAGCAAGGTAGCAAATCAATCAAATCATACATTTTGAAGATTATCTTATGTAAATTTTGATAAAAAATATCAAGAATTTCAAAAGAAGGCATGATAGTAGATCAAGCTCAAATTGTAAATCAAGTATTTTGCATGCATTTAGAAAGTTCTAATTGTCTTCTAAACAATTGTTCCTCATTCAATATTATCATATTCAATTTTCTTCTAGTCATACTGGTAATTTTATTTTCCCTTTTTGGTCATTGTCATGAAGTATGATGGCCTAATTTCTTTATATCCATATTCAAAATACTCCAAAAAGTATAAGGGGTATCATGTTATTAAAACTGAAATTCAAAAGACATGATTGAATAATTCTCCGAATAACCTTGATTGAAAATTTTATGAGATCTAAACAATCTTGATCTAATCATCAAAATCATAGATCTCATTTTTACCAAAATAAATAAATTAGATGTTCAAAAATTTGATTTCCATTGAGGATATAACAAGTTTAGAAATCAAGCAAATGTTTATGATAAAACAAATCACATTAAATTTTCAACTTATCATAAATATAAGAAATATTAATTTTGGTGGTAAGTTATACTAAGAAGAAAGTCATAAGTGATCATGTCATGAAGAATATTATTATCAAATCTGCCAAGAACATGATTTATTTTGACACATTTATTCGTAGATAAAATTTTAAAGTATTTGAAATCTTAGGAGATCAAATAAAAAAGATCTTGATTCTTATAGAAATATTAAGTTATAAATATTGAGAAGTCAAAATCATGATTAGGATGAAAACTTTTCTTTACTAAAGGGAAGAAATCTTAGTAAACAATCTTGGTTTATATAAAGATCTCAAATTATAATTTTCAAGATTGTATGGTCATGATTTAAGTTATTAAATAATCAAAATCAAAATATCAATAATGTTGGATAGATTCAAGCATATCCATTCTTTAAAACAAAATCATTTAAAAATATATCCAAAATCATCATCAAAAATCGCATTTCAGAAAAAGTCAACATAGATTATTTTCCAAAAGAAAATAGCTAAAGTTTTCTAATTCATTTTTGTAGTTAAAAAGATTTAACAATAATGGTATCATTTTATCTTGTTGAAGGATTTATAGGATAAAAATATTTTTAAGATTAATTATCCTTTTTTTAGTTGTTTCATGTGATCTCTTTCAAGAATGATTTTCAAATCAATAAATCTTTTGGTTAAGATCGAAAGCAAATTTTATTCTAGAAGTTGTCATGGTCATTGTTATAACACATCAAAATGATAAAATATCTTTAAAGCAAAATTTCAACCTATCTTAATTTCAACTTCTAACTCTTTACACATAGTGCAAGGAGTTGACAAACTCATTTTTAAAATACCTAAAAATGAAGCATATATATTTTCTATGTTCAAATTCTAACATTCAACATAATCATTCAATCAATATAATATATAAATTAATTATTTCATAGACTTTATAATCATTTAACAATACTCTTTACATTTAAACCAACATTCAAGCTAATGATTTTGAACCTATTATTCAATCATCATCAAAATCTCATTTATATAAATTTTAATATATTTTTCAATAAATAAGGTTCTTTGGTTCTAGTTTATTTTCATATTAGTATGCTCTAGCTATACATCATCAAGATTAATTGTATAATGATGAACCTTCAAAAGATTCATTATCATTAATTTTAATTTTTAATAATTTCTTGTTTCTACTTTGGCTAGGGAGCTTGAAAGAGTGCTAGATCTTAAGTAACATGTCTTGAGCATCTACTTTCAAAATATTTTTAGTGCTCCTAGCCTTGTTAGGAGACAAATTTATAAGAAAGATTTATGTACCCATTTTACATTGGGACCTATATAAAGAAATTTGTTTTTCTTATTTAGTGATTTTTGGTAATTTATTGTTCCCTTAGGAACCCAAATTAATTTGTAAGGACTATAATTTTTAAATGAACATTTGTGAGCCATAGGTCCTAATCTTTCATAAAAATTACATTTAACTTTTGGTGGCAAATTTAAGGTAGGTCCTTTAATAATCATTATTCGCTTTTGTTGAATGTTTCTAATAAAGCCTATGTCATTTCTTTTATTAATATGACCCTTATTGGCAAGGATCATATTTAGGAATTTATTTCTAATTTTAAAATTTTCTAATTTTGACTTAAGCATGATATTTTCTTCCTTAATATTGTATAGCATTTCACATTTAGAACTAAGATTATGTGATGCTAATAACTCATGCATTTCATCAACTTTACTAACTAACAAATCATGTTCATTTTTAAGCAACTTAAAAGATTTGCTAAGTTTTCTAAACTCATCAAATAAATCATGGAACATGTTTAATAATATTGAAAAAGGAATACTTAGTGAATCACTAACCTCATCGTCGATGGCCATAAGAGCGAGGTTCTCCACTTATTGGTTGTTCATTTTATCTTTGGAGCTCCTCGGCTTCTTACGTTTACAACAAGAGATTTTATCCATCTTTAGATTATTTTTAAGATTTATATTCATTAATTTATCCAATTTATTTGTCAAGGGTTCAAAGTCCTCATCACTCGAGATTTCACTCAAGGTGTCAAATATTCTCAGTTCAAATTCCTTCCTGTTCTTTGGAAGGTATTCTTCAAATTTATTTTTAAAAGTATTTTCATTTAATGATTCATTTAAATTAGTTGTGCTTTCATATGTCATTTCTAATGTATGACATATATCGAAAGCCGAATCAAAACAAGAAATCCGATCAAATTCATTTTTATCATTTGCATAATATAAGGCATTCATAGCCTTTGTAATGAAAACATTTATTTTTTATTATCATTCCAATAATTTGTTGGATTGGATGACTTCTAAAAACCTTTTTCAACAATACACCACAAAACAAGATCTATCAAAATAAAAAAGATATGCATTCATATTTTCCAAGATGTGTAATCCGTCCCATTAAACATAGGACTTATGATGCATTAACCATTGTTACTACCGAAAAGAGCCATTTCTCTTATGTGTTAAACCAAATGAGAAAAATGTGGCTCTGATATCAATTGTTATGATCAATTGGTAGTAAAATTAGTGCAAGTGTAAATTCTCATTTTAAACAAAAACTTTTCGCTTTAAGCAAGATAGGAAGATTCGAAGCTTTTCTTGAAGTAAAGCAAGTGAGTGATTAAAAGAATGCTAAGTTTCTTGCTTAAAAGTAACTCAAGAAAGAATAAGCAATTTTGAATAAAATATAAGCAACGTCGTAATGAAAGTGCTTGACTTGAAACTTCGCTTTTCAAAGAGTAAGTAAAAATCGGAAGTGTCTAATTGATATTTAGTTTAAAGCGATTAAGAACTCAACGATTGCAAGTAGTAAATACAACAAGAATAAAACACTCACAATTATAGTGGTTCGACACCAACGAGCCTACATCCACTCTCGAGTCCTCCTTCTTGAGGCACATCGACATCCACTACTGATCTTCTTTGGGTGAAGACCAAACATTTACAATTGAGATTACAAGGGAGACAAGGTTACAACTCTTTGACCACTCCCTTAACCCTTTTCTTTTTCCTACAATCCACATAAGTTTTTACAGAATTTTATCCCTCAAATTATTGTTATGGAATGCAAGAAAACTTGGGGTATTTATAGGCCCAAAATGACTTTAGAAATTGGAGCCAAAAATCAAACTCACCTGAAAAATCTGGGTACGAGCGGTTCACCCGCCAGCCTAGGTGGGTCAACCATCGAAAGTGCCTAGATTCCTAGGTACGGGCGGTTCAGTCGTCGAAATCCTAGGCGACGTTGGTTGAACTGACGCTCACCAACGGTTTACCCGTCGAAATCTTCGGAAAAGTGGTTCCCTCCACTTTTCAATTTTCGGCTTGAACTTGACGTTGACCAATTCTTTAGTAAACTAATTGAGCTTAGGCAAAGCCTCATAGTGGACCCAATTACCTCTTTGAGTTGACTTAGATTCCTTCCAAATCACACTCATTTAGAACTCAATCTTAACCTATGACTTAAAGATTATAATCAAGACATGACCGACAAGCTTATAACCTTACTCTCGCAATCCGGCAACCTTCGGAATCTCCCACGATGAGTCTCACGGTCTTCCTCTAGCGATCTCCCGGCATGTTCCTAGCGAGCTTCCCGATCCCTTTAGAGAATCTCCTAGCGAACTCCCGGCGAGCTCCTACCGCATCGTCCAATCTTTGGCCCGATGCCCAAGCTTTATCCTGGGTCCTTGTCTGATCTGTAACACCTTTTCTCCATCGTGGTTAACCTACATGATGCTAACTATAACTTAATTAATTACAATCAATCATAGCCATAAGTCCACTTCAAGACATTCCCAACTCCTAGCAAGCCTTTCAGCTAACCCCGATAATCTTTCGACGAGTCTCGGTCATCTTTCGACGAACTTCCTTGCACCATCCTAGCAAGTTCTCGACGCATTCCTGGTGAGTTCCCAACTGCATCATTTGAACCCCGACCCGATGCCTAGACTTGACTTTGGCCAAACTTATGATTGTAATCTTCTCTCTATTGTAATTAATCCTGCATCAATAAACTCTAACAACCTTGTTAGATCAAACACTCATCAATTGATTTCATCATCAAACTTTGAGATTCAATACCCACACCAGCGGCTATGAGACCAGTCACTTCCATCATATAGACGGGTGTATAGTACATTGATTTGTCTAGTTATCCCGATGTTCTTCTCGAGTAAACTATGAATGAGATTATTTGGGATTTATGTTTAAAGGTAAATTTGTATGTTTATCGTGATCTCATCATGATCCGATTTCCATTGTACAGATCTAAGGATATCACAATATATATGTAGCAGATAATATATATAATATGAGAAAATATCAATAATAATAATTATACAAAAAGATTGCGCAACGTGTCACACTTGTCAATACTCATGTGATTGGCTTGTAGGGCACTTGTAACCTGCAATATCCCACTTAACCTAAAGCGAATCACCTACTTGTTGATCCCCATCAGACTCCTATGATTCTTGAAGACAATCTAAGATAGCAGCTTCGTCAGTGGATCTATAATATTATCTTCAGATGAAACTCTTTCTATTACTATATCTTTACGGGCTACAATCTCTCTGATCAGGTGAAACCTCCTCAGAACGTGTTTAGACTTCTGATGAGACCTGGATTCCTTTCCTTGAGCAATCATCCCGTTATTATCACAATATATAAGAATTAGCTCCTTGCTGCTCTGTATGACTCTCAAATCCATGATGAACTTCTTCATCTAGACTCCCTCCTTTGCTACTTTGTTATAGCAATATACCCCACCTCTGTGCTCGAGTTAGGAGTAGTATCTTATATGAAACTTTTTTTATCTTACTGCTCCTCTATTCAGTGTGAAGACATACCTTGAGTTCGACTTGCTATCATCGACATCAGACTGGAAACTCGAGTCCGTGTAGCCCTCAACCTAGAGGCTACCTCCTCTTATACCAACGAAAGATCTTTAGTCCTTCTCAAGTACTTAAGGATGATTTTATTGCCTTATAGTGTTCCAAATCTAGATCTGCTTGATACAAGCTCGTGACACTCAAAGCATGCACTATATTAAGCCTAATACATAGTATAACATATCTATAGACCCTATTGCTGAGGCATAGGGTATCCTATCTAAGTCTTCAATTTCTTCATGAGTCTTTGAGGACATACTACTAGAAAGTGATATTATATATCTCATCAGTATGAGACATCTCTTAGAATTTTTCATGCAAAACCTTTTCACAATGGAGTCTATGTACATAGATTGGAATAAACTAAATATCCTATTGGATCTATCTCTATAGATCTAAATCCCCAAGATTAAGATGCTTCCTCTAAGTTCTTCATGGAGAAGTTTCTAGATAGCCAAACTATGACTATGGAGAGCATTCTTACATCATTCTCAATAATCATGATATCATTCACCAAGAAGGTGATAACATTCTCACTTACCTTCCTGTACACACAAGGCTCATTTTCATTTTTAACGAAGTCATAAGATCTGATCGCCTCATCAAATCTTATGTTCTAACTTCGAGAAGCTTGCTTTAGTCTGTAGATGGACCTGAGCAACCTACACACCTTATCTTAACTTTCCTTGGATACGAATCCCTCAAGCTATATCATATACACCTTATACTCAAGGTTGCCATTGAGGAATACGATTTTCACATCCACCTGTTAGATCTCATAGTTATAGTATGTTGCAATAGCCAAAAATTTTTTGATTAATTTCTTCAGCATGGCTACAGGTGAAAAATGTTTCTATTAGGATCATAATGGCACCAAGAAGGGGTTTGAATTAGTGCTTATCGAATAAAGATCTGATTTGAAATCATTCGAACGAGAATATGAATAAAAAATCCATTTAACTTAAAAGTGTGAGTAAAGTAATTCAGTAAGCAAATGTCAAATAAAAGCAAGAAGAAAATACAAACCGATTTATAGTGGTTCAGTCGTCCCGACCTACATCTGCTCCTGATTCCTCTTCTCTCGAGGCCACAAGCTTTAACTGCCGGGGTCTTCTTTTTAACAGGCGAAGATCAACTACCCTTACAACCCTTTCTCCTTTTAATAAGCTTATAAGAGAACCTTTATAAACTCCTCACAAGACCTCAAACCTCCTTAGAATAAACATTAAACTCAAGGAGGAAGAGACTCAAACACTAAGAGTTTACAACATTTTTAGCTTAAGGATTCTATCACTTTTCACACCTTTTTTCACATTTATTTGTACTCTTTTGTTGCTTCAACAAGCAAGAATGGGTGGAATATTTATAAATCCTCAATGGTTTCAATATTAGAGCCAACATTTCAAATCCTTGATTTTTCAAGGTATTAACAGTGTTGAATCTCAGATTTTGATGGAGAAATCAATTGATGGGTTTTATGATCTAACCTATATGTTAGATACGAGTGATGCAGGATTCACTACGATGGTGAAAAAGGCAATACAATCTAATGTCGGGCTGGAATCAAGTTCACGAATTGGGCTGGGGTTCCGATGATGTAGTGGGAACTCGCTAGGAGATCGTTGGAAGATCGCCTAAGGTGATTAGGGGCTTGTTAGGAGTTCATCAGGAGCTCGCTGAAGGTGATCGAGAGCTTGCCGGGAGCTCACGTGGGAGCTCATCGAAAGTGATCGAGAGCTTGCCAAAGGTGATCGAAAGCTTATCGAGAGTGCGCCAAGAGTTCATCGGGAGTTCGAAAGATCGATTGATGTGCTAGACAACAAGAATGATTGTAATCGTGTCTTAATATGTCATAGTTAGTATCATATATTTTGAGTCCTAATTGAGTTAGATTTGGAGAAATTCAAATTAACTCAATTAGAGGCAACGAGTCCACTTTAGGTTGGATATGAGCTCAGGTTGAGCTCATCTCGTTGACCTAGAAAGGGGTAAATAGAATATACGAGTCAAATATGAAAAAGGATTCAAAGTACTATTTTCGAGATTCCCAACTATCACGAACGATCGTTTCTGTAAATCGTTCGTCATTTTTTTATTGCTTGTACAAATGTTGGGCAGCCTGTTTTACCTTGGTTTTGATGATTTTGTCTAGAAATTATGAGTAGAAATAGTCTGTCAGGCTGCAGAACGATCGCTCGCTGCGCGGAGCCAGAACAGGCCAAAACTGCCCAGTTTTGGGCCATTTTCGTGTGCTGCGATGATTGAACTGAGTGGAGCAAAACGTCAGCCATCTCAACCCCTTGGAACCCCTCGGGTGGCACAGGGCTGGATGGGGCATCAGTATAGTAGTCGGGCGTGAGCACTTAAAGAAATTGAAGTGTTTTGCGTCCGACACCCTTGGGAACTGTCGTTTGCAGACTTGCGACCATTCTTACAACCCTCTAAAGTCCTGTTTTGCTCCCTTTCTCTCTTTTGCTGCTGCACACAAGGTGTTTGATGAATTGCTTGTAAGTGCTGCCCTCTTGGCGAGACGTCGGGACTTGTCCATCGCTCGTTTGCAAAACTAATCAAATTATCCTTTTATAGGTCCTTCGGGATCGGCACGAGGTGGCAATTGGACTGACTCTTTGTGGGCAAATAAGCTTCGACGTTTCATGACTTAGGCAATCCCAGCTAAGTCCGAAACATTGGCCAAAGATTGCTTCGCGGCTTAGGCAATTCCAGCTAAGTCTATAAGTTGTCGCAAGGGTGCCACACGGCTTAGGCAAATTTTGCTAAGTCCGTGACATTGTGGTATTAGAGCGGGCAAGCAATTCGAACAAACAAGCGAAGAGGATTCGCAACCTCGCCATGGCGAAGAACCTTGGTGAATCGAGCAAGATGGGGCAAGTCGGACCTTTGCCCCAGGCGACTGCAACTGGGCTGCAAGTGTAAACTCGCTCGTAAACTGCTGGAGCCGCTCATGAGGAGCGCGACAGTGAACATGACGAGCGTGAAGTTGGGTATTCCCCGCAAGCGGAGGAAGCACAATCTGGTGCACCAACTGGGAAAAGGAGCCACAAGGAGAGACTCTCGACGGTGGAAACCTGCCTCGATGTTCTTGAAGCGAGCTTGGAGGAACTCTACCAAGGCCAATGAAGGCTCCTTGGGGTAGAGAGCTCGCAAGAAGAAGCTGAATCTTGGATCGACAGGGTCGAGTCCTTGGTCGACCGAATGACGGAGGACACCAAAGACTCTGTAAGACATCTACATAAAGTTGTGGCTGAACTCACGGACAAAGTGATGTTGCTCACTAGAACTCTTAATGCGGGGGGGAACAATACCCGTACTGGATCGCCACAAAGCTTCAGAGCACCAGAGCCGCATTGCTACGGGGGTGTTAGAGATGCCAAAGAGCTCGAGAATTTTATGTTCGACATGGAACAATATTTTCATGCTACGAGACCCGATTCGGAAGAAACCAAAGTTTCGATAGCAACCATGTATTTGAATGGAGATGCAAAACTTTGGTGGCAAACCCGTTGGGAAGAGATCCAACAAGGCCGATGCCGAGTGGATACGTAGGAAGACTTGAAACGCGAGTTGAGAACGCAGTTTCTACCCGAGAACACTGAGTTCGTCGCAAGAAGGAAATTGAGACAACTCCGCCAAAGTACTTTCATCCGAGACTATGTGAATCAATTTTCGGCATTGATGCTGGATATACAAGACATGTCCGAAAAGGATAAAATATTTAGCTTCCTCAATGGCTTGAAGTCATGGGCGCAACAAGAACTAAATCGGAGGAATGTCACCAACGTGGTCGGGGCAATTACAGCCGCAGAAAGACTGACTAATTTTGTTTCTTCGGAGGACTTGGAAAGAAGAAATAATCCTTTAGAAATCGCCTAGCAAAATACTCTCATACAAAGGAGTCTGGGGGTGATCAGAAGAAAAAGAACTTCAACAGAGGGCCAAGCACGAAGGGCAAAGCCCCAAAATCTGGTGGATGCTTCTTGTGAAGGACCGCACATGGTGAGGGAGTGCCCACAGAAGTAGGCACTCAATGCCTTAACGACATCAATACACCCCCACAAGTTGAACAAGGGCAAAGCTGTCGCCCTTAGTTCAAGCAGTTCTGAATCCAGCAGCGATGACGATGAGTCGGAAGGGTCCCGAATAGGAGCGATGCGTTTGATGAATGCATTACGGGGTCAAGTGGGGGAGAGAACAAAAACAAAGACGCAGAAGACAGCAAGTAGCGAGTTGATGTACGTGGACATCAAACTTAATAGTTGAACAACCCTTGTAATGGTGGACATAGGAGCTACCCACAACTTTATTGCCGATCGTGAAACAAAATGACTTGGACTTGTCTTGGAGAAGAACCCAAGTCGTATGAAGGCTGTGAACTCAGAGGCCAAGCAGATCTCTGGACTGGCAAAGGGGGTCCCTATCAAGATTGGAACATGGAGTGGGTGCACAAACATGATGGCAGTGCCTTTAGACGACTTTCAAGTGATTCTTGGAATGAAGTTCATGCACGTGGCGAAGTTAGTGTCGATACCATTCCTAAACTCTTTATGCCTAATGGGAGGTGACAACCCCTGTGTAGTGCCAGTTTCTCGAGGGAGGACCAAGGACCCTCAGCAAATCTCGGCACTACAGTTGAAGAAAGGGGTGCAAAAAGCCAAATTAACTTTCGTGGCTGCTGGGAAGCTTGAGCCACTTGACGGGGAGGCCATTCATGAACCTGCTGCGGTGGTGAACGTTCTGAAGGAATTCTCAGACGTCATGCCACCTGAGTTGCTGAAGACTTTACCACCACGCAGAGGCATGGACCATAATATTGAATTGGAGCCGGGAGTTAAGCCTCTAGCGAGACCACCATACAGCATGGACCCTCCAGAATTGGTAGAACTAAGGAAGCAGTTAGATGAACTGCTAAGCGGTGGTCTCATCCGCAACTCAAAGGCACCATTTAGAGCTCTAGTTCTCTTCCAGAAGAAACAAGATGGGAGCCTCCGATTATGTGTCGACTACCGAGCCCTGAACAATGTGACAGTGAAGAACAAGTATCCTATTCCGCTCATTGCGGATTTGTTCAATCAATTGGGCAAAGCTAAGTATTTCTCTAAACTTGACCTTCGGTCGGGGTATTGGCAAGCGTGCATTGCAGAAGGTGATGAGGCAAAAACTACCTGTGTGACTAAGTATGGAGAGTTTGAGTTCTTGGTGATGCCTTTCGGCTTAACCAACGCTCCGGCCATATTTTATACTCTAATGAACCAGCTGTTTAAAGATTATTTGACAAGTTTGTGGTCGTTTACCTAGACAATATAGTCGTCTATAGCCAAACACTTGAGGAACATATTGCGCACCTTCAGACAATCTTCAGAGTTCTCAGGGAGAACACTTTGTTCGTGAAGAGGGAGAAGTGCTATTTTGCTCAGACGAAGATTCTATTCTTGGGGCATCGAATCAGCAATGGTTCTATCCGAATGGATAATTCCAAGGTGCAAGTTATGGTAGACTGGCAAATGCCAAAAAAGGTGCCAGAGTTGAGATCCTTCCTTGGGTTCGTTAACTATTATCGGTGCTTCATAGCTGGATACTCGAAGCGCGCAGCTCCACTAACGGAGTCGCTAAAGAAAGAGCAGTTGTGGAGACGGTCAGATAAATGCGAAGTGGCATTCCAAGACTTAAAGACTATCATATTTGAGGAACCAGTACTCAAATTACCAGACTATGGAAAGTCATTCGAAGTCCATACAGATGCTTCAGACTTTGCTATTGAGGGAGTACTTATACATGAGGGTCATCCAATGGCCTACGAGAGTCGTAAGCTCAATGAGACTAGCGACGATATCCAGTGCATGAGAAGAAGATGACAGCGGTGGTCCATTGTCTATGAGTCTGGCGACACTACCTTTTGGAAGCACCATTCGTACTAAGGATGAATAATGTCGCATTGAGTTACTTCCAGACTCAAAAGAAGCTCTCCCCGAAACAAGCACGATGGCAGGACTTCTTAGCCGAGTTCGACATAGTAATGGAGTACAAACTCGGAAAGACAAATGTCGTGGCCGATGCATTAAGCCAGAAGGTTGAGTTGGTGAACGCTATACAGTTGGAAGGTGGAGGCTAAGCAAGTCAGTTGCATTCTAACTTTCTTTCCAAGATCAGGGATGGACTGTATAGTGATCCTCAAGCAGTAACCCTGATGCAACTTATCAAAGAGGGCAAGGCATGATGATTTTGGGTCCAGGAGGGACTTATCTATACAAAAGGGAATAGAGTTTATGTTCCGCGGGTGGATAAATTACGGCGTGAACTCTTGAAAGAGTGTCACGATTCCCTTTGGGCTGGACATCCGGGCATACATCGAACAATAGCTCTCATGGAGAGGGCCTTTTACTGGCCGAAGAAGGGGACATATGTTGAGGATTATGTTCAAACATGCCTTACTTGCCAACAGGATAAGGTAGAGCAACGGAAGCCGGTGGGGCTTTGGAGCCGCTGCCCGTACCAGAAAGGCCATGGGAGAGCATTTCCTTAGACTTCATATCAAGCTTGCCTGCAGTAGGGGGACTGGGATCGATACTTGTAGTCGTCGATCGGTTTTCAAAATATGCAACATTTATTGCTGCACCCCTACATTGTTCAGCAGAAGAGGCGGCCAAGTCGATAATGAAGAATGTGATGAAGTATTAGGGAATTCCATACAATATCATTAGTGATCGTGATTCTCGGTTCTTGGGACGATTCTGGACCGAGTAATTCAAGCTGTTGGGATCAAAGTTATACTTCTCCACAAGCCTCCACCCCTACACGGATGGTCAAACGGAGAGAATTAACTCACTGTTAGAACAATATCTCCGGCACTATGTAAGTGCAAATCAACGAGATTGGGTGAAACTGTTGGACATAGCTCAATTCTCCTATAACTTGCAGCGGAGCTCTGCGTCCAACAAGAGCCCCTTCGAGATTATCATAACAACAGCCATCGACTCCTCACACATTGGCCATTGGATATACGGGGAGTAGTCCGTCAGCATATCACTTTACAAAAGAATGGCATCGAAATGTAGATATTGCTCAGGCCTACTTGGAGAAGGCGGCCAAGAAGATGAAGAAGTGGGCAGACTTGGGAAGGCGACCTCAAGAATTTAAAGTTGGCGACTTGGTGTTGGTAAAGCTCCAACCAGCATTACTCCAGTTCTTTAGGCACAAAGTGCACAAAGGATTGGTACGCAAGTATGAAGGACTTTTCCCAATCATTAGTCGAGTAGGCAACGTCTCTTACAAGTTGCAACTGCCCGCATAGTTCAAAATTCACCATGTCTTCCATGCAAGCAACTTGAAAGCCTACCATTCTGATCCACAAGATGCCTCATGATACATTTCAACTCGACTACCCCCAATCAGAGCCTCGTACGAAAAGCAGATTAAGACTATCCTGGCGGATCACAAGATTAAGCTACCCAATGGAGTAGAACAGACTGAGTACTTAGTGAAGTGGCAAAAGCTTCCCCGAACAGAAGCCAGTTGGGAGCCAGAGGATGCCCTACGACATAAAGAAGCCTACATCAAAGCTTATCAACAAGCGTCGACAAGTTAGATGGGGGAGAATGTCACGAACGGTCGTTTCTATAAACCGTTCGTCGCTTTTTTGTTGCTTGTACAAATGTTGGGCAGCCTGTTTTGCCTTGGTTTTGAGTGATTTTGCCTAGAAATTGTGAGCAGAAATAGTTTGTCAGGCTACAGAATGATCGCTCGCTGCGTGGAGCTAGAACAGGCCAAAACTGCCCAGTTTTGGGCCATTTTTGCGTGCTACGATGACCAAATTGAGCGGAGCAAAACGTTAACCATCTCAGCCCCTTGGAACCCCCCAGTTGGCACAGGACTGGATGGGGCTTCGGTATAGTAGTCAGGCGTGAGCACTCAAAGAAATTGAAGTGTTTTGCGTCCAACACCCTTGGGAACCATTGTTTGCAGACTTACGATCGTTCTTACAGCCCTCTAAAGTTTTGTTTCTCTCTCTTTCTCTCTTTTTCTACTGCACCCAAGGTGTTCGACGAATTGCGTGTAAGAGTTGCTCTCTTGGCGAGACGTCGGGACTTGTCCGTCCCTTGTTTGCAAAACTAATCAACTTCTCTTTTTGCAGGCCCTTCGGGACCAGCACGAGGTTGCAATTGGGCTGACCCTTTGCGGGCAAATACGCTTCAACGTTTCATGACTTAGGCAATCCCAACTAAGTCCGGAACATTGGCAAAAGATTACTTCGCGGCTTAGGCAATTCCAGCTAAGTCTACAAGTTGTCGCAATGGTGCCACACGGCTTAGGCAAATTCCGCTGTTCGTGACACAACAGTAGTACCGCTAGTGGGCGGCGGTGGTACCATCGTCGCCCTTGTTTTCTAGGTGCTTTCAGCATAGTATACCTCGTACCCTAGATTTTAAGGATTTTTAAGTTTTGGCTCCAAATTTTGAAGCCAAATTGGACCCTAAAAATACCCCAAGTTTTTTCTTGCTTGGGAGAGCAAGAAAGTGGAAGAAAAAGAGGTGAAAATACTAGAAAAATACTCTTAGAATTTGTTGAGAACTTCCCTTGTGTGCTTTAAGTGTAAAGTGAGGTTAAGGGAAGAGTGGAAGATTGTAACGGTTCCTCTCCTGAACTTATAAAATGGAGTGTAAATGTTCTTCTCCTGAGCTTAGGAAAAGAAGAAATATATAGTGGGTTTTGATCTTTACTCGTGAAAGAAGATTATTAGTGGATACCGATAGGCCTCGATGAAGAAGGACTTAGGAAGTGGATGTAGGTCAAGTTGGTGACCGAACCACTATAAACTTGTGAGCCTTTCTTTGCTTGCTTTTTATTTTAGCATTCTGTAGCTAAATCGAGATTCTTCATTCAGTCTTAAGTTTAATCGTTCTCTAACTTGATCTTGATGAAAAACGCTTTTAGTTTTGGTTTTTACCTCAAGTATATTTTTCATACCGAGTACCTTTTGCACTTGCACTAATTTAACCTACTTTTTCGCTCTTTGTGCCAACTCGATCCTAACAGTTGGTATTAGAGCCACGTTACACTCAATTAAATTAACACCCAAGAGAGTTAATGGCTTATTTTGGCATTCACGAGGGTTAATGCATTACACGTCCTCTTATGTTCAATGGGATAAACTACACCTTCTGGAAAACTAGAATGCATATATTTTTTATTTCGTTGGATTTTGATTTATGGAACATCGTCAAAAATGGATTTTAAAAGTCATCCAATCCCATATATGATTGGAATGGTCATAAAAGACATATTTTCATTAAATGCCAAAGCTATATGTTTAATTGGGTTTCTACTTTTGATTTGGCTTTTGATATATGGCATATTTTAGAAGTCACACACGAAAGCACAACTAAATTAAAGAAATAAAAAATAAATGAAATAAAATGCAATGATAAACTTGAAGAACACCTTCTAAAGAATAGGAATGACATTGCCTTGAGAACCAAAGATGAACACCTTCCAAAGAACAAGAAGGACTTAACACTAAGAACAACATATAACTCAACGAGTAAAACCTCAAGTGATGAGGACTGTGAATTTGAACTTATGGTAAAAGAATCAAATAAATTAATAAAATAAATAAAAAATATAAAAATGAACTTAAAATAGATATAACTTCTTGCTATGAATGCAAGAAGTCGAGACACTCCGAAGATAAAGAGCACAACCAAGAAGAAGTAGATGACTATACACTTATGACCATCAACGATGAGGTAATAAACTCATATGAAGCTTCCTTTAGTTTTGATGAATTGTTAAATGCCTTTCATGAACTATTTGATGAAGTTAAGAAGCATAACAAAACTTATAAATTACTTAAGAAGGAACATGCATTACTTGCTAGTAAAATAAAAAACATGCATGAGGCATCAATATCATGCATTTCTTATTCTAAATGTGAGTCATTAGAGGCAATTAAAAAGGAAAATATTATACTATAATAAACTTAGGTAATAAATCTCTAAACATGATCCTTGTCAATAAGGGTCATGTTCATAGGAAAGTAGGTATTGGCTTTGTGGGTAACAATCAACAAAAGCCAACTATTCTTATTAGAGGACCCACGTTACATTCTTCACTCGAGAACAAATGTAATTTTTATGGTGGATGTGGACACTCTGCATATAGATGCCAATTTAGAAAGTATAGCCACATAAGTTGATTTGGTTTCCTAAAGGAACCATAAATAATCAAAAGCCTTTAGTTAAATTAGGTAGAGCTTTTCATGAGGGACCCAAAGTCAAATGGGTACATAAACTAAAATCTCCTTTATTATAGGTTTGTCTCCAAACCAATGCTTGAAATACCAAATGGTATCTTGAAAGTGGATGCTCAAGGCAAATGACTTGAGATCTAACATTCCTTTCAAGCTCACTAGCCTAAACAACGATAACAAGAAAAAATATTAAAATTAAAATTATTGACAATGAATCTTTTGATGGTTCATTGTTATACAATTAATCTTGATTGTTAGAGTATACTAATACAAAAATGAATTAGAATAAATTTTTTTTAGCTATTATTAATAAAAAATATCTACAATAAAATCTATGAAAAGAGAATTTTGATGATGATTGAATATTAGGCTTATATGTTAGTATTGACTAAGTTTTTATTAGCTTGTAAAGGTTGAATGATGATTGATTTTAAATGATAAATGGGTTGTATGTTGACTTTAGATAATATTGATAGTTTGAATGAAAATTATTGGTGCGTGTGTTTAATGATTGATTTGAATGTTAAATTAGATGGATTGATTGATTCCATGTTGACTTGAAATAGGTTGCATATTGTATGATTGAATGTTAGATCATTCTTGAATCGGGGCTTGAAATAAAATAAAAAACTCATGCTTCACTTTCTAGTATTTTATAGAAAATTAAAATTCTTGAAATGAGAATGAAAAGTGCATGATAACTTATTGGACTAAGTCTAAAGAAGGAAATATCATTGGAATTAAAATAAATCGAAGCTTTAGTTTGAAAACATTTTATTATTGGTCTTGATGATTTATTTTGAAATAAAACTTGATTTTTGTTTTAAATGACCATACATGGATTTGGAAGGTGTTCTTCAAATAAATCACATGAATTAAAACAAATAAAAAGAGGAAAGTTTTTCTTGGAAAATTCTTAAGCAAGTTCTCAATAAGAGATAAAGTGATACCATTATTATTAAATCTCTTGAACTACAAAAATGATTTTGATGATTGAAATTTGAATAATATTTTTTTTCCAAGTAAATCATGAACTTTCCCATGATCTTTTGACTTGAAATATCTTTTATATTTATAATATAAACTTTTTATATTTATAATTTTCTTTTAACCATAGAGGAGATTTATGATCTTATGACTTGAGATTTTTATTATGAACAATGATTTTGATAACTTGAAATTTCATATACATGAATCAAGATCTTTTATCTTTTCTCCTATGCAACTTACCATAGAAATAGTTTTATCATGATCTTGACATTTTGAAAATCATAATTTGAGATCTTTATATAAATCACGATCGTTCATTAGGATTCTTTCGTTTATTAAAGAAAATTATCAATATGAATCAAGATCCTTTTTGTTTGATCTCATAAGATTTCTTTTTGACCTAAAAGAAAATTTATCAAATTAAATTATGTCTTTTGGTATTCATTATTTAATACTAATATCCTTTATGACATGATTTATTTGTTCCTTATATTCATGAATGATATACCTTATCACCAAATTGATATTTATTAAATTTATCATAATTTAAAACTTGATATAAAAGAAAAGATTTTGTACCTTTGTATTTTTCACTTCTTTTTTATAATGACTAAGGGGGAGATAAAATTACTATCTTGCAATAGAGTAGAGAATTGGATATGATAAATCTTCCAATATTGAACGAGGAACAATTAAATTAGATATGATAAACAAAGAAGAGAATTAGATATGATAAAATTGCTATCTTCAACAAAATCATTAAATGAGGAATAATTTGCTTAGAAAAAAATTAAAAAATTTAAATTTTTAAATGCATGATTTACAAATTGAGCTTGATTTGCTATCATATTTTTTTGAATTTTTTGATTTTTGCAAATTGAGCTTCTTCCTCTTGATATTTACATGAGATAATCTTTTAAAATACAATGAGTAGCTCTTATATTCCTCTTGGATTTCTCGATTTTTTTTAGCTCACTTTCGAAATGATTCTTTCCTTTTGAAATTGATATTCATAAAAGAGAAAATGTGATTCAAATTTTTTTTATGATGAGATTCATTTTCATCCCCTCTATCAAAAATTATTTCGATTCATCAATCTTTTAAATCCTTGATGAAATGTTTTCAAATGTATTCCCCCTTGATATTTGATTTTTTTTGGGATACTTGATTTTTAAATCTTGAGATGTAGGGAAAGGAGTCGCTCAGAGGAGCGGGCATCTAAGCTTGGCATTCAGAGGAATGACCAACCCTTTGTGCAAGAGGCACCATGAGGACAAGCAAGCGAAGAAGAATGTGTAGCACACAAAGATTGAGATAGTTGAGTTCGAACTACGGCTCTACGTTGGCAACCAAACTTGACGGTGCTCAAGGCAAAGCGGGGCGCTTGGTGAAAGATGAGATCGTGTAAAGTGGGATGTGTTGCGTAACGACCGACATAGTTATGCAAAGCTCGCAGAGGTGAGGGAAATTGCTAACTCGAAGGATTTGACACTCATGCAAGGGCTTGTACACGGATGACAGAGTGTTCGTGGCCATCCCAAGGTGCGATCGAAACTCGACGCCATGGAGCATCAGAACTTTCTCTGCGACATAGAAAGGATACGTCCGTAGGCGGCTGAAATGTGCAATAAGTTCAGCACGTTGCTAGACCCTGTAGGGTATAGTGAGGACTGTATTGGCGAAGGGTCGCAATCTAGCAAGTGCATTTGCGAGGGCAGAACAAGGCACAAGTTGTTCAACAAGACGGAGTAGTCCAAAGGGGATGGTGGTCTCCAAAACTTCTAACGGGAAGTATATAAAGAGGAAAGTTGCTCCAACAAGACAGATATCTAGGAGGGATAAGTCCTAGTTCTCTAGAGGGAGAATCATGTGCAACGAACCACACATATTGAGAAAGAGTTTCTCAAGGTAGTATCTCCATAAAGCTCAACGGACGAGCGAGTGACAAGGAGTCATCGCATGATCTCGAATGAGGTAATGCATTGGTGGATGCATTTCGAGATCAAGTGGGGGAGCAATCCAAGGCAACATCTAAGGCACACTTCGAGTCGATGTGGAAATCGAACTCAATGGAGGGTTGACCTATGGAATGGTGGACGCGAGGGCCACTATCAACTCAATGCAAATCGAGGAGCGGAGCGACTTAGGTGGAACTTGGTGAAGCATTAAAGTCGCATGAAGAGAGTCAACATAGAATATGGAAAATGGAGCGGAGGCACAGAGCTTTCCTTGGATAGAGGTCAAGGGCATGAACTCTTGTAGAGGCAAGAGTGGGATCATGTCATTCCATGGGTTCTTCATTCTGATGGGACGGACTTATCTTGCATGGTGCCAAAGACAAAGGGAGCTACGAGGCACATGTAAGTTACCTCAGAGATGCATTTGACGGAGTAACAAAGGTGATTCAACTTGCAGAGGCAAAGTTGAGATCAGGATACCTTAGCACGGGGCAAGAGGACGCAGAGGTGGGTACTCTTGAAGAATATGCCACTGTGTTGCCATTCGAGTTGTCAGGAACAAGTGGTGTATAACGGAGATTATGATGGTAGGGGATAAAGGCTTAGGATCCAAACAATGGTGCACCAATTCTAGCGAAGTCAGGAGACTTCAGGAGCTACTCGGCGACGGACTGTCCTAGAGCTATGCTTCATCCAGGTGTGACCCAAGAGTGGGTGGACGAAGGTGAATTGCCAAGGGAGCGAACCAAAAATCGGAGATGGTGGAGGCCCTACGATATGTTGGCAGAGGCCACACATGGAGAAGTCATAGTCTGAGTTCATCACACGAGAATCTGTATGCAATAGAGATGTCATCAGGAGGCGACATGGTGCAACGGATCGTGGTGGAATAGTTCGTGGCAATGCAACGCAGGCGATCATGTCCTGTGAGGGACATGATCATGCGGAGGTATGATCAAGAGATACTGGGAGCTCCACTTTGGGGTACGACACAACAAGAAGAAGGGCTATGGATTCAAGAAGTGAATGCCATGGTACCACAGAGGCAGGTCTTCATGTGTGCATCGGAGCTTGCATTGGATGAAAGCCTAGTCATCAGCATATGGGGGCTGTATACCACCGAGGAAGAAGTCCAAGTGTAAGTACCATTGAGTCCCATAGAGGGGGACGTGATCATGTGAATGATTAGGAGTTGCTGGGAGCTCCACTTTGGTGAACAATGCAACAACAAGAAGGGCTGTGGATTCAAGGGGTGAATGCCATGGTACCGCAGAGGCGGGTCTTCTGTGTGTGCACATTGAAGCTTGCATCAGATGAAAGCCTTGGTCATCAACATATGGGGGTCTATGTACCACCAAGGGAGAAGTCAGATTACAAGTACCAGTGAGTCCCATATAGGGGACTTGATTATACAAAGGTATGATCGTAGCGGTTGGAGAGTTAGACTGCTTTAGTGCTCACATTCACTTAAGGGAGCCCGACAAGTCAGAGGACAAGGCCGAGTAAGCGAACGTTGCTACCAAGGAAGCTAAGGAGAATAGAATTGACGCGAGCCCTGCAACAAGATGATGGAGGCTATGCATGAGAGTTGTAGTCTGTCTTTCCATCGACCAAGGAGAACTGCTAGGAGGACACAGTGGTGTTGAAGCAGGTGGTCGAAAGGAGCGAGGAAGTGATGACGAGTCCAGAGGGGCTCAGCTACCCAAAAGCAAAACGTTGGTTAGAAAGGAGGTGGACTTGGAGGAGCACCATAGTGCCATAGAGGCAGATCTACCGATTGCAAAGGAAGAGATGCAGATGCAAGACAACGGATAGTAGGGCTATGGGCTTGGCAGCACCATGGTACTGCAGAGGCAGGACTTCCATGGAGTCATCGATCCCTTGCTCTGATGGAGGGAGAGCATTGATCGTAAAAGTTGCCGAGGAGGTGGAGAATGCAAAGGCAAACTCCAAGTACCAAGACAAGATAGAAGGGCAGAGGCCAAGAAACTTCATAAGATCGATATCGATGAGCTTCTCATCAAGATAGCCAAAAGTGAAGGACTTTGGGTTGATGCAGGAGTGCTCGACCAAGGAACAAAGTAGACAGTACGCGGTACTGTACCTTTTCTACTTAGAGGAGTAGGCGGCAAAGGTGATGGAGAAGACGGTACAATCCCAAAGGCGACCAGATCTATCAAAGACTTACTCCAAATTGGGGGATTCCAAGTTGGGGTAAACTTTTTGCTCTTTTTGGGCAAACCTTCTTGCAATCCAGAAGTTTAATGGCAGTGGGAAGGCGAATCACAGTAGCTAACTCAACGCAAGGAGTGAAAACACTTCTAGAGCTTCAAAAGTGTGAGCAAAGAGCAGGCAAATGTTAGTAACCAGCTCAATGCATAAAGTACAAACTCGAGGAGGCAGACGAAATCGAGTAACCATTGCCTTCTTAACTCAAGAGAATGGGCGAAACTGAGTACCTCAATTCTTTTAACTCGAGGAGGTGAGCGAAGCCAAGTAACCTTACCTTCTCAACTACTAAGAGAATGAGTGAAGTCGAGTATCCCAATTCTCTTACTTATCCATCAGAGGAGCTATGTATAGGTTCAATGACCCTTTAAAGAAAGCTTATGGAAGATAATAGTTGTCAAATCCTCACCATTGGTGATCAGTACTACTGAGAGTAGATTATCCGCTTCATTTCCTAATTGACCAATCAAAAGTGGGAGTGATGCAAACATACTTGAAAGTGATAACTAAACATGGAAGAAGGATTAATGAGCAAACATTGTGGAGGAAGGACATCGAAAACCTTAAAGTCTGCGAGACGATGCTCGTCAAAGTTCCAACAAGCATCCACCCAGTTCAAGCAACATGAGTATACTGCGATACTGGCATATAATAAGGTAAGTTTTTTCCTTTATCAGAAGGATCCGCGAGAACTAACAAGGATCAGCACCACTCAGTCAACCCCACACCAGATTTAGTCATTGGTGAGTTGAAGCAACATGGCGGATCATAGTTCGACTACTCAACAATAGCGACAAAGAGTGGTTGGGAGCCAAAGCGGCGTGTTGCAGCCAAAGCAGAAGATTGAAGATTCAACAAAATGCGAGGAGATGTAGCGTCTATAATGGTTTTGACGAGGACGTCGAATAAATAAGTGGGGGAGAATGTCATGGACAAAAATATAAATAAGGTGTTTGATGAAATGCTCATGTTTGTCCGTGTCCTTCGGTTTGTGTATATACCTTGTACAACAAGTAGCAGGCTTGTAGTAGGCTTAGCAGCCATAGTTTGGTTTGCTTTGTGGCCGATTTTGGCTTGTAAATATGAATGTGTCTTGTAAGCACTTGTGGGGACTTCAGTCTGTAATGGACCATTATCCTTTGTGTGTAACCTCTCTGATTTTATAATGTCCGTGGGTGTAATTTGTATCTGGCTTTATAAAGTGTTTGCTTGAGCAGTTGCTTATGGATCTCGATGTAATTACTTCTTCTAGCCCGTTTTCTCTTTTGTAAGTCTAAGGGACCTTAGGAGATCTCGGGGAAGGCTGACCTTTACGGACGGACACGCATGGGTGCCGCACGGCTTAGGTAAATTCAGCTAAGCCTGTGACATTGTGGTTCCCTTCCTTTCCTTCTATTTTATTTATAAATGGGAGAAAGCAATTTGATAAGAAATGGATTAAACTCTATTCTTATTCTTCTTCTTATTTTACTAAGGGGGAGAAATGGACTAAATTCTTTTTTCATATACTAAATATTGTGATAAATGTTTAATAATGTTCAAACATAAGTTGAGCATTTCTCCTTTTTGTTGATGACAAAAGGGGAGAAATGACATAATTGATAACATAAGAAATGTTTTGAGATCTGAAATTTTTATGTGATACCAAGAAGATGCATTTTATATCATGATTGATGACATGTTTATCATGTAAAACATATTTTTGGTTAAAATTATTTATCATGTGATATCAATAAGACAAATGCTTCAAAAATTTTATCATGTATGCTATCATGAATGGTTAAATTATGAAAATTTCAATATTGTCAAAATGCTATACATGAATTTAAAAGTAATGGGTTCTTTTGAATTCAAGTTTGCTCTATTTATCCTATGACATATAAATAGGGGGAGTTAAGGCTAACTCCGTATTATCATCATAAAAAAGGGAGAGATTACTGAATCTCAAATTTTGATAATAACATCAATTGATGGATTTTATGATTTAACTTATGTGCCAGAGATGAGTAATATAGGATCAACTACGACAATGAAAAGATAATACAATCTAATATTGGGGTCAGAGTCAAGTTTGGGCATCGGGTCGAGGTTTGGATGATGTAGTGGGAACTCGTTGGGAGATCGTCAGAAGCTCGCTGAAGGTGATCGGGGGCTTGCCGGGAGTTCACTGGGAGGTCACTGAAGGTGATCAGGAGCTTGTCGAAGGTGATCGTGAGCTTGTCGAAGGTGATTGGAAGCTTGTCGTGAATGCACCAGGAGTTTGCCGGAAGATGATCGCGAGACTCGTTGGGAATTCGTCGGAGGATACTAGGAAGTTTGCCGAGAGTTTGTAAGATCAATTGATGTGTTGGACAACAAGAATGATTGTAATATTGCCTTAGTATATCATAGTTAGCATCATGTGTTTTGAGTCTTAATTGAGTTAGATTTAGAGAAATATAAATCAACTCAATGAGAGGCAACCGGGTCCACTTTGGGTTGGATTTGAGCTTAGGTTGAACTTATTTTGTTGACCTGGAAAGGGGTCAACAAGAGGTACGAGCCCAGTTTAAAAAAGGACACAAAGTATCATTTTTGGGATATCCAAACAGTAGTACCATCGGTGGGCGGTGATGGTACCCCTATTTTCTGGGTGCTTTCGACAGTAGTGCCGCTCGTACCTTAGATTTCAAGGATTTTTGAGTTTTAGCTCCAAATTTTGAAGCCAAATTGGGCTATATAAATATCCTAAGTTTTCTTGCTTGGGATAGCAAGAAAGTAGAAGAAAAAGAGGTGAGAATACTGGAAAAATACTTTTAGAATTTGTTGAGAACTTTACTTGTGTGTTTCAAGTGCAAAATGAGGTTAAGGGAAGAGTGGAACATTGTAATGGTTCCTCTCTTGAACCTATGAAAGGGAGAGTGTATAGATTCTTCTCCTTAGCCTAGGAAAAGGAGAAAGGTGTAAAAGATTTTGATCTTCACCCATAGAAGAAGATCATTAGTGGACATTGACGGACCTTGACGAAGGAGGACCGGGAAGTGGACGTAGGTCAAGTTGGTGACGAAACCACTATAAACTTATGAGCTTTCTTTACTTGCTTTTTATTTTAGTATTCCATAGCTAAATCGAGATTCTTCATTCGGTCCTAAGTTTAATCCCTCTCTAACTTGATCTTAACGAAAAATACATTTAGTTTCAATTTTTACTTTAAGTATATTTTTCAAATCGAGCACTTTTTGCACTTGCACTAATTCACATCCCCCTCCTCTTAGTACCAACTCGATCCTAATAGGTGGTACTATCACCGAATAGACCTAGAATACTAGGCTCTGGCGGGTACCATAACTGAACTAGGTGGTACCACTGCCGAACTAAGTGGTATCATCGTTGAAAACTATGGAAAAGCACAAAATTGTGCTTTACGTAGCCTTGGCGGTACCATCACCTAGACCTGGCAGTACCACCGCCCAGGTCATTGGATTGGCCTTTCATCAGGCTCAATTCAACCTTGGTTCAAGCTCAATGGGCCCAAATTAAGTTGGTATAGTTTCAGCCTAATACCAGCTTAATTTGACTCTAAATGACCACGATCAAGACCTAACCATTGAATCACATATCTAGCACAATCAAGAAGCAATAAGCACGTTTCCAGCTTTCCAACATGTCATCTGATCATTCGGCACTTTGTCTGAACCTTCGAGGCATCGTCCTTTCCTTTGGTGTATTGCCCGATCCATCGAAATGTTGACTTTCCGTGACATCTGATCTTTTGGCACAATACTCGATCCTTCCAGCCTAATGCCAGAACTCATGGCGCGAAGTCCATCCTTCGGCACGTCGACCAATCCTTCGGCCCGACGTCCAATCTCTGACATGATACTCCGTCGACCCAACGTTTGATTCTCCTGCTTCAACAATTTACCATGTGATGGTTCGTGTCTGTGATCGAAGTCTTTTCTGTGTCACTTATCTTGAAAGTCTATTAGTCAATAATTTCATCAATTGATTTCATCAATAAAATTCGAGATTCAACAATTTCTTCCTTTTTGATAATGACAGAATTTTAACTATACTCCCCCTATCTGTATGTCATAATGAACTTTGAATTTTCAAAGAAACATAATAACCTTTCAATTATTTGAATTCAAGTCAAAATAATTTTAATCATAAATCATAACAACTTTTCATAGTGATTATTTAAAAAATCATATGCATAATTTCACATCATGTCCATATATCTCAAATAAGTTGATGTCATCATAATACAACATGTATATGAGTGCTACGCCATTAAAAAATTATCATTACTTCTCCCTCTTTATCATCAATAAAAAGAGGGAAAAAAAAGAGTAAGCCACTACTTTTCTCTCCTCTTTTGTCATTATCAAAAGGAAAAGAATGATATCATTTCATCATGATGCTACTTTTTTGTTTATATCAATGTGCCAATGAATGATATTAATATAAAGAAATCATATGATATAAATCTCACATCATCATATATATTTGAAATCAAGATAATTATTAACGAAATAAATCTCCTCTTTAGTAAAAGGAAAGAAGAACTATAGGAGAATAAATAGTAAAAGATCTTAATTTATATAAAATAAATCTCAAGTATCGAGAAGTCAAGATCATGATTTATTTGAATAAATTTAATTCTTAATAAATAGCAAAAAAGGATTATAGGAGAACAAATAGTAAAGTATCTTGATACATATAAAATAAATCTCAAGTTAAATATCGAGAAATATAAAATAAATCTCAAGTTAAATATCGAGAAGTCAAGATCATGATTTATTTGAATAAATCTTCTTCTTAATAAATAGCCAAAAAGGATTACAGAAGAACAAATAGTAAAAGATCTCAATTCATATAAAATAAATCTCAAGTTAAATATTGAGAAGTCAAGATTATGATTTGTTTGAATAAATCTTCTTCTTAATAACTAGAAAAAAAAGATTATAGAATAGTAAAAGATCTTGATTTATATAAATAAATCTCCAATTAAATATAGAGAAATCAATATCACGATTTGTTTGAATAAATCTCATTCTCAATAAATAGCAAAAGGTGTCATAGGAGAATAATTAGTAAAATGTCATGATTCATATGAGATAGATCTTAAGTCAGGATTATCAAGAAGTCAAGTGAAAGATCATGATTTTTTTAGAAAAAATATAATCAAATTCAAAATCATCATCAAAATCATTTTTCTTACCTTTGGAAAATTCATTGAAAATAATATGGATAGAAAATAACTAAACTCTTTAGTTCTAATTTGTGAGATTATTTTTATACTTCTATGTCTTAATCTCTTATGCTAAGGCAATACATCATCATTTAAAATAAAAAAATAAGTTTCATCATGAAAATCATCAAGTGTTATGATTAATTGGTACTAAGAAAGGGGTCGGGGGTAGGGTGAATTAGTGCAAATGTAAAAAAGTATTATTTAAGAAAAACTTTTTGTTTGGAGCAAAACTGATAATTGGAAGCATTTCATTAAGTAAGTGAGCAATAAACTTCTTGAATGAAGCTAAGTTATGATCATGCTAAATAAAAGCTCCGTATAAGAACATGCGTAATCAAAATGGCAAAGTAAAGAGATGCTCACAAATTTATAGTGGTTCGGCTACAATCTTGGCCTACGCTTCCAAAGTACTCTTCGTCGAGGTCCATCGGAGTCCACTACCAATCTTCTTTGGGTGAAGACCAAACCTTACACTTCCCACTCTCCTTTTCCCAAGCTCATGAGAGGAACCTTACAAACTCACAAGAGAGACTTTACAAGAATTATAATTCTTTCCCTCACTCCCTTGTCCCTTCCCTTTTCCTTACAATTTTAGCATACAATTTTTTCATAGAATTTCTAGCCCAATGTGTTGTTCTAAATGTAAAAAATCTTGAGGTATTTATATATCCCAATTGGCTTCAGAAATAGAGCTAAAATTCAAATGTATCAAAAAAATTTGGGTACGGGCGGTACAACCTCTGGTGGTGATGGTACAATCATCGACGATGATGGTATAATCGTCGAAAGGTGCCAAAAAAATTGGGAGGCGGTAGTACAACTGATGGGAATCTAAAAAAAATGATTTTCTCCACTTTTCCAATCTCAACTTGTACCTTCAGTTGACCCCTTTCTAGGTCAACCAATTGAGCTCAACCTGACCTCAATCTAATCCCAAATGTGGACCCAGTTTGCCTCATTTGAGTTAATTTGGATTCCTTCCGAATATAACTCAAGTATAACTCAAACCCAAACCAATGCTAACTATGAGTAATCAATTACAAATAATGTGACCATCAAGTCCAACAAGACCCTCCTAACTCCCGGCAAGCTTTTTGGGCAACCCTCGATGATCTTTTGATGAGTCTCTTGGTCTTCTTCCAGTGAACTCCCGACGCCATCCTGGAAAGCTCCTGATCACCTTCGATAAGCTCTCGACGAACTCCCAACATGTTTCCGATACCTTCGACAAGCTTTTGATGAACTCCCGGTAAGCCTCCGATCCCTTCGGCGAGCTCCCGACAAGCTTCCGATACGTTCGGCAAGCTTCCAACGAGTCTCTCGGCGAGTTTTCACTGCATCGTCTGAACCCCGGCCCGATGCTCGGGACTTGACTCTAGCCCCAACATCTAATTGTAATTCTCTCTCTGTCGTAGTTAATCCTGTATCAATCATCTCTAACACACATGTTAGTTAATACCCCATCAATTAATTTCATCATCAAAATCCAAGATTCAATAATAATGTCCCCCTTTTTGATGATCATAATCAATTGATGACGAGAGTTAAACCTTACTCCCCCTAAATCCATGCCATAATTCAAATAATGAAAAAAAGCTTAAATTCAAGAGAACCAAATACTCTTGAATTCAATTATCATATCATCCATTCAAATATTGAAATGATATACCATAAATTTCAAAATAATCAAATCATACAAGATACATTATATTTATCTCAACCAATCATGAATCATCAAATTTTCAAGGATATTCTAAAAATTTAATGTAAAATTTTCTTCTTTCAAAAATCATCATGATATAACATTAATGTCAACCAACAAATATCAAAAATCATGCATCAGTGATACAATGATTTTAAAAATCTCCTAATTCAAGAAGAGATGCTATTCTCTTCCTCTTTGTCTTATATGTATCATTTTTCATACTATTTCTTCCCCTTTGTCAAATGTATTATTTTTTATACTATTTCTTCCCCTTTATCATATATGTATCATTTTTCATATTTATGTCATCAATTTGCTATTTCTCCCCTTTTGTCATCATAAAAAAGAGATGGAGTAATGAGCAAGTAATTTTATGATACATAAAGTCATCATGTGTCAAAATTGTCATATTTTCACAAAATAAATATTGATCAAATATTTGGTATTTTATTGCTTCCCCTTAGTAAAATAGGATAAAAACATAATTTTCTCATGAAAATTTTTCTTTCCCTTTTTGTAAATAAGAAAGAAAAAGAAATGAAAGGGGGGGGGGGGGGGGGGGGGGGGGGGGGGGGGGGGGGGGGGTGTCAAAGATCAAAAATTAAAAAAAAGGTACATTTATAAAAAAATTAATATAAAAAACTCATATCAAGCATCATAGAAGTTTATGTTATATATTTTTTTATAGATACTCATCATGAATTGAAATGATCTTTGATAAATAATACAAAAGAGAGCTTATATCAAGCATCATAAAAGTTCTCATCATATATTCTTCTTTTGTAAACATTCATCAAGATTCATAAAACAAGAATAATCTTTAAAAATATCTCATCACAGAAATTTCTATCTCATTCTTATGTTTATTTTAACAAGAGTTATTTAAAAAGTGAACTAAAAAATCTAAGAAGAATTAAGAGCGACTCTTGCATTTAAATTATGTGAACTTCAAACACAAATAATAAATCATGTTTTTGAAGATCATCTTCTTGTAAATTTTCTTCCCCTTTTTGTAAACATGAAAGTAGAAACTAGGAAAGGGAGTGAAAGACATCATATCACAAAAATACTCAATTTTATAGATGTAAAATCTGAAAAAAAAAAATCAAGAGCTACTCATGCAATTTAATTCATCTTATGCAAATTTCTAGCAAGGTAGCAAATCAAGAAAATCATGCATTTTGCATGAAATCCAAAGAGAAATGTGATGGTAAATCAAGCTTAATTAATTAAGCATTTCACATGTATTTTAAAATTCTAAATTTTCTTCTTAGCAAATTGTTCCTCATTTATCGCTATAAGATTCATCATATCAATTTTCTTCTAATCATATTGATAATTCTATCTCCCCTTTGTTATTTTCAAAAAGAAATATGATTGTTTAATTTTTCTTTTGCATTCATGTTCTAAATATGACTATGAGTACAAAAGAATCATGTCATTAAAAATGAAAAATTAAACCATAAGTATACAATAATACAAATAAGTCTTAGGAGATTAAATAATCTTAATTCATCCAAGATAAATCTTAAGACATATAATTCATTTAGATAATTCTTCTTAATAAAACGAAAGAATGATCTTGATAAAAAGTTCTTATAATTGTCAAGATCATAAATCTCTTTTTTATTTAAAGTAAAAATTATAGAGATCAAGCATGATTCCCATAAATGATAAGTAATAAATCAAAGGAATGTTCATGATAAGACAAATCTCATATAATTTTCAACTTATCACAAATTTAAGAAATATTAATTTTGATGATAAGTTATACTAAGAAGGAAGTCATAAGTAATCATGTCATGAAGGATGTTATTATCAAATATAAGGATTTATTTTAACAAATATCTTCTTAAATGAGATTCAAAGCTTTAGAAATCTTAGGAGATCAAAGAAGAGTCTTCATTCATAAAAATATCAAATTATAAATATCAAAATCATGAGTAGATTGCAAGGAAGAAAAAAATGAAAGATCTTGATTTATATATTTGAAACTTCAAGTTGTCAAGAATATGATTCATAAGAAGATTTTCAAATTATGGTCCGAAGAGACAAATTATGATTTATTTATATAATTCTCTTTAAACAAACTTGATTTATATAATGATTTCAAGTTTCTAATTTTCAAGATGTTAAGATCATGATAACAACTTATTCAAGTTTGAATTTTCAAATTATCAAAATCTAGAGTAAAAATATTATGAATAGATTCATTAATCTCTTATTGAAATCTCAATAAGATAGAGATTGAGAAATTTTTAGAAGAAATCATCACGAATATTACAATAAGATATTTTCAAACAAGATCTTTAGCTTATTTTTAATACAGTAATGTTTCTTTGTTAAATAAGTCTAACTCTTTAGACTTTAGTGAAAGAGTTGTTATGCACTTTTCATGTGCATTTCAAATATATATATTTTAAAAGCACTAAAAGAAGAAATATGGAAATTTTTATTTCAAGTTTCAATTCAAGAACCATCATCCAATCATAACCCATTTTAACATACAAATATCATTCTAACATTTAAATCAATCATTCCACAAACTTAGTCAATAATAGTATAATATTTGAATCATCAAATTATTTTTGTAATTTAGGAGATTCAACAATAATGATATCATTTTATCTCTTATTGAAGGATTGATAGGATAAAAATATTTTTAGGAAAAATTATCCTCCTTTTTAGTTGTTTCATATGATTTGTTTCAAGAATGCTTTTCAAATTAATGAATTATCGTTTAAGACTAAAAATCAAATTTCATTCTAGAAGGAATCATCAAGGTCATTACTATAATACATCAAAATAATAAAACATCGTCAAAGAGAAAATTCAACCTATCTCAGTTCGAATGAGTCTAACTCTTTACATAGAGTGCAAGGAGTTGAAAAACTCATTTCTAAATTTTTATTTATTTTATGTTCAAATTCAAGAATAATCTATCATTGAACAACACACATTTAATCTCAACATACAACTATTCAACTATTTAAATCATTCAACAATTTTATAAGCTAACTTAGTCAAAAACACCATAATATTTAAGTCATTTAACAATAGCCTTTGCATCAACAAATATCCAAGGTAATAATTTTGAATCTATCATTCAATCATTATCAAAATATCATTTTCATAAATTTTAATATAATTTTTTTATTAATAATAACTAAGGTTCTTTAGTTCTAGTTTTAGTATGCTCTAGCTATGCATCATCAAGATTAACTTTATAACGATGAATCATCTAAAGATTCATTACCTATAATTTTATTTTCAATAATTTTTCTTGTTATTTACTTAGGCTAGTGACCTTAAAATATTGTTAGATCTCAAATCATGTGCCTTGAGCATCCACTTCTAAAATATTATTTAATGCTCCTAGCCCTTTTAGGAGACAACTTTATAATATGAGAGATTTTGATTTAGGTACACATTTGAGTTTGGGTCCCTCATGAAATGTTCTTCCCTTTTTCTCTAATGGCTTGAGGTCGTTTATGGTTCCTTTAGAAACTCAAATTAATTTATATAGACTATATTCTTTGAATGAATATTTGTAGGCTTTATGTCCTAATTTATCACAAAAGTTGCACTTAATTTTTGGTGGTAAGTTTAGAGTGGGTCCTTTGACGAAAATAGTTGGCTTTTATTGAATGTTGTCAATAAAGCTTATATTTTTTCCTATTAATATGACCCTTATTTGCAAGGATCATGTTTATAGATTTATTCCCTATTTCATATTTTTCTACAGTTTGTTTTAACATGATATTTTCCTTTTTAGCTTCTTCTAACGTATCACATTTAGAGCAAGAATTGTATGACGGTGATGCATCATGCATTTATTCAAATTTACTAACTAAATAATCATGATTTTTCTTAAGTAATTTATAAGACTTAATAATTTTTTTAAACTCATCATAAAGCTCATGAAAAGAACTTAATAACTCATTAAAAGTAAAAGAACTTTTAGGTAGGTTACTTACCTCATCGTGGTTGGCCATGAGCGTAAAATTCTCCTCTTCTTGGTTGTGCTCTTCATCTTTAGAGCGTCTCGGCTTCTTGCATTCATAGCAAGAGGTTTTGTCTAATTTAAGTTCATTTTTATGATTTTTATTTATTAACTTATCTGATTTATTTCTCAAAGGTTTAAAGTTCTCATTACTCAAGATTTCACTTGATGAATCATATTTTCTTCTCAGTTCAAATTCCTTCATATTCTTTGGAAGGTGTTCTTGGGTTCTCAATGTCAAATCCTTCCTATTCTTTGGAAGGTATTTTTCTTATTCATTTTTGTAAGATATTTCATTTAATGATTCATTTAGATTAAGTGTGATTTTATGTGTCAATTCTAATGTATGCCAAATCTCAAAAGCCGAATCACAAGAGGAAATCTGATCAAATTTATTCTTATCAATTACATAAAATAAGGCATTCATTGCATTTGCATTTAACAAAAAATTCTTCCTTTCCAAATCATTTCATTCGTTCATCGGTTTGAAAGATTTTTCAAAACCATTCTCTACAATGTGCTATAAATCAAAATCCATAGAAATCAAGAATATATGCATCCTCGTTGGGAGGACGTGAAATAGAATGTCCTTCATTCATGCCAACCAAAGCTATTTACTCAAGTGGGTGTTAATCCAATAAGTAAGACCTTGCTTTGATACCAATTATTAAGATCATTTAGAATGGGGGGGGGGGGGGGGGGGTTGTGGGGTGTGAATTAGTACAAGTGTAAAAAATATGGTTTAAGGAAAACTTTTCATTTGGAGCAAAATCATAAATCAGAAGAGTTTCGTTGAGTAAGTGAGCAATAAGCTAAGTTATGATCATACTAAAGGAAAGCTCCGTATAAAAGCATGCATAAGTAAAGAGATGCTCATAGATTTATAGTGGTTCGACCACAATCTTGGCCTACGTCCACTTCCCAAGTCCTCGTCCAGGTCCATCGGAGTCCACTACCAATCTTCTTTGGATGAAGACCAAACCCTTACACTTTCCACTCTCCTTTTCCCAGGCTTAGGAGAGGAAACTTACAAAATCATACATGAGATTTTATAAGAATTACAATTCTTTCCCTCACTCCATGCCCCTTTTCTTTTTCTTACAATTTTAGTACATAATTTTTTCACAGAATTTCTAGCCCAATATGTTGTGCTAAATGCAAGAAATCTTGGGCTATTGATAGACCCCAATTGGCTTTAGAAATGGAGCTAAAATTCAAACGTATCTGGAAAATCCGGGTATGGGTGGTACAACCGCCGGCACCGATGGTACAACCATTGAAAGGTGCTTAGAAAACTAGGTGATGACGGTACAACCGCCGACCTGGGTGGTACAACCATCGACCTAGGCGTTACAACCGCTGCCCACTGACGGTACAACCGTCTAAAATCTTGGAAAAGTGATTCCCTCCACTTTTTCAATCCTGATTTATACCTTCAGTTGACCCCTTTCTACGTCAACCAATTAAGCTCAACCTGAGCTCAATCCAATCCTAAATGTGGACCCGATCTGCATCACTTGAATTAATTTGGATTTCATTCAAATCTAACTCAAGTAGAACTCAAACTCAAACCGATGCTAACTATGACTAATTAATTATAACAAATATGACCATCAAGTCCAACAAGACCCTCCTGACTCTTGACAAGCTTTTTGATAACCCCCGACGATCTTCCGACAAGTCTCTTGGTTTTCTTCCAGTGAACTCCTGATGCCATACTAGCAAGCTCCTGATCACCTTTGGCAAGCTCCCAACAAACTCCCAGCAAGCTTCCTATACCTTCGGCAAGCTTCTGGCGAACTCCCGGCAAGCCTCTGATCCTTTCGACGAGCTCTCGACAAGCTTCTAATACCTTCGGCAAACTTCCGGCGAGTCTCTCGATGAGTTCCCATTGTATCATCTGAACCTCAACCGGATGCTCGGACTTGACTCTGGCTCAACATTTGATTGTAATTCTCTCTCTATCATAGTTAATCCAGCATCAATCATCTCTAACACAATGTTAGATCAACAACCCATCAATTGATTTCATCATCAAAATCTGAGATTCAACATCAAAATCAATAGCATAAACATTATTGCTCCTTAAGGCAATCATAGATTTATTCTTATGTGGTATATCATTAGATTCAAATTTAATACAATATCCTTTGTCATATAATTAACTAATACTTAATGAGTTATGTTTCAAATCATCTATTAAATGAGCATATTTAATCATAAGATTCAATTTGTTCTTATTTTAAATTTTTTTAAAATTTGTTATAATAACATATTTTCTTTTTTTATAAAGTGAATCTAACTCTTCCTATTTAGTGTAAAATGTTAACATACAATTGACATGCTTATTTTTTAATTTATCAAATTCATTAGAGAGAGATACATGATCCCTTTTTTTTTAGCAATTTATATTTCTTACTAACCTTTTTCATCAAATAAATTATAAAATTCATAAGCAATTCATCATAACAAAATGATATTTCGGGTGAGTCACATACCTCATCACTGAAGGCCATTAATGTGTAGTATGTCACTTCATCTTTGTTGATTGACTTTTCGTCATCTGATGCACTTGAATCATCTTAAATTACCTTGAAAGCTTTATTCTTATTTTGGGTCGGCAATTTCTTCTTCATTTGTGGACACTCATTTTTGAGGTGCTCTAGCTTCTTGTATTCGTAGCATATTATAATATCCTTTTTAGATTCATTTTTATTCTTATGATCTTTGTTCCTTTTCATGAATTTTTTAAGTCTTATTGTTAAAAGTGTAATGTCATTATCGTCATCACTTGATCTTTCACTCGAGGATTCTTCTTTGGTTCTCAGTGCAATATCCCTCCTATTCTCTGACAGGTTTTCCTCTTGTTCATTATGTACTTTACAAGTCATTTCATAGGTCATTATAGACCCTGTGAATTCTTCAATAGGATAATTGTTTAAGTCTTTTGCCTCTTAGATAACTATTACTTTTGGATTCCAACATTTAGGAAGAGATTTAAAATTTTATTTACTAGTTAAAGGTTAGTATAATATTTACAAAGAGCTTTCAAACTATCGACAACATTCGTAAAACGAGTGTATATGTCATCAACGGTTAAACTTGCCTTCATTTTAAATAATTCATAACTATGTACTAAGAGATTGATTTTTTACTATTTTACTCTACTTGTGCCTTCATGAGCAACTTATAGTGTGTGCCAAATGTCATGTACAGTGTCACAAGTATACACACGATTAAACTAATTTTTATCTAAAACATAAAATAAAGCGTTCATAACTTTAGCGTTAAAAAAAATGTTCTTTTTAAAATTATTCCATTCATTTATTGAATTGGAAGATTTTTGAAAACTATTTTCAATGACATTCCACAAATTGAAATCCAAAGAAACCAAAAAAATTCTTATTCATATTTTTTAGTAAGTGTAGTCTATCCTATTGAACATAGGAGGACACGTGATAGAGTGACCCTCGTGATTGTCAGAAAAGGTTATTAAAACTCATTTGGGTGTTAAACCAACTGAGAGAACTTGGCTCTGATACTAACTATTAGGACCGTATTGCTATTGAGAGGGGGAGTGAATAAGTGCTTATTAGAAAAAGACCCGATTCGAATTCGTTCGAACAAGAATATGAATCCAAAATCCATTTAACTTAAAATGTGAGTAAAGTAGTGAGTAAAGTAAATAAGTAAGCAAATGATAAGTAAAAGCAAGAAGGAAATACAAACTAACTTATAGTGGTTCAGTCGTCCCGACCTATGTCCACTCTGGATTCCTCTTCTCTCAGGGCCATCGGCTTTCACTATCGATTTTCTTTCCAACGGGCGAAGATCAACTACTCTTATAATCCTTTATCCTTTTACCAGGCTCAGGAGAGAACCTTTACAAACTCTTTCTCATGAGATCTCAAACCTCCTTAGAATAAATACTAAACTCAAGGAGGAATAGACTAAAACACTAAGAGTTTACAACACTTTTAGCTCAAGAATGCTATCACTTTTGCTCCCCTTTTTTCACACTCATTTGTGCTCTTTCGTTACTTCAGCAAGAAAGAATGGGTGACGTATTTATACATCCTCAGTGACTTTAAAGTTAGAACCAAAATTTTAAATCCTCAGATTTTTGGGGTCCTGGTGGTACTACCACTGTCACTGAGCGGTACTATCATTATACAGAGCCTGGAATACTGGGCTATAGTGGTATTGCCACCGAACTAGGTGGTACCACCATTGAAAATTATGGAAAAGCATAAAATTATGCTTTTCATAGCTTGGGTGATACCACCATTTGGACCTGTCGGTATTGCCACCTATGTCATTTCCAGGTCATTGAATTGACCTTTATTAGGCCTAATTTTGTTGAATCTTGTATTTTGATGATGAAATCAATTGATGGATTTATGATATAACATGTGTGTTAGAGATAAGTGATGCTGGATTAACTACGATTATGAAAGGTAATATAATATTATGTCATGGTTTGGACGATGTAGTGGGAGCTCACCGGGAGTTCGCTGGAAGATGTTCAAAAGCTCGCCGAGAGTTCGTCGGAGGAATGCCCGAAAGTTCATTGGGAGTTCAGAAGATCGATTGACATGTTGGACAACAAGAATGATTGTAATTATTTGTTATAGTGTGTCGTAGTTAGCATCATGCTTTGAGTCCTAATTTGAGTTAGGTTTGGTGAAATCCAACTAACTCAATTAGAAGCTAATCGGGTCCACTTTAGGTTAGATTTGAGCTCATGATAGAGCTTATTTCGTTGACCTAGAAAGGGATCAATATAAGATATGACTTAGGTATAAAATAGTATAGGAAAGTACTATTTTTGAGCTACCCGGTGGTAGTACCGTCGGTGGGCAATGGTGGTACTGCAGTCACCTAGAATCTCTGGGCACTTTGGTGGTAGTACCGTCCATACCCAAATTTTGGCTCTAATTTTTGAAGCCAATTGGAGTCTATAAATACCCTAAGTATTCTTGTATGGAAAGTGCAAGAAAAGTGATTGAAATCTTGGGTAAAATTCTATAAAAATTGAGAACTTCCTTGTGTGCTTCAAGTGTAAAATGAGTTTAAAGGAAGAGTAAAAGATTGTAAAGGTTCATCTCTTAAACCTATGAAAAGGAGAGAAATATAAAGGGGTGTTTTATTTTCGCTTATGAAAGAAGATCATTAGTGGACATTGATAGACCTCGACGAAGGAGGACTCGGGAAGTAGATGTAGGTCATGTTTTTGTTCGAACCACTATAAATTATGTGACTACTTCTCTTTCATCTCTCTTTAAGTTTGATATTAACCTTAGTTGCTATTATCTAATTCTGAGAAAAGCATGAACATCTCCTTTCGGCTTTGTTTTAAATCGCTTCCGGTTTTGATTTTACTTCAAGCAGTATTATTTAAATTGAGTTTTTTAGCTCTTGCACTAATTCTCCCCCCTCCTCTTAGTGCCAACTCGTTCCTAATAGTTGGTATCAGATCATTTGAATTAACACCCAAGCGAGTTAATGACTTCTTTTGGCATTAATAAAGGACACTCTATCACACATAATCCTATGTTTAATGGGACGAACTACACATATTGGAAAATTAGAATGCAGATTTTCTTGATTTTGATGGATTGTGAATTATGAAATATTATTGAAAATAGATTTCAAAAGTCATCCAATCCTATAAATGATTGGAATGATAATGAAAAAAAGATGTTTTACTTAAATGCCAAAGCTATGAATGCTTTGTTTTGCGCTTTAGATAAAAATAAATTAAATTGGGTTTCTACTTGTGATTTGATTTTTAATATATGGCACACCTTAGAAGTCACACCCAAAGGCACAAGTGAGTAAATGAATAGAAAATAAATCTTCTTGTACATAATTTTGAATTGTTTAAAATGAGACCAAGTGAGACTATTGGTGACATGTTTACCTGCTTTACGGATGTCATCAATAGTTTAAAATCTCTTGTTAAAGTTAATTCTAATCTTAAACTTGTTAATAAAATTTTGAGATCTTTACCTAAAAGTTGGGACCCGAAAGTAACAGCTATACAAGAGATCAAAGAATTGAACAACTTACCTCTCGAAGAACTAATTGGGTGTCTAATGACTTATGAAATGAGTTGTAAAGCAAATGATGAACTTGAAGAATACCTTCCAAAGAATAGAAAGTAAATTGCATTGAGAACCAAAGATGAACACATTCCAAAGAACATAAAGGATATAGCACTAAGAATAATAGATGACTTATCGAGTGAAACCTCGAGTAATAAGGACAATGATATTGTAATTTTAACAAGAAAACTCAAAAAAATTATGAAAAAGAACAAATACCATAGAAATATAAGTGAACCAAAAAAGGACATATAATCTGTTATGAATGTAAAAAGCCAGGACATTTCAAAAGTGAGTGATCACAGTTGAAGAAAAAGTTACCAAACTAGAAGAATGCCTTCTCAGCAACATCAGATGATTCATGCTCGACAGATGATGAAGATCATAACAATGAAGAAGTTGCTAACTACACACTCATGGCCATCCATGATGAGATAAGTGACTCTTCCGACATCTCCTTTACTTTTGATGAGTTGTTAAATGCCTTTTATGAACTATTGAATAAATTTAAGAAGCTTAACAAAACTTATAAATTACTTAAGAAGGAACATGCATTACTTGCTAGTAAACTTGGAAACATACATGAAGCATCAACATCATACATTTATTGTTCTAAATGTTAGTCATTAGAGGTAATTAAAAAAAAATGTCATACTATAACAAACATCAGAAAAGTTTAAAATAGACAATAAATCTCTAAACATGATACTTGCTAATAAGGGTCATGTTCATAGGAAAGAAGGTATTGGCTTTGTGGGTAACACTCAACAAAAGCCAACTATCTTCGTTAGAGGACCTACATTACTTTTTACTCGAAATCAAATATAATTTTTATGGTAGTCTTGGATATTTTGCCTATAGATGCTCATTTAAAAGGCATAGTCCACACAAGTTAGTTTAGGTCCTAAAAGAACTATAAATAACTCAATGCCATTAGTAAAATTAGGAAGAGATTTTAATGAGAAACCCAAAGTCAAATGGATACCTAAACCAAAACCCCATTTCTTGTAGGTATGTCTCTAAACAAAGGTTAGAAGCATAAAATGGTATCTTGATAGTAGATACTCAAGGCACATGATCAGAGATCCAACTCATTTCTCAAAGCTCACTAGCCTAAATGAAGGATTTATCACATTCGGAGACAACAACAAGGAAAAAATTATTGAGAAATGAACCATAGGTAACAAATCAGACCCCGTGATTGAAGATATGTTATTAGTTGATGGTTTTAAACATAATCTACTAAGCATTAGCTAATTGTGTGATAAAGAATACATTATTAAATTTGAATCTAATGCTTATATAATTGAAATACCACACAAAAATTATTAATGCGTACACTATTGACATTAATAATTTTTGTGATGAAATGTGTTTTTCGGACTTGAATGATGATACATAGATTTGACATAGGAGACTAAGACATATTAGCATGAAACTATTAAGCCAAATCTCAACTAAAAATCTAGTGAGAGGATTCCCTAGTATTAAGTTTATCAAATATAAAGTTTGTGATGCATGCCAAATAGGAAAATAAATAAAAAGTAGTTATAATCAATAAATCAAATAAGTACCTCTAGGCCACTAAAATTGATCCATATAGATTTATTTGGACCAATTGATACTACAAGCTTAGGAGGTAACAAATACACGTTTGTTAATATAGACGATTATAGTCGATACATTTAGACTTATTTCTTAGTAGATAAAAGTGATTCTTTTAAATATTTTTTAAAATTTTATAAACTTGTTTAAAACAAAAAAGATTTTATGATTTCATCTATACGTAGTGATCATGGTGGTGAGTTTCAAAATTATGATTTTTAAACTTTGTGTGAGTCAAATGGGTACAACCATAATTTTTCTACTCTTAGAAATCCACAACAAAATGGAGTAGTGAAAAGAAAAAATAGGAGCTTACAAGAAATGTCAAGAACCATGTTAAATAAACATAGCCTATCCAAATATTTTTTGACCGAAGCCGTTGACACGACATGTTATGTTATGAATAGGGTTATGGTAAGATCATTACTCTCTAAAACTCTTTATGAATTATAGAATAATAGAAAACCTAATATTTTATATTTCAAATTTTTTGGTTGTAAATACTTTATTTTAAACGAAAAAGATGTCTTAGGAAAGTTTGATGCAAAATTTGATGAAGATATTTTTCTTGATTATTCTTCAACTTCAAAAGCTTATTATATTTTTAATAAAAGAACATTAGTTATTGAATAATCTATTAATATCATTTTTAATGAGGTTTTTAAATTTTAGAAAATTGATTTTGATGATTATTTTGATTTTGACACTTTAAATTTGAATGAAAATCCTTCTAAAATTATTTTGGATGAATCTACTTCCAAATCTTTACCCAAGGAATAGAAGTATGTAAATGTTCATCCTAAGGAGCTTATAATAGGAGATACATCAAAAGATGTTCAAACTCATTCCTCTTTTAAGAATTTAATGTTAACGACACATTTTTATCTCAAAGTCTTAAAAGATGATTACTGGGTTATTGTAATGCATGAAGAATTGAACCAATTTGAGAGAAATAAGGTGGGGAAGCTTTTCCTAAACCTAGTGACCATTTCAAAACAAGCAAGATGTAAATGATATCGTGGTTAGAAATAAGGCTAGATTAGTGGCCAAATTCTTCAACTAAGAAGAAGGGATCGATTATGAAAAAACCTTCTATCTTGTGGATAGACTTGAAGCCATAAGGATGCCGCTTGCATTTGCTTCTTTTAAGAGTTTCAAGTTATTTTAAATGGATGTCTGATAGAATCTTAAAAGGAGCTCTATAGATTTTGACCCTTGAGGGGGATCAACCCTTGGAACGCTATAGGGGTTCCTCCCTCCTAGATTCGGCATAAGGCTGAAATAAAATTGATAATTACTTGATTCAAGAGGGGGGGGGTGGTTACATCTTTAAATAAGGATCAAAACCCTAGCCTAAGGGGGTGCTTGCCTAAGAAGAATTATACCTTTGCCCCTCCTATAGCCAACCTGCTTTAATAGAAACAGGAGGCGGCTAAGTCGCTCTATAGCCGACCTAAGCAAGGGGAAACCCTAGCCGACCAACCCAGTATGGGGGTGTGGCGGCTACTAAGCCCTAAGGGCTAATCTAGACCCTAGCCATACTCCTTTATAAGATAGGAGTGTCTTTATTACAATCTAACAGAGTTTTTATTGACTAGTACAAAGATGATTAGGACTCAACCCTGTTGGAGTCCTATCAAGTCCGTCCTCTTCATATCAGCCTTGTCCTCAAGGCTAAGGGTCCATAAACTTTGGAAACTAGATCTTTAACTCCTCATGTGACTCCCATGTTATCAATAATTGAACTTTGGCCTCCTCATCAGCTGGGGTGTTAGTTGGAAGGATTTCGACTGAGTCGTCTTCTTTAAATTTCCATTTAAGGTGGGATACTTGGCGGATCAACTATAATCTTGATCTGGTGCATGAATTTAATCTCCAGGTTAGGGCCCCAATGTGATCCTCAATTTTACAAGGCCCAAAGAAATAGGGAGACCACTTCATTAAGGTTCGAGTTTCTTGTTGATCGGGCTGGAGGTGTAGAAAAACTCGATCTTCAATTTTTCATCCATTCTGAAGTTTGTCGGGAGGCCATTTCTTCTTTACATGTGCTGCTATATGGTTAGTCTTTAGTGATAGCCAATCTTTCTTCCGGAATGGTGATTGCCCTCTGGTATGGTTCAAGATGATGAGGGCCCAAACTGGCATGAGCATGAATTGCAATTCTTCTAGTTTTACTCCTCTTTCGTGCCATGGACTATCTTATATAAGAATAGCCCCAATTCCAACTCCTGACGCATTGGCTTCAATGACAAAAGTGCGACTGAAATCAGGCAGCGCTAGGACCAACATCATCATCATGGTTGCCTTGAGTTGTTCGAAGGCTGCGGAGGCTTTATCCGACCATAATAAGGAGTCATTTCTTCAGTAAGGATGTGAGCGGGACACTGATCTTGCCATAACCGTTTACAAAATTTTGGTAGTAGCCCATGAGTCTAAGGAAACCGCGTAGTGATTGTACGTTTATAGGTCTCGGCCATCCTTGCATTGTCTCAATAGTTGTCAGGTCCACCGCCACTCCATCCTCTGATATAATATGCCCAAGATACTCCACTTTACACGATAAGAAGCCGCACTTTGACTGTTTAACATAACGAGTATTCTCCCGAAGAATCGTTAGAATAGTTCGTAAGTGCTGAAAATGTATATCAAGCGTAAAGCTATAAATGAGAATATCATCAAAGAATACCAATATGAACTTACGTAGAAAACTCCAGAAGATGTCATTCATTAGGCTTTGGAAAGTAGAAGGAGCATTCGTAAGTCTGAAAGATATTACCAGAAACTCATAGTGGTCGTTATACGTGTAGAATTCAGTTTTCATAATATCTTCAGTGCATACTCGAATCTATAGTATCCAGATCGGAGATCCAATTTAGTGAAGACTCAGGCTCCTTTTAATTCATCCAAGAGTTCATCATCTTTCTTGCGCACTAGTAACACCAGTGAGGAGTAAGGGCTGCAACTCGGTCGAATCACCACGGTGTCAAGCATCTCTTTAACAATGTTCTCGATCTCATCCTTCTGCAAGTGAGAATAGTGGTATGGTTGAAAATTTGCTAGAGGTTTGCCTAGTAAAATAGGAATGTGGTGGTCATACGACCGGTTAGGGGGTAGCCTGCGCGACTCCAAGAAGATATTCGCGAATTTATTCAGGCAAAGGGCAAGCTTAGGATCTGAGTTTTGTACGTTCTCCCCCGTAGATGGCTGCTGAATATGCATCAAGAATCCACCATATGCTTTATGTAAAACTTTCTCCATTCGCTGCGACAAAACGATAGAAATTTGGCTCCCGTGCTTGCCTCGTAACGTGACTTGTCTCCCTTTGTAATAAAATTTCATGATTAATTTAGAAAAATTTTAGGAGATATCACCTAGTGTTGTAAGCCATTCTATCATGAGTATGGCTTCATAATCATCAATGGGTAGGAGGAAGAAATCAGCTACCACTTCTTGGTCTTGGAGGAGTAGTTTCACCCGCGGGCACCGTTGGTCGTAATTAAAGATTCGACCGTCGGTGACCTTTACGTCGAACTTGTTGCAACCTTAGATTTGAAGCGCCAAATGTGCAACAACCTTACTATTGAGGAAGTTATTGGTGCTACCCGTGTCGAGAATAGTGATGGGTTGCTGTTTTAGAAGTCCTCCAACTTTCATCATCTGCGGGTTGGAGTAGCCGTCCAATGCGTACACTGCGTAGTCAGTCGGTTGGGACTCTTCCTCCATGGCTTCTTTTTTAGGTTCAAGGGCTTCTTCAGATGTTTTATTGTCCTCATCCTCCATTGGTTCAATCACGAGGAGCCGGTCCTTTTTGCAGCGATGTTCACGGCTCCACGGTTCGTCATAATGCCAACACAACTCCTTGGCCGATCGTTCACGAAGCTCATCTCTTGTCAACTTTTTTAGTGCAGGGGCTTTGATGGCAGTAGAGGGGGCAGTAGGCCTCGGCATGGCTGGTTGGGGAGCGACCCTTGTCCTTCGTACCTCGTGGTTCAATTGTTCTTCCTGGATACGCGTGAAGGAAATCACCGCCATAAGATTGTACGGTTGCTGCGCCTTTACTTCTCCTCGGATCTCTGGCTTTAGGCCCTCGATAAAAATACCTAAAAGTTATTTCTCAGACCAATTCTCAGTTTGCTTAGATAAACGCTCAAACCTTATTTGGTATTCTTGTATTGTAAGGTTTGACGAATCTTTGCCAATTGTCCATCGATGTTGTCGAAATCAGTTGGTCCGAAGCAGTTTAGTAGTCCTTCTTTGAATCGCTACCAAGAGAGTCCTCCATGGGTGTGCTCAAACCAATTAAACCATTGAATAATATCTCCCTCGAGGTGGATGACAACAATCTCCACCCGTGTGGCATCGGCGGTTCAGTAGAACCGAAAATAGCGCTCCGCGCACGAGATCTTCCCCATCGGGTTTCCTTCTTCCCATCTAGGGAAGTCAACCTTCATGCATGGATTATTGAGATTAGAGGTGATATGGCCATGTTATTAAGGATCGTCTCGCCGATTTAAAGTTTCTCTGTGTTGTGGTTTCCTTAGGCTCGACGGTCGCCCACTACTGAATTCGACGAAAAGGGATCACATCTTCTCTTCTATATGGTTTTCAAAGGCTTCAAGCTTTGCATCGATAGCCTCCTTTGATGCCATAGTATATGCCTCTAGATCTGTAATATTGAAATCTTTTTTTTGTTGTCAGGTTAGTGGCATGGAAATTTTGGAGAAAGGGGGTGGCCGGTTGGAAGGTGAATCGGTTTGTATGGAAGTAGGCTACGATTTAGGACAAATTTAGGGGGCTATTTGATTTTGGTTTAGGGTAGGGTTTTTGGTGAAGATGGTAGGGTTTTGAGATGAGGAAAAGAGAGTCCAAAATCTCACAAAAAATAACACTTAAATATGATAGAACTCGGTGAAAAAAAGTGTTGCGATGTGCTGTCCTGCTGAACCAGTTTTACGTCGGAGAAACAATGACTTCTCGAGATAAATTCCAAAGAAAGTTCAAGGAAATTATACAAAAACCCTTAGTTCAGATGTTGTTAATACCAGTAAAATGTTTGACGAAATTTTAGCAGCATAAAAGTAGGGAAATAGGGCAAAGGATGAAAGGTAGATTCCTTCATCGTAAAATTCCAGAACTGTGTAGAAAACCAGTTCCAGAAGGAGTTTTTTTGAGAAATTAAATCCAGATGAAAGCCAATTTGATCTTGAGAATTATGTAAAAATTTCAGCTAGAAAGGAGAAGGAATAAACCAGTTTCAAGAGGCAAAAACATGGCTAAAAATTTCTGCAGCGTTCCACCTTCGTAACAACGATAACGTTTGCGACAAACGAAATTTGCAGCGGATAAAATTTGGGAAAAAATCTTCAACGTGTAAAGTAAGGAATCTTGTAGTATTGAAAAGGCATGGATGATAAAAAAATACCAGATTTCTATATCAAACATAGGGGGGCAACGGTAGATTGATTTAATCTGCGGCTGGGGTGGAAGGTGGAGGCGCATGTCACAGCAATTGTGAGAATTGCTTGGGAAGGTGGAGACGTGGATGACAGCTACAGGGGCAGCAAGATCACTACTATGATACCAGATGATAGAACCCTAAAAGGAGCTCTATAGATTTTGACCCTTGAGGGGGATCAACCCTTGGAATGCTATAGGGGTTTCTCCCTCCTAGATTCGGCACAAGGCTGAAATAAAATTGATAATTGCTTGATTTAAGGAGGGGGGGGGGGGGGGGGGGGGGGGGGGGGCTACATCTTTAAATAGAGATCAAAACCCTAGCCTAAGGGGGTGTTTGCCTAAGTAGAATTATACCTTTGCCCCTCTTATGGCCAACCTGCCTTAATAGGAACAGGAGGCGGCTAAATGGCTCTATAGCCGACCTAAGTAGGGGGAAACCCTAGCCGATCAACCCAGTAAGTGGTGTGGCGGCTACTAAGCCCTAAGGGCTAATCTAGACCCTAGCCATACTCCTTTATAAGATAAGAGTGACTTTATTACAATCTAACATGGTTTTTATTGACTAGTACTAAGATGATTAGGACTTAATCCTGTTGGAGTCCTATCAATGTCAAAAGTGCTTTTCTTAATGATTTCATTTCCGAAGAAGTTTATGTTGAACAACCCCCGGGTTTTGAAAATGTTCTTTTTCCGAATCATGTTTTCAAATTATCCAAGGCTCTTTATGGTTTGAAACAAGCCCCTGTGGCTTGGTACGAAAGACCTAGCTATTTTCTTATTTCAAATAATTTTTTAAAAGATAATGTTGATACCATACTATTTATTTAGTATTCTAAAAATAATTTTCTTATTATTTAAATTTGTGGATGACATTATTTTTTGGTTCTTCTAAGGTGAATCTTTTGCCATGAGTATGAGCCAAGAGCTTGAAATGAGCTTAATAGGTGTGTTAACTTTTTTTTTAGGATTACAAATAAAATAATTAAATAAAAATTTATTTATAAGTCAAACTAAGTATACCTTAAACTTGGTAAAATATTTTGGTATGGATAATGCTAAGGCTATAAACACACCCATGAGTACTTCTACGAAATTAGACTTGGATAATGATGGTAAAAATTTTGATAAAAAATCATATAGAGGAATGATAGGTAGTTTATTATATATATTTTTTGGTAAGTAAAATTTATTATATTTAATTGCTACAAGACCATACATAATGTTTAGTGTTGGATTGTTTCAAGATTATAATCTAATCATAAACATTCCAATCTTAAGGTAGTTAAACAAATATTAGATATTTAAAAAGAACTTCAAATTTATAATTATGGTATCCTAAATTAAAATTTTTTGATTTACTTGCCTATGCAGATACTGATTTTGGAGGTTATAGAATATATATAAAGAGTACAACTAAAATATGTCAATGTGATTACATTATCTACAACCGAAGCTGGGTACATAATAACAGGTGCATATTGTGCACAAGTTGTTTGGATGAAGAACACTCTAGAAGATTATGAAATTCACTTGAAAACATTTCTATAAAATGCGCTAATACTAGTGCAATATGTTTAACTAAAAATCTCATTCAATACTCAATAAATAAACAGATTGAAATTAGGCATCACTTTCATTGAGTTCATATCAATAATCAATAATCATGATATTTCTTTAGAATTTATTGATACAAAATATCAATTATCTAATATTTTCACAAAGCCATTAAATGAAGAATAATTTGATTTTATTAGAAGAGAATTAGAAAAGTTGAATCTTCCAAATGCATAATTTGCTATTATATTTTTTTTGGATTTCTCGATTTTTACAAATGAGTTCTCTTTTAAAATGATTTCACATTATTCTTAAAATTTACAAAAAAAAAATATGTTTCATGAATTTTTTTGATGCTTGATATGTGATTCATGAGTTCTTTTTCGAATCATCCCTTATAAAATATTTTGATTGTTGGACTTATGAATCTTTGATGCAATGCTCTCAAAGGTACCTCCCCTCTTGATATTCGATTTTTTTTGGGATACTTAATCTTTGATTCTTGATATACTTGACACCCTCCTACTTCTTCTTCTTTTATTTTATTTACAAAGGGAGAAAGAAATTTGATGTGACATTTATGATGAACAAAATCCTCTCTTTATTCTTCTTCTTATTTTATAAAGGAGGAGAAATGGACTAAATTCCTCTCTTTATGTGCTAAATATTGTGATACATGTTTAAAAATGTTTAAATATGAGTAGAACATTTCTTCTCCTTTTTGTTGATGACAAAGAGGAAGAAATGACATGATTGATGACATAAGCCAAATGTTTGAAATGATATTTATCATGTGAAACATATTTTTGGTTAAAATTTTTATCATGTAATACCAAGAAGATGAATATTGTTTTGAAATTTTTTTTATGTATGGTATCATGGTAATGAATGATTAAATTGTTAAAATTTCAATGATTAGTCAAAATGGTATACTTGAATTCAAAGGTGATGATTTCTTTTGAATTCAAGTTTGCTCTATTTCTCTTATGGCATATAGATAGGGGAGTTAAGGTTAACTCTGTCATCAATTGGTTGTCATCATAAAAAAAGGGGAGATTGTTGAATCTTAAATTTTGATAATAAAATAAATTGATAAATTTATGATCTAACCTATGTGCTAGAGATAAGTGATGTAATATTAACTATGATTATGAAATGACAATACAATCTGATGTTGAGCCGGAATCAAGATCGGGCATCGGGCTAGGGTTTGAACGATACAATGGGAGCTCACCAGGAGTTCGCCGGAGGAATGTTGGGAAGTTTATCAGGAGTTCGCCGGAGGAATGTTGGGAAGTTTATCAGGAGTTCGAAAGATCGATTGACATGCCAGACAACGAGAATGATTGTAATTATTTGTCTTAGTGTGGTGTAGTTAGCATTATGTTTTGGGTCCTAATTTGAGTTAGGTTTGGTAAAATCCAACTAATTTAATTAGGGGCTAACTGGGTCCACTTTGGGTTAGATTTGAGCTCATGAGTGAGCTCATTTCGTTGACCTGAAAATATGTTAATAGAAGGTATAACTTAGGTATAAAATAATATGGGAAAGTACTATTCTCGGATTGTCTGACGATAGAACCACTAGTGGACGATGGTAGTGATGCCCAAACAACGTTGGTATCACCCCAAGCAACAGTAGTACCACCGTCAACCAAAATATCTAGGCACTTTCAGCGGTAGTACTGCTTGTACCCAAATTTTTCGGAGATGTGTTGTATTTTGGCTCTATTTTTTGAAGCCAATTGGAGTCTGTAAATACCCTAAGTATTCTTGCATGGAAAATAAGAAAGTACAAGAAAAATGATTAAAATCTTTGGTAAAATTATGTAAAAATTGAGAGCTTCCCTTGTGTGCTTCAAGTGTAATAAAGTGAGTTTAATGGAAGATTGAAAGATTGTAAAAGTTCCTCTCCTGAACCTGTGAAAAGGAGAGAAGTGTAAATGGGTGCTTGATCTTCACCCATAAAAAATGATCATTAGTGGACGCAGGTGGGCCTCGACGAAGGAGGACTCGTTTGTGGATGTAGGTCAAGTTTTTGAAATAACCACTATAAATTCTGTAAGTACTTCTCTTTTATCTCTCTTTAAGTTTGATCATAACCTTAGTTGCTATTATCTAATTCCAAGAAAAGCACGAACATCTCCTTTTGGATTTGTTTTAAATCACTCTCTAATTTGCTCTTAATGAATTAAAAAAAATCGCTTTTGATTTTAGTTTTACTTCACAAAATATTTTACAAATTCAACCCTGGTCTATTCCCAATGGGCCTTAAATCAAGTTGACATGGTTTTGGCCCAATACCAGCTTAATTTGACTCTAAACAACCATGATCAAGACCTAACCACTCAATCACATATCCAGCACAATCATGAAGCAATCAACACATTGTTCAGCATTCTAGCATGTCATCTGATCATCCTGCACTTCGTTCGAACCTTCAGCATATCGTCCTTTCCTTCGATGTATCGCCCGATCCATCAACATGTTGACTTCCAGCAACATCTAATCATTTGGCGCAATACCTGATCCTTCTAGCCTGATGCTCGAACTCATGACACAAATTTCATCCTTCGGCACGTCGACAAATCCTTTGGCTCGATGTCCAATCTCTGACATGATACTTCGCCAGCCCAACATCTGATTCTCCTACTTCAACAATTTGCTATGTGATGCTTCGTGTTTATAATTAAAGTCTTTCCTACATCACTTATCTTGAAAGTCTATTAGTCCATAATCTTATCAATTGATTTCATCATCAAAATAAGAGATTTAACAGTTTCGTCATAGTCAACTCCTTACCTTTAATGATACCCTTTGGCCTGTTGGGAAACCTACAGTGGGTGCATCACATGCGTAGCGAAAATCAAAACAAAAATCGGTTTCTCATGCAGATCAAATCATCGTGCAAAAGATTGGGGTCACGAGAAAAATGCTAAAATCGATAAAACCGTGATGTGTGAGAGATTGATTTTACCTAGGGAGATCGTATATCCCTGTATTCCAGATCCGGATGGAGAAGATGAAGGAGGTCAAGCGTCCTCCTCTCTAACGGTATCCACACGATGGATCTCTGCAGCGAAACTCCTCCAATCTGATCTCGCAACTCTTGTGCAGAGGGAGGGAGGAGAATAGGAGGTGGTGGCTAAAGTTACAACCTATCAACCATGAGTCCCCCTTCCTATTTATAGAGAGCCACCAAAACCCTAGGGCTCCTTCCTTAGTGGGTATTGGATCTCCATCCAATAACCCACTAACCTTGCATTATTGGATCTCTATCCAAAAATCTCCTTAGGCCTATAATTAGGTCTTAATCAAGGAGCCCATCAACATAGGGTCTCTTCTAATGAGAATAGGGGCTAATTAGATCTTCATCCAATCCTTTATTCGCTGAAGCATCCACCATATGTGTGTGACCCTCTAGGCCCGATACCGAGCTGGCCGTGAGTCACTCCCATTAGAACTCCTTCTGATATAGTGAATTATTATCCCCATAATAATTCACTCGACTCAACGACTATGGACGTACTAGGCCACTACGCCATAGTCCCCAGACGGTACAGGGGGGATTAAACCCATCGGACCTGTCTGTCCACAATTACTATGTATCTATAATCCCTCATTCAAATAATATCCCAGAGACCGTATATTAGACATGGTACTGTTAGGTCACATACAGAATCAGTTTGTCTTGCTCTAATCGTATTCTACCGGAGAACTCATCTCTCAATCCGAATGATCATAGTCAGGGATTTGTCTAAGTAAGCACATATGAGATATTCTTTTCGTGATACCAAGAGTGGATGATCCTCTATTGACACTCAATTATAGGCCCCAAGTGGCTTCAGATTTTTCTAAGTAAGCACATATGAGGTATTTATAGGCCCCAAGTGGCTTCAGATTTTTTGAGCCAAAAATCAAACATACCCGAAAAAATTGGATATGGGTGATTTACTCACCGACCTTGGCGGCTCAGCCACCTGAACACCAGGGTATGGGGGGATTACCCACTGGCCCTGGGTGGGTCAACCGCCGAAAGTACCCAGATTCTTGGGTATGGACAGTTCAACCACCTAGCCTGGGCGGGTCAATTGTCATCAACCACCGGAAAGCCTGGGCCCCACCGCTCACAGGCGATTTACCCGTCAAAATTTTCACAAAAGTAGTTCCCTCCACTTTTTGAATTCTGGCTTGAACCTGATGTTGACTAACCCTCTAGTCAACCAAATGAGCTCAACCTGAGCTCAATCAAACTCCAATAGTGGACCTGGTTACCTTATTGAGTTGATTTAGATTTCATCCAAATCTAACTCAATTAGGACTCAATTCCTAACTACGACTCAATGATTACAACACTTAATAACCAACAAGTTAAACCAAGACCTAACTCCTGCCAATTTGGCAACCTCCGACATTCTTATGACGAGTCTTCTGATCTTCTTCTGATGATCTCCCGGCGTGTTCCTTGCGAGCTTCCCGATCCCTTCGGTGAATCTCCTAGAGAACTTCGATGAGATCCCATTGTATCGTCCAAACCTTAGCCCTCAAGCTTGATCTTGGCCCATCATCTGGTTGTAACTTCATTGCTCCTGTCGTAGTTAGTCCTGCACAATGCTAATTATGACTTAATTAAAGACAATCATAATTGCCAAACATCCATTACAAGACCATCCTAACTCCCGACAAGCTTTTCGGCTACCCCCAACAATCTGCTGGTGAGTCTCGGTCTTCTTCTGGTGAACTCTCTTGCGCCATCCTAGCAAACTCCCGATATCCTCGGCGAGCTCCCGACGCACTCTTGGCGAGTTTCCAACCGCATTGACCTGATGCATGGACTTAACCTTGGCCAATCCTGATTGTAATAATCATTCTGTCGTAATTAATCCTGCATCAATCAATTCTAACAATCATGTTAGATCAATAACCCATCAATTGATTTCATCATCAAAATATGAGATTCAACAATCTCTATAAGGGATCAGTCTCCTGGAACTCTGTAGGGGTTCCCTCCTTCAAGGTTTTCTACACGATGGCTAAAAGGAATTTGATCTATTGATGACGAAAAAAAGGGTGGCTATATGAGTTTATATAGGGACTCAAAACCCTAACTCATAATATGACTCCTACTCTTGGAAGACTTCCTCTCCTCTCCAACCCCTAGCCAACTCCTAACCATGATGTGGGGTGGCTATAGAGGTCTCCAACTCCTAATTTGCTTTTTATTCAACCCTAGAGAGAGTCTTATCTAAATGGATCTCTCCTCTCCTAACCCTAGCTGGCCTCTCCTAAGAGGAGGGAGGCAGCTAGAAGACCCCCTCTTCATGAGGAATCCTAACCCTACCGACCACTACAGAGGCAGCTAGAAGACCCCCTCTTCTCATAACCCTACCGACCACTTCTTCAATAAGTGTGGTGGCTAGTTTAGGGTTTATTATATGCATGACTTGATTTACTCTAACCCGAATCCAACTCTGACTCCTAATTCGACTTCAGTTCAGCCGAATCCTAACCCTACTAGGATTTAGGGTGATTTATTACAATGGACTCAAATCTCCTCCTAGCCGACCTACTGTCAGGTCTAGGCAGACCAACAAGGCCCAATCTAAGGACTTGACTCAATCGACTAGGAACCAACTCAGTTAGGGTCCTAACTGAGTTTCAAAATTTTTAAGTCAAATGGGTATATCCATAACTTCTCTACTCCTAGAAATCCATAACAAAATGAAGTAGTAAAAGAAAAAGATAGGAGCTTATAAGAAATAGTTAGAACCATGTTCAACGAACATAGCCGACCCAAATATTTTTGGGCTGAACCCGTTAACACGACATGCTATATTGTGAATAGGGTTCTTGTAAGACCATTACTCTATAAAACTCCTTACGAACTGTGGAATGGTAAAATATCTAATATTTTATATTTTAAAGTATTTAGTTGCAAATGTTTTATTTTGAATGAAAATGATGCCTTAGGAAAATTTGATGCAAAGTCCGATGAAGGTATTTTTCTTAGTTATTCTTATATTTCAAAAGCTTATCATGTATTCAATAAAAGAACTTTAGTAATTGAAGAATCTATTCATGTTATTTTTAATGAGATTTCTGAACCTAAGAAAATTAATTTTGATGATGAATTTGATTTTGGCACTTTGAATTTAAACGATAACCCTCCTAAAAGCAATGAATCTACTTCGAAATCCTTACCCAAGAAATATAAGTATGTAAATAGTCATCCTAAGGAGCTTATAATAGAAGATACATTAAGATGTGTTCAAACCCGTTCTTCTTTTAAAAAAATTTGTGCTGATGTCGCATTTCTTTCTCAAGTTGAACAAACATGCATTGATGAAGCCCTAAGAGATGACTCTTGGGTTATTACAATGAATGAAGAGTTAAATCAATTTGAGAGAAATTAGATATGAGAGCTTGTTCCTAGACATAAACTTTTATGATACTTGATATGGGCTTTCTTTTGTATCATCTCTAAAAAATTATTCATGTATCTTTTATCCTTGATGAACACTTTCAAATGTATAACTCCATACTTAATATTTTTTTGATACTAAATTTTTGGATCTTTGACACTCTCTCCCCTTCATTTCTTTTCTTTCTTATTCACAAAGGGGAAGAAAATTTTTCATGAGAAAATTATGTCTGTTATCCTATTTTACTAAGGGGGAGCAATTTGCTCAAAATATTTAGATATAATCATTATGAGAAAAGTTTTTCATGAGAAAACTTTTACATAATCATTATTTATGTACTTTGAAATTTGACTCATCATAAGATTATATGCCTTGAAATTATTTGCTCAATATTTCATCTTTTTATTGATGATAAAGGGGGAGAAATGTCACATTGATGACACATGTAAAAAAATAGTAAAATGAGTATTTCCTTTTTTATAAATAAAGGAGGATAAATAATTGATGACTTAAGAGGAAATTTTTTAAAATTTTGTATGACTGATGCATGACATAAGGTAAAAATACTTGATATTAATGTTACATCATTTCTGAAGTTGATAAATGAATGTAATATTGCATCTATTAAAATTGATGTTACATCATTTCTGAAGTTGATAAATGAATGTGATATTGCATCTATTGATGAAAATTGTTTGAAATATTATATCATGATACTTGAATTCAAGAGTATTTATTTCTCTTAAATTTAAGGTTACTTTATTTGGATTATGACATGAAGATAGGGGGAGTTAAGGTTAACTCCTATCATTAATTAGTTGTCATCATAAAAAAGGAGATTGTTGAATCTTATATTTTGATGATGAAATCAATTGATGGTTTATTGATCTAACATATGTGTTTGAGAAAGTAATACATGTTTCACTACTACACAGAAAATGAGTTACAACTATATGTTGGGCCAGAATCAAGTTTGGGCATCGGGCCAAGGTTCGGACGATGCAATTGGAGCTCGCTGGGAGTTCGTCGAAGGAATCAGGAAGCTCACTGGGAACACACTGGGAGATCGCTGGAGGAAGACCATAAGACTTGTTGGAAGAATGTCGGAGGTTGTCGGATTATCAAGGATTAGGTCGATTGTTGAACTTGATGGTCTTGTATGGTTGTAATTAGTGAGTCATAGTTAAGTTCAAGTCCTAATTGAGTTATGTTTGGAAGGAATCCCAATTAACTTAAAGTGAGGCAAACCGGGTCCACGTTTAAGTTTGGATTGAGCTTAGGTTGAGCTTATTTGGTTGACCTGGAAATGGGTCAACTAAAGGTACAAGTCGAGAATAGAAAAGTAGAGAAAACACTTTTAAGGGATTCTCGATGGTAGTACCACCATGTACCGCCCAGGTCAGTGGTTGTACACCCAGATCGACGGTTGTATTATCGCCGCCCTATTTTTAGAGCAGCTTTCGACAATAATATTATTGGCACCAGCGGTTGTACTACTTGTACCTAAATTTTTCAGATGCGTTTGAATACCCCAAGTCTTCTTGCATTGAGCACAAAAATTTGGGCAAGAAAACTATGAAAAAATATGTGCTAAAAGTGTGCAAGAAAAAGAAAGGGGATAAGGGAGTGAGCAAGAAAGTTTGTAATCTTTGTAAAGGTCTCCCTTGTGAGTTGTAAGTGAAATACTTGTAAGGGTTTAGTCTTCACCCAAAGAAGATCAGTAGTGGACACCGGCAGGCCTCGATGAAGGGGACTCAGGAAGTGGATGTAGGTTAAGTTGTGATCGAACCACTATAAATTGTGAGAGTCTCTTAACTTTGCTTTTTGATTATATATGTTCTTATTTGAAGCTTTCCTACTTAGCTTCGTTAAATAGTTTTATTGCTCACTTACTTAACTTGAACGAAACGCTTATAATTTTCGGTTTTGCTTCAAACAGAACTTTTCCTTAAATTGAGATTTCAGGACTTGCACTAATTCAAACACCCACCCCCCCCCCCCCCCCCCCCCCCCCCCCGCCCCTTATGTCAATTGATCCTAACAGAGTTGTCTACCTTTTGGGCTTAGTGTAATTGGTTGAGTCACTTGAGGTCGCATTAAGATGTCGATTGGATCCTAATCCCCACTAGAAGTCTGCTGGAGACTTCTATTTCATATGTCGAGAGTGTCACAAGATTCGCTAGGAAAATAGTGTGAGTATATTAAGATAGAAGTCCATATCTTAATTAGTTTCTATATAACATCTGTATGTTATTTATTTATGTTATATCTTGTTTACCAAAAATATATCGCTCACAACCCCTTACGTGGCATACTTGATTGCAACTGTCTCTCTAGTCCAAACTGCATGGATTAGCTCTACAATTTGAGAATTATTCTCACGATGGAGAAAATTGCATACGTCCTTGATATAATTATGCCCATGCTGGAAGAAGGGCAAGCGAGGATGAGATCATTCACTATGTGAAGTATATAGATGATTCTATATTGGCAAAATATTACATGTTGGCCTCCATGACTCCTGAGTTACAAACACAACACGAGTGCATAGATGTCAATTTTATCATTCTTTATCTCCACTAGTTGTTTGAGAAATAGGGAAGAATTCAAAGATATGATATATCCAAGAGTCTCTTCCAAGCCAAGATAATAGAAGAGACATCGGTTCAGCACCATGTCCTAAATATGATAGAGTGGATCGAGAAACTCACAAGTCTAGAAATAGTCCTAGAGGATAGATAACCTGTGCGTTAATCTTATATATCACTCTTTGCTAGATTCCTTTTCTCACTTCATCATGAATTTTAACATGAGCAAGTTTGAGGTGACTATCCCAGAGCTCCTTAATATCTTGAGGGAAGTTGAGAGTACCATCAAGAAAGAAAAGCCAGTTCTCTATATTAGTGAGACTAAGAAGAAAATGGAGGCTAGTAAGACCCTAAATAAGGGCAACGGCAAATAAAGATCGGGTAAGGCAAAGGTTTCCAAGAAAGACCAATAAAGGTCAAAGGACATTGCTTCCACTATAACAAAGATGAGCACTGGAAGAGGAACAATAAGGATTATCTTGCAAACAAGGTAAAACAAAAGCTTAGAGAAGCTTCATGTATATTAATTATTAGTCTCCACTTATTAGATTTTCATGATAACACATAGGTATTGGATACTGAGAGTGCTTATCATATCTGTAATTCATTACAGGTTCTAGCATGACCTAGGAGATTGGCCAAAGGAAAGATGGACCCAAAGACGGGCAATGGAGCAAGAGTTGCTATAGTCGTCATTGGGGAGGTCACCCTATATCTGCCTTGTGGAAATATCATTGCATTGGATGCATGCTATTTTGTTCTCTTAATTATCAAAAATATTATTTTCATCTCTTATTTGATAATTAGTGGATATAAATTGGTTTTTGAAAATAATAGTTGTTCAATAATTATGGATGATGTGATCATCACTAGAGAGATCATGATAAATGGCTTATATGTGTTAAACACTTCTCCACACATCATGAATATAAATATATCCAAGAGGAAAAGAGATGAGGTGAACAATGCATACCTATGACATTGTAGGCTAGGTCATATACATGAGGGAAGGATTCAAAAGTTACTAAAAGATGGATACATAGATCCATTTAACTATGAGTCTTATGCAACTTGCAAACCTTGCCTTTGTGGGAAGATGACCAACTCTCCTTTAATTGACTGGAGAGAGAGCCACTGAGTTATTGAAACTCATACATAGTGATGTATATGGTGCCATGTCGACTTAGGCTATAGGCGGTTACTCATATTTCATTACATTCCCTAATGATTTCTTAAGATATCTATGCATATACTTGATGAAATACATGTCTGATGCCTTTTAAAAATTCAGGGAATAAAAGAATAAGGTAGAGAACCATATTAGAAAGAGTATTAAGACTCTTCGATCAAATTGAGGAGGAGAATACTTGAGTACGGAGTTCACCCAATTCCTCAAGAACCATAGATATCTATCCTAGTGGACACCTCTTTATACACCTCAACTCAATAGTGTATCAGAAAAGTGAAATCGCACGTTAGACATTGTATGGTCTATGATGAGTTTCACTAACCTACCCATCTCATTTTGGGGATATGCCCTAGATACCGCAGCTTACCTTCTGAATAGAGTTCCATCAAAATCAGTAGTATCTACACCACATAAGATATAGAAAGAAAAGAAGCTCGATCTTAACGTTGTTATGATTTGGGGCTATCCTACCTATGTTATAAGATATAATCCCGACAAGTTGAAATCAAGAATGGAATAGTGCATGTTCATGAGATATCCTAAGGAGACTTTGGGGTATTATTCTATCATCTTGAGGACCATAAGGTTTATTGCCAAGAGAGTTGTGTTCCTTGTGAAGGAATACATTCTTGCTGGAAACAGTTGGAGTGAGATAGAGTTGAGCAAGGTTGGAGAACCTTACTCAAGCACCACTCCAGAGTTCGAGTCTATTTAAATACCAAGAACACAAGTTTCAACTTTGCGCAGATATAGTAGAGTATCTCACCCTTATGTGAGACATATCAGTGGAGAGGACTCTAAGGATGTTGATCCTCAGACCTACGAGGATGCTATTATGAGTATAAACTTCGGGAAGTGGCAAGAAGCATGTTAGGACCCTAGCTAAGTCGGGTCCATATATTCATAATTAATTTAAGTTGAGTCATATTAGTCTGTCCAGTCGGAGTCAGTTATGGGTCGGGTAAGCCCCATCGAGTCAATTATGAGTTAGTTATTATCTTTAGTTAGGGTGGAGTCGATTGTTATTTTCAGTTAGGAGTTTATTTGATTTCTATCAGTTAGTTGAGAGTCCAAGTTTAGTGAGACTTTGAGTCTAAGCCTATAGGGACTCTTGGCAGAGCCCTATAAATAATATTGTAAACTCTCTTATGAGGCAATCAATGAAGAAGTATGAGTTTTAGCTAATAGGCAAATACCAGGAGGGTCGATCCCGTATAGAGATCAAGGAGGCAGATCCCCTATAGAGATCAAGGAGCCCTATAAATAATGTTATGAATTATTGAAGTGATGAAAACTCAGTTTAAAGAAAACTTCATTCAAAATAAAACCGATATCAGAAGCATTTCGTTTAAGTAGAATAAGCAAGCAATTTAACTTATAAAATGATGCTAAGATTCTTACTTAATGAAAGCTCAAGTATAAACATGCAAATCCAAATGAGATTCAAGATAAATGACACTTACAGATTTATAGTGGTTCAGCCTCCACCTGGCCTACATCCACTCCCGAATCCTATTCTCCACTAGTGTCTACTATCAATCTTCTTTGGGTGAAGATCAAACCCCTACATCCCACTCTCCTTTTCATAGGCTTAAGAGAGGAACCTTCCTTACAAACTTACAAGGGAGATTTACAAGTTTTACAATCCTTTCTTCTCTCCCTTACCCCTTTTTTTCTTACAATTTTCACACATGATTTATCATAGAATTTCTAGCTCAAAATTGTTATGTGAAATATAAGAAAACTTGGGATATTTATAGGCCCCAATTGGCTTCAGGATTTTGAGCCAAAATTCAAACACACCCAAAAAAAACCGGGTATGGGCGGTACAACAGTCGACGCCTACGACGCCACCGCCGAAAGCACCCTTAAAATAAGGTACGATCGATACAACCATCAGCTTGGGCGGTACAACCACCGCTTGCTGCCCGGATTCCTGAGCGGTGGTGGTACAATCATCGCTCACCGATGGTACAACCGCTAGGATTTTTGAAAAAGTGATTCCCTTCACTTTTCCAATCCCAACTGATACCTCTTGTTGATCAATTCTCAGGTCAACTAATTGAGCTCGACCTGAGCTCAATCCAATCCCTTTGTGGACCCGGTTAGCCTCACTTGAGTTAATTTGGATCCTTTCCAAATCTAACTCAAACAAGACTTAACTTTAATGATGCTAACTATGACTTAATTAATTACATTCAATATGACCAACAAATCTACTTCAAGACCTTCCCAACTCCCAGCAAGCTTTTGCGGCTACCCTTGACAATCTTCCCGTGAGTCTCAGTCTTCTTCCGACGAACTCCCTTGCGCTATCCTGGCAAGCTCCTGATACCCTCGGTAAGCTCTCGACGCACTCCAGGCGAGTTCCTAACTACATCGTCCTCACTCCGGCCCGATGCCTGGACTTGACTTTGGCCAAACCTCTTATTATAACTTTATCTCTATTATAGTTACTCTTACATCAATCAACTCTAACACACATGTTAGATCAATAACCCATCAATTGATTTCATCATCAAAATCTAAGATTCAACAATCTACCCCTTTTTGATGATGACAATCAATTGATGATGGGAGTTAAATCTCACTCCCCCTAAACCCATGCCATCATTCAAATAAGAACAACTTAAATTCAAGAGAACTATATACCCTTGAATTCAAGTAACAAATCATTCACTTATCCAATTTTGAAATGATATGAATTTTAAAATCAAATCATCAATGATATAACATTATTTTCAACTAATAATGAATCATCAAATTTTTAAAAATATAACATGAATTTTAAAATTATGCGTCAATCATACATTAAGTTAAAATTTTCTTCTATAAGTCATTAATTATTTCTTCCCCTTTGTTTATCAGCATAAATATGAGAAATTTTTATTTTTTTATTTTTTTACATGTGTCATCAATTTGTCATTTCTCCCCCTTTGTCATCAACAAAAAGATGAAATGTTAGAGCAAATGATTTCAAGACACTGGTCAATAATTTTCTCATACTTTTTTTTTTCTTTTTGACATGTATGTATCATTTTTGTGTCATCAGTTTACTATTTCTCCCCATTTATCATAATAAAAAAGAGGTGAAATAACAAGCAAGTAATTTTATGATACATAAGGTCATCATTTGTCAAAGTTTTCATATTTTTACAAAATAAATTTTGCATTGCTCCCCCTTAATAAAATAGGATATAAACATATTTTTCTCATTAAAACTTTCTTCCCCCTTTTTTTTGTAAATAACAAAGTGGAAATAAGATGGGGATTTGAAAAAACATCATCACTAATCAAGTAAATTTCGGATCTTAAGATAGTTAGGAACTATCAATGCAATTTCAAAATTAGTAATCAAGTAATTCATGCATTCTCATGGTTTAGTAGTCCTAGCTCTCAAGCTCAATCTTATAGATACAAATTTTGATATGATTATTTCAAAAATTTGAGAAATCCAATATTCACTTACTCAATTATCTTATGTAATCTTCAATAGCAAATCAAAATATCAAATCATATTTTTTTTTAAGATCATTTTCATGTAAATTTTTTTTCTTTTTTGTAAACAAGAAAGTACAAATAAGGAAGGGAAGTAAAAAGCATCATATCACAAAAATATTTAATTTTATAGATGTAAATTCCAAAATCAAGAGCTACCCATGCAATTTAGTTCATCTTATGTAAATTTCAAGCAAGGTAGCAAATCAAGCAAATCATGCATTTTGAAGATCATCTCATGTAAATTTTGATAATAAGCATTAAGAATTCCAAAAGAAAACATGATAGTAAATCAAGCTCAAATTGTAAATCAAGTATTTGCATGTATTTAGAAAGTTCTAATTTTATTCTAAGCAATTGTTCCTCATTCAATGTTAGAAGATTGTTATATATATATATATATATATATATATATATATATATATATATATATATATATATATATATATATATATATATATATCTAAATTTTCTTCTAACCAAATTAATTTTGACTCCTCCCCCTTTTTTATTGTCAATAAGAAATATAATGATTTAATTTTTTATTACATCCATGTTTTAAATATAACCATGAGTACAAAGGAATCATGTCATGAAAAATTAAATCATAAGTATCAAAAGACATGATTTCTTTTAATAAATCTCTTCTTAGAAGATAAAATGAAATCTTAAGAGATCAAAGAAGAGTCTTCATTCATAAAAATATCAAATTATAAATATTGAGAAGTCAAGATCATGATTAGGTTGAAAACATTTTTTTAATAAGTTGCAAAGAAGACATAAGAGATCAAGATCATGGTTTATAAGAAGTTTTTTATGTTCAAAATCTAAAGACAAATTATAATTCATTTATATAATTTTCTTTGAATGATGATTTTTATAAGGATTTTAAGTTGTAATTTTTCAAGATGTCAATATCATGACAATAACTTATACAAGTTCAAATCATCAAAATCTATATTTAAAAAATATCATGAATAGATTCATCAATCTCTTATTGAAAACTTAATAAGATAGAGATTGAGAAAATTTTAAAAAGAAATCATCACAAATATTATAATAAGATATTTTCAAACATGATCTTTGGTTTATCTTTAATCCAATGATGTTTCTTTGTTAAGTGTGTCTAACTCTTTTAGACTTTAGTGAAAAGAGTTGTTATGCACTTGTCATGGTATCATTTTACTTTTTGAAGGATTCATAGGATAAAAATATTTTTAAGAATATTTATCCCCTTTTTGAGTTATTTTTAATTTATGAAATTTATTTCAAGAATACAATGTCATATAAAGTTAAAAATGAAGTTTCATCAAGATCATTGTAATACAATATTTTCAAATAAAAGCTTCGATTTATTTTAATTCCAACCATTTTTAGACTTAGTGTAATGAGTTACCATGCTCATTTAATTCTCATTAAATATATTTTTAATTTTTTCAAAAATACTAAAAAATGAAGCATGATCTTTCTCTCCCTTTTTTATTATTATATGCTCAAATTCTAATATTCAATCATTCAATCATATTTCAATTTACTTCTTCAACACTAACATTAACATAACATCATCAAGGTCATCGCAATATGAAATTTCCATACCATTAAAATATTTTCAAACAAAATAATTATGATAATACAACAAGATATTTTTAAACAAAATCTTTTGGTATATTTCCAATCCAACGATTTTTGTTTGTTAAATGAGTCTAACATGTTACAAGAATTTTTTCTTCTCATTTAAGTTTTTATTTTTTTTAACCATATTAGAAAATAAAGCATGATTTCATATAATAATTTTGTTTTTTAAAATTTAAATTCAGCGTTTAATCATTTCATTCAATTTTATCTCAACACAATGTACACTCCTGTAACATTACAAGTCAATACAGGTTCAAATTCAGCATTTAATCATTTCATTCAATTTTGCACTAAGCATGATTTCATACTCTTTTAACGCAATGTAATTTTGCACTAACATTACAAGTCAATAATTTTGTTCTCTTTTTCATATTTTTTAACTTCGATAATTTTGCACTAAACTTTTTTTGTTCTAATTTTGACATGTTGATAGAACCCTTGAAGGAGCTATATAGATTTTGATCTTTGAGGGGGATCAACCCTTGGAACGCTATAGGGGTTCCTCTCTCCTAGAACTCGACACATGGTTGAATAAAAGATGATCTTTACTTAATGAAAAGAGGTGGAGGCTACAAGCTTATATAGGGCTTAAAACCCTAGCCCTAGGTGGTGCTTCCTAAGTGAATTCTCCCTTTTGCCCCTCCAATAACTGTTATGCCTAAATAAAGGGGGCGGTGGCCTAAGTGGTTGCACAAGCCACACCCCTCTATTAGAAATCCTAGCCGACCAGCCCATTAAAGGGGATGGCGGCTAGGAAGCCCTAAGGCCCCAAAATAAATCCTAGCCACACTTCTTTATAGGATATAAGTGACTAGTTGAGGTTTTATTACAATGTCACAGGGTTTTTATTAATTACTTCTAGGGTGATTATGACTCAACCCTGCTAGAGTCCTATCAAGCCCACCCTCTTTGAATCAGCCTTGTCCTCAAGGTTGAGGATCCATAAACTCAGGAAACCGGGTCTTCAACTCCTCATATGATTCCCATGCTATCATCAACTGAACTTTGGCCTCCTCATCAGCTTGGGTGTTAGTTGGAAGGATTTTGACAAAGTTATTTTCTTTAAATTTTCATTTAAGGTGGGATACCTAGAGGATCAACTGTAATCTTGATCTGGTGGGCGGATCTGATCTCCAGGTTAGGGCCCCAATGTGATCCCCATTTTTGCAAGGCTTAAAGAAATACGAAGACCACTTCCTTAAGGCTCGAGTTTCCTACTGATCGGGTTGGAGGTGTAGGAAAACTTGATCTTCAATTTTTCATCTGTTCTGTAGTTTGTCGAGAGGTCATTTCTTCATTGCATGTGTTGTCATGTGGTTAGTCTTTAGTAATAGCCAATCTTTCTTCTAGAATGGTGACTACCCTCTGATATGATTCAGGACAATCTGGCGTGAGCATGGATTGTAATTCTTTTGGGCTTACTCCTCTTTCATGCAGTGGACCTGTATCCAACTAAAATTTAAATTTAGTAGCAATAAGTACCCCTTTAAAAATCTTGTGTGGAGTGTGGGGGAAGCCTTGGTGTGAATTAGAAGTCGACCATCTTGCATAACGGTGATATCGATCCCAACTCTAGATGTGTCTACTCTAATCATAAACATCTGGCTACAACTTGGTGGGGGCAACATCGTGGTCGTGAGGGCTATAGTTCCACTAGGCTAAGGTGGTGCATCTTTCTTCACAGTGAGAGGGATGATGTTTTAAGATCTACAAATGATTCTTCTCTTATCCTAATTTCACCACTAGAGGGCTCAATTTTCTCACGGTCTTGGGCCGTAGATCGGATGTCATTATCAAGGAGGTCTTTGAGCATCATGGTCCAATTATGGGGAAAGTCATGGAAGTCACCTGAGATCTGGAAATGTTATATCAGTAACCATGATGAGTTTGACAGGATGTAACACTTCAAAAGTAACTTATCCCTAGAGAAAAGATGTAGGGATGTATCGTAGCGGTAAATAAGCACGGCTGGACAATCTATGTCTTTGTCATCGCTTGGGTGACCCTCTTATCTTTGATCTTCTGTGGGTTTGTGTAGCCGACTAAGGTAGGGACCGTGTGGGTGGCCGGTTGTGGTGTATCATTCTCCTTGGGCTCCAGAGTCATATCTTCAAGTTTGGATTCTTCAATGGGCATAATCATCAGAGGTCTCTCCTTTTTACAATGGTGTTCCAGGCTCCATAGTTTATTACAACACCCATATAGGCCCTTTGCCGATCCATCATGAGAGTCTTCTCTTATTAATTTCTTAAGCTGAGGGGGTCGACTAACAGTAGAAGGAGGTGAAAGCTTTGGTGCCGCTGGTCGGGGAGCGACTCTAGTCCTCTGGACTTCATAGTTCAATTGCTCCTCTTGGTGTCATGCAAATGATATAGTTGCCTTAAGTGTGTATGGTTGTCGTGCTTTAACTTTTTCTCGAATCTCCGGCTTCAAGCCTTCAATGAAAGTCCTCAATATCTATTTTTCAAGCCAATCATAAGTTTGATTAGATAACCTTTTAAACCTAGTTTGGTACTCTTGGATGGTGGAGGTTTGACGGATCATCTCTAGTTCTTTGTCAAGGTTCTTGTAATTGATTGGTGCGGAAGGTTTATTGTTTTTGGTCGGGATGTGGCTCTCATGCTCTAAAGTTATGCAAAGGAGATCGATATCATCGAGGTGTAGGGCTATCGTGTTTTATCCCCGCTTCTTATCTCCGATAGGTTCTTCTTATAATATGAATTTGCACTACATTGTGATCTTATTAGGCTCATTAATCGACCAAATCTAAACTCCTCAAAGAGAGCGCATAATTTAGCATCCATACGCATCTTGAAAGCCTCCAATTTGGCTTCGAATAAGCCCACCGATGTCATGATATAAGGATCTCCAACCTGTCAAATAAACTGGTTGAAGAGTGTAGCTGCAATCTTTAGGTTGAAGGCAGCAATGGCAGCAAAAGGATGAGAAAGTGCTGCTGTGATGTTACTACAAAATTGTTCGGGCTACAATGGTGAAGTCTCCAAGTGGCTGCTGCGTTGACATCGGTGGAAGAAGAACACAACAATAGTAATATCGGCAGGCAACGGTGATGCTACAAGGTCGTCGAGGCTGTGATTTTTCAGGTGGCTGATATCTATTGGAAGATGGCAGCCAAGAGATTTAAGTCGGAAGGCAACAGTGACAGTAGAGAAAGAAGAGGGCAGCAGCAACATCGGCTGCGGCTATGGTGCGACTTTGTGGCTGCTAGTGGCGTTGGTTGCAGCAAGGGTGCAGCTGCAATAGAAGGAAGATGGGGCAGCGGAGTGCACGACTGTTGCAGAGGAGGGCAGCGGCGGTATGGAGCCAGAGACCATTGCTGGTCATTTTCAATTTATTGCTAGTCGCAATCAAGATAGTTGGCAGTGAAAGATTATTGCAGGCTGCGATATAGACAGATTGCAACGAAAGATCGCTACTGGTAGCATTTTGCCGTAAAGGATCGTTGCTAGTTGCGATCAAGGAGGATGGCAGCGAGTGGTCATTATTGGCAGTGTTGTGCAATGAGGGATCACTGCTGAACATGATCAAGTTGTTACTGGTTGTGATCAAGGTAGATGGCAATGAGAGATTGTTGTGGTTACGATGAAAATAGATGGCAGAGAAATATTATTGTTGGTACCATTTATGTCGCAAGGGATCGCTGTTGGCTGCGATCGAGGAGGATGGCAACGAGAGATTGCTGCTAGCAGCATTGTGTAGTGAGAGATGTGTGCTGCAGTTGAAGGGATAAGGGAGATTTGCTGGCTAAAAGGTTAGTGGATCGAAGGTGGAAGGCTACGGTTTTTGGGGTTGTTTTGGGTGCGATTTGGGGCTGCAGTTTTGTGGAGTTTTGGCTGTGATTTGGTATGGTTTTAGGGCTGTGATAGTAGTGGATGAAGGTTAAGAAAAGGAATTTTGGATCTGGAATAGATGGCAATGAATGTTTGATAGAATTCGACAAAGTTCGCCGTAGCGTATACTACCTTGCAGAAGCAGAATTATCATCAAAGAAACAACAGTTTCTCAACAAAAATTCCAATGAAAAACTGAGAAATTTGGACTATAATGGCAAGGATTGAAGATGAGAAGGAGAGAGTCTAAGAACCAAAAAAGACAGCAATGAAATCTGATGGAATTCAACAAAGAAGATGTTATGTACGTGTTGTCCTGCCGAACAGAATTTACGTCGGAGAAACAATGAATTTTCAACGTAAATTCTAGAGAAAATCTAAGGATGATATGCACAATTTTGACAGTGAAACCTCGGTTTAGATGTGGGTAATATCAGCAATTAAGATCGATAAAATTTTGATAGCATAATGGTAGGAAAATTGATGCATAGATAGAAGGTAGATTCTTCGTCTTAAAAATCCAGCAATACACAATGAAGAATCGCAGCACAATAAGACTAGTTTTAGAAAGGATTTTTTTTAGAGAGTAATCTTAGATGACAGCTAAGATGATCTATGAAGTTGTGTAAATTTTTTCTCTAAAATAGATGAGCAATAAATCAGTTTCAACAAGCAACAGTGCGGTTGAAAATTTCTGCAGTGTTGTGCCTTTGCAACGATGATAATGTTTGCGACGATAGAAATTTACAGTGGAGGAAATATGGGAAAGCTCTTCAACGTGTAAGGCAAAAGATTTTGCAGTAGTGAATAGGCATGTCTTGCAACAATTATGGGAATTGCTTGGGTTGGTAGAAGCGGTAGAGATGGCAGCAGGAGCAGTAGGAACGCGGCTTTGATACCAGATGATATAACCCCTGAAGGAGCTCTATAGATTTTGATCTTTGAGAGGGATCAACTCTTGAAACGCTATTGGAGTTCCTCCTAGAACTCGGCACAAGGCTAAATAAAAAATGATCTCTACTCAATGAAAAGAGGTGGAGGCTACAAGCTTATATAGGGCTCAAAACCCTAGCCCTAGGGGGGTGCTTCCTAAGTGAATTCCTCCTTTTGCCCCTCTTATAGCTGCCATGCCTAAATAAAGGGGGCGGCGACCTAATTGGCTGCATAATCCACACCCCTTTGCTAGAAACCCTAGTCGACCAGCCCAATAAAGGGGGTTACATATAGAAGCCCTAAGCCCGCAAAATAAACCCTAGCCATACTTCTTTATAAGATAGAAATGACTATGTGAGGTTTTATTACAATCTCATAGGGTTCTTATTAATTACTTCTAGAGTGATTATGACTCAACCCTGTTGGAGTCCTATCATATGCTCTAGCTATGCAAAAAGTCATGCACCACAGAGAACGATCAAGATTAATGAATTACCCGAAGATTCATTAATAATTTTATTATCAATAATTTTTCTTATTATTACTTAGGTAGTGAGCTTGAAGGAGTGTTAGATCTCAAGTTATATGCCTTAATCATCTACTTTCAAAATATTATTAATTGCTTCTAGCCTTGTTAGGGGATAAACCTACAAGAGAAATGTTTTTAATTTAGGTACCCATTTTACATTGGGTCCTTCATGCAAAACTTTATCTTTCCTTTTTAATGGCTTTTGGTTGTTTGTTGTTCTCTTAGAAATCCAAACTAATTGGTGTGGACTATATTTTCTACATAGACATTTGTTGGCTTTGTGTCTTAATCTACCATAAAAATTATATTTGATTTTCAGTGGCAAATTTAAGGTAGGTCCTTTAACAAAAATGGTTGGCTTTTGTTGAGTGTTACCTATAAAGCCTATACCATTTCTTCTATTAATATGACCCTTATTAGTAAGAATCATATTAAGGGATTTATTTTCTATTTCAAATTTTTCTAAGGTTTGCTTTGGCATGATGTTTTCTTCTTTAACATTATCTCGTATTTCACATTTAGAATAAGGATTGTGTGATACTAATGAATCATGTATTTCATCAAGTCTATTAACTAACATATCATGTTCATTCTTAAGCAACTTAAAAGATTTACTAATTTTTTTAAATTCATCAAACAATTCATGAAACATATTTAATAACTCGGTAAAGGAAATGCTTAAAGACTCACTTACCTCATTGTCAATGGCCATAAGCGCGAGATTCTCCACTTATTCTTGATTGTGCTCTTTATCTTTGGAGTGTCTCAGCTTCTTGCATTCATAGCAAGAGGTTTTATCCATCTTAAGAATGTTTTTATGGTTCATGTTTATTAATTTATTCAGTTCATTTGTCATAAGTTCAAAGTCCTTATCACTCGAGATTTCACTCTATGAGTCATATATTCTCTTTAGTTCAAATTCCTTCTTGTTCTTTGGAAGGTGTTCTTGGGTCTTAATATCAAATTCTTCCTGTTCTTAGGAAGGTATTCTTCTTATTTATTTTTGTAAGATATTTTATTTAATTATTCATTTAGATTAAGTGTGCTTTTATGTATCAATTCTAATATATGTCAAATCTAAAAAGACGAATCACAAGAGGAAATTCGATCAAATTTATTTTTGTTGAGAGCACACTATAATGTATTCATAGCCTTTGCATTCAAATAAAATATTTATTTTTCATAATCATTCCAATCATTTATTGGATTGGATGACTTCTGAAAATCTTTTTCAACAATACACCATAAATCAAAATATATCGAAATAAAAAAGATATGCATTCAAATTTTCCAAGATGTGCAGTTCGTCTCTTTAAATATAGGAGGACTTGTGATATATTGACCCTCGTTCATGCCAAGCAAACAATGTCATTTATTCAAATGGGTGTTAATCCAATGAGTAAGATCTTGCTCTGATACTAATTGTTAGGATCAATTGGCACTAAGAGGGGGGGGGGGGGAGGGTGTGAATTAGTGCAAGTGATGAAAACTCGGTTTAAAATTTTTTTTGTTAAAAATAAAACCGATATCAGAAGCGTTTCATTTAAGTAGAGTAAGCGAGTAATTTAACTTATAGAACGATGCTAAGATTCTTGTTTAATGAAAGCTCAAGTATAAATATGCAAATCCAAATAAGATTCAAGATAAAAGACACTCACAAATTTATAATAGTTCGGCCTTAACCTGGCATACGTCCACTCTTAGGTCCTCTTCTCCAAGGTCCACTGGTGTCCACTATCAATCTTCTTTATGTGAAGAATCAAACTAGTACAACCATTACCTGCTACCCAGATTCTTGGGCAGTGATGGTACAACCACTGCTCACCAGCGGTACAACCGTTAGGATTTTCGAAAAAGTGATTTCCTTCACCTTTCTAATCCTGACTTGTACCTCCTGTTAACAAATTCTCAGGTCAACTAATTGAGCTCGACCTGAGCTTAATCCAATCCCTTTATGAACCCGATTAGCCTCACATGAGTTAATTTGGATCCCTTCAAAATCTAACTTAAATAAGACTTAACCTTAATGATGCTAACTATGACTTAATTTATTACAATCAAGATAGCCAACAAATCCACTTCAAGACCTTCCCAACTCCTAGCAAGCTTTTCGGCTACCCCGATAATCTTCCGACGAGTGTCGGTCTTCTTCCGGTGAACTCCCTTACGCCATCCTGGCAAGCTCCTGATACCCTCGGCGAGCTCCCAATGCACTCTAGGCGAGTTCTCGACTACATCATCCTCACTCCGGCCTGATGCCTGGACTTGACTTTGGCCAAACCTCTGATTATAACTTTCTCTTTATCGTAGTTAATCTTGCATCAATCAATTCTAACATACATGTTAAATCAATAACCCATCAATTGATTTCATCATCAAAATCTAATATTCAATAATAGATTCTATTGCTAAAAGGTTTGGTATTGAGAATTCTAAGAGAGGTCTCGTACCGATGAGACATGGAATATCACTTTCTAAGAGTTTGTCCCCAAAGACTCTGAATAAATGACAGACATGGATAAGATACCCTATGCCTTAACAATAGGATCTATTATGTATGCTATGCTATGTACCAGGCCTAATATAGCGTATCCTATGAGTGTCACGAGCAGGTATTAGGTGGATCTAGGTTTGGAACACTGGAAGGCATAAAGTGTATCCTTAAGCACTTAAAAATAACTAAAAATCTTTTATTGGTATATAGAGGAGGTAGCCTCCAAGTTAAAGGCTACACAAATTCGAGTTTCTAGTCTGACATTGATGATAGTAAGTCAAACTCAGAGTATATTTTCACTCTAAATGGAGGAGCAATAAGTTGGAAGAGTTCCAAGCAAGATACTACTGCTGACTCGACCACAGAGAAGGAGTACATTATTGTGACAGAAGCAACAAAGGAAGGGATATAGATGAAGAAGTTCATTAGGGATTTGGGAGTCATACCGAGCAGCATGGAGTCGATTCTCATATAATGCGACAACAATAGGGCGATAGCTCTAGCAAGGGAACCCAAGTCTCATCAGAATTATTCTGAGAAGGTTTCATCTGATTAGAGACATCATAGCCCGGAAAGATATAACAACAGAAAGAGTTCCATCCGAAGATAAAATTATAGATTCGTCGTTGAAGTCATTATCTCAAATTATGTTTGAGTGTCATAGGGGTCTGATGGAGATCAAACACATTAGTGATTGACTTTAGGTCAAGCGGGAGATTTTTGGTTACAGGTGCCCTACAAGCCAATCACATGAGTGATGGCACGTGTGACATGCTGTGCTATCTTTTTGCTTATGATTATTATTGATATTTTCTCATATTTTATTATATGTTGCATATATATTGTGATGTCCTTAGTTCTGTGCAATGAGAATCACACATAATAAAAACGGAATGAATGAATGATAATAATGGAATTGTAATAACAAGGATAATGAATTGATCTCTATTGAATAGAAGAGTAATGTCATAACAAAGATATTGATCTCTCTATTTGCATCTTTATATATATATCTTAATCTATAGGGTCCGGTCCTACTTATGTTTCTTTTTGTTGAATCTTGAATTTTGATGATGAAATTAATTGATGGGTTATTGATCTAACATGGGTTGTTAGAAGTTGATTGATATAGGATTAACTACGACAAAGATAATATGACAATCAGAATTGGCCAAAGTCAAGTCTATCCATCGGGCCGGGGTTCGGACGATGCGATTGGGAACTCGCCAGGAATGCGTCGCAAGCTCACCGAGGGTATCGGGAGCTTGCCAAGATGGCACAAGGGAGTTCGCCAAAAGAAGACCGAGACTCACTGGAAGATTGTCGGGGGTAGCCGAAAAACTTGTTGGGAGTTGGGATGGTCTTGTAATGGATATATTGGCCATTATGATTGTATTTAATTAAGTTATATTTAGCATCGTGCAAATACACGGGATGAGTTATAAATCAGACATGAACCGAGGATCAAGCTTAGCCATCGGGCCAAGGATTGGACGATGCGATGGGAACTCACCGGGCGTTCCCTAGGATTTCGCCGAAGGTATCGGGAAGATCACTAGAAACACGCTAGGAGATCGTTGGAGGAAGACTGTGAGACTTACCACTAGAGAAGCCGGAGGTTGTCGATTCGCGGGAGTAAGGTCATTAAGCTTGGTTGTCATGTTTTGATTATAATTTCAAGTCATAGGTTAAGATTGAGTCTTAAATGAGTATGATTTGGATGGAATCCAAATCAACTCAAAGATACAACTGGGTCCACTATCGGGTTTGATTGAGCTCAAGTTGAGCTCAATTGGTTGACCAAAGAGTTGGTCAACATCAGGTTCAAGCTGAAATTCGAAAAGTGGAGGGAACCACTTTTGTAGAGTTTCCGACAGGTAAACTGTCGGTAAGCGATGGGTAAACCACTGTTGCCCAGATTTCCAGACAGCTGACGGCGTAAACCGCCAGATGGGTAAACCACCCATACCCAGATTTTTCGGTGAGTTTGATTTTTGGCTCAAAAAATCTGAAGCCACTTTGAGTCTATAAATACTCCAAGTTTTCTTACATTCTATATAATAATTAGGGGATAAAATTCTGTAAAAAACTTGTATGGATTATAAGAAAAAGAAAAGGGGTAAGGGAGAGAGCTTAAAGTTCAAAAAATTTGAAGTCTCCCTTGTAAAGCAAAGTGTAAGGGTTTAGTCTTCACCCAAAGAAGATCGGCAATGGATGTCGGTGTGCCTCAAGGAGGAGGACTCGGGAGTGGACGTAGGCCGTTGGTGCCGAACCACTATAAAACTTGTGAGTTTTTTCCTTGCTTTCATTGCTTACGAATTTTGTATTAATATTTCTGATTGAATTCACTTTTTGAAAGTAAAGTTTTCACATCAAGCACTTCCCTTCAACGTTGCTAATCTTTCAGGTTTGCTTATTAACTTAGTAATTTTCTCACTTGTTTTACTTGAACGAAAAGCTTCGGATTTCCTATCTTGCTTTAAGCGAAAATCTTTTGTTTAAAATGAAAAAATTACACTTACACTAATTCACCCCCCCCCCCCCCCCCCCCCCCCCTCTTAGTGTCAATTGATCCTAACAATTGGTATCAGTGCCACATTTTTCTCATTTGATTTAACACCCAAGAGAATGGCTCTTTTTGGCTTCCAAGAGGGTTTTTATATCGTTTGTCCTCTCATATTCAATGAGATTGACTACACTTATTGGAAAACTCGGATGAGAGTTTTCTTGGTTTCTTTATACCTTGATTTATGGACTATTATTGAAAACAGATTCGAAAAGTCTTCGCTTCCAATGAATGGAATGATTTGGAGAAGAAAACTTTCTCTTTAAATGCCAAGGCTATGAATGCCTTGTTTTGTGCCTTAGATAAAAATGAATTTGATCTGGTTTCTCATTATGATTCGACTTTTGATATATGACATATATTAGAAATGATACTTGAAAACACAACTAAATCAAGTAAATCATTAAATGAAATAATCTATAAAAATAAATTTGAAGAACACCTTCCAAAGTACAGGAAGTATTGTGAAATAAGAATGACATGACTCCTCGAGTAAAATCTCGAGTGATGAGAACCTTGGACATGAACTTTTGACAAATGAACCAAAAAAATTAATGAACTTGAACCTTAAAAATAATCTAAAGATGGACAAAACCTCTTGCTATGAACGCAAGAAGCCAAGGAACTCCAAAGATCAAATGCTCAACCAATAAGTGGAGAACCTTGCTCTTATGGCCATCGACGATGAGGTTAGTAATTCATTAAGCAATTTTTTTTTAATTATTAAATATACTTCATGATTTGTTTGATGAATTTAGAAAACTTCGTAAATCCTTTAATTTGCTTAAACATGAACATGATTCGTTAGTTGTAAAGTTGATAAAATGCATGAGTTATTAGCATCACATAATCCTAGTTCTAAATGTGAAATGTTAGACAACATTAAAGAAGAAAATATCATGCTTAAGACAATGTTAAAAAAATTTGAAATTAAAAATAAATCCTTGAATATGATCCTTGCCAATAAGGGTCATATTAACAGAAGAAATGATATAGGCTTTGTTGGTAACATTTAACAAAAGCCAACCATGTTTGTGAAAGGACCTATATTAAATTTGCCAACGAAAAATAAATATAATTTCTATGGTAGATTAGGACATAAAGCCTACAAATATCTATTTAAAAATTATAGTCCACATAAATTAATTTGGGTTCCTAAAGGAACTATAAATAACCTTAAGTCATTCGAGAAAATGGGAAGGACATATTATGAAGGACCCAAACTCAAATGGATATCTAAATCAAAACCTCCCATAATATAAATTTGCCTCCTAACAAGGCTAGGAGCACAAAGTTATGTTTATAAAGTAGATGCTCAAGGCACATGACTTGAGATCTAATATTATTTTAAAGTTTAGTAGTCTAAGTAATAATAAGAAAATTATTGACAATGAATTTTTGATGGTTCATCATTATACAATTAATAATGATGATGCATAACTAGAGCATACAAGTATGAAAATGAACTAAAACCAAATAACCTTATTTATTAAAAAATATGTTAAAATTTACATGAATGAGATTTTGATGATGATAGAATAATAGGTTCAAAATCATTAGCTTGGATGTTGGTTTAAATGTAAAGACTATTGTTAAATGGTTCAAATATTAAAAAAGTTTATGGAATGGTTGATTTAAATATTACATTGATTGAAATGCTATGATTGAATGATTGTGTTGAATGATAAAATTTTAGCATAGAACAATATAGAAAAGGGAGAGAAAAATCATGCTTCATTGTCTAATATTTTTTATAAATTAAAAATATATTTAATGAGAATAAAATGATCATGGTAACTTACTACACTAGTCTAAAAATTATTAGAATTGAAATAAATCAAAGTTTTTTTTGAAAATATTTTATTGTAATGATCTTGATAAAATTTTGTTTTTGACTTTAAAATGACATTGCATTCTTGAAATAAATTTCAAAAGAATGACAATTATTCTTGAAAAAAATTTATTCTATTAATCCTTTAACAAGAGACAAAATAATATTATTATTGTTGAATCTCTTAAACTACAAAAATGGATTAGACGACTTTAGCTATTGAAAAACAATCTATGATGCCTTCATTGAATTTTTTGAAAAGCAATTTTTTATGTTGATTTTGGATAATTTTCAAATGATTTGTTTTAAAAAGAGATTGGTGAATCTATCCAATGTTATTGATATTTTTGATGATTTTATCATGATCTTGACAAGTTGAAAAATTGTAACTTGAAATCTTTACATAAATCAAGTTCACTTGGAGAAGTTTATTAATGAATCATAAGTTTATATTTTTGAAATAATAACATAAATCTAAATAATGATCTTGATGATTTGAAATCACATATATAAGTTGAGATCCAATATTTCCATATCTTATTTTATAAAATCATACTTGTAACTTGAACATTTTCATGTATTAAGATTTTGCTTACAAAATTGATCTCCTAAAATTTTTATTATCTAAGAGGAGATTTATTAAATTAAATTATGCCTTTAATATTCATGAATGTCTTTTGATATTAATATCTTTCTTGACATGATTTATTTTAAAACTCATGAATGACATAACTTATTATCAAAATTAGTATTTCTTAAATTTATGATAAGTTGAAAATTGAAAGAGATTTGTATTATTATGAATATTTTCTTAATTTCTTGACTTGACTTTTACGTTATGGGAATCACGTTATTGATCTCTTTGATTTTTTCTTTTTAATAAAAAAGAGATTTATGATCTTAACAATTATAATTATTTTTTATTAAGATCATTCTTCTTTTTTGTTACAAAGATTTATCTTGGATTGAGATTATCCCCTAAGACTCATTTTTATTATTTATAAAATAGGGGAAAGAAACTTATTAAACGAAATCATGTCATTTGATATTCAAAAATTTAATTTTATCTTTAATGACATGATCTTCTTATACTTTTTGGCGTAAATTTGAACATGGATAAAAAGAAATTATACCATCATATTTCGTGACAACGACCAAAAAGAAAAAATAAAATTACTAATATGATTAGAAGAAAATTGGATATAATAACTTTGAATGAGGAACAAGTGCTTAGAAGAAAATAAAAAATTTCTAAATGCATGCAAAATATTAGATTTACAATTTGAGCTTAATCTACTATCATGTTTTCTTTTGGAATTCATGATGATTATTATCAAAATCTATATGACATATGATTTGCTACCTTGCTTGAAATTTGCATAAGATAAATGGGTAGCTCTTGATTTTTTCTTAGATTTTGGAATCTACATCTATAAAATTTACATCTATAAAATTGAGTATTTTTGTGATGTTTTTCACTGCTCTACCTTGATTCTACCTTCTTATTCACACAAAGTAAAGAAAGAAAATCACTAGTATTTCAAGAGATCAATAAGACTATCATTATCAACTTGAATCTCTTGAAATTATTTTTGATGATTTTGAAATTGAATAAGTTCTTTACCTATATCGTGATTTTGATTTCTTGGAATTATAACTTGAAATCTTTTATGAATCAAAATATTTTGTTATGTGTTCTCGTATTATTTAAAAAGATATTTTTATACAAATCATGCACTTGACAACTTGATATTTCTTATGAATGAATCAAGAGATTTTATTTGTTTCTCTTATGATTTGTCTCTTGATAGTCACAATTTATCTTCATGAATTGTACATCTCATCACTATGTTAATTTTTCTTGATATATTTCATGTGATGATTTGAAAACTGATGTAATGAAAAAAGTTTTACACTATTGCAACCATCTCTTCTTTTTGACAATGACAAAAGGGGAGCAAAACTTGTTATCTTGCATGATATAAAATTGCTAGCTTAAACATTACAAAGGAAGCAAAAATTGCTAGCTTGCACTTCTCAAAAGAGAAGAAAGAACTCACTAGCTTTATTTGCTATGTTTTCTTGAGATTTACATGAAAAAGATTTGTTGAGCTTATATTCAAATTTTATATTTGGCGGGTGGGCGGCCTCCCTATCCTGTGCAGCCCTAGGTATGCCTTTGCTCTCGTAATAAGGTTTTTTTGTCACTTTTGTAGGGTGAGAAAGACCGGGCGAAAAGGAAGATTCTATTGACTTCGAAAGGATCCTAGACCAGAGGCAGCTCAATATGATAAGCATCAACAAAAGGAGCAAACTCTCGCTGAAAAGAAAAAGAGCAATATTCTATCAGTTCTCTAATCTACCTTCCATTCGCCATTTCTAAAAGAAGGAAAGTAGAACTGAGCTAGGAATGCTAAAATATATAAATTGCTCATCTAAATTTTATGAGATGAAGCCTTTTTGTCATAACATTTTTGAAAATTTTCTCCATGTTTTTATTGTTTACAAAAAGGGGAAAAAAAATAACATGGAGATGATGAATTGCTACATTTGAAATTTACAAGAGATAATTTTTTATATCAACCGATGATTTTTTTTACTACATTTGAAATACATAAGTAGTCTTTAAATCTCTTGGACTCCAGAGCTCATCTTAGTATTAATTTTAAAATTTATTAAGAGCTCTTCTCAATGATAAAATGATTTAACAACACCTCCCTTGTTTCTCTCCTTATTAATCATAAAGGGAAAAAAAATTTTATAATGCATATACTAAGGGAGAGTAATGTCATCATGTGCTTTTAAATTATTAGCTATACATTTCACCTCTTTGTTGATGACAAAGAGGGAGAAATGGATATTGATGACTTATGATATTATTGAAATACATGGATATGGATATGAATTAGATATATTGGATATGGATAAAAATGCATAATTGTTGAAATACATTGATATCTTGGATATGATATGAATTGGATATCTTGGATATGGATATGGATGCATAATTATTTTTGAAATCCATGATTTGATGACTTGATGCAAATTTGTGTTGAAATTTACGTTGAATGTTAATTTCTTGAATTTAAGAGTGTGTGTCTCTCTTAAATTTAAGTGGAATGGATTTAGGGGGAGTTAAGATTAACTCCTGTCATCAATTGATTATCATCATAAAAAAATGGGGAGATTGTTAAATCTCGGATTTTGATGATGAAATCAATTGATGGGTTATTGATCTAACATGGGTTGTTAGAAGTTGATTGATGCAGGATTAAGTATGATAGAAAGAATATGACAATCAGGATTGGCCAAAGTCAAGTCTATGCATCGGGCCGAGGTTCAGACGATACGATTGGGAACTCGTCAGGAGTGCATCGGAAGCTCGCCGAGGGTATCGGAAGCTTGGCAGGATGGCATAAGGGAGTTCACCAGAAGAAGACCGAGACTCACCGAAAGATTATCGGGGGTAGCCAAAAAGCTTGTCGGGAGTTGGGATGGTCTTGTAATGGATGTATTAGCCATTATGATTGTATCTAATTAAGTTATATTTAGCATCATGTAGGTTTAACCATGACGGGATGAGTTACAGATCAGACATAAACTTAGGATCAAGCTTAGGCATCGAGCCAAGGTTTGGACGATGCGGTGGGAGCTCGCCGGGTGTTTGGTAGGACTTGGCCATAGGTATCGGGAAGATCGCTAAAAAAAACGTTGGGAGATTGCTAGAGGAAGACCGTGAGACTCGTCGCTGGAGAAGCCGGAGGTTGTCGGTTTGCGGGAGTAAGATCATTAAGCTTGGTGGTCATGTTTTGATTGTAATTTTAAGTCATAGGTTAAGATTGAGTATTAAATTAGTATGATTTAGATGGAATCCAAATCAACTCAATTGGTTGACCAAAGAGTTGGTCAACATCATGTTCAAGCCAAAATTTGAAAAGTGGAGGGAATCACTTTTGTTGAGTTTCCGGTGGGTAAACCGTCGGTAAGCGACGGGTAAACCACCGCCACCTAGGTTTCTTGGTGGTTGACGGTTGGTAAACCCCCCATACGCTAGTATTCGAGCGGTTGAGCCGCCCAGGTCGATTGGTAAATCGCCTATACTTGGATTTTTCAGGTGAGTTTGATTTTTGGCTCCAAAAATATGAAGCCACTTAGGGTCTATAAATACCCCAAGGTTTTTTGCATTCTATACAAGAATTTGGAGGATAAAATTTTATGAAAAACTTGTGTGGGTTGTAAGAAAAAGAAAAGGGATAAGTGAGAGAGCTTGGAGTTAGAAAATTCTCAATTCTCCCTTGTAAAGCAAAGTGTAAGGGTTTGGTCTTCACCCAAAGAAGATCGATAGTGGATGCCAATGTTCCTCAAGGAGGACTTGGGAGTAGACGTAGGCCGTTGGTGCTGAACCACTATAAAATTTGTGAGTTACTTCCTTGCTTTCATTGCTTACAAATTTTATATTGACGCTTCCGATTGAATTCACTCTTTGAAAGTAAAGTTTTCACATCAGGCACTTCCCTTCAATATTGCTAATCTTTCAGGTTTGCTTATTAACTTAGCAATTTTCTCACTTATTTTACTTGAACGAAAAGCTTCGAATTTCCTATCTTGCTTTAAGCTAAAAGCTTTTATTTAAAATGAAAAACTTACACTTGCACTAAGTCACCCCCCCCCCCCCCCCCCCCCCCCCGCCCTCTTAGTGTCAATTGATCCTAACACTTTTTGTGTATAGGTTCCTCCTCGCTGGGATAAGGGTGATAGGACCCCAGTAGGGTTGGATCCTACTCAACCAAGTAGCAATTAATAAAACTCTACAAGATTATAATAAAACCTCACCTGGTCAACTCTACCCTATAAAGAAGTGTGACTAGGGTTAATTTTGGGGCTTTAGGGCTTCCTGGCCGTCGCCCCCTTTACTAGGGTGGTCGGCCAGTGTTTCTAGAAGCTAGGCGTGGCTTATGCAGCTACTTAGGCCATCGACACCTTATTTAGGCAAGGCGACTATAGAAGGGATAAAAGGAGGAATTTACTTAGGAAGCGCCCCCCTAGGGCTAGGATTTTGAACCCTATATAAGATTGGAATCAGTTTTATTTCAGCCTTGTGATCGACCCTAGGAGGGAGAAACCCCTATAGCGGTCCAAGGGTTGATAACCCTCAAATATCAAATATCCATATAGCTCCCCTGGGGTTCTATCATCTGGTATCATAGCAACAATCTTGCTGCCCCGATTGCCATCTCTGCTGCCTCCACCCATCCAAGCAATTCCCATAATTTCTTTAGATGTCGCCTCATCCGTCATCCCCATACCGTAGATCAAATCAATCTAATGCTGCCTCTATTATTTACACTAAAGATCTAGTAATATTCCTACCACCCGCACCTTATTGCTATTGAAGCTTTCCATCTTTACGTACCAAAGAAAATTTCTTATCCTGACCTTGCTGTGAATTCCCTCCATCGTAAACGAGATCATCATTGCGAAAGAGGAATTGCTGTAGAAAATTTTCAATCGCATAGAGGTTTATTGAAATCAATCTATTGAATATTTTTCTTGGACAAATTTTTTACATGTTCTCATATATCAACATGGCTTCCATCTAAGATGGATCTATTATGAAACTCCTCCCTGAAACTTATCTTATCCTGTTGCAAATCATCATCGCAAACTGCTAAAATTTTACGATGAGGATTCTGCTCTCTTACTTGCATCAGTTTTTCTACCATTACGCTTCCAAAATTTCCTTGATCTGAATTGCTATTACTGCTCTCATCTGAACCGAGGTTTTACCATTGAGGTTCTGCATAATTTCCTCGATTTTCTATTGGAATTTACATCGAGAATCTACTGCTTCCTCGATACAAATTATGTTCAGTGGAATAGCACATATACAGTGATCTTTTGTGAATTCAATCGGATTCTCACTGCTATCTTTTCTGGATTTGAGACTCTCTCTTCCTTATCCTCAATCTTTGCCATCATAGTCCCAAAAAACCAACCAAATCGTAGCCAAAACCTGATCCAAATCAACCACCAAAATAACCCCAACCACAGCCTACTTCCCCATCGATCCACCCTTCGTTCGACCACCACTTTCCCGAACCAACTCATTATTGGGAAACATCAGTGGGTGCATCATATGCACAATGGAAATCAAAATAAAAACTGGTTTCCCACGCAGATCAAGTCATCGTGCAAAAGATTGGGGTCGCGAGAAAATCGATAAAAGCACAATGTGTGAGAGATTGATTTTACCTAGGGAGATTGTATATCCTTGAATTTCCAGATCCGGATGGAGAGGATGAAGGAGGTTAAGCGTCTTCCTCTCTAGCGGTATCCACATGATTGATCTCTACAGCGAAACTCCTCCAATCTGATCTCGCAACTCTTGCACAGAGGGAGGAAGGAGAATAGGAGGGGGAGGCCAAAGCTACAGCCTATCAACCATGAGTCTCCCCTCCTATTTATAGAGAGCCACCAAAAACCCTAGGGCTCCTGCCTTAGTGGGTATTGGATCTCCATCCAATAACCCACTAACCTTGCATTATTAGATCTCTATCCAATAATCTCCTTAGGCCTCTAATTGTGCATTAAGCAAGGAGCCCATCAGCATAGGGTCTCATCTAATGAGAATAGGGGCTAATTGGATCTCCATCCAATCCTCTATTCGCTGAAGTATCCACCATATGTGTGTAACCCTCTAGGCACAATACCAAGCTGGCCATGAGTCGCTCTAGTCAGAACTCCTTCAGATATAGCGAATTATTATCCCTATAATAATTCACTCGACTCATCGAATATGGACATACTAGGCCACGATGCCATAGTCCCCAGACGGTACAGGGGAGATCAAATCCATAGGACCTATCTGTCCACAGTTACCGTGTATCTATAATCCCTCATCCAACTAATATCCCAGAGACCGTATATTGAATATGGTACTATCAGGTCACATACGGAATCCGTCATAGTCTCGCTCTAATCAGATTCTCCCGGAGAACCCTTTCTCTCTTAATCCGAATGACCCTGGCCAAGGATTTGTTTGAGCAAGCACATATGTGATATTCCTCTGGTGATACCGAGAGTGGATGATCCTCTATTGATACTCAATTGCCTTCGTAAGGTTGGCTACCAATCCCGATAATCAGTTGTACTAGATCTCGAACTTTCCAAACCTATAAGTCTGGCGTCAAAGAAAGGAGTACTCATACAAGACATTCTTGGTGTCTCAAGTCTAAGGACCAAATACACAACTGAGACTATTGAATCTCTGTCTGACATTAGGTATCATTAACCATATAGCATTCCATAAGCGGATCAATCAGTGAACTCATTCTCCAATGAGCACCTATATTATATCCTTAGTGTCTCCACACAAGTGACTATGAGACTAGTTGCCTCCATCATATGGACGGGTATATAGTACACCGGCCTGTCCGATTATCTCGATGTCCCTCTCTAGTAGCCTATGACCGGGATTATTTAGGATCTCTGTTTAAAGGTGAATCAATCTCATTATCGTGATTTCATCACGATCTAATTTCCATTGCACAGAACCAAGGACATCATAATATATATATATATATATATATATATATATATATATACAACAGATAATATAATGTGAGAATATGTCAATATTAATCATAAGCAAAAAAGATCACATAGCGTGTCACACATGCCATCACTCACATGATTAGCTTACAAGGCACCTGTAACCAGCAATCTCCCACTTGACCTAAAGCCAATCACCTATGTGTCTGATCCCTATCAGACCCCTATGACGCCCAAATACAATCTGAGCCAACAGCTTGGTCAGTGGATCTGCAATATTATTTTCGGATGAAACTCTTTTCATTGCTATATCTTTTCGGGCCTTGATCGCTCTAATCAGATGGATCCTCTTCAAAATAATTCTGATGAGACCTGGGTTCCCTTGTTAGAGTTATCGCCCTGTCGCTGTCACAATACATGGGAGTCAGCTCCGTGCTGCTTGGTATGACTCCCAAATCCTTGATGAACTTCTTCATCCACACCCCTTTCTTTGCTGCTTCTACTACAGCAATGTATTCTGCCTCTGTGGTCGAATCAGCAGTAGTATTTTGCTTGGAACTCTTCCAGCTTACTACTCCATTCATGGTGAAAATATACCCTGAATTTGACTTGCTATCATTAATGTCAGACTAAAAACTTGAGTCTGTGTAGCCCTCAACCTGGAGACTACCTCCTCCATATACCAGTAAAAGATCCTTAGTCCTTCTTAAGTACTTAAGGATACACTTTACTGCCTTCCAGTATGCTAAACCTGGATCAACCTGATACCTACTCGTGACACTCAGAGCATATGTTATATCAGGCCTGTACATAGCATCACATACATGATAGACTCTATCACTAAGGCATAAGGTATCTTATCCATGTCTGTCCTTTCTTTAGGAGTCTTTGGGGACATACTCCTAGAAAGTGATATTTCATGTCTCATCGGTATGAGACCTCTCTTGGAATTCTCCATGCCAAACCTTTTGACAATGAAGTCTATGTACTTGGAATGGGACAAGCCAAGTATCCTCTTGGATCTATCTCTATAGATCCGGATCCCCAAAATATATGATGCTTCCCCTAAGTCTTTCATGGAGAAGTTTTTGGATAGCCAAGCATTTACCGTAGAGAACATTCCTACATCATTCTCAATGATTAGGATGTCATCCACATATAGCACCAAGAAGGTGATAGTACTCTCATTTACCTTCCTGTATATACAAGTCTCATATTCGTTCTTAACAAAGTCATAAGATCCGATCACCTCATCAAATCTTATGTTCCAACTTCGGGAAGCTTACTTCAATCCATAAATGGATCTAAGCAAACTGCACACTTTATCTGGACTCTCTTTGGATATAAATCCCTCTGACTGTATTATATACACCTCCTCCCCGATGTTGCCATTGAGGAATGCCAATTTGACATCCATCTGCCTGATCTCAGAGTCATAGTGTGCTGTAATTGCCAAAGAATTCTAATGGACTTAAGCATGACTACAGGTGAAAAGGTTTCATCATAGTCAACTCCTTGTCTTTGACGATATCCTTTAGCTACTAGCCTTACCTTATAGGTCTCTACCTTTCCATCATCTCCGATCTTCTTTTTTAAGATCCAATTGCAGCCGATGGGAGCAAATATCCATAAGGTTCCAAACCTTGTTAGAGTACATAGAATCCATCTCAAAATTCATGGCTTCTTGTTACTTCCCGGAGTCTATACTCATAATAGCCTCCTCGTAGGTCTGAGGATCAACATCCTGAGAGTCATCTCCACTTATATGTTTCATATATCTTTCAGGATGGTGAGATACTCTACTAGACCTAGGCAAAGTTAGAACTTGTGTGTTGGGTACCTGAACAGACTCGAGCTCTAGAATGGTGATTGAGCTAGGTTCTTCGACCTCACTCAATTCTATCTCACTCCTACTGTTTCCACCAAGAAAGTGTTCATTCTCAAGGAACATAGCTCTCTTGGCAACAAAGACCTTTCGCTCCTTAGGATGATAGAAATAATACCCCAAAGTCTCCTTAGGGTATCCCACAAAGGTGCACCATTCCGTCCTTGATTCCAACTTGTCGAGGTTGTATCTTCTAATGTAGGCAGGACAACCCCAAATTTTAACCCCGTAAGATCGAGCTTCTTTCCTTTCCATATCTCATATAGTGTAGACACTATCGACTTTGATGGAACTCTGTTCAGAAGGTAAGATGTAGTCTCTAGGGCATACCCCCAGAATGAGACGGGTAGGTCAGCAAAACTCATCATGGACTGCACCATGTCTAATAGTGTGCGATTCCTCCTTTTTGATATACCATTAAGCTGAGGTGTATAAGGTGTCAACTGGGATATAATCCCATTGTCCTTAAATAAATGGGTGAACTCCGTACTCAAGTACTCTCCTTCTTGATCTGATCGAAGAGTCTTAATACTCTTTCCAATTTAGTTCTCTACCTCATTCTTATATTCCCTGGATTTCTCAAAGGCCTCAGATTTGTACTTCATTAAGTACATGTGTCCATACCTAGAGAAATCATTAGTGAATATAATGAAGTATGAGTAACTACATATAGCTTGAGTCGACATGGGACCACATACATCACTATGTATGAGTTCCAATAACTCAGTGGCTCTCTCTCTAGTTCCACTAAAAGGAGAGTTGGTCATCTTCCCACGAAGGCAAGGTTCGCAAGTTGCATATGACTCAGTCAAATAGATCTAAGTATCCATCTTTCAGTAATTTTTTAATCCTTCCCTCATGTATATGACCTAGGCTATAATGTCATATGTATATTCACCTCATCTCTTTTCCTCTTAGACATATTTATATTCATAATATGTGGAGAAGTGTCTAACATATATAAGCTGTTTATAAGGGTCCCTCTAGTGATGATCTTATCATCTATAATTATTGAACAACTATTGTTCTCAAAAACTAATTTATATCCACTAATTGTCAAACAAGAGATGGAAATAATATTTTTGATAATAGAGGGAACAAAATAGTATGCATCTAATGGCAATAATAGCTCCACCAGGCAGATATAGGGTGACCTCTCCAATAGCAACTGCAGCAACTCTTGCTCCATTGCCCATCTTGAGGTCCATCTCACCTCTAGCCAATCTCCTAGGTCTTGATAGAACCTACAACGAATTACAGATATGATAAACACTCCTGGTATCTAATACCCATGTGTTATCATGAAAATCTGACAAGTGGAAACTAATTATGAATATACTTGAAGCTTCTCCAAGCTTCTGTTTCGTCTTATCTGCAAGGTAGTCCTTAAAATTCCTCTTCCAATGCCCATCTTGGCCGTAGTAGAAGCACTGTCCTTTGTCCTTTCTTGAATTTTTCTGGGCAATATTTACCTTACCGGTCTTCCTTTACCCTTGCCCTTCTTAAGGGTCTTGCTAACCTTCCTTTTCTTTTTAGTCTCACCAATATAGAGAATTGGCTTCTCCTTCTTGATGGCACTCTCAGCTTCCTTCAACATATTACGGAGCTCAAGGAAAGTCACCTTAAACTTACTAATGTTAAAATTCATGATGAAGTGAGAAAAGATATCTGGTAGGGACTGAAGTATAAGATCAATGCACTGGTTATCCTCTAGGACTATTCCTAGACCTGTGAGTTTCTCGATCCACTATATCATCTTTAGGACATGGTTCTCAATCGATGTCCCTTTTGTCATCCTGGCTTGAAAGAGTCTCTTAGATATCTTATATCTTTGAGTTCTTCCTTGTTTCTCAAACAGCTGGCGGAGATGAAGAATGATAGAATCTGCATCTATGTTCTCATGTTGCCTCTGTAACTCAGGAGTCATGGAGGCCAACATGTTACATTTTGCCAGTGTGGAATCATCTATATACTTCACATGGCAAGCGATCTCATCCTCGCTTGCCCCTTCTTCAGGCGTGGGCACAAATGTATCAAGGACGTATGTGATTTTCTCCGTAGTGAGAACAATTCTCAAATTACAGAGCCAATCTGTATAATTTGGACAAGTGAGGCGATGGGCATCAAGTATGCGACATAGGGGATTTATGAGCGACATGTTTATGAAAAACAAGATATAACAAAAATAAATAACATGCAAATTTTGTAGAAAATACTAATTAAGATATGAACTTCTATCTTAATATACTCCTACTATTTTCTTAGCGAATCATGTGACACCCTCAACACGTGAGTCGGAAGTCTCTGGCAAACTCCTAGTAGGGATCAAGATCCAATTGGCATCTTAGTGCAATCTCAAGGGACTCGACCAACTATACTAAGCCAAAAGGTAGACAACTCTTGTCAATCATAACTCTTTGTGATTCCCCTCATGTTCGGCCTCTGAATCATCATGGTCTCGACCAACCATGAAGTTCGGTTAAGTCATCACCATCGTTACAAGATGAATCTGATTCGATGGATATGCTCTCGACCAAGTCATACCATGTCCTCAGGTCACCGGTGACATCTATATGTTGTAGGCAAGAACTCGATCACGTAGATAGGTGAGCCTCGAGTGACTCGACCAACTCAACCTATGTCGAAATTCAATTTCTTCCTATAACGATGGAAGGTCACGTGGGTCAATCTTATTACCTCATGCTTACCGACTTAATATTATCATAGGAGGGGTTTTTATTTTCTATTGGTCTCCTAATATGTCATGTGACACACATACATATTTAATATATATCTACATTACGTGTAAATATATATATACATATATCTAGTAGGTGTATAACACATCACATATGCAAGCCACACCGGATGATCATGAGTCGTCAACTAATATGATTAAGCCCGAGCCAATGGGCCTAATCACTCACAATAGGATCTATGTGTGCATCGACGCATCTCCATGCCCTATGATTGTTGATCTCATCATCATCGGTTCCGTCGGATCGTCGCATCACCATGTGACGTAATCTCCCGCCATGGCATAGTGGGTCCCGCTATCACCTCCACGCTCCCGCTACGCTTCTCCATGTAATTACAAATAATCACAAGCACGCAGGTCTGATAATAAACGAGAAAAACAGAGGCTCACAGACCCCAATAATAATAATAATCATAATTACACACATCACAATATATGGCTCATGATCATCCATCCACATCATACATCACATCATATATAGGATTACTAGATATATATAATAATTAATTAAACTATTTAATTAATTATTTTTCTAGAAATCAAGATATGCTCGAAATTTTCAGAATTGTCAAGGGCATTTTTATAATTCTGGAAGAGAGGACAGTCCTCGATATTTTCAAAATTATTGAGGGTATTTCAAGAATTCTGTACACGAGGACAGTCCTCAAATTTTCTGAATTCAGAGGGGCAGGATCATACTTTTTTCAAAAAGATGCCCTAGCCATCTTGCCCCCTCTGCGCCGCCGTCGCCGCCGCTGCCCCTGAACAGGCGGCAGCTGCCTTTGCCCACCGGCAACCCCCCTACCACGGGGCGGCCACCTCTGCGGCCGGTGCGACCACCCCTGCTCGTGGTAGCCCCTTGCAGGCGTCCTGCAGCCGGCCCCCCTTGCGGACGCTACGCTGCAAGCGGCTGTGCCCACGGGCGAAGCTTCTGCCCGCAAGCGCCATCCCTGCGGGCTGCTGCCCTTACGAGCGGCTGTCGCCCCTTGCGGGCACCATTGGCCTCCATTGCGGGCTGGCCCTGGCCGTAGTCGATCGCCCCTTACAGGGGGTCTTAGCCGTGGTCTGGCCGTGGGTGGTCGGCCCTGCATGGGGGCTGGCCGCCCCTCCTCCTCGCTACCTTCGCTACGAAAATATAGCAAGAATGCATAGAACGATTCTATGTGATTCAATCTCATCACACGCAGTTTAAAACAAATCTTTCGCACGAAAACCTTGGCTATGATACCACTATTGGGAAACCTCAACAGGTGCATCACATGCGCAGTGGAAATCAAAACAAAAAGCTGGTTTCCCACGCAGATCAAATCGTCGTGCAAAAGATTAGGGTCGCGAGAAAAATGTAAAAACTGATAAAACCACGATGTGTGAGAGATTGATTTTACCTAGGAGATCGTATATCCCTGTATTTCCATATCCGGATGGAGAGGATAAAGGAGGTCAAGCGTCCTCCTCTCTAGTGGTATCCACACTATGGATCTCTGCAGCGAAACTCCCTCAATCTGATCTCGTAACACTTGCGCAGAGGGAGGGAGGAGAATAGGAGGGGGAGGCCAAAGATGCAGCCTATCAACCATGAGTATCCCCTCCTATTTATAGAGAGCCACCAAAAACCCTCGGGCTCCTGCCTTAGTGGGTATTAGATCTCCATCCAATAACCCACTAACCTTGCATTATTGGATCTCTATCCAATAATCTCCTTAGGCCTTTAATTGGGCCTTAAGTAAGGAGCCCATCAGCATAGGGTCTCATCTAATAAGAATAGTGGCTAATTGGATCTCTGTCCAATCCTCTATTCGCTGAAGCATCCATCATATGTGTGTGACCTTATAGGCTCGATATTGAACCGGTCGTGAGTCGCTTTAATTAGAACTCCTTCTGATATAGTGAATTATTATCCTCATAATAATTCACTCGACTCATCGACTATAGACGTACTAGGCTACTATGCCATAGTCCATAGACGGTACAGGGGGATCGAATCCATCGGACCTATCTATCCACAGTTACCATGTATCTATAATCTCTCATCCAACTAATATCTCAGAGATCATATATTGGACATGGTACTATCAGGTCACATACGAAATCCGTCATAGTCTTGCTCTAATCGGATTCTTCCTGAGAACTCTTTCATTCTCAATCCGAATGACCCTAGCCAAAGATTTGCTAAGCAAGCACATATGGGATATTCCTCTTGTGATACTGAGAGTGGATGATCCTCTATTGATACTCAATTGTCTTTATAAGGTTAGCTACCAATCCCGATAACCAGTTGTACCAGATATAGAACTTTCCAAACATATAAGTCTGGCGTCAAAGAAATGAGTACTTATACAAGACATCCTTAGTGTCTCAAGTCTAAGGACCAAATACACAACTGAGACTATAGAATCACTATCTGACATTAGGTATCATTAACCATACAGTATTCCATAAGTGGATCAATCAGTGAACTCATTCTCCAATGAGCACCTGTACTATATCCTTAGTGTCTCCATACAAGTGGCTATAAGACCAGCCATCTCCATCATATGGACAGGTATATAGTACATCGATCTGTCCGGTTATCTCGATATCCCTCTCTTGTAACTTATGACCGAGACTATTTAGGATCTATGTTTAAACGTGAATCGATCTCATTATCGTGATCTCATTACGATCTGATTCTCATTGCATAGAACCAAAGACATCACAATATATATGCAACATATAATATAATGTTAGAATATGCCAATATTAATCATAAGCAAAAAGATCACACAACATGTCACACGTGTCATCACTCACGTGATTGACTTACAGGGCACATGTAACCAGCACTCATGCCTTTAACCCATCAATAAAAGAGAGACCTCAATATTATAGATCTAGAGGCATAAAACATGGTATCATAGGAGGTCATCAATGCAAAATTTGAAGTCTTCGGGACTCGAATGGAGGAGAAAATACGAACTATCTTCGCCAAACTCAGTTTAGGCCGACCACCAAGCCCAAAGAAATCACACTAAGGGAATACTTCTAATCGAAGAGAGGACTTCCAAGAGTGAGGAGGCACTTTGATCGATCCATATAATCCACACATGAGAGTAGAGTTCCCTAAATGAGAAGGAGACTCGATCGGTTAGATCTCACGAGCAGAGCGCCACTTTCAATTTCACCAAACCACATATGCTTCCACGGTTTGATTGGCATCCATCTTGAAGGGGATGCAATTCTGTGGTTTGATTGGTTCAAGCATACCCATGAAGGCCTTTCCTAGCGGCAATTCAAGGAAGGACTCTTGAACCACTTCGGACCTATCGACTACGAGAACATCGATGGATAATTGGCAAAGTTCCGACAAATCACTACCATACAAGAATACCAAACAAGGTTTGAATGATTATCTAACAAAACTCATGATTGGTCAGAGAAATAACTTTTGGGAACCTTTATTGAGGGCTTGAAGCCGGAAACCCGAGGAGAAGTGAAAGCGCGACAACCGTACATACTTATGGCGGCCATCTCTTTCGCGCGATTGCAAGAGGAGCGATTGAACCATGAAGCCTGAAGGACTAGGGTCGCTCCTCGACCAGCAATACCAAAGCCCTCAGCCCCCTCTACTAACATCCGAGCTCCCGCACCCAAAAAGTTGACGAGAGAAGAGCTTCGGGAGCGATCTGCCAAGGGTTTATATTGGCACTATGATGAGCCATGGAGTCGCAATCACCCCTGTAAAAAGGGACAACTTCTTGTGATTGAACCAGTAAAGAATGAAGATATTGAACCATTAGAAAAGAGCCTTGAACCCAAAGAAGAAGTTGTAGAGGAAGAGCCCCAATCGATCGATTTTATGGTGCACGTACTAGCCGGCTACTCCAACCTGCAAACGATGAAAGTGGGAGGTCTTCTCAAGCAACAACCCATCACAGTTCTTATCGACACGAGGAGCACCAAAAATTTCCTCAACAGCAAGGTTGTTGCTCGTATGACACTCCACATTGAAGGTTGTAACAAATTTGATGTAAAGGTCGCTGACGGTCGAATCCTAAAGTGCGACCAACTGTGCTCGCGGGTGAAACTGCTTTTATAAGATCAAGATATTATAGTCGACTTCTTCCTCCTACCCATTGATGACTATGAAGCCATGCTCAGAATTGAATGGTTAATGACACTAGGTGAGATCTCTTGGAACTTCTCTAAACTGATTATGAAATTTTATTGCAAAGCAGATAGGTCACCCTACGCGATAAGGGCGGAAGTCATATCTCCACCATTTTGACGCAATGGATGGAGAAAGTTCTACATAAGGCACATGGCAGTTTTTTATGCATATCAGCAGCCATCAGAGGAGAAAAACATGCAAATCACAGATCCAAAACTCGCCCAATTGCTGGATGAATTTATTGATATTTTTGCTAAACCACGTGGACTCACCCCTACCCGATAACATTATCACTAAATCCCTATTCTTTCCGGCAAACCACCAGCAAACTCAAGGCCGTACACATACCCTCATCTATAGAATGAGATTGAGAATATTATAAAGGAAATGCTCGACACTGGGGTGATTCGGTCAATCTGTAGCCCCTATTCCTCATTGGTGTTGCTAGTGCGCAAGAAGGATGGAACTTGGCGGATGTCCGTCGATTACTGGGCTTTAAACGCCATCACCATCACCATCAAGGATAAGTACCCCACACCAGTAGTGGATGAACTAAAGGAGCCCAAGTCTTTGCGAAATTGGACCCATGTTCCGGGTACCATCAAATTCAGGTATGTGCTGAAGATATTCCAAAAATGGCATTTCGTACGCATAATGGATACTACAAATTTTTAGTAATGCCTTTTGAACTTACTAACGCTCCTTCTACCTTCCAAAGCCTAATGAACGATATTTTCTAGAGCTTTTTATATAAATTTATGCTGGTATTCTTTGACGACATTCTCATTTACAACCCAACTCTTGAGATTCATTTTCAGCATTTACGAATTGTTCTAATGATTCTTCGGGAGAATACCTTTTATGTTAAACAATCAAAGTGCAGCTTCTTATAGTGTAAAAGTTGAGTACCTTGGGCACATAATATTAAAAGATGGAGTGGCGGTAGACCCGACGAAGATAAAAGCAATGAAAGGTTCGTCAAGACCTGCAAACGTGAAATCACTGCACGATTTCCTTGGACTTATGGGCTGCTACCGAAAGTTTGAGTAAGGACTCCTTCTAGTGGTCAGACCAAGCTTCCACAGCCTTTGATAAGCTCAAGGAAGCCATGACGACGATGCCGATCCTAGCACTACCCGTTTTCAGCCGACCCTTCATCATTGAGGCCGACGCATTTGGAGTTAGAATCTGAGTCATTCTGATGCAAGATGGTCGACCACTTGCATATACCAGTAAGGCCTTATCTCCCTCTCATCACAAAATATCTATATCCGGTAGGGAGATGCTCGTAATTATGCACATCATTACAAAGTGGAGACCTTACCTGATCGGTCGACGCTTTCAGATCAAAACCGACCACCGAAGCCTCAAGTATTTTTTGGAACAGAAAATATCATCTCTTGAGCAGCAAAAATGGGTAACTAAACTCCTTGGTTTTGATTATGAAATTATTTATCGAAAGGAGAAAGAAAATGTTGTTGCAGATGCACTATCACGGCTACCGGGGTAGGCCAAAATTTTAGCCATCTCCCTTCCTTGCATCGACTTTCTCGAGGAAATTAGGGATGAGTGGAAAAAGAATCTAGAGACCCGAGATATCATAGAAAAATTGGAGAAGGATCCGAGTACAATAGCCACTACACTTGAGATTCAAGGGATCTACGCTACAAGGGTCGTATTGTGCTTACTCCCACTTCCAATTGCATCAAAATCATCATGCATGAAATGCATTCTTCACCTTCCGTAGGGCACTCCGGGTTTATGAGAACATACAAGAGGGTGAAGCAAAACTTTTATTGGAGAGGCATGAAAAAATTTATTTTTGATTATGTAGCAAAATGTAATATTTGTCAGCAACAAAAGGGTGAAATAGTGGCAAGTCCCAGAAAGCTGCAACCACTACCCATATTGGACTTAGCGTGGACTGACATTTCCATGGACTTTATCGAAGGGCTGCCAACATCTCAAGGTAAAAAGTATAATCTTCGTGGTGGTAGATCGATTGACAAAATATGCTCATTTCTATACTATGGGAGACCCCTATACCATTGTCAGTATTGCTCAACTTTTTGTTAAAAATATTATTAAACTGCATGGGATGCCAAGGTCCATTGTGAGCGATTGTGATAGGGTCTTTATAGGTAAATTTTGGACCGAGCTATTCAAACTATAAGGCACCCAACTTAAAATGAGCACAACCTACCATCCACAAACGGACAGCTAAACAGAGGTGGTGAACAGGTGTCTAGAGACCTATCTTTGATGCTTCACTAGTGATCGACCAAAAGAGTGGATGAAGTGACTCCCTTGGGCCAAATGGTGGTACAACACCATTTATCACTTATCTACAAAATGTACCCCATATGAGGTATTGTATGGTCGACCGCTTCTTGTAATTCTAAAGTATGTAATTGGTGCGGCCAAAGTAGATCAGATTGATGAAAATTTAATTGACAAGGACAAGCTCCTATAGCTGCTGAAGGATAATCTCTCTATCGCTCAAGCCATGATGAAGCAACAAGCTAACACACATTGTAGCGAGTAAGAGTTTTCAGTAGGAGATTGAGTCTATCTTCGCCTACAACCGTACAAACAGCTATACATCAACACACAAGCCTCGATGAAGCTATCTCCCCAATTTTATGGACCTTATCAAATCACAGAGCACATTGGAGTTGTGACATATAGACTTAAGTTACCAGAGGACGCTAAAATTCATCCTATCTTCCATGTATCCTGCTTAAAACCTAAACTAGGAGTTCAACTGACGATCGCCACAGATGATGGAGAAATTCAAGCCCAACCATAAGTTATCCATGATCGAAGAATTGTGATGCACCGTCGACGCCCTTCAACTGAAGTACTGGTACATTGGAGCAACTTACCGCCTGAAGATACCACATGGGAATCGTATAAGGAGCTGAAGACTTGGTTCCCTGAGTTCATGGAACCTCAGTCTTGAGGACATGACTGATTTGAAGAGGGCGGGCTTGATAGGACCCCAACAGGGTTGGGTCCTACTCAACCAAGTAGCAATTAATAAAATTCTGCAAGATTGTAATAAAACCCCACCTAGTCACCTCTATCCTATAAAGAAGTGTGGCTATAATTTATTTTGGAGCCTTATGGCTTCCTGGCCACCGCCCTCTTTACTAGGCTGGTCAGCCAGGGTTTCTAGTAGCGAGGCATGGCTTGTGCAGTCACTTCGTCCATCGCCTCCTTATTTAGACAAAGCGGCTATATGAGGGGCAAAAGGGAAAATTTACTTAGGAAGCACATCTCTAGGGCTAGGGTTTTGAGTCCTATATAAGTTTGTAGTCTCCACCTCTTTTTCATCAAGCAAGAATCATTTTTATTTTAGCCTTGTGATCGATCCTAGGAGGGAGGAACCCCTATTACGTTTCAAGAATTGATCCCCCTCAAAAATTAAATCTCCATAAAACTCTCCTAGAGTTCTATCAAGGAGATCCAACAAAGATATTGGAGGGCTTAGTAAGCTCCGACTCAAACCTTCTATGAAAATCCTACCTTTAAGTAATCGAAATCCTGTCTTTTTAAGTCATCTTGCTTTTTATGGTGAACTGATCGAGGGGAGCAGCAGCAGAAACCGTGATCTTTAGCCTCAAATATGATTTTCGTGTCTTTGTCGTTACGCTAGCCAGTTAGTTCCAAACAAATAGGAACGGGCATCTTTCGGGAGTCGCAGAAGGAAAACAGCAACAGGCGCATGATCTGAAAGTGTTCGACTCAGGTGCTGAACTGAAACAGTAGTATGGAGAAAGGGGCTCGGCCTGAAGGAGTACCGCATCTCGGGACTACCACGAGGCTTGCCTTCTTGTAGAAAGACCAGAAGCCTTTAATAATGTTCCAGACATCAATTGCTTAAGAGTCTTCAGAGTAATGACCTAACTCATAGTCACATGTTGCGCTAACGTGAAGGGTGCCTCTTCTCTATTTCACTTACTCTAGGTTTCCGGGAACAACTAAACAATTGAAAACGAACTTATTGGAAAAAGCTAGAGAACAAGCAGTAATATGTGTTGTAACTCTGATCTATTACTAGGAACGTTAGATTCCATTCTTAAGTGCGGTAGCGAGTGTCAGTTGTAAAGTTAGCTGGATTCAATTGCTGGTTGACTAAACACAGGCCTTACAGCTAGGGGTTAATGCAAGTCCCGTATCTTGGTTTCGTAGCCTGTTGAGTATAGAGAAGAAAGGAACAAGCAAACAACCCGCCTTCAGAAGCAAAAGAGAAGAAAGGCAATTCCACCCGTCTTTTCAACAAAGAAAGGCAATTCCACCTCTTTTTATATCTCGAAGTAAAGCAGTAGACAGCAGGGTTACGACATCAATCAAATAAATATGAAAGAAGCTACAGAATATATATACATCTTTCTTCTTTTAATGATACAGGTAAGGCATATAGTCAGAGGGTGAAGCGAAAGTAAGGAGTCAGAAAGCAGTATAACCCTTTGCCTTTGTTACTGTTCTTATATCATTAACAATTCTTATATAATTTATGTGCTACTTATGAATTTGAAATGAAATAACTCCGTTTTCAAGCAAAAGGATAGCCAATAGATAATAAATCAAAAGGGGGAAGAATCAACAACGGAACTAACAAGTACTTACGTGAGTTCTCGGGCGCTAACTTCTTATTGTTGTTGTTGTGTGGATTGTATTAGCTTACTTCTTGGGTACGTTAGTGAAGTTAGTTTCAGTCTTTACTTCAGCATTAGTATGTGAAACAAGTGATAGCGCTTATTCTCTGGGCATGTTGAGTTCGAGTCCTAGTGTTTGAATTGCATCTCTCTTTCTTGCATATAAATTAATAGATTAGCAACACCTCTGTTCCCTGGATGGTTGATACTCTACTGAAGGGAATATGCGCAGTATGCTTGAGAAAAGGCTTCTTGAATGTAATAACCTATGTTTAATAGCTAATGAAAAATAACACTTATTTACCACTGGTCCCTCTAGTACATTTTAGCCATTAATCTAGACTTGGTATTTGACTAGCGTTTACTCTCGGGGTAAGATAGATTAGGAGTTAGCTTACTTCATCATGTTAAGTGCAAGGGCACAGCGCAAACAAGTAAACAATGCCTATCTTCTTTCTATTCAACGGCACAAGCTAGGGTACCAAGTAAGTCATCAAGTATAATGTATTTAAACTCGGGTACCAAGTCAAGTGGATGGTATTTCAACAGCGCAAGAAACAAGCTTATGTTAGTTCACAGCAAATAAGATACTACTCTAACTTAGGAATATGTCAAATAAGATAAGATACTACTCTAACTCAGGTATATGTCTTATTAAGAAAAACATGCATTTAAAAGAGGTTAAACAACCAACGCTAAAAGGCATATTGGCGCTAGAGCTCCTTTCCTTGTGCTGATAGTATCTTAAACCAAAGGAACCCTGCCCTCAAACTATAACACTATCGCAACCCGGTAAAGTCAGCTAAATTACTCCTTCCCTTCCCTTTTCGCCTGGAAAGTACGCTAACACATTAACCCCTTCCCTTGAGACTTTACCTCACCAATTGAGAATTCTATCTGATCTTTTTTATACGATGAAACAGAAATTGGGCATTCGAGTCGATATGATGGAATTGGAACTTCGATAGATGAACCGATTTAACTGTAAACTCTCCTTTTAGACACTGATGTACTTGTTCTTGCCCGAACTCCCATTGGCGCTTTAGTAACTCACTTCATTTTCACTGTCAACACAAAAAATCACCGATTCTTTGTTGATTACCGCTACGTGGGTCTATACTCATCACAGCATCCCTTTTGCTTCCTTACTCTAAGCTCAACATTGCTTCCAACAAGTTTCCTTACTTCTTTACTACCTAAGCTCAAAAAACTCTCTTACTAGTGATAAAATAAGGACTTGCTCTTTCTTGACAACTTACCAACGCCTGCTAGTAGTTGCTTGTTACTTGTAGTGGGCATTCGATTTGAGATTTGGCTTCTCTGTGTAAGATTCAAGTCGAACAGTCCATTCTGCAGCTGACTTGCGCACAGAACAAGTGGAACAAGCTAGAACTTCTGGAACTACACTTGAAACAAATCATTCAACAACTTTGCCTAGTGCTGTTGCTTATGCTGCTAATGCTGACTCACTGCTTAGAGAACTCATTGATGCAGCTTCACCTAACACTGGATTGACTTCCGGCCCTTGCACTTAAGGGTCAGGTCAATTCCATTTCTTTGTGCTAACGGAGTTCTCTTCTGCGAAGTAAGGATGATATTAATGATTATTTGCCCTTACTTCTTAAGCGCTAAGGTACGATTGATAATGTCCTTATGAAGCGTTAACACCAGCATACGCAAGATAAGACTTTAAAGCTCTATAAGTAGAGAATGTACTGTTAAGGAGTAGGATCGGTCTGAAGGGAAGAATATATTACTTATGGAGCGGTAAGTGATCTACCTAAATTCTAAGTGGGTTCAGTGAGTTTGCTGGCGAAGGATGATGGGAATAAAACAGGAATCAATTTTGTATACGAACAAATACTAGTAGACCGTTACGCACAGCGGAATGAAACAGAAATCATAATCAGATGAACACCAAGATTTATGTGGAAAACCCCTTCAACTCGAAGGGTAAAAACCACGGGACAAGCCAGAGAAAATTCACTATCAAAATAATGAATATACAGATCTCATGCTTCTTGCCCAAGCCCAAAGCAATAGCCGCCACAAGAGAATCTCAGGGATACAAGGACTATAATCCTAAGCACAATATCCAAAACCTTCCCAAGAGATCACAGTAAGAATCCACTGCAAACTGATCTAACCTGAGATTTGAATGATTGAGAATAGTCTTTTCCTGCCATTGTCTTCTTCCCTTTCCTCGATCTCTTATTTTCTGGCCTCTACTGTCAATTTGCAGTCTGCTTTCTCTCTCCCACGTTTCTAACCGCCGCTGCTCTCTTAATCTCAACCCTTGCCACCTAATCTAGATTTTAGGTTAATATAAGTGAGGTTCTGGGCTGTGGGCTTCACTAAAGCCCATTATGGGCTGAATCTGGGCCATCTGCCCAACAACCTCTCTCTTCAGCCCATAAGGGAGGCTGTCTCATGACTCCTCAATGTGAAGCCATGCCGACCAACTGTCGACACATCTCCTGTCTCTCTTTCGGTAAAGCCTTTGTCAACATGTCTGCTCCATTATCATCTGTGTGAATTTTCTGAAGCTGTAACTGCTTCTCTTCAAGCACATTTCTGATCCAATGATATCTGACATCTATATGCTTTGATTTAGAATGAAATGTTGGGTTCTTGCATAAATGGATGGCACTCTAGCTGTCACAATACACCACACAGTTTTCCTGTTTCAGCCCCAATTCTTGTAAGAATTCTTTCATCCATAACATTTCTTTGCAAACCTCTGTAGCAGCAATATATTCTGCCTCTGTGGTGGAGAGTGCAATACACCTTTGCAATCTGGACTGCCATGACACAACTCCCCCTGCAAAAGTAAGTACAAAACCTGATGTGGACTTCCTTGTGTCAATATCTCTTGCCATATCTGCATCTGTGTGACCTGTCAATACAAGTGGTCCACCTCCAAAGCTTAAACAAACTTTAGAGCTTCCTCTGAGGTATCTAAAAATCCACTTCACTGCTGCCCAATGCTCTTTACCTAGATTTGCAAGAAATCTACTAGTAACACCCACTGCATATGCGATGTCCGGCATCGTACATACCATTGCGTACATTAAACTTCCAACTACTGAAGCATAAGGAACCTTTTGCATTTTCTCCTTCTCCTCATCACTTGACGGACTCTGATCTGAGCATAACTTGAAGTGACCTGCAAGAGGAGAACCAACTGGCTTTGCATTACTCATACTAAACCTATCCAATACTTTCTCAATGTATTTCTCCTGTGACAACCAAATCTTTCTCTTTCTTCTGTCACGAGAAATCTGCATGCCCAGTATTTGCTTTGCTGGCCCCATGTCCTTTATTGCAAAAGACTTACTCAGGTCATTCTTCAACCTGTCAATCATAGACATATCTTTCCCAAGGATAAGCATATCATCAACATAAAGTAAGAGAATAATAAAATCCTCACCAAATCGTTTGATGTACACACAATGATCTGAAGCTGTTCTTTTATATTCATTTTCAATCATAAATGAATCAAACTTTTTATACCATTGTCTTGGAGCTTGCTTCAGCCCATACAAGCTCTTCTTCAACTTGCAGACAAGATTTTCTTTACCTTTGACTTTGAAGCCTTCTGGTTGCTCCATATAAATTTCCTCCTCCAAATCACTATGAAGGAAAGCTATTTTCACATCTAACTGTTCAATCTCTAAGTCTAGGTTAGTAGCAATACCAAGAGCAACACGGATAGAAGACATTTTAACAACAGGAGACAAAATTTCTTCAAAGTCAATACCTTTCTTTTGACCAAAGCCTTTCACAACCAATCTAGCTTTATACTTTGGTTGAGAACAATATTCTTGAGTCTTCAACCTGAAAACCCACTTGTTCTTCAAGGCTTTACTTCCCTCTGGTAGTTGTACCAAATCATATGTGTGGTTCTTTTGTAGAGAATTCATCTCTTCCTGCATAGCAATAAACCACTTCTTTTTCTGCTTACTTTCAACTGCTTCCTGGTAACTCTCTGGTTCACTTGCATCAGTAAGCATCAGATACTCATCTGTAGAGTATCTTCTAGAAGGTTGACGTGGTCTAGAAGATCTTCTTAACTGAGGTTCTGTGGGAACTTGCACTCTTTCTTCTTCTTGCTCAACATGTCCTGCAGGTATATCAACATCTGGCTCTGCACCATCTTCCTGCACATCTCCCCCATCACCCTGATATACTAGAGGAATAACTGGGTCACAGTCTACAAATCCCTCTGCAGAAGTCTTAGCTGGTGCCTCATTCTTCAAATCCTCAATGGTTTGATCCTCAAAGAAGACAACATCTCTGCTTCTGAACACCTTCTGCTTTTCTTGATCCCAAAGCCTGTAACCAAACTGATCATGTTGGTAGCCAAGAAAAATACACTCTTTTGTCTTACCATCCAACTTGCACCTCTCATTGTTTGGAACATGTGCAAATGCACGACAACCAAACACTCTTAAATGCCTATAGGAGATAACTTTCCCTGACCATACATGCTCTGCAACATCATCATCTAGAGTTGTACATGATGATAAGTTGATTACATCAACTGCAGTCCTCAAAACCTCATCCCAAAACTTTGGGTAGCTTGGCCTGTGAAAGCATACATATGATATTTTTCATGATAGTGCGGTTCATCCTTTCTGCAATTGCATTATGCTAAGGCGTACCAGGGACTGTCAACTCATGGTGGATGTCATGTGACCTGCAATAATCATTAAACAATCCTGTGTACTCACCACCATTATCTGATCTTATACATTTCAATTGTCTTTCTGTCTCCCTTTCAACTCTGGCATGAAATTCTTTGAAGACATTAATAACCTGATCTTTAGTCTTCAATGCATAAGCCCAAACTTTCCTGGAAAAGTTATCTATAAAAGTAACAAAATAAAGTGCACCACTGATACTATGAATATTAACAGATCCACCAGGAGTTTTTGTCCTCAAAGGACCACACACATCTGTATAGACATGATCCAAGACATGTATTTTTCTAGATAAGACAGGACTAACAAAGGAAACTCTATGTTGTTTACCAACCAAACAATCAATACAATGGTTCAAACATGTACCTCTGAGGTATGACAATACCTCTCTCTTAGTAAGTTCTTGTAGCCCTTTCTCGCTCATCTGTCTCAGTCGCCTATGCCACAATTCTATGCTGAAGTCTTTCTCTGTAGCATTCAACTGCTCACCACAAGCTTTAGCCTGCAATCTGTATAATGTATGACATTTCTTCTCATTAGCTACAATAAGAGAATCCTTACTGAGCTTCCACTGCCCTTTGTGAAATCTGACATCAAAGTCTTCATCGTCCAGCCTTCTAACTGAAATTAAATTCAGTCTTAAGTCAATCACATGCCTCACATTCTTAAGCACCAACTTGCAACCAAGGTTGGTCTTTATATGGATATCTCTCATGCCAATGATGTTTGTTGTGCCATAGTTGCCCATCTTGAGAACACCAAAATTTTCAGACTTGTAAGTAGCAAAGAACTCCCTCCGTAGTGTAGCATGATAAGAAGCACCTGTGTCAATTATCCACTCGAGATCCTGGCACACACAAGAAAAAATATCATCGAAAGTAGACAAAATCAAATAATCACTACCTTGTACTGTAGCTATGATATTCTCTTTTGACTCTGTATGCTCCACTTCTTTCCTCCTTTTCTTGTTCTTCTTAGGTTGCTTGCATTGATTCTTGTAATGTCCTTTCTCACCACGATTGTAGCAAACAATATCTTTCCTTGACCTTGACTTGCTTCTACCCACACGTGAACCACTTCTATCCTTTAACTTTGACATTCCTCTGTTCTCTGAGACAAGTGCATGTGAATCAATCTGAGAAGTTACTGAATTCTTTCTCCTTAACTCCTCATTCAACAAACTGCTTGTTACTTGACTCATGGTGACAATACCATCTGGTGCCGAATTACTGAGAGAAACTACTAGTGTCTCCCAACTTTCTGGCAAAGAACTAAGAAGTAACAACGCATGCAACTCATCATCAAGAGACATTTTCATAGAGGATAACTAGTTAGTAATACTTTGCATTTCATTTAAATGCTCAGGAATAGAAGTACCCTATTTATATTTCAAGTTCACAAGTTTTCTGATCTGAAAAGCTTTGTTGCCAGCCGTTTTTCTTTCATAAAAACCTTCTAACTTTTTCCAAAGAGAGTAAGTAGAACATTCAGTAGAAACATGGTGAAAGACACTATCATCTAGCCATTGTCGAATAAAGCCAACTATTTTTTGATCTAACCTCTTCCACTCATCATCTGTCATAGATGTGGGCTTTGCACTATCCCCTTGCAAAGGTCCATACAAATCTTTGCAATACAAGAGATCTTCCATTCTTGGTTTCCATATCATCCAATTGTTTCCGTTTAAAGTAATCATGCGAGAAACATTACCGGCCTCCATGTTCAGACACAAAAGATTAAATACCACCAGAACCCTGCTCTGATACCAGTTAATGGGAAAAAAATAGGAATAAACTCTGTATACGAATAAATACTAGCAGACTATCACACATAGCAGAATCAAATAAAAATCACAATCAGATGAACACCAAGATTTACGTGAAAAACCCCTTCAACTCGAAGGGTAAAACCCACAGGACAAGCCAGAGAAAATCCACTATCAAAATAATGAATATACAGATCTCAAGGCTTCTTGCCCAAGCCCAAAGTAATAGCCACAAGAGAATCACAGGGATACAAGGACTATAATCTTAAGCACAATATCCAAAACCTTCTCAAGAGATCACAGTAAGAATCCACTGCAAACTGATCTAACCTAAGATTTGAATGATTGAGAATAGTCTTTTCCTGTCCTTGTCTTCTTCCCTTTCCTGGATCTCTTATTTTCTGGCCTCTACTGTCAATCTGCTGTCTTCTTTCTCTCACCCACGTTTTCAGTCGTCGCTGCTCTCTTAATCTCAACCCTAGCCACCTAATCTAGGTTTTAGGTTAATATAAGTGAGGTTTTGCCCTGTGGGCTTCACTAAAGCCCATTATGGGCTGAATCTGGGCCATATGCCCAACACAGCAAGCGCTTCTACAAGTGTTAAAGTATAAGTGGGTTTAGGTGATTGATTGGCTTTCCATTTGTTGTCGGCGTTAGCGTTAGTAGGATGTCGTTACTGAGTCCCTATTTAATGGCGTTAGGGGCCTATCCTAATTAAGTATATAGTATGAGGTGATTTACAAGTCCTATTTCTGTCAACTCTAATAGCATTAGCTAAGGAAGCACCAACTTATATCTTCTCTTAGTACCAACTTATCTCTTCTCTTAGCACCAACTAACTTATATAATCACCCGGTGCATAAGCTGGAACTAGACTTTACACTTTCAGTTGACAATCGAACCTCTACCTCTCTTCTAACTGGACTTTGGCACTGCTACCTTAATAGATGAAGCAAGGGATGAAACTAGAACTCCTGATATCGATTTATACTAGGACTCAGTCTGTTTCAGCTAATTACTATTATAGGATAAAATTGATAGAAAAAAATGTATTGAAAAGAAATGAAGTTCACACGTTTATTCCTTCATACTTGTACCTATTTATACAAGAAGATTATTCCTTCACACTCATATCTATTTATACAAGAAGAGAGAAGATTAAAGGATTAGGTGTTGAGGATTTTTCTTAACAGTCTAACCATTCGGTTACAACAACTTTATCTTTTAACATGCCCCGCAAGATCGAGCTTCTACCAAGGACGTCGATCTTGGACTGATGAAATGAAAATAACTTGCTGGAGAGTTGCTTCGTAAGGGACTCCGCTAGTTGATCTGTCGTGTGAACATGAGAAACACGTAGTTGATGATTCATCACTTGATCTCATACAAAGTGAAAGTCAATTGCTATATGTTTCATACGAGAGTGAAACACTGGATTAGCACATAAGTAGGTAATCTCGACATTATCATAGTATTGTATGAGTAATAAAAGAGCGGATGTCAAGTTCTTTAAGCAGATTCATTACCCAATTAAATTCAGCAGCTGCATATGCAATAGAGCGATACTCAGCTTCAGTGGTTGACCGAGCAACTGTCTTTTATTTCTTGGAACTCTAACTGATTGGATTGGCTCCTCGAAAAATAATATACCCAGATGTTGATGTTCTATCATCAAAGTTTTCAGTCCAATCAGCGTCAACATAAGCATGAAGTTGAAGTGGAGAGTTTTTATAGAGAAATATGTCATAGTCAAGAGTACCTTTAAGATATCATAATACTCATTTAACTGCTGACCAATATGTGGTAGACGGTCTATACATGAATTGTGATAGCTTGTTAACTACAAATAAGATATATAGGCAAGTGAGAGCTAAACATTGTAAGGAACCAATAACTTGTCGATATTATGTAGGATCTGTAGCAGGACTACCATTATTTAACCTAAGCGATTCACTAGTGGAGAGAGGAGTTGAAACAACATTTACATCCTTCATGTTTGTCTTCACTAATAAGTCCTGAGTGTACTTCCGTTGAGAGAGGAAGAGACCCGAAGATGTAGATGTTGCTTCCACACCCAGAAAAAATTCAAGGGACCGAGATCTTTGAGGGAAAATCTGGCGGCCAACTTCTTAATGAACATTGTGACCTCCAGAGAATTATTACCTATCACTATGATATCATCCATATATACGAGAAGATATATTGTACTACCAGGTTGTTGACAGAGAAATAAGGAGGTATCAGAATTAGAGTTAGAGAAGCCGACTGACATAAAAAATGAGCCAAGTTCTTTGTACCAAGCTCTTGGAGCTTGCCGAAGATCATAAATAGCCTTATGGAGTTTACAGACATGTTTCGGATACTGAGGATGAAGAAAACTATGAGGTTGCTCCATAAAGACATCGTTAGTTAATGTTCCTTGTAAGAAGACATTGTTCACATCAAGTTGTCGCAGGTGCCAATCTTTTGAAACAGCTAAACTCAGAATCAGTTGGATTGTTGTAGATTTAACAACATGACCGAATGTCTCTATAAAGTTAATATTAGGATGTTGATGAAAGCCTTTGGGCCACTAAATGGGCCTTATACTTGGCAATGGACCCATCAAAGTTTCGCTTAACTCGAAAAACCTACTTACACCCGATGACATTTTATACGGGATGAAACAGAACAAGTGTCTAGGTAGTGTTATGAAGGAGGGCGTCGTATTCATCAGACATAGCTTGACGCCAATGAGGAGACTTTTGGGTTTGAATGACTGTGGTAGGTTCACAGGTCTCAGCAAAGAGAGTCACAACTGTATTGAGGCCGAGAACCTGATGTGGTTTGAAAATATCACTTTTAGAGCATATTGTCATTGGATGTCCAAATGGTTTATGAGATGATAATGGAATGGGTGCTGAAGAAGTAATATAACAGGATGAATTGGACTGAAGAACATTAGTTGTAGTAAGCTGGGGTGAGGGAAATGCTAGTGATTGAGTGTCCGAAGATTGGATGTCTATGGTAGGGGGTATGTATGCAGAAGAAGGAGAAGAAAAAGAGGGAGCGAGATGTTGTATTGGAGAAGTGTTCCACTCATGTATGTGGGCTGAAGTGGGTGATTCTTATGGAGGCTCATTGGATAATGACATATGCCACTAATACATATTCACCAGAGTAGTTGGTACAGTAGAAGATTTGGAATGGTGAAATGAAAAGGATAACTCTATAAAGATAACATGACGAGACACAAAGACCTTGTGAGTCAAAGGATCGTAGCATCGGTAAGCATTATGTTCAAGTGAGTAACCAATTAAGGTACACGGCTTCAACCGTGGGGCTAGTTTATGTGATGCATAAGGACGTAGTCACGGATAGCAGACACAACAAAAAATTCTAAGTTTATGAAGATTTACGGATTTATGAAATAGTTTTATAAATGGTGATTGATTGTGGAGGACTGGAGTAGGCATGTGATTAATCAGATAGACTACAGTCTGGAAGGCTGCCGACCAAAAAGTAGTTGGCATGAAAGCATGATGGAGAAGTGTGAGACCAGTTTCAACTATATACCGATGTTTACGTTCGGCTAAGCCAACTAGTTGAGGAGTGCATGGAGGAGACTTGAGATGCTGAATACCATAAGCTAACAAGTATGGTGTTAGTATTTAGTATTCACCTCCACTGTCAGAATAAACTATTTTAATGGTGGACTGAAAGTCATTTTCCACCATTTTTTTCAAGGTAAGGAAGATTTTGGATACCTCAGACTTATGTGAAAGAGGATAAAGCCAAGTATATTTGGTAAAATAATCAATAAAGATAACGTAAAATTTGTATTTGTCAAATGAGATATTTGGTGCAGGACCCCAAACATCAGTATACAAAATTTCAAATGGTTGTGTGCAAGAAATAGAAAAATATTCAAATGACAGTTTATGACTTTTATTACTATGATATGCATCACAATGAGTAGCAATAGAGTTAGCTTTAAAAGATGAAAGAGAATAACGAGAAAATTTTTTGTTTAGAGTTGAGGAAGAAGGGGGACCAAGACGACGATGTCACACATCCATTGGAGCAGCGACATAAGAGTAGGCGGTAGGCTGAGAGATTGATAGCCACTAGTATATGTTATCTTTACTCTTGCCTTGAACTAACGATGCCCCCGTGCTCAGATCCTTGACAAGAAAGTAGTTAGGAAAAAATTCAATGGAGGTATTATTTTGTTTACAAAATTGAGAGACAGAAATAAGATTTTGTTTTATATGAGAAACACACAGCACATCATCGAGTGTAAAGTTAAGATAATGTAAATTTAGCATTGTGGAACCAGTATGAGTAATGAGAAGTCGCTTACCATCACCGATAATGATATCATCATTACCACCATAGCTGTTGTGAATGGACAAGTTCTGGAGATCCAAGGTGATGTTATGGGAGGCGCAAGAGTCCATAACCCAGGAATGTTGATCAAAAGTCGGGGGCAGCAGTGAGATGCGCTTGGGGCATGGTAGCTAAAGGTTGAGGACGAGATCGACAGATCTTGGCATAGTGACCAACCTTATCACACAGCTGTAGACTATTCATTGTTGAGGCATAAGAGCAGGATGTCAAAGTTGTTGGTAATTGATGTTGCTACCTTGAGGCATGGGAGCAGGACGCCAAGGCTGTTGGTAATTGATGTTATTACCTTGAGGAATAGGAGTAGGATGCCAAGGCTATTGGGAACCGTACTTGCTACTTGGATTGTGATAAGACGGTGTCTACCCTAGACCCTTGTTAGTAGGCTTAGAATACTAATTACTCTTTTTTTTTTAATTTGTGACTTACTTGAGCAGTAATAGGTGGTCCTCCCTATCTTCGCGCTTCAGGTACATCTCATAGTCAATCAACTTGTCGTACAACTCCTTAAGCGATAGTGGCGAGTCGCATGCCCAGATTACTGATGCCAATTCTTTATACTCAGCCCCAAGACTGTTGAGGGTGTGGATGATAACTTTATCATCACTAAGATAGTGCCCTATTAAAGCTAAATCATTGATGACAACCTTTATTTTTTGGAGATAATCAACGATGGTACTTCCCTCTTGTTTTGTGTTCATTAGACTAGAGAGGAGGACGAGCATACGAATGCACGAGCGATTTTCCAAGGTAGTTTGCATCTTGCACTATGCGTCGGCAACAGTAGCACAGGAAGATATAAGCGGTGCGACAGAACCAGCAACAGAGGCTTGAATTCCTTGAAGAATCAGACGATCTTGACGTAACCACAGTTTATGATTTGGATTTGGTACTTGACTTGTTGTCCCCGGGATGTCAATCATTCGTGGTAGATAACTGAAAGATCCATCAACTTAACCTAACAAATCATATCCAAAGAGGAGATTAGTGAATTGAGCGCGCTAGGATGCGTAGTTGCCTCTAGATAATTTGAAAGGGATGATGACTGCAGCATTGATGGAGACCAGTCTAGTATTATGAGAAGTACCAGTGGTTCCTGTGATGACACTGATAGGAACGGGAGAAGTAGACAATGAAGACATTGTGGAAGAAAAAATACCGATCACTTTTGGATCTAGAAATGCCTATTGCAGATCAACTGCGTGGCTGATCGGATTGCTAGAACTGAAGTTTGCTACAGCAGAGAATATAAACTACTGTATTTAGGATCAGTGATTGCTTACTTTTTTTTCTTTGTTTTGTTTTTTTCTTTTTAGTTTTTTGTGTTCCACACTACTGCAACAAAGGCTGGTAGCATCGTCTCCAATAGAGGCTCGATCCAGCCGGTAGTGACCCGAGCGAGCACGGGTGACAGCCTCCCTGTGAACTCCATTAGCGGATGCTGCAACACTGCTGGAAGATGAGGAAGCAGGGGAAGAAAACACCAATTGTGGCCGGTAAGGGCTGCGATTGTGACCGGCGAGGGGTGGAGGAAGATGAGCTCTCGGCAGAGGAGCTCTTGGTGAGGGCAGAGGCAGAGGACGTAGATGCAAAGGGGTATCTACACCGAAGAGGAGAGCCGGTCGAGTTGTTGCTACGATGTGGACGCTGGTGTAGAACGGGACCCGAATCTTCAGATCCTCGAATGAGAACAGCGCTGGCGATAGGTGCAGTAGCGATGCTCTGCTTTGTCGGGAAACATAGGTCGCAGCTTGAGAAGTTGACGGACGGCTGCAGCTTCGCAGAAAGGGGCTGCTGCTAAGAAAAAAAAGGGGAAGAGTAGAGGATGATGACAGCGAGTGCTGCGGCTGGTTGCAGCCTTCGGTCACACGGTGGGGAAGCGGCAGCAGCAGGGTGGGGACGGTTGCGGTGGCAGAGGAGGGCGTGGTTGGACAGCATCAACACTGTTGTGCGCATCCGAGGTCTATTGCTGCTGCTAACAAGAACGTTGTGGTAGAGGCCGGTGCCGGAGGAAGCCGACGACTGCGTAGTAGCAGTAGAGGGCCGCAGTTGAGGCTGAAGAAGAAGGCCACGGCTATGGCTAAGGAGGAGACGAGAGTTAGCTGTTCAGCTTGGTTGATTACTTCAAGGATCCTTCCGGAGGTGGATTTCGTTGATCGTCTCGGATCTTCCCGGTCGGCTGCTCCCCGCGATGGAAGTCCCGCGGAGCTATGGTGCAACGGACGTGGTGATCTCAAAGATTCTCGTGTGCAGACCCAAGGTCTTCGGTCACTCGCTATCTAACTTGAGTGGAGAGAACTACCGTTTGACAGCAATAGAAAGCAACTTGTCAGTGACGAAGAAGGGACTGTGGGAGGTAGTCGGGTGCAGTGGGGATTTGCTACTGTTTGACAACGAGAAGAAAGCTTGCTCTAGGCAAGCGACTCTGATACTATGATAGAAAAGAAAAGGTATTAGAAAGAAATGAAGTACACACGTTTATTCCTTCACACTCATACCTATTTATACAAGAAGAGAAAAGATTAATAATTAGATATTGAAGATTTTTCTCAATAGTCTAACAATTCTGTTATAACAAGTTTATCTTTTAACAAAAATAAATTATAAAACCAGTTATATTTGTCATTAACTATATTTAACTAACCCCTGTTCATGGACTAGAAAGAGGCCTTCCTATGTAGCTGGTGGTATGCAGGGTGAAGAGGGTAGAAAGTACTGACTTTGAAGCGAGAGAATCTGCAGTTAAAGATCTGAATCCAAATCTAAGTTCTCATGCCTACCGGAGCTAAGGGCAGAATCAAATAAAGAGTTTGAAGCGAGGTGTTGTGCTAATTAAAAGAAGAATGCCCAGACTAAGTTGAAATATTAGAAACAAGATCACAGGATCCACTGCCGGGTTAGAGGATGAGTAGTGCTTATTAAGCAGTGCTAGTTTTGTCAACAAGAGAACTGGGTGGGTTGGCGACTTCTATCTATAATACATAGCTAAACCCTATTCTGTAGTTTGCTACCTTCCACCAAGCAACGGCTAGGCTAGTGGTTAATGTAGTTATAAGTAATTATAAGTAATTAGAACACGTCTTGTATCTGGTTGTGCGGTAGGGGAGCTCCAGTAATAAGTTAATACGGTATGGTATCCACTTGATAGCTCAGCAGTAAGCATCAGAGTTAGGGACCCCTATCACATGTAGTAATTGAAGACCACTGGGGGTTGGCGAGTGAAGCGGATACGAAGGCAGAATAATTTACCTCCTCCGTGTTAAGTCCTTAATTAAGCCTAAGAATTAGCAGTGGAGCGTATAAATGGATAGCTAACCAACCCCAGTGTTTCTCTTTTCAGAATGTAGTTAAGGATGGTTTAGTGTCAGAATGTCATCTCGAGTAAGAAAATAATTCCACAATATACCTCTTACCGAACCAGCACAGTACATAATTAAAAAACTCCCGATTCAAGTATAAAGAAAGTAAACTTATACTTTTAGCGCAGGACCTCTCCTTGAAGAACCGTTTGATGGTTCATCTAGGCATTTGGCTTCTGGAGACTTAGTAGACACTGAATATGCTGTGTGGAGACTCAGATACTACTGATTGATGCTAAGCTTGCTTTTACTGTTGCTTTGATGCTATACTTGCTTACTCCGTTGCTTTAATAATTCTAAAATTCTTTTTTTTTATCTCATATCTCACCTACACCTATAAACCATCTTGGCGCCCTATAATTTTATAGGATATATGCACCCTTTCCTTTCTTTTACTTATTTTACTGTCCGGTGCTGAAAATTGTACTTTGTATTTTTGCAGCAACACCATATTACCTTTATACCGTTTCCTCTATCAAACTATACTTGATTTCAGACTTATAGATAAAAGCAAGACTTATTTATGTTAGAATTAAACTTGTTCGAGTCTTATAAAAAAATTAATTTTATCATTATAAAAATTTATTTTATCAAGAGAAAATATTTATAGAAGGATAAGTCAAATTAGCTATTAATTATGGAAAGGATTTCTTAAAAGAGAGAGACTCATTCTTAGTACATTAATGTAATGTATCATTGGAGATTATATAAACCCGGTCACGAAAAATATAGAGTTTATAAAATTATAAAAAATATTGAGAGAAATACAAAAGATTTAGCCTTCTCTTGCTCTTCTTTAGTATGATAACTCTATCCCTTCTTCCTATCATCTTCAACAATTTGGTATCAGAGCTATGACTTCATCCCCAAATACCTTCAACTCCAGGTCCCTAGATTGACAAAAAAAAATTATGACATATGGTGCATCCAAATAAAGATTCTTCTAGACTCCCAAGATGTGTGAGAGTTTGTAGAATATGGATTTGTTGAACCAAGTCTAGCAGAAGAAGGAGCAATGAATGCAGAAGCAAGAAAGCAACTCAAAGATAAAAGGAAGAATGAGAAAAAGGCATTGTTCACGATCTACCAAGGGCTTAATGATACAATATTCGAGATCATCGCTCCAACAAATACATCAAAAGAGGCTTGGAAAATGCTTCAAAAAGCATTTGGTAGAGTTGATAATGTAAAAAAAATCCCTCTAAAGTTTTATGAGCTGAGTTTGAAAAATTATAACAAGGTACTTCTGAAACTATTTCTGATTACTTCAAGAAAATTATTCCTATTATTCATTTAATGAGAAGAAATGGTGAACAAATAAGTGATCAAAGAGTGATATAAAAGATACTAAAATCACTATATTCAAAATTTAATTTTATTGCTGTTGCGATTGAAGAATCTAAAGACTTGGAAAAAATGTCTTTAGAATAACTTATCGGTTCCCTTCAAGTTCATGAACAAAGGATTACAAAAAAAGTAGAAGATAAAACTATGGAATAAGCACTATAGACCAAGCTTACTCTTGAAAATAAAAGTGAATCAAACTTTCAAGGAGGAAGAGGTCGTGAACAAAGAGGAAGAGGTGTCATAAATCAGACCTATTAAGAATTTCCAAACAATGAAGGTGGTGGAGAAAATTCTAACCAAATAGGCCGAGGTTATAGTGGAGGACATGGCTGAGACCATGGATGTGGCAGAAATTCTAAAAGGTTTGAAATACAATGCTATGTTTACAAAAGGTATAAGCATTACTTCTTTAAATGTTATTATAATCCTAACAATTAAGGTGATAAGACAAATTTTATTGAAAAAAAAAGAAAAGAATAAAAATCAAGTTTTGCTAATGACTTATGATAATTTGAAGGAAGATCAGTCTATAACATGGTATTTAGATACAAGAGCTTCAAATCATATGTGTAGCATTAAAGAATTATTTTCAGAAATGTATACAAGTTATTATGTGAACATTATATTCGGTAATCTATCTTAGAGACCAGTAAGAGGCAAAGGTAAAATTGTTCTTGGACTCAATAATAGCAAAAAATTATGTATTTTAGATGTTTATTATGTGCTTGATATGAAAAATAATATTATGAGCTTAGGATAATTACTTAAAAAAGATTATAAGATTGAGATGAAAGATATGACTCTTTCAGTTTATGATAAGAATAAGATATTAATCTCACATATAAAAATAGTGAAGAATAGAATATTTCCTCTACATTTATGCGTTTTTGATCAATCAGATTATTTTAAGACTGATATTGAGGATATTTCTATATTATGGTATCTTAGATATGCACACTTAAATTTTGAGACTATAAAACTTGTAGAAAAATTTAATATGGTGATAGGAATGCCAAAAATTGATCGCCCATCAAGATTATGTGAAGTATGTGTTATGGGTAAGTAAGAAAGAAAGCCTTTCAAATCAGCAGAACAAAAAGAGCATGACATTAAGTTGATCTGGTACAGTCGGATGTTTGTGGCCCTATCAACCCATTATCACTTGGAGGAAACAAGTATTTTCTTACATTCACTGATGATCATAGTGGCAAAACTTGGGTCTACATGCTAAAGGAAAAGAAAGAAGTATTAAACAAATTCAAGGAATTTAAAAACTTGGTTGAAAGATAAAATGACTGTGAGATTAAATGTTTACGAACATATAGAGGTGGTGAATATACATCAAATGAATTTGAAAGTTTTTGTAGAAATAATTGAATTTTATATCAATTTACTATGCCATACACAGCTCAACAAAATGGTGTCTCAAAAAGGAAAAATAGGACTGTACTTAATATGATCCGATGTATGTTAAAGGAAAGAAAAATCCCTATTAAATTTTGGAGAGATACTGTTACTTGTGCAGTTTATTTGCTTAACACGTTCCAATAGGACGAATAGTTAATTCTACACCAGAAGAAGTATGGAGCCTGCGGAAACCAAGAGTCGATCATTTAAGAATTTTTGGAAGTGTTACATTTACCCAGAAAGCAAAAGAAAATAAAACAAAACTTGAACATAATAGTCAGAAATGCATTTTATTAGGTTATGCTGAGAATTTCAGTGGTTACAAACTCTACAATCCTATCACAAAGAAAGTTATAATGTCAAGAGATGTTGAGTTTGATGAACAACAGATTTGAGAATGGAAAAGTAATGAACAACATAAGAAAGCTATATCGTCAGAAGATGATGATATAATATATGCAAGCATAAAAGAGGCTTTACCAGAATCATCACCGAGATCAACTGGGTCACATAATTCAAGAAGTCTGATTATAAGAAGGACAAGACCGATTCAGGAGCTATATGATGTGACTCGAAGAATTGACACTAACAATGATGAATTTTCTTTGTTTTATCTTTTTGCAGGATATGATCCATTAACTTTCAAAGAAGCTTGTAAAGAAGAAAAATGGAGACAAGCTATGGAAGAGATTCATGCTATCAGAAAAAATGATACATGAGAGCTTACTACACTTCTGGAAGACCACCAAGCGATTGGTGTTAAGTGGATCTTCAAAATAAAAAAAATATATATAAGAAGAGTTGAAGAAATATAAAGCACGATTGGTCGCAAAGGAATATAAACAATAATATGAGATCGACTATGAAGAAGTATTTGCACTAGTTGCTCGATTAGAGACAGTAAGATTACTTTTCTCCCTAGCAGCTCTGATGAAATGAAAAAATTTATAAATGGACGTCAAATCAGCATTTCTTAATGGAGTTCTTGAAGAAGAGGTATATGTTCAATAACCCCTGGTTTTATTATTTATGAACAAGAACACAAAATATACAAGTTAAAGAGAGCTCTTTATGAGCTTAAACAAGCCTCTTGAGCATAGAATTCTTGGATAGATGCTTCAACAACTTTGAAAGAAACTTGGCATATTGGATGAAGTAAGTTTAAGGGGGAAGAATATTAGAATTAAACTTGTTCAAGTCTCATAAAGAGATTAATTTCATCACAGGAAATATTCATTTCATCAAGAGGAAATATTTATGGAAGGACAAGTCAAATTGACTATTGATTCTTGAAAGAGTTTCTTAAAAGAGAAAGATTCATTATACCTTAATATAATATATTTTTAAGGACTATATAAATAAAATTATAAAAAATATTAAGAGAAATATAAAAGATTTAACCGTCTCCTACTCTTCCTTCTATCTCTTATTACTATCGTCTTCAACAGTTCTTATCCGAACTACTTGTATTGTGAAACTTATTTCTTTTCTCAAAGCTTGCTCATGCTTATTCTGTTTTTTCTGCTTCTGATCTATGACTAGATCTCAACAATGTCTTCTTGCTTCAAATAACCTTTTAATGGGAATCCATCTCACCCGCCTCTTGTAATTATGGAATATCTCTCTCTCTTGCGCGGAGTCATAATTTTAGTTTAAAACAAAAGTACCCTCATTCTTATAGGGAAAACAAATACTCTTGATGAATAGAGGAGTCCTATTAAACATCTTATATACTAGTACTAGATCAATAAAGTAAGAATGTGGAATTTCACTAACTTATACACTTCAAGGAGAGTACGGATGGATCGATAACATCTCTAGTTGGTAATGTTAACTTTCGGTCCCGTTGCTTAATTGCCTTGTTCCACTGATTGTACTGCAGTAACAAATGGTTCTGTTTGAGTTAAGTAAAGTCGAGAATCAAAGTTGTAAGTTGCATGATTCAGGGATACAGTAATAGATAGGGGTATTGGCCAGTAACAAATAGTTTTTAATTCAAGTGTAGAGTAAAGATGGGAATCAAGAAGCCATAATCAGTATTAATAATAATAGTAGTAGTAGTAATAGTAGAAGACTTTGGGGATAGTACTGGTTCGAGTGCGGAAATCACCTAAGCTTGTTGTGGTCCAAAGAATGGAGTTGAGCTCATATATTTCATTCAAATTAAGAGTTGGCGCCGGGTCTTCCTCGTCAACAAGTTGAGTGAGCGGATTCAGAAAGAAGGTACTGGTTCCGGCTCTGTAAGTGTAATTCCAGTTTTCAACCTTTAGTTTCCATAATATAAATAGAAATAGAAAGTATTGCTCGGGGCAGTAGAAAGTTGTCTTCTTACTAACTTCCATTATGGGACAGCACTCACATTCAATTAAAAAGGACATGTTTCGGGACCATTTTCGAATTCTTTTGTTCTTATACCGAGGTAAATAGGCTCTAAACATTGGTTCTAACGGAACAGGCAAATAATTGAAAGTTGTTGGCGAGAAAGAGGTAAGGTGGGAAGGGATCAACTATCTTTGTTACGTCGGGCAAGAATCAACTAGTTATTCAGCTAATATGGTTCGAGTTGAATCAGCAAGTAAATCAGCAGCAAATGAAGCGAGAAGGGAATGAGTTGAATCGTTCGAGAAGAAGCTAGGATCATCTCGTTTCTGATGCTGAGTAGCAGTCCCCTTATTTAAAAAATCTAACTAACAAAAGTTTCTATAACAGCTAACTAAACTTAATTTACAGCTGATGATCCCGTATCTGATCTTATATTCCCGTTTCTTATTGAGTTCCTACCTTATCCCAGCCCAGAAACAACAACTTATTCATCTCTCCTACTCTGAACAGGGATATATTACTGTACTTATGCATGATGTATTACTTACTTATGCCCCATATCCAACAAGTAACTAGACGCAAGAAGAGGAAACAACAACTACATAATATAATACACTAATACGAGTTATTATCAAGTCCTAATATAGATTAGCAAGTTCGAACTTTTTCTACTCCTACTTTAACTCCATACTTATATTTTATTATCCATTCCGGGACCCAAACTCTCCTACTTGAGTCCCCGACCTGAACACCCCTTGTTAAGCACTTATAATTACAATACTATATATTAAACAACCGTAACTGCTTCTTTTCTCGAAACTACTTATCCAGCTCCAACTGATCTAGCTTTAGCCTCTGTTCCCACATCTGATACCACTTAAAAAAGAATTATAATATAGAATCATATTTGTGTTTAGCAGCCTCCGAATTAACTACTACAGTATCAATACCAGAATGCGGAGAAATATTTTAAGTTGGACTGCAGGAAAATAATCAATATCATTAGCAGCAGGAGTAATAGGTACAAGGTTACTCAATAAAATAAAAGGAAAGTCAACTCCAAAGCCCCGAAAATCACCTAAGCTAGATATAGGCAGCCCTATACTATCTAAATGTCAAAATGGAATCCATCTCTTGCACATCACTTTGTTGAATGATATTTCTCTATTCCATCTATTGCGTCAAAGAGAAGACAACAAAACCCTCTTTGTCACCCTAAACCTTTACTTCTCATAGGCATAAGCACCATGACAATAAGATCGATTCATCTTTAAACACAGATCCTAAAGAATCTCAGTCATAAGTTATTTGAGAGGGATATCAAGACAATAGATCAATGTACTTACTATATACCCATCTATATGATGGAGGTGGCTGGTCTCATAGTCATTTGTGTGGGGACACTAAGGATATAGTATATGTACTCATTAGAGAATAAATTTACTAATTGATCTGTTTACGGAATATTATATGGTTAATGATACCTAACATTAGAGAGCGATTCCGTAGTCCCAATTGTATATATGTTCCTTAGACTTAAGACACCAATGATGTCCTGTATGAGTACGTCTTTCTTTAACGTCGGACTTACAAGTATGAAAAATTTCAGATCTAGTACAGTCGATTATCAGGATTGGTAGTCAACCATATAAAGAAAATTGAGTGTCAACAAAATATCATCCCTTCTCGGTATCACAAGAGGAATATCACGTGTGTGCTTGCTCAGACAAATTCCTGGCCAGGGTCATTCGGATTGAGAGGAGTTCTTTGAGATAATCTAATTAGAACGAGACTTGAATGAATTCTGTATGTGGCCTGACATTACCATGCCCAATATACACTCTCTGGGATATTAGTTGGATGAGGAACTATAGATATATGATAATTGAGGATAGAAAAGTTCAATGGATAATATCCCATGTACTGTCTGAGGACTATGGAACAGTGGCATAGTACGTCTATAGTCGATGAGTCGAGTGAATTATTATGAGATAATAATTCACTGAGTCAGAAGGAGTTCTGATAGGGAGGACTCATGATCAACTCAGTATTGGGTCTAGAGGGTCACACACATATAATGGATGTTTCAACGAATAGAGGATTGGATAGAGATCCAATTAGCCCCAATTCTCATTAGATGAGACCCGACATTAATGGCTCATTGCATGAGGCCCAATTAGATGCTAAAAGAGATTATTGGATAGAGATATAATAATCTAAAATTACTATGTTATTAGATGAAAATCCAATACTCACTAAAGTAGGAACCCTTAGGGTTTTTTATGGGTGACTCTCTATAAATAGGAGGGGCAACATATATGTGTGATAGGCTGCACCCTTAGCCTTCCCCCTTTATTCTCCTCCTCTCCGTCTCCTTCTCAATCGATCAGCCTCTCTCCAGTGTGAGAGGGTAGTGAAGAAGATAGAGAATCTTCTTCCATGTTCGTTGTGAGAAGATGCACATGAGTTACGAGATTTGGGATTATGATTGGAGGAGTATCGCTACAATGATCCATCGTGTGGATACCGCTAGAGAGGTGAACACATGACCTCCTTCAACTTCTTCAATCGAATCTAGAAAAATAGGGATATATGATCTCCATAGGTAAACAATCTCACACATGATGCAGTTTTTTGGTTTTTCAATTTTTTCTTACACCAATCTTTGCATGACAATTTTGATCTACCTAGGAAACCAATTTTGTTTTGCTCTTCTGCTGCACATGTGATGCTCTTGCTTGGTTTCCAACAAATAGTTGCACCCTTATTTATAGAGACTCTTAACCAACTCCTAATTGAACTTGGACTCCTAAAATAGACTTTTACTTGGACTCCTACTTAATTAGACTCCTAATTGAGCTTGGACTCCTAGCTGAATTCAACTTTTACTTGGACTCTTAATCAAATAGACTCCTAGTCAAATCTAACTCCTAGTTGAGCTTAGACTCTGAATTGACTTGACTGGACCGACCAACATAACTCAATAGAGAATGTGACTCAATAGATGTGGACCGACACTATTAGGGTCCTATCAGACCCGCCCTCTTTAAATCAGTCTTTTCCTCAAGGCTAAGCAGCATCAAATTTCACAAGTACTTCAGTCCAGGATATTTGTCATGCATCAGAACTCTTTGATCAATTAATTAGGGTTTCCACTTGGTGTAAGCAATGGATCGATCTTTTGGTACAGTAGTCATTATAATCTTTCTAAAGAATCCTCTTAATCCAATGGCTAGTAGGAGTTCTATGTCTATCTTTGAGGATCTCCACTTTAAAGTATTCAATAAAAAAGAAACCCACAAGTACTTCCTGGCCTTGTATGAGTAACTTTATCTCTGAACACTTATTGTCGTAAGTGAAAATTTGTCCGTCCATAACCTTGACTTTAAATTTGTCACAGCCCTCAATGTGATAAGCCAATCGGTCAGTAAGCTTTCTGTCCATAAAATTATTAGTATTAATAGTATCGATTAAAATAGTAATAGGCAGATGTTTCAAAATTCCTTCAATATTCATGGTTTGCGAGTTAGAAATAGTCGGCTAATGCATGCACTATATGTGTGATAGGTCTAATATATTCATCAGAACACATACCTTCATGATCGGAGTCCACATTATCACTTTTTGATTCCTCCTTTATTGGTTCAATCATCAGAAGCTGACCCTATTTGCATCGGTGTTCCATACTCCATTTTTCATTATAATTCCAGGACAACCCTTCTGCTGATCTTTTCTTGAGCTCTTCGCTAGTAATTCTTTGAGGGTTAGGGTTTTTAGTGGAGGTAGGTGGGGCCAATGGGTTACTGATTACCTATCTGTTAATGCTTTTGTTTCTGCCATTATCCATATTGAGTTTATCCTCGTGTACGCGAGTGAATAATATGGCAGCCATCATGGTCCAGGGTTGGCAAGCTTTAACTTCGCATCAAATCTCAAGATTGAACCCCTCAATGAATGTTCCCATCAATTGTCATATAGGCTAATTTCTGACTTGATTTGATAGTCGTTCAAATCTGCTATGATATACTTGCACTGTGGAAGTATGGCGGATTCTATCAAGCTACTCATCGATTTTTTTATACTCAGATGGTCTAAAGCGATTATGAAGTCCTCTCTTAAATTACTCCCATGAGGGAATCCTGTAACAGTGTTCGTACCAGTCATACTATTGGGTTTCATCATCATTAAGTTGATTTAAAGTTACTTCCACCTTGGATTCTTTTGGAGTTCTGTGAAAGTGAAATAACTTTTTGGCCCGTGAGATCCAACGGGTCGGATCCCCATCTTCCCATTTAGGGAACTCCACCCTCATGCATGGGTATCTTGTGTCTGCCCTTGATCATATTTTTCATATCGGTTCCCCTTGGTGTTGGAGCTTTCGATAAGTTGAGATTTGATGGGGCTTCCTGCAGCTGCGATAGAGGGCTAAAGATGCTGGTCTTTATGATCAAGGGCAGACACAAGATACAATCTTATCGGTTCCTGCAGCTTTCGATAAGGTAGCAGCAGTGCGATCGACACCAAAACAATGGGGAAAGGACAGTGACAGTAGGCTCATGCAGCTGCGATAGAGGGCTAAAGATGGCGGCGCTGGGCAGAGGAAGGAGGGTTGGAGCAAGGATGAGACAATGGTGGGCAGAGAAGGAAGAGGATAGCGGCGAGGGTCCAGCGAGCGCCATGGTGTCGCTGGGGCCCAGGGTCAGCAGTTGTAGGAACTAGTGACAGTCGGCGTCTGTGTGGCTATAGGCGATGACGTCGGCAACTAACAACGATGGCTGTCGGCTAGTAGAGGAAGAAGATGACAACGAGAAGCAAGGGAAGTGGCGACACTGGGATAGAGATGGTAGCGAGAGATCGCTACGATAGGGGCTGGTAGCATTGTGCAAGCAGTGAGCAGGGAAAAATAGAGATAGTAGCGCGAAGATGGTAGTGACAGGGAAGAAGCAACATCGGGACAGATGGCGATGGCCGTTGGAGTAGATAGTAGAGGGATGTGCGTTGCAATAGGAGGCAGAGATGGCAACTAGAGATCACTACGGTAGAGGAAGGTAACAGTAATGGTGGCTGTGGCTACGTGGACTGTAGGTGATAGATGAGGGAGGCAATAGCAGCGGTAGTGGCGATAGCATTGGCAGCACTGCAGCGATATGAAACAATTGATTTGAAGAAGGCAGTGAGATGGTAGTGCCAGGAAGAGACAGAAGGGATGACAACGGGAGGGAAGGAAGATGCTGGCGACTAGAAGAGGTTGAGGACAGCGGCCATAGCAACGGGTGGCAGTGGCAGCAGGGTGACGATGCTAAAGAGGTTGAGGGCGAAGGAAGGAAGATGAAAGTAGCGGCAGGGGGCCCATCGACCACTAGCTGTGCACAATTGAGGGTTGGGCGATGGTAATGGCTAGGCATGGCACTAGAAACTACAGCAGCGATAGCAGGATGGGCGTTGCTACAGTGAGAAATTGCAGTAAGGTGGTAGGTGCAACGATGACGACGTTGATGACAAGGGCAGCGGTGGCGGTGTAGATGGTGGTAGCGGTTGCAAATGGCAAAGGGAGTAGTAAGGATGATGAACAATAGTAGCAAAAGTACGTAGGAACATGACTCTGATACCAAATGATATGAACCATTAGGTTTCTATCAAAGAGGAAGAGGAAAAAGGGGGGATAAAAGATCACTTTGAGGGATTGATCTCTATAGGGGATCATCCTCCTTGATTAATATAGGGGATCAACCCTCCTAGGGTTTTGGCCAATAGGCTAAACAAAAGTCTTTTCATTGATTATCCAAAACAAATAGTTACACCCTTATTTATAGAGACTTTTAACCAACTCCTAATTGAACTTGGACTCCTAAAATAGATTCATACTTGAACTCCTACTTAATTAGACTCCTAGCTGAATCTAACTCCTACTTGAGCTTGGACTCCAAGGCAGAATCCAACTTCTACTTAGACTCATAATCAAATAGAGTCCTAGCCGAATCCAACTCCTAGTTATGCTTGGACTCCTAATTGAATTGATTGGACCGACCAACATGACTCAATAGATAGCATGACTTAATAGATGTGGACTCGACACTATTAGGGTTCTATCATAGTCATAAAGGCCAACATGTAGTATTTTGCCAATGTGGAATAATCTATATATTTTGCATATCGAGCGATCTCATCTTGGCTTGCCCCTTCTCTAGCGTGGGCACAATCTTATCTTGGACATACATGATTTTCTCTACCATAAGAATAATTCTTAAATTGTGGAGCCACTCCGTGTAGTTTGCACTAGTGAGGCGGTTAACATCAAGTATGCCACGTAGGGGGTTTGCGAGCGATATATTTCTGACAAACAAGATATAGCATAAATAAATAACATATAAATTTTATGAAAAAAATTAATTAAGATATGAACCTCCATCATAATTATTTACACTAATTTTTTTATCGAATTACGCGACACTCTCGACAAGTAAAACGAAAGTATTCGATAGACTTATAGTGGGCATTGGCATCTAATTAGTATCTTAGTGCAACCTCGAGTGACTCGACCAATTGCATTAAGCCCAAAAGGTAGGCAACTCTTGCCAATCACAATTGCTTGTAATTCCCATCATGTTCAGCCTCCGAATCATCATCGTCTCAACTGCTCGACCAACAATAAGGTTCAGTTAAGTTATCACTATTATTACAAGATTAGTCTGATTTACTGATATGCCCTTGATGTTAGGATCAATTAGCACTAAGAGGAAGGGGTGAATTAGTGCAAGTGCTGAAATATCAATTTAAAGAAAACTTTTGTTTCAAGAAAAATTAAAAATCGAAAGCATTTTTTTCAAGTTAAGTAAGTGAGCAATAAAACTATTTAACAAATCTAAGTTATGATCTTGCTAAAGGAAAGCTTCGAACAAGAACATATATAATAAAAAAGCAAAGCTAAGAGACACTCACAATTTATAGTGGTTCAACCACAACTTGGCCTACGTCCACTTCTCGAGTCCCCTTCGTCGAGGCCAGCTGGTGTCCACTACTAATTTTCTTTCGGCAAAGATCAAACCCTTACAAGTATTTCACTTACAGCTCAAAAGGGAGACCTTTACAAAGATTATAAACTTTCTTGCTCACTCCCTTACACCCTTTTTTTTTCTTGCACACTTTTAGCACACTATTTTCTCAATTTTCTTGCCTGAAATTCTTGTTCTTAATGCAAGAAGACTTGGGAAATTTATAGACCCCAATTGGCTTCAAAAAATAGAGTAAAAAATTTAAACGTATCCAAAAAATTCAGGTATGGGTGGTACAACCATCAGCGTTGACGGTACTATCACCGAAAGCTACCCTAAAAATGGTGTGGTGGTGGTACAACCATCAACTTGGGCGATACAACTACCTACTTGGGTGGTACGACCGTCGCCCACTGATGGTACTATCGTTTGGAATCCTGAAAAAGTGTTTTCTCCATTTTTCTATTCTCAACTTGTACCTTCAATTGACTCCTTTATAGGTCAACCAAATGAGCTCAACTTAAGCTCAATCCAAACCCGAACGTGGACCCGATTTGCCTCACTTGAGTTAATTTGGATTCTTTTTAAACTTAACTCAATTAGGACTCTAAACCAAATCGATACTAATTATGACATATTAAGACATACAAATATAATCAATTTGACAAACGTGTCAAGTGACTTTCCCAACTCCCGACGATCTTCCCGGTAACCTCCGGTGAACTCCTAGTGAGTATCGGTCATCTTTTGGCGAACCCCCGATGCGTTCCTAGTAAGTTCTCGTCACCTTCGACGAGCTCCTGACAAACTCCCAGCAAGCCCCTGACACCTTCAGCGAGCTTTCGGTGAACTCCCGACAAGCCCCCGATACCTTTGGCGGGCTTCCGACGAGTTCCCACTACATTGTCCGAACCCTGGCCCAATGCCTAAACTTGACTCCGGCCCAACACCTGATTGTATTGCCTTGTTGTAGTTATTTCTGCATCATTAATCTCTAACACATATGTTAGATCAATAAATCCATCAATTGATTTCATCATCAAAATCTGAGATTCAATAATCTTCCTCTTTTTGATAATGACAACCAATTGATGACGGGAGTTAAAGTTAATGGGTGAGGAGGGGGGGGGGGGGGGTCAAAGATCCAAAAATTTAGTATCAAAAAAATATTAAGTAGGAAGTGATACATTTGTAAGTATTCATCAATGATATAAAAGATCCATGAATCAAAAGAGAGAGGATACAAAATAGAGCTCATCTCAAGCATCATAAAAATTTATGTCATATATATTTCTTTTATAAATATACTTCAAGATTCATTAATCAAAATAATCCTTGAGAAATAAAATCTTATCACTGAAAAAAAAAACTTAGAATCTCATTCTTGTAATGTCAATTTCAAGGAGAATCATTTTGGAATAGAGCACAAAAAGAACCAAGAAATCCAAGAAGAATTAAGAGCTACTCATGCAATTAAATTCATCTTATGTAAATATTTATTCCATCAAAGATTCGGTTAGACAAAAATTCATAAATCACATGATGTGAAACTATCTCATGCATTCGGAAGATTTAAAATAATCTCATGTAAATTTTGAGAAGAAACTCAATTTGCAAAAGCAGGAATATGATATAAACGTATACATTTGAAAATTTTAAAATCATCTAATATAAATTTTAAGAAAAAGCTTATTTTGTAAAAAATAAGAATATGATGACAACTCATGCATTAAAATCATTTCAAATTTTATTATAATCAAATTGCTCCTCGTCTAGTGGCTTTGTTGTTAAGATATCAATTTTATCTCTTTGTCATTGTTAAAAAGGAATATGGTGGTATAATTTTTCTTTTCAATCAATGTTCTAATTACACCTAAAAGTATAAGGGGATCATGTCATTAAAGATGAAAATCAAATATTTAAGTACCAAAAGACATGATTTTATAAATCTTTAAGCGAATCGCTCGTCATCCAATGTTAGAAGTTTTTCATAATCAAAGTATTTAATTTCATTATTGCATAATATCATTTTTGTCTCCGCCTTGGTCATTGTCAAAGCAAAAATTAAAATACAATAGTACAAAATTAATCTTAAGATCATAACAAATAGTATAAAAAATCTCAAAGTAATAGAATATATTATTTATGAATATGAGAGAGTCATAAATCATGACATGGAAGATATCGATTCATGAATATTAAAGGTCATATTGACATCTCTTCTCTTAGATAACAAAAAGAAATTTTAAGAGATCAATTTTGTAAGCAAAATCTTAATTCATGAAAATTATCAAGTTATAAAATTAAGAAATTAAGATCATGATTTTGTAAAATGAGATATGGAAATACAGGATCTCAATTTATGTATAAGTGATTTCAAATCATCAAGATCATTCTCTATAAAAAGATTCATGTTATAGTTCTAAAAAGATAAACTTATGATATATTTATAAAATTCTATTTCAAAAAGGGAAGGAATCTTAGTAAACAATCTTAGTTTATATAAAAATCTCAAATTATAATTTTTAAGACTTCAAGGTCATGATTTGTACAATAATATTTTTAAATTTAAATCATCAAATTATTTTTGTATTTTAAAAGATTAAAAAAAATGATATTATTTTATCTCTTGTTGAAGGGTTTATAGGATAAAAATATTTTTAAGAAGAATTATCTTCCTTTTTAGTTGTTTCATATGATTTATTTCAAGAATGCTTTTCAAATCAATAAATTATCGTTTAAGATTGAAAAACAAATTTCATTCTAGAAGAAATCATCAAGGTCATTACTATAACACATCAAAATAATAAAATGTCTTCAAAACAAAAATTCAACCTATCTCAATTCCAACTCTTTACACATAGTGCAATGAGTTGACAAACTCATTTCCAAATTTTTATTTATTCTTTGTTCGAATTCAAAAGTTATCTATCATTCAATTATATAACCTTCTTTAGGTCAACATATAACCCATCCAATATTTCAATCATTCACGCCAATAATTTTTAATCTATCATCAAAAACACTTTTTCCATAAATTTCAACTTAGATAATTTTACATTAAAAATAATTAAGCATACTCTAGCTATGCATCATCAAGATTTGTTGTATAACCATGAACTATTTTTAATAAAAATATTTGTTATAATTGAGACAAAGATCATTAAGTTTCATCATCTTGATTCAAATAATTTTTCCTTATTTTTTTATATTTTGGCTAGAGAGCTTGATAAATGAGTTAGATCTCAAGTCATATGGCTTGAGTATCCACTATCAAGATACTATTTCTTTTTGCTCCTAGGCTTGTTAAGAGACTACTCTACAAGCTTGGGGGTTTTGGTTTAGGTACCCATTTGAGTTTGGGTCCCTCATGAAAGGTTCTTCCCATTTTCTCTAATGGCTTAAGGTTATTTATGGTTCCTTTGGGAACCCAAATTAATTTATGTTGACTATATTTCCTAAATAAACACTTATAAGTAAAGTGTCCACATCTACCATAAAAATTATATTTATTTTTGGGCAAGAAGTGTAATGTGGGTCTTCTCATAAGGGTAGTTAACTTTTGTTGATTGTTCCTCACAAAACCAATATCTTTCATATGAATATGACCCTTATTTGTAAGGATCATGTTTACATATTTATTCCTTATTTTAAAATTTTCTAACATTTGTTATAGTACAATATTTTCCTTTTTAAGTTCCTCTAATGTTTCACATTTACAGCAAGAATTATATGATGGTGATGCGTCATGCATTTCTTTAACTTTACTAACTAATAATGCATGCTCTTTCTTAAGTAGTTTATAGGATTTGCCAATCATTCTAAATTGAAGCTCATGAAAAATATTTGATAATTCATTAAAAGTAAATGAGACATTGGAGGAATCACTTACCTCATTGTTGATGGCCATAAGCGTGAGATTCTCCACTTCTTCTTAATTGTGTTCTTCATCTTCGAAGTGCCTCGACTTTTGACATTCATAGTAAGAGGTTTTGTCCAATTTAAGTTTATTTTTATGGTTTTTGTTTATTAATTTATCCGATTCATTTGTTGAAAGTTCAAAGTTCTCATCATTCGGGGTCTTACTCAATGAGTCATCTGTTGTGTTTAGTTTTATTTCCTTCCTATTCTTTGGAAGGTATAGTTCTTCTGATCTAAGTTCACAATCATTCATATTCTTTGGAAGGTTTTGTTCTTGTGTTCTCAAAGTACTCTCCTTCTTGTACTCTGGAATGTGTTCTTCAAGTTCATTTTTACGGATCATTTTATTTAATGATTCATTTAATTTATTTATATTTTCATATGTGATTTTTATTGTATATTATATATCAAAAGCCGGATCACAAGAAGAAACCCGATTAAACTCATTTTTGTTTAAAGCACAAAACAAAGCATTCATTGCATTTGTATTTAAAGAGAAAAGCCTTCTTTTCTAAATCATTTCATTCGTTCATTAGTTCGGAAGACTTTTCAAAATCATTTTTAATGATGTATTCTTGTATTTAAAATACGTGTAATCCGTATGCATTCTTGTTTTCTAATACGTGTAATCTGTTCCATTGAACATGGGAGGAAATACAATAAAATGTCCCTCATTCATCCACTTGGATGTTAGTCTAATGAGTAGAATCTCGCTCTGATTCCAATTGTTAGGATCAATTGACACTAAGAGGGAGGGTGAATTAGTGCAAGTGTTGAAATCTCAGTTTAAAGAAAACTTTTATTTAAAGCAAAATCAGAAATCAGAAATTAGAAGCATTTTGTCCAAGTTAAGTGAGCAATAAAACTATTTAACGAAGCTAAGTTATGATCTTGCTAAAGGAAAACTTCGAATAAAAACATGTATAATCAAAAAGCAAAGTTAAGTGACTCTCACAATTTATAGTGGTTCGGCCACAACTTGGCCTACGTCTACTTCTCAAGTCCCCTTCATCGAGGCACGCTGGTGTTTACTACTAATCTTCTTTTGGTGAAGACCAAACTCTTACAAGTATTTCACTTACAACTCACAAGGGAGACCTTTACAAAGATTACAAACTTTCTTGCTTACTCCCTTGCACCCTTTCTTTTTCTTGTATACTTTTAACACACTATTTTCACAGTTTTTTTGCACAGAATTCTTATGCTTAATACAAGAAGACTTGGAGTATTAATAAACCCCAATTGACTTCAGAAAATAGAGCAAAAAATTCAAACATATCTGGAAAATCTGGGTGCGGGCGGTATAACCACCAGATTTTGATCAATAAACCACATGTTAGATCAATAAACTCATCAATTGATTTCATCATCAAAATTTGATATTCAACACTTGAGTGACTCAACCAAGCATACTATGTCCTCAGATCACTGGTGATATCTTTATGTCGTAGGTCAAATTTTGATCATATAGAAAGGTGAGCCTCGAGTGACTCGACCATCTCAACCTATATTATGATTCAATTTCGTCCTATAATGATAGAAGGCCACATGGTCAATCTTATTACATCACGCTCATTAACTTATATTATCATAGGAGGGGTTTTTAATTTGTAATGGTCTCCTAATATATCGTATCACACACATATATATTTAATATATATCTACATTGCGTGTAAATATATAAATATTTATGTAGTAGGTGTATAACACATCACATATGCAAGTCACATCGGATAATCGTGAGTCATCACCTAATATAATTAAGCTCAAGCTAATGAGCCTAATCACTCACAATAGGATCTAGGTGTGCATCAACACATCTCCATGCCCTATGATCGTTCATCTTGTCATCACCAGTTCCGTCGGATCCTCGTCACATCACTATGCATCATGATTTCCCTTCATGATATCGTGGGTCCCGATGTCACCTCCATGCTCCTACCGTGTCTCTCTGTGTAATTACAAAATAGTCACAGACACAGGCTCGACATTAAATATGAAAACAAAGGCTTGTATGGCTCCAATAATAATAATCACATGTACGCACATCATATCACATGACTCATGATCTTCCATCCATATTATACATCACATGTACACATCACCATGTAGGATTACTAGATAATAAATAATTAATTAAACTATTTAAAATTATTTCTAGAATTTTTGGGATACCTTATTATAGGGTTCATAATATGGCAGGTAGAGACTCCTTGTGTGGCAAGGAAACCCTAACCAGTAGGAGCCTCCTTCGGCTAGGAGTCCCTAGCCACAAGGGAACCTTAGGAGGCTAGAAAACCCTAGCCCCCAATGAACTCTTTTGCAACCATCCCCATGGTTGTAATCTGTCATGGGCGGCCAACCAACCTTGGCCGCCCAAACAAACCCCTTGCGGTTAGGAAACCCTAGCCGCAGGGTTACCTTTGGCGGCCAAGAAACCCTAGCTACCAGGGTTGCCCATGCAGCCAAGACTCTTGGCTACATGGGAGGCTGCTGCCATGGCTGAGAGGCTGCTACTCTTGGCCTTGCAACCTTCGGTCAGGCTGAGAGCAACAACCTTGCTCTCGGCCAAGGTTGCAAGCAGCCTTTGGCCGTGCCACAGGGCAACAACAATTGCTGCCCTTTTCCCCCTTATTTATGCTAACAATTTTGACATCAAAGAAACTTAAAACACCTCTCTATAACACCTATTTATAGCAAGAAAAGGTGCTATCCAGATCTGATTAAACATGAAAAATTACAGCAAGGTATGTAGAAAATAATCTACGCATATCAATCTCATCACACAGTTTAAAACCAATCTTTTGCATGAACAGCTTTGGCTCCTACTGGGAAGCCAAGTAGGAGCATCGCATGCACAGTGAAAGATAAAAATAAAACCAGTTTTACTTGTAGATCAATTCATCGTGCAAAGATTGGTGCGTGAAAAACTACAAAACAAAAAATTACAACATATTAGAGATTATTTACCTAGGGAGAGTATATCCTTGAATTTTTAGATCCAAATAGAGTGGATGAAGGAGGTTAAACATCCTCATATCTAATGGTATCCATATGATGGATCACTATAATTCTACTCTTCCAATCACAGCCATAAATCTAGTAACTCTCGTAGCTTCTCGCAACGAACGTGGAAGAAGATTCTCTTTCTTCTTCGCTACCCTCTCACACCAAAGGGAGGCTGGTCAACTGAGAAGGTAAGGGAGAGGAGGAGAATAAGAGGGGGCAGCCAAATATGTAGCCAATCAACTATGTGCCACTCCTAACTCCTATTTGTAGAGAGCCACAAAAAACCCTAGGGATCTTACCTTAGTAGGTATTGAATCTCCATCCAAATTTTTACTAATCATAGATTATTATATCTCTATCCAATAATCTAAATTATCCTCTAACTGAGCCTCATGCAGGGAGCCCATCAATGTTGGGTATCATCCAATGAGCACAGGGGCTAAATGGATAAAATTTATCCAATCCTCTATTTGCTGAAGCATCCACTATATGTGTGTGACCCTCTAGGCTCAATATCCAACTGGTCGTGAGTCCTTCCCGTCAGAACTCCTTTTGACCCTATGAATTGTTATCTTATAACAATTCACTCGACTCATCAACTATAAACGTACTAGGTCACTACGCCATAGTCTCCAGACGGTAAAAGAGATCTTATGCATTTGACCTATTTGTCCTTAGTTACCATGTATCTATAATCTCTTATGTTAGAATCGAGTTGGCACGAAGAGCGGGGGTGAATTAGTGCAAATGCTAAAAAACTCAGTTTGAAAAATATTGCTCGAAGTAAAATCAAAATCAAAGTTCTTTTCTTGGAAGTAGTTGAGAGCGACAAAGTTCAAGAGCAATAGTAAAGAGAAAGCCGAAGAAGATGCTCGTGCTTTTCTTAGAACTAATTAAGAACAATCAAATTCGTATGCAGTAGTAAAGAGAGGCAAGGGTAGAAATGCTCATAGATTTTATAGTGGTTCAATCAAACCTTTAACCTACGTCCACTTCTGATCTCTCTTCACTCGAGGCTAACTGTTGTCCACTATCGATCTTCTTTCACTGGCGATGATCAAATGCCCCTTATACTTTTCTCCTTTTCACAAGCTCAGGTGAACAACCTTTACACTCTTCTTTTCTTAGGTTAGGAGTTCATTTTTTCTAACTCAATTTCAGCCCTTCCCTTACACAATTCACTCTTAAAAGAAAAATGGAAGCTTTCAACCCAATTTAACAAAATTTTACTAAATTTTTCTTTCACATTCTTGCTATCTCAAGCAAGAATATTTGGGATATTTATACACCCCAATTGGCTTCAAAATTGGAGCCAAAATTTAACCCTTATCGAAAACCCAGGTATAGGTGGTACTATAGTCGAAAGTGCCCCGAAAAACTATACAGTGACTGTATTATTATCTCTTGGGCGGTACTACCATCGTCCACTGGCAGTACTACCACCGGGTAGTCGGGAACAATACTTTCTCGTACTATTTTCTACCTAAGTCATGCCTTTTATTGACCCCTTTCCAGATCAAAGATCCTGATCTCCTTCCGGTGAACTCCCAGCATCCTTCCAGTAAACCCTCGATGAGCTCTCGACAACCTATTTGTGAATTCCCAACAACCTCTGTCGAACTCCCGACAAGCTCCTACCGCATCATCCGAACCCCAGACCAATGCCCGATCTTGACTTCGGCCGAATGATAGATTCTTCCTTAATTGCTTTACTTTTTTCCAATCGTAGTTAATCCTGCATCACTTCTCTCGAATACATAAGTTAGATCACAAACACACCAATTGGTTTTATCATCAAAATTTGAGATTCAATAATCTCTCCCTTTTTTAAGATGATAATCAATTGATGACGGAGTTAACCCTAACTCCCCCTATCCATATGCCATATATGAAATAGAACAATATTGAATTCAAATAAAACAATTACCTTCAAATTCAAGGTAACAATTTGACTATTTTGATTAAATATTGAAACTTTAACAATTTAACCATTCATCACTATGATACTATACATGATAAAATTTTCAATAACAAACATTCATCTTTTTTGGTATCATATGATAAAAATTTAAAACAACAAATGTTTCACATGATAAACATTTCAAAATAAGTGTCATTAATATACAATTTCTCCCCCTTTGTCATCAATAAAAAGGAGAAATGTGTAACTTATATTTGAACATTTATCACAAATATTCAAAATATTTGAACATAACTTATATTTGAATATTTATCACAAATATTAATATATATCATTTGTCATCAATATATCATTTCTCCCTCTTTGTCGTGAAAAAAAAAGAGAAATGTTCAACATACCATTTCTAAACATGTTCAAAACAAATGTTCATCACATGATAAAAAATTCAAATAGGAATATGTTTCAAACATTTAAAAGATTATTTCAAACAAGAATATGTTTCAAACATTTCAAATATTATAATTTCAAACAAGAATATGTTTCAAATATTTCAAAGATTTCTAAACAATATTTCACTTATGTCATCAATCATGTCATTTCTCCCTCTTTGTTATCAATAAGAAGAAATATTTACCACATTTGAACACTAAGTGTTCAACACATATTTCATCACATAAAGAGAGGAATTTATTTTATTTTATTTCTCCCCCTTTGTAAAATAAAAAGCATAATAAAGAGAGGATTTTATTCATCACAAATGCCATATCAAATTTATTTCTCCCCCTTTGTAAATAAAATAAAAGAAGAAGAAGAAAGGAAGGGGGGTGGGTGTTAAATATATTAAAGAGTCCAAGAATCAAAGATCAACTATCAAAAAAAAAAAATCAAATATCAAGAGTGGAGGATACATTTGAAAGCATTGAATCAAAGATTCATGAATCCAAGAATTAAAATATTTTTTCTTAAGAGGGAAGATTTGAAAGAGAGCTCATATATCAAGCATCACAAAAAGTTTTTGAATCACATTTTTTCTTTTTTAAATTTTAAGAGTAAAAAATAACGTGAAATCATTTCGAGAGAGAGCTCAATTTGTAAAGGTCGAGAAATCCGAGAAAAATATAAGAGCTACTTATACATTTAGAAGATTAAAATCATTTTATGTAGATTTCAAGAAGAGGCTCAAAATGAGAAATCTGAAAAAATAATATGATAGCAAATCATGCATTTGGAAGGTTTAACATTCCTAATTTTCTTCATTGTAATATTCTTTCCCTTAGTTATTGTCAAAACGAAAAATTATGGTATAATTTTTCTTTTATATCAATGTTCTAATTACAACTATAAGTACAAAGGGATTATATGATGAAAATCATGTCATTAAAGATATAATATGAAAGATGCAAGTACCAAAAGACATGATTTATTTTAACAAATCTCTCATTTTTCGTAAATAACAAAAAAAAGTCTTAGGAGATCAAATACAAAGTAATCTTGATTCATTTGTATAATTTTCTTTAATAAAAATAAAAGAATCATGTGAACGATCTTGATTTATATAAATATCTCAAGTTATAATTTTCAAAATGTCAAGATCATGATTCAGATAATAACTTATTCAAGTTTATCAAATCATCAAAATCCATTTCATAGTTTAAGGGATTCATAAATAATGATATATATAGATGATAGAATCCCAAAAGGAGCCTTATAGATTTTGATCCTTGAGGGGGATCAACCTTTGGAACGCTGTAGGGGTTCTTCCCTCCTAGATTCGACATAAGGCTGAAATAAAATTGATAATTACTTAATAAAAAGAGGTGGAGACTACATGCTTATATAGGGCTCCAAACTCTAGCCCTAGGGGGTGCTTGCCTAACTAAAAATATCCTTTTACCCCTTCTATAGCCTACCTGCCTTAGAGGGAATAGGTGACGACTAGGTTGGCTCTATAGTCGACCTAAGTAGGGGGAAACCCTAGCCTACCAACCCAGTAAGGGGGGCGATGGCCACTAAGCCCTAAGGGCTAATCTAAACCCTAGCCATACTCCTTTATAAGATATGAGTGGCTTTATTACAATCTAGTATGATTTTATTGACTACTTCTAGGGAGATTAGGACTCAACATTGCTGGAGTCCTATCAATAGATTCATTACTTTTATCTCTTATTGAAAACTAGATAAGATAGAGACATTACAAAAAAAAAAAAAAACATTTCACTTTCATGTTTCAATTTATGTAATTTGTTTCATGCAAGAATGCTTTTATCTTTTATTCCAAATCCATGCATTATCATTTAAAACCTAAACTCAAGTATGATTTCAAAAGAAATCAACATGATCAACAATAAAATATATTTAAACAAGAGCTTCAATTTCTTTTAATTACAATGATTTTTCCTTTTTAAGTGAGTTTCACTCTTTACACTTAATGCAATGAGTTACCATGCTCATTTCAAAAATTTTTATTTATTTTACTTTATTTCAAGCCCCAATTCGAGAATAATCTATCATTCAATCATGCAACATACAACCTATTTTAGGTCAACACACAATCATCTAACATTCAACCATCATAACATTTAAATCAATCATTCAACATTGACATTTAACTCAACCAACATACAAGCCAATAATTTTCAACCTAATATTCAAACTATCAATCATATCTAAAGTCAATAATTTTAATGAAAGTGCAAAGTTCACTTCTCTTTTAAGATGAGCAAGTCAACATATTTTTTATTTTTTATTTGTCCTTGTACATTAACGAGTCAATCATCTCTTAAAAAAAATTATTTTGAAACACATCCAAAATCATCATCAAAATTGCTTTTTGAAAAATTTCAATGAAGGCAATATAGATAGTTTCCATTAAAAATAGCTAAGGTTCTCTAATTCATTTTTGTACTAGTATGCTCTAGTTACACATTATTGAATAACAATCAAGATTAGTTATATAACCATGAACTACTTTTAATAAAAAGATATATTATAATTGAAACAAAGATCATTAAGTTTCAATCATTTCGATTCAAATATTTTTTCCTTATTTTTCTACTTTGGCTAGTGAGCTTGAAAAGTGTATTAGATCCTGGGTCATGTGATTTTGGGTCCCTCATGAAAGGCTCTTCCTAATTTTACTAATGGCATTGGGATATTTATGGTTCTGTTAGGATATTACGGATTCTAAGCTTGGGGTTTGACCTCTATAGGGGATCGACCTCCTAGAATGTTATACGATTCCCTCCTTTAATGTATTTGGCCAAGGGCTGAAAGGAAATTGATTTATTGATTGATAAAATAGTGGTGGCTACACGAGTTTATATAGGGACTTAAAACCCTAACTCATAATAGGATTCCTCTTGAAAAGACTCCTCTTCCCCTCAACTCCTAACCCCTAGGTGGCTGATGGTTGTAGGGGACTCCTACAGCCATTAGCCACTTAGCTAAGTGAGACTCTCCCCCTCTTGCCCTAGCCGGCCTCTCTTAAGAGGAGGAGCGACTAGGAGACTCTCATCTCATAAGGACTCCTCTCTAACCCTAGCCGACCACTTCTTTATTAGGGGGTGGTGGTTAGATTAGGGTTTATTACATTCATGACTCCATAAACTTAGGACCCAACCTAACTAGGGTCTTAACAAACCCTTTTCAAATCAACCTTGTCCTCAAGGCTGAAGCTCCATGAACTCTAGGAATTTAATTTACAAGTCTTCGTAGTTCTCCCAAGTGGCATCTTCTATAGGTAAGTTTGTCCATTGTACCAACACCTCAATAGTGGGTCATCAATATCGAGTCATGATCCGATGATCAATGATGGCTCTCGGTTGGATCTAGAGCTCTCCACGGGTTATAATGTCTGGTAGGTGGCTTTGGGTCATCTCGTTCTGTCCCAGTTTGGGCTTCAGGCATGACACATTAAAAATTGGATGGATCTGGGAGTCTACGGGTAGGTCCAGCCAGTATGTCACTTCTCCAATGTGCTCCATGATCTAGTAGGGCCTGAAGAAAGTGGTGAGAGCTTCAAGGATGCTCTGGTGTAGACGGATGTCTACTTGTAGGGCTGGAGCCGAAGGAAGACCTAATCTCCCACTGAAAATTCTCTTTCACTTTTGTGTTATTCGTGTCGCTATTTCATCATTGCCTGGGCCACCGAGAGATTATCCTTTAATAATTTTTAAATTTTTTCCTTGTCCTTGAGCTCCATATCTACCTAATCTACTTTAGATGAGCCGATTACATATTTTGGGATTACAAGTGGTGGTCGGCCATACATGGCTTCATAAGGAGTACATTTTATCGAAGAATGATAGGTTGTGTTATACCGCCACTCGGCCCAAGGAAGCCACTTTGTCCACTCTTTCAATCGATCACTAGTCAAGCATATGAGGTATGTCTCCAAGCACCTATTCACCACTTCACTCTGGCCGTCGGTTTGTGGATAGTATGCCATGCTCGTCTTTAATTTGGTGCCCTACAATTAGAATAATTTTATCCAAAATTTGCTAGTGAAGACCCTGTCATGATCACTTACAATATATCTAGGCATCCCATATAATTTTATAATATTTTCCATGAAGATTCTTGCAATGCTAGTGGCGATGTAAGGGTTACGGACAACACAAAAGTGGGCATACTTAGTAAGATGGTTGACCACGACAAGGATTATACCTTTTTCTTGGGATGAGGATAGCCCTTCGATGAAGTTCATCGATATATCAATCCACACCATGTCCACACCATGTAATTTAAGATAACTAAATTACAGAAGCAATAAGATAGCATACCAAAACTGATGCAATTTATAGGGAGGATCTCCGACAGTGGTGATGACGGTGGAGTTTGGTGACCATCTTTAGCAATTATAGGAATTTCTTAGGGGGGCTGGATGTAAATGATGGGTGGCTGTGGAAGGGCAGCGAAGCACCAAGGAACGTTGCTCTGATACAAAGTGTTAGAACCCTTACGGATTCTAAGCATGAGGTTTGATCTCTATAGGGGATTGGCCTCCTAGAATGCTGTAGGGGTTCCCCCCTCTAATGTATTCGGCCAAGGGCTGAAAGGAAATTAATCTATTTGATTGATATAAGAGTGGTAGCTACATGAGTTTATATAGGGACTCAAAATCCTAACTCCTTAATAGGACTCCGCTTGAAAAGACTACTCTTCCCCTCAACTCCTAACCCCTAGCCAACTAGGTGGCCGGCAGCTAAAGGGGACTCCTACTCAACCTTAGAGAGAGTCCTAGTTAAGTGAGACTCTCCCCCTATTGCCCTAACCAGCCTTTCTTAAGAGGAGGCTGCTAGGAGACTCATATCTCATATGGACTCCTCCCTAACCCTAGCCGACCACTTATTTATTAAGGGGTGATAGTTAGATTAGGGTTTATTACATTTATGACTCAATAAACTTAGGATCTAACCTAGCTAGGGTCCTAATAAGTTTCTTATTGGGAAACCTCAGTAGGTGCATCACAGGCATAGCAGAAATCAAAACAAAAATTAGTTTCCCACGCAGATTAAATCATCGTACAAAATATTGGGGTCACGAGAAAAATGTAAAAATCGATAAAATCGCGATGTGAGAGAGATTGATTTTACTTAGGGAGATCGTATATCCTTGTATTCCAGATCCGGATGGAGAAGATGAAGGAGGTCAAGCGTCTTCCTCTCTAGCGGTATCCACACGATGGATCTCTGCAGCGAAACTCCTCCAATCTGATCTTGGAACTCTTGCATAGAGAGAGAGAGAGAGAGAGAGAGAGGAGAATAGGAGATTATGGCTAAAGCTGCAGCCTATCAACCATGAGTCTCCCTTCCTATTTATAGAGAGCCACTAAAAAACCATAGGGCTTCTGCCTTAGTGGGTATTGGATCTCCATCCAATTATCCACTAACCTTGCATTACTGGATCTCTATCCAATAATCTTCTTAGGCCTCTAATTGGGCCTTAATTAAGGAGCTCATCAGCATAGAGTCTCATCTAATGAGAATAAGGGCTAATTGGTCTCCATCTAATCCTCTATTCGCTGAAGCATCCACCATATGTGTGTGACCCTCTATCACCTCCACGCTCCCGTTGTCATCGTGGGTCCTGCTGTCACCTCCACGCTCCCGTTGTACCTTTCTATGTAATTATAAATAATCACAGGCATGCAAGCACGACAATAAACGAGAAAAATAGATGCTCGCGGCCCCAATAATAATAATAATCACAATTACACACATTACAACACATGGCTCATGATCATCTATCCACATCATATATCACATGTACATCATATTATATGTACGATTACTAGATATATATAATAATTAATTAAATAATTTAATTAATTATTTTTCTGGAAATCAAGACATGCTCGTAATTTCCAAAATTATCAAGGGCATTTTCATAATTCTGGATAAGAGGATAATCCTCAGAATTTCTAAAATTGTTGAGGGTATTATGTACATGAGGACAGTCCTCAAAATTTTTTGAATTCATAGGGGTAGGATCATCCTTTTCTCCAAAGGATGCCCTAACCCCTCTTTCCCCCTTTGCGTCGTCGCCGTTGCCGCTGCCCCTACGTAGGCGACGACCGCCCTTGCCTGCTGTCAGCTGCCCTGCCAAGGCGTAGCCACCCCTGCGGCTGGCGTCGCTGCTCCTACTGGCGGCAGCCCCTTGCGGGCGCCATGCAGCCGGCACCCTTTGCGGGCGCTGCGCTGCAAGCGGTTGTGCACGCGGGCGACGCTTCTGCCCACAGGCGACGCTTCTGCCCATAGGCGCCGCCCCTTGCGGGCGCCACTGGCCTCCCTTTCGGGCTGTCCCTGGCTGCAGCCAACCGCCCCCTTATAGGGGGCCTTGGCCGAGACCTGGTCGTGGGTGGCCGGCCCTCCTCCTTGCTGCCTTCGCTGTGAAAATGTAACAAGAACGCGTAGAACCTTGGCTCTGATACCACTGTTGGGAAACCTCAGCGGGTGCATCACACGCGCAATGAAAATCAAAACAAAAATTGGTTTCCCACGTAGATCAAATCATCGTACAAAATATTGGGGTCACGAGAAAAATGTAAATACCGATAAAATCACGATGTGTAAGAGATTGATTTTACCTAGGTAGATCATATATCCCTGTATTCCATATCCGGATGGAGAAGATGAAGGAGGTCAAGTGTCCTCTTCTCTAGCGGTATCCACACGATGGATCTTTACAGCGAAACTCTTCCAATCTGATCTCGTAACTCTTGCACAGAGGGAGGGAGGAGAATAGGAGGTGGTGGCTAAAGCTACAACCATGAGTCTCCCCTTCTATTTATAGAGAGCCACAAAAAAACCCTAGGGCTTCTACCTTAGTGGGTATTGGATCTCCATCTAATTATCCACTAACCTTACATTATTGGATCTCTATCCAATAATCTCCTTAGGCCTCTAATTGGGCCTTAATTAAGGAGCCCATCAGCATAGAGTCTCATCTAATGAGAATAGGGGCTAATTGGATCTCCATCTGATCCTCTATTCACTGAAGCATCCACCATATGTGTGTGACCCTCTAGGCCTGATACCGAGCTGGCTGTGAGTCACTCCCATCAAAACTCCTTCTGATATAGTGAATTATTATCCCCATAATAATTCACTCGACTCATCGACTATGGACATACTAGGCCACTACGTCATAGTCTCCAGACGGTACAGGGGGGATCAAATCTATCAGACCTGTCTATCCATAGTTACCATGTATCTATAATCCCTCATCCAACTAATATCCCAGAGACTGTATATTGGACATGGTATTGTCTGGTCACATACAAAATCTGTCATAGTCTCGCTCTAATCGGATTCTCCCGGAGAACTCTTTCTCTCTTAATCCGAACGACCCTGGCTAGGGATTTGTTTGAGCAAGCACATATGAGATATTCCTCTCATGATACCGAGAGTGGATGATCCTCTATTGACACTCAATTGCCTTTGTAAGGTTGACTATTAATCCCAATAACCAACTGTACCAAATCTAAAACTTTTCAAACCTGTAAGTTTGGCATCAAAGAAATGAGTATTCATACAAGGCATCATTGGTGTCTCAAGTCTAAGGACTAAATACACAACTGGGACTATAGAATCACTGTCTGAGTTTAGGTATCGTTAACCATACAACATTCCATAAGTGAATCAATCGGTGAACTAAATCTCCAATGAGCACCTGTACTATATCCTTAGTGTCTCTATACAAGTGGCTATGAGATCAGCCGCCTCCATCATATGGACGGGTATATAGAATACTGGTCTGTCCGATTATCTCGATGTTCCTCTCGAATTACCTATAACCGGGATTATTTAGGATCTGTGTTTAAAGGTGAATCGATCTCATTATCGTGATCTCATTGTGATTTGATTCTCATTGTACAGAACCAAGGATATCAAAATATATATGCTACAGATAATATAATATGAGAATATGCCAATATTAATCATAAGCAAAAAGATCACACAACATGTCACACGTGTCATCACTCATGTGATTGGCTTGTAGGGCACCTGTAACTAGCATTCCTTTAGGAACTCAAACCAACTTTTGTGGACTATACCTTCTAAATTAGCATCTATAGGCAAAATGTCCAAGTTTGCCACAAAAATTATAATTTTTTTGGGTGAAGAATATAATGTGGTTCCTTTGATAAAGATAGTTGGCTTTTGATGAGTATTACCCACAAAGCCAATACCTTCCTTATAAACATGATCCTTTTTAGCAAGGATCATGTTTAGAGATTTATTGCCTATCTTAAGCTTTTCTAAGGTTTGTTATAATATGATATTTTTCTTTTTTAATTTCATCTAGCATTTTACATTTCGTGCAAGAAGTACATAGTATTGATGCATCATACAAAGTTTTAAGTTTATTAGAATGTAATGCATAATCCTTTTTTAGTGATTTATAAGTTTTGTTGATCTTTTTATGCTCATCAAATAATTCATGAAAGATATTTAACAACTCTTCAATAGTAAAGGAGGCTTCAGAAGAGTTACTTACCTTATCATGAATGACCATGAGCGTGTAGTTATGATTTCTAAGTTATTTCATTTACTTTTTATTATTTTAATTTACTTGTGATTTCAAATGTAGCTTCTAATCTATGCCATATATCAAAAGTCGAATCATAAGTAGAAACCCGATTAAATTTATTTTTATCTAAAGCACAAAACAAAGCATTCACAGCTTTGGCATTTATACAAAACATCTTTCTTTCATGATCATTCCAATCATTTATAGGATTAGATGACTTTTGAAATCTATTTTCAATAATATTTCATAATTCAAAATCCATCGAAATCAAGATAATCTACATTCTAGTTTTCCAATATGTGTAGTCCATAGAAATCAAGAAAATCTACATTCTATTTCCAAAATCTACATTCTTTCACGGGTGAAGATCGAACACCCCTTACACCTTCTCCTTTTCACAGGCTCAAGAGAACAATATTTACACTCTTCTTTTCTTAGGGTTAGGAGATCAACATTTTCAACTCAATTTCAGCCCTTCCCTTATACAATTCACTCTTGAAAGAAAAAGAGAAGCTCTCAACCCAATTCAATATAATTTTACCAAACTTTTCTTTCACATTCTTGCTATCTCAAGTAAGAATACTTGGGTTATTTATAGAGCCCAATTAGCTTCAAAAGTTGGAGCCAAAATTCAACCATTACTGAAAAACCTAAGTACGGGTGGTACTACCATTGGCACCGATGTTACTATCGTCAAAAGTACCCTGAAAAATTAGGTGGTGATGGTACTACCATCGCTTGGGTGTTACCACCACCACATGGGTGGTACTACCATCGCCCATCGATAGTACTACTGCCAGGCAGTCGAGAACATTCCTTCTCTAAACTATTTTATACCCGTCGTACCTTTTATTGACCCCTTTCTAGGTCAACAAAATAAGCTCTATCATGAGTGCAAACTAACCCAAAGTGGGCTTGGTTAGCCTCTAATTGAATTAGTTGGATTTTACTAAACCTAACTCAAAGTAGGACTCAAAACATGATGCTAACTATGACACACTAAGATAAATAATTACAATTATTCTTGTTATCCAACATGTAAAACGATCTTCCAAACTCTCGACGAACTTCCCGGCATTCCTTTGGCAAACTCCTGACGAGCTCTCATTATCTTCCGACGAACTCTCGGCAAGCTCGCATTGCATTGTCTGAAACCCGGCCCGATGCCCAATCTTGATTCCAGCCCAACGATAGATTCACTTAATTGCTTTATCTTTTTTAGTCATAGTTAATCCTATATCACTTCTCTCCAACACATGAATTAGATCACAAACACACTAATTGGTTTCGTCATCAAAATATGAGATTCAACACCTCATCCATCTAATATCCTAGAGACCGTATATTAGGCATGGTACTATCAAGCTACCACTATAATCGAAGTCTCTTAGAGAACTCATCTCTCAATCCGAATGACCCCGATCGAGGATTTGTTCGAGCAATAATATATAGGATATTCCTCTAGTGATACCGAGAGTAGATGATCCTCTATTGACACTCAATTGTCTTCGTAAGGTTGGCCACCAATCTCGATAACCAATTATATCAGATCTAGAACTTTCCAACCCTATAAGTTAGGCGTCAAAGAAAGGAGTACTCAAACAAGGCATCCTCGATGTCTCAAGTCTAAGGACTAGATATACAACTTGGACTACAAAATTGTTATTTAATGATAGGTATCATTAACCATCCAGCATTCTGTAAGTAGATCAATTAGTAAACTCATTCTCCAATGAACACTTGCACTGTATATGTAGTGTCTCCACACAAATGACTATGAGACTAGCTGCCTCTATGAAATAGACGAGTATACAGTACACCGATTTGTCTGGTTGTCTCGATGTCCCTCTCAAGTAACCTATGACCAATATTATTTAGGATATATGATTAAAGGTGAATCAGTCTCATTATTATGATATCATGATGATCAGATTTTTGATATGACCCTAACAAGGTTATGTCCTCATCTATTGAATCATGTTCTTTGTTGAGTCATGTTGGTCAGTCCAGTCAAGCCAATTAGGAGTCCTAGTAGGAGTTAGAGTCTATCAGATTGCACATAACCAAGGACATTACAATATATGTATTCAACAAATAATATAATATGAGAATATATCAATAATTATAATGTAAAAAGATTGTGCAGCATGACAAATGTGTCATCACTCATGTGATTGGCTTGTAGAGCACCTACAACTAGGAGCACACCCTTGGCATATGAAACGAAAGTCTCTAGTAGACTTCTAGTAGGGATCGAGATTCAATCGACATCTTAGTATAACCTTGAGAGACTTGACCAATCACAATAAGCCCAAAAAGGTAGGCAATTCTTGTTAATCACAACTTCTTGTGATTCCCATCCAATTCGACCACCAAACCACCATGGTTTTGAGGGACTCGACCAACCATGATGTTTAGTTAAGTCATCACCATCGTTACTAGATGAGTCTGATTTGATGATATGCCTTCGAGGGACTCGACCAAACATATCATGTTCTCATGTCACCGGTCACATCTCTATGTCATAGGCAAGATCTCGTTCACGTAGATAGGTGAGCCTCGAGGGACTTGACCAAATCAACCTATGTCGTGATTCAATTTCTTCCTATAACGATAGAAGGTCACATGAGTCAATCTTATTGCCTCATGCTCACTGACTTAATATTATCGGAGGAGGGGTTTTTTGTTTTGTATCGATCTCCTAATATATCGTGTCACACGTATACATATTTAATATATATCCAAATCACTTATATATATATATATATATATATATATATATATATATATATATATATATATATATATATATATATATATATAGTAGGTGTATAATCACATATCACATATGCATGCCACATTGGATGATCATCAATCATCACCCTAATGTGATTAGGCCCTAGCTAGTGGGCCCAATCACTCACAATAGGATCTATGTGTGTATCGACGCATCTTCATGCCCTGTGATCGTCTTTCTCATCATCATTAGCTCTGTCGGATCCTCGGCGTATCACCATGCGTCGCTATCGCCCGCCACGACATCATGGGTCCTGCTCACACCTCCACGCTCGCACAATACCTTTTCATATAATTACAACATAATCACAAGCATGTAAGACTGATTATAAACGAGAAAAATGAAGGCTCGTATGCCCCATAATAATAATAATAATAATTAGATTTACACACATCACAACACATGGCTCATAATCATCCTACTCCCTCAACCCTAGCCGCCTCCTCTCAATGCCTTAGTTGGCTTCCTTAATAAGGTGGGCGGCAGCTATAGCTAGGGTTTTATTTACATGACCTAGTTGAATAGGACCCGACCTTGTTGGGGTCCTATCAGACCTGCCCTCTTCAGATCAGCTTTGTCCTGAAGGCTGAGGCTCCATAAACTATGGGAACCTAATCTTCAAATCTTCATAGGACTCTCACATGACATCTTCGGTAAGTAGATTTGTCCATTGTACTAGCACTTCAGTAGAGGGATGTCGACGACGCATCACGATCTTGCGGTCAAGTATCGCCTCTGGTTGGATCTGGATCTCCCCAACGGTAGTAGTGTCCAATATATGACTTTAAGCTGACTCATTCCATGCTTGAGCTTCAGACAAGATATGTGGAAGACTGGATGGATCTTGGAATTAGCAGGAAGGTCCAGTCTATATGCCATACCTCCAATGCGCTCTGTGATATGATCAAGCCTGTAAAAGCGAGGAGACAGCTTCATGGATGTTTGAGTATTAATGGCTATCTGCTTGTAGGGCTGGAGCCAAAGGAAGACCTAATCTTCAATAGAGAACTCTCTTTCGCTCCTATGCATGTCGGCCTGCTGCTTCATCCTTGATTGGGCAGTCGAGAGGCTGTCCTTCAATAATTGTAGGATTTTGTCCTGTCCATTAGCTCCCGATCTACTTGATCTACTTTAGATGTGTCGATTACATATTTTGGAATTACAGGGGGTGGCTGACCAAACACAGCTTCAAAATGGGTACTTTTCATCTAAGAGTGATAAGTTATGTTATACCACCACTCGGGCCAAGGGAGCCACTTTGTCCATTCTCTTGGCCAATCGCTGGTGAAGCATCTAAGATAGGTCCCCAAACATCTGTTCACTACTTCTGGTCATCGTTCTATGGGTGGTATGTCATGCTCATCTTTAATTTTGTGCCCTGCAAATAGAAGAGTAATGTCCAGAACTTGCTGGTGAAGACCCTGTCATGATCACTTACAGTAGATCTAAGCATCCTATGTAATTTTATAATATTATCCATGAAGATCCGAGCAATGCTAGCAGCAGTGTAAGGGTTACGGAAGACATAAAAGTGAGCATCTTTGGTGAGGTTATCGACCATAACAAGGATAGTACCTTTCCCTTAGGATGGGGGCAGCCCTTCAGTGAAGTTTATGGTTATATCAGTCCATATTGAGTCTGGAATAGGTAGCAGTTGTAATTTTCCATGGTTCGCCTTTGAGAAACCTCAGCGAGAGCATCACATACGCAGTAGAAGATCAAAACAAAACAAGTTTTCTACATAGATCAAAATCATTATGCAAATATTGGTGCATAGAAAAAGCTATAAAACTGAAAACTGTATCATGTGAGAGATTGTTTACCTAGGGAGATTATATATTTTCCCATTTTTCTAGATCCGGATGGAGAGGATGAAGGAGGTCAAACATTCTCCTCTCTAATGATATCCATACGATGGATTGCTACAGTGATACTCCTTTAATCATAGCCCAAGTCTCGCTTGCATAAAGGGAGGGAGGATAATAGGAGGGAGCGACCAAAGGTGTAGCCTATTATCTATATGCCTCCCCTCCTATTTATAGAGAGCCATCCATATAACCCTAATGGATCCTGCCTTGGTGGGTATTGGATCTCCATCCAATTACCCACTAACCTTGGATTATTGGATCTCTATCCAATAATATTCTTTGACCTCCAATTGAGCCTCATGCAAGGAGCCCATCAATGTAGGGTCTCATCTAATAAGAATAGGGGCTAATTGTATAACTCATATCCAATCCTCTATTCGCTGAAGCATCCACCATATGTGTGTGATCCTCTAGGCCTAATACTTAGCTGGTCGTCAATCCTACCTGTCAGAACTCCTTGTAACTCAGTGAATTGTTATCTCATAATAATTCACTTAACTCATTGACTATGGATGTACTAGGCAAAGAGAGGAGTATACTGGGCATGGTACTTGTCATGCAACATGATGAATCTGTCTCAGTCTCGCTCTAATTGGATTCTCCCCGAGAACTCATTCTCTCTCAATCTGACCAACTTGATCAGAGATTTACCTGAATGAGAGCATACGGGATATTCCTCTCATGATACCAAGAGTGGTTGATCCCCTAATGATACTCAATAGCCTTCGTAAAGTTGGCTACCAATCCCGATAACCGGTTGTATAGATCTAAAACTTTCTAAACCTGTAAGTCCGGTGGCAAAGAGAGGAGTACTCAAACAAGACATCTTTGGTGTCTCAAGTCTAAGAACCATATTGATAGAACCCCAGAAGGAGTTCTATAGAATTTGATCTTTGAGGGGGATCAACCCTTGGAACACTATAGGGTTTCTCCCTCCAATGAGTCGACCACAAGGCTAAACAAAAGAGATTACTTGCTTGATAGAATAAGGAGGAGGCTACATGCTTATATAGCCTAGGGATAGGCGGCATCCTAGTTGGCTACATAGCCGACTCTAGCAGATGGAAAACCTGGTTGACCAACCTAGTGAGGGGGGCGACAACCACTAAGCCCTAAGGCCCCAAACTAAACCCTAGCCATACTTCTTTATAAGATAGAAGTGACTAGGTGGGGTTTTTATTACAATTTTATAGGGTTTTATTGACTCTACTAGGGTGAGTAGGATCTAACCCTGCTAGGGTCCTATAAAGCCTACCGTCTTTAGATCAGCCTTATCCTCAAGGCTGAGGGTCCATGAACTATGGTAATCAGGTCTTCAGCTTTTCATAAGACTCTCACGTGACATTTTCGGATGGTAAGTTATTCCATTTCACTGGTACTTTAATTGAGGGGCATCGACGGTGCATCACAATCCTTCGATCAAGTATAGCTTGTGGTTGAGCTTGAATCCCACCATAATTTGTAGTACTCGACAACTAGGTTTGGGCCAACTCATGCACTCCCAATTTGAGCTTTAGCAAGGATACATGGAAGACGGGATGAATCTTAGCGTCTTTTGGTAGCTTCAATCTGTATGCTACAACCCCAATACGCTCCAAGATCTGATATGGTCCATAGAATTATGGAGATAGCTTCATCGATGCTCTGGTATTGATTCACAGCTGCTTGTATGGTTATAGGTGAAGGTAGACCCAATCACCAACTGAAAATTCCCACTCACTTCGATGAGTGTCTACTTGTTGCTTTATGTGGGCTTGGGCAGCATTTAAGTTGTCCTTCAACAGCTGCAGAAGCTTATCCTTGTCAATTAAGTTTTGATCGACTTGATCTACTTTGGTCACACCAATTATATATTTAGGTATTACAGGGGGCAGTCAGCCATACAATGCCTCATAGGGGGTACATTTGGTTGATGAATGATAGGTTGTATTGTACCACCAATCGACCCAAGGAAGCCACTTTATCCACTCTTTCGGTCGGTCACTAGTGAAGCACCATAGATAAGTCTTGAGACATCTATTCATCACTTCTGTTTGGCTGTCTATCTGCGGATGATAGGCTATGCTCATCTTTAGTTGGGTGCCTTATAATTGGAAGAGTTAGGTCCAAAATTTGCTTATAAGCACCCTGTCACGGTCGCTCACAATCGACCTTGGCATGCAGTTTAACAATATTTTCCATAAAGAGTTGAACAATACTGGCAGCGGTATAAGGGTGTCTCATAGCACAGAAGTGAGCATATTTTGTTAAATAATCTACTACCATGAAGATCGTACTTTTACCTTGTGATAGTGGCAGCCCTTCAATGAAGTCCATGAAGATGTCAGTCCATGCTAAGTTCGGTATAGGTAATGGTTGTAACTTTCTTGGACTTGCCACTATTTCACCCTTTTGTTGTTGGCATATATCATATTTAGATGCATAATCGCAAATAGATCTTTTCATGCCTCTCCAAAAGAAGTTTTGTTTCACCCTCTTGTATGTTCTCAAAAATCCAAAGTGCTCTACTGAAGGTGAAGAGTGCATCTTATATAAAATAATTTTGTTGCAAGGGCAAGTAGGAACAATCACAATTCGGCCCATGTAGCATAGGTCCCTTGAATCCCGGTGTAGTGGCCTATGCAACCTGGATTCTTCTCCAACTTTTCTATGATGCCTTAGGTTTCTGGGTCGTTCTTCCATTCCTCCCTAATGTCCTTGAGGAAGTCGGTGGAGGGAAGGGAGATGGCTAAAATTTCGGCTTATCCCGACAGTCAAGATAGAGCATCTGCAAGAAGTATTTACCCATCATTGTTGCTCTTGGGAAGATACTTTCTCTTTCCCGTTCGAGATAGAGCATCTCCAACTTATCTCTTTCCCTTCGATAAATAATTTCATAATCAAAACTAAGGAGTTTAGTTACCCATCATTGTTGCTCCGGGGAAGATATTTTCTGCTCAAGAAGTATTTGAGACTCCGGTGATCAGTTTTAATCTGGAAGCATCGGTCGATTAGGTAGGGTCTCCACTTCATGATGGTGTATACAATTATAAGCATTTCTTTGGCATACACGGATATTTTAAGGTGAGAGGGAGACAAAGTCTTGCTGATGTAGGTAAGGGGTCAGCCATCTTACATTAGGATAGCCCAAATTCCAACTCCGAACGCGTCGGCCTCAATCACAGAGCGACGGCTGAAATTGGGCAGCGCTAGGACCGACGTCATCTCATGGCTGCCTTAAGTCGTTTAAAGGTAGTGGAAGCTTTATCCAACCACAAGAATGAGTCTTTCTTCAGTAGGGATGTGAGCGGGGCACTGATCTTGTCATAATCTTTCATGAACTTCCGGTAGTAGCCTGTGAGTCCAAGGAAGCCGCGCAGCGATTTTATGTTCATATGTCTCAACCATCCTTGGATCGCTTTGATCTTCATTAGGTCTACCACCACTCTATTCTCTGATATAATGTGCCCTCGGTACTTCACTTTGTGTTGTAAGAAGCTACACTTTGATTGTATAACATAAAGGGTATTCTCCCGAAGAATCGTTAGAACAATTCGTAAGTGCTGAAAATGCATATCAAGCATAGGGCTGTAAATGAGGATGTCATCAAAAAATACTAGCACAAATTGCATAGAAACCTCTGAAAAAACCATTCATCAAGCTTTAAAAAGTGGAAGGAGTATTCGTAAGTCAGAAGGGAATTACCAAGAATTCATAGTGGCTGTTATGTGTGTAGAATGTGGTTTTCGGAACATCTTCAGTGTATACCTGAATCTGATGGTATCCAGAACGAAGATCCAATTTAGTAAAGACTCGGATTCCTTTTAGTTCATCCTAGAGCTCATGTACTACTGGTATAGGATATTTGTCTTTGATGGTGATAGACTTCAAAGCCCGGTAATAAATGCACATCCATCACGTACCATCCTTCTTGCGCACTAGCAACACCTACGAGGAGTAAGGGCCGTAGCTTGGTCGAATTACTCCGATGTTGAGCATCTCCTTAATGATATTCTTAATCTCGTCCTTCTGCAAGTAAGGATAGTGGTATGGTTTAAGTTTGCTGGAGGTTTGCCCGGCAGCATAGGGATGCGGTGGTCATGCGACTGGTTAGGGGAAGCCCATGCGGCTCCGTGAAAACATCCATGAACTCATCCAGCAATAGGGCAAACTTGGTATATGGATTTTGCACATTCTCCTCCTTTGATGGCTGCTGGATATGCATAAAAAATCTGCCATATGTTTTGTGTAGCACCTTCTCCATCCGCTGCGTCGAAACGATGGAGATATGGGTCTCGCCCTTGCCTCACAAGGTGACATGTTTCCCTTTACAATAAAACTTCATGATTAACTTAGAGAAATTCCAGGGGATGTCACCTAATATTGTGAGCCATTCAATCCTAAGCACGGCTTCATAGTCATTGATGGGTAGGAGGAAGAAGTTGACTACCACTTCTTGATCTTGTAGGAGTAATTTTACCTGCGGGCACCGTTGGTTGCAATTGAGGATTTGACTGTCGGTGACCTTTATCTCAAACTTGTCGTAACCTTCAATTTGAAGTGCCATATATGCAACAACCTTGCTATTGAGGAAGTTATTTGTGCTGCCCGTATCTATGAGAATGGTGATCGGTTGCTGTTTAAGGAGTCCTCCAACTTTTATCGTATGTGGGTTCGAGTAACTGGCCAGCATGTGCACTACATAATCGGCTGGTTGGGGCTCTTCCTCTATAGTTTCATCTTCGAGTTTGAGGTCTTCTTCAGATGGCTTCCTTTTTTGCAATGACATTCTCAGCTCCACGGTTCATTACAGTGCCAACACAACCCCTTGGCAGATCGTTCCCGAAGCTCATCTCTTATCAATTTTTTTAGTGCAGGGGCTCAGATGGCAGTAGAGGGGGCTGAAAGCTTTGGTATGGCTAGCCGGGGAGTGACCCTTGTCCTTCGTACTTCACAGTTGCCGCACCTTTACTTCTCCTCGAATCTCCGACTTTAGGCCCTTAATAAAAGTCCCTAAAAGTTGTTTTTCTAACATATCCATAGTTTGGTTAGATAAACATTCAAACCTTATTTAGTATTTTTGTATTGTAGAGGTTTGCCGAATCTTCGCCAATTGTCTGTCAACATTGTCGTAATTGGTTAGTCCAAAGTGATTTAATAGTCCTTCCTTGAATCGCTGCCAAGAGAGACCTCCATGGGTGTGCTCAAACCAATTGAACCACTGAATAGCATCTCGTTCGAGGTGGATGGCAGCAATCTCCACCCTGGTAGCATCGGTGGTTCGGTAGAATCGAAAATAGTGCTCCCCGCATGAGATCCATTTGATCGGGTCTCATTCTTCCCATCTATGGAAGTCTACCCTCATGCATGGATTGTTTGGATTAGGGATGGTGCAACCTCACTCTTGGGGATCATCTCTCTCCAATCTGAGGTTTCTCCTTGCTGTGATTTCCTCGGGCTCGGTGGTCGGCCCATGCTAAATTCGGCCAAAAGGGATCAAATCCTTTCCTCGATGCAGCTTTCAAAGGCTTCAAACTTAGCGTTAATGGCCTCCTCTGATGCCATGGTGTAGGCCTCTAGATCTGTAATGTTGAGGTCTTTTTTCTGTTATCAAGTTAGGAGCATGAGAAGTTTTTGGGAAATAGGTGGCCGGTTGGATAGGTGGATCGGTGGAGATGGAGGCTACGATTAGGGCTGGTTTTGGAGGCTGATTAGGATCGGTTTAGGGTGTGGTTTGGTGGGGTTCCTGGATGTAGGGTTTGAGGATGAGAGAAAGAGAGTCCAAAGATACTAAAAGAGATAGCACTCAAATATGATGGAATTCGACAAAGAAAGGTGCTGCGATGTGCTGTCCTACCGAACAGATTTTATGTTGGAGAAATAATGAATTCTAGACGTAAATCTTGGAGGAAAACTTGAGGAAAATATGCAAAAATTTGTCAATAAATCCTTGGTTTAAATGTGGCCAATATCAGCAATAGGTTTGACAAAATTTTGACAACGTAATGGTAGGAAAATAGATGAAAAGATGGAAAGCAGATTCTTCATCGTAAAATTCTAGCAATACACGATGTAGAATTGCAGCACAATAAAACCAGCTTCAGAGAGGATTTTTTTCAGAGATCAATCTTAGATGAGAGCTAAGATGATCTATGAAGTCATATAAAAGTTTCGGCCAAAATAGAGGAGCGATAAACTGGTTTCAAGAAGCAATAATGTGGCTGAAAATTTCTACTACATTTCACCTTCGCAACGATGATAACGTTTGAGACGGTAGAAATTTACAGCAGAGAAAATATGGAAAACTCTTCAACGTGTAAGGCAAAGGATTTTGCTGTAGTCAATAGGCATGGGTAGTGGAATTTTACCAGATCTACAATTCAAACGTAGAGGGTAGCAGTAGATTGATTTGATTTGCAACATGGGTGGAAGATGAAGGCGCGTGTTGCAGCAATTATAAGAATTGCTTGGAAAGGTGAAGGTGACAGAGATGGCAGCAGGGGTAGTAGGAAGCGGTTTTGATACCAAATGATAGAATCATAGAAGGAGCTCTATAGAATTTGATCTTTGAAGGGGATCAACCATTGGAGCACTATAGGGGTTCCTCCCTCCAAGGAGTCGGCCACAAGGCTGAACAAAAGAGATTACTTGCTTGATAAAAAGAGGAGGCTACATGCTTATATAGGGTTCTAAACCCTAGCCCAAGCGGGGTGATGCCTAAGTAAAATTACCCCTTTACCCTTCTTATAGTCGACCTGCCTTAATAGGGATAGGTGATGGCCTAGTTGGCTACATAGCTGACTCTAGTAGATGGAAACCCTGGCCGACCAGCCCAGCGAGGGGGGCGGCGGCCACTAAGCCCTAAGGCCCCAAACTAAACCCTAGCCACACTTCTTTATAAGATATAAGTGAATAGGTGAGGTTTTTATTACAATCTCATAGAGTTTTATTGACTCTATTAGGGTGAGTAGGACCCAACCTGCTAGGGTCCTATCATATATACACAACTAGGACTATAGAATCGCTATTTGACATCAGATATCATTAACCATACAATATTTTATAAGTAGATCAATTAGTGAACTCATTCTGCAATGAGCACCGGTACTGTATCCTTAGTGTCTCCACACAAGTGGCTGTGAGACTACCAACTTGTATCATATGGATAGGTATATAACACATCGGTTTGTTTGGTTGTCTCGATATCCCTCTCGAGCAACCTATGACTGAGATTATTTAGGATTAGTGTTTAAAGATGAATTAGTCTCATTATCATGATCTCATCATGATCCAATTCTCATTGTATAGAACCAATGATATCATAATATATATATTCAACAGATAATAAAATATGAGAATATATTAATAAATAATAATATAAAAAAGACTGTGTAGTGTGTCACACGTGATTAGCTTGCAGGGCACTTATAACCAGCAATCTCCTACTTGACCTAAAGCTAATCACCTATGTGTCCGATCCCCATCAGACCCCTGTGACACTCAAAAATAATCTGATCTCTCTTATTAAGTGAAACCTCCTCATAACGTGCTTAGACTTCTGATGAGACTTGGGTTCCTTTGCTTCAGCGATCACCCGGTTGTTGTCGTAGTATATGGGAATCGGCTTAACGCTGCTCGGTACGACTCTCAAATCCTTGATGAATTTTTTCAGCCACATTGATAGAACCCCAGAATGAGCTCTATAGGATTTGATCTTTGCCCCTCCTATAGCCGCCCTGCCTTAATAGGGATGGGCGACAGCTAAGATGTCTCCATGGCCGCCTATACCTGCTAAAAACCTTGGTCGACCAGACCAGCAAAGGGGGCGGCAGCCAGGAAGCCCTAAGGCCCCAAAATAAACCATAACCATATTTCTTTTACAGGATAGAGGCGAGATTGAGTTTTATTACAAATCTCACAGAGTTTTTAGGGTGATTAAGACCCAGCCCTGCTAGGGTCCTATCAAGCCCCCCTCTTTGAATTTGTCACGCCTTGAATTATATCACATTCGAGAGGTGTGATCTTATCTTAAAAATTGATAATATTATCAACAACATAATTCATCAAGGATCTAAACAATCATTTGAGGATACTAAGAATAATATGCAGCCATTCAATCACTTTCATAGAAACTTGTGCAGATTTTAATCTCTTCACATTGTCCTAATGAATCACAAAATTGATCTAAAACCAACGTAGCTAAATATAATCTACATTTATAAAGTCCACCAATGCGATAAAATTTATATGACTTTGAAAACAACCATATACTACCACTTCATATGTTATATAGCAAGTTTAACATTTGATATCCGAAATAAGGGGGTACTCTTAAGACCATTACATAGTTACCCCACTTCAAAATATGTCTAAAACTTTACATTAGACACAAGGTGTACATATACAACGATAACATATTGTCAAATAAAGATTTAGCCTAAGAACTTCCTGCTTTCCCATTGCTTTAGCCCTGTATCAAAGTATTTCAATAAATGCCAAGCTAACCTGAAGAAGATTAGATAGGAACAGAGTGAGTTCAGAAGCCCAGCAAGTATCAAACAGGTTCAAGGCAAGGAAAGGAGTTTACAAATTAAACCTGATATAAGAGTACAAGGTAGGGAATACAAAGATTTTCACATAAATCATCAAATCAGATTCACAACCACAAGGTTCATCTCGTTCGAAGCATACTTAAATCCATAACAATGACATATGATGTTTTAGGAGCATATCAATAACACATGAAATACTTCTGAACATGTCGATGGAACAAATATCAAACTTAAGCTCGTATGTCACATTTGAAGTTGGATGAATATCATAGGCGTAAGTATGTCAAGCAGCATATCAATGGTAAACAAAATATTTCAGAGCATGTCAATGACAATACGAAACATTTCAAAGCATATCAAGGAGGTATAAGACATTTCGGAACATATCAATGACGTGTGAAATGTTTTAAAATATATCAATAGCAACTGAAACATTTCGAAACATATAAAAAATACATAGGATATATTTTGAAAGCATATCAATGGTGTATGAATAATCTCAAAAGCTTATAAAATGTACAAGTAACGAACAAAAGTTCAAATATCATTCAAACATAACATTCATTTCATTCTTATCCAAAGCACATGAACAAACTCATAAGCAATGCTTTGGATATCATATCAAGACATAGAGGGCGAAGTGGGACCATAAGCATCATGTGGAACATCCATCGTTGAATGACCACAAAACATAAGTCTCCCACGTCTGGGAGCTCCATCTACCCACATCTGAGTGAAGTCATAGGGGGCTGGCAGAGCATGTGGGCTCTAAGCTTAACTATCTTTACCATTTCTGATGAAGGTTTACATTGTCCCACAAACACCGGAGTATAAAAGGTCATGAGCAATGAATTTGGCATATATCGGAAGCACATGCGGAATAATAAATCATTCATGCACCTAAATAGAATAATATAATGGAACATCGATTAATACATAACATATTATGATATATAAGGAAGTCAAGGACAAGAGCATTAGAGATTTCAGTTTTGAAATGAATGAAGTAAGTATAAGCAGAATTGATACAATCCCTATTCTGGCATAATTCTGAAGGCAAATTGTAATGTTATTCAGATGATAACATGCTCCAAATTCCTCAAAAAGGTGTTGTTGGAAAGATAAATCAATATAGTTTCAAATGAAATAAGTTTCATACAAATTGAAGGTCTCTACAAAAAGTTATTGTTGATTTCGCAACCCAAGGTCGGGAGATATGATCCCTGTTTTACAGAATCCATATGGTCTAACAAAATAGAAATTTCAATAGTCATTTAAACTCTAAATCTTCAATCCTTGTATCAAATGAAAGATCTATGAGCATATTTTTGGAAGATATAAGCAATATAGGGATGAAAGGTCAGGAGCTACAGACTCTATTTTACAGATATCATATGCTCAATTGATATAAACGTTTGGGCTAGCAAATGAACTCCAAATTCTTAAAACTGAGTTCAGAAGAAAGATATTAGAATCTATTTTTGAAAAAACTAAGTTTGGTTCAAATAAGAGGTCTGTACTAAAAATTTTACAGCAAAAACAAGGCAGATAGGTCATAATCATGAAAATATTACAGATTCATACTTAGGCAGCCAACAAAAGATTTTAGATTTGTTCAAAATTTTCTTCATAAATCAAGGCAAAAACAAAGATAAATTTTAGTAGGAGGAAGATAGAACACTTGCCTTTGAATATTTTGATCCCAAAGGTGTGGATTAGATCACAATCTCATAATCCCCAAATTTCTTTTTCTTCTTTCCTTCTCTTCTTCTTCTTCTTCTTCTTTCTTCTTCTTCTCCTCCTCAAGTTCACGTTGTAGCCAAAACCTATTTTTTTTCTCTAATGGTTAATTGTTTAAGCTAACATATGGGTTAATAGGTGGCAAACATGCATGCAATGTGCTTATGTGTCACCTATGCACATGCACAAGTAGCACTACTTTAAACAAGGTAGTGACACATATCCTCACCATATTTTTTTATAACTTAATATGAATCTTTCATAATTCATTTCATATTTTTAAGATTCACATTTCGGTCCCTAGCAATCAACTTTCAATATAAAATTATTTAATAAAAAATAAATAAATCCTCAAATTTATAAATGGGTCCTCATAAATAATTCTAAAATATATCATTATAAATATTTTAGAAAAGAGGGATATTACACTCTCCCCCCCTTAAATTTAGTCATTTAAATTTATCATACCTCTGTCGACGAAAAGATGGGGATAGATTTTCTTCATTTCTTCCTCTAACTCCCAAGTTGTTTCATCCATAGAATGATGCCTCCATATCACTTTAACTAGAAAAATGACCCGATTCCTTAGTATCTTTGCTTTCTTATCAAGAATCTGTATAAGTTCTTCCACATAAGATAAGTTGTTGTGATCGATTACAATCGACTCATACTAAATGATATTAGAAGGGCCATGAATATACTTTCTGAGCATTGAAATATGAAATATGTCATGGATACGACCCAAGGATGGTGACAAGGCAATCCTGTAAGCGACACAACCAATCCTCTCAAGGACCTTAAATGGTCCAATAAATCTAAGGCTTAACTTTCCTTTCTTCCCAAATCTTACCATGCCCTTGGAAGGAGAGACCTTCAAGAATACAAAATCCCATACCTGAAACTCAATTTCTCGTCTTCTATTATCAACATAGCTCTTTTGACAACTCTAAGCAGTCTTTAGTCTTTCTCTTATAACTTGAATCTTTTTGGTAGTCTCTTGCACTTTATCGGGTGCTAACAATTTCCTATCACCAACTTCCTCCCAACAAATAGGCATTCTGCACTTTTGCCCATACAAAGCTTCATAAGGAGCCATCTGAATACTAGACTGGTAACTATTATTGTAGGTGAACTCAACAAGTGAAATATCTTTATCCCACTCACCTTTCCAATCCATGATATATGCTCTAAGCAAATCCTCAAGTGTTTGAATTGTTCTTTTTGATTGCCTATTGGTTTAAGGGTGATAAGCAGTGCTAAATTTGACTTTAGTGCCCGTAGATTCATGTAATCTTTTTCATAATCTAGAAAGGAATATGGAGTCTCTATCAGAGATGATCTCCTTTGGAACACTATGAATCATTACTATTTCACCAATATATAATTCAACAAGCCTATCGATAGAATATGTCATATTGATCGGTAGGAAATGTGCCGATTTGGTTAACCTATCAATAATCACCCATATAACATCATGCTTTTTGGAGGTTCTGGATAGACTTGAAACAAAATTCATGGTGATACTTTCTCATTTCCATTCAGGAATATCTAAATGTTGTAACAAACCTCCAAGTCTTTGGTGTTCAACTTTGATTTGCTGGCAAGTTAAACATTTTGATACATATATTACAATCTCCTTTTTCATGCCTTCCTACCAGAAATGACTTTTAAGATCTTTGTACATTTTTGTGCTACCTGGGTGCATGGTGAATTTGGAACTATGACCTTCCTTCAGGATTTGATCCTTGATATCTGGGTTATCTGGAACACATACTCTATTCCCCATTCTCAATAGGCCATCCTCTAAAATATAAAAACCAGGCTTTGATCCGTTTTCTACTTCTTTCCTCAAGTGGATTAAACGTGGATCTCGTAGCTGTCTCTCTTTAATTTGTTGAATGAAATCAGATTGAACCTGGATAGAGGCCATCAATAACATTGAGTTTTGCTCATTCCTAATAGGTTTCTCATCACCATTTTCTTCCAATAATCCCAATTGTTTCATAACCAAACTAGCCATGAAATTTGTAGATTTTATACTAAGTGCATAAGCTACAACATTGCCTTACCCCGATGATATCGAATGGTACAATCATAATCCTTTAAAAGTTCTATCCATCTTCGTTGCCTCATATTTAACTCCTTTTGAGCAAAGATATACTTTAGACTCTTGTAATCGCTAAATATTTCAAATGTCCGCCCATATAAATAATGTCTCTAGATCTTCAGTGCAAAAATAATTGTTGCTAACTCCAAATCATGGGTTGGATAATTTAGATCATAACTTTTTAGTTGTCTAGAAGCATAAGCAATTCCTTGAAGCAATGGTGTAAACTATAAATCCTTCGTTACAACTGGGAATTGTGAGAATATGCGCACTAGTTAATCTTTTTTTAACTCTTAAAAACTTTGTTCACATTCATCAACCCATTCAAACCTCACATTCTTTCAAGTTAGCTTGGTGAGGGGGTTAGCAATTCAAGAAAATCCCTCCACAAATATCCTATAATAGCCTGCCATGCCCAAGAAACTTCTAACTTCTATTTCATTTGTTGGTACTTCCCACTTAACTACTGCTTCAACTTTCTTTGGATCAACAGACATGCCCTTGCTTGAAATCACATGGCCTAAGAAGGTAACTTCATTTAACCAAAACTCACATTTACTGAACTTTGTACACAACTTCTTTCTCTCAGTATGGACAATATATTTCTCAAGTGCTCCTCATGCTCCAGGTCATTCCTTGAATACACTAATATATTATCAATGAATATAATAACATAGTTATCCAAGAGTGGATGAAACATCATATTCATTAATTCTATGAAAGCTGTAGGGGCATTAGTCAAACCAAAATGCATTATTACAAATTCATAGTGACCGTATCGAGTTCTGAAAGAAGTTTTATGGATATCTTCTTTCTTGATATTCAATTGATAATAACTTGACCTCGAGTCAATCTTGAAAAATACTTTTGCACCCTGTAATTGATCAAAGAAATCATCAATCTGTGTAGAGGATACTTATTTTTTATTATCATTTGGTTGAACTATCTATAATCAATACTAAGCCTCCATGACCCATCCTTCTTAACTAACAGTACTGGAGCACCCCTTGGTGAAACGCTGCATCGAATAAAACCTTTATCTAATAGATCTTGTAGTTGTTTTCTCAATTCTTCTAGCTTGAGTGGTGCCATTTTATAGGGAGGCTTGGATATTGGTATGGTTCCGGGACAATATCAATAGCAAATTCACTCTCTCTATCTGGAGGTAATCCAGGCGAGTCATCTGAAAAAACATCAGGGAACTGTCTGACTACCGAAATTTTATTTAGATTACTTTCTTGATCCAAATGCTCCTTTACATATACAAAATAGCAAAATTAAGCCTCCTACATAAGACAATCAGTTTGGAGTGCCGCTAGTAAACAATGAGGTAAACCATGTCGAATACTCTCAAAATAAAAGATGGCTAATCTAGTACACAAAAGGGATCATTTTTTTATAACAATCTATATTGGCATGATAGTAATGTAGTCAATCCATGTCACGTATAATATCAAAACCTCATATCTCAAAGAGAATCAAATCAATAAGAAATTGGTATTCTATGATAGAAATCAAATAAGATGACCAAATCAAGTTCACCACAGAAACCAGAAAAAAAATTAAGCCCCTTAAATTATTCAATTCCCAATCCATTCTAACTGGATATCCCCGATCAACCCTTTTATCCTATACAATCACTCAGAAGAAGATGAAGTAAGAGGACTATATGTCCTCATCATCCTAGATTCCTAAAAGACATCAAGAAAATTTTCTCCAATCACCATAAAATTTACTAAACCTCAATATATTATGTATATCAACATATCAAATCTCGGTAATCCTCAAATCATGCTCTGATACCATCTCTGTCACGCCCCCGAATTATATCACATTCGAGAGGTGTGACTCTTATATAAAAAGATCGATAATATTATCAACAACATAATCCATTTAGGATCCAAACAATCATTTGAGGATACTAAGAATAACATGCAGAGTCATTCAATTACTTTCATAGAAACATGTGCAGATTATAATCTCTTCAAATTCTCCTAATGAATAACAAAACAGATCTAAAACCAATGCAGCTAAATATAATCTACATTCATAAAATCCACCAATACGATAAAATCTATATGACTTTAAAAACAACCATATACTACCACTTCATATGTTATATAGCAAGTTTAACATTTGATGTTCCAAACAAGGGGGTACACTTAAGACCATTACATAGTTATCCCACTTCAAAACATGTCTACAACTTTACATTAGACACAAGGTGTATGCATACAAGGATAAAATAATATCAAATAAAGATTTAGCTCAAGAACTTCTTGCTTTCCTATTGCTTTAGCCCCATATCAAGTATTTCAATAAATTCCAAGCTAACCTGAAGAAGATTAGATAGCAACAAAGTGAGCTAAGAAGCCCAGCAAGTATCAAATAGGTTCAAGGCAAGGAAATGTGTTTACAAATTGAACCTGATATAAGAGTTCAAGGTAGGGAATACAAAAGTTTTCACATATAGCATCAAATTAGATTCACAACCACAAGGTTCATCTCGCTCGAAGCATACTTAAATCCATAACAATTTAGAAAGATAATTGGAGCATATATGACAATTAGAAGCATTTTGCTATATATCAATGACATATGAAGTTTTAGGAGCATATCAATAACACATGAAATACTTCTGAACATGTCAAGGGAACAAATATCAAACTTAAGCTCGTATGTCACATTTGAAGTAGGATGAATGTCATAGGTGTAAGTATGTCAAGCAGCATATCAATGGCAAATGAAATATTTCAGAGCATATCAATGAGAATACAAAACATTTTAGAGCATATCAAGGAGGTATATGACATTTCGGAATATATCAATGACGTGTGAAATATTTCAGAATATATCAACAGCAAATGAAACATTTCGGAACATATAAAAAATGCATAAGACTTGTTTCGAAAGCATATCAATGGTGTATGAATAATCTCAAAAGCTTATCAAATGAATAAGTAACGAACAGAAGGTCAAATATCATTCAGACATAACATTCATTTAATCCAAAGCACATGAACAAACTCATAAGTAATGCTTTGGATATCATATCAAGACATAGAGGGCGAAGTGGGACCATAAGTATAATGTGGAACATCCATCGCTGAATGACCACCAAACATAAGTCTCCCACGTTTGGGAGCTGCATCCACCCACATCTGAGTGAAGTCATAGGGGGTTGGCAGAGCACCCGGGCTCTAAGTATAACTCTCTTTACCATTTCTAGCAAAGGTTCATAATGTCCCACAAACACTAGAGTACAAAAGGTCATGAGTAATGAATTTGGCATATATCAGAAGCACATACGGAATAATAAATCATATATACACCTAAATAGAATAATATAATGTAACATCAATTAATACATAACATATTCTGATATATAAGAAAGTCAAGAACAAGAGCATTATAGATTTTAGTTTTGAAATGGATGAAACAAGTATAGGCAGAATTGATATAATCCCTATTCTAGCAGAATTCCGAAGGCAAATTATAAAGTTTTCAGATGATCAAACATACTCCAAATTATATGAAAAGGTATTGTTGGAAAGATAAATCAATCTAGTTTCAAATGAAATAAGTTTCGTACAAATTGAAGGTCTCTACAACGATTTATTGATGGTTTCGGAACCAAAGGTCAAGAGTTATGGTCCCTGTTTTATGGAATCCATAAGATCTAACAAAATAGAAATTTTGATAGTTATTTTGACTCCAAATCATTCAGTCCTAGTATCAAATGAAAGATATATGAGCCTATTTTCTAACAAATCAAGTTTTACATAAATCAGGAACTTCAACAGGAAGACATAACCAATATAGTGATGAAAGGTTAGGAGCTATAGACTCTGGTTTATAGATTTCAAATGCTCAATTGAAATAAACGTTTGGGCTAGAATAAACTCTAAATTCTTTAAACTTAGGTTTAAAAGAAAGATATATGAATCTATATTTGAAAAAACTAAGTTTTGTCCAAATCAGAGATATGTACTAAAAGTTACAGCAAGAACAAGGTAGATAGGTCATAATCTTAAAAATATTACAGATTCATACTTAGACAGCCAACAAAAGATTTCAGATTTGTTTAGAATTTTCTTCATAAATCAAGGCAAAAATAAAGATAAATTTCAGTAAGTGGAAGATAGAACACTTGCCTTTAAATATTTTGATCCCAAAGGTGTGGATTAGATCACAATTTCAAAATCCCCAAATTTCTTCTTCTTCTTCTCCTCAAGTTCACGTTGTAGCCAAAACCCATTTTTTCTCTAATTGTTAATTGGTTAAGCTGACATATGGGTAGATAGGTGGCAAACATACATGCATTGTGCTTATGTGTCACCTATGCACATGCACAAGTGACACTACTTTAAACAAGGTAGTGACACATGTCCTCACCATGTTTTTTTATTTTATTTTAACTTAATGTGAATCTTTCACAATTCATTTTATATTTTGAAGATTCACATTTAGTTCCATATGCAATCAACTTTTAATATAAAATTATTTAATCAAAAAAATTAATAAACAAATCCTCAAATTTATAAATGGGTCTTCATAAATAATTTTAAAATATATCATTATAAATATTTCAAAAATAAGGGATCTTATAGAATCAGCCTTGTCTTCAAGGCTGAGGGTCCGTAAACTCTGAGAACTGGGTCTTCAGCTCCTCATAAGACTCCCATGTGGCATCTTCAGGTGGTAAGTTGGTCCAATGCACTAATACTTCAGTTGAAGGGCATCGACGACACATCACAATTCTTCGATCAAGTATGGCTTATGGTTGGGCTTTCGCCATTATCTGTGGTCCTCGGTAACTGGGTTTGGGCCAACTTATGTTCTCTCAGTTTGGGCTTCAAGCAGGACACATGGAAGATAGGATGGATCTTAGCACCTTCTGGTATCTTCAAGCCACAGCTCCAATACACTCCGTGATCTTATATAGTCCATAGAATCAAGGAGATAACTTCATCGAGGCTCTTGTGTTGATGGACAACTGCTTATATGGTTGTAAGTGAAGGTAGACCCAATCTTCTACCGAAAATTCCTACTCGCTTCGATGAGTGTCAGCTTGTTACTTCATGCAAGCTTGAGCGACAGATAAGTTATTCTTCAGCAAATGTAGGAGCTTGTCCCTGTCAATTAAACTTTGGTCGACCTAGTCTATTTTGACCATACCGATTACATACTTAGGTATTACAGGGGCGGTCAACCATACAATGCCTCATAGGGGGTACATTTGGTGGATGAATGATAGGTCATGTTGTGTCATCATTCGACCCAAGGAAGCCACTTTGTCCACTAGTTTGGCCCATCATTGGTGAAGCACCTCAGATAAGTCTCTAGGCATCTGTTCACCACCTCTGTTTGGTCATCCGTCTATGGATGATAGGCTATGCTCATCTTGAGTTGGGTGCCCTATAGTTGAAATAATTCAATCCAAAATTTGCTTGTAAATACCCTATTACGATTGCTCACAATTGACCTTGGCATTCCATGTTGTTTAACAATATTTTCAATAAAGAGTTGAGCAATACTAGCAGTGGTATAAGGGTGTCTCACAGCACAGAAATAGGCATATTTTGTTAAGTGATCTACTACCACAATGATGAAATCCATAGAGATGTCAGTCCATGCTGAGTCCGGTATGGGTAATGGTTGCAGCTTTCTTGGACTTGCCATTGTTTTACCCTTTTGCTGCTTGCACACATTACATTTATATACATAATCACAAATAGATTTTTTCATGCCTCTCCAATAGAAGTTTTGCTTCACCCTCTTATATGTTTTCAAAAATCTAGAGTGCCCTACTGAAGGTGAAGGGTGCATCTCATGCATAATAATTTTGATGCAAGGAGAAGAAGGAACAATCATAATTAAGCCTTTATAGCTTAGGTCCCCTTAATCCCAAGTGTAGTGGCCTATGGAACCAGGATCCTTCTCCAATTTCTCTATGATGTTTTGGGTTTCTAGGTCTTTCTTCCATTCCTCCCTAATGTCCTTGGGGAAGTCTATGGAAGGAAGGGAGATGGCTAAAATTTCAGCCTGCTCCAGTAACCGAGATAGTGCATCTACAATAACATTTTCTTTCCCCTTTCGATAAACAATTTCATAATCTTTACTCACCAAAAAAAAAAAAAACAATTTCATAATCAAAACCAAGGAGTTTAGTTACCAATCTTTACTACTCTAGGGATGATATTTTTTGCTCCAAGAAATATTTGAGACTTCGGTGGTCAGTCTTAATTTAGAAGCATCGACCAATCTTGTAGGGTCTCCATTTCGTAACAGCATGCATAATAGCAAGCATCTCTTTATCATACACGAACATTTTATGATGAGAGGGAGACAAGGCCTTACTGGTATAGGCATGGGGTCAGCCATCTTGCATTAGGACAACTCCAATTCCAACTCCAGATGCGTCAACTCAATCACAAAGGGTTGGCTGAAATCGGGCAGCGTTAGGATCAATGTTATCGTCATGGTTGCCTTGGGCTGCTCAAAGGATGTGGAAGCTTTATTCGACCACTAAAAGGAGTCTTTCTTCAGTAAGGAAGTGAGTGGGGCACTGATCTTGCCATAATCTTTTACAAACTTCCGGTAGTAGCTTGTAAGTCCAAGGAAGTCGCGCAACAATTTTATGTTCGTAGGTATTGGCCATCCTTGCATTGCTTCAATCTTTGTTGGGTCTATCGCCACTCCATCTTCTAATATAATTATTAAATCTCAAATTTTGATGAGGAAATTAATTGATGGGTTATTGATCTATCATATATTGTTAGAAGTTGATTGATGTAGGATTAACTACGATAGAGAGAATATGACAATCAGGATTGGTCAAAGTCAAGTCCATGCATCGGGCCAGGGTTCAGACGATGCAGTTGGGAACTCACCAGGAGTGCATCAGGAGCTCGCCGAGGGTATCGGTAGTTTGCTAGGATGGCACATGGGAGTTCGCAAGAAGAAGACTGAGATTCGTCGGAAGATTATCGGGGGTAGCCGAAAAGCTTGCTAGAAATTGGGAAGGTCTTTAAGTTGATGTGTTTGGCAATTATGATTGTAATTAATTAAGTCATAGTTAGCATTGTGCAGGTTTAACCACAATGGGAGGAGTTACAGATCAGACATGGACCCAGGATCAAGCTTAGGCATCGGGCCAGGTTCGGACGATGCAATGGGACCTCGTTGGGAGTTCACTAGGAGATTCATTGAAGGTATCGAGAAGCTCGCTAGGAACACACTGGGAGACTGCCGGAGGAAGACCGTGAGACTCATCACTGTAGAATGCAGAGGATGTCGGATTGCAGGAGTGAGGTCATAAACTTGATGGTCATATTTGATTATAATCTTTAAGTCGTAGGTTAAGAGTGAGTCTGATTTGAGTGTAATTTGGAAATCAACTCAAAGAGGCAACCAGGTCCACTATTGGGGTTTGATTGAGCTCAGGTTGAGCTCAATTACTGATGGTTCAAGCCAAAATTCGAAAAATAGAGAGAACCATTTTTCAAAAAATTTCGACGGGTAAACCGCTAGTAAATGACGGGTAAACCACCGCCGCCCAAGTTTTCGGGTGGCTGACGGTGGTTGAATAGCCTAAGGCGATGGGTAAACCACCCATACATAGGGTTTCGGGCGTTTGAGCTGCACTGGTCGGCGGGTAAACCACCTGTACCTAGATTTTTTGGGTATGTTTGAATTTTCGCTCCAAAATTCTAAAGCCATTTGGGGCTATAAATACCCTAAGTTTTATTGCATTTTATACAATACTTTTGGGGAAAAAAATCTGTGAAAAACTTGTGTGAATTGTAAGAAAAAGAAAAGGGGTGAGGAAGTGATCAAATAGTTATAATCTTGTCTCCCTTGTAAGCTCAAGTGTAAGAGTTTGGTCTTCATCCAAAGAAGATCGATAGTGGACGCCGGTGTGCCTCAAGGAGGAGGACTCGGGAGTGGACGTAGGCCATTGGTGCCAAACCACTATAAACTGTAAGTGTTTCCCTTTGCTTATCTTGTTTACTTCTTAATAGTATTCCAAATTAATTCATTGAGAAATACGATCTTCTTCCTTACGATTTTAATCAGGATTTTAATTGATATCTACAAATTATCAAGTGACGCTTTTGATCTGTGATTTTGCTCTAAACGAAAAGTTTCTTGTTTAAAATGAGAATTTTATACCTGCACTAATTCACCACTCACCCCCACCCCCTCCCCTCCCCTTTTAGTGCCAATTGATCGTAATAATAATGTGCTCAAGGTACTTCACTTTACGCTATAAAAAGTTGCACTTCGATTGAAAATGTATGTCAAGTATAGGGCTGTAAATGAGAATGTCATAAAAAAATACCAACACAAATTTATGTAAAAACCTCCAAAAAATGTCGTTCATCAAGCTTTGGAAGGTAGAAGGAGCATTCGTAAGTCCGGAGGGCATTACCAAAAATTCATAATGATCGTTATGTGTATGGAATGCCGTTTTCGGAACATCTTCAACGCATACCCAAATCTAATGATAACCGGAATAGAGATCCAATCCAGTGAAGACTCGGGCTCCCTTTAGTTCATCCAAGAGCTCATCTACTACTAGTATGAGATATTTATCTTTGACGGTGTGATAGGACTCCAATAGGGTTGAGTCCTAATCTCTCTAGAAGTAGTCAATAAAACCCTGCTAGATTGTAATAAAGTCACTCCTATCTTATAAAGGAGTATGACTAGGGTTTAGATTAGCCCTTAGGGCTTAGTGGCCATCGCCCCCCTTACTGCGTTGGTCGGCCAAGGTTTCCCCCAGCTTAGGTCGGCTATAGAGCCATCCTAGCCGCCCCCTGTTCCTATTAAGGTAGGTTGGCTATAGGAGGGGCAAAGGGATAATTTTACTTAGGCAAGCACCCCTTTAGTCTAGGGTTTTGATCCCTATTTAAAGATATAGCACCTCCCCCCTCTTAAAGGAAGCAATTATCAATTTTATTTCAGCCTTGTGCCGAATCTAGGAGGGAGGAACTCCTACAACGTTCCAAGGGTTGATCCCTCTCAAGGATCAAATTCTATAGCGCTCCTTTTGTGGTCTTATCATCTAGTATTAGAGCTGTGTTCCTACTGTCCTGTAGCCATCTCAGCCGCCTCCACCTTCCCAAGCAATTCCCACAATTGCTTTTGAAGTCGCCTCCACCGTCGCCCACCAAGCCGCAGATCCATCAATATGTTGCCTTCCTCTGCATCAATATCAAAAAATCTGGTAAAAACTCTAAGCCCATGCCTCTTGCTACTACTATTCCTTTATCTTATATGTGGGTGAAGTTTTTCCAAAGTTTCTTTGCTGCAAAATTTTACCGTTGCAAACGTTATCATCGTTGCGAAGGTAAAATACTGCAGAAATTTTTAGCCGATTGTTGCTTCTTGAAACTGAACTTTTAATTGTCCTTTTTGGCTGAAACATTTATACAATTTCATAGATCGTCTTAGCTTTTATCTAAGACTAATCTTGTGAAAAAAAATCTTTCTGGATACAGACTTATAGTGCTGTGATTCTTTGTTGCACAGTACTAAAATTTTATAATGCAGAATCTGCCTTCTGTTTATTGGCCTCTTGAAACCGAGCTTTTGTTCATGATTTTTGGCCAAAATTTTTATACAATTCTAAAGATCAACTTAGCTTTCATCTGAGATTGATTTCTGGAAAAATTCCTTCTAGAACCGGTTTTCTTGTGCAATCTTTCACCATCACGCAGTTCTGAAATTTTTACGATGAAGGATCTACCTTTCATCTTTTGCCCTATTTCCCTACTGTTACGCTGCCAAAATTTTTACTGGTGTTACCAACATCTGAATCAAGAATTTCTGCATAATTTTCTTGAACTTTTCTCTGGAATTTACGTTGAGAAGTCATCATTTCTCCAACGTAAAATCTGTTCGGCAGGACAGCACATCGCAGCACCTTTTTTGCCAAATTCTATCAGATTTAAGTGCTATTTTTTGTGGAATTTTGAACTTTTTTTTCCTCATCTCTAAACCCTACCATCCTTGCCAAAACCCCCTCCAAATCTTACCCTAAACCGAACCTAAACAGCCACCCAAATCAGCCCTAACCGCAGCCTACTTCCTTATCGATCCACTTACCTTTTTAGCCAACTTTCCTTACCAATACACCTACCTTTGCTGACATCTATCCCAGATCTAAAAATCTATTTTCCTAACCTTCATCTACTGCTATCATAGCCCTAAAATCACACCAATTTGTAGCCTAAACTCCACAAAACCGTAGCCCCAAATTGTACCCAAAACAGCCACAAACCGCACCCAAAAACCGCAGCCTTCGGTCCACCAACCTTTCAGCTGCCCAATCTCCCTTGTCCCTTTAACCACAGTATGCATCTTTCGCTATCCAACGTTGCCAATAGCGACCTCTTGCTGCCATCGTCCTTGATCGTAGCTAGTAGCAATCCTTGCAGCAAAAAGCTACCAGCAACCATCTTTCGCTGCAATATGTTTACATCATAGCGCGCAACAATCGTTCGCTGCCAACTATCTTGTTCATGGTCAGCAATAAATTGAACACAATAGCAGCCATCTCTCACTCCATACCACTGCTGCCCTCCTCCGCAACAGACGTGTACATCGCTGCCCCCGGCTTCCTCCTATTGCAGTTGCACTCTTGCTGCAACCGACGCCACCTGTAGCCACGAAGTTGCACCGCAGTCGCAGCCGATGTTGCCACTGCCCTCTTCTTCCTCTATCATCGCTGCTGCCTTCCAACTCAGATCTCTTGGCTGCCATCTTTTGACAAATATTAGCCACTGAAAAAATCACAGCCTTGATGACATTGCAGCATCACCGAAGGACCGCAGCTAACGTTACTGCTGCCATTTTCTTCCTCCACCATTGCTGCTACCCTTAGCTGCCATCCTCCACTTAAAGACTTCACCATCGCAGCCCCAACATTGCTGCCATTACTGCCTTCATCCTGAAGATTGTAGCTACACTCTTTAATCGGTTTGATTTGACAGGTTGGAGATCCTTATGTCATGACATCGGTGGGCTTATTCGAAGCCAAATTGAAGGCTCTTGAGACACGTATGGATGTTAAATTATGCACTCTCTTTGAGGAGTTTAGATTGGGCCGATCACCAAGCCCAATAAGATCACAACACGATGGAAATTTGGATTGTAAAAAGAACCTTAGCGAAGAACTAGCGATGATCCATCAAACCTCCACCATCCAAGAGTACCAAACCAGGTTTGAAAGGTTATCTAATCAAACTTATGATTGGTCTGAAAAACAAATATTGAGGACTTTTATTGAGGGCTTGAAGCCGGAGATTCAAGAAGAAGTTAAAGCGCGACAGCTGTACACACTTAAGGCAGCAATCTCCTTTGCGCGACATCAAGAGGAGCGATTGAACTATGAAGCTCGAAGGACTAGAGTTGCTCCTCGACCAGTGACACTGAAGCTTTCACCTCCTCCTACTGTCAGCCGACCCCCTCAGCCATAGAAATTAACAAGAGAAGACCTTCATGACGGATCAACAAAGGGCCTATGTGGGTGTTGTGATAAACTATGGAGCCTATAACACAAATGTAAAAGGGAGACATCACTGATGATTACACTCACTGATGAACCCAAACTTGAAGATATGACTCTGGAGCCTAAGGAGAAGGAAACACCACAACCGGCCACCTGCACGGTCCCAACCTTAGCCAGCTACATCAACCTGCAAAAATTAAAGATCGAAAGGTTTCTCGAGTAGCAGTCCGTTATCATCCTCATCGATGCTGGGAGCACACACAACTTCAGGAGCAGTAAGGTTGCTTCCCATTTAATGCTCCGAAAAGAAGATTACAATGGGTTTAAAGTCAAGGTAGCTAACGGCCAAATTCTGAAATGCAACCAGAAGTGCCTGCGGGTAAAACTGATCCTACAGGAGCAAGACGTAATTGTTGATTTTTTCTTTCTCCATCTTGATGGTTTTGATATAGTGCTTGACATTGATTGGTTGTCCATAATTGGAGATATTTTATGGATTTTTTTGAAGCTAACCATGAATTTTTTTAGAAAAGGAAAGCTATTGATTCTACGAGGGAGTCCAGCGACTACAACCACAACGCAACACTTGGAGGGGGTACCAAAAGACAAAAATTCATTGATTTCCCAATTCAAATTCAAGGGTTTCATGAGATTGAAGATAAGAACCCTCTCCCATAGCTTGCTTAAATTTTAGGCATCTCCACCAAACCGAGCCGATTACCTCCTCTGAAGCTGTCCAACCCCCCTATACTGAACAGGCCGAAACTTCTGCCAGTTGTTGCTCGGCCAGATTACTTCATACAACCTCAAAAGGTCGAAGATAAAAGGGTTGTCCAAGAGATGGCAGAGACATGGATTATTCGGCCATGCTTATTTCCCACTACGACACGTCCCTACATCCTTTTTCCCGGAGATAAGCTACTTCTAAAGTGTTACATCCTGTCGAACTCACCATGGTTGCTAATGTAGCACTTCCAGATCTCAAGTGACTTCCATGACTTTCCCCAGGATAGGACCATGATGCTTAAAGACTTCCTTGATGATGACCTCCGACCTATGGCCCAAGATCGCGAGAAAATTGAGACCCTCCAGTGGCGAAAGCAGAAAAGGGGAAAGATCATTTGTAGGACTCAACAAAGCATAAACATCATCCCTCTCATTATAAAGAAAGATGCACCACCTTGGCTGAGTGGAACTATAGCCCTCACGACCACGATGTCGTCCACACCAATCGTGGCCATATGTTTATTATTGGAGTAGACACATCTAGAGTGGGGGTCAGCACTATCCTCATGCAAGATTATCAACAGCACAAAGAAGTAAAAATGAGTCCTGAAAAATCACCACTCCTACCCACCTAAGACGTAGATCTGGCTCACACCACTAGAGATTTTATTAGAGGACAATCCTCACTCGAAAAGAAGGCACGACTACTATTATAGAGCAACCACGTGGCAGCCCATGCAAGGAAGAAACTTCCCCCTGATAAACACCAGAGTAGAAGAAAGTTTCCTGAGAAAGATCAAGTCCCCCTTCATCTCTAGCTCCACCAACAGGAAATTCAAGCCTCAAGAAAGTGGTCTCCTTATTTCTTTGGGCCTTGCAAAATTGGGGATCACATTGGGGCCCTAACTTGGAGATCATATCTGTGTACTAGATTAAAATTATAGTTGATTCTCTAAGTATCCCACCTTAAATGGAAATTTAAAGACGACTACTCAGCTCAAGTTCTTCCAACTGACACCCAAGCTGATGAGGAGTTGAAGACCCGATTCCTTGAGTTCATGGAACTTCAACCTTGAGGACAAGGATGATTTTAAGAGGGCGGGTTTGATAGGTCTCTAGCAGGGTTGAGTCCTAATCTCCTCAGAAGTAGTCAATAAAACCCTGCTAGATTGTAATAAAGCTACTCCTATCTTATAAAGGAGTATGACTAGGGTTTAGATTAGCCCTTAGGGCTTAGTGGCCGTTGCCCCCCTTACTTAGTTGGTCGGCCAAGGTTTTCCCTGGCTTAGGTCGGCTATAGAGCCAACCTAGCCGCCCCCTGTTCCTATTAAGGCAAGTTGGCTATAGGAGGGGCAAAGGGATAATTTTACTTAGGCAAGCACCCCCTTAGGCTAGGATTTTGATCCTAATTTAAAGATGTAGCCACCCCCCTCTTGAAGGAAGCAATTGTCAATTTTATTTCAGCCTTGTGTTGAATCTACGAGGGAGGAACCCCTACAGCGTTCCAAGGGTTGATCCCCCTCAAGGATCAAAATCTATAGGGCTCCTTTTGGGGTCTTATCACGATGATGGCGTTCAAAGCCCATTAGTCAATGTACATCTGTCACGTACCGTTCTTCTTACGCATGATAGAACCTCAGAAGGAGCTCTATAGATTTTGATCCTTGAGGGGGATCAACCCTTGGAACGTTATAGGGGTTCCTCCCTCCTAGACATGGCACATGGCTGAAATAAAATTGATAATTATTTGATTCAAGAGGGGGGCAACTACATCTTTAAATAGGGATCAAAACCGTAGCCTAAGGGGGTGCTTACCTAAGTAAAATTATCCTTTTACCCCTCCTATAGCTGACCTGCCTTAAAAGGAACAGGGGGTGGCTATGTTGGCTATATAGCCAACCTAAGCATGGGGAAACCCTGGCCGACCAACCTAGTAAGGGAGGTGGCGGCCACTGAGTTGTAAGGGCTAATCTAAACCCTAACAATACTCCTTTATAAGATAGGATTGACTTTATTACAATTTAGTAGGGTTTTATTGACTACTTCTTAGGAAGATTAGGACTCAACCCTGTTGGAGTCCTATCAAACCCGCCCTCTTAAAATTAGCCTTGTCCTCAAGGCTGAGATTCCATGAACTCGGGGAATCGGGTCTTCAGCTCCTCATGATTCCCATGTTATTATCAACTGAACTTTGGCCTCCTCATCGGTTGGGGTGTTAGTTGGAAGGATTTGGGCCGAGTCATCTTCTTTAAATTTCCATTTGAGGTGGGATACTCGACGGATAACTGTAATCTAGATCTAGTGCACGGATATGATCTCCAGGTTAGGGCTTCAATGTGGTCCCAAATTTTACAAGGCCCAAAGAAATACGGAGACCACTTCCTTAAGGCTCAAGTTTCCTACTGATCAGGCTAGAGGTGTAACAAAACTCGATCTTCAATTTTTCATCCATTTCGAAGTTTGTCGGGAGGCCATTTCTTCTTTGCATGTGCTGGCATGAGCATGGATTGTAATTCTTTTGGGCTTACTCCTCTTTCGTTCCATGGACCTATATCCAGCCAAATTTTAAATTTAGTACCAACGAGTATCCCCTTTAAAAATCTTGTGTGAAGTGTGAGGGAAGCCTCAGTGTGAATTAGGAGTCAATCATCTTGCATAAGGGTGATGCTAATCCCAACTCTGGATGTGTCTACTCTAAGTAAGAACACATTGTCACATTCAAGTAATGCTAGCATCAATATAGATGACATCATAGCTGTGGGGGTCATGTGGATGCCTTTCTCCTGTTCCTTCTTGCGATCGTGGGCCGTGGATCCGAGGTCATCATCAGGGAAGACTTTTAGCATCATGGTCCACTCCTCGGTGAAGTCATGGAAGTAGCCCGAGATGAGAGAGCACTACATCATAACCCATAGCTGGTTCAGTTGAATATGGCACTTCAGGAAGAGCTTATCCTTGCAGACAAAGAGGTAAAGTTTTTGGAGATAAATTGTCATTGCAAGGGAAGCTTGTGGTCGAATGATTCGTATCTCTCGCATCTCCTAGATGATCTTTTTAGCTTTGGTCCTCTGAAAATGTGGACAGTAATATGGCCGAATATGTGTTGGTGGTTCCCCTTGTAAGACCAACATACGAGGGTCGTGCAGTCTGGTAGGAAGGAGTCGGCTCGGTTTAGCGGACGTGCTTGAGATTTCAGCGAGCTTCTCCAAGCATTGTGTCGAGATCATCTTTCCTTTGTTCTCTCCTTTCCCACATAAGGTCACATGTTTTCTTTTGCCATTCATAAGGTCGTTGGAGCTCCTGGTGTTGGTGAGGATGGTGATCGGTTGATGCTTGATGAAGCCATCAATGTCCAATATCCGTGGTGGAGCATGAAAGGTGTGGGTGGCTGATTGTGGTTTTTCCTTCATATCCTTCTCCTCGGACTCAAGAGCCATATCTTTGATTTTGGGTTCTTCAGTGGGCTCAACCAATAGAGGTCTCTCTTTTTTACAATGGTGGTCTCGACTCCACAGTTTATTACAATCCCAACATAGGCCCTTTGTCGATCTATCACGAAACTCTTCTCTTGTTAACTTTTTCGACTGAGGTGATCGGCTGGTGGTAGATGGGGTCGAGAGTCTTTGTGCTACTGGTCGTGCGGCGGCTTTGGTCCTTTGAGCATCTTGGTTTAGCCTGTCTTCATGTAGTCGTGCGAAGAAGATGGCTGCCTTAACTGTGTACGGTTGTTGCGCTTTAACTTCTTCTTGAATCTCCAACTTCAAGCCCTCAATGAAAGTCCTTAATATTAATTATTTAGACCAATCATGAGTTTGATTAGTTAACCTTTCAAATCTGATTTGGTACTCTTGGATGGTAGAGGTTTGACGGATCTTCGTTAGTTCTTCGTCAAGGTTCTTGTAATTGATTGGTGCTGAAGGTTTATATGCTTTTGGTTGGGATGTGGCTCTCATGCTCTGAGCATCTTGATTGAGGTGCCCTTCTTGTAGTTGTGTAAAGGAGATCGACGTCATCGAGGTGTACGGCTGCCATGTCTTATCCTCGCTTCTTATCTTTGATGGGTTCTTTTTGTAATCAGAATTTGCTCCATGTTGTGATCTTCTTGGGCTTGGTGATCGGCCCAATCTAAACTCCTCAAAGAGAGCACATAATTTAGCATCCATATGCGTCTCGAAAGCCTCCAATTTGGCTTTGAATAAGCCCAGCGATGTCATGACGTAAGGATCTCCAACCTGTCAAATAAATCAACTTAAAAGCGTAGCTGTAATTTTCAGGTTGAAGGCAGTGAATGGCAGCAATGTCGGGACTACAGGGGTGAAGTCACCAAGTGGAGGATGGTAGCCAAGGGTAGCAGCGATGGTGGAGGACGAAGAGGGCAGCAGCAATGTCGGTTGCGACTACACTACGACTTCGTGGCTACAAGTGACGTCAGTTGCAGCAAGGGTGCGGCTACAATAGGAGGAAGACGAGGCAGCGATGTACACAGCTATTATGGAGGAGGGCAATAGAGGTATGGAGCAAGAGACGGATATTATTGTGTTCAATTTGTTGCTGACCACGATCAAGATAGTTAGGAGCGAATGATTGTTGCGGGCTGCAATGTAAACAAATTACAACGAAAAATCACTGCTGGTAGCTTTTTGCCGCAAGGATCACTGCTGGCTGAGATCAAAGAGGATGGAAGCAAGAGGTCACTGTCGGTAGCATTGGGCAGCGAAAGATGTGTATTGCAGTTGAAGGGATAAGGGAGATTGGGCGGTTGAAAGATTGGTGGACCGAAGGCTTCGGTTTTTGGGTGCGGTTTATGGGTGTTTTGGTTACGATTTGGGGTTAGAGTTTTGTGGAGTTTAGACTGCAAATTGGTGTGGTTTTAAGGCTGTGATAGCAGTATATGAAGGTTAGGAAAATAGATTTTAGATCTGGGATAGATGGCAGAAAAGGTAGGTGTATTGGTAAGGAAAGTTGGCTGAAAAGGAAAGTGTTTTGATAAGGAAGTAGGCTGCGGTTAGTGCTGATTTGGGTGGCTGTTTGGTTTCAGTTTAGGGTAGGGTTTTGAAGGGTTTTTGGTAAGGATGGTAGGGTTCGGTGATGAGGAAAAGAGAGTCCAAAATCTCACAAAAAATAGCACTCAAATCTGACAAAATTCGACGAAAAAATGTGCGGCGATATGCAGTCCTGCCGAACAGATTTTACGTCCGAGAAATGATGACTTCTCGACATAATTTCCAGAGGAAAGTGCAAGGAAATTATGTAGAAACCCTTGGTTTAGATGTTGGGAATACCAGTAAAACGTTTGGCGAAATTTTGGCAGCGTAACAGTAGGGAAATAGGGCAAAAAACGAAAGGTAGATCTTTCATCATAAAAATTCCAGAACTGCATGCTGGTGAAAGATTGCACAAGAAAACCGGTTCTACAAGGATTTTTTTTGAGAAATCAATCCCAGATGAAAGCAAATTTGATCTTTGATATTGTGTAAAAATTTCAGCCAAAAAGGATGAACAAAAGTTTGGTTTCAAGAGGCCAATAGACGGAAGGCAGATTCGCCATCATAAAATTTCAGCACTGTACAATGAAGAATCACAGTGCTATAAGTCCAGATCCAAAAGGTGTTCGTTTATGAGATTAGTCTTAGATGAAAGCTAAGACAATGTACGAAATTGTATAAAAGTTTTAGCCAAAAATGATGATTAGTTCCAAGAAGCAACAATCCGTTGAAAATTTCTGTAGTGTTTCACCTTCGCAACGATGATAACGTTTGTGACGGTAAAATTTTGCAGCAAAGAAATATTGGAAAAACTTCTCCCATGTATAATATATAGGAATAACAGTAGCAAGAGGCATGGACTTTGGAGATTTTACCAGATATTTGATGTTGACACAGAGGAAGGCAGCAGATTGATGGAGGCAACGTCAAAAGTAATTGTGGGAATTGCTTGGGAAGGTGGAGGCGTGGATGACGGCTTTAGGGGTAGCAAGATCGCTGCTCTGATATCAGATGATAGAACCCTAGAAGGAGCTCTATAGATTTTGATCTGAAATAAAATTAATGATTGCTTGATTCAATAGAGGGGGTGGCTACATCTTTAGATAGGGATCAAAACCCTAGCTTAAGGGGGTGCTTGTCTAAGTAAAATTATCCCATTGCCCCTCCTATAGCTGACCTGCCTTAATAGGAATAGGGGGCGGCTAGGTTGGTTCTATAGCCGACCTAAGCAGGGGGAAACCCTGGCCGACCAACCCAGTAAGGGAGTTGGCGGCCACTAAGCTCTAAGGGCTAATCTAAACCCTAGCAATACTCCTTTACAAGATAGGAGTGACTTTATTATAATATAGCAGGGTTTTATTGATTACTTCTTAGGAAGATTAGGACTCAACCCTGCTGGAGTCCTATCAACGCACTAGCAACACCGGCAAGGAGTAAGGGCTACAGCTTGGCCGAATTACTCTAGTGTCAAGCATCTCCTTAACGATGTTCTCAATCTCATCTTTTACGAGTGAGGATAATGGTACAGCCTTGAGTTTGCTAGAGATTTGCTCGAAAGTATAGGGATGCGATGATCATGTTGCCAAGTAGGGGGAAGTCCATGCGGTTTGGCGAAAACGTCAGCGAATTCATCCAATAATTAGGCAAGCTTAGGATCTACAATTTGCATGTTCTTCTTTTCTTATGGCTACTGGATATGCATAAAAAAATCATGTCTTGTGTAAAACTTTCTCCATCTGTTACGTCGAAATGGTGGAGATAGGGCTCCCGTGCTTGCCTCGTAAGGTGACCTATCTGTCTTTATAATAAAACTTCATAATCATCTTAGAGAAATTATAAAAGATGTCACCTAACATTGTTAGCTATTTGATTCTGAGCATGGCTTCATAATCGTCAATGGGTAGGAGGAAGAAGTCGACTACAATCTCTTGGTCTTGTAGAAGCAATTTCACTCGCGGGCACCGTTGGTCGCACTTAAGGATCCGGCCATCGGTGACCTTTACATTGAATTTGTTGCAACCTTCAATTTGAAACGTCATACAAGTAGCAACCTTGCTATTGAGAAAGTTATTTGTGCTACCTGTGTCTATAAGAATGGTGATGGGTTGTTGCTTGAGAAGTCCTCCCACTTTCATCGTCTGCGGGTTGGAGTAGCCGGCTAGCGTATGCACCTTAAAATCGATTGATTGGGGCTCTTCCTTCATGGCTTCATCTTTAGCTTTGAGGTTTTCTTCAAATGGTTTGATGTCCTCATCCTCTACTAGTTCTATTACCAGAAGCCACCCCTTTTTGCAGCGATGTTTGTGGCTCCATAGTTTGTCGTAGTGCCAACACAACCTCTTGGCAGATCGCTCTCGAAGCTTGTCTCTTGTCAATTTTTTGGGTGCAGAGGCTCGGATAGTAGTAAAGGGGGGTGGAGGCTTCGGCATTGCTGGTCGGGGAGCAACCCTAGTGCTTCAAGCTTCGTGGTTTAATCGTTCTTCTTGTAGCCGTGTGAAGGAAATAGCTACCGTTATGGTGTAGGGTTGTCGCGACTTCACTTCTCCTCGTATCTCTGGCTTTAAGCCCTTAGTGAAAGTTCTTAAAAGTTACTTTTAGACCAGTCACAAGTTTGGTTAGATAATCGCTTAAACCTTATTTGGTACTCTTGTATAGTGGTGGTTTGTCAAATCTTCGCCAATTATTCGTCGATGATCTTAAATTCAGTTGGTCCAAAGCGGTTCAGTAATCCCTCCTTGAATTGTCGCCAGGTAGGGCTTCCATAGGTATGCTCAAACCAATTAAACCATTGAATCACATCCCCTTCAAGATGGATGACCATAATCTCCACCATGGAAGCATTGGTGGTGCGGTGGAAACAAAAGTAGCACTCCACACGTGAGATCCATCCGATCGGGTCTCCTTCTTCCCATCTAGGGAAGTCTACCCTCATGCGTGGATTATATGGATCAGTTATAGTGCCTCCTCGCTCCAGGGATTCTTCTTTTCGATCTGAAGTTTCCCCTTGCTGTGATTTCCTTGGGCTCGGTGGTCGGCTGTTAGGACTCTAGCTAGATGAGCCCTAATTTAGTTTCATGGAAGAGGGCCATCATATAAAATCTAAGGGCATTCATGTAAATCCTATATAGCCGACTCCTATTAAGGAATGTAAGGAGGCCGACAATGTTAGGATTAATTGAGGAAGATATTTAAGGGGAACGTAAGATTCATGTTACCTTAATTAACCACCCCTTATCCTAGTTAAAGAGAGGTTGGTTGAGGAGGGTTTAAATTAGAATAGGATTAGGAAATAATAAAGCAACTGCCCAACCCTAGATGGGTCGGTTGGTGGTTGGACTTAGAGTTGCATTAGGAGTTGCTTAGGAGTTGGTTGAGGGTAGGAGTCTTGAAGTAGGAGTCTTCTTAGGAATTAGGGATTGAAGGCCTATAAAGAGCTTTGTAATCATCCACTTTTTATCATGAATAGATCAATCTTTCTTTAGCTAATGGCTTAAGTACCAAGGAGGGAGGAACCCCTATAGAGTACCAAGGAGGCCGATCCCCTATAGAGATCACCCCAAACTTAGAATCTGCAAGGATTCTAACACTTGGTATCAGAGCAGCGTTCTTGGCATCTCGCTACCCTTCCATAGCCATCCATCAAACCCCCATAGTCGTCCAAAGCAATTCCACAATTGCTTGAAGATCGTTACCAAATTTCGCCATCATCTCCACTACCGTAGATCATCCTTTGATCTCCTTGTGAATTGCAACTGGTTCTGGTTTCCTACCTTACTGCTATTGTAATTTAGTTATCCCTATTCAAAAAATACAAAAAAATGTATTCCTATTTGCTGCACAAACTTTTCGTCGCAAAGTTTTTATCTTTATGATGAAAGTTATGCATTAGAATTCCAGTCGCACACCCCTTACTGTTTGATTTGCTACTGCATTTTTACTAATGAAATTTCTATAAAATTTCTACCACAGCTTTATAACTTCCAATGCTCATATCTCCCTTTAGTTTCGTCAAAAAATCATCAAGATAACCTGCTCATCTTTTTTGTCTAAGCTGCTATAGTTTAGACGTAAAAATCTGCTGCAGTCATTCCCGTAATCTTCAATTTTGTTGAACCTTTTGCTACCATTTTCTTCCATGAATTTTTTATCGGCATTACCTTTCCTTACCAGCAGATTCTCTTTGAGTTTTACTTGAATCCTTATTTTAAACTGCTGGAAAAAAATCTCGTCTATACTGCTAAAATCTTTTGACGAAAAAATTCTGCCACAGTACCTTCTCGTATTCCTTGATCTTGCCAAAACTTTTGATGTTGATTTCTTCCACAAATTTTTTGATGGCATTAACTTTCCCTTGCCAATGGATTCCCATTGAGTTTTACTCGATTCCTTGTTATGCACTACTGTAAAATTTTTTTGACTATACTGCTGAAATCTTTCGCTAAAAAAATTCTGCAGCAACACCTTCTCGTAATCTTTGATTTTGCTAAACCTTTTGCTGTTGTTTCCTTCCATGAAATTTTTGACAATATTATCTCTTTTTTGCCAGTTGTTTCCCTTTGAGTTTCAAGCGTAGTCATCTACGCTTGATCCACCACCTCTTTCGGCCATCAATCCACCCAACCGTTTCATATCACCCAACAACAAGAGAAGGATATTACTTACCAAAAAAAAAAACAAGAGAAGGATATTGACATCTCAGATATGGAGGCACACGCAATGGCATCTCAAGATTCAATCGATACCAAGTTGGAGGCGTTTGAATCACGCGTGGAGGACAGATTGTGCGCCTTATTCGTCGAATTCGGATTGGGATAATCTCGAAGCCCAACAAAATTCTAGCAAAGTGTAAGTTCAGAGAGGCCTCTCAAAAAGAAAGTATGAGCCACTGATATGAGACAGTCATGCATGATAGTGGACTTCCCTCGATGGGATGAAGGAGACCCAACGGGATAGATTTTGCGTGCCAAACGTTACTTCCGTCATCACCAAACATCGGAGGATTCCATGGTGGAAACCACTGTCATCTACCTTGAAGGAGATGCTATACGATGGTACAATTGGCTTGAATACAACCATGGGGCTCTGACGTGGAAACAATTCAAGTACGCACTGCTGAACCGCTTTGGCCAACTAAGAACGAGAATATCAATGGACAACTTGCCAAGATCCGACAAACCTCCACGAACCAAGAATACCAGACCAGGTTTAAGGAATTATCTTACCTTGTTCATGATTGGACTAACCGATAATTATTAGGGATATTTATTGAGGGACTCAAGTCGGAGATTAAAGGAGAGATTAAGGCGTGGTAACCCCGAACCGTACCGGCTGTAATTTCTTTTGTCGAGTACAAGAGGAACAGCTCAACCAAGCTGCTCGGAGGATGAGAACCACTCATAGACCCATGACATATGAACCTCCTTCTACTTCCAGCCATCCTTTTCTGCCAAAAAAATTGACAGGAGAAGAACTACATGACCGATCGACGAAGGGTCTTTGTTGGCATTGCAATGAACTTCGGAGCCGTGATCATCGCTGCAAAAAGGGCCACCTCCTACTGATTGAACCTCTTGAAGACATGGAGGAGGAGGCCCAGAAGCATGAGGAAGAGGTTGCAAATGAAGAACAGTAGCCGATTGATTTTACGATGCATACTCTTACCGGCTATGCGAACCCACAAATGATAAAAGTGGGAGGACTTCTGAAGCAACAACCGATCACCATTCTTATTGACACCACGAGCACCAACAAATTTATGAATGGCAAGGTTGCTGCCTAATTAATGCTCCAAAATGAAGTTTGCAGCAGGTTAGATGTTGAGGTCACCGACGACCAAATTTTAGAGAAATTATAAAAGATGTCCGCGGGTGAAATTATTACGATAGGACCAAGAGATACTTGCTAATTTCTTCCACCTTCCTCATGATCATTATGAGGCCATGCTCAATAACAAATGTTGGCTACACTAGCTGATATTCCTTGAAATTTTTCTAAATTTATTATGAAATTTTTTAGCCATAAGAAATAGGAGATCCTATGTGGGAAACACGGGAGCAATGTAACGATGACTTGCACGTAACTAATGGAGAAAGTTTTGAACAAAGAAAATAACGGTTCTCTGATGCAACTTTAGAAACACTTTATGAGGGAGCCAACAAAATTTGAAGGCCCAAATATACTTCAATTGTTTGCTAAACTTTTAGATATTTTTGTCGAACCACGGAGCCTACTTTCTAACCGCCAGCATGACCACCAAATTCTGATTCTCCCGGGCAAGCCAGCAGCAAACTCTTGGCCATATCATTATCCTCACCTCCAGAAAGCTGAAATAGTGAGGACTGAAGATGAGATGCTTGAAACAGGGGTCACACAACCAAGTTGCAGCCCCTACTCTTCGCCGGTGCTAGCTTTACCCGATTTCGACAAAGTGCTTATTATTGACACATCGAGAGCTAGAAATTATGTTATCCACATGCAAGATAGATGACTCCTAGCCTACATCAGCAAAGCCCTCACTCCAAATCTCTTGAGGCTACTAATCAATATGGAGGGATTGCTAATCTTTGCTAAATTTGTTGTTTGGTATGATACAGAACAACAACACGAAGAGGAGATGAAAGTAAGTCTCAACATATTACAGCTTCTGCTCCTTCCAAACTCAGATTGAGCTCACCTTACTATGGACTTTACTAGAAGGCAACTACCATCACAGAGGAAGGCCCGACTATACATACACATGTCAGCTCGCACAAGAAAGAAATAGCCACCTTATAAATGTCGGAGTCGAAGGAAGTTTCTTATTAAATATCGAGTCTTTCTCTATATTCATCCATACCAGTAGGAATTTATAAAGACTCGAGCCTCATAGAAGTGGTCTCCTAGTTTCTTTGAACCCTACAAAATTGGAGATCACATTGGAGCCGTAAATTATGGATTGAACTTGCGTATTAATTCAAAATTACAACTCGTCCTTCAAGTATCTCACCGCAAATGGAAATTTAAAAGGATGACTCAGCCCAGATCCGTCCACCTGACATCCCAACTGATGAGGAAGTTCAAGATCAGCTGATGATCGCATGGGATTATAGGATTATGATGCACCACCATCCAAATACTACTACCCTTGATGGAGAGATACAAGATAATGCTGGACCGTCGAACCACAATGTGCCGACCATAGATACCACAAGGAAGTTTCAAGGAGAATTGCAGATCAAGACCTAAAGTTTATGGAGCCTCGGCCTTGAGGACAAGGCTGATCTGAAGAGGGCGAGTCTGTTAGAACTCTAGTTAGAGGAGTCCTAATTTAGTTTCATAGAAGAAGACAATCATGTAAAACCTAAGGGGCATTTATGTAAATCCTATCTAGCCGACCCCTATTAAGGAAAGTAAGGAGGTTGGCTAGGTTAGGATTAATTGAAGAAGATATTTAAAAGGAGAGTAAGATGCATGTTACCTTAATTAACCACCCCTTACCCTAGTTAAAGACGGGTTAGTTGAGGAGGGGTTAAATTAGAATAGGATTACGAAACAATAAAGCAACCGACCATCACTAGATGGGTCGGTTGGTGGTTGGACTTAGAGTTGCATTAAGAGTTGCTTAGGAGTTGGTTGAGGGCAGGAGTATTGAAGTAGGAGTCCTCTTAGAAATTAGGGATTGAAGGCCTATAAATAGCCTTGTAATCATCCACTTTTTATCATGAATAGATCAATCTTTCTTTAGCCAATGGCTTGAGTACCAAGGAAGGAGGAACCCTGAGTTCCAAGGAGGCTAATCCCCTATAGAGATCACCCCAAACTTAGAATCTGCAAGGTTTCTAACATCGACCCATGCCGAGTTCGACGAAGATAGTTCGAATTTTCTCCTCCATGCAGATCTCAAAGGCTTCAAACTTGACATTAGGAGCCTCCTCTGATGTCACGGTATAGGCCTCTAGATCTGCGATGTTGAGGTCTTTCTTCTGTTGTTAGGTTAAGGGCAAGAGAATTTATGGGGAAAAGGTGGCTAGTAAGGTGGGTGGATCGGTGGAGAGGAAGGCTGCGGTTAGGGCTATTTTGGGGGGTTGATTTGGATCGATTTATGGCTACGGTTTGGTAGGGTTTTTTGGGTGGTGATGGTAGGGATTGAAGATGAGAAGGAGAGAGTCCAAGAAACCAAGAGAGACAGCAACAAAATCTGATAGAATTCAACAAAAAGGGTGTTGCGTATGTGTTGTCTTGCTGAACAGAATTTACGTCGGAGAAACAACGAATTCTCGACGTAAATTTCAAAGAAAATCCAAGGAAAATATGCAGAATTTTGTCGACAAAACCTTAGTTCAGATGTGAGTAATAGTGTTAGAATCCTTACGGATTCTAAATTTGGGGTGACCTCTATAGGGGATCGGTCTCCTTGGAAACTCTATAGGGGTTCTTCCCTCCTTGGTGCTCAAGCCATTTGCTAAAGAAAGATTGATCTATTCATGATAAAAAATGGATGATTACAAGGCTATTGATAGGCCTTCAATCCCTAATTCCTAAGAGGATTCCTACTTCAAGACTCCTACACGCAACCAACTCCTAAGCAACTCCTAATGTAACTCTAAGTCCAACTACCAATTGGACCATCTAGGGGTGGCTGGTTGCTTTATTATTTCCTAATCCTATTATAATTTAACTCCTCCTCAAACAACCCCTCTTTAACTAGGATAAGGGGTGGTGAATTAAGGTAACATGTATCTTACTCTCCCCTTAAATGTCTTCCTCAATTAATCCTAACCTAGCCGGCCTCCTTACTTTCTTTAATAGGGGTCGGCTAGATAAGATTTACATAAATGCACCTTAGATTTTACATGATTGCCCTCTTCCATGAAACTAAATTAAGACTCCTCTAGCTAGAGTCCTAACAGACCCACCACCCCTACTTGAAAGCTGAAACTACTTATTTACATTCCAACTAACCACCCCGCTCTTTTGCTCTTTTACTCCTAACTCCAATTACTGCCTCTTGGCCCGCCGCTCCTTTATGTAAGTCTACCTATCCTTCCTACTGGTCTTGCTTTTACGAGTTGATTTCCTTATTCTAAGAGAAGGTATTGAAGTAGTAAGAGAAAGTATTGAAGTCATTTGTAGGCATAGGAATGCGAGGGACAACTCCAAGAGTGAGAGAAGGACAGTTCAGTTCGATTCCAATAGTAAACAGAATCATTATATAACATGAAAATAGTAATAAATGCAAAATCAATAACGTGGAAAGGAATAACGCATTGAAAAAGTAAAGGTCAGCGAATTTATGAGCAGCGGTTTTGTGAGCTGGAAGGAAGCAAGGTGTGAACAAGTGCTAAAAGAGTCACTGTTGCGCTAACGGATCTTAAAGCAACTACAATCTTGAGTGGAAGTTTTGTCGACAACAGAATCATAGCTGAAGTCTCTAAAGTTGGGGTATAAATTAATAACAACACTGCCAAACTCAGGTAAACACTCAGGTGAAAGAAAAGAATTGATTGAGGCGCACAGAACTCCTAAGAGCTTCGGGAAACAAGGCGGAAGAAGGAATTTAGGCACACACAGGACAAACAAAACACAGGGTGTTGGGCATGGAATAAGGTAAGAGGAGAGAGAGAGAGCAGAGCGATGTTGCGGTTCTAAAGTAAGCTACAAGTTCAGTTGAGGTCGGAAAAAGGGATACAGTGCGCAAGTCGGCAGCAAACAGAAAGTAGAGTTAGGGAAGAAGAATCAAGTACTAGCTCTTTGAAGCGCGTAAGGGAGCTAGAGGTGAAAGATAGATGAGAAATTGCATTCAGCAGTTAAGTGTGTCACGTCAGCGTCAGTTCCAGTTTTCGGCGATAGGGTCAGATGTGAGCTTTGACGCACTTTGGAGGAGTAAGCAATCAGGTTACTCTATGACACTCTACTCCATAAGTTGTGCACCCAATTATGCTATTTATTCTGAAGTGTTAACGAGTTCATTTAGTACTTAAATTTTGGACTTGGACACTTATTCACTTACCGACTGCTTCTTAACTTGTCGCCTTAGTTTCACTTGCCCTTGAAGAGCTACCGTTAGCACAATGTCCAACTCGTTACGCCTTTGCTTTAAGATCCGAGTAGAGTATTCAGAATTTAGTGTGCACCTCTTATGATGTAATGGGATAAGGTAAACTAACTCAACGCCCATACCTCATATTATGAACTAGCTCACAAACAAGCCGAGATTCAAAATGGACGACTTTTTCACTAACACGAGCATTATATTATATAGAAGTGGCAAAGAGCATAGGTAGGTTGTTTCTAGAAGTAGGTAACCAAAGAGAGAAGAGAGGTAGGTTGAAAGCAAAGGAGGGTCATTCAGAATTAGAGGAACATAAGGGACGCGCACAGAGATCTACTTATTCTTATGTAATAGCATTGATTTCAATAGCGCTAGGTTGGATATGTTAGGGTATCTCACTAAGCTAGGACGGAGTGCAACTCAACAGTAAACATTCAATCCATCAATAGGCTTCAAACTAGAAACTCAGAATTGAGGACAGTGATTGGAGAGGAGCGAAAGCGCTAGCGAGTTTTGAGTTTAAGTAAGCGGGTTGGGCCTTTTTTTAGTAGTTCCATTCCGTCCTTCGAGGTATTTATTAAGTCTCTATTCCTACTTGTATTCTTGTTGCCGATGTCATACCTTAGTTATTAGACTACTTTGTTTGGTTCTCCGAGACGCCAGTTCCATTCTGAGTTTCCCACTGATGTATCCTTCCTTCTATATTATTATTATGATAGAGAGTAGTTGGGTTGCCGGGTTCTTTCCATTGGTAGTGAAATCCTTGCTTGTTCTTAGCAGCTCTATTCTTCTACGGATTCCCTTGATTCTTAACTCCGAGTTAAGGTATTCGTAGCCTGGGTTCAATGAAAATAGGGGAGTAAGCACGAGAAGTGCCGGTTCAAGTCTGTTTGTCAGAAGTTCCATTCTTCCCCGTACTAGGTGAATTCTCTTTTTCAAGTTCAAGTGTTAAAGGCACTAGCGTGGAGCAAGGTCCCATCAGCAGTGGTTGCTTTCTTAGAGACATTAGTAGCAGCCCGAGATAAAGTATTGAAGTAAACAGTAAAAGACTCAAGAGGCAGGGTCTTGAGAACGAGGATATAAGTTTGAACCTCACGCATAGGAATGCCAGGCAGTAAAGGCATACTAAAACATAGGTATTGCGGAGCTATCTCCCAGAAGCAAAGGAAGTACAGACAGACCTATTTCCCCCAGTATTAGAATTGAGAAGCCATTAGTCAAAGAACGAGAAGTAGTAGAGGAGAGTAGAGGGCTTAAATAAGAACATCAGAATCAAAGCAAGGGGTGTTGGACTCGTGTGAGAGGCATAGGAGTATAAGTTATCAAGTAAAGGGTAGAGGCTAGTATTAGTAATCGAATAAGGATAATAGGAATCTGCGGTTGACTCCCTAGTGGATGAGTTAGTTTTTTAGTCAGCGATGTAATTCCCTATATCGAGAAATAGTATTAGACCCTGGTTGGAGAATAGGGTAGAGCGATGGGAGACTAAACGTAAGCAAAGGCAGACTCATAGCTTGGCTAAGTTTGAGTATGCAAGTATAGCCAAAAGAGTGGAGCGGCCCTAGCCTAGCAACGTTGTTGCTTGGCCCATCTCCAGCTTCCCTTGCGATGCCCTTGGGATCGAGAGTTAGAGAATTGTAGACAGGCACCGCCCTCTTCAAATCAACCTTGTTCACAAGGCTGAGGCTCCATGAACTTTGGGTCTTGATATGCAATTCTCCTTGAAGCTTCCTTGTGGTATCTATGGTAGGCGCACTATGGTTCGACGGTCCAACATTATCTTGTATCTCTCCATCAGGGGTAGTAGTATTTGGATGGTGGTGCATCACGATCCAATGATCCCAAGCGATCATCAGCTGAACTTGAACTTCCTCATTAGTTGGGATGTTAGGTGGATAGATCTAGGCTAAGTCATCCTTTCTAAACTTCCATTTGTGGTGAGATAGTTGAAGGATGAGATGTAATTTTGAATTAGTGCACAAGTCCGATCCATAATTTACGGCTCCAATGTGACTCCAATTTTGTAGGGTCCAAAGAAACTAGGAGGCTACTTTTGTAAGGCTCGAGTCTTCATAAATTCTTGTTGGTATGGATGAATATAGAGAAAGATTCGATATTTAATAACAAACTTCCTTGTACTCTGGCATTTATTGAACATCTGTTTCTTTCTTATGCGGGCTGGCATGTGAATTGATAGCCAGGCCTTCCTTTGTGATGGTAGTTGCCTTCTAGTAAAGTCAATAGTAAGGTGAGCTCGATCTGAGTTTGGAAGAGAAGCTGTAATTTTTTGAGACTTACTTTCATCTCCTCTTCGTGCTGTTGTCATGTATCATACCAAGCAACAAATTCAGCAAAGGTTAGCATTCCCTTATCATTGATTGGTAGCCTCAGGTTATTTGGAGTGAGGGCTTTGATGATGTAGGCTATGAATTGGCCATCTTACAAGTGGATAACATAATTTCTAGCTCCCGATGCAATAATAAGCACTTTATCGAAGTCGGGTAAAGATAGCACCGACAAAGAGTAGGGGATGCAACTTGGCAGTATGACCCCTGTTTCAAGCATCTCATCTTCAGTCCTCACTATTTCAGCTTTCTGGAGGTGAGGATAATGATATGGTCAAGAGTTTGCTGTTGGCTTGCCCAGGAGAATCAGAATTTGGTGGTCATGCTGGTGATTAGAAAGTAGGCTGCGTAGTTCAACAAAAATAATTGAAAATTCAGCAAACAATTGAAGTATATTTAGGCCTTCAAATTTTGTTGGTTCCCCCATAAAGTGCTCCTGAAGTTGCAACAGGGAGCAGTTATTTTCTTTGTTCAAAACATTCTCCGTTAGTTGCGTGCAAGTCATCGTTACGTTGCTCCTGCGTTTCCCGTGTAGGATCTCCTGTTTCTCATGGCTAAAAAATTTCATAATAAATTTAGAAAAATTCCAGGGAATATCACCTAGCGTAGCCAACCATTTGATGTCAAGCATGGCCTCATAATTATCAAGAGGAAGGTGGAAGAAATAAGCAAGTATCTCTTGGTCTTGTTGCAACAATTTCACCCGTGGATATCTTTCGTCGCACTTCAAAATTTGGCCATCGATGACCTCAATATTTAACCTGCTGCAATCTTCATTTTGGAGCATTAATTGAACCTTGCTATTCATAAAGTTGTTGGTGTTCATGGTGTCAATAAGAACGGTGATCGGTTGTTGCTTTAGAAGTCCTCCCATTTTCACCGTTTGCAGGTTCACATAGTCGGCAAGAGTATGCATCGTAAAATCAACTGGCCGTTGTTCTTCATCCTTGACCTCTTCCTCATGCTTCTAGACCTCCTCCTCCACATCTTCAAGAGGTTCAATCAGTAGGAGGCGGCCCTTTTTACAGTGATGGTTGTGTTGGGCAGATGGCCCATATTCAGCCTATAATGGGCTTTAGTGAAGCCCACAGCCCAGAACCTCACTTATATTAACCTAAAACCTAGATTAGGTGGCTAGGGTTGAGATTAAGAGAGCAGCGGTGGCTGAAAACGTGGGAGAGAGAAAGCAGACTGCAGATTGACAGTAGAGGCCAGAAAACAAGAGATCCAGAAAAGGGAAGAAGACAATGGCAGAAAAAGACTATTCTCAATCATTCAAATCTCAGGTTAGATCAGTTTGCAGTGGATTCTTGCTGTGATCTCTTGGGAAGGTTTTGGATATTGTGTTTAGGATTATAGTCCTTGTATCCCTGAGATTCTCTTGTGGCTATTGCTTTGGGCTTGGGCAAGAAGTCTGAGATCTGTATATTCATTATTTTGATAGTGGATTTTCTCTGGCTTGTCCCGTGGTTTTTACCCTTCGAGTTGAAGGGGTTTTCCACGTAAATCTTGGTGTTCATCTGATTGTGATTTCCATTTCATTCCGCTGTGCATGACGGTCTGCTAGTATTTGTTCGTATACAAAGTTGATTCCTGTTTTATTCCCATCAACTGGTATCAGAGCAGGGTTTTGGTGGTATTTAATCTTTTGTATCTGAACATGGAGACCGGTAATATTTCTCGCATGATTAGTTTAAATGGAAACAATTGGATGATATGGAAACCAAGAATGGAAGATCTCTTGTATTGCAAAGATTTGTATGGACCTTTGCAAGGAGATAGTGCAAAGCCCACATCTATGACAGATGATGAGTGGAAGAGGTTAGATCGAAAAACAGTTGGTTTTATTCGACAATGGCTAGATGATAGTGTCTTTCACCATGTTTCTACTGAATGTTCTGCATACTCTCTTTGGAAAAAGTTAGAAGGTCTTTATGAAAGAAAAACGGCTGGCAACAAAGCTTTTCTGATCAGAAAACTTGTGAACTTGAAATATAAAGAGGGTACTTCTATTCATGAGCATTTGAATGAAATGCAGAGTATTACTAACCAGTTATCCTCTATGAAAATGTCTCTTGATGATGAGTTGCAGGCATTGTTACTTCTCAGTTCTTTGCCAGAAAGTTGGGAGACACTGGTGGTTTCCCTCAGTAATTCGGCACCAGATGGTACTGTCACCATGAGTCAAGTAACAAGCAGTTTGTTGAATGAGGAGTTAAGGAGAAAGAATTCAGCAACTTCTCAGATTGATTCACAAGCACTTGTCTCAGAGAACAGAGGAAGGTCAAAGTCAAAGGATAGAAGTGGTTCACGTGTGGGTAGAAGCAAGTCAAGGTCAAGGAAAGATATTGTTTGCTACAATTGTGGTGAGAAAGGACATTACAAGAATCAGTGCAAGCAACCTAAGAAGAACAAGAAAAGGGGGAAAGAAGTGGAGCATACAGAGTCAAAAGAGAATATCACAGCTACAGTACAAGGTGGTGATTATTTGATTTTGTCTACTTCTGATGATATTTTTTCTTGTGTGTGTCAGGATCTCGAGTGGATAATTGACACAGGTGCTTCTTATCATGCTACACCACGGAGGGAGTTCTTTGCTACTTACAGGTCTGGAAATTTTGGTGTTGTCAAGATGGGCAACTATGGCACAGCAAACATCATTGGCATGGGAGATATCCATATAAAGACCAACCTTGGTTGCAAGTTGGTACTTAAGGATGTGAGGCATGTGGTTGACTTAAGACTGAATTTAATTTCAGTTGGAAGGCTAGATGATGAAGACTTTGATGTCAGATTTCATAAAGGGCAGTGGAAGCTCAGTAAGGGTTCTTTAATTGTAGCTAATGGAAAGAAATGTCATACATTGTATAGATTGCAGCCTAAAGCTTGTGGTGGGCAGTTGAATGCTACAGAGAAAGACTCCAGCATGGAGTTGTGGCATAGGCGACTAGGACACATGAGCGAGAAGGGGTTGCAAGAACTTTCCAAAAGAGAGGTATTACCATCTCTCAGAGGTACACGTTTGAACCCTTGTATTGATTGTTTGGCTGGTAAACAACATAGAGTTTCCTTTGTTAGTCCTGCCTTATCTAGAAAAATGCATGTCTTGGACCGTGTCTATACAGATGTGTGTGGTCCTTTGAGGACAAAAACTCCTGGTGGATCTGTTAATGTTCCTAGTATCAGTGGTGCACTTTATTTTGTTACTTTTATAGATGACTTTTCCAGGAAAGTTTGGGCCTATGCTTTGAAGACTAAAGATCAGGTTATTAATATCTTCAAAGAGTTTCATGCCAGAGTTGAAAGGGAGACAGAAAGACAATTGAAATGTATAAAATCAGATAATGGTGGTGAGTACACAGGATTGTTTAATGATTATTGCAGGTCACATGGCATCCAGCATGAGTTGACAGTCCCTGGTACGCCTCAGCATAATGCAATTGCAGAGAGGATGAACCGCACCATCATGGAAAAGATCAGATGTATGCTTTCACAGGCCAAGCTACCCAAAAGGTTTTGGGATGAGGCTTTGAGGACTGCAGTTGATGTAATCAACTTATCACCATGTACAGCTCTAGATGGTGATGTTGCAGAGCATGTATGGTCAGGGAAAGATGTCTCCTATAGGCATTTAAGAGTGTTTGGTTGTCGTGCATTTGCACATGTTCCAAACAATGAAAGGTCCAAACTGGATGGTAAGACAAAAGAGTGTATTTTTCTTGGTTACTCACATGATCAGTTTGGTTACAGGCTTTGGGATCCAGAAAAGCAGAAGGTGTTCAGAAGCAGAGATGTTGTTTTCTTTGAGGATCAAACCATTGAGGATTTGAAGAAGGAGGCACCAGCTAAGACTTCTACAGAGGGATTTGTAGACTGTGACCCAGTTATTCCTCCAGTATATCAGGGTGATAGGGGAGGTGTGCAGGAAGATGGTGCAGAGCCAGATGTTGATCTACCTGCAGGACATATTGAGCAAGAAGAAGAAAGAGAGCAAGTTCCCACAGAACCTCAGTTAAGAAGATCTTCTAGACAACGTCAACCTTCCAGAAGATACTCTACAGATGAGTATGTGATGCTTACTGATGCAGGTGAACCAGAGAGTTACCAGGAAGCAGTTGAAAGTGAGCAGAAAAAGAAGTGGTTTATTGCTATGCAGGAAGAGATGGATTCTCTACAAAAGAACCACACATATGATTTAGTGCAACTACCAGAGGGAAGTAAGGCCTTGAAGAACAAGTGGGTTTTCAGGTTGAAGACTCAAGAATATTGTTCTCAACCAAAGTATAAAGCTAGATTGGTTGTGAAAGGCTTTGGTCAAAAGAAAGGTATTGACTTTGAAGAAATTTTTTCTCCTGTTGTTAAAATGTCTTCTATCCGTGTTGCTCTTGGTATTGCTGCTAACTTAGACTTGGAGATTGAACAGTTAGATGTGAAAACAGCTTTCCTTCATGGTGATTTGGAGGAGGAAATTTATATGGAGCAACCAGAAGGCTTCAAAGTCAAAGGTAAAGAAAATCTTGTCTGCAAGTTGAAGAAGAGCTTGTATGGGCTGAAGCAAGCTCCAAGACAGTGGTATAAAAAGTTTGATTCATTTATGATTGAAAATGAATATAAAAGAACAGCTTCAGATCATTGTGTGTACATCAAACGGTTTGGTGAGGATTTTATTATTCTCTTACTTTATGTTGATGATATGCTTATCCTCGGAAAAGATATGTCTATGATTGATAGGTTGAAGAAGGACCTAAGTGAGTCTTTTGCAATGAAGGACATGGGGCCAGCAAAGCAAATACTGGGCATGCAGATTTCTCGTGACAGAAGAAAGAGAAAGATTTGGTTGTCACAGGAGAAATACATTGAGAAGGTATTGGATAGGTTCAGTATGAGTAATGCAAAGCCAGTTGGTTCTCCTCTTGCAGGTCACTTCAAGTTGTGCTCAGATCAGAGTCCGTCAAGTGATGAGGAGAAGGAGAAAATGCAAAAGGTTCCTTATGCTTCAGCAGTTGGAAGTTTAATGTACGCAATGGTATGTACAAGGCCGGACATCGCATATGCAGTGGGTGTTACTAGTAGATTTCTTGCAAATCCAGGTAAAGAGCATTGGGCAGCAGTGAAGTGGATTTTTAGATATCTCAGAGGAAGTTCTAAAGTTTGTTTAAGCTTTGGAGGTGGACCACCTGTATTGACAGGTTACACAGATGCAGATATGGCAAGAGATATTGACACAAGGAAGTCCACATCAGGTTTTGTACTTACTTTTGCAGGGGGAGCTGTGTCATGGCAGTCCAGATTGCAAAGGTGTATTGCACTCTCCACCACAGAGGCAGAATATATTGCTGCTACAGAGGTTTGCAAAGAAATGTTATGGATGAAAGAATTCTTACAAGAATTGGGGCTGAAACAGGAAAACTATGTGGTGTATTGTGACAGCCAGAGTGCCATCCATTTATGCAAGAACCCAACATTTCATTCCAAGTCAAAACATATAGATGTCAGATATCACTGGATCAGAAATGTGCTTGAAGAGAAGCAGTTACAGCTTCAGAAAATTCACACAGATGATAATGGGGCAGACATGTTGACAAAGGCTTTACCGAAAGAGAGACAGGAGATGTGCCGACAGTTGGTCGGCATGGCTTCACATTGAGGAGTCATGAGACAGCCTCCCTTATGGGCTGAAGGGGGAGGTTGTTGGGCAGATGGCCCATATTCAGCCTATAATGGGCTTTAGTGAAGCCCACAGCCCAGAACCTCACTTATATTAACCTAAAACCTAGATTAGGAGGCTAGGGTTGAGATTAAGAGAGCAGCGGCGGCTGAAAACGTGGGAGAGAGAAAGCAGACTGCAGATTGACAGTAGAGGCCAGAAAACAAGAGATCCAGAAAAGGGAAGAAGACAATGGCAGAAAAAGACTATTCTCAATCATTCAAATCTCAGGTTAGATCAGTTTGCAGTGGATTCTTGCTGTGATCTCTTGGAAAGGTTTTGGATATTGTGTTTAGGATTATAGTCCTTGTATCCCTGAGATTCTCTTGTGGCTATTGCTTTGGGCTTGGGCAAGAAGTCTGAGATCTGTATATTCATTATTTTGATAATGGATTTTCTCTGGCTTGTCCCGTGGTTTTTACCCTTCGAGTTGAAGGGGTTTTCCACGTAAATCTTGGTGTTCATCTGATTGTGATTTCCATTTCATTCCGCTGTGCATGACGGTCTGCTAGTATTTGTTCGTATACAAAGTTGATTCCTGTTTTATTCCCATCAGGTTGCGGCTCCAAAGTTCATTGCAATGCCAACAAAGACCCTTTGTCGATCGGTCGCATAGTTCTTCTCTTGTCAATTTTTTTGGCAGCAAAGGATGGTTGGAAGCACAAAGTGGTTCATATGCCATGGGTCTAGGAGTGGTTTGCATCCTCTGAGCATCTTGGTTGAGCTGTTCTTTTTGGATTCAGGCGAAAGAGATTGCAGCCTTCACGGTGTGGGGCTGCCACGCCTTAACCTCTCCTTTAATTTTTGACTTGAGTCCTTCGATGAACATCCCTAATAATTGTTTGTTAGACCAATTATCAACAAAGTAAGATAATTCCTCATACCTGGCCTCGTATTCTTGGATCGTGGAGGTTTGTCATATCTTGGCAAGTTGTCCGTTGGTATTCTCGTTCTTGGTCGACCTAAAGTAGTTCACAGTGCGTGCTTGAATTGTATCCACCTCGAAGCCCCATGGTTGTATTCAAGCCATTTATACCATCGTATAGCATTTACTTCAAGGTGGATGATAGCAATGTCCACCATGGAATCCTCCGATGTTTGGTGATGATAGAAGTAACGTTCGGCGCGTGAAATCCATCCCATTGGGTCTCCTTCTTCCCAACGAGGGAAGTCCACCCTCATGCATAGCTACCTCATATCAGTGGCTCATACTTCCTTTTTGAGAGGCCTCTCTAAAACTTGCACTTTGTTGGAATTTTGTTGGGCTCGGAGATTGGCCCAATCCGAATTCGACGAATAAGGCGCGCAATCTATCCTCAACGCGTGATTCAAACGCCTCCAACTTGGCATCGATTGAACCTTGAGATGACATTGCATGTGCCTCTAGATCTGAGATGTCAATATCCTTCTCCTGTTGTTGGGTCAGTGATATGAAACGGTTGGGTGGATTGATGGCCGAAAGAGGTGGTGGATCAAGGGTAGATGACTGCATTTTGGGGCTAAAAGGTTGTTGTTTTTTGTTATTGTTGGGGCTATGATTTAGGGCTGCTGTAGGGGTTGTATAGGGGGTATAACGGCTGAGGTTTAAGGTTAAAGGAATGACTTAGGGTTGCTGTTGATGGCAACAACCGGTTTGGCAAGGATTGGTGGCCAAAAGAGTGATAGATCAAGGTTGTGGTTTAGGGTTGATAGCTTGCGATTTAGTTTACTGTTGGTGCTACGGTTTAAGGGTGATCTGGAGGCTGAAATGGATTTTTGTGGCAGTGGTTTGAGGTTGGGAAGGAAGGTTTAGGGTTGCTATTGGGGCAGCAACCGGTTTGGCAAGGTTCGCTGGCTGCAGAAGATAAGGATCGGTGGAAGGTTCGGTGGTTGCGGAAGACCGTCCTTTGGGCTACGGTTTGGGTTGGCTATGGAAATAAAAAAAAGGCTACGATGGATATGTCTTAAGGCTATAGTGGTGCCCTAAAGACAACATGGGTGGCAGCAATAATTTTGGTAAGGATTAGATATGGGCGTAGCAAAAAACACTGAAAGGTACTGCTGCAGAATTTTGCGTCGATAGGCTACGATAGTCGCTGTTTTGGGCTATGGTTTTAGGTGCTATTAGTGTAAGGAAAATAGGTTATGAGGATTGTGTCTTAAGGCTAAAGGATGCCCTAAAGACATCTTGGGTGGTGGCAGCAAGTTAGTTGGGTTTTGGTGGGTTAAGGAGAAGAAGAAAGATAAAGGTGCGGCAGCAGATTTTTCATCCATAAAATTCCAGCAGTGAAGACATAATTTTTTCTAGAAATTCTCAATAAAAATTTGAGTGAAACTCAAAAGGAATCTATTGGCAAGAAAGAGCTAATATTTTCAAATTTTTCATTGAAGGAAATGACAGCAAAAGGTTTGGCAAAATCAAAGATTACGAGAAGGTATTGCTGTAGAATTTTTTCAGCGAAAGATTTCAACAGTATAGTTAAAATTTTTTGCAGTAGTGCATAACAAGGAATTGAGTAAAACTCAATAGGAATCCACTGACAAGAGAAAGATAATGCTGTCAAAAAATTTGTGGAAGAAATAGGCAGCAAAAGTTTTGGCAAGATTAAGGATTATGAGAAGGGACTGCGGTAGAATCTTTCATCAAATGATTTCAGCAGTATAGACGAGATTTTTTTTCAACTGTTCAAAATAATGATTTGAGTAAAACTCAATGAGAATCTATTGGTAAGGGAAAGGTAATGCTGACAAAAATTCATGAAAGAAAACGACAGCAAAAGGTTTGGCAAAATCGAAGATCACGGGAAGGCACTACAATAGATTTTTATGTCTAAACGGCAGCAGCTTAGACGTAAAAGATGAGCAGGTTATCTTGATGATTTTTCAATGAAACCAAAGGGAGATATGAGGATAGGAAGTTACAAAGCCATGGTAGAAACTTCATAGAAATTTGATCAGTACAAACGCAGCAGCAATTCAAATAGTAAGGAGTGCGCGGCTAGAATTCTGCGATGCAACTTTTATCGTAAAGATGGAAACTTTACGACGAAAAGTTTGTGCAACAAATAGGAACAAATTTTTTTATTTTTTATTTATCAATAGGGATAAGTAAATTGCTGCAGCAGTAAGGAAGGAAACCAAAACATGTTTGATAGGACTCCAGTATGGTTGAGTCCTAATCTCCCTAAGTAGTCAATAAAACCCTGCTAGATTGTAATAAAGCCACTCCTATCTTATAAGGAGTATGGGTAGGGTTTAGATTATCCCTTAGGGCTTAGTGGCAGCCACCTCCCTTACTGGGTTGATCGGCCAAGCTTCCCCCTGCTTAGGTCGGCTATAGAGCCAACCTATTCCTATTAAGGCAGGTCAGCTATAGAAGGGGCAAAGGGGTAATTTTACTTAGGCAAGCACCCCCTTAGGCTAGGGTTTTGATCCCTATTTAAATATGTAGCCACCCCCCCCCCCCCCCCTTGAATCAAGTAATTATCAATTTTATTTCAGCCTTGTGCCGGGTCTAGGAGGGAGGAACCCCTATAGCATTCAAGGGTTAATCCCCCTCAAGGATCAAAATCTATAGAGCTCCTCTGGGGTTCTATCATCTAGTATCAGAGCAGCGACCTTGCTGCCCCTGTTGCGGTCATCCACGCCTCCACCTTCCCAAGTAATTCCCATAATTGCTTTTGATGTCGCCTCCATCGGCGCCCACCAAGTCGTAGATCCATCAATCTGTTGCCTCCTCTGCATCAACATCAAAGATCTAGTAAAAACTCCAAAACCCACGCCGAGAAGTTTTTCCAAAATTTCTTTGCTGTAAAATTTTACCGTCGCAGACGTTATCATCATTGCGAAGGCGAAACGCAGCAGAAATTTTCAACTGATTGTTGCTTTCATAAAAACACTCCTGTGTCACAACCTGGGTTGATGAGCTAACTATCCTGATAGTTTTAGTTTTGGCCCAACCACTAACCAAAGTACTTGAGCCAAGAATTAAGGCTCTGATACCAACTGTCACGATCCAAGTTGATGAGCTAACTATCATGATAACTTCAATTTTGACCCAACCACTAGCTAAAATGCTCAAGCCAGGAGTTAACAGTAATACACGCATCAACCCTTATAAGGCACTAATATATTCCCACATTTCTAATGTGGGACTAAGGGGTGTTACAATCTGGATCCGGACTTATAGCGCTGCGATTCTTCATCGCGTAGTGCTGAAATTTTACGACGGAGAATCTGCCTTTTGTCTATTGGCCCCTTGAAACCAAACTTTTGTTCATCCTTTTTGGCCAAAATTTTATACAATTTCCAAGATCAACTTGGCTTTCATCTGGAATTGGTTTTCTTATGTAATCTTTCACCAGCATGCAGTTCTAGAATTTTTATGACGAAGGATCTACCATTCGTCTTTTGCCCTATTTCCCTACTGTTATGCTGCTAAAATTTCGTCAAACTTTTTACTGGTATTCCCAACATCTACACCAAGGGTTTCTGTATAATTTTCTTGAACTTTCCTCAAGAAATTACATTAAGAAGTCATCGTTTCTCTGACGTAAAATATGTTCAGAAGGACTGCACGTAGCCGCACCTTTTTTCATCGAATTCTATCAGATTTAAGTGTTATTTTTTGTGGGATTTCGGACTCTCTTTTCTTCGTCACCCTACCATCCTTACCAAAAACCCTTCAAAACCCTACCCTAAACCGAAACCAAACATCCACCCAAATCAGCCCTAACTGTAGCCTACTTCCTTATTGATCCACTTACCTTTTCAGCCAACTTTCCTTACCGATACACCAACCTTTGTTGCCATCTATCCCAGATCTAAAATCTATTTCCCTAACCTTCATCTACTACTATCACAGCCCTAAAACCACACCAATTTGTAGCCTAAACTTCACAAATCATAGCCCCAAATCGCACCCAAAATAGCCACATACCACCCCCAAAAATCGAAGCCTTCGGTCCACCAATCATCCAGCCGCCCAATCTCCCTTATTCCTTCAACCGCAGCACACATCTTTCACTACCTAATGCTGCCAATAGCGACCTCTTGCTGCCATCCTCCTTGATCGCAGCCAGTAGCGATCCTTGGGGCAAAAAGCTACCAACAGCGATCTTTCGCTACAATTTGTTTATATCGCAGCACGCAACAATCCTTCGCTGCCAACTATCTTGATTGCAGCCAGCAACAAATTGAACACAACAGCAGCCATCTCTCGCTCCGTACCGCTGCTGTCATCCTCCACAACAACCATGTACATCGCTGCCCCGTCTTGCTCCTATTAAAGTTGCGCCCTTGCTGCAACCGACGCCACTTGCAGCCATAAAGTCCCAGCACAATCGCAACTGACGTTGTTGCTGCCCTCTTCTTCCTCCACCGTCGCTGATACCCTTAGCTGCCATCCTCCACTTGGAGACTTCACCCCCATAGTCCCGACATTGCTGTCATTCACTGCCTTCAACCTGAAAATTGCAACTACACTTTTAAGTCGATTTGTTTGACAGGTTGGAGATCCTTACATCATGACATCGCTGGGCTTATTCAAAGCTAAATTGGAGGCTTTCGAGACATGTATGGATGCTAAATTACGTGCTCTCTTCGAGGAGTTTAGATTGGGTCAATCACCAAGCCCAAGAAGATCACAACATGGAGCAAATTTTGATTGAAAAAAGAACCCATCAGAGATAAGAAGTGAGGATAATACATGGTAGCCCTACACCTCGACGACGTCAATCTCCTTTGTACAACTTTAAGAAGGATGATTCAATCAATGTGCTTAGAGCATGAGAGCCACATCCCGACCAAAAGCATATAAACCTTTAGCACCAATTAATTACAAGAACCTTGACGAAGAACTAACGAAGATCCAAAAAATCTCTACCATCCAAGAGTACCAAATCAAGTTTGAAAGGTTACCGAATCAAACTCATGATTGGTCAGAAAAATAGTTATTAAAGACTTTCATTGAGGGCTTGAAGTCGGAGATTCAAGAAGAAGTTAAAGCGCGACAACCGTACACACTTAAGGCAGCCATCTCCTTCGCACGACTACATGAAGACAGGCTAAAGTAAGATGCTCGGAGGACCAAAGCCATCTCATGACCAGCAGCACAGAGACTCTCGGCCCCATCTCCCACCAGCTGGTCACCTCAGCCGAAAAAGTGAACAAGAGAAGAGTTTCATGACAGATCGGCAAAGGGCCTATGTTGGCATGGTAATAAACTGTGGAGCCGAGACCACTATTGTAAAAATGAGAGACCTCTATTGGTTGAGCCCACTGAAGAACCCAAAATCAAAGATATGGCTCTCGAGTCCAAGGAGAAGGATATGAAGGAAAAAATCACAATCAGCCGCTCGCACTTTTCATACTCCACCACAGATATTGGACATTGATGGCTTCATCAAGCATTAGCCCATCACCATCCTCGCTGACACCAGGAGCTCCAACGACCTTATGAATGACAAAAGAAAATAGATGACCTTATGTGGGAAAGGAGAGAACAAAGAAAAGATGATCTCGACATAGTGCTTAGAGAAGCTCACTAAAATCTCAGGCATGTCCGTTGAACCGAGCTGACTCCTTCCTACCAGACTGCATGATCCCCGTATGTTGGTCATACAAGGGGAACTACCAGCACATATTCGACCATATTACTGTCCATATTTTTAGAGGATCGAAGCTAAAAAGATCGTCCAGGAGACACGAGAGATACGAATCATTCGACCACAACCTTCCCTTGCAATAACACTTTATCTCCAAAACTTTACGTCTTTATCTACAAGGATAAGCTCTTCCTGAAGTGCCATATTCAGCTGAACCAGTTATGGGTTCTGATGCAGTGCTCCCTCATCTCGGGCTACTTCCACGACTTCACCGAGGAGCATGCTATGATGCTAAAAGTCTTCCTTGATGATGACCTTGGATCCACGGCCCATGATCGCAAGAAGGAATAGGAGAAAGACATCCACATGACCCCCACAGCCATGATATCATTTATATCAATGCTAGCACTACTGAACGTGGCAATGTGTTCGTACTTTGAGTAGACACATCTAGAGTTGGGATCAGGGCCTTGCAAAATTGGGGACCACACTAGAGCCCTAACTTGGAGATCAGATCCACGCACCAGATCAAGATTATAGTTAATCTACCAAGTATCCCACCTCAAATGAAAATTTAAAGAACATGACTCAGCCTAAATCCTTCCAACTAATGCCCCAACTGATTAGGAGGCCAAAGTTTAGTTGATAATAGCATAGGAATCATATAAGGAGCCGAAGATCCGGTTCCTCGAGTTCATGGAACCTCAACCTTGAGGACAAGGTTGATTTTAAGAGGACGGGTTTGATAGGACTCAAGTAGGGTTGAGTCTTAATCTCCCTAAGAAGTAGTCAATAAAACCGTACTAGATTGTAATAAAGTCACTCCTATCTTATAAAGGAGTATGACTAGCGTTTAGATTAGCCCTTAGGGCTTAGTGGCCGCCACCTCCTTACTGGGTTGGTCGGCCAAGGTTTCCCCCTTCTTAGGTCGACTATAGAGCTAACCTAGCTGCCCCCTATTCCTATTAAGGCAAGTCGGCTATAGGAGGGGCAAAGGGATAATTTACTTAGGCAAGCACCCCCTTAGGCTAGGGTTTTGATCCCTATTTAAAGATGTAGTCGCCCCCCTCCTGAATCAAGCAATTATTAATTTTATTTCAGCCTTGTGCCAAGTCTAGGAGGGAGGAACCCCTATAACGTTCCAAGGGTTGATCCCCCTCAAGGATGAAAATCTATAGAGCTCCTTTTGGGGTTCTATCACTATTGCAATTCACGTGGAGATCAAGGGATAATCTGCGGTAGTGGAGATGACGGTGGAATTTGGTGACAATCTTTAAGCAATTGTGGGAATTGCTTTGGACGGCTTTGGGGGGCTGATGGATGGCTATGGAAGGGCAGTGAGATGCCAAGAATGTTGCTATGATACAAAGTGTTAGAACCCTTACGAATTCTAAGCTTGGGGTGATCTCTATAGGGGATTAGCCTCCTTGGAACTCTATAGGGGTTCCTCCCTCTTTGTACTCAAGCCATTGGCTAAAGAAAGATTGATCTATTCATGATAAATAGTAAATGATTATAAGACTATTTATAGGCCTTTAATCCCTAATTCCTAAGGGGATTCCTACTTCAAGACTCCTACCCTCAACCAACTCCTAAGCAACTCCTAATACAACTCTATGTCCAACCACCAACTGGCCCATCTAGGGGTGGCCAGTTGCTTTATTGTTTCCTAATTCTATTCTAATTTAACCCCTCCTCAACCAACCCCTCTTTAACTAGGATAAGGAGTGGTTAATTAAGGTAACATGCATCTTACTCTCCCTTTAAATATCTTCCTCAATTAATCCTAACCTAGCTAGCCTCCTTACTTTCCTTAATAAGGGTCGGCTAGATAGGATTTACATGAATGCCCATTAGATTTTACATGATTATCTTATTCCATGAAACTAAATTAGGACTCCTCTAGCTAGAGTCCTAACAAATAACAGCAATTTAGATCGATAAAATTTTGGCAGCGTAATAGTAGGAAAATTGATGCGAAGATAGAAGGCAGATTCTTTGTCGTAAAAATCCAACAATATGCGACAATGAATTACAGCACAATAAGATCGATTTCAAAAAGATTTTTTTCTAGAGATCAATCTTAGATGAAAGCAAAGTTGATCTATGAGAATGTGTAAATATTTTGTCCACAATAGATAAGCAATAAACCAGTTTCAAGAAGCAAACAAGTGGCTGAAAATTTCTACAGTGTTTCCACTTGGCAACGATGATCACGATTGCGACGGTAGAAATTTACAGCAAGGAAAAGATGGAAAAGCTTCTTCGATGTGTAAAGGTAAGGATTTGTAGTAGTAATAAGGTGATTGGTGGAATTTTACCAGATCTCCAATTCAAACGCTGGTGTGGGGGGGTAGTGACAGACTGATTAATCTAATCTGTGGCTTGGGTGATAGGACTCTAGCAAGGTTGAGTCCTAATCACCCAAGAAGTAGTCAATAAAAACCTTGTGGAATTGTAATAAAACCTCACCTAGCCACTTCTATCCTATAAAGAAGTGTTGCTATGGTTTAGATGGGTCTTAGGGCTTAGTGGTTGTCGCCTTTTTTACAAGGCTGGTCGGCTAGGGTTTCCACCTGCTTAGGTCAGCTATAGAGCCAACATAGCCACCGCCTACACCTACTAAGGTAGGTCGGCTAGAGGAGGTGCAAAGGGGTAATTCTACTTGAGCAAGCACCCCCTAGGGCTATGGTTTGAGTCCTATTTAATGATATACCTGCCCCCTCTCTTTTAGCAAGCAAGATTAATCTTTTATTCCGAGTTCTAGGAGGGAGGAACCCCTATAGCATTCTAAGGGTTGATCCCCCTCACAGATCAAAATCTATAGAGCTCTGTCTAGGGTTCTATCATCTAGTATCAGAGCACCATTCCTGCTGCCCCTGTAGCCATCTCAGCCACCCTCACTTCCCTAGCAATTCCCATAATTACTACGACACGCGCCTCCACCTTCCACCCCAGTCGTAGATCAAATCACTCATGCCTCTTCAATACTACAAAATTCTTTACCTTACACGTTGAAGCGATTTTCCATATTTTATCCACTACAAATTTCAACCGTCGCAAATCTTATCATTATTGCGATGGTGAAACGCTGTAGAAATTTTCAGCCGCTTATTTGCCTCTTGAAACCAGTTTATTGCTTCTCCTTTTCGGTAGAAATTTTTACAAAATTTCATAGATCATCTTAGATTTCATCTAAGATTGATCTCTGAAATAAATTTCTTCTGGAACTGGTTTTATTGTGCCTTAATTCATCATCACACAGTGTTGGAATTTTACAATGAAGGATCTGCCTTCCGTCTTTTATCCTATTTTCCTACCATTACTCTGCCAAAATTTTGTCAAATATTTTACTGATATTGACTACATCTGAACCAAGTGTTTCTGCATATTTTCGTTAAATTTTCCTCTAGAATTCACATCGAGAATTCTTCGTTTCTCTGACATTAATATGTTCGACAGGACAACACATCACAGCACCTTTCTTTGTCGAATTCCATCGGATTTGAGTTCTATCTTTTGTGAGTTTTTAAACTCTCTTTCTCTCATCTACAAATCCTAACATCCTCACCAAAGACCCTTCCAAACTGCATCGTAAATCGATCCCAAATAGCCACCCAAATCAGCCCTAAATCGTAGCCTACTTCCATCGACTCGATCCACCCAACCAACCGGCCACCTCTTCTCCAAAAATTCTCATGCCACTAACCCGACAACAAAAGAAGGATCTCAATATTACAGAACTAGAGGCCTACAACATGGCATTAGAGGAAGCCATCAACGCCAAGTTCAAAGCCTTTGAAAGTCGCATAGAGAAGAAGATACGATCCCTTTTCGTCGAATTCAGCATGGGCCGACCATCTAGCCCGAAGAAATCATAGCAAAGAGAAACTTCATATCGATGAGATGATCCTCAAGAGCATGGCCACATCATCCCCGATCCAAATACTTCATGCATGAAGGTTGACTTTCCTAAATGGGAAGAAGGAGACCTGATCGGATGGATCATGCGCGCGGAACGCTATTTTCGGTTCTACCGGACCATCAATGCTACAAGGGTGGAGATTGCTGCCATCCACCTCGAGGGAGACATATTCAGTGGTTTAATTGGTATGAGCACACCCATAGTGGTCTCTCTTGGTAGAGATTCAAGGAAGGACTACTAAATTGCTTCAGACCAATCAATTTTGACAACATTGATAGACAATTGGCGAAGATTCGACAAACCTTGATAATACACAAATACCAAACAAGGTTTGAACATTTATCTAACCAAACTGTGGATTATTCTGAAAAGTAACTTTTTCAAACTTTTATCGAGGGCCTAAAGCTAGAGATTTGAGGAGCAGTAAAGGCGCGGCAACCATACACTCTTATGGCGGCGATTTCCTTCGTAAGAATCCAGGAAGAACGATTGAACCATGAAGTACGAAGGACAAGGGTCGCTCCCTGACCAGCCATGCCAAAGCCTTCAGCCCCCTCTACTACCATCCAAGCCTCGGCACCAAAAAAATTAACAAGAGACGAGCTTCGTGAGCCTCCCCCTAACCGGTTGCATGACCACCGCATACCTATTTTACCGGGTAAACCTCCAGCAAATTTGAGACCATACCGCTATCCTCACTTGCAGAAAGATGAGATTGAGAACATCGTCAAGGAGATGATCACACTCGAGAAATTTGACCAAGCTGCAGCCCTTACACCTCTCCGGTGTTGCTAGTGCGCAAGAAGGATGGTACGTGGCAGATGTGCATTGATTACCGAGCTTTGAACACTATCACCATCAAAGATAAATATCCTATACTAGTCATAGATGAGCTCTTGGATGAACAAAAGGGAGCCCGAGTCTTCACTAAATTGGACCTCCGTTCCGGTTATCATCAGATTCGGGTGTGCATTGAAGATGTTCCAAAAACTACATTCCGCACACACAACGACCACTATGAGTTTTTGGTAATGCCTTTCGGACCTACGAATGCTCCTTCTACTTTTCAAAGCTTGACTAATAATATTTTTCGGAGGTTTCTATATAAGTTCGTATTGGTATTTTTTGATGATATCCTTATTTATAGCTCTACACAATATGCATTTTCAGCACTTATAAAATGTTCTAACAATTCTTCGAGAGAACACTCTTTATGTCAAACAATCAAAGTGTAGCTTTTTACAACGTAAACTAGAGTATCTATGGCACATTATAACAGAGGATGGAGTGGCAATAGACCCGACAAAGATAGAAGTAATGCAAGGATGGCCAAGACCTACGAACATAAAATCGTTGCACGACTTCCTTAGACTCAAGGGCTACTATCAAAAATTTGTAAAAGATTATGGCAAGATCAGTGCCCCGCTCACGTCCCTACTAAAGAAAGGCTCCTTCCCATGTCAGATAGCCTTTGAACGACTCAAGGCAGCCATGACGATGACATCGGTCCTAGCGCTGCCTGATGTCAACCACACCTTTGTGATTGAAGCCAACACGTCCGGAGTTAGAATTGGGGCTGTTCTAATGTAAGATGCTGACCTCTTGCTTACACCAGCAAAGCTTTTCTCCCATACATCTTAAAATGTCTGTGTATGATAAAGCAATGCTTGCCATTATATACGCCATCACGAAGTGGAGACCCTACCTGATCGGTCGATGCTTCCAGATTAAGACTGACCACTGAAGTCTTAAATATTTTTTGGAGCAGAAAATATCTTTCTCCAAGCAATAACGATTAGTAACTAAACTTCTTGGCTTTAATTATAAAATTATTTATCGAAAGGGGAAAGAGAATGTTATTGTAGATGCTATATCATGGCTACCGGGACAAGCCGAAATCTTAACCATCTCCCTTCCTTCCATCGACTTCCTCAAAGACATTAGGGGAGGAATGGAAGAATGACCTAGAGAGATGAGACATCATAGAAAAATTAGAGAAGGATCTAGGTTCCATGGGCCACTACACTTGGGATTCGAAGGACCTACACTACAAAAGTCGATTTGTGATTATTCCTTCTTCCCCTTATATCCAGATTATTTTGCATGAGATGCACTCTTCACCTTCATCAGGGCACTCTGGATTTCTGAGAACATACAAAATGGTGCAGCAAAACTTCTTTTGGAAGGGCATGAAAAAATTGATTTATGATTATGTATCCAAGTGTGATGTATGCCGGCAGCAGAAGGGTGAAACAGTGGCAAATCCAGGAAAACTACAACCACTACCTATACCGGACTAAGCATGAACGGACATCTCCATGGATTTCATCGAAGGACTGCCACCATCTCAACGTAAAAGCATAATTTTTGTGGTGGTAGATCGTTTAACCAAATATGCTCATTTCTATACTGTGAGATATCCCTATATCGCTGCCAGTATAGCTCAACCTTTTATGAAAAACATTATAAAACTACATGGGATGCCAAGGTCGATTCTGAGTGACCGTGATAGGGTGTTTACAAGTAAATTTTAGACCGAGCTCTTCCAACTATAAGGCACCCAATTGAAGATGAGCACAGCCTATCATCTATAGATGAACGACCAAACAGAAGTAGTGAACAAATGTCTCAAGATTTACTTATGGTGCTTTACTGGTGACTGGCCCAAAGAGTGGATAAGGTGGCTTCCTTGGGCCGAATGGCGGTACAACACAACTTATCATTCATCAACTAAATGTACCCCTTATGAGGCATTGTATGGCCGACCGCCTCCTGTAATACCAAAATATATAATTGTTACGGCCAAAGTAGATCAGGTCGACCAAAACTTAATTGACAGGGACAAGCTTCTACAGTTATTGAAAGATAACCTAACTACCGCTCAAGCCTGCATAAAGCACCAAGCAAACACTCATCAGAGCAAGCGAGAATTTTCAGTATGAGATTGGGTCTACCTTCGCCTACAACCAACCATACAAGCAACTATCAATCAACACCAGAGCATCGATGAAGCTATCTCTACTATTTTATGGACCATATCAGATTTTGGAGCGTATTAGGGCTATAGCATCCAAATTAAAGCTTCCATATGACACTAAGATACATCCCGTCTTCCACGTATCTTTGCTAAAGCCAAAATAGGGAGAATACAAGTTTCCGCAGACTCAGCAACTGAACATGACAAAAGATGACGAGATTCAAGATCAACTTGAAGCTATACTTGATCGGAGCATTGTGATGCGTCATCGACACCCTTCAACTGAAGTACTCGTGAAGTGGAATAACTTAACATCCGAAGATGCAACGTGAGAGTCTTACGAGGAGCTGAAGACCCGGTTCCCAGAGTTTTTGAACTCTCAGCCTTGAGGATAAGGTTGATTTTAAGAGGGCGGGCTTGATAAGACTCCAGCAGGGTTGAGTCCTAATCACCCTAGAAGTAGCTAATAAAAACTCTGTATGATTATAATAAAACCCCACCTATCCACTTCTATCCTATAAAGCAGTGTGGTGAGGGTTTAGATTGGGGCCTTAGGGCTTAGTGGCCGCTGCTCCATTTACTAGGCTGGTCGACCATGATTTCCACCTGCTTAGGTCAACTATAGAGCCAACCTAGCCGTCGCCTACACCTACTAAGGCAGGTCGGCTAGAGGAGGGGCAAAGGGGTAATTTTATTTAGGCAAGCACCCCCTAGGGCTAGGGTTTGAGTCATATTTAATGATGTAGTCGTCCCCTCTCTTTTAGCAAGCAATATTAATCTTTTATTCAACCTTGTGCCGAGTTCTAGGAGGGAGGAACCCCTATATCGTTTCAAAGATAGATCCCCTTCAGAGATCAAAATCTATAGGTTCCTTCTAGGGTTCTATCATTGGGGTGGAAGATGGAGGCGCATCTTGCAGCAATTATTGGAATTGCTTGGATTAGTGGAGGCGGTAGAGATGACAGCAAGGGCAGCAAGAATGCGGCTCTGATACCAGATGAAGAACCCCAGAAGGAGCTCTATAGGATTTGATCTTTGAGGGGGATCAACCCTTGGAACACTATAGGGGTTCTTTCCTCTTAGGGTCGGCCGACAAGGCTGAAAATAAAAGATGTTTTAATTCAAAAGAGGAGGCTACAACTTATATAGGGCTCAAAACCCTAACCAGAAGGGGGTGCTGCCTAAGTAAAATTACCCCCTTGCCCCTCCTATAGCTGCCCTACCTTAATAGGAATGGGCGGCGGCTAAGATGGCTCCATGGCCACCTATACCTGCCAGAAACCCTAGCCTACCAGCCCAGTAAATGGGACAGCGGCCAGTAAGCCCTAAGGCCCCAAAATGAACTCTAGCCACACTTCTTTATAGGATAGAGGTGACTAGGTGGGGTTTTATTATAAATCTCAGAGTTTTTATTGACTACTTCTAGGATGATTAGGACCCAACCCTGCTAGGGTCCTATCAAAACACCACTTCCTTTGTTGCTTCTGCTGTAGTAATGTATTTCATCTCTTTGGTCGAGAGCAGTAGTATTTTGCTTGGAACTCTTCTAGCTTACTGCTCCTCCATTCAGGGTGAAAACATACCCTTAGTTCGGCTTACTATCATGAATGTCAGATTGGAAACTCTAGTTTGTGTAGCCCTCAACCTAGAGGCTACCTTCTCCATATATCAGTAAAAGATCCTTAGTCCTTCTCAAGTACTTAAGGATACACTTTCTATCTTCTAGTGTTCCAAACCTAGATCCGCCTGATACCTACTAGTGACACTTAAAGCATACACTATATCAGATTCGGTATACAGTGTAGCATACATGATCGACCCTATCACTGAGGCATAGGGTATCTTATCCATGTCTCTCATTTATTAAGGAGTCTTTTGGGACATACTCCTAGAAGATGATATTCCATGTCTCATCGGTATGAGACCTCTCTTGGAATTCTCTATGCCAAACATTTTAACAATAGAGTCTATGTACCTGGACCGGGACAAGCCAAGCATACTCTTGGATCTATCTTTATAGATCTGGACCCCCAAAATATAGGATGCTTCCCCTAAATCCTTCATGGAAAAGTTTTTGGATAGCTAAGCTACTATATAAAGCATTCATACATCATTCTCAATGATAAGATGCCATCCACAAACAACACTAAGAAGGTGATAGCGTACCTTCCTATATAGGTAAGGCTCATCTTCGTTCTTAATGAAGTTATAAGATCTAATTGCCTCATCAAATCTTATGTTCTAACTTTAGGAGGCTTGCTTCGATCCATAGATGGACCTGATCAACCTGCATACTTTATCTGAACTCTCTCTGGATACAAATCCCTTTGCCTGTATCATAAACACCTCCTCTTCGAGGTTACCATTGAGGAATACAGTTCTCACATCCATCTGCTAGATGTCATAGTCATAGTGTGCTACAATATCCAAAAGAATTCTGATGGATTTACGCATGGCTATGGGTGAAAATGTTTCGTCATAGTCAACTCCTTACCTTTGACGAAATCCTTTAGCCACTAGCCTTGTATTATAGGTCTCTACCTTTCTATCTACTTCGATCTTCTTCTTGAAGATCCATTTACAACCGATGGGTATAATACCCTCAGGTGCATCCACAAGGTTCTAAACATTCTTATAGTACATAGAATTCATGGCTTCTTACCACTTCCCAGAGTTTATACTCATAATAGCCTCCTCGTAGGTCTGAGGATCAACATCCTGAGAGTCCTCACTGATATATCCTATATATCATTCAGTATGATGACATACTCTGCAAGACCTGCGTAAAGTTGGAACTTATGTGTTAGGTACCTAAACAGACTTGGACTTTGGAATGGTGCTTGAGCTCGCTCAACTCTATTTTATTCCCACTATTTCCACCAAGAAAATGTTCCTTCTCAAGAAACATAGCCCTATTGGTAACAAAGACCTTTTGGTCCTTGGGATGATAGAAATAGTACTCATAAGTTTCCTTGGGCTATCCCACAAACTTGTATCATTCTGTTCTTGATTCCAACTTATAGGGATTATGATTTCTAACGTGGCAAGATAGCCTCAAATCTGAACCATCTTAAGATGAGGCTTCTTTCCTTTTCATATCTCATATGATGTAGATACTACCAACTTTGATAGAAATATGTTCAAAAGGCAAGCAACGGTCTATAGGGGATATCCCTAGAATGAGACAAGCAGGTCAGCGAAACTCATCATGGACTGCACCATGTCCAACACCGTGTGATTCCTCCTTTCTAATACACCATTGAGCTGAAGTGTATAAGGAGGTGTCCACTTGGATAGAATCTCATGGTCCCTGAGGAAATGAGAGAACTCTGTACTCAAGTACTCTCCTCGATCTGATCGAAGAGTCTTAATACTCTTTCCAATCTGATTCTTTATTTTATTATTATATTCTCTAAATTTCCCAAAGGCCTCGGATTTGTACCTTCATCAAGCACATATGTCAATACCTAGAGAAATTGTTAGTGAATGTAACGAAATATGAGTAACCGCCAATAGCCTTAGTCCACATGGGTCACATACATCACTATGTATGAGTTCCAATAGCTTAGTGGCTCTCCCTCTAGTTCTACTAAAAGGAGAGTTTGTCATCTTTTCACGAAGGAAAGATTCGCAAGTTGCATATGACTCATAGTCAAATGGATCTAAGTATCCATCTTTTAGCAACTTTTGAATCCTTCCCTCATGTATATGACTAAGCCTCTAATGCCACAAGTATACATTGTTCACCTCATCTCTTTTCCTCTTGGACGTATTTATATTCATGATGTATGGAGAAGCGTCTAACACATATAAGCCATTTATCAGGGTCCCTCTAGTGATGATCTCATCATCCATAATTATTAAACAACTATTGTTCTCAAATACTATTTTATATCCACTAATTATCAAATAAGAGATGGAAATAATATTTTTGATAATAGAGAGAACAAAATAGTATATATCCAATGAATGATAGCTCCATGAGGAAGCTGTAGGGTAACCTCCCTAATGGCAATTGCAGCAACTCTTGCTCCATTGCCTATCTTTGGTTCTATCTTACCTCTAGCCAATCTCTTAGGTCATACCAAAACCTGCAATGAATTACAGATATGATAAGCACTCCCGGTATCTAATATCTATGTGTTAGCATGAAAATCTGACAAGTGGAGATTGATGATAGAACCCCAGAAGGAGCTCTATAAATTTGATCCTTGAGGGGGATCAACCCTTGGAACGCTGTAGGGGTTCCTCCCTCCTAGATTCGACACAATGGCTGAAAGAAAATTGTTAATTGCTTGATAAAAGAGAGGGGGCGACTACATCATTATATAGGGTTGCAAACTCTAACCCATGGGGTGCTTGCCTAATTAAAATTACTATTTTGCCCCTTCTATAGCCTACCTGCCTTAGAGGGAACAAGTGGCGGCTATGTTGGCTCTGTAGCCGATCTAAGCAAGGGAAAATCCTAGCCGATGATAGGACTCCAACAGCATTAAGTCCTAATCACCTTAGAAGTGATCAATAAGAACCATGTGAGATTGTAATAAAACCTCACCTAGTCACTTTTATTCTATAAAGAAGTGTGACTAGGGTTTATTTTGGGGCCTTAAGGCTTCCTAGCCACCCCCCCTCCCCCCCCCCCCCACCCTCTTATTGGGCTGGTCGGCTAGGGTTTCTAGTAGAGGGGTGTGGCTTGTGCAACCACTTAGGCTGCCGCCCCCTTTATTTAGTCATGGCAACTATAGGAGGGGCAAAAGGGAGAATTCACTTAAGAAGCACTCCCATAGGGTTAGGATTTGGAGCCCTATATAAGTATGTAGCCTCCACCTCTTTTCATCAAGCAAGATCAATCTACAATTCAGCCATATGGCCGACTACTATGAGGGAGGAACCCCTATAGCGTTCCAAGGGTTGATCCCCCTCAAAGATCAAAATATATAGAGCTCCATCTGGGGTTCTATCATCTCATATCAGAGCAGCGATCTTGCTGCAACACGCGCCTCCACCTTCCACCCCAGCCGTAGATCAAATCAATCTGCTGCTGCCCCTGCATTTGATATGGAGATTTGGTATATTTTTATAACCCATGCCTCTTCAATACTACAAAATCTTTTACCTTACATGTTGAAGAGTTTTTCCATACTTTCATTGCTGCAAAATTCTACCGTCGCAAACGTTATCATTATTGCGAAGGGGAAACACTGCAGAAAAATTTCAACCGATTTTTGCTTCTTGAACTTGAACTTTTAATCATCCTTTTTGGTTGAAACTTTTATACAAATTCCTAGAACATCTTAGCTTTCAGCTAAGATTGATCTCTGGAAAAAATTTCTTCTAGATTCGGACTTATAGCACTGTAATTCTTCATCATGCAGTGCTGAAATTTTACGATGAAGAATCTGCCTTCCGCTTGTTAGCCTCTTGAAACCAAACTTTTGATTATTTGTTTTAGCCAAAACTTGTATACAATTTCATAAATCATCTTAGCTTTCATCTAAGATTGATCTCTGGGAAATATTCTTCCTGAAACCGGAATTATAGTGCTGTAATTCTTCATCACACAGTACTAGAATTTTACGACGAAGAATCTGCCTTCCGCATTTTGGCCTCTTGAAACCAAACTTTTGTTCATCTTTTTTGGCCAAAATTTTTACACAATTTCATAGATCAACTTAGATTTCATCTAAGATTGATCTCTAGAAAAAATTTCTTCTGGAACCAGTTTTATTGTGCCTTCTTTCATCATCATGCAGTGCTGGAATTTTTACAATGAATAATCTGCCCTCCGCTTATTGGCATCTTGAAACCAAACTTTTGTTCATCCTTTTTGGCCGAAATTTTTATACAAATTCCTAGATCGTCTTAGCTTTCATCTAAGACTAATCTCTAGAAAAAACTCCTTCTAGATCCGGACTTATAATACTGTAATCCTTTGTCACGCAGTGCTGAAATTTTACGATGAGAATTCTGTGATCTTGTTTGCAACGATTTTTCTACCATTACGCTGCTGAAATTTACTTGATCTACATTACTACTACTGTCACCATCTGAATTGAGATTCTGATATTGAAATTCTCCATAAATTTCTTGGATTGTTACTGGAATTAACATCGAGAAACTGCTGCTTCTTCGACTGGAATTCTGTTCGACAGTACAGCGTATACTGCAGCGATCTTTCATCGAAAGTTTGTCGGATCTCGGTGCCATCTTTTCCAGATTTGAGACTCTCCCTCTAATCTTCATTTCCTACTATTACTCCCCAAAAAACCTTAACAAAATCATAGCTAAACAGACATGCCAATCAGCCCTAACCGTAGCCTACTTCCTTATCGAGCCACTTACCTTTTCAGCCAACTTTCCTTACTGATACACCCACCTTTGTTGCCATCTATCCCAGATCTAAAATCTATTTCCCTAACCTTCATCTACTATTATCACAGTCCTAAAACCACACCAATTTGTAGCCTAAACTCCACAAAGCCGTAGCCCCAAATCATACCCAAAACAGGCACAAACCGTACCTAAAAACTGTAGCCTTTGGTCCACCAACCTTTCAGCCGCCCAATCTCCCTAATCCCTTCAACCGTAGCACGCATCTTTTACTACCCAACATTGTCAACAGCAACCTCTTGCTGCCATCCTCCTTTATTGCAGCCAGCAGCGATCCTTGCAGCAAAAAGCTCCAGCAGTGATCTTTCACTGCAATTTGTTTACATCACAGCCCGCAACAATTGTTCGCTGCCAACTATCTTGATCATGGAAAGCAACAAATTAAACACAACAACAACCGTCTCTCACTCCATACCACTATTGCCCTCCTCTGCAATAGCTGTATACATCGCTACCCTGTCTTCCTCCTATTGCAGCCACACCATTGCTGCAACCGACGCCACCTTCAGCCACGAAGTCGCACCGCAACCGTAGCTGACGGTGTTGCTGCCCTCTTCTTCCTCCGCTATCGCTGCGGCCTTCTGACTCAGATCTCTTGGCTGCCATCTTCCGACAAATATTAGCTACCTAAAAAATCACAGCCTCGACGACATTGCAGCGTCAATATTGCAGCATCACCGAAGGACCGCAGCCAATGTTACTGCTGCCATTTTCTTCCTCCACCATTGTTGCTACTCTTGGCTACCATCCTCCACTTGGAGACTTCACCACTGCAGCCATGACATCGCTACCATTGTTGCCTTCAACCTGAAGATTGTAGCTACTCTTTAATGGTTTGATTTGATAAGTTGAAGAGTCTTACGTCATGACATCAGTGGGCTTATTCGAAGCTAAATTGGAGGCTCTTGAGACGCGTATGGATGTTAAATTACACACTCTCTTTAAGGAGTTTAGATTGCACCGATCATCAAGCCCAATATGATTATAACATGATGCAAATTTGGATTGTAAAAAGAACCTTAGCGAAGAACTAGCGATGATCTGTCAAACCTCCACCATCCAAGAGTACCAAACCAGGTTTGAAAGGTTATCTAATCAAACTTATGATTGATCGGAAAAATAGATATTGAGGACTTTTATTGAGGGCTTGAAGCCGGAGATTCAGGAAGAAGTTAAAGTGCGACAGTCGTACACACTTAAGGCAGCCATCTCCTTTGCGCGACATCAAGAGGAGTGATTGAACTATAAAGCTTGAAAGAATAGAGTTGCTCCCCAACCAGAGGCACCAAAGCTTTCACCTCCTCCTACTATCAGCTAACCCCCTCAGCCATAGAAATTAACAAGAGAAGACCTTCATGACGGATCGACAAAGGGCCTATGTGGGTGTTGTGATAAACTGTGGAGCCTAGAACACAAATGTAAAAAGGAGACACCACTGATAATTATGCCCACTGAAGAACCCAAACTCAAAGATGCGGCTCTTGAGTCCGAGAAGAAGGATATGAAGGAAAAACCACAATCGGCCGCCCACACCTTTCATGCTCCACCACAGATATTGGACATTGATGGCTTCATCAAGCATTAGCCCATAACCATCCTTGCCGACACCAGGAGCTCCAACAACCTTATGAATGACAAAAGAAAACAGGTGACCTTATGTGGGAAAGGAGAGAACGAAGAAAAGATGATCTCGACACAGTGCTCAGAGAAGCTCGCTGAAATCTCAGGCACCTCCGTTTAACCGAGCCGACTCCTTCCAACCAGACTGCACGACCCTCGTATGTTGGTCTTACAAGGGGAACCACCAGCACATATTCGGCCATATTGTTATCCATATTTTTAGAGGACCGAAGCTAAAAAGATCATCCAGGACACACGGGAGACACTAATCATTCGGCCACAACCTTCCCTTGCAATGACACTTTATCTCCAAAAATTTTGCCTCTTTATCTGCAGAGATAAGCTCTTCCAGAAGTATCATATTCAGCTGAACCAACTATGGTTTCTGATGCAGTGCTCCCACATCTCGAGCTACTTCCACAACTTCACCGAGGAGCAGACCATGATGCTAAAAGTCTTCCCTGATGATGACCTCGGATCCACGGCCCATGATCGCAAGAAGGATTAGGAGAAAGGCATCCACATGACCCCCCCATAGCCATGATTTGGGATTGGCGTTACCCTTATGCAAGATGGTCCATGGCACGAAAGAGGAGTAAGCCCAAAAGAATTACAATCCATGCTCATACCAGCACATGTAAAGAAGAAATGGCCTCCTGACAAACTTCAGAATAGACAAAAAATTGAAAATTGAGTTTTCTTACACCTCCAGCTCGATCAGTAGGAAACTCGAGCCTTAAGGAAGTGGTCTCCCTAATACTTTGGGCCTTACAAAATTGGAGATCACATTGGGGCCCTAACCTAGAGATAAGATCCACACACCAGATCAAGATTACAGTTGATCTTCTAGGTATCCCACCTAAAATGAAAATTTAAAGAAGATGACTCAGCCCAAATTCTTTCAATTAACACCGAAGCTAATGAGGTAGCCAAAGTTTAGTAATGATAGCATAGAAATCATATGAGGAGCTAAGGACCCGGTTCCCTGATTTCATGGAACCTCAGCCTTGAGGACAAGGCTGATTTAAAGAGGGCTGGCTTAATAGGACTCCGACAGGATTGAGTCCTAATCACCTTAGAAGTGATTAATAAGAACCCTATGAGATTGTAATAAAACCTCACCTAGTCACTTTTATCCTATAAAGAAGTGTGACTAAGGTTTATTTTGGGGCCTTAGGGCTTCCCAGCCACCCCCCCCCCCCCCCCCCCCCCCCTTTTTATTGGGTTGGTCGGTTAGGGTTTCTAGTAGAGGGGTGTGGCTTGTGCAGCCACTTAGGCCGCCGCCCCCTTTATTTAGTCATGGCAATTATAGGAGGGGTAAAAGGGGGAATTCACTTAGGAAGCACCCCCATAGGGCTTGGGTTTCAAGCCCTATATAAGTATGTAGCCTCCACCTCTTTTCATCAAGCAAGATCAATCTATAATTCAGCCATATGGCTGACTACTAGGAGGGAGAAACCCCTATAGCATTCCAAGGGTTGATCCCCCTCAAAGATCAAAATATATAGAACTCCATCTGGGCTTCTATCAACCGACTAGCCCAGTAAAGGTGGGCGACGACCACTAAGCCCGAAGGCCCCAAAATAAATCCTAGCCACACTTCTTTATAGGATAGAAGTGACTAGGTGGGGTTTTATTATAATCTCACAGGGTCCTTATTGATTACTTCTAAATGATTATGACTCAACCCTACTGGAGTCCTATCAAACCCACCCTCTTCAAATCAGCCTTGTCCTCAAGGCTAGGGTTCCATGAGTTCCTCATATGATTCTCATGCTATCATCAACTGAACTTTGGCCTCCTCATTCGTTAGGATGTTAGTTGGAAGGATTTGGGTTGAGTCATCTTCTTTAAATTTCCATTTGTAGTGGGATACCTGGTAGATCAACTGTAATCTTGATCTGGTACGCGAATCTGATCTCTAGGTTAGGGCCCTAATGTGATCCCCAATTTTACAAGGCCCAAAGAAATAGGGTGACCACTTCATTAAGGCTCGAGCATCCTGTTGATCAGGCTAGAGGTGTAGGAAAAACTCAATCTTCAATTTTTTGTCCATTTTAAATTTTATCATGAGGTTGATTCTTCTTTGCATGTGCTACCATATGGTTAGCCTTTAGTGATAGCCAATCTTTATTCTGGAATGGTGGCTGCCCTCTAGTATGATTTAGGATGATGAGAGCCTAATCTGGCATAAGCATGAATTGCAATTCTTCTAGTTTTACTCCTCTTTCGTGCCATGGACTTGTATCCAAACATATTTTAAATTTGATTGTAATTAGTATCTCCTGTAAAAACCTCGTGTGGAGTGTGGGGAAGCCTCGGTGTAAATTAGGAGTCAACCATCTTACATAAGAATAGCCCAGTTCCAACTCCTGATGCGTCGGCCTCAATGACAAAAGTGCGACTGAAATCAGACAGTGCCAGGACCGACGTCATCGTCATGGCGGCCTTGAGCCGTTTGAAGGTTGTAGAAGCTTGTTCCAACCATAAGAAGAAGTCTTTCTTCAGTAGGGATGTGAGCGGGGCACTAATCTTTCCATAATCTTTCACAAATTTATGGTAGTAGCCTGTGAGTCCAAGGAAGCTGCGCAGTAATTTTACGTTTGTAGGTTTCGGCCATCCTTGCATTGCCTCGATCTTCGTCGGGTCTACCACCACTCCATCCTCTGATATAATGTGCCCAAGATACTCCATTTTACATTGTAAGAAGCTGCACTTTGACTATTTAATATAAATAGTATTCTCCCAAAGAATCGTTAGAACAGTTCATAAGTGTTGGAAATGTATATCAACCGCAGGGCTATAAATGAGAATATCATCAAAGAACACCAATACAAACTTACATAGAAAACTCTGGAAGATGTCCTTCATCAAGTTTGGAAAAGTAGAAGGAGCATTCGTAAGTCCAAAAGGCATTACCAAAAACTCGTAGTGGTTGTTATGCGTGCAGAATATAGTTTTCGGAACATCTTTAGTGCATACCCGAATCTGATGATAATCGAAATAGAGATCCAATTTAGTGAAGACTCAGGCTCCTTTTAATTCATCCAAGAGCTCATCTATGACTGGTATAAGATATTTGTCCTTGACGGTGATAGCGTTCAAGACCCTATAATCAATGCACATTCTCCATGTACCGCCCTTCTTGTGCACGAGCAACACCGGTGAAGAATAAGGGTTGCAACTCAATCGAATCACCCCGGTGTCAAGCATCTCTTTAGTGATGCTCTCGATCTCATCCTTCTGCAAGTGAGGATACCTGTATGGTCAACAATTTGCTAGAGGTTTGACTGGCAAAATAGGAATGCGGTGGTCATGCTGCCGGTTAGGAGGCAGCCCGCGCGGCTCTGAGAAAACATCCACGAATTCATCCAGCAAAAGGGCAAGCTTAGGATCTGAGTTTTATTCATTATCCCCCTTAGATGGCTATTAGATATGAATCAAGAATCCACTATATGCTTTTAGCAAAACTTTCTCCATTTGTTGCGATGAAAATTTGGCTCCCGTGCTTGCCTCATAACGTGACATGTCTCCCTTTGTAATAAAATTTCATGATTAATTTAGAAAAATTCTAGGAGATATCACCTAGTGTTGTGAGCCATTCGATCCCGAGTATGGCTTCATAATCATCGATGGGTAGGAGGAAGAAATTAGCTACCACTTCTTGGTCTTGGAGGAGTAGTTTCACCCGCGGGCACTGTTGGTCGCAATTGAAGATTCGACCGTCGGCGACCTTTACGTCGAACTTGTTGCAACCTTTGATTTGAAGCACTAAACATGCAGCAACCTTACTATTGAGGAAGTTATTTGTGCTACCCATGTCGATGAGAATGGTGATGGGTTGCTATTTTAGAAGTCCTCCAACTTTCATCATCTGCAGGTTAGAGTAGTCAGCCGGTTGGAACTCTTCCTCCATGACTTTTTTTTTAGGTTCAAGGGCTTCTTCAGATGTTTCATTGTCCTCATCCTTTGCTATTTCAATCACGAGGAGCCGGCCCTTTTTGCAGCGATGTTCGTGGCTCCACGGTTCGTCGCAATGCCAACACAACCCCTTGGCCGATTATTCATGAAGCTCATCTCTTGTCATCTTTTTTGGTGCAAGGGCTTGGATTGCAGTAGAGGGGATAGTAGGCCTCGGCATGGCTGGTCGGGGAACAACCCATGTCCTTCGTACCTCGTGGTTCAATCGTTCTTCCTAGATACGCGCGAAGGAAATCACCACCATACGAGTGTACGGTTGCCGCGCCTTTACTTTTCCTCGGATCTCCGGCTTTTGGCCCTCGATAAAAGTACCTAAAAGTTGTTTCTTAGACCAATTCTCAGTTTGGTTAAATAAATACTCAAACCTTATTTGGTATTCTTGTATTGTAGAGGTTTGACGAATCTTTGTCAATTGTCTGTCAATGTTGTAGAAATCGGTTAGTTTGAAGCGGTTTAGTAGTCCTTCCTTGAATCACTGCCAAGAGAGTCCTTCATGGGTGTGTTCAAACCAATTAAACCACTGAATATCATCTTCCTCAAGGTGTATTGCAGCAATCTCCACCCGTGTCGCATCGGCGGTTCGATAGAACCAAAAATAGCGCTCTGCATGCGAGATCCATCTGATCGGGTCTCCTTCCCATCTTGGGAAATCAACCTTCATGCATGGATTATTAGGATCAGAGGTGATGTGTCCATGCTCTTGAGGATCATCTCGCCGATCTAAAGTCTCTCCATGGTGTGACTTCCTCGGGCCTGGCGGTCGACCAATGCTGAATTTGGCAAATAAGGATCACATCTTCTCCTCTATGCGACTTACAAAGGCTTCAAACTAGGCATTGATGACCTCCTCTAATGCCATGGTGCATGCCTCTAGATCTATAATATTGAGATCTTTCTTCTGTTGTCGGGTTAGTGGCATGAGAATTTTGGAGAAGGGATGGCCGGTTGGAAGGTGAATCGGTTTAGATGGGAGTAGGCTACGATTTAGGGCTGATTTGGGTGGCTGTTTGGTTTCAATTTAGGGTACGGTTTTTAAGAGTTTTTGGGGAAGATGGTAGGGTTTGGTGATGAGGAAAAGAGACTCTGAAATCTCACAAAAAATAGCACTCAAATCCGATAGAATTCGATGAAAAAAATTGTTACGATGTACAGTCCTACTGAACAAATTTTACGTCGGAGAAATGATGATTTCTCGACATAATTTCTAGAGGAAAGTTTAATAAAATTATACAAAAACCCTTCATTTAGATGTTGGGAATACTAGTACAAAGTTTGATAAAATTTTGGCAGCGTAACAATAGGGAAATAGGGCGAAAGGTAGATCCTTCATCGAACTACGTGCTGGTGAAAGATTACACAAGAAAATCAGTTCCAGAAGGAATATTTTCAAGAATCAATCCCAAATGAAAGCCAAATTGATCCTTGGGATTGTGTAAAAATTTTGGCCAAAAAGGATGAATAAAAGTTTAGTTTCAAGAGGCAATAATTGGCTAACAATTTCTGCAGCGTTTCGCCTTCACAACGATGATAACGTTTGCGATAGTAAAATTTTGTAGCAAGGAAACTTTTGGAAAATCTTCACCCACATATAAGATAAAGGAATAGAAGTAGTAAAGGTGTGGGCTTTGGAGTTTTTACTAGATTTATGTTGTTGAAGCAGGGGACAATAGCAGATTGATGGATCTGCGGCTTGGTGGGCGACGATGGAGGCGATGTAGGAATTGCTTGGGAAGGTGGAGGCGGCTGGGATGGCTACAGTGCAGCAAGAATGTGGCTCTGATACCAGATGATAGAACCCCTGAAGGAGCTCTATAGATTTTGAACCTTAAGGGGGATCAACCCTTGGAATGCTATAGGGGTTCCTCCCTCCTAGATTCGGCATAATGGCTGAAAGAGAATTGTTAATTGCTTGATAAAAGAGAGTGGCTACATCATTATATAGGGTTACAAACCCTAGCCATGGGGTGCTTGCCTAACTAAAATTATCCTTTTGTCGCTTCTATAGCCTACCTGCCTTAGGGGGAACAGGTGGCGGCTAGGTTGGCTCTGTAGTCGACCTAAGCAGGGGGAAATCCTAACCGACTAGCCTAGTAAAGGATACGATGGCCACTAAGCCCTAAGGCCCCAAAATAAACCCTAGCCACACTTCTTTATAGGATATAAGTGACTAGGAGGGGTTTTATTGCAATCTCACAGGATTCTTACTGATTACTTCTAAGTGATTAGGACTCAACTCTACTGGAGTCCTATCAATTGATCATGAATATACCTGAAGCTTCTCCAAGCTTTTGTTTCACCTTGTCTGCAAGGTCATCCTTATAGTTCCTCTTCTAATGCTTGTCTTTGTCGCAATGGAAGCATTGTCCTTTGTTCTTTGCTGGATCTTTCTTAGCAACCTTTGTCTTACTCGGTCTTTCTTTACCCTTATATATATATATATATATATATATAATAGGTGTATAATACATATCATATATGCAAGCCACATCGGATAATCATGAGCCGTCACCTAATTTGATTAAACCCAAGCCAATGGGTCTAATCACTCACAATAGGATCTAAGTGTACATCGACACATCTCCATGCCCTGTGATCGTTGATCTCATCTTCATCGGTTTCGTCGGATCGTCGCCACATCACCATGCATCGTGATCTCCCACCACGGCATTGTGGGTCTCACTGTCACCTCCACGCTCCCGCTACGCCTCTCCGTGTAATTACAAAATAATCACAAGCACATAGACTAGATAATAAATAAATAAAAATAGAGGCTCGCAGGCCCTATTAATAATAATAATTATATGTACACACATTACATCACAAGGCTCATGATCATCCATCCATATCATACATCACATGTACATATCACCATGTTGGATTACTAGATAATAAATAAATAATTGAAATATTTAATTAAATATTTTTTGGAAATCAGGACATGCTATAAATTTTCAAAATTATCAAGGGTATTTTTAAAATTCTTGGATAAAATGATAGATCTCAAAATTTCTCAAATTTCGAAGGGCTAAATTATCCTTTTACTAAAAAGAAGCCCAAGCCGTTTTTGCCCACCTCTAACGGGCCACCGTCGACGCCACTACCCTCAAGTGGTCGCCCCTGTGGACGGGTGCCCTGCCCGCAGGCAGCGCCTTCGTGGGTGCTACCTCTGGTGGTCATTCCTGCAACGGTCGCCCTTGTAGGCGTCAACCCTAGCCGCGAGCAGTTGCTCCTTGTGGCCTGGCCACCCCCGTAGGGGCCCTAGTCGCGGGTGGCCACCCCTGCAAGTGGCCTGGCCGTGTGTGGCCACCCATATAGGGGGCCTGCTCGTAGGTGGCTGCCCACCTCCTTGCTGCCATCGCTGCGAATCGTAACAAGAATGCGTAGAACAGTTCTTAGAATAGTTCTACGCGATTCAATCTCATCACACGCATTTAAAAGTCAACATTTTGCACGAGCAACCTTGGCTCTGATACCACTATTGAGAAACCTTAGCGTGAGCATCACATGCATAGTGGACGATCAGAACAAAACCTATTTTCCATGTAGATCAAAATCATCGTGCAAAGATTGGTGTGCGAAAAAAGTCGCAAAACTGAAAACTACATTATATAAGAGATTGTTTATCTAGGGAGATAATATATCCGTATTTTTTCATATCCAGATGGAGAGGATGAAGGTCGTCAAATGTCCTCCTCTCTAGCGGTATCCACACGATGGATTGCTACAGTAATACTCCTTTAATCGCAGCCCCAGGTCTCGTAACTCTTGCATAGAGGGAGTGAGGAGAATAGGAGGGGGCGGCTAAAGGTGCAACCTATCATCTATGTGCCTCCCCTCCAATTTATAGAGAGCCACCCATATAACCCTAATGGATCTTGCCTTAGTAGGCATTGGATTCCAACCAATTACCCACTAATCTTAGATTATTGGATCTCTATTCAATAATCGCTTTTGACCTCTAATTGGGTCTCATGCAAGGAGCTCATTAATGTAGGATCTCATCTAATGAGAACAGGGGCTAATTAGATAAATCATATCTAATCATCTATTTGTTGAAGCATCCACCATATGTGTGTGACCCTCTAGACCCAATATCGAGTTGACCGTGAGTCCTACCTATCAGAACTCCTTCTGACTCAATGAATTATTATCTTATAATAATTTACTCGACTCATCGACTATGTACGTACTAGGCCACTGAGCCATTGTCCCTAGACGATATAGGGGATCTTATCCATTGGACCTATTTGTCATCAGTGACTATGTATCTATAATCCCTCATCCATCTAATATCCCAAAGACCGTATACCAGGCATGGTACTTGTCAAGATATATACAGAATCTGTCTAAGTCTCGCTCTAATCGAATTCTCCCGGAGAACTCTTTCTCTCTCAATCCGACCAACCTGATTAGAGATTTACCTGAGAGAGAGCATATGAGATATTCCTCTTATAATATCGATAATGGATGATCTTCTATTGACACTCAATAACCTTCGTAAGGTTGGCTATTAGGATGGGATATAAAAGGTAAAGGCTTTGTATAGGAACAAATACTAGCAGGTCGTCATACACAGTGGAATCAAACAGAAATCACAATTAGATGAACACCAAAATTTTGATAGAACTCTAGATGGAGCTCTATAGATTTTGATCCTTGAGGGGGATCAACTCTTGGAACGTTGTAGGGGTTCCTCCCTCCTAGATTCGGCACAAGGCTGAAATAAAATTGATAATTGCTTGATTTCAAAGAGGGGCGGCTACATCTTAAATAGGGATCAAGTCCTAACCTAAGAGGGCACTTATCTAAGTTAAATTACCCTTTTACCCCTCCTATAGCCATCCTACCTTAATAGGAATAAGGGGCGGCTAGGTTAGCTCTATAGCCGACCTAAGCAGGGGGAAACCTTGGCCGACTTGCCCAGTAAGGGGGGGCAGCGACTACTATGCCCTAAGGGCTAATCCAAACTCTGGCCATACTCCTTTATAAGATAGGAGAGGCCTTATTACAATTTAGCAGAGTTTTTATTGACTTCTACTAGAATGATTAGGACTCAACCCTACTATAGTCCTATCAAGTCCGCCCTCTCAGAATCATCCTTGTCCTCAAGGCTAAGGATCCATAAACTCTGGGAACCAAGTCTTCAGTTCGTTGTGTGACTCCCATGTTGCGTCTTCAAATGGTAAGTTATTTCACTTCACAAGTACTTCGGTTGAGGGGCTTCGTTGGCACATCATAATTCTTCGATCAAGTATAGCTTCAGGTTGGGCTTGGATTTCACCTTCAATTGTAGTGCTCAGTAGCTAAGTCTGAGCCAGTTCATGTTGACCCAATTTCGGCTTCAGTAGGGATACGTGGAAGACGAGATGAATTTTGGCATCATATGAAAGTTTAAGTCGGTATGTCATGGCCCCAATGCGCTCCAAAATCTAATATGGTCCATAAAATTATGGAGACAGTTTCATTGATGCTCTAGTGTTGATGGATAACTGCTTGTATGGTTGTTGGCGGAGGTAAACCCAATCTCCTACTGAAAATTCTTGCTCACTCGGGTGATTGTCTACTTGTTGCTTCATGCGGGCTTGAGCGACCGTTAGGTTGTCCATCAGCAACTGTAGCATTTTTCCCTGTTAATCAGGTCTTGGTCGACCTGATCCACTTTGGCCGAACCAAGTACATATCTGGGAATTACAAGGGGCGGTCGGCCATACAGTGCCTCATAAGGGGTACATTTAGTTGACGAATGAAAAGTTATGTTATACCACCATTCAGCCCAGGGAAGCCATCTTGTCCACTCTTTGGGTCGGTCACTAGTGAAGCATCGTAAGTAAGTCTCGAGGCATCTATTCACCACCTCTATTTGGCCGTCTATTTGTGGATGATAGACTGTGCTCATCTTCAATTGGGTGCCCTGTAGATGGAAGAGCTCGGTCCAAAATTTCCTTGTAAACACCCTATCACGGTCGCTTACTATCGATCTTGGCATCCCATGCAATTTCATAATATTTTCCACAAAAATCTGGGCAATAGTGGCAGTAGTATGAGGATGTCTCACAGCACAAAAATGAGCATACTTAGTTAGGCGATCTACCACCACAAAGATTGTGCTTTTACCTTGAGATAGTGGCAGTCCTTCGATGAAATATATGGAGATGTCTGTCCAAGTCGAATCTGGTATAGGTTGCGACTGTAGTTTACTGGGACTTGCCATTGTTTCTCCTTTATGCCGCTGACATACATCACATTTGGATACATAGACATAAATTGATTTCTTTATGTCCTTCTAGAAGAAGTTTTGTTTTACCTAAGTCCTCAGAAATCCAGAGTGCCCTGCCGAAGGTGAAGAGTGCATTTTATATAGAATAACTTGAATGTGAGGAGCAGAAGGAACAACAACAATTCAGTCTTTATAGCGTAAGTCCTTCGAGTCCCACGTGTAGTGCCCTACGGAATCCGGATCCTTCTCCAATTTTTCTATGATGCTACAGATTTGTGGATCATTCTTCCACTCCTCCCTAATGTGTTCGAGGTAATCGGTGGTGGGAAGGGAGATGGCTGAAATTTCTACTTGCCTCGGGAGCCGAGATAGAGCATCTGCAACAACATTCTCTTTTCCTTTTTGATAAGTAATTTCATAATCAAAGCCGAGAAGTTTAGTTACCCAACGTTGCTGCTCTGGTGAGGATATTTCTGCTCCAAGAAGTACTTAAGACTTCGATGGTCAGTCTTAATCTGGAAGCGCCGGCCGATCAAGTAGGGTCTCCACTTTGTAACGGCGTGTACAATGGCAAACATTTCTTTATTATATACCGACATTTTCAAGTGTGAGGGAGATAATGCCTTGCTGGTGTAGGCGAGAGGTCAGCCATCTTACATTAGAATAGCTCCAATCCTAAATCCGGACGCATCGGCCTCGATCACGAAGGTGCATCTGAAATCAGGTAATGCTAGGACCGGCGTCGTCGTCATGGCAGCATTGAGTCGTTCAAAGGCTGTAGAAGCTTGTTCTGACCATAAGAAGGAGTCTTTCTTTAGTAGGGAAGTGAGCGGGGCACTGATCTTGCCGTAATCTTTCATGAATTTCCGGTAGTAGCCCGTGAGTCCAAGGAAGCCGCGCAGTGATTTTACGTTTGTAGGTTTCAGCCATCCTTGCATTGCCTCGATCTTTGTCGGGTCTACCGCCACTCCATCCTCTGATATAATGTGCCCAAGATACTCCACTTTACGCTGTAAGAAACTGCACTTTGACTGTTTCACATAAAGAGTATTCTCCCGTAGAATTGTTAGAACAGTTCGTAAGTGCTGAAAATGTATATCAAGTGTAGGGCTATAAATGAGGATATCATCAAAGAATACTAATACGAACTTATGTAAAAAACTCCGGAAAATGTCATTCATCAGGCTTTGGAAAGTAGAAGGAGCATTCGTAAGTCCGAAAGGCATTACCAAAAACTCGTATTGATCGTTATGCGTGTAAAATGCGATTTTCAAAATATCTTCAGTGCATACCCGAATCAGGTGATAACCAGAACGGAGATCCAGTTTAGTGAAGACTCAAGCTCCTTTTTGTTCATCCAAGAGCTCATCTACAATGGGTATAGGATATTTGTCCTTGACGATGATAGTGTTCAAGGCTCGATAATCAATGCACATCCGCCATATATCATCCTTCTTGCGCACTAGCAACACCGGTGAAGAATAAGGGCTGCAACTCGGTCGAATTACCCCGGTGTCAAGTATCTCATTAATGATGTTCTCGATCTCATCCTTCTGCAAGTGAGGGTAGTGATACATACACATATTTGTTGGAGGTTTGCCCGGCAGAATATGAATATGGTGGTCATGCTGTCGGTTAGGGGGCAGCCCGCGCGGCTCCGTGAAAATGTCTGTGAATTCATCCAGCAAGAGGGCAAGTTTAGGATATGAAATTTGTATATTTTCCCCCTTAGATGGCTGCTAGATATACAACAAAAATCCCCAATATGCTTTGTGCAAAACTTTCTCCATCCATTGTGTCAAAACGGTGGAGATATAGCTCTCGCGCTTGTCTCGTAATGTGACCTGTCTCCCTTTGCAATAGAATTTCAAAATTAATTTAGAAAACTCCCAAGAGATATCACCAAACATTGTGAGCCATTCGATCCCAAGCACGGCTTCGTAGTCATCGATGGGTAGGAGAAAGAAATCGGCTACCACTTCTTGGTCTTGGAGGAGTAGCTTCACCCGCGAGCATCGTTGGTCGCAATTAAGGATTCGACCGTCGACGACCTTTACGTCAAACTTCTTGCAACCTTCGATTTGAAGTGCTAAACATGCAGCAACCTTACTATTGAAGAAGTTATTTGTGCTACCTTTGTCGTTGAGAATGGTGATGGGTTGCTGCTTTAGCAGTCCCCAACTTTCATCGTCTGCGGATTGGAGTAGCCGGCCAATGCATGCACTGCGTAGTCGACCGGTTGGGGCTCTTCCTCTATGACTTCCTCTTCGGGTTCAAGGCCTTCTTCAGATGGTTTGTTGTCCTTATCCTCCACTGGTTCAATCATGAGGAGCCAGCCCTTCTTACAGCGATGTTCGCGGTTCCACGGTTCGTTGCAATGTCAACATAATCCTTTGGCCGATCGTTCACGAAGCTCGTCTCTTATAAATTTTTTTGGTGCGGGGGCTCGGATGGCAGTAGAGGGGGCAATAGGCCTCGGCATGGCTAGTCAGGAAGTAACCCTTGTCCTCCATGCCTCATGGTTCAATCGTTCTTCCTGGATACACGCGAAGAAAATTGCCATCATAAGGGTGTACGGTTGCCGTGCTTTGACTTCTCCTCGGATTTCCAGCTTTAGGCCCTCAATGAAAGTACCTAAAAGTTGTTTCTTAGACCAATCTTCAGTTTGGTTAGATAAATGCTCAAACCTTGTTTGGTAATCTTGTATTGTAGAGGTTTGACGAATCTTTGCCAATTGTCCGTCGATGTTGTCAAAATCGGTTGGACCGAAGCGGCTTAAAAGCCCTTCCTTGAACCACTACCAAGAGAGTCTTCCATGGGTGTGTTCAAACCAATTGAACCACTGAATAGCATCTCTCTCGAGGTGTATGGCAGCGATCTCCACCCGTGTGGCATCGGCGGTTCGGTACAACCGAAAATAGCGCTCCGCGCGCGAGACCCATCCGATCGGGTCTCCTTCTTCCCATCTTGGGAAGTCAACCTTCATGCATGGATTGTTGGGATCAGAGGTGATGTGTCCATGCTCTTGAGGATCATCTCGCTGATCTGAAGCCTCTCCATGGTGTGATTTCCTCGGGCTTGTTGGTCGGCCTATTCTGAATTCGGTAAATAAGGATCGCATCTTCTCTTCCATGCGGTTTTCAAAGGCTTCAAGCTTTGCATCGACGGCCTCCTCCAATGCCATAGTATACACCTTAAGATCTGTAATATTGAGATCTTTTTTCTGTTGTCGGGTTACTGGCTTGGGGATTTTGGAGAAGGGGTGGCCGGTTGAAAGGTGGATCGGTTTGGGTGGAAGTAGGCTGCGGTTTAGGGCAGATTTGGGTGGCTGTTTGGTTTCGGTTTAGGGTAGAGTTTTTGATAAGGATGGTAGGGTTGGGTGATGAGGAAAGGAGAGTCTGAAATCCTACAAAAAATAGCAATCAAATCTGATAGAATTCGGTGATAAGAAGTGTTGCGATGTGCTGTCCTGCTAAACCAGTTTTTGCGTCAGAGAAATGATGATTTCTCAACGTAAATTCTAGGGAAAAGTTTAAGAAAATTATGTAGAAACTCTTGGTTTTGACACCAGTAGAAATTTTGACAACATAATGGTAGGGAAATAGGGCAAAAGATGCAAAGCAGATTCCTTCATCGTAAAATTCCAGAACTGCATGATGGTGAAAGATCATACAAGAAAACCAGTTCTAGAAGGTGTTTTTTCATGAAATCAAATCCGAATTAAAGCCAACTTGATCTTGAGAATTGTGTAAAAATTTCGATCAGAAACGATTAACAAAAGTTTGGTTTCAAGTAGCAACAATTTGCTAAAAAAATTTCTGCAGCATTTCGCCTTCGCAACGATGATAACGTTTGCGACGGTAAAAAATTGCAGCAAGGAAACTTTGGAAAACTTCTCCCACGTGTAATAGGAAGGATCTTGCAGTATTGAAGAGGCATGAGTTATAAAAATATACCATAATACCAGATCAAACACAAGGGGCAACGGCAAACTGATTTGATCTACGGTTGGGGTGGAAGGTGGAGGCGCGTGTCACAGCAATTGTGGGAATTGCTTGGGAAGGTGGAGGCATGGATGATGGCTACAGGGGCAGTAAGATCGCTGCTCTGATACCAGATGATAGAACCCCAGATGGAGCTCTATAGATTTTGATCCTTGAGGGGGATCAACCCTTAGAACGCTGTAGGGGTTCCTCCCTCCTAGATTCGGCACAAGGCTGAAATAAAATTGATAATTGCTTGATTTCAAAGAGGGGGGTGGCTACATCTTAAATAGGGATCAAGTCCTAGCCTATGGGGGCACTTATCTGAGTTAAATTACCCTTTTGCCCCTCCTATAGCCATCCTACCTTAATAGGAACAAGGGGCGGCTAGGTTGGCTCTATAGCCGACCTAAGCAGGGGGAAACCCTGGCCGACTTGCCCAGTAAGGGGGGGCGATGACTACTATGCCCTAAGGGCTAATCCAAACTTTGGTCATACTCCTTTATAAGATAAGAGAGGCCTTATTACAATTCAACAGAGTTTTTATTGACTTATACTATAATGATTAGGACTCAACCCTGCTGGAGTCCTATCAGATTTATGTGGAAAAACCCTTCAATTCGAAGGGTAAAAACCATAGGGCAAGCTAGAGAAAATCCACTATAAAAATAATGAATGTACAAATCTCAAGATCCTCATGCCTAAGCCCAAGCAATAATCACAAGAGAATGACAGGATACAAGGATTATATTACTATGCACAATATCCAAAACCTCCTCAAGTGATCACAATAAGAATCCACTACAAATATGATATAACCTGAGATGAGAATACTGTTGGATGATTGAGAATATTCTTTCTTTGTCCTTATCTTCTTCCCTTTCATGGATCTCTTGTTTTATGCCCTCTATTGCCAATTTGTTGCTTCCTTTCTCTCTCCCACGTTTTCAACCGTCGCTATCCACTTTTTCTCAACTCTATCCACCAAAACTAGGGTTTAGGTTAAGAGAAATGAATGTTAGGGTTGTGGGCTTCACTAAAGCACATTATGAGCTGAATCTAGGCTATCTACCCGACATAGTAATCCTAATAATCGACTATACCAAATTTGAAACTTTTTAAACCTATAAGTCCAGCATCAAAGAGATAAGTATTCAAATAAGGTATCTATGGTGTCTCAAATCTAAGGACCATATACACAACTAAGACTACGTAATCGTTGTCTGACGTCAACTATCATTAACAATACAATATTTCGTAAACAGATCAATCAATGATCTCATTTTGTAATAAGCACATGTAATGTATCCTTAGTGTCCTCATACAAGTGGCTTTGAGACCAGTCGCCTCCATCATATAGATATGTATATAACACACCGGTCTATCTGATTGTCTCGATGTCCATCTTAGCAACCTATGACCAGGAGTGTTTACAATCTGTATTTAAAGACGAATCAGTCTCATTATCGTGATCTCATCACGATCTGATTCTCATTGCATAGAATAAAGGATATATATATATATATATATATATATATATTCAACATATAATATAATGTAAGAATATGCTAATAAATAATAATATAAAAAAGACTATGCAGCGTGCCACATGTGTCACCACTCATGTGATTGGCTTACGGGGCACCTATAACCAACATTACCATTATTTCGCCTTTATGTCACTAACACGTGTCACATCATGCTAAAAATTCTGCAATAGTGTTCTACATCCCCTTCTAATAGAAATTTTGTCAAATCCTCTTATAGGTCCAAAGGAATCGAGAGTGCCCAGCTGCCGTTGAGGAATGCATCTCTTATATGATGGTATTAAAGCAGGAAGAATTAGGCATTAGCACTATACGTCATTTGTATCGTAGTTCCTTCGAATCCCAACTGTAATGTGATATGGAGCCCGGTTCTTCTTCTAATTTCTTGATAATATCTCGGATCTCTTGATCATCTTGTCACTCTTTCATAATGTCTTCAAGGAGGTCACTGATTGGAAGAGAGATGGCCGAAAGTTCAGTTTGCTCGAGTAGTCAGGAGAGCGCATCTGCAACCACATTCTCCTTCCCCTTTTTATAAGTTATTTCATAATAATATCCAAGAGCTTTGTTTACCCATTTTTGCTATTCAGGAGATGAAATATTTTGCTCTAGGAAGTATTTGAGGCTCTGGTGGTTAGTTTTTATCTGGAAACATCGGTGGATCAAGTAAGGTCTTCACTTTGTCATCGCGTGCACAATCGCTAGCATCTCCTTGTCATAGATGGATAACTTTAGGTGTGCCTTGCTAGTGTAGGCGACGGGTTGGCCTTCATGAATGAGGATGGCGCCGATCCCAGCTCCCTATGCGTTTGCTTCAATCACAAATGTTCTGTCGAAATCGGGTAGCGCCAGCATAAGTGTAGATGTCATCATGGATTTAAGAGCATCGAAGGTTGTGGATGCTTTGTCCGACCACTAGAAAGTATTTTTCTTTAGCAAAGATGTGAGGGGGGCATTGATCTTTCTATAATCTTTTACAAATTTGCCGCAGTAGCTAGTTAGCCCGAGAAATCCCCACAGCACATTTATATTTTTGGGCATCGACCAGCTTTGCATTGCCTCGATCTTTGAGGGGTCTACTGCCACACCTTTTTTCGAGATTATACCCGAGATACTCCACCTTGTTCTGCAAGAAGTTGCACTTTGACTATTTGACAAAAAGAGTATTCTCTCAAAAAATTGATAAAACAAGTCGTAAGTAAGAAAGGTGGCTTTCAAGTGAAGGGTCGTAAATAAGAATGTCGTCAAAGAAGACCACACAAACTTATGAAGATAATCTGAAAGATATCATTCATTAGGCTCTGAAAGATGGTGGGTGCATTGGTGAGGTCGAAGGGCATTACCAAAAATTTGTAATGGCCGTTATGCGTCTGGTAGTCGATCTTTTGTATGTCTTCTTTGTGCACTTGAATCTGGTGGTATCCAGACTACAGATCTAACTTTGTGAAGACGTGTGCTCCCCTCATCTCGTCAAGTAGTTCATCCACCACTGGAATAGGATATTTGTCCTTGACTGTAATGCTATTAAGGGCTCGATAGTCCATGCACATCCGCTGTGTTCTATCTTTTTTGCGTACGAGGAGCACCGATAAAGAGTAAGGGCTACAACTTGGCTAAATGGTCCCTGTCTCCAGCATCTCCTGCATAATCCTCTCAATTTTGACCTTTTGAAGATGAGGATAGCGATATGGCCAAACATTTATGTTAGGACCCCAGCTAAGTCGGGTCTTAGTTGATTAAGTCGAGTCCTTATATTAGGCCTTGTTGGCCAACCTAGACCTGACTGTAATAATTAGCCCAACTCCTAGTAGGGTTAGGATTTGACTGAACTGGAGTCTGGTTAGGAGTTGGAGTTGGATTTGGATCGGGTCAACCAAGTCAATCTTGTAATAAACCAATTGGCCCCCCACCTTGATGAGGGGAAGTCGACTAGGGCTGAGAGGAGGTGGCTAAGGTAAGAAAGGGAGAGTTCCATTTAGTTAGGACTCTCTCTAAAGTTGATTAGGAGTTGGAGTCTTAGTTTACTTGGAGTACGAGTTTCACTAGGAGTTTGAGTTTTTCATTAGGGAGGAGTCCTTATGGAGTAGGAGTCCTATTAGGATTAGGGTTTCATCAATAGATCAATCTTTCTTCAGTCTTGTGCCGACTACCTTGGAGGAGGGAACCCCTAGAGCATTCCAGGAGGGTCGATCTCCTACAAAGATCAACCCTCAAGCTTAGAATCTGTAAGGGTTCTAACACTTGGTATCAAAGTAGCGATTTAGGTGCCTCACTGCCCTTCCACAACTGCTCATCATCTTCATCCAGCCACCCAAGTAATTCCCACAATTGTTAAGATCATCACCAACTACGTCGTCATCACCACTACTGCAGATCGCCCTTGTAGTTCCCATAAGAATTGCATCAAGTTCTCATAACCTACCTTACTGCTACTGCAATTTAGTTATCCTGAAACCAAAACCCAAAAAGAGTGTTACTCTATTACTCTGCATAAACTTGTCATCATAAAGTTACCATCTTTACAACGAAAGTTACGCTACAAATTTCAGTCACATACTACTGGTTACAGGTCCCCTGTAAGCCAATCAAGTGAGTGATAACACTTGTGACACGCTGTGTGATTTTTTTACTTAAGATTATTACTAGCATATTCTCACATTATATTATCTATCACATATATATATATATATATATATATATATTATGATGTCCTTGGTTCTGTGCAATGGGAATCGAATCGTGATGAGATCACAATAATGAGATTGATTCACCTTTAGACACAGATCCTAAATAATCCCGGTCATAGATTACTCGAGAGGGATATCGAGATAACCTGACAGACCAGTGTACTATATACCCATCCATATGATTGACGCGGCTGGTCTCATAGCCACTTGTGTGGAGACACTAAGGATATAGTACAGGTGCTTATTGGAGAATGAGTTCACTAATTGATCCGCTTATGAAATATTATATGGTTAATGATACCTAATATCAGACAGTGATTCCATAGTCCTAATTGTGTATCTGATCCTTAGATTTGAGACACCAAGGATGTCTTGTTTGAGTACTCCTTTCTTTCATGCTAGACTTAAAGGTTTGGAAAGTTTCAATTCTGGTATAGTTGGTTATCGGGATTGGTAGCTAACCTTACGAAGGTAATTGAGTGTCAATAAAGGATCATCCACTCTCGGTATCATGAGAGGAATATTTCATGTATGCTTGCTTAGTCAAATCCCTAGCCAGGGTTGTTCAGATTAAAAGAGAAGGAGTTCTCTGGGAGAATCCAATTAGAGCGAGACTTAGACGGATTCCGTATATGACCTGATAGTATCATGTCCAATATATGGTCCTTGGGATATTAGTTGGATGAGGGATTATAGATATATGGTAACTGGGGACAGATAAGTCTGATGGATTCAATCCCCCTATACCATCTGGGGACTATGGCATAGTGGCCTAATACGTCCATAGTCGATGAGTCGAGTGAATTATTATGGGGATAATAATTTACTATATCATAAGGAGTTCTGATGAAAGCGACTCACTGCCAAATCAGTATCGAGCCTAGAGGGTCACACGCATATGGTGGATGCTTCGACAAATAGAGGATTGGATGGAGATCCAATTAGCCCCTATTCTCATTAGATGATACCCTATACTGATGGGCTACTTGCATGAGGCACAATTAGAGGCCTAAGGAGATTATTAGATATAGATCCAATAATGCAATGTTAGTGAGTAATTGGATAGAGATCCAAAACCCACTGAGGTAGAAACCTTAGGGTTTTTTTAATGGCTCCCTATAAATATGAGGGAGGTTCATGGTTGATAGGATGCAGCTTTGGCTACCCCCTCCTATTCTCCTCCCTCCCTCTACACAAGAGTTACGAGATCAGATTGGAGGGGTTTCACTGTAGAGATCCATCGTGTGGATACCACTAGAGAGGACGACGCTTGACTTCGTTCATCCTCTCCATCCGGATCTGGAATACAGGGATATACAATCTCCCTAGGTAGTTAATCTATCACACGACGTAGTTTTTTTTATTTTTACGGCTTTCTTATGACCCAATCTTTTTCACAATGATTTGATCTGTATGGGAAACTTATTTTTATTTCCACTACGCATGTGATGCTTCCATTGAGGTTTCCCAACAGTGGTATCAGAGCCTAGATTTTCGTACAAAAGATTAGTTTTAAACTACGTGTGATGTGATGTACAACCGAAGGAAAGGCACAATAAGGGATAGGTTTTCTGTTATTTGGTAAAGGACTATTCTGCCCCTCTGAATTTAAGAAATTCTGGGTCTATCCTTTTGTCCAAAATTTCCTAAATACCCTCAATAGTTTGGAAATTCCAAGGACTGTCTTTTTGTCCAGAATTCTGAAAATGCCCTTGACAATTCTGGAAATTTCGAGCATATCCTGATTTCTAAAAAAATAATTAATTAAATAGTTTAATTAATTATTATATATCTAGTAATCCTACATGTGATGTGATATACATGTGATGTATGATGTGGATGGGTGATCATGAGCCATGTGTTGTGATGTATATAATTATGATTATTATTATTATTATTGAGGCCTACGAGCCTCAGTTTTTTCTCGTTTATTGATTGGCCTGCGTGTCTGTGATTATTTGTAATTATATGGAGAGGCGCAGCGGGACCGTGGAGGTGATAGTGGGACCCATGATGCCATGACGGGAGATCACGATGCATGGTGATGCGATGAGGATCCGACGGAACCGATGATGACAAGATCAACGATCATAGGGCATGGAGATGCACGACACATACATAGATCATATTATGGGTGATTAGGCCCATTGGCTCGGGCTTAATCATATTAGGTGATGGCTCATGATCATCCAATGTGGCTTGCATATGTAATGTATTATACACCTACTAGATATATGTATATATATATTTACATGTGATGTAGATATATATTAAATATGTGTGTGTGTGACATGACATATTAGAAGATTGATACAAAATAAAACCCCTCATACGATAATATCAAGTCGGTAAGCATAAGGCAATAAGATTGACCCACATGGCCTTCCATCGTTGTAGGAAGAAATTGAATCACAACATTGGATAAGTTGGTCGAGTCCCTCGAGGCTCATATATCTACATGATCAAATTCTTGCCTACGATATATATATATGTCATCGGTGACCTGAGGACATGGTATGACTCGGTTGAGTAGTCGAGAGCATATCCATCGAATCAAACTCATCTTGTAACGATAGTGATGACTTAACTGAACTTCATAGTTGGTCGAGCAGTCGAGACCATGATGATTCAGAGGCCGAACATGACGGGAATCACAAGGAGTTGTGATTAGTAAGAATTGCCTACCTTTTGAGTTTAGTGTAATTGGTCGAGTCCCTCAAGGTCTCATTAAGATGCCAATTGGATCCTGATCCCCGCTATGAGTCTGTCGGAGACTTCCGTCTCACGTGTTGAGGGTGTCGCATGATTCGCTAGGAAAATAGTGGGAGTACATTAAGATAGAAGTCTATATCATAATTAGTATTTTCTATAAAATCTGTATATTATTTATTTATGCTATATCTTAAACATGTCACTTGCAAACCTACTTCGTGGTATACTTGATGCCAACCGCCTCACTGGTCCAAACTACACAGATTAGGTCCGTAATTTGAGAATTATTCTCACGGAGGATAAAATCGTATATGTCCTTAACACAATTATACCCACGCCAGACGAAAGGATAAGTAAGGATGAGATTGCTCGCTTTATGAAGTATAAAGATAGTCTTAGAGGATAACCTGTGTGTTGATCTTATACTTTAGTCCCTACCAGATTCCTTTTCATAGTTCATTATTAACTTTAACCTGAGCTCCCCAATATGTTGAGGGAAGCTGAGAGCACCATCAAGAAAGAAAAGCCAATTCTTTATATTGGTGGGACTAATAAGAAAAGGAAGGCCATTAAGACCCTTAAGAAGGGCAAGGGCAATAAACCGGGAAGGCAAAGGTTGCCAAGAAATACCTGATAAATGATAAAGGATAATGCTTCTACTTCAGCCAAGACGGGCACTAGAAGAGGAGAACTGCAAGGACCATCTTACAGATAAGGCAAAACATAAGCTTGAAGAAGCTTCAAGTATATTCGTGATCAGTCTCCACTTATCAGATTTTCATGATAACACATGGGTATTGGATACTGGGAGTGTTTATCATATCTGTAATTCATTGTAGTTTCTGACAAGACCTAAGAGATTGGCCAAAGGTGAGATAGACCTCAAGATAGGCAATGGAGCAAGAGTTGTTATAGTTGTCGTTAGGGAGGTCACCCTACATCTGCCTGGTTGAGCTATCATTGCATTGGATGCATGCTATTTTATTCCCTCTATTATCAAAAATATTATTTTAATCTCTTGTTTGACAATTAGTGGATATAAATTAGATATTGAGAATAATAGTTGTTCAATAATTATGGATGATGAGATCATCACTAGAGGGACCCTGATAAATGGCTTATATGTGTTAGACACTTCTCCACATATGGTGAATATAAATATATCTAAGAGAAAAAGAGATGAGGTGAACAATGCATACCTATGGCATTGTAGGCTAGGTCATATACATGAGGGAAGGATTCAAAAATTACTGAAAGATGGATGCTTAGATCCATTTGACTATGAGTCATATGCAACTTGTGAACCTTGCCTTCATGGGAAGATGACCAACTCTCCTTTTAGTGGAACTGAAGAGAGTCCCATGTCGACTCAAGCTATAGGTGGTTACTCATGCTTCATTACATTCACTGATGATTTCTCTAGGTATGGACACATGTACTTGATGAAGTACAAGTCTGAGGCCTTTAAGAAATTCAGGGAATATAAGAATGAAGTAGAGAACCAGATTGGAAAGAGTATTAAAACTCTATGATCAAATCGAAGAGGAGAGTACTTAAGTACAGAGTTCACCCATTTCCTCAAGGACAATGAGATTCTATCCCAATGGACACCTCCATATACACCTCAGCTCAATGTTGTATCAGAAAAGAGGAATTACATACTATTAGAAATTGTGCGATCCATGATGAGTTTCGCTTTCCAACCCATCTCATTCTATGGATATGCCCTAGAGACCGCAACTTACGTTCTGAACAGAGTTCCATCAAAGTCAGTAGTGTCTACACCATATGAGATATGAAAATATAGGAAGCCCGATCTTAAGGTGATTAAGATTTGGGACTGTCTTGCCCACGTTAAAAGATACAATCCCGATAAGTTGAAATCAATGACAGAATGGTGCAAGTTCGTGGGATACCCTAAGGAGACTTTGGGATATTATTTCCATCATCCCGAGGACCGAAAGGTCTTTGTTGCCAAGAGAGCTGTGTTCCTTCTGAAGGAACACATTATTAGTGAAAATAGTGGGAGTGAGATAGAGTTGAGTGAGGTTGAAGAACCTAACTTAGCACCATTCCAAAGTCTGAGTCTGTTCAGGTACCTAACACATAAGTTCTAACTTTACATAGGTCTAGCAGAGTATCTCACCCTCCTAAAAGATATATGGGACGTATCAGTGGAGAGAACTCTTAGGATGTTGATCTTTAGACCTACGAGGAGGCTATTATGAGTATAGACTCCGGAAAGTGGCAAGAAGCCATGAATTCTGAGATGAATTTTATATACTCTAATAAGGTTTGGAACCTTATCGATGCACCTGAGGGTATTCTACCCATCGGGTGCAAGTAGATCTTCATGAAGAAGATTAGAGTAGATGGAAAGGTGGAGACCTACAAGGCAAGGCTGGTAGCTAAAGGATATCGTCAAAGACAAGGAGTTGACTATGACGAAACCTTTTCACCTGTAGCCATGCTTAAATCCATTAGAATTCTTTTGGCCATTGCAGCACACTATGACTATGAGATCTGGTAGATGGATGTGAAAATGATATTCCTCAATGGCAACCTCGAGGAGGAGGTGTATATGATATAGCCAGAGGGATTTATATCTGGAGAGAGTCCAGATAAAGTGTGCAGGTTGCTTAGATCCATTTATGGATTGAAGCAAGCCTTCCGAAGTTGGAACATAAGATTTGATGAAGCGATCAGATCTTATGACTTCGTTAAGAACGAAGATGAGCCTTGTGTGTACAGGAAGGTAAGTGGGAGTGCTATCACCTTCTTGGTGTTGTATATGGATGACATCCTAATCATTGAGAATGATGTAGGAATGCTCTCCACAGTAAAGGCTTGGCTATCCAGAAACTTCTCAATGAAGGACTTAGGGGAAGCATCATATATTTTAGGGATCCTGATTTATAGAGATAGATCTAAGAGGATTCTTGGCTTGTCCCAGTCCAAGTACATAGACTCTATTGTCAAAAGGTTTGACATGGAGAATTATAAGAGATGTCTCATACGGATGAGACATGAAATATCACTTTCTAGGAGTATATCCCTAAAGACTCCTAAAGAAAGGGTAGACATGGATAAGATATCCTATGCCTCAGCGATAGGGTCTATCATGTATGTTATGTTATGTACCTGATCTGATATAGTGTATGCTCTAAGTGTCACGAGCAAGTATCAGACGGATCCAGGTTTAAAATACTAGAAGATAGTAAAGTGTATCCTTAAATACTTGAGAAGAACTAAGGATCTTTTACTGGTATATGGAGGAGGTAGCCTCCAGGTTGAGGGCTACATGGACTCGAGTTTCTAGTCCGACATCGATGATAGCAAGTCGAACTTAGGGTATATTTTCACCCTGAATGGAGGAGTAGTAAGTTAAAAGAGTTCCAAGCAAGATACTACTACTGACTCGACCACAGTGGTGGAATATATTACTATAGTAGAAGCAGTAAAAGAAGATGTGTGGATGAAGAAGTTCATTAGGGATTTAGGAGTCGTACCAAGCAGCATAGAGCTAATTCCCATATACTATGATAGCGACAGGGCGATAACTCTAGAAAGGGAACCCAAGTCTCATCAGAATTGTTCTGAGGAGGTTCCATCTGATTAGAGCGATCATGACCTAAAAAGATATAGCAATAGAAAGAGTTCTATCTAAAGATAACATTGCAGATCCACTATCGAAGTCGCTGGCTCAAATTGTATTTGAGTGTCATAGGAGTCTGATGGGGATCAGACACATAGGTGATTAGCTTTAGGTCATAAGGGAGATTACTTATTACAGGTGCCCTACAAGCCAATCACGTGACTGACGACACGTGTGACATGCTGCACGATCTTTTTGCTTAAGATTATTACTAGCATATTCTCACATTATATTATCTATTACATATATCTATTGTGATGTCCTTTGTTCTATGCAATAGGAATCCGATCGTGATGACATCACAATAATGAGATTAATTTATCTTTAAACACAGATCCTAAATAATCTGGATTATAGTTTACTCAAGAGAGACATCGAGATAACCGGATAGACTGATGTACTATATACTCGTCCATATGATGGAGGCGGTTGGTCACATAGGCACTTGTGTGGAGATACTAAGGATATAGTATATGTGCTCATTAGAGAATGAGTTCACCGATTGGTTTGCTTATGGAATATTATATGGTTAATGATACCTAATGTCAGACATCGATTCCATAGTCCCAGTTGTGTACTGGTCCTTATACTTGAGAAACTAAGGATGTCTTATTTAAGTACTACTTTCTTTAATGCCAGACTTATAGGTTTGAAAAGTTTCAGATCTGGTACAATTGGTTATCAGGATTAGTAGCTAACCTTACGAAAGCAATTGAGTGTCAATAAAGGATAATTCACTCTCAGTATCGTAAGAGGAATATCCCGTGTATGCTTGCTCAGATAAATCCCTAACCAGGGTCGTTCGGATTGAGAGAGGAGTTCCCTAAGAGAATTCGATTAGAGCGAGACTCAAACGGATTCCGTATGTTACCTGATAGTATCATATCTAATATACAATCTTTAAGATATTAGTTGGATAAGATATTATAGATACACGGTAACTGTGGACAAACATGTCCGATGGATTTGATCCTCCTTTACCATTTGGGGACTATGGTGTAGTGGCCTAGTATGTCCATAGCCGATGAGTCAAGTGAATTATTATGGGGATAATAATTCACTATATCAGAAGGAGTTCTGAGGGGAGTGACTCATGGCCAACTCGGTATTAGGCCTAAAGGGTCACACATATATAATGGATGCTTCAATGAATAGAGGATTGGATGGAGATCCAATTAGCCCCTATTCTCATTAGATGAGATCCTATGCTGATGGGCTCCTTGCATTAGGCCCAATTAGAGGCCTAAGGAGAATATTGGATAGAGATCCAATAATACAAGGTTAGTGGGTAATTGGATGGAGATCCAATACTCACTAAGGCAGAAACCCTAGGGTTTTATTTGTGGCTCTCTATAAATAGGAGGGACGTTCATAGTTGATAAGCTGCACCTTTGGCCACCCCCTCCTATTCTCCTCCCTCCCTCTACGCAAGAGTTGCAAGATCAGATTGGAGGAGTTTTGCTACAGAGATCCATCGTGTGGATACCGCAAAAGATGAAGACGCTTGACTTCCTTTATCCTCTCCATTTGAATTTGGAATACAGAGATATACGATCTCCCTAGGTAATTAATCTATCACACGACGTAGTTTTTTTTTATTTTTGTTGCTTTCTTATGACCCAGTCTTTTGCATGACAATTTGATCTGCGTGAGAAACATGTTTTTGTTTTGATTTCCACTACGCTTGTGATGCTTCCGTTGAGGTTTTCCAACACATACTATTTGCCCTATCTTTGATCTTGCTGCCACTATTTTACTGCCATATCTTCTATGTATCTTTATGATGGCTTTAGCATTTCTAATAAGCAGATTTCCTTTAGGTTCTGTGTAAAACTTATTGATACAAACCGCTAAAACTTTTATATCCAAACAACTGAACGATAGATGTAAAAATCTGTCGTAGTACCTTCTTGTACTCCTTGATATTACCAAATTTATTGCTGCCATATTCTCTTACAAATTTTACATCAACTTAGCTTTCCTTACCAGTGGATTCTCCCTTAATTCTTCCTTTAATCTTTGACGAACTGTTGAAAACATTTCGTCGAACTGCTGCTCTTCGACGTAAATTGCACTGCATCTTTTCGGTGTTTCTTGGTGCGTACACAAACGATCTTTGCCAAATTTGTTGCTACCACTACTCTTATCTATCTTGCTGCTATCCTCATGGGTTTTTTGTTATCGTAAGACTCTAAACATCGCTGAAATTTTCATCGCCAAACTGCTAAAATTTTTGACGTAAAATTCTGTCGCTATACCTTTTGTCGTTCTTCACCACAAACAGCACCAAATTCTACCAAACCGGATGCTGCCATCGATAGCAACCATAATCCACCCCTCTAACCCTAAATCTCTATCACTAAACCTCCATTACAGCCTCTACAATAGCCAAAAACAGCAGCATTAACAGCACCCCCCCCCCCCTTTGACGAAAAATTCTGCTGCACTACCTTCGGTACTACTTGCTGCATCCACACATGATCCCTACCAAATCTATTGTTATCATCAATAGCAACCCTAAACTATCCCTCTAACCTTAACCCTCAGCCATCAAACCCCCTATACAAGCCCTATAGTAGCTCCAAACCACAGCCCCAACAATTAGGGACTATGGCGTAGTGACCTAGTACGTCTATAGTCGATAAGTTGAGTGAACTATTATGGGGATAATAATTCACTATATCATAAGGAGTTCTGATGGGATTGACTCACGAAAACCTCGATATCGGGCCTAGAGAGTCACACAAATATGGTGGATATTTTAGTAAATAGAGGATTGGATGGAGATCCAATTAGCCCATATTCTCATTAGATGAGTCCCTGCACTGATGGGCTCCTTGCATGAGGCCCAACTAGAGGCCGAAGGAAATTATTGGATAGAGATCTAATAATACAAGGTTAGTGGGTAATTGGATAGAGATCCAATACCCATTAAGGCAGGACCCATAGGATTTTTGGTGGCTCTCTATAAATAGAAGGGGAGACTCATGGTTGATAGGCTATAGCTTTAGCCACCCCCTCTAATTCTCCTCCCTCCCTTTGCGCAAGATTTGTGAGATCAGATTGGAGGAGTTTCACTATAAAGATCCATTGTGTTGATACCGCTAGAGAGGAAGACGCTGGACTTCCTTCATCCTCTCCATCCAGATTTGGAATACAGGGATATATAATCTCCCTAAGTAATCAATCTATCACATAACATAATTTTTTTCTTTGTGGTTTTCTCGCGACCCAATCTTTTGCACGACGATTTGATCTGTGTGGGAAACTAGTTTTGTTTTAATTTTCACTACACATGTGATGCTCCCACTGAGATTTACCAACAGTGGTATCAGAGCCAAGGTTTTCGTGTGAAAGATTGATTTTAAACTACGTGTGATGAGATTCACGTAGAACCGTTCTATGCATTTATTGTAACGATGGGCTACGATGGTAGCGTTGCCTGCGGGCTGAGGGGTGGCCACCTGCATGCTGTCTGCTTAAAGGGGGTGGTCGGCCATGGCTAGGCCCTCTATAGGGGCGGTCGACTTTGGCCAAGGCCCTTGCAAGGGCGGCTGCATGCGGCCGCCTGCGGCTAGGCCGCAAGGTCAACGCTCGCCCGCAGCCAGCCCGCAAGGGGCGGTGCTCACCCACGGCCAATCCGCAAGGAGCAGCGCTTGCCCGTGGCTAGCCCGCAGAGGGGTGACGCCCGCAAAGGCACCACATACGGGCACAGCGCTCGCCTGCCCACGAGGTGTCGCCCGAGGGCAGTGGCGCCTACCTTAGGGGCGGTCGCCAACAACGCCCAGCACTGCCACTTGAGTAGGGGCGACGGCGGCGGCGGCCGAAGGAAAGGGGCAACAAGGGTTAGGTTTTCTATTTTCTGGCAAAGGACTATTATGCCCCTCTGAATTTAAAAATTATAGGTCTATCCTTTTGTCCAAAATTTCCTAAATACCCTCAATAGTTATGGAATTTCAAGGATTGTCCTCTTATCCACAAATTCAAAAATGCTCTTGACAATTCTAAAAATTTCAAGCATGTCCCGATTTCTAAAAAATAATTAATTAAATTATTTAATTAATTATTATATATCTAGTAATCATATATTTGATGTGATGTACATGTGATATATAATGTGGATGGATGATCATGAGCCATGTGTTGTAATATGTGTAATTATGATTATTATTATTATTATTGGGGCCTGCATGCCTGTGATTATTTGTAATTATATGAAGAGGCACGACGGGAGCGTAGAGGTGACAACGGGACCCATGATGTCGTGACGGGAGATCACGACGCATAATGATGCATTGAGGATCCGACGGAACTGATGATAACAACAGCAAAAATCACAGGGCATGGAGATGCGCCGATGCACATATAGATCATATTGTAAGTGATTAGGCCCATTGGCTCGAACTTAATCATATTAGGTGATGGCTCATGATCATTCGATGTGGCTTGCATATGTGATGTGTTATACACCTACTAGATATATGTGTGTATATATATATATATATATATATATATATATATATATATATATATATATATATATATATATATATATATATATTTGCATGCGATGTAGATATATATTAAATATGTATGTGTTTGACATGACATATTAGGAGACCGATACAAAACAAAACCCCTCCTACGATAATATTAAGTCGGTAAGTGTAAGGTAATAAGATTGACCCACACGGCCTTCCATCATTATACGAAGAAATTGAATCATGGCGTAGGTTGAGTTCGTCGAGTCCCTCGAGGCTTACCCATCTACGTGATCAAGTTCTTGCCTACGACATATATATGTCAACGATAACTTGAGGACATGGTATGACTTGGTCGAGCAATCGAGAGCATATCCATCGAATCAGACTCATCTTGTAACGATGGTGATGACTTAACTGAACTTCATGGTTGGTCTAGCAGTCGAGACCATGATGATTCAAGGCCGAACATGATGAGAATCACAAGGAGTTATGATTGGCAAGAGTTGCCTACCTTTTGGGCTTAGTGTAATTGGTCGAGTTCCTCGATGTTGCACTAAGATGTCGATTGGATCTCGATCCTTACTAGGTGTCTGTCGAAGACTTCCGTCTCACATGTCAAGTGTGTCGTATGATTCGCTAGGAAAATAGTAGGAGTACATTAAGATAAAAGTCCATATCTTAATTTTTTTTGTTAAATCTACATGTTATTAATTTACGCTATATCTTTTTTGTCGCTTGCAAAACCCTTATGTGGCATACTTAATGCCAACCGCCTCATTGATCCAAAGGCTCCATAATTTAAGAATTGTTCTCATGAAAGAGAAAATTGTATATGTCTTTAACACAATTGTGCCCACGCCGGAGGAAAGGACAAGCGAGGATGAGATCGCTCGCTTTGTGAAGTATAAAGATAGTCCTAAAGGATAACCTGTGTGTTGATCTTATACTTCAGTCCCTACCAGATTCCTTTTCACATTTCATTATTAACTTTAATATGAATAAGTTTGAGGTGACTCTACCTGAGCTCCTTAATATGTTGAGGGAAGTTGAGAGTACCATCAAGAAAGAGAAGTCAGTTCTCTATATTGGTGAGACCAATAGGAAAAGGAAGGCTAGTAAGACCCTTAAGAAGGGCAAGGGCAAAGAAAGACCAGGTAAGGCAAAGGTTACCAAGAAATACCTGGCAAAGGGCAAAGGACAAAGGACAATGCTTCCACTATGGTCAAGACGGGCATTTGAAGAGGAACTGTAAGGACTACCTTGCAGATAAGGTGAAATAGAAGCTTGGAGAAGCTTTAGGTATATTCATGATTAGTCTCCACTTGTCAGACTTTCTTGATAACACATAGGTATTGTATAGCGGGAGTGCTTATCATATCTGTAATTCGTTGTAGTTTCTAGCAAGACCTATGAGATTGGCCAAAGGTGAGATAGACCTCAAGATAGACAATGGTCCATGAGTTGCTACAATTAACATTGGGGAGGTCACCCTACATCTGCCTAGTGGAGTATCATTGCATTGGATGCATGCTATTTTGTTCTTTCTATTATCAAAAATATTATATCCATCTCTTGTTTGATAATTAGTGGATATAAATTAGCTTTGACCCAAACGATTCATACCATTGACCCAACAGCAAGAGAAGGATCTTGACACCATAGATCTAGGGTCATACGCCATGGCATCAATAGATCTAATCGATGTCGAGTTTGAGGCCTTCGAGACATATATGGACGACAGACTACGTGCACTCTTCGTAGAATTTAAAATTGGATGATCATCGAGCCCGACGAGATCGCAACAAGGTGAGAGTCCAGATCGAAAAGAGAACCCTCTAGAGAAAGAAGAACATGCAACGGAACCATGCTAACATCTAGTTACAGGTCCTCCTCCGTGTCCTCCTTCTCGGACTCGAGGTTTGCATCTTCAGGTTCAAATTCTTCAATAGGCTCAATCAGCAGAAGCCTCCCCTTCTTAAAATGATGGTCGTGGCTCCGGGGCTCATCTTAGTGCCAACACAATCCCTTCACGGATCTGTCATGAAGTTCTTCTCGCGTCAACTTTTTCGATAGGGAGGGTCAGCTAGTAGTAGGAGGGGTCGAAGGTCTATGTGATGCTGGTTGGGTGGTGACTTTAGTCCTCTAAGCATCTTGGTTCAGCCACTCTTCTTGTTGTCACTCGAAGGAAGCCATCAACGTGTAGGGTTGCCGCATCGTGACTTTTCTACGGATCTTTGGTTTCAGCCCCTCGACAAAAGTCCCTAGTAACTATTTTTCAAACCAATCTCTTATTTGGTTAGAAAGTCTGGTATTCTTGAATTATGGAGGTCTAGTGGATCTTTGCTACATAACTGTTAATGTTTTCATATTTGGATGGTCCAAAGCAGAGTAGAAGCCCGCTTTTGAATTACCTCCATGTTGGGACTCTGTGAGTATACCCAAATCAATTATACCTTTGGATCACATCTCCTTCTAGATGGATGGTAGTAATATTGACCATAGACGCATCTGGGGTCTTGTGATAGCGGAAGTATCATTCCGCTCATGAAATCCACCCGATCGAGTCTTTGTCTTCCTATCGAGGGAAGTCCACCCTCATAAGTGGGCATGATGAGTCTATTGCTTGTTCTTCTTCTCTGGTGGGTTTTCCTTGTCATCTGAACTCTCTTCATGTTGTAATCTCATTGGGCTCAGTGATCGGCTCAATTTGAATTCCATAAAGAGAGCATGTAATTTGTCCTCCATACGCGTCTCGAATGCCTCCAACTTTGCATCGATCATATCTTCTAATGCTATGGTGTATGACTTTAGATCTATAATATTGAGGTCCTCCTTTTGCTATCGCGTTAAGGGCATGGATCAATGGAATGGATTGGTGGCCGAAAGAGATAAGGATCAGGGATAGAGGCTATGATTTGGGTTGGTAGGCTACTATTTGGGGTGTTGTTGGTGCTACTGTTTGGGGTTGGTCTCATAGCCACTTGTGTGTCGACACTAAGGATATAGTATAGGTGCTCATTGGAGAATGAGTTCACTGATTGATCCGCTTATGGAATGCTATATGATTAATGATACCTAATGTCAGACAGCGATTCCATAGTCCCAGTTGTGTATCTGGTCTTTAGACTTGAGACACCAAGGATAACTTGTATGAGTACTCCTTTCTTTGACGCCAAATATACAGGTTTGGAAAGTTCCAGATCTGGTACAACTGTTTATCGGGATTGGTAGCCAACCTTACGAAGGCATTTGAGTGTCAATAGAGATTTGTCCACTCTCAGTATCACGAGAGGAATATCTCATATGTGCTTGCTCCGACAAATCCCTGGCTAGGGTCATTCGGATTGAGAGAGAAAGAGTTCTCTGGGAGAATCTGATTAGAGCGAGACTATGACGAATTCCGTATGTGACCTGACAATACCATATCCAACATACAGTCTCTGGGATATTGGTTCGATGAGGGATTATAGATACACGGTAACTGTGACAGACAGGTCCGATGGATTTGATCCCCCCTGTACCGTCTAGGGACTATGGCATAGTGGCCTAGTACGTCCATAGTCGATGAGTCGAGTGAATTATTATGCGGATAATAGTTCACTATATCAGAAGGAGTTCTGATTGGAGTGACTCACAGTCAGCTCGATATCGGGCCTAGATGGTCAAACACATATGGTGGATGCTTCAGCGAATAGAGGATTGGATGGAGATCCAATTAGCCCCTATTCTCATTAGATGAGACTCTATGCTGATGGGCTCCTTGATTAAGGCCCAATTAGAGGCCTAAGGAGATTATTGGATAGAGATTCAATAATGCAAGGTTAGTGGGTAATTGGATGGAGATCCAATACCCACTAAGAAAGGAGCCCTAGGCCCTAGGTTTTTTTGTGGCTCTCTATAAATAGGAGGGGAGACTCATGGTTGAGAGGCTGCAACTTTAGCCACCACCTCCTATTCTCCTCCTTCCCTCAGAGCAAGAGTTGCAAGATAAGATTGGAGGAGTTTCGCTGTAGAGATCCATCGTGTGGATATCACTAGAGAGGATGACGCTTGACCTCCTTCATCTTCTCCATCTGGATCTGGAATACAGGGATATATGATCTCCCTAGGTAAAATCAATCTCTCACACATCGCGGTTTTTTGGTTTTTGTATTTTTCTCACGACCCCAATCTTTTGCACGATGATTTGATCTGGAAATCAATTTTTGTTTTGACTTCCGCTGTGCATGTGATGCACCCGCTGAGATTTCCCAACATTGGTATCAGAGCCAAGATTTTTTGGGTGAAAGATTGGTTTTAAACTGTGTGTGATGAGATTGAATCGCGTAAAATCGTTCTACGCAGTGAATGTAGTAAGGAGGAGGGGTGGCCAACCACGACCAGCCACCATGTAGGGTCGGCCAGCCACGGCCAGCCCCCCATGTAATGCTGGCCATCCACGGCCAGGCCGCGGCCAAGGTCCCCCGCAAGCGGGTGGCCGGCTGTAGCTAGGGCCAGCCCGCAAGGGGCGGCGCCTGCGGGCACGGCGAGCGGTAGCCGCTGGCAGCACAGCTCCCGCAAGGGGGCTAGCTGCAGGGCGCCCACAAGGGGCTGTCGCCTGCGTCCAGCCCTGTCGCCAGCATGGGCGGCGCCGCCGGCCGTAGGGGTGGCCGCCTCTTAGCAAGGCGGCTGCCGACCGCAAAGGGCAATCGCCGCCTGCACAGGGGCAACGACGACGACGGTGCAGAGGGGGCAAGAGAAAGCTAGGGCATCCTTTTGATAAAAGGATGATCCTGCCCCTCTGAATTTAGAAAATTTGGATGACTATCGTCATATACAGAATTCCAAAAATGCCCTCAATAATTTTAAAAATTTCGAGGACTGTCCTCTCATCCAGAATTATGAAAAAGCCCTTGATAATTCTAGAAATTTTAAGCATGTCCTGATATCCAAAAAATTAATTAATTAAATAGTTTAATTAATTATTATATAGCTAGTAATCATATATATAATGTAATGTATAATGTGGATGGATGATCATGAGCCATGTGTTGTGATGTGTGTAATTGTGATTATTATTATTATTATTATTGGGGCCTGCGTGCCTTAGTTTTTCTCGTTTATTGTCGGGCCTGCGTGTCTGTGATTATTTGTAATTACATGGAGAGGCACATCGGGAGCATGGAGATGACAGCGGGACCCACGATGCCGTGGCGGGAGATTACGACGCATGGATGCGATAATCCGACGGAACCGATGATGACGAGATCAACAATCACTAGGCATGGAGATGCGCTAATGCACACATAGATCATATTGTGAGTGATTAGGTCCATTGGCTCGGACTTAATCATATTAGGTGACGGCTCATGATCATCCGGTGTGGCTTGCATGTGTGATGTGTTATACACCTACTAGATATATGTATATATATATTTGCATGTGATTTAGATATATATTAAATATATATGTGTGTGACACGATATATTAGGAGATCGATAGAAAACAAAAAACCCCTCTTACGATAATATTAAGTCGGTAAGCGTGAGGCAATAAGATTGACCCACGTGGCCTTCCGTCATTATAGGAAGAAATTGAATCCCAACATAGGTTGAGTTGGTCGAGTCACTCGAGGCTCACCTATCTACGTGATCGAGTTCTTGCCTACAACATACATATGTCACCTGTGACTTGAGGACATGGTATGACTTGGTCGAGCAGTTGAGAGCAAATCCATCGAATCAGACTCATCTTGTAATGATGGTGATGACTTAACTGAACTTTATGGTTGGTCGAGCAATCGAGACCATGATGATTCGGAGGCCGAACATGACGGGAATCACAAGGAGTTGTGATTGACAAGAGTTGTCTACCTTTTGGGTTTAGTGTAGTTGGTCGAGTCACTCGAGATTGCACTAAGATGTCAATTGGATCCCGATCCTCACTAGGAGTCTACCGGAGACTTTCGTCTCACGCGTTGAGGGGTCGCGTGATTCGCTAGAAAAATAGTGGGAGTACATTAAGATAGAAGTCCATATCTTAATTAGTATTTTCTACAAAGTCTGCATGTTATTTATTTTTTACTATATCTTATTTTTTAGAAACATATCGCTCATAAACCCCCTACGTGGCATACTTGATGCCAGCCGCCTCACTAGTCCAAACTATATATATTGGCTCCACAATTTGAGAATTGTTCTCACAGTTGAGAAAATCGCATACGTCCTTGATACAATTGTGCCCACGCCAGAAGAAGGGGCAAGCGAGGATGAGATCGCTCGTAATGTGAAATACATAGATGATTCCACATTGGCAAAATGTTATATGTTGGCCACTATGACTCCTGAGTTACAGAGGCAACATGAGAGTATGGATGCAGATTCTATCCTTCTTCATCTCCGTCAACTATTTGAGAAACAAGGAAGAACTCAAAGATATGAGATATCTAATAGACTCTTCCAAGCTAGGATGCAGAGGGACATCGGTTGAGAACCATATCCTAAAGATAATAAAGTGGATCGAGAAACTCACAGGTCTAAGAATAGTCCTAGAGGATAACCTGTGCGTTGATCTTATACTTTAGTCCCTACCAAATTCCTTTTCTCACTTCATCATAAATTTTAACATTAGCAAGTTTGAGGTGACTCTCTCTGAGCTCCTCAATATGTTGAGGGAAGCTGAGAGTGCCATCAAGAAGGAGAAGCCAGTTCTCTATGTTTGCGAGACCAAAAGGAAAAGGAAGACCAGCAAGAACCTTAAGAAGGGCAAGGGCAAAGAAAGACCAGGTAAGGCAAAGGTTGCCAAGAAAGACCCGGCAAAGGATAAAGGACAGTGCTTCCACTACGGCCAAGACGGGCATTGGAAGAGGACCTAAGAGATTGGCACTGTAAGGACTACCTTATATATAAGGTGAAACAGAATCTTGGAGAAGCTTCAAGTATATTCATGATCAGTCTCCACTTGTCAGATTTTCATGATAACACGTGGGTATTGGATACCGGGAGTGTTTATCATATCTGCAATTCATTGCCGGTTCTGGCAAGACCTAAGAGATTGGCCAGAGGCGAGATGGACTTCAAGATGGGCAATGGAGCAAGAGTTGTTGCAGTTGCTATTGGAGAGGTCACCCTACATCTGTCTGGTGGAGCTATTATTGTATTAGATGATGCTATTTTGTTCCCTCTATTAATATTATTTCTATCTCTTGTTTGACAATTAGTGGATATAAATTAGTTTTTAAGAATAATAGTTATACAATAATTATGGATGATGAGATCATCACTAGAGGGACCCTTATAAATAGCTTATATGTGTTATACACTTCTCCACGTATCATGAATATAAATATGTCTAAGAGGAAAAGAGATGAGGTGAAAAATACATACCTATGGCATTGTAGGCTAGGTCATATACTTGAGGGAAGGATTCAAAAGTTGGTAAAAAATGGATACTTAGATCCATTTGACTATGAGTCATATGCAACTTACGAACCTTACCTTTGTGGGAAAATGACCAACTCTTCTTTTAGTGGAACTGGAGAAAGAGCCACTAAGTTATTGGAACTTATACATAGTGATGTATGTGATCACATGTTGACTCAGGCTATAGGTGGTTACTCATACTTCATTACATTCACTGATGATTTCTCTAGGTATGGACATATGTACTTGATGAAGTACAAATCTGAGGCCTTTGAGAAATTTGAGGAATATAAGAATGAGGTGGAGAACCAGATTGGAAAGAGTATTAAAACTCTTCGATTAGATCGAGGAGGAAAGTACTTGAGTACAGAGTTCACCCATTTCCTCAGGGACAATGAGATTCTATCCTAATGGACACCTCCTTATACACCTCAGCTCAGTGGTATATCAGAAAGGAGGAATCGCACGTTGTTAGATATGGTGCGGTCCATGATAAGTTTCGTTGATCTACATGTCTCGTTCTTGGGGTACGCCTTAGAGACCACAGCTTATCTTCTGAACATAGTTATATCAAAGTCAGTAGTGTCTACACCATATGAGATATGGAAAGGAAAGAAGCCCGATCTTAAGGTGGTTAAGATTTGGGGCTGTCTTGCCCACGTTAGAAGATACAACCCCGATAAGTTGGAATCAAGGACGGAACGGTGCACATTCGTGGGATACCCTAAGGAGACTTTGGGGTATTATTTTTATCATCCTGAGAACCGAAAGATCTTTGTTGCCAAGAGAGCTGTGTTCCTTGAGAAGGAACACATTGTTGGTGGAAACAATGGGAGCAAGATAGAATTGAGCGAGGTTGGAGAACCTAGCATCATTCCAAAGCCCGAGTCTGTTTAGGTACCTAACACACAAGCTCCAACTTTACGTCGGACTGGTAGAGTATCTCACCCTCCTGAAAGATATGTGGGACATATAAGTTGAGATAACTCTCAGGATGTTGATCCTCATACCTATGAAGAGGCGATTATGAGTATAGACTCCAGGAAGTGGCAAGAAGCCATAAATTCTGAGATGGATTCCATGTACTCTAACAAGATTTGGAACCTTGTAGATGCACCTGAGGGTATTGTACCCATCAACTGCAAATGGATCTTCAAGAAGAAGATTAGAGTGGATGGAAAGGTAGAGACCTATAAAGCAAGGCTGGTAGCTAAAGGATATCGTCAAAATAAGGAGTTAACTATAACGAAACCTTTTCACCTGTAGCCATGCTTAAGTCCATTAGAATTATTTTGGCCATTGCAGCACACTATGACTATGAGATCTGGAAAATAGATGTCAAAATGACATTCCTCAATGGCAACCTCGAGGAGGAGGTGTATGTGATACAGCCAGAGGGATTCATATCTAAAGAGAGTCCAGATAAAGTATGCAGGTTGCTTAGATCCATTTATGGATTGAAGCAAGCTTCCTGAAGTTGAAATATAAGATTTGATGAGGTGATCAGATCTTATGACTTTATTAAGAACGAAGATGACCCTTGTGTGTACAGGAAGGCAAGTGGGAGCGCTATCACCTTCTTCGTGCTATATGTGGATGGCATCCTAATCATTGAGAATGATATAGGAATGCTCTCCACAATAAAGGCTTGGCTATCCAGAAACTTCTCCATGAAAGACTTAGAGGAAGCATCCTATATTTTGGGGATCTGTATCTATAGAGATAGATCCAAAAGGATGTTTCGCTTGTCCTAGTCTAGGTACATAGACTCTATTATAAAAAGGTTTAGAATGGAGAATTCCAAGAGAGGTCTTATACCGATGAGACATGAAATATTACTTTCTAGGAGTATGTCCCCAAAGACTCCTGAAGAAAGGACAGACATGGATAAGATACCTTATGCCTCAGCGATATGGTCTATCATATATGTGATGCTATATACCAAGCCTGATATCGCACATGCTCTGAGTGTCACGAGCAAGTATCAGGCAGATCCAGGTTTAGAACACTAGAAGGCAGTAAAGTGTATCCTTAAGTACTTGAGAAGGACTAAGGATCTTTTACTAGTATATGGCAGAGGTAGCCTCCAGGTTGAGAGCTACACGGACTAAAGTTTTCAGTCTGACATTGATGATAGCAAGTCAAATTCAGGATATGTTTTCACCCTGAATGGAGGAGCAGTAAGCTGGAAGAGTTCCAAGCAAGATACTACTGCTGACTCGACCACAGAGGCGAATTACATTGATATAGCAGAAGCACCAAAGGAAGGGGTGTGGATAAAGAAGTTTATCAAGGATTTGGGAGTTATACCAAGTAGTGTGAAGCTGACTCCCATATATTGTGACAGCGATAGGGCGATAACTCTAGCAAGGGAACCTAGGTCTCATCAGAATTATTCTAAGGAGGTTCCATCTGATTAGAGCGATCATGACCCGAAAAGATATAGCAATGAAAAGAGTTCCATCCGAAGATAACAATGCAGATCCACTGATGAAGCCGTTGGCTCAGATTGTATTTGAGCGTCACAGGGGTCTGATGGGGATCAGACACATAGGTTATTGGCTTTTGGTCAAGTGGGAGATTGCTGGTTATAGGTGCCCTACAAGCCAATCACATGAGTGATGGTAGGTGTGACACACTGTGTGATCTTTTTGCTTATGATTAATATTAGCATATTCTCACATTATATTATATGTAGCATATATATTATGATGTCTTTGGTTCTGTGCAATGGGAATCAGATCGTGACGAGATCACGATAATGAGATCGATTCACCTTTAAACACAGATCCTAAATAATCTCGGTCATAGGTTACTAGAGAGGGACATCAAGATAACCAGACAGATCGGTGTACTATATACCCATCCATATGATGGAGGTGGTTGGTCTCACAGTCACTTATGTGGAGACACTAAGGATATAGTATAGGTGCTTATTGGAGAATGAGTTTAATGATTGATCCGCTTATGGAATTCTGTATGGTTAATGATACCTAATGTCAGACAGCGATTCCATAGTCCCAATTGTGTATTTGGTCTTTAGACTTGAGACACCAAGGATGTCTTGTATGAGTACTCCTTTCTTTGATGTCAGACTTACAGGTTTGGAAAGTTTTAAATTTGGTACACTTTGTTATCGGGATTGGTAGCTAACCTTACGAAGGCAATTGATTATCAATAGAGGATCATCCACTCTCGGTATCACGAGAGGAATATCCCATATGTGTTTGCTCAGACAAATCCCTAGCCAAGGTCATTCGGATTAAGAGAGAAAGAGTTCTCTGAGAGAATCTGATTAGAGCGAGACTATGACGGATTCCGTATGTGACCTGACAGTACCATGTCCAATATACGGTCTCTGAGATAATGGTTGGATAAGGATTTATAGATACACGGTAACTATGGACAGACATGTCTAATGGATTTGATCCCCCCTGTACCATCTGGGGACTATGGCGTAGTGGCCTAGTACGTCCATAGTCGATGAGTCGAGTGAATTATTATGGGGATAATAATTCACTATATCAGAAGGAGTTCTGATGGAAGTGACTCACGGCCAGCTGAGTATCAGGCCTAGAGGGTCACACACATATGGTGGATGCTTCAGCTAATAGAGGATTGGATGGAGATCCAATTAGCCTCTATTCTCATTAGATGAGACTCTATGCTGATGGGCTCCTTGATTAAGGTCCAATTAGAGGCCTAAGGAGATTAGTGGATAGAGATCCAATAATGTAAGGTTAGTGGGTAATTGGATGGAGATCCAATACCCACTAAGGAAGGAGCCCTAGGGTTTTTTTGTGGCTCTCTATAAATAGGAGGGGAGACTCATGGTTTAGAGGCTGCAGCTTTAGCCACCACCTCTTATTCTCCTCCTTCCCTCTGAGCAAGAGTTGCAAGATCAGATTGGAGGAGTTTTACTTGAGAGATTCATCGTGTGGATACCGCTAGAGAGGAGGACGCTTGACCTCCATCATCTTCTCCATCTGGATCTGAAATACATGGACATATGATCTCCCTAGGTAAAATCAATCTCTCACACATCGCAGTTTTTCAGTTTTTACGTTTTTCTCACGACCCCAATCTTTTGCACGATGATTTGATCTGCGTGGGAATCAATTTTTATTTTGATTTTCACTGCGCATGTGATGCACCCGCTGAGGTTTCCCAAGAAATAGTATATGGATGATTTTGTCAGCAAAGAATCAATGATGATAACAGTAAAGGGGATGCAAGTATTGAAAGCAATATGGCAGCAAAGTCGACAGCAATATGTCAAAAAGATAGGATGCTACAAATGCAGCAGAATTGCATCAACGACGGAAGATCGATGCAATAATTTTTACAACGAAGATAAGGATGTTGCAATATTTTACAATAGTATAGATGTAGCAAGTTTTATGATATTGATAAGAGAAACTATAGCAGTAGTAAGGATTGCACAAGATGGAGCAATACCAGATCCTGATTGTAATAGGGGTGATAACAGTAGTTGTTGGATCTACGACAGAAGGTGATGACGATAGAGTCAACAACAAGATCGGCCGATGTGGGATCTGCAATTGAGGATGGTGGGGCAATTGATGGCAGCGACGAAGGTGGAAGAGCAGCGAGATGCCAAGAACATCACTCTAATACCATATGATAGAAACCCCGTAGGATTCTAAGACTGGGTTGATCTCTATAAGGGATCAGCCCTTTTTAGAACTCTATAGGGGTTCCTCCCTCCTTGGTAGTCGATCAATTGGATGAAGAGAATTTGTATTCCTTGATGAAAAGAAGGGTGCAGCTACATGCTTAAATATAACTTAAAACCCTAATCCTAGAGAGAGACTCCAACTTCTACTAAAACTCCTACTCCCTCAACCCTAGCTGCCTCCTCTCAATGCCTTAATCGACTTCTTTAATAAGGTTGGCGGCAACTATAGCTAGGGTTTTATTTACATGACCTGGTTGAATAGGATGTGATCTTGCTAGCGTCCTATCATATATTTGTCCTTTTGCCAAAAAGAAAGCCCTAGCCCTCCTGCCCCCTTCCAGTTGGTGGTCGTCACCGACCTTGCATCGGCGGTGCTGCACACTGCTGGCAATTACCTCTGCCCGTGGATGGCTGTCCTCATACGATCGCCTATGCCCATAGGTGGCTACCCTCGTGTGGCCACCCTTGTAGGTGGGCGCCACCATGTATGCGTGTGGCCACCTGGCCCATAGGCGACTGGGCGTTTGTGCACGACGCTGCCTCCGTGGGTGTCCTTGGCCATAGACAGCCCCCTTTATGAGCAAGCGTCGATTTACCCACACGTGACACCACCATGGGTGCCCCAAGTCGTAGCCTGGCTGCGAGGCTATACCTACAAGTGGCCTGGCCTATGGCCAACCGCCCCTGCATGCGAGTGCCCTTATAAGGGCCCTGACCGTGGGCGACCGCCCATACAGGGAACCTGGCCACGAACAGCCACCTGTATAGGTGGCCTGCCGATAGGTGGCTCCTCCTGTCCGCATGTAGTTTGCCCACAATCGTTGTAAGAATGCATTGAACAGTTCTACGCGATTCAATCTCATCACATATAGTTTAGTAGCCAATCATTTGCATGAGCAACCTGGCTTTGATACCACTATTCGGAAACCATCAAAGCATCACATGCTCAGTGGAAGAAACAAAATAAAACTGGTTTCCGTGCATCAAGTCATCGTGAAAAGATTAGTGCGTGAAAATCTCGTAAAAATAAAAACCACATTACGTGAGTGATAGGACCCTAGTAGTGTCGAGTTGACTGAGTCATGATTGCAAAAAACGCTGATTGGCATGTAATAAACCCTAATTAGCCAACCATCTTTGATTGAGAAAGTCAGCTAGGCTTTGATGGATCCAAGTCCTACTAGGGTCGGGATTCATCTAGAAGAGTTTCACTTAAAGTAGGAGTTTAATTAGAAGTTCTAAATAAGAGTTCAATTAGGAGTTGGATTAGAGTCCTTATAAATAAGGGTGTAATACTTTTGTCTTGATGAATAAAATTCCAACCACTTCTCTTCAGCTCTTGGAGCCGAAACCTAGGAGGGCTGATCCCCTACAGAGAACAGTTATCCTTGATACATACCCTTGAGGTTCTATCAATCTAGTATCAGAGCAGCGCTCTTGGCATATGATAGGACCCTAACTGGGTCTGATCCTCATCTATTTCATGATTAAGTCATGTTGGTCAGTCTAGTCGAGTCAGTTATCAGTTTGGTTAAGTCAATTAGGAGTTTATTTAATAATCTATTATTTAATTAGGAGTCCAAGTCTAGAAGGACTCTAAGTGGAAGAGTCCAAATCCATAGGGACTCTCGATAGAACTCTATAAATGGGGTTGTAACTATTTCTTTTTCATTAATCAATGAAGAAAATATATTTTAGCAAATAGGCCAAAACCCTAGGAGGACGGATCTCCAACAAAGATCAGTTATCCCCGATAGAAACCTTTAGGGTTCTATTAGCATCTCGCTGTTCTTCCAGCCCCTGTCATTGTCATCTCCTTGTCCATCTGCTGTATCCGACCCCTCTACTGTCGCTGCCATCACTGTCATCATCTGCTGCAGACCCCTGTGGTGCATCTGCCATCTACATCTACAGTCGGCCCTACAGCCCTAGGCCAGCCCTCTAACCCTAAAATGCTACCATCATAGTCCTCTTTTACCCCCTACAACCGACCCCAACAGCAGCCATATACCACAACCTTCTCACCTTAGATCACTACTGTTGCTGCCCTGTTTCCTTCTCTTGTTGTTGCCAGCACCATCTATCGATCTATGCCCCTGACTCATGAATAGAAGAAGAACCTAAACATCACAGATCTCCAATCTTTCATGATGGCCTTGACGTAAAGCTTGAAGTCTTCGAGGCCTACATGGAGGACAGATTACGTGCACTCTTTGAAGAATTCAGATTGTTCCGATCAGAGAACCCAAAGAGATCTCAGCATGGAGAAAGTTCAAATCACAAAGAGAACCAACAGAGAAGGGAGATCAAATAAAAGACTTCGCGTACTCAAGCATGAGGGTGGACTTTACTAGATGGGATGATGGAGACCCAACCGGGTGGATCTCGCATGTTGAATGTTATTTTCGCTTCCATAAGACTCCGAATACATCCATGGTTGATATTGCTGCCATACACCTCGAGGGAGATGCGATCCAATGATATGACTGGTTCGAGCATACTCACGACATACCTACATGGAGGTAATTTAAAAGTCAGCTATTGATCCGCTTTGGACAATCGAAGTACGAGAACGTGGATGGTCAACTTGTGAATATTCGTCAAACCACGACCATCCAAGATTATCAAACTAGATTAAATGACTTTCGAACCAAATGTGTGATTGGTCTGAAAAATAATTGCTAGGGACATTCATTGAAGGATTAAAGTCAAAGATCATATATGAAGTTAAAGCATGACAATCATATACATTGATGGCGGCCATCTCCTTCGCCCGCATCCAAGAGGAACAGCTGAACAATGATGCCCGAAGGACCAAGATCATAAACAGATCAGCAACCATCAAACCTTTGGCCTCCTACTACCAACTAAACCTCTCAGCCCAAGAAATTAACTCAAGAAATCCGTAAAAGATCCACAAAAGGGCTATATTGACACTACGACGAACCATGGAGTCAATAGCACCACTGCAAGAATGGAAGGCTTTTGGTGATTGAACTGATCAAGGATCCAGAACCCTAAGACGTAATCTCAAGTCTGAGGAGGAGGATGCAGAGGAAGAACTGCAGCTGACCATCAGCACAGTACATGCCCCTACTTGCTACGCGAACTTGCAAACCATGAAGATCGACGGATTCGTCAAGCACCAATCAATTATTGTTCTTATCGACAATGAAAGTACCAACATTTTTTTGGATAGCAGGGTTGCTACCCAATTACCCCTCTAGATTAAAGATTGTAGCTGGTTTGAAGTGAAGGCCGCAGATGGTCGAACCTTCAATTACAGCCATAAGTGTTCGCTAGTGAAACTAGTCATATAGGGCCAAGAAATTACTACGGACTTCTTCCTTTTGCCATTAGACGATTATGAAGTAGTGCTCAACATCGAGTTTTTATCTACTCTAGGTGATGTTTTTTAGAATTTTTCCAAATGACTTATGAAATTTTGTAGCCATGGGAAACATCTAATCCTGCGAGGAAAACACAGGGGCGTAGTTTCAATCGTTTCGACGCAACACATGGAGAGGGCGCTAAACAAATCATATGTCAGCTTCCTAATCCAACTTCAAAGGCTGCAAACTGAAGAACCAATGATGAACGAAGATCCAAACCTCTCCTCTTTACTTGCTGAATTTTCAGACATCTTTGCTGAACCAAAAAATCTGTCCCCTACCTAGTTGTATGATCATCGTATACTGATTCTATTAGGAAAACCACTAGCAAATGTTCAGCTGTACAGATATCCTCATCTTTAGAAGGCTGAGATTAAGAGAATCATCCACGAGATGTTGGAAATAGGGATCATATGACCATGTGTTAGCCCTTATTTTTCATCGGTTCTCCTCCAACAAAAGAAGGATGGAACATGGCCAATGTGTGTGGATTACCAAGCCCTCAATAGTATCACTATCAAGGACAAATACCAGATCCCTATGGTGGATGAATTACTCGATGAACTGAAGGGAGCATAAGTTTTTACCAAATTAGATTTGTGGTCCGGATACCATCGGATTCGGGTGCATGAGGAAGACATACCAAAGACCGCTTTCGGACACACAACAGCCACTACGAATTCCTAGTAATGCCTTTCAGTCTAACTAATGCCCCTTCCACCTTTCAAAGCTTGATGAGCGATATTTTTTGGGTTTACCTCTGTAAATTTATTCTGGTCTTCTTTAACGACATCTTGATTTATAGCTCCTTCCTCAAAAGACACCTCTCACATATGTGACTTGTTTTGACAATTCTCTCAGAACACACCATTTTTGTCAAGCAGTCAAAGTGCAAAAAAAGGAGTAGCGGTAGACCCCTCGAAGATCGAAGCAATGCAAAGCTTGCCACTACCAAAAATAATTACGGTGTTGCTAGGATTTCTAGGGTTGACCGGCTACTACCGCATGTTTGTGAAGGACTACGGTAAGATTAGCATCCCCCTCACATCGTTATTGAAAAAGGATGCCTTTCTAATGATTAGATGAAGCCACAACAGCCTTTGATGTCCTCAAGGCTCTGATGACATCTACACTGGTGCTAGTGCTACTCGACTTCGACAAGGTGTTCATGATTGAAACACGTCAGAGCTGAAATTGGAGCCATTCTAATGCAAGATGGTTGACCCCTAGCCTACACTAGTATGGCAATCTCCCCATCTCATCTAAAACTATCAATCTACGATAAAGAAATGCTGGCCATCATGCATGCAATGACGAAATAGAGACCCTACTTGATCGATCAATACTTTCAGATCAAAACCAACCACAAGAGTCTCAAGTACTTCATATAGTAGAAGATTTACTCCCTTGAACAGAAAAAATGGGTAACCAAATTACTTGGCTTTGATTATGAAATTATCTATGAAAAAGGAAGGAAAACTTGGTTATCAATGCACTTTCTCGCCTACTCGAGCATGTTGAAATTTCAGCCATCTCCGTTTCAATTTGTGACCTCTTGGAAGACATCAGGGAGTGGCAAGGTTCGACCCAGAGACCTAGGAGATCATCAGAAAATTGGAGGAGGAACTAGACTCAATAATGCACTACAGTTGGGACTCGAAGGACCTATGATACAAGGGTCGAATAGTGCTAGTGCCCAACTCTCCCTGCCAAAACACCATCCTACAGGAGATGCACTCTTCACCAGCAACTGGACACTCTAGATTCCTTAAGACTTACAAAAGGATTTGACAATTTAGAAAGTGATGAAAAATATCATTGCTGGATTTGTAGAGCAAAGTGACACTTGTTAGCGACATAAGGGAGAAATAAAAGTGGCAAGCCCAAGAAAATTGCAGCTGCTACATATTCCAGACTCCACTTGGACCGACATCTCAATGGACTTCATTGAACGGCTGCCCACATCACAAGGAAAAGGTACCATTCTCGTTGTGGTTGATTCCCTCATTTAAATACACCCACTTTTGTGTTGTTTGAAATTATTAAACTGCATGGAATGCCTCGATCTATTGTAAGTGACTATGATGGTGTCTTCACCAACAAATTTTGGACAAAACTTTTTCATTTGCAAGACACTGAATTGAAGATGAGCACAACGTACCATCCTTAGATCGATGGCCAAACGAAAGTTGTGAACAGGTGTTTGCAGAATTACCTCATATGCTTTACCAATGATAGGCCGAAATGATATACAAGAAGGCTTCCCTGGGTCGAATGGTAGTATAATATGACATATCATTCATCTACAAAATGTACTTTTGAAATTGTGTATGGCCAACCACCTCCTGTAATTCCTAAATATATAGCCGGCACATCAAAAGTATATCAGGTAGACCGAGAGTTGATTAACAGAGATAAAATTTTACAACTATTAAAGGACAGCCTCTCGGTCGCCCAAGCAAGAACGAAGAAGCAAGCTGACACATGCAGGAGTGAAATGGAGTTTTCTATTGGAGATTGGATCTTTCTTCGCCTTTAGCCCTACAAGCAGACATCAATCAAGACCCGAGCATCAATGAAGTTATCTCCCCGCTTTTACGGGCCCTATAAAATTATGGAGCATATTGGAGTTGTGGCTTACATATTGGATCTGCCTACAAACTCCAAAATTCATCTGGTCTTACACGTGTCCTACCTCAAACCAAAGGTTAGAGAAAATGAATCAGCCCAAAGCTATCTACCTAACACGTTTGCTAATGGAGAGGTTCAGGTTCAGTCGAAGACCATACTAGATCACAGGATTTTGATGTGCCGCTGACGCCCCTCCACTGAAGTGCTAGTGCAGTGGATCAACTTGCTTGCTGAAGATGCTACATGAGAATCCTAGAGTTCATGGAGGCTTAGCCTTAAGGACAATGGCTGATTTGAAGAGGACGGATCTGATAGAACCCTAGCAGGGTCGGGTCCTAGTCAACTGAGTCATGATTGCAATAAACCCCGATTGGCATGCAATAAACCCTGATTAGCCGACCATATTTGGATAAGAAAGTCGACTAGGGTTTGATGGATCCAAGTCCTACTAGGGTTAGGATTCGTCTAGGAGAGTTTCACTTAAAGTAGGAGTTCAATTAGGAGCTAAGTTGGAGTTCAATTAAGAGTTCTAAGTTGGAGTTCAATTAGGAGTTTGATTAGACTCCCTACAAATAAGGGTGTAACATTTTTGTTTTGATGAATAAAATTTTAGACACTTTTCTTCAACTCTTGGAGCTGAAACATAGGAGGGTTGATCCCCTATAAAGATCGAGGAGGGCCGATCCCCTACAGAGATCAGTTATCCCCGATAGTTACCCTTGAGGTTTTATCAGTGAGAGATTGATTACCTAGGGAGATCATATATCCCTGAAAATCCAGATTCAAATAGGGAGGATGAAGGAGGTCAAATTTTCTCCTCTCTAGCGGTATCCACACGATGGATCATTGCAGCGATGTTCCTCCAATCATAGTCAAAATCTCATAATTCTTACGTAGAAGATGAGGGAGGAAGTAGAATAGGAGGGGGCAACCAAAGATGCAGATTATCACTAATGTGTCACCCCTACCTCCTATTTATAGAGAGACACCAAAAAATTATAGTGGATCCTACCTTAATGGGTATTAGATCTCTATCCAATTGCCCACTAATATTGGATTATTGGATCTTCATTCAATAATCTTAATTAGCCTCTAATTGGGCCTCATGTAGTGATCCATCAATGTTGGGCCTCATCCAATGAGAACAGGGGCTAATTGGATAACTCATATCCAATCCTCTACTCTCTGAAACTTCTATCATATGCGTTTAATCCTTTAGGCCCAATACCAAGCTAGCGTGAGTCCTCCCTATCAGAACTCCCTCTGACTCAGTAAATTGTTATCCTATAACAATTCACATGACTTATCGACTATAGACATACTAAGCTACTACACCATAGTTCCCAGACGGTACAGGGGATCTTGTCAATTAAACATGTCTGTCCTCAGTTACCATGTACCTATAGTCACTCATCCATCTAATATCCTAGAGATCGTATATTGTGTATAGTACTATTAGGCCATATATGGAATCCGTTCGAGTCTCACTCTAATCGGATTCTCCCACAGAACTCCTCTCTCAGTCCAAACAACCCTGATTAGGGATTTGTCCAAGCAAGAATACACGGGATATTCCTCTCATGATATCGAAGTTGATGATCCTCTATTGATACTCAATTATCTTTGTAAGGTTGGTTATCAATCCTGATAATCGGTTATACCATATCTTGAACTCTCTAAACCTGTAAGTCTGATATCAACGAAAGGAGTACTCAAACAAGACATCTTTGGTGCCTCAAGTCTAAGGATCAGACACACAATTGAGATTACGAAATCGCTGTCTGACGTTAGGAATCATTAATCATATAATATTTCGCAAGTGGATCAATTAATGAACTCATTCTTTAATGAGCACATGTATTGTATCCTTAGTGTCCCCACACAAGTAGCTATGAGACCAGCCGCCTCTATCATATGGATGGGTATACCGTACACTGGTATGTCCGGTTATCTCGATGCCCCTCTCAAGTAACCTATGACCGTGATTATTTAGGATCGGTGTTTAAAGGTGAATCGACCTTATTATCATAATCTCTTCACGATTTGATTCATATTGCATAGAATCAAGGACATCACTATATATATATATATATATATATATATATATATATATATATATATATATAATAGATAATATAATTAAGAATATACCAATAATAATCATAAACAAAAAAATCACAGAGCGTGTCACAAGTGCTTGTAGGGCACTTGTAACCAGCATACACTAAGCCCAAAAAGGTAGGTAACTCTTGTCAATTATGAGTCCTTATAATTCCATTCCTTTTCGGCCTTCGAATCATTATGATCTCGAGGGACTCGACTAACCATGATGTTCGGTTAAGTCATCACCATTATTACAAGATGAGTCTGATTTGACGATACACCCTTGAGGGACTCGACCAAGCATATCATATACTTAGGTCACCAGTGACATCTCTATGTCATAGGCAAGGTCTCGAATCACAATATAAGTGAACCTCGAGGGATTTGATCAACTCAACCTACATCAAGATTCGTTTTCTCCCTATAACGATTGAAGTCCACGTGGGTTAATCTAATTATCTCATGTTTACCGACTTAATATTATCGTAAGAGGTGATTTTTTATTCGATCTACTAATATGATGTGTCAATCATATACATATTTAATATATATCTATATCACATGTAAATATATATACTTATGTAGTAGGTGTATAACAATCATATATCACATATACACAACCACACCATATGATTATGGACCATAACCTTAAATGACGAGGCACGAGCATATTGGCTCAATCATTTACATCACAATCTATGTGTGAATCGACGCATCTCCATACCCTGTGATCATCCATCTTATCATTATTGGATCTCCGGGCATCTCAGTGCATCTCCATGTGTTGCGATCACCCGAATTGGCCTTGTGGGTCCCACTACCATATGTAAGCTTTCATCACATCTATTTGTGTAATTATAACATAATCTCAGGTACATAGGTTCGTTAATAAATAAAAAAATGGAGGCTCACAGGCCTCATCCACCCACATCATACATTACATATACTCATCATTGTATATAAATCTAAATAATAATAATAATTAATTAAATCTTTTAATTAACTTTTTTTTTAATTTCGGGATATCCTACACTAGGATATCTTATGTAAAAAATTAATTAATTTATGAAGGGCATGAAAGCTAAATAAAAAAGTTTAGGCTTCAAAATTTTTGTATTTCATGATAATGCACGCTTTCATTGTGCCATTGTATCTTTTGTAGGACTTTAACGAATATTTGTTTTATCTATTTTAGATACAAATAAAATTTTTTAAACTTGATCAGTTGTTAATGATGATAGACATCGACGACGATGATACGATATCATAAGAATCGACGTCGAGCCCTCCTCACATAGTCTCAAACGATCAGAGGAGCGCAGATAAATCATAATCATCAACAGACCGCCGTGCACGTCTCGTAAAGCAGGGACGTGGAGGTCCTCCTCAAGTCCTTGGCCGTATGGACCGTTGGTCCGTGGATATCCAAGCTATAAGATCCGTGGAGGAACTGACGCCGCATGAGGTTGCCTTATACGTTACAGATTTATATAGGGGGCCACCTAAAAAGAGAGAAGACGATCAGGGGCATAGTTAAATCATCATCCACCATCGATGGATGGGTCATGAAGCAGAAACGTGGAGGTCCTTCCTCGGTGGATGTACTAGCTTTAGGATCCATGCAGGAGAGGCTAAATAACTGCTTGAAGCAGCAGCAGGAACCGCTCAAACTGCCGCCCCCATGAATGGTTTCAAAGCCGCTTCCCCTCCCATCTTTTCCACTTTTCCGCATGCAGCGAACGATCATGGACTCCTCATCCTCCATCAACCTCCCTTACCTTCCTCCTCCTCCTCCTCCTCCTCCCTACCAACCTCTTCACCAACCCACTCCTCCACCCCTACAGCACTTGGATGAGAACAGCGCTCGGCCTCTCCCTCCCCAACCCAAGTACAAGCCCTCCCCTGGCTTCGTCCCTCATGGCCGGGATCCAAGTTTCCAACACAACCTGGGGCCCTTCTCCTTCCCTCCCTCCTCGACCATGGCGAAGCCGAAGCCCCGAAGAAAGCCGGATCTGGCGGCTGCCACCACCGCCGCGACAAAGGCCACCACCCCACCGTGCACCGAGTGCGGCAAGCGCTTCTCTTCCTGGAAGGCCCTGTTCGGGCACATGCGCTGCCACCCCGAGCGCCAGTGGCGCGGTATCAATCCCCCGCCACACCTCCGGCGTCCGCTCCCTCTTGCGAGCCCGACTCCAGAGGAACACTTCACCGACGAGGAGTACGAGGTGGCCGCCAGCCTCATCCTGCTCTCTCGTGGCCCTCACAGGGACATCAGCGCGCTTTGCCGGGTGGAACCAGAACGCGCGGACGCAATGCGGCCCTTCTCCTTCCCGCAGCCGCAGCAGACAAGTGGCGGCGTCCTAGTAGGTTCAGAAGATGCGTGCCGGAGTTGGAAGAGGGCATGGGAGGAGGGTGAAGCAACGAGGTGCTATCACAAGTGCAAATGCGACGATTGCTCAAGGGGCTTCTCCACTGGCCAGGCTCTTGAGGGGCACAAGCGGCACCACTGGGAGAGAGAGGAGGAGATTGTTGTGGGCTGTTCATCTTCTGGGAACTACGTTTTGGACCTCAACTTGCCGCCCCCTTCCCTGGAGAACAACGAAGCCAACCCAAGCACTGTTTTGGACTTAATGTTGGGCATTTGAAAAAGGTTTTGCTCTGTAGTATGCATCTTGCAGTTCCAATACACATCTGCCATTGTTCATCTCCACAGCAACTTCGAAGATGAACTCTGGCTTTGTATTTGATGTCCTCAAAGTGGGACACTGGAGAATTGTTTTAAGGTTGTAATTTGAACATTCCCATTAATTTAACTCAATAACCGCATAGTTTCTGCAGAAGGACACTCTTATCTGCAAACTTTAGGAAGTATTCGTCTCTGAGGCCAATTTATATATATCTCAGTGAAGCAAAATTATAAATAAGAAATAATGCCTAGATAAATCACATTGTTGTCATCTTATTTTGAAAGTTTGGAAGTCGGGTAAAAGTATTAAAGAAAATTATAAACAAGTACAAAATTAAGGAGCCTCTATCGGATACATAAAGTGCACAATCTGTAGCAGTTGGATGTTTGAAATACTGGACCAGATTGCTGTGCATCATATATGATGATGTGGAGTTTAATGCTTGAATAAATGACATTAAACTCCACCAAGCACTGTGTTTCCACCTCGGAAATGTTGTCTCTGGATTATGGAAGGAGATCTTTCTTTGGGATGTTTCATTCTAAAAACTCATTGCCAAGTATAGAAATTTGTTATATTAAAGATCTGTGGGCAGTGTTAGTTCACAACTGAGGTAACTACACTTGCCCAAACCGCCCCGCACCCCCTCCCAAAAAAAAAAAAAAAAATCCACCTCCGTCTCTGCCTCCTCCCCTACCATCACCCACCATCTGACTTCTCCTTCTCTACCTTCATCTTCTCCTTTCCGTCCTCTTTCGCCTTTGTCTCGTCCTACTCCTCCAATTCTGCCTCCTCACTTTCTTGTTCCTCGACTACCTTCTCCTCCCTTACACCTCCTTCACCTCCTTTGCCTCCTCCCTCTCTTAATTTGTTCAACTCAGACTCCTCGTTTACCTAGAAAGCCCTTGTTACTCTAAAATTAAAGTAAAGTACACTCGTTTGTAGATACTAATAAAAAAAACATTAATATAGATGCAAAATAAATCTATATTCACCATAAAATGAAAAAAAAACTAATTTTAAAATCATGTTCTAGTAGAATTCTAAGAGTTTTTCTGAGATGGTTTGGTCGAACTTGATCATATTACACTTGAAAATAAATTAAAATATACATTCACAAAACCTATAAAAAAAATCTAAGTTTTGATAATTAATTATTATAAAAAAATTTAAGGATAAAAAATTGGTGAATGTTTGAATAATATCCTAGTAAATTGGTGAATGTTTGAAATGATTTGATTGAAGTTGACTTTATTATACTAAAAATAAACTAAATAAACTTGTTTATATACCTATATAAAAAACTTAAATTTTAATAATTAGTTATCCTAAAATCCTCTTAAACTGAGAAATATATTATTAATATCATCAGAATGATTTCCTCATTGATTGGGGAACGTTTGAGATAGTTTAGTTGAAGTTGATCCTATTATACTCAGAAATAAATTAATATACACTCATTTATATAACCTAACAAAAAATTCTAAATTTTTATAATTAACTATCCATAATCCCTTTAATAATGGCATGGTAGATTGATGAAAGTTTTTGATAGTTTGGGGGGTGGGAGTGAATTAGTGCAAGTGTAAATTTTTATTTTAAACAAAAATATTTTAGCTTTAAGTAAAGATAGGAAGATCCAAAGATTTTCGTAATAAGTGAATGATTCAAAGAAGATTGCCAAGTTACTTGCTTATAAATTACTTAAGAAAGAAAAGAAAATCTAAAAGATAAGCAACGTCGTAAATGAAGTGTTTGATGTGGAAACCTTACTTTCAAAGAGTAAACGAAATCGAAAGTGTCAATACAAAATTAGTGAGCAACGAAAGCAAATGAAGAACTCATAAGTTTTATAGTAGTTCGGCACCAATGTGCCTACGTCCACTCCCGAGTCCTCCTCCTTGAGGCATACCGGTGTCTACTACCGATCTTCTTTGGGTAAAGACCAAACTCTTACACTTTGCTTATAAGGGAGAAGATTACAACTCTTTGATCACTCCCTTACCCCTTTCCTTTTTCTTATAATCATACAAGTTTTTCACATAATTTTATTCCCCAAATTATTATATAGAATGTAAGAAAATTTATGGTAATTATAGACCCCAAATGACTTCAGAATTTGGAGCCAAAAATCAAACTCACCCAAAAAATCCGGGTACGGGCGGTTCACCCGCCGACCTAGGCAGATCAACCGTTGAAAGTGCCCAGATTCTTGGGTACGGGTGGTTCAGCTGCCCAGCTTGGGCGGTTCAGCTACTGACAACTGCCCGAAATCCTGGGCGACGTCGGTTGAACCATTGATCACCGACAATTTACCCGTTGGAATCTCCGAAAAAGTGGTTCCTCTCTACTTTTCGAATTTCGGCTTGAATTTGATGTTGATTAATTCTTTGGTCAATTGATTAAGCTCAACCTGAGCTCAACCAAACCCTCGTAGTGGACCTGATTGCCTCTTTGAGTTGATATTGATTCCTTTCAAATCACACTCATTTAGGACTCAATCTTAACCTACGACTTAAAGATTACAATCAAAACATGACCACCAATCTTATGACTTTACTCCCATAATCCGGCAACCTCTAGAATATCTAACGGCAAGTCTCACGGTCTTCATCTGGTGATCTCCCGACGTGTTCCTATCGATTTTCCCGATACCTTCGACGAAGTCCTAGCGAGCGCTCGATGAGCTTTCACCGCATCGTCCAAAACTTTGGCCCGATGCCTAAGTTTGATCCTGGGTCTATGTCTGATTTGTAACTCCTTTTCTCGTCATGGTTAAACCTGCATGATGCTAACTATAATTTAATTAATTATAATCATAATGGCCAACACATCCACTTCAAGACATTCCCAACTCCTTATAAGCCTTTCAGCTACCCCGACAATCTTCCGGCGAATCTTGGTCTTCTTCTGGCGAATTCCCTTGTGCCCTTCTGGCAAATTCCCGATACCCTCGGCGAGCTCCCGATGCACTCCTGGTGAGTTCCCAACTGCATTGTTCGAACCCCAGCCCGATGCATGGACTTGACTTTGGCCAAACTCTGATTGTCATATTCTCTCTATCGTAGTTAATCCTGCATCAATCAACTTTAACAACACAGGTTAGATTAATAACCTATCAATTGATTTCATCATCAAATTTTGAGATTCAATATGTTATACTAAAAAATAAACTAAAATACACTCGTTCATAAAATCTATATAAAAATATAAAATTTGATAATTAAGTATCATAAAATTCTTGTAAAATAGGAAATATGTTTGGGAAAATATCAGAACGATATTTTAGTATGTTTGTGAAAGTTTGGGATGATTTGGTTGAAGTTGGCCATGTTATACTTGAAAATAAAATAAAATACACTCATTCATAGAATTTGTATAAAATATCTAAAGTTTTGATAATTATTTATCATAAAATATTTTTAAAATAACAAATATGTAAAAAATGATGTTAGAATGATGTCCTAGTTTACTGGTAAAAGATTTAGATAGCTTGGTTGAAGTTCACTCTCTTATACTAAAAAATGAACTAAAATACACTCATTCTATCTTCTAAAGGCTTAGAACAAAGGACGACCACTTGGGAGAAAACTCAACGATGATGATGATGACTTGGCACTATTTACATGAAAATTTAAGAAATTCTTAAAAATGATCAAAACAAAACTAGATATTAAAAATAAAAGTGAAAAAAAAGGACTCAATAATATGCTATGAATGCAAGAAGCTGGGACATTTGAAAAATAAATGTCCTCGAGTGAAGAAGAAGCAACCCAAGAAGTAGAAGGTGCTCAAAGCTACTTGAGATGACTTAAGTTCATCCGAAGACGAGGAGCCAACCAATATAGAAGAAGTTTTAAATTACGCATTAATAACATTTGGCAATGAGGTAAGTAACCCAAATGAATCTTCCTTATTTTACGATGAATTATTCAATGCAGAATTTCAAAATTTTAAAAATAAGTATAATGAATGTATGTTATCTCCATGAACTAAGTGTCAAGAGTTAGATACACTTAAAAAAAATATTTAATTACAAGAAATATTAGAAAAAAATTGAAATAAGTAACAAATCCTTAAACATGATCCTTGCTAATAAAGGTCATATTCATGGAAAAGAAGGAATTATCTTTATGAGTAACACTCAACAAAAGCCAACTATCTTCGTTAAAGGACCAACATAACATGTTTCATCCAAAAATAAATATAATTTTATGGTAAATTTGGGTATTATGCCTATAAATGTTCATTTAAAATGTGTAGTCCACACAAATTAATTTGGATGCCTAAAGGAACCATAAATACCTCAATGCTAATGATTAAGATAGGTAGATCTACTCATGAGGGACCCAAAATTGAATGGATACCTAAAAGAAACCCCCTTTCTTGTAGATATATTTACAATCAAAAGCTAGGAGCAAGAGATGGTACCTTGATAGTGGATGCTCAAAACACATGACGAGATCCAACATACTTTTCTAAACTCACTAGCCAAGAAGAAAGATATATCACATTCAGAGACAATAATAAGGGAAAAATTATTGGCAAAGAAACCATATGTAATAAGTGAAACCTTTTGATTGACGATGTGTTATTAGTAGATGGTTTAAAACATATTACTAAACATTAGTCATTTGTGTGATAAAGGATATATCTTCAAATTTGAATCTAATTCTTATATAATTGAAATATCACACAAAATATATCTTTTATTACTTTAAAAAAAGTAATAATATTTATACTATTGATATTGATGATTTTTGTAATGAAATATGTTTTTTGGCTTTAAATGATGATGCATGACTTTGGCATAGGAGATTAGGTTATGCTAGTATGAAACTAATATCTTAAATCTCAACTAGAGAACTTATAAAAGGTTTATATAGCATCAAGTATGTCAAAGACAAAATATGTGATGCATGCCAACTACGAAAACAAGTAAAAAGAAGTTTTAGATCAAAGAATCAAATAAGTACCTCTAGACCACTTCAATTTATCTATATGAATTTATTTGGACCAATTGATATAACAAGTCTAGGAGGTAGATGTTAGAACCCTAGTGGATTCTAAGCTTGGGGGTGATCACTATAGGGGAGTGGGCTAATTGGAACTCTATAGGGGTTTGATCCTCCAAATTGATGCTCAATGGCTGTAGAAAATACTCTTCTATTGATGATAAAAAATGGAGGATTACATGGCTATTTATAGACCTTCTAACCCCAACTCCTAATAGGACTCATACTTCAAGACTTCTACTCCTAACCAACTCCTAAAGTAACTCCTAATGCAATTCTAAGTCCAACCTCCAATCGGCCTATCTAAGGGTGACCAGTTGCTTTATTATTTCTTAATCCTATTCTAACTTAATCCCCTCCTCAACCAACCCCCTCTTTAACTAGGATAAGGGGTGGTTAATTAGGGTAACATGCATCTTACTCTCCCTTCGAATATCTTCCTCAACTAATCTTAACCTAGTCGGCCTCCTTACTTTCCTTAATAGGGGTCGGCTAGATAGAATTTACATGAATGCCCTTAGATTTTATATGATTGCCCTCTTTAAGAAACTAAATTAGGACTCCCTAGCTAGAGTCCTAACAGTAGCAAATATGCCTTTGTAATTGTAGACGATTATAGTAGATACACTTGAACATACTTCTTGGCACACAAAAGTAACCGCTTTAGATATTTTTTAAAATTTTATAAACTTATTCAAAATGAAAAGAGTTTTATGATCTCATCTATACGTAGTAATTACAGTGGTTGGTTAGTTTCAAAATCATGATTTTCAAAATTTTTGAGTCAAATAGGTATAACAATAATTTCTCTAATATAAGGAATCAATTATAAAATGGAATAGTTGAAAGAAAAGATATGAGCTTACAAGAAATGGCAAGAACTATGTTAAACGAACATAGCCTACCCATTTATTTTTGAGCCAAAACTATTAACACAACATACTATATAATAAACAGGGTTCTCGTAAGACCATTACTTTAAAACTCCTTATAAATTATAGAATAATAAAAGACCCAACATTTCATATTTTAAAGTTTTTGATTGTAAATACTTTATTTTAAATAAAAAGATACCTTAGGAAAGTTTGATGTAAAATTCGATGAAGGCATATTCTTGGTTATTCCTTATTTTCAAAAGCCTATCATATTTTTAATAAAAGAACATTAGTTATTGAGAAATCCATCCATATCATTTTTAATGAGGTTCCCGAATTAAAGAAAGTTGATTTGATGATAATTTTGATTTTGATACTTTAAATTTGAATGAAAATTCTCATCTTCAAAGCAACTTGGATGCATCTTCTTCCATGGAATCATTACCAAGAAATGAAAATTTGTAGATGCTCATCCTAAGGAGCTAATAATTGGAGATACATTAAAAGGTATTGAAACTCGTCAATCTTTTAAAAATTTTATGCTAATGCCACCTTTTTATCTCAAATTAAACCAAAATACATTGATGATGCCCTAAAAGATGATTCCTGGGTTGTCGCAATGCATGAAGAGTTGAATCAATTTGAGAAAAATAAGGTATAGATGCTTGTTCCTAGTCCTAGCACTAAATGGGTCTTTAGAAATAAGCAAGATGAATCTGGTATCGTGGTTCAGAATAAGGCTAGATTAGTGGCCAAAGTTTTTAACTAATAAGATTTTAAAGAGACCTTCACTCATGTGGCAAGACTTGAAGCCATAAGGATGCTCCTTGCCTATGTGTTAGAACCCTTGTAGATGTTGGGCAGATGGCCCAGGTTCAGCCCATAATGGGCTTTAGTGAAGCCCACAGCCCAGAACCTTACTTATATTAACCTAAAACCTAGATTAGGTGGCTAGGGTTGAGATTAAGAGAGCAGCGGCGGCTGGAAACGTGGGAGAGAGAAAGCAGACTGCAGATTGACAGTAGAGGCCAGAAAACAAGAGATCCAGAAAAGGGAAGAAGACAAGGGCAGAAAAAGACTATTCTCAATCATTCAAATCTCAGGTTAGATCAGTTTGCAGTGGATTCTTACTGTGATCTATTGGGAAGGTTTTGGATATTGTGTTTAGGATTATAGTCCTTGTATCCCTGAGATTCTCTTGTGGCTATTGCTTTGGGCTTGGGCAAGAAGCCTCGAGATCTGTATATTCATTATTTTGATAGTGGATTTTCTCTGGCTTGTCCCGTGGTTTTTACCCTTCGAGTTGAAGGGGTTTTCCACGTAAATCTTGGTGTTCATCTGATTGTGATTTCCATTTCATTCCGCTGTGTATGACGGTCTGCTAGTATTTGTTCGTATACAAAGTTGATTCCTGTTTTATTCCCATCAACCATCAACTGGTATCAGAGCAGGGTTTTGGTGGTATTTAATCTTTTGTATCTGAACATGGAGACCGGTAATATTTCTCGCATGATTAGTTTAAATGGAAATCACAATCAGATGAACACCAAGATTTACGTGGAAAACCCCTTCAACTCGAAGGGTAAAAACCACGGGACAAGCCAGAGAAAATCCACTATCAAAATAATGAATATACAGATCTCGAGGCTTCTTGCCCAAGCCCAAAGCAATAGCCACAAGAGAATCTCAGGGATACAAGGACTATAATCCTAAACACAATATCCAAAACCTTCCCAATAGATCACAGTAAGAATCCACTGCAAACTGATCTAACCTGAGATTTGAATGATTGAGAATAGTCTTTTTCTGCCCTTGTCTTCTTCCCTTTTCTGGATCTCTTGTTTTCTGGCCTCTACTGTCAATCTGCAGTCTGCTTTCTCTCTCCCACGTTTCCAGCCGCCGCTGCTCTCTTAATCTCAACCCTAGCCACCTAATCTAGGTTTTAGGTTAATATAAGTAAGGTTCTGGGCTGTGGGCTTCACTAAAGCCCATTATGGGCTGAACCTGGGCCATCTGCCCAACAACCTCCCCCTTCAGCCCATCAGTGAGGTTGTCTCATGATTCCTCAATGTGAAGCCATGCCGACCAACTGTCGGCACATCTCCTGTCTCTCTTTCGGTAAAGCCTTTGTCAACATGTCTGCCCCATTATCAGAAATGTGCTTGAAGAGAAGCAGTTACAGCTTCAGAAAATTCACACAGATGATAATGGGGCAGACATGTTGACAAAGGCTTTACCGAAAGAGAGACAGGAGATGTGCCGACAGTTGGTCGGCATGGCTTCACATTGAGGAATCATGAGACAACCTCACTGATGGGCTGAAGGGGGAGGTTGTTGGGCAGATGGCCCAGGTTCAGCCCATAATGGGCTTTAGTGAAGCCCACAGCCCAGAACCTTACTTATATTAACCTAAAACCTAGATTATGTGGCTAGGGTTGAGATTAAGAGAGCAGCGGCGGCTGGAAACGTGGGAGAGAGAAAGCAGACTGCAGATTGACAGTAGAGGCCAGAAAACAAGAGATCCAGAAAAGGGAAGAAGACAAGGGCAGAAAAAGACTATTCTCAATCATTCAAATCTCAGGTTAGATCAGTTTGCAGTGGATTCTTACTGTGATCTATTGGGAAGGTTTTGGATATTGTGTTTAGGATTATAGTCCTTGTATCCCTGAGATTCTCTTGTGGCTATTGCTTTGGGCTTGGGCAAGAAGCCTCGAGATCTGTATATTCATTATTTTGATAGTGGATTTTCTCTGGCTTGTCCCGTGGTTTTTACCCTTCGAGTTGAAGGGGTTTTCCACGTAAATCTTGGTGTTCATCTGATTGTGATTTCCATTTCATTCCGCTGTGTATGACGGTCTGCTAGTATTTGTTCGTATACAAAGTTGATTCCTGTTTTATTCCCATCAGTAGATTCTATGCTTGGGGTGATCTCTATAGAGGATCGGCCTCCTTGGAACTCTACAGGGGTTCCTCCCTCCTTGGTACTTAAGCCATTGGCTAAAGAAAGATCGATTTATTGATGATAAAAAGTGGATGATTACAAGACTATTTATAGGCCTTTAATCCCTAATTCCTAAGAGGACTCATACGTCAAGACTCCTACCCTCAACTAACTCCTAAGTAACTCCTAATGCAACTCTAAGTCCAACCACCAACCAGCCCATCTAGGGGTGGTCGGTTGCTTTATTGTTTCCTAATCCTATTCTAATTTAACCCCTCCTCAATCAACCCCTCTTTAACTAGGATAAGGGGTGGTTAATTAATGTAACATGTATCTTACTCTCTCCTTAAATATCTTCCTCAATTATTCCTAACTTAACCGACCTCCTTACTTTCCTTAATATGAGTCGGTTAGATAGAATTTACATGAATGCCCATTAGATTTTATATGATTGCCCTCTTCTATGAACCTAAATTAGGACTCGTCTAGCTAGAGTCTTAATAGACCCGCCGCCCTCTTCAAATCAGCCTTATCCTCAAGGCTAAGGCTTCATGAACTTTGGGTCTTGATCTACAATTCTTCTTGAAGCTTTCTTGTGGTATCTACGGTAGGCGCATTGTGGTCCGACGGTCTAGCATTATCTTGTATCTCTCCATCAGGGGTAGTGGTATTTGGACAGTGGTGCATCACGATCCTACGATCCCATATGATCATTAGCTGAACTTGAACCTCCTCATCAGTAGGGATGTTAGGTGGATGGATTTGGGCTGAGTCGTCATTTCCATTTGTGGTGAGATACTTGGAGGATCAATTGTATTTTTAAATTGATATACTGATCTGATCCATAAGTTACAGCTTCAATGTGATCTCCAATTTTATAGGGACCAAAACTGGGAGACCACTTCCGTGAGGCTCGAGTCTTCATAAATTCCTGCTGGTAGGGATAAATATGGAGAAAGACTTGATCTTTAATAATAAACTTCCTTCTACTCCGACATTTGTCGAGCGGTTGTTTCTTTCTTATGAAAGCTGGAGTGTAGTTATTTTTTAATGATAGCCAGGCCTTCCTCTGTGATGGTAGTTGCCTTCTAGTAAAGTCCATGGTAGGGGGAGCTCGATCTGAGTTTGTAGGAAGTAGAAGCTATAATATTTTAGGGCTTACTTTTATCTCCTCTTCGTGCTATTGTCCTGTATCATACCAATCCATAAATTCAAAAAATGTTAGCATTCCCTCGTCATTGACTGGTAGCTTTAGGTGATTTGGAGTGAGGTCTTTGCTGATGTAGGCTAGGGGTTAGCTATCTTGCATGTGGACAACATAATTTATAGCTCCCGATGCATCAATAATAAACACTTTGCGAAGTCGGATAAAGCTAGCATTGATGTAGATAACATCGTGACCGTAAGGATCATGTAGATGGTAGACGTGTGGATGCCTTCCTCCCGTTCCTTCAGAATTTTGATCTCCATCCAGTAAGGTTTGGTGCCACAGATTCCATGTTGGTATTGTCGCTGGAGGGACTAAATCTTCTTGCGGTCATGGGCCGTGGATCAGTGGTCATCATTAGGGAAGACTTTGAGCATTATGGTCCGCTCCTTGGAGAAGTCATGGAAGTAGCCCAAGATATGGGAGTGTTGCTTTAGAAGCCATAGCTGGTTCGACTGGATGTGGTACTTCAGGAAGAGTTTATACCAACAAACAAAGAGGCAATGATTTTGGAGATAAAGTGTCATTGCAAGGGAAGGTCACGGCCGAATGATTTGTGTCTCCTGCATCTCTTGGATGATCCTTTTAGCTTTGGCCCTCTGAGGATGTGGATAACAATATGGCTGAATATGTGCTAGTGGTTCGTTCTGTAAAATCAACATATGAAGATCGTATAGTCGGGTAGGAAGTAGTCGGCTCGGTTCGCTATAGGTGTATGAAATTTCAGTAAGCTTCTACAAGCATTATGTCAAGATCGTCATTACTTCACTCCCATTTTTCTCACATAAGGTCACTTGTTCTCCCTTGCCATTCATAAGATGTCGGTGAGGACGGTGATGGGTTGTTGCTTAAAGGATTCTTCAACTTTTGTTGCTTACGGGTTCGCATGGCCGGCTAAAGCATAAGTCGTGTAATCGGTCGATTGTGGGTCCTCCTTCATGTTCTCCTCCTTAGGTTCCTGGAACTCTTCTTCAGATTTTTTTAATAGATTTTATCATGCAAAGCTCCCCTTTTTTGCAGCGATGGTTGTGACTCCAAAGTTCATTGCAATGCCAACAAAGGCCCTTCGCCGATCTGTCGCGTAGCTCTTCTCTCGTCAATTTTTTTGGCAGTGAAGAATGGTTGGGAGTAGAGGGAGGTTTATATGCTGCTGGTCTAAGAGTGGTTCTCATACTCCGGGCATCTTGGTTTAGCCATTCCTCTTGGATTCGGGCGAAAGAGATTGCGGCCTTTACAGTGGGGGGCTGCCGTGCTTTAACCTCTCATTTAATTTTCAGCTTGAGTCCTTCGATGAACGTCCCTAATAATTGTTTGTCAGACCAATCATGAGCAAAGTAAGATAATTCCTTACAATTGGTCAGGTATTCTTGGATCGTGGAGGTTTGTCGGATCTTGGCAAGTTGTCCATTGATATTCTCATACTTAGTCGGTCCCAAGTGGTTCAACAGTGTATACTTGAATTGTTTCCACGTCGGAGCCCCATGATTGTATTCAACCCAATTGTACCATCGTATAGCATCTCCTTCAAGGTAGATGTCAGTGGTGTCCACTATGGAATCCTCCGGTGTTTGGTGATGACGAAAGTAACGTTCGACGCGTAAAATCCATCCCGTCGGGTCTCCTTCCCATCAAGGGAAGTCCACCCTCATGCATGGCTACCTCATATCAGTGGCTCGTACTTTCTTTTTGAGAGGCCTATCTGAACTTGCACTTTGCTAGAATTTTGTTGGGCTTGGAGATTAGCCCAATCCGAATTCGGTGAATAAGGTGTGCAATCTGTCCTCTACGCGTGATTCAAACGCCTCCAACTTGGCATCGATTGAACCTTGAGATGCCATTCGTGTGCCTCCAGATCTGAGATGTCAATATCCTTCTCCTGTTGTTGGGTTAGTGATATAAAATAGTTGGGTGGATTGATGGCCCAAAGAGGTGGTGGATCAAGGGTAGATGACCGCAGTTTGGGGCTGAAAAGTGATTGTTTTTGGTTGCTACTGAGGTTATGATTTAGGGCTGCTATAGGGGTTGTATAGGGGGTATAACAGTTGAGATTTAAGGTCAAAGGAATGGGTTAGGGTTGATATTGATGGTAGCAACCGGTTTGGTAGGGATTCATGGCCAAAAGGGTGACGGATCAAGGTTGCAGTTTAGGATTGATAGCTTGCGGTTTAGGTTACTATTGGTGCTACGGCTTGAGGGTGCTATAGAGGCTACAAAGGATTTTTGTGGTAGTGGTTTGAGGCTGGGAAAGAAAGTTTAGTGTTGCTGTTGGGGCAGCAATCAGTTTGGCAAGGTTTGGTGGCTGTAGAAGATAAGGATCGGTGGAAGGTTAGGTGGCTGAGGAAGATCGTTGTTTGGGCTGCGGTTTGGGTTGGCTATAAAAATTGAAAAAAGGCTACGATGACTACATCTTAAGTCTATAGGGGTGCCCTAAAGATGACATGGCTGACAACAATAATTTCAGTAAGGATCAGATATGGGTATAGCAAAAAAAAAAACACCGAAAGATAGTGCCACAGAATTATGCTTCGATAGGCTGTAATAGTCACTGTTTTGGGCTACGATTTTAGATGCTATTAGGGTAAGGAAAATAGGTTATGAGGGTTGTGTCTTAAGGCTAAAGGGATGCCCTAAAGATATCTTGGGTGTGGCAGTAAGTTAGTTGGGTTTCGGTGGGTTGAGGAGAAGAAGAAAGACAAAGGTGCAACAGCAGATTTTTCATCGAAAAAATTTCAATAGTGAAGATGTAATTTTTTCCTGAAATTCTTAACAAAAAATTGAGTGAAACTAAAAGGGAATCTACTAGCAAGGAAGAGATAATATCATCAAAAATTTCATGGAAGGAAACAATAGCAAAAGGTTTTGTAAAATCAAAGATTACGAGAAGATGTTGCTGCAGAATTTTTTCAGCGAAAGATTTCAATAGTATAGTCAAAATATTTTGCAGTAGTGCATAATAAGGAATCAAGTAAAACTTAATGGAAATCCACTAGCAAGGGAAAGGTAATACTATCAAAAAATTTGTGGAAGAAATCGGCAGCAAAAGTTTTGGCAAGATTAAGGAATACAAGAAGGTACTATGGTAGAATTTTTTCGTTGAAAGGTTTTAGCAGTAAAGATGAGATTTTTTTCTAGCAGTTAAAAATAAGGATTCAAGTAAAACTCAAATAGAATCTACTGGTAAGGGAAAGGTAATGCCAACAAAAAATTCATGGAAGAAAACGACAGCAAAATGTTTGGCAAAATAAAAAATCATGGGAAGGTACTATAGTAGCTTCGACGTAAAAGATGAGTAGGTTATCTTAATGATTTTTTGACAAAACTGAAGGGAGATATGAGGATATGAAGTTATAAAGCCGTAGTAAAAATTTCATAGAAATTTAATTAGCAAAAATACAACAGCAAATCAAACAGTAAGGGGTGTGCGGCTGGAATTCTACGGCATAACTTTCAACGTAAAGATGAAAACTTTGTGACGAAAAGTTTATGCAGCAAATAGGAACAATTTTTTTTATATTTTTTGAATAAGGATAACTAAATTGCAGCAGCAGTAAGGTAGGAAACCAGAACCTATTATAATTCATAGGGAGATCAAAGGATGATCTACGGTAGTGGAGATGACGGTGAAATTTGGTGACGATCTTCAAGCAATTGTGGGAATTACTTTAGATGGCTATGGGGGGCTGATGGATGGCTGTGGAAGGGCAGTGAGATGTCAAGAATACTGCTCTGATACTAAGTGTTAGAACCCTTATGAATTCTAAGCTTGGGGTGATCTCTATAGGGAATCAGCCTCCTTGAAACTCTATAGGGGTTCCTCCCTCCTTAGTACTTAAGATATTGGCTAAAGAAAGATTGATATGTTGATGATAAAAAGTGAATGATTACAAAGCTATTTATAGGCATTCAAACCCTAATTCATAAGAGGACTCATACTTCAAGACTCCTACCCACAACCAACTCCTAATGCAACTCTAAGTCCAACCACCAACCGACCCATCTTGGGGTGGCCGATTGCTTTATTGTTTCCTAATCATATTCTAATTTAGCCCCTCCTCAACTAACCCCTCTTTAACTAGGATAAGGGGTGGTTAATTAATGTAACATGCATCTTACTCTCCCCTTAAATATCTTCCTCAATTAATCCTAACATTGTTGTCCTCCTTACTTTCCTTAATAGGGGTCGGCTAGATAAGATTTACATGAATGCCCATTAGATTTTATATGATTGTCCTCTTCCATGAGACTAAATTAAGACTCATCTAGCTAGAGTCCTAACACCATGCTTCTTTTAAAATTTCAAATTATTTTAAATGGATGTTAAAAGTGTATTTCCTAATGATTTTATTTCTGATGAAGTTTACGTTGAACAACCACCCGGATTTGTAACCGATCTTTTTCCAAATCATATTTTTAAATTATCAAATACACTTTATATATTGAAGCAAGCCCGTAGGGCTTGGTATGAGAGACGTAGCTATTTTCTTATTCAAAATATTTTTTTAAAAGACAATGTGGATATCATATTGTTTATTAAATATTTTAAAAATAATTTTTTTATTATTTAAAATTATGTTGATGATATTATTTTTGATTCTACTAATGAGTCTTTATGTGAATCTTTTGTCAAAAGTATGAGTCAAGAATTTGAAATGAGTTTGATGGGTGAATTAATATTTTTCTTAGGATTACAAATTAAGCAATTGAATAATGATATTTTCTTTGGTCAAACTAAGTATACCTTGGATTTGTTAAAACGATTTAGCATGGATAGTGCAAAGGCTATAAGCACACATATGAACACTTCTATAAAATACATTTGGATAATGAAAGAGAAAGTTTTGATTAAAAAAAACCTATAGAGGAATGATATGTAGTTTGCTATATCTAACTGCAACTAGACCATTAGACTGTGTAAGATTTCAATCTAATCTTCAACAATCTTATTATAAGATAGTTAAATGAATATTTAGATATTTAAAAGGAACTTTAAATCTAGGATTAGGTAGCCTAAATCTAAAAATTTTGATTTAATTGCCTATGTTGATGCCGACTTTGGAGGTTGTAAAATAGATAGAAAGAGTACATCTGGAACATATCAATTCCTAGGACATGCACTTATTTCTTGGTCTTCTAAGAAGTATAACTCTGTCGTATTATTTACAATTGAGGCTGAATATGTAGCGGCAGGTGCATGCTATGCACAAGTAAACTAGATGAAGAACAATTTAGAAGATTATGGATTTTACTTAAAAAGTATTCCTATAAAATGTGCTAATACAAGTGCTATTTGTTTAACAAAGAATCACATTCAATGTTCTAGGACTAAGCACATTGATATTAGGCATCATTTTATTAAGGATCATATTAGCAATCATGATGTTAGGACCCTAACTAGGTCGGGTCCTAGGTTCACGAAGTCATGATATCAATAAAACCCTAAGGCATGTAATAAACCCTAAATCAATCGCCACCCATCTTGTTTGAAGAGGTTGGCTAGGGTTAGAGAGGAGTCCTCATGGAGTGAGGGTCTCCTAGCCGCCACCCCAACCTATTAGGGAGGCTGATTAGGGTTAGAGAGGGAGAGTTCCACTTAGTTAGAACTCTCTCTAGGGCTGATTAGGAGTTAAATTAGGAGTTGAAGGTTTAGCTTACCTGGAGTAGGATTTTCACTAGGAGTTGGAGTCTTCCATTAAGGAGGAGTCTTTATGGAGTAGGAGTTATATTAGAATTAGGGTTTTGAGACCTTATATAAACACTTGTAGCCACCATCTTTTTTTATCATGAATAGATCAATATTTTTTAGCCATTATGGCTGACTACCAAGAAGGGAGGAACCCTTATATAGTTCCAAGGAGGGCCGATCCCCTACAGAGGTCAACCCAAGCTTAGAGTCCTGTGGGATTCTAACACTTGGTATCAGAGCAGCGTTCCTTGGTGCTTCACTACCCTTCCACAGCCGCCCATCATATTCATCTAGCCACCCAAGCAATTCGCACAATTGCTAAGATCGTCGCCAACTCTGTCATCATCATCACTAATGCAGATCACCCTTGTAGTCCCTACAAGAATTGCATCAGGTTCTGCTAATCTACTTTACTGCTGCTGCAATTTAGTTATTCTAAATCCAAAACCCAAAAAAATGTTACCCTATTATGCTGCACAAATTTGTCAACGCAAAGTTATCATCTTTACGACGAAAGTTACACTGTAAATTACACTATTGCCCTATCTTTGATCTTGCTGCCACTATTTTACTACCATATCTTCTACATTTTTTTACGACACCTTTGGCGTTTCTCATCAGCGGATTTCCTTTGGTTCTACTTAAAAATTCTTGATACAAATCGTTGAAACTTTTACGTCCAAACTGCTAAACTTTAGACGTAAAAATCTGTCGTAGCACCTTCTTGTACTCCTTGATCTTACCAAATTTATTGCTGCCATATTCTCCTATGAATTTTATGATGGCATTAGCTTTCCTTACCAGCAGATTCTCCCTAAATTATTCCTTTAATCTTTGATGAACCACTAAAAACTTTTCGTTGAATTGTTGTTATTCAACGTAAAATTTTGACACTACATCTTTTTAGTGTTTCTTACTGCATACGCAATCGATATCTACCAAATTTGTTGCTCCACCCTTAAGGCACCCTTCTAACCCTAAGATAAAGCCATTGTAGCCTAATTTTAATCTCTACAATCAGCGTAAACAATAAGACAAATTGTAGCCCAGACAGTAGCCTACCGCAACATTGTTCCCATGCACTTCTTGCCGCAACCACTTCAAACTATTTGCTGCCCCCAACAACAACCCTAAACCTTCCTTCCCAGCCTCTAACCCTAAACCTTTGTCACCAAACCCCTCTTACAGCCTCTACAATAGCCCCAAACAATGACATCAATAACACCCCCTTTGACGAAAATTTTTGTTGCAGTACCTTTGTTACTACTTGCTGCATCCACACCCGATCTCTACTAAATCTATTGCTGTTATCAATAGCAAGCCTAAGCTATCCCTCTAACCTTAACCTTCGACCATCATACCCTCTATACGACCCCTATAGTAGCTCCAAACCATAGCCCAAATAGCAACCTATCAGCTCCAAATCGCAGCCATCTACCCTTGATCCACTACCTCTTTCGGCCACCAATCCACCCAACCATTTCATACCATTGACCCAACAATAAGAGAAGGATCTTGATACCACAGATCTAGGGTCTTATGCTATGGCATAAGTAGATCTAATCAATGCCAAATTGGTGGCCCTCGAGATGTGTATAAAGGATAGAATACGCGCTCTTTTCATAGAATTCAGATTGGGACGATCACCAAGCCGGATAAGATCGCAGCAAGGTGAAAGTTCAGATCAAAAGGAGAACCCTCTAGAGAAAGAAGAACATGCAACAAAACCAGTATCTACACGTATGCAGGTGGACTTTCCCCAATGGGAAGATGGAGACCCCACGAGATGACTTTCACTCGCGGAATGCTACATCCATTATCACCGAACCCCGGAGGCTTCCATGGTGGACATCGTTGCCATCCACTTTGAGGGAGACACCATATAATGGTACAATTAGTACAAACACACCCACGAAGTGTTGAATCTCATATTTTGATGATGAAATCAATTGATTGGTGTTTGATCTAACGTGTGTGTTAGAGAAATTGATGCAAGATTAACTACTACACATAAAGAAAATTACAATTAGATGTTAGGCCAGAGTCAAGTCTGAGCATCGGGTCAGGGTTTAGACGATGTAGTGGGAACTCGCCAAGAGACTCGCTGGAAGCTCGTCAAAGTTTTCGGGGGCTGCTGGGAGTTCGTTAGGAGCTCGCCGAAGGTAATCTGGAGCTTGCCAGGAAGGCATCGAGGGTTTGTCAGAAGATGACCAAGAGACTCACTAGAAGTTCATTGGAGGTTGTCAGGAAGATAGCCGGGAGTTAGGATGGTCAAGAGCTCGACAGAAGTTCACTAGGAGTTCGCCGAAGGGGATCGGTAAGCTCATTGGGAGTAAGCCAGGAGTTCGTGGGAAGAAGACCGAGAGACTCATCGAAAGTTCATCGGAAGTTGCCGGGAAGCTTATCGGGAGTTAGGAGGGTCTTGTTAGACTTGACGATAATAACGATCGTTGTTAGCATCGGTTTGATTTCGAGTCCAAATTGAGTTAGATTTGGAAGGAATCCAAATTACTTATTGTAAGGCAACCGGGTCCACTTTGGGTTGGATTTGAACTCAGGTTGTGCTCATTTTATTGACCTAGAAAGAGATCAATAGGAGGTACAAGTCAGGTATACAAAAGTATGAAAAAATACCTTTGGCGAGATTCCCGGTGGTAGCACCACTGGTGGGCAACAGTAGTACTACCCAAGCAGTGGTTGTACCACTGCTATTCTATTTTCAAGGTGCTTTCAGTGATAGTACCATTGGCTTTGACGGTAGTACCACCCGTACACAAAATTTACGAACGATCTAAATTTTGACTCTATTTTTGAAGCCAATTGAGGTTTATAAATACCTCAAGTTTTCTTGCTTGAAGAAGCAAGGGTGGTGAATGAAAAAGTGGGATAAAATTCTGTTAAAGAGTTGTAAAATTTGAGAGCTTCCCTTGAGTGCTTCAAATTGTAGATCGAGTCTTAAGGGAAGTGAGAAAAACTTATAAAGGTTCCTCTGCTGAACTTGTGAAAAAGAGAGAGTGAGAAGTGTAAGAGTTTGATCTTCACCCGAAGAAGGTTATTAGTGGACACCGGCGGGCCTCAAGGAGGAGGGCTTCGAAAAGTGGACGTAGGTCAAGTTTTGGCCGAACCACTATACATTGTGAGCCTTTTAACTTTACTTTTTCAGTTTAACTACATCTACTCAAGTTTTCGTTAAGCAAGAGAGTGTGATAGAACCCAAGAAGAGCTCTATAGGATTTTAATCTTTGAGGGGGATCAACCCTTGGAATAATATAGGGGTTCCTCCCTCTTGAGTCAACCATAAGCTGAATTAAAAGTAATATTGCTTGATGAGGTAGAGGCTACAGCTTATATAGGGCTCAAAACCCTAGCCCTAGGGGGTGCTTCCTAAGTGAATTTACCCCCTTGCCCCTCCTATAGCTGACGTGCCTTAATAGGGGTAGGTGGTAGCTTAGTTGGCTACATAGCCGACTCTAGCAGATGGAAACCCCAGTAAAGGGGCTGACGGCTACTAAGCCCTAAGGTCCCAAACTAAACCCTAGCCACACTTCTTTATAAGATAGAGGTGACTAGGTGGGATTTTTTATTATAATTTTATAATAATTTTATTGAGTAGGACCCAACTCTGCTGGGTCCCATCAAGCCCGCCCTCTTTGAATCAACCTTGTCCTCAAGGCTGAGGGTTCATGAATTATGGGAACTGGGTCTTCAGCTCCTCATATGATTCTCATACGATCATTAATTGAACTTTGGCCTCCTCATCAGTTTGGGTGTCAGTTTGAAGGATTTGGGCTAAGGCGTCTTCTTTAAATTTTCATTTGAGGTGGGATACTTGGAGGATCAATTGTAATCTTGATCTGCATATCTGATCTCCAAGTTAGGGCCCCATGATCCCTAATTTTGCAAGGCCCAAAGAAATAGGGAGGCCACTTCCTTAAGGCTTGAGTTCCTGCTGATCGTGCTGGAGGTATAGGAAAACTCGATCTTCAATTTTTCATAAATTCTGAAGTTTGTCGGAATGTCATTTCTTATTTGTATGTGCTGTCATATGGTTAGTCTTTAGTAATAGCCAATCTTTCTTCTGGAATGGTGACTGCTCTATAGTATGGTTCAGAATGATGAGAGCCCAATCTAGCATGAGCATAAATTGTAATTCTTCTAGGCTTACTCCTCTTTCGTGCCATAGACTATCTTGCATAAGGGTGATGCCGATCCCAACTCTAGATGTATCTGCTCCAATCATAAACATTTGACCACAACTTGGTGTGGACGACATCATGGTCGTGAGGGCTATAGTTCCAATCGGCCAAGGTGGTGCATCTTTCTTAACAGTGAGAGAGATGAGGTTTTGTTGAGATCTACGAATGATCCTTCTCTTATTTTGATTTCACCGCTGTTGAATCCTGAATTTTGATGATGAAATTAATTGATGGATTATTAATCTAATAGGATTGTTAGAGTTGATTGATGCAAGATTAATTACAATAGAAGGATTATTACAATCAAGATTGGCCAAGGTCAAGTCCATGCATCGAGTCGATGCAGTTGGGAATTCGCTAGGAGTGCGTCAGAAGCTCGCCGAGGGTATCGAGGGCTTGCCAGGATGGTGCAAGGGAGTTTGCCAGAAGAAGATCGAGACTCACCAGAAGATTGTCGGGGGTAGCCGAAAAGCTTGTCGGGAGTTAGGATAGTCTTGTAATGGATGTTTGGCAATTATGATTGTATTTAATTAAGTCATAATTAGCATCGTGCAGGTCTAACTATAGCAAGATCAATAGAGTTATAACCAGATAATAGGCCAAGATCAAGCTTGAGCATCAGGTCGGGGTTCGGATGATGCAGTGGGTTTCGCCTAGAGTTCGCTAGGAGATTCACCGAAGGGATCGGGAAGCTCGCTGGGAATACACCGGGAGATCACCCGGGAGAAGACCAGAAGACTTACTGCAAGTATGCCAGAGATTACCGGATTGGTGGAAGTTAGGTCGTAATTAAGCTTGTGGTCATTAAGAGTTGTAATCATTGAGTCGTAGTTAGAAAGTGAGTCCAATTTGAGTTGGATTTGGAAGGAATCTAAATCAACTCAATAAGGCAACCAGATCCACTACTGGGTTTGGTTGAGCTCAGGTTGAGCTCAATCAGTTAACCAAGGATCTGGTCAACATTAAGTCAAAGCCGGAGTTTGAAAAGTGGAGGGAACCACTTTTGTGAAAATTCCGACGGGTAAACTGTTGGTGAGCGACGGTCGGATCACCCGTACCACAGAATTCGGGCGGCGGCTAGTAACATTCGATGGGTCAACTGCCCTGGTGGCGGTTAAAACTGCCCGTATCACATAATGCAGCGGCGGCCAACGGCTGACGGCGTGTGAACCGCCCAAGTTGGCAGGTAAACCACCCGTACCCAGTTTTTTCGGGTATGTTTAATTTTTGGCTCCAATTTCTGAAGCCACTTGGGGTCTATAAATACCCCAAGTATTCTTGCATTCTTAACAATAATTGAGAAATACTTTTGGGCAATTAAATTTTGGCAAAAGAAATTTTGAGTGATTTGTAAAGAAAAAGAAAAGGGAGGAGAGAAAGCATAGAGATAGAAACATTGTCTTAAGTCTCCCTTGTAAGCAAGTGTAAGGGTTTAATCTTCACCCAAAGAAGATTGGTAGTGGAAGCCAGAGTGCCTCAAGAAGGAGGACTCAGAAGTGGACGTAGACCGTTGGCACCGAACTACTATAAAATTGTAAGTGTTTCATACTTGCATTGCTTGAATATTGTTGTATTGATGCTTCCAATTTAACTAAACTCCTTGAAAGCAAGATGATAAGTTCTTTTCCTCAAACGTGATTATCTTTTCGATTTTCTTAGCAACTTACTTCTAATCACTCACTTGTTTTATTAAAAATGAAAAGCTTCATATTTCCTATCCTATTTTATTTGAAAAAGCTTTTACTTTAGAAAAAAAAATTTAAGCTTGCACTAATTCACCCCTGCCCTCTTAGTGCCAATTGATCCAAACAATTGGTATCATAGTAAGGTTATTACTCTTTGGATTAACATCCACTTGAGTAAATGGCTTATTTTGGCATAAATGAGGGACATTCTATCTCACGTCCTCCATGTTCAATGGGATGGATTACACGTATTAGAAGACAATGATGCATATTTTTCTTATTTCTTTAGACCTTGATGTTTGGAATATAATTGAAAATAGTTTTGAAAAATCTTCCAAACCAATGAATGAGCTAAATGATTTGGAAAGGAAGAATTTTTCTCTAAATGCAAAGGCTATGAATGACTTGTTCTGTACACTTGATAAAAATGAGTTTAATCATGTTTCCGCTTGTGATTCAGCTTTTGATATTTGGCATACTTTGAAAAATCATACATGAAAGCATAAATAATATAAATGAATCAATTAATAAAATATATTACAAAAATAAACTTAAAGAATACCTTCCAAAGAATAAGAAGGATTGTGAGCTAAAAATGACATATGACTCATCGAGTGAAATCTCGAGTGATGAGAACCTTGGACATGAACTTTTGACGAATGAACCAAAAAAATTAATAAACTTAAACCTTATAAAAATTATGGACACAACCTCTTGCTATGAACGCAAGAAGCCGAGGAGCTCCAAAGATCAAATGCTCAACCAAGAAGTGGAGAACTTTACTTTAATGACATTTGAAGATGAGGCTAGTGAATCTTTAGATATTTCATTTTCTGAATTATTAAGCATGTTTCATGATTTATTCAATGAGTTTAGGAAACTTGGCAAATCTTTTAAGATGCTTAAAGTTGATAATGATTTGTTAGTTAAAAGATTTGATGAAATGCATGACTCCTTAGCATCACATAAACCATGCTTGAAATATGAAATTGTAGATAAAGTTAAAGAAGAAAATTGCATGCTTATAACTACACTTGAGAAATTTGAGATAGAGAATAAATCCCTAAATATAATCCTTGCCAATAAGGGTAATATTATCAATAAATATGACATAGGCTTTGTTGGAAGTATTCAACAAAAGCCAACCATCTTTGTAAGAGGACCTACATTGAATATGCCACCAAAAATTAAGTATAACTTTTGTGGTAAATTAGGACATAAGGCAAACAAATGCCTTTTTAGAAAATATACTCATCATCATCTTGTATGGGTTCCAAAGAGAACTCTATATAATGAAAATCGGTTAGAAAAGAAAGATAAAAATCTTTATGAAGGACCCAATGTAAAATGAGTACCTAAACCAAATATATCTTTCATATAGGTTTTCTTCAAAATTAAAGCTAGGAACTCCGAATAATGATTTAGATGTCAAGTCATATTACTTGAGATCTAACACTCCTTCAAGCATACTAGCCTAAGTGGTAATAATAAATTTATTGAAATTAAAATTATTGACAATGAATCTTTAATAGTTATCATTATACAATTAATATTGATGATGCATAGCTAGAGTATACAAATATGAAAATGAATTGGAACCAAAGAACCTTAGTTATTGAAAAACGTATTGAAACTTACAAAAATGAGATTTTGAGTGAATGCTAAAATCATTGGCTTGTTTAAATGTAAAGACTATTATTAAAATACTTCAAATATTGACTAAGTTTGTGGAATTATTGATTTACATGTTACAATGATTGAAATGCCATGATGATTGAATGCTTATGATTAGAGCATAGAAAATATATATGCTTCATTTTTAAGATGAGTTTGTCAACTCCTTGCACTATGGGTAAAGAATTAGACTCATTTAAATATTAAAATTGAGATCGGTTAAATTTATGCTTTAAAAATATTTTATGTCTTATAGTATTGATCGTGTTGAAATGAAATTTGGTTTTTAGTCTTAAATGAAAAATCATTGATTTGAAAATTATTCTTGAAAGAAATCACATGAAATAACCAAAAGGAGGATAATTAATCTTAAAAATATTTATATCCTATGAATCCTTCAACAAGAGATAAAATGATACTATTATTGTTGAATCTCTTTAACTACAAAGATAAATTAGAAAATTTTTTAGCTATTTTCTTTTGGAATACAATCTATGATGACTTAATTGAAATTTTCCAAAAATCAATTTTTGATGATGATTTTGGATATGTTTTCAAATGATTTTGTTTTAAAGACTACAGCTCAAGCAAAGATGAAACAACAATATGATCAACACAAAGATAAAAAAAAAAAATTTCATGGGAGATTGGGTATTTCTATGGCTCCAGCCATACAAGCAAACATCGATCTAGACCAGAGCATTCATGACGCTTTCACCTCGGTTCTATGGACCCTACCAGATTATGGAGCGCATCGGGACAGTAGTATACATATTGGACTTACCCGTCGACTCCTGAATCCATCCAGTCGTCCATATGTCATGCTTGAAGTTCAAATTAGGACAAAACGAGATAGTTCAAAGACATCTACCTAATATGACTGTCCAAGGAGAGCTACAGACTCAACTGAGTGCCATTATTAACTGTAGGATCGTGACACAACTATGGCGACCTACTACTGAAGTGCTAATACTGTGGGCAAACCTTCCAGAAGAATAGGTCACTTGGAAAAACTATAACAATTTAAAAATTAAATTTTCAGAATTCACGGAGCATCAGCCTCGAGGATAAGGCTGAATTGAAGAGGTCTGTTAGGACTCTAGCTATGGGAGTCCTAATTTAGTTTCATTAAAGAGGGCAATCATATAAAATCTAAGGGCATTCATGTAAATCCTATGTAGTCGACCCCTATTAAAGAAAGTAAGGAGGCCAGCTAGGTTAGGATTAGTTGAGGAAGATATTTGAAGGGAGAGTAAGATGCATGTTACTCTAATTAGCTACCCCTTATCCTAGTTAAAGAGGGGGTTGGTTGAGGAGGGGATTAAGTTAGAATAGGATTAGAAAATAATAAATCAGTCAGCCACCCCTAGATAGGTTGGTTGGAGGTTGGACTTAGAGTTACATTAGGAGTTGCTTTAGGAGTTGGTTAGAAGTAGAAGTCTTGAAGTAGGAGTCATATTAGGAGTTGGGGTTAGAAGGTCTATAAATAGCCATGTAAGGCTCCACTTTTTATCATCAATAGAAGAGTATTTTCTGCATCTTTTGAGCAGCAATTTGGAGGAGGGAACCCCTATAGAGTTCCAAGGAGGTCGATCCCCTATAGTGATCACCTCCAAGCTTAGGTTCTAACAATTTGTTCTGAATTTTTCTCATAATCAAGGCAAGAGCAAAGATAAATTTTAATAGAGAAAGGATAGAAGACATTATACAGGATGGGGTTAGAACACTTGCCTTTGTAGATTATGACCCTAAATATGGATTTGATTAAAAATCTCAAAACCCCCAAATCTTTTCTTCTCCTCTTCCTTCTCTTCTTCTTCTTCTTCTTCTTCTTCTTCTTCTTCTTCTTCTTCTTCTTCTTCTTCCTACTTCTTCTTCTTCTTCTCAAGTTTATGTTGCAGCCAAATCCCTTTTTTTCTCTAATTGCTATTTGCTTTAGCTAACATATGGGTTGCTAGGTGGCAAGAATGTATGTAAGGTGCTTATGTGTCATCTATGCAACATGCATAAGTGACACCACTTTAAGCTAGGTAATGACACATGCCATCGCCCTTTTTTTATAACTTAATTTAAATCTTATATAATTTATATCAAACTTTTAAGTTTTACATTTAGGTCCCTAGCGATAAGTTTTTAAACAAATTTTTATATTTATAAATAGGTCCTTCCAAATAATCTATTATTAAATAATTTCTCATTAACAATTTAAAATAGATCATTACAAATATTTTAAAAATGAGGGATATTACAAGGGCAACCAGCATTTCAGAAGAAAGACTGGCTACTACGAAAGACACATGGTAACCCATGTAAAGAAGAAACAGCCTCCTGACAAACTTCAGAGTGGAAGAAAATTTGAAGATCGAGCTTTCCTACACTTCCAGCCCTACCAATAGGAAATTTGAATATTAAGGAAGTGGTCTTTCCATTACTTTAGATGTTACTAAATTGGGGATCACATTGGAACCATGACCTATGGATCAGATCGACGCACCACTTCAAAATTACAAGTGATCCTCTAGGTATCTCACTGTAAATGAAAGTTTAGAGAGGATGACTCAGCCCAGATCCATCCACCTGACACCCAAGTCGATGAGGAGGCCTAGTTCAAACTGGAGATTGCATGGCATCGCAGGATCACGACGCATCACCATCCAGACACTACCACCGATGAAGAGATGCAAGACAAAGTTGAACTATGAGATCGTGATGTGCCTACCACAGATGCAACAAGGAAGCTTCATGACAAGCTGCAGACTCGGACCTGGAGATCATGGAGCCTTAGCCTCGAGGACAAGACTAATTTGAAGAGGGCGGGTCTGTTAGGACCCTAGCTAGGTAGAGTCCTAGGTTCACTGAGTTATGATATCAATAAAACCCTGAGGCATGTAATAAGCCCTAAATTAGTCACCACCCACCTTGTTTGAAGAGGTCAACTAGGGATAGAGAGGAGTCCTCATGGAGTGGGGGTCTCCTAGTTGTCGCCCCCACCAATTAGGGAGGCCGGCTAGGGTTAGAGAGGAAGAGTTCCATTTGGTTAAGACTCTCTCTAGGGCTGATTAGGAGTTAAATTAGGAGTTTGAGTCTTAGTTTACTTGGAGTAGGAGTTTCACTAGGAGTTGGAGTCTTCTATTAAGGAGGAGTCTTCACGGAGTAGGAGTCCTATTATGATTAAGGTTTTGAGACCCTATATTAACACTTGTAGCCACCACCTTTTTTATCATGAATAGATCAATCTTTTTCAGTCATTGTGGCCGACTACCAAGGAGGGAGGAACCCCTATAGAGTTCCAAGGAGGGTCGATCCCCTATAGTGGTTAACCCAAGCTTAGAATCTTGTGGGGTTCTAACATATGATATATCTTTAGATTTTATTGATATAAAACATCAAATAACATATATTTTTACTAAACCACTAAGCGAGGAATAATTTAATTTTATTATGAGAGAAATAGGCATATTGAATCTACCAAATGTATGAACTCTTTATTTATATCCTTTAATCATTGTCTTGGTTTCTCATTTTTCATGACTTTAAGTTTTTCTTTGGAATCAAGATAGTTTCCTATGATTCGTCTTCTTGTTATTTATGAAAAGAGAAATTTGTCAAAATGATTTATATCTTTTTTTCACGATTTGATCTTTCTTCATGTGACGACGTTGATGCAAATTTTTGCACTATTGAAACCTACTCTTCTCTTTCTTTTTTGATAATGACAATGGGGGAGAAAAACTAACAAACTTACACATTCCAAAAGAGAAGACTAAACATGCATGTTACACTTTTTTCCTTTTCGTTGATGACAAAAGGGGAGAAGTTATGATGATTTAATCATGCATATATGATGTACTTTAAGGGAGAGAAGTTATGATGATAATTTAAAACTTAAATCATGCATGATAATATGTAATTTGATGATTTGAAATTATGCATGAAATACTTATGATTTTATGATGCATGCAATGTTATTTCAACTATGATTCATATTGTTTTGACTTGAATTCAAATCTTATCACTATTTTCGAATTCGAGTTTTCTTTATTACAATATGGCATATAGATAGGGGGAGTTTAGTTAAACTCCATCATCAATTAGTTATCATCATAAAAAAGGGAGAGATTGTTGACTCTCATATTTTGATGATGAAATCAATTGATAAAGTTAATGATCTAATATGTCTTCAAGAAAGTGGTGCAGGACTATCTGTTAGGATCAATTGACATGGGGGGGGGGGGGGCGTGGTGGTGAATTAGTGCAAGTGTAAAAATTTTTATTTTAAACAAAAATATTTCGATTTAAGGATGATAGGAAGATCCAAGGCTTGTTGTTCAAATAAAGCAAGTGAATGATAAGAAGATTGCTAAGTTACTTGCTTACTAATTACTTAAGAAAGAGCAAGAAAATCTGAAAGATAAGAAACGTCGTAAGTGAAATGTTTGCTTTCAAAGAGTAAATAAGATCGGAAGCATTAATAAGGAAAGCAAAAGATGAACTCATAATTTTTATAGTGATTCGGCACCAACGGCCTACGTCCACTCCCGAGTCCTCCTTCTTGAAGCACACTGACGTCGACCACCGATCTTCTTTGGGTGAAGACCAAACCCTTACACTTTGCTTACAAGGGAGACAAGATTACACTCTTTGATCACTCCCTTACCCCTTTTTCTTTCTTATAATTCTCACATAATATTTTCTCAGAATATAATCACCAAAATTGTTATATAGAATGTAATAAAATTTGGGGTATTTATAGGCCCCAAATTGGCTTCAAAACTAGAGCCAAAATCCAATCTTATCAGGAACATTTGGGTATGGGCGGTTCACCCGCCGGCCTGGGCGAGTCAACCGCTGAAAGTACCCAGATTCTAAGGTACGAGCGGTTCAGTCGCCCAGCCTGGGCAGCTTAGTCGTCGTCAACCGCTCGAAAGCCTAGGCGATGGTGGTACACCTGTCGCTCACCGGTGGTTTACCCATCGGAATTTTCATAAAAGTGGTTCCCTCCACTTTTCAAATTCCAGCATGAACCTAATGTTGATCAATCCTCTGGTCAACCAATTGAGCTCAAGCTGAGCTCAATCAAACCCCAGTAGTGGACCCGGTTGTTTTATTGAATTGATTTGGATTTCATCCAAATCTAACTCAATTAGGACTCACTTCTAACTATGACTCAACGATTACAATGCTTAAAGACCACAAGCTTAAACTAAGACCCAACTTCTGCCAATCCGGTAACCTCCAGTATTCTTGCAGTAAGTCATCTGGTCTTCTTCCAGCGATCTCCTGGCGTGTTCCCAGCGAGCTTCCCAATCCCTTCGGCGAATCTCCTAGCGAACTTTGGCGAGATCCCACTACATCATCCAAACCCCGACCCGATGCTCAAGCTTGATCTTGGCCCATCATCTTGTTGTAACTTCATTTCTCCTGTCATAATTAGTCATGCACGATACTAATTATGACTTAATTAAATATAATCATAATTACCAAACATCCATTACAAGACCATCCTAACTCTTGGCAAGCTTTTTGGCTACCCCCAACAAGCTTCCAGCGAGTCTCAGTCTTCTTCTGGCGAACTCCCTTGCGCCATCCTAGCAAACTCTCGATACCCTCGGCGAGTGCCCGACGCACTCCTGGCGAGTTCCCAACTGCATCGACCCGATGCATAGACTTGACCTTGGCCAATCCTGATTATAATAATTATTCTATCGTAATTAATCCTACATCAATCAATTCTAACAATCCTGTTAGATTAATAACCCATCAATTAATTTCATCATCAAAATCCAAGATTCAACAATCTCCCCCTTTTTGATGATGACAATCAATTGATGGTAGGAGTTAATCCTAACTCCCCCTAAATCCATGCCACTTAAATTTAAGAGAATCACACACTATTAAATTCAAGGTATCAACATTTTATGCAAATTTTAACATAAATTTGTATCAAATTATCAAATCATAAATTTCATCAAGTCATCAAATAATAATAAGAATTATGCACTCATATCCATATCCAAGATGTCCAATCCATATCTATATCCATATCATGTGTTATCAGTGTATATCATCAATATCATGAGTCATCAATCAATATAATGTGTCATCAATACATATTTCTCTCCCTTTGTCATCAATAAAAAGGTGAAATATATAGCTAAGGATTTTAAGACACATGAGTCTTTGCTCTCCCTTTATAAAATACGACATGAGTTATAAATAATTTTCTTCCTCTTGTGAAAACGAAGGAAAGAAAATAAAGGAGGAGTTGTAAAACATCATTAAGAAGAGCTCTTAATAAATTTTAAAAAGAATATTAAGATAACCTCAAAAGTCCAAGTTAAAACTATTTTAACCACATCATTTGAAATACATCATATTATAAAATTATGATTATTATTCAAAATCATCATGTATATTTCAAAAATTAACATGCATTATCATTATACATGATTTCACATAATCATATCTTCTCCCCTTTTGTCATCAACAAAAAGGAGAAGTACAATTAGCAAGTTTTTGATATATGAGAGCTTAGCAATTTAGCAAATTTTTCATCACTTTAGAACATGCAAGCTAGTAAGTTCTTTCTTCTCTTTTGAGAAGTACAAGCTAGCAAATTTTTGCTTCCTTTGCAATATTCAAGTTAGCAATTTACATCATACAAGTAAACAAGTTTTGCTCCCCCTTTGTCATTGTAAAAAAGAAGAGATAGTGCAAAACTTTTCCTATTACATCATTTTTTAAATCATCACATGAAATATATCAAGAAAAATTAACATAGTGATGAGATGTATAATTCATTAAGACAAGTTATGATTACCAAGAGACAAATTATAAGAGAAAAAAATAAAATAACATCTCTTATTCATTCATAAGAAATCTCAAGTTGTCAAGTTCATGATTTGTATAAAAATTTTCTTTCAAATAATACGAGAACACATAATAAAAGATTTTGATTCATAAAATATTTCAAGTTGTAATTCCAAGAAATCAAAACCACGATATAGGTAAATCACTCATTCAATTTTACAATCATCAAAATCACTTTCAAGAGATTCAAAATGTAATTAATAGACTTATTAGTCTCTTGAAATACTAGTGATTTCCTTTCTCCACTTTGTGTGAGCAAGAAGGTAGAATTAAGATAGAGAAATGAAAAATATCATATCACAAGAATGCTCTAATTTAAAGATGTAAATTTTATAGATGTGAATTTTGAAATTTAAGCTCAAAACTTCAAGATATTCAAGGAGATTCAGAAGTTTAAGAATTGCTCATGCATTTAAAATCATCTCATGCAATTTCAAGTATAGTAAAAAAAATTATTTATTGTAAATTTTGATAAAAAAATCAAGAATTTCATAAGAAGGCATGATAGTAGATTAAGCTCAAATTGTAAATCAAGTATTTTGCATGCATTTAGAAAGTCCTAATTTTCTTTTAAGCAATTGTTCCTCATTCAATGTTATCATATCCAAATGTACTTCTAATAATATTAATAATTTTATCTCTCCTATTTTTTTTGTCAATGTCAAGAAAGAAATATGATGACATAATTTCTTCTTAGCATCCATATTCAAATTACGCCAAAAAGTACAAGGAGATCATGCCATTAAAGATAAAATCAAATTTCTGAATATCAAAAGATATGATTTTGTTTAATAAGTTTCTTTCCCCCTTTTTTGTGAATAATAAAAAAGAGTCTTAGGGGATAATCTCAATTAATCCAAGATAAATCTTTTTAATAAAAAAGAAGAATGATCTTGAAATTTTTTTTAATTATTATTGTTAAGATCATAAATCTCATTTTTATTAAAAAGAAAAATTATAGAGATCAATAACGTGATTCCCATAACATAAAAGTCAACTCAAGAAATTAAGAAAATATTCATGATAATATAAATCTCTTTCAATTTTCACCTTATCACAAATTTAAGAAATACTAATTTTGGTGATAAGTTATGTCATTCATGAGTTTTAAAACAAATCATGTTAAGATAAATATTGATATCAAAAGACATGATTTAATTTGATAAATCTCTTCTTAGATGATAAAATAGAATCATAAGAGAACAAAGAAGAGTCTTCATCTCATAAAGATATCATATTATAGATATCAAGATCATGAGTTAATTTTAAGAAAAAAAAATAGAAGATCTTGATTTATATATATGAAACTTCAAGTTTTAAGAATATGGTTCATAAGAAGATTTTCAAGTTTCATTTTCTAAACTTGCCAAAATCATGATAATAATTTATTCAAGTTCAAATCATCAAATCGTCAAAATTACTTTCATAGTTCAAGAGAGTCCAAAAAATAACATAATTGATTCATTAATCTATTTTTAAAATAACATCATTTGAAGACTTATCTAAAATCATCATCAAAAAATCACTTTTCAAAAAATTTCAATAAAGTCATCATAGATTATTTTCCAAAAGAAAATAGCTAAAGTTTTCTATTTATTTTTGTAGTTAAAGAGATTCAATAATAAATGTATCATTTTATCTTTGTTGAAGGATTCATGGGATAAATATCCTTCTTTTGAAATTTATTTCAAGAATTTATCGGCATTTTAAAGTCAAAAAATGAAATTTCATTATGATCATTGCAAAAATATTTTCAAACAAAAGCTTTGATACATTTTAAATCCAATGATTTTTGCATGTTGGAAGATTCTATCATGTTATCAAGAAGTTTTTCTTTTAAAGAAAGATGATTTCATATATGACTTTTAGGTTCAAAAATAACATAGATCATCAACACAAGTTAATACACATCAATACAATAATTATCATCAAAATCTTTCTTTCATACATATGACTTTTATTTAAGGTAACTATACTTTCTTCTTTATAATTCAAGCATACTCTAGCTATGCATTATCAAGATTAATTATATAATGATGAACTATTTTTAATAAAAAAATTTATTATAATAGAAACAATGATCATTAAGCTTCAAATATCTTAATTCAAATAATTTTTTTGTTATTGTTACATAGGCTAGTGAGCTTTGAAAGAGTATTAGATCTCAAGTCTTGAGCATCTACTTTCAAAACATTACTTAGTGCTCCTAGCCTTGTTAGAAGGCAACTTTATATTATGGGAGGTTTTGATTTAGGTACCCACTTGAGTTTGGGTCATTCATGATATGTTCTTCTAATTTTCTCTAATGGCATAAGATTGTTTATGGTTCCTTTAGGAACCCAAATTAAATTGTGAGGACTATAATTTTTAAATGAATATTTGTAAGCCATATTTTCTAATCTTCCATAAAAATTACACATGGTAAATGTAAGGTAGGCCCTTTAACAAAAATGATTGGCTTTTGTTGAGTGTTACCAACAAAGACTATATACCCTTTCTTGTACTAATATGACCCTTATTGGCAAAGATCATATTCAAGGATTTACTACCAATTTCAAAATTTTCTAACGTTGTCTTAAGCATGATATTTTTGTTGAATCTCGGATTTTGATGATGAGATCAATTAATGAGTGTTTATCTAACATGTGTGTTAGAGGAAGATTTGCAGGTCTAACTATGATGGGAGCAATGAAGTTACAACCAGATGATGAGCCAAGATCAAACTTAGGCATCGTGCCGGGTTCGGACGATGCAGTGGGATCTCGCTGAAGTTCGCTAGGAGATTCGCCGAAGGGATCAGGAAGCTCACTGGGAACACGTCGGAAGATCGCCAAAAGAAGACCGGAAGACTCGTCGCAAGAATACCGGAGGCTACCGAATTGACGGGAGTTAGGTCTCGATTATCTTAATTGGTCATTAAGTATTGTAATAATTGAATCATAGTTAAGGTTCGGGTCTAAATTGAGTTGGATTTAGAAGGAAACCAAATCAACTCAATAAGGCAATCGGGTCAACTATTAGGGTTTGATTGAGCTCAGGTTAAGCTTAATTAGTTGACCAAAGGGTTGATCAACATCAGGTTCAAGCCGAAATTTGAAAAGTGGAGGGAACCACTTTTATGAAAATTCAGGCGGGTAAATCGTCGCCCAGGTTTTCGAGCGGTTGATGGTGGCTGACCTGCCCAGGCTGGGCGGTTCAACCGCCCGAACCCAGGAATCTGGGTACTTTGGGTGGTTGACCCACCCAGGGCCGGCGGGTAAACCGCTCGTACCCTGGTGTTCGGGCGGCTGAGTCACCCAGGTCGGTGGGCAAACTGCCGGTACATAGTTTTTTTTGGGTATGTTTGAATTTTGGCTTTAATTTCAGAAGCCGTTTGGGGTCTATACATGCTGGTTATAGGTGTCATGCAAGCCAATCACGTGAGTGATGACACGTGTGACACGCTATGTGATCTTTTTGCTTATGATTAATATTGGCATATGATATATCACATTATCTATTACATATATATTATGATGTCCTTGGTTCTGTGCAATGAGAGTCGGATCGTGATGAGATCACAATAATGAGATCGATTCACCTTTAAACATAGATCCTAAATAATCCCGGTCATAGGTTACTCAAGAGAGACATTGAGAAAACCGGACAGATCAGTGTACTATATACGCGTCCATATGATGGAGGCGGCTGATCTTATAGCCACTTGTGTGGAGACACTAAGGATATAGTACAGGTGCTCATTGGAGAATGAGTTCACTGATTGATCCGCTTATGGAATGTTGTATGGTTAATGATACCTAATGTTAGATAGTGATTCCATAGTCCCAGTTGTGTATCTGGTCCTTAGACATGAGATACCAAGGATGCCTTGTATGAGTACTCCTTTCTTTGAAGCCAAACTTACAGGTTTGGAAAGTTCCAGATCTGGTATAGTTGGTTATCGGGATTTGTAGCCAACCTTCCGAAGGCAATTGAGTGTCAATAGAGGATCATCCACTCTTGGTATCATAAGAGGAATATCTCATATGTGCTTGCTCAGACAAATCCCAGGCCAGGGTCATTCAGATTGAGAGAGAAAGAGTTCTCCGGGAGAATCCGATTTGAGCGAGACTATGACAGATTCCGTATGTGACTCGACAGTACCATATCCAATATACGATCTCTGGGATATTAGTTAGATGAGGGATTATAGATACACGATAACTATGGACAGATAGGCCCGATAGATTTGATCCCCTCTATACCGTCTAAGGAATATAGCGTATTGGCCTAGTACGTCCATAGTCGATGAGTGAAGTGAATTATTACGGGGATAATAATTCACTATATCAGAAGGAGTTATGATGGGAGTGACTCATGGCCAGCTCAGTATCGGGCCTAGAGGGTCACACACATATGGTGGATGCTTCAGCGAATAGAGGATTGGATGGAGATCTAATTAGCCCCTATTCTCATTAGATGAGACCCTAAGCTGATGGGCTCCTTAATTATGGCCCAGTTAAATGACTAAGGAGATTATTGGATAGAGATCCAATAATGCAAGGTTAGTGATTTATTGGATGGAGATCCAATACCCACTAAGGCAAGCGCCCTAGGGTTTTGATGGCTCTCTATAAATAGGAGGGGAGACTCATGGTTGATAGGCTGCAGCTTTAGCCACCACCACCTATTCTCCTCCCTCCCTTTGTGCAAGAGTTACGAGATCAGATTGAAGGAGTTTCACTATAGAGATCCATCATGTGGATACCGCTAGAGAGGAGGACGCTTGACCTCCTTCATCTTCTCCATCTGGATCTGGAATACAAGGATATATGATCTCCCTAGGTAAAATTAATCTCTTACACCATGATTTTATCAGTTTTTGTGTTTTTCTCGTGACCCCAATATTTATCAATTTCTCACACATCGAAGTTTTATTAGTTTTTGTGTTTTTCTCGTGACCCCAATATTTTGAACGATGATTTGATCTGGAAACCAGTTTTTGTTTTAATTTTCGTTGCGCATGTGATGCACCCGCTGATGTTTCCCAAGAGTGGTATCAGAGCCAAGGTTTTCATGTGAAAGATTGGTTTTAAATTATGTGTGATGAGATTAAATCGCGTAGAATCATTCTACGTATTCTTCATACGTTTTCGTAGCGAAGGAACCGAGGAGGAGGGGCGGCCAGCCACGGCCAGCCCCATGCAGGGCCGGCCACCCATGGCTAGGCCACGGCTAAGGCCCCCTGTAAGGGGGCGGTTGGCTATGGCCAGGGCCAGCCCGAAAGGGAGGCCAGCGATGTTTGCAAGGGGTAGCAGCTGCCCGCAGGGGCAGTAGGCCGTAGGGGCGGTGCTTGCGGCCAGCCCGTAGGAGTGGTAGCCGCCCGTGGGCACAGCTGCTTGCAGCGCGGCGCCTGCAAGGGGCTGTCGCCAGCCGCAGGGGTGGCCGCCCCTTGGCTAGGCGGCTATCAGCGGGCAAGGGCAACCGCGCCTGCGCAGGGGCAGCGGCGGTGGCGCAGAGGGGGAAAGAGGGTTAGGACATTCTTTGGAGAAAAGGATAATCTTGCCCAAATTCAGCAAATTTCAAGGACTGTCCTTGTGTACATAATTTCCATAGTACCCTCAGCAATTCTAAAAATTTCAAGGACTGTCCTCTCATCCAAAAGTACAAAAATACCCTTGATAATTCTAGAAATTCTGAGCATATCCTGATTTCCAGAAAAATAATTAATTAAATATATAAATTAATTATTATATATATCTAGTAATCCTATATATGATGTGATGTACATGTGATGTATGATGTGGATGGATGATCATGAGCAATGTGTTGTGATGTGTGTAATTGTGATTATTATTATTATTATTATTATTGGGGCTTGCGAGCCTCTGTTTTTCTCATTTTTTGTCGGGCCTACGTGCCTGTGATTATTTGTAATTACGTAGAGAGGCATAGTGGGAGCGTGGAGATGACAGCAGGACCCACGATGCCATGGTGGGAGATAACGAGGTATGGTGATGCGACGATCTGATGGAACCAATGATGATGAGATCAACAATCACAAAGCATTGAGATGCGCCGATGCACACATAAATCCGATTATGAGTGATTAGGCCCATTGTCTCGGGTTTAATTATATTAGGTGACGGCTCATGATCATCCGATGTGGCTTGCATATGTGATGTGTTATACACCTACTAGATATATATATATATATATACACATATATATATTTGCATGTGATGTAGATATATATTAAATATGTATATGTGTGACACGATATATTAGGAGACTGATACGAAACAAAAACCCCTCCTACGATAATATTAAGTCGGTAAGCGTGAGGTAATAAGATTGACCAACGTGGCCTTCCATCGTTATAGGAAGAAATTAAATCATGACATAGGTTGAGTTGGTCGAGTCCCTCGAGTCTCACATATCTACATAATCGAGTTCTTGCCTATGACATAAACATGTCACTGGTGACCTGAGGATATGGTATGCTTGGTCGAGTCCCTCGAGGGCATATCATCAAATGAGACTCATCTTGTAACGATGGTGATGACTTAACTGAATATCATAGTTGGTCTAGTCCCTCAAAACCATGATGATTCGGAAGCCGAACATGACGAAAATCACAAGGAGTTGTGATTGGCAAGAATTGCCTACCTTTTGGGCTTAGTGTAATTGGTCGAGTCCCTCGAGGTTGTACTAAGATGCCAATTGGATCCCGATCCCCACTAGGAGTCCGTCGGAGACTTCCGTCTCACGTGTCGAGGGTGTCGCGTGATTCGCTAAGAAAATAGTGGGAGTACATTAAGATAGAAATCCATATCTTAATTAGTATTTTATGTAAAATCTATATGTTATTTAATTTATGCTATATCTTGTTTGTCGCTTGCAAAACCCCTACGTGACATACTTGATGCCAACCGCCTCATTGATCTAAAAGCTCTGCAATTTGAGAATTGTTCTCATGGAAGATAAAATCGTATATGTCATTAACATCATTGTGCCCACGCTAGAGGAAAGGATAAGCGAGGATGAGATCGCTCGCTTTGTGAAGTATATAGATAGTCCTAGAGGATAACCTATGCATTGATCTTATACTTTAGTTCCTACCAGATTCCTTTTCTCACTTCATCATGAATTTTAACATGAGCAAGTTTGAGGTGACTCTCCTTGAGCTCCTCAATATGTTGAGGGAAGCTGAGAGTGCCATCAAGAAGGAGAAGCCAGTTCTCTATATTGGAGAGACCAAAAAGAAAAGGAAGGCTAGCAAGACCCTTAAGAAGGGCAAGGGCAAAGAAAGACAAGGTAAGGCAAAGGTTGCTAAGAAATACCCAGGAAAGGATAAAGGACATTGCTTCCACTATGGCCAAGACGAGCATTGGAAGAGGAACTATAAGGACTACCTTGCAGAGAAGGCAAGACAGAAGCTTGGAGAAACTTCAGGTATATTCATGATCAGTCTTCACTTGTCAAATTTTTATGGAGTGCTTATCATATCTTTAATTTGTTGCAAGTTCTGGCAAGACCTAGGAGACTAGCTAGAGGCAAGATGGATCTCAAGATGGGCAATGGAGCAAGAGTTACTACAGTTGCCGTTGTGGAGGTCACCCTATATCTGCCTTTTGGAGCTATCATTGAACTGGATGCATGCTATTTTGTTCTCTCTATTATCAAAAATATTATATCCATCTCTTGTTTGAGAATTAGTGGATATAAATTAGTTTTTAAGAACAATAGTTGTTCAATAATTATGGATGATGAGATCATCACTAGAGGGACCCATGTAAATGGCTTATATATGTTAGACACTTCTTCACATATCATGAATATAAATATGTCTAAGAGGAAAAGGGATGAGGTGAATAATGCAAACCTATGACATTATAGGATATGTCATATTAATGAGGGTAGGATTCAAAAGTTGCTGAAAGATGGATACTTAAATCCATTTGACTATGAGTCATATGCAACTTGCGACCTTGCCTTCGTGGGCAGATAGTCAACTCTCCTTTTAGTGGAACTAGAGAGAGAGCCACCGAGTTATTGGAACTAATATATAGTGATGTATGTGGTCCCATGTCGACTCAGGCTATAGGTGGTTATTCATATTTCATTACATTCACTGATGATTTCTCTAGGTATGGACATGTGTACTTAATGAAGTACAAATCTAAGGCCTTTGAGAAATTCAAGGAATATAAGAATGATATAGAAAACTAAATTGGAAAGAGTATTAAGACTCTTCGATCAGATCGAGGAGGAGAGTACTTTAGTACGGAGTTCACTCATTTCCTGAGGGACAATAGGATTCTATCCCATTGGACACCTCCTTATACACCTCAGCTCAATGGTGTATCGAAAAGGAGGAATCGCACGCTGTTAGACATGATATGATCCATGATGAGTTTCGTTGACCTACTTGTCTCATTTTGGGGGTACGCCCTAGAGACCGCAGCTTACTTTCTGAACAGAGTTCCATCAAAGTCGGTAGTGTCTACGCCATATGAGATATGGAAAGGAAAGAAGCCCGATCTTAAGATTGTTAAGATTTGGGGCTGTCCTAGCCACATTAGAAGACACAACCCCGATAAGTTAAAATTAAGGATAGAATGGTACACATTCATGGGATACCCAAAGGAAACTTGTGGGTATTATTTCTATCACCCCGAGGACCGAAAGGTCTTTGTTGCCAAGAGAGCCGTGTTCCTTGAGAAGGAACATATTCTTGGTGGAAACAGTGGGAGCAAGATAGAATTGAGCTAGGTTGGAGAACCTATCTCAAGCACCATTCCAGAGCCCGAGTCTATTCAAGTACCTACAAGTTCCAACTTTACATAGGTATAGTAGAGTATCTCACCCTCCTAAAAGATATGTGGGACATATCAGTGGACATAACTCTCAGGATGTTGATTGTCAGACCTACGAGGAGGCTATTATGAGTATAGACTCCAGGAATTGACAAGAAGCCATGAATTCTGAGATGGATTCCATGTACTCTAACAAGGTTTGAAACATTGTAGATGCATCTGAGGGTATTGTACCCATCAGCTGCAAATGGATCTTCAAGAAGAAGATCGGAGTGGATGGAAAGGTCGATAAAGCAACGCTGTTAGCTAAAGGATATCATCAAAGACAAGGAGTTGACTATGATGAAATCTTTTCACCTATAGTCATTCTTAAGTCTATTATAATTATTTTGGCCATTGCAGCACACTATAACTATGAGATCTGGCAGATGGATTTCAAAATGGCATTCCTCAATGGCAACCTCGAGGAGGAGGTGTATATGATACAACTAGAGGGATTCATATCCAAAGAGAGTCCAGATAAAGTGTGCAGGTTGCTTAGATCTATTTATGGATTGAAGCAAGATTCCCAAAGTTGGAACATAAGATTTGATGAGGTGATCATATCTTATGACTTCATTAAGAATGAAGATGAGCCTTGTGTGTACAGGAAGGTAAGTGAGAGCGCTATCACCTTCTTGGTGCTATATGTGGATGACATCCTAATCATTAGGAATGATGTAGGAATGCTCTCCAACGTAAAGACTTAGCTATCCAGAAACTTCTCCATGAAAGACTTAGGGGAAACATCCTATATTTTGGGGATCCAGATCTATAGAGATAGATCCAAAAGGATGCTTGGCTTGTCCCGATCTAGGTACATAGACTCCATTGTTAAAAGGTTTGGCATGGAGAATTCCAAGAGAGGTCTCATACCGATGAGACATGAAATATCACTTTCTAGGAGTATGTCCCTAAAAACTCCTAAAGAAAGGGTAGACATAGATAAGATACCTTATGCCTCAACGATAGGGTCTATCATATATACGATGCTATGTATCAGGCCTAATATAGCACATGCTCTGAGTGTCACGAGCAAGTATCAGGCAGATCCAGGTTTAGAACACTGGAAGGCTGTAAAGTATATCCTTAAGTAATTGAGAAGCGCTAAGGATCTTTTACTGATATATAGAGAAGGTAGCCTCCAGGTTGAGGGCTACACGGACTCGAGTTTTTAGTTCAACATTGATGATAGTAAGTCAAATTTAGGATTTGTTTTCACCCTGAATGGAGGAGCAGTAAGCTGGAAGAGTTCTATGCAAGATACTACTGTTGACTCGACCATAGAGGCATAATACATTGCTATAGCAAAAGCAGCAAAGGAAGGGGTTTGATGAAGAAGTTCATCAAGGATTTGAGAGTTATACCAAGTAGCGTGGAGCTGACTCCCATATATTGTGACAGGGATAGGGCGATAACTCTAACAAAGGAACTTAGGTCTCAACAGAATTATTCTGAGGATGTTTCATTTGATAAGAGCGATCATGACCCGAAAAGATGATGGAAAGAGTTCCATTAAAAGATAATATTGCAGATCCACTGACGAAGCCTATGGCTCAAATTGTATTTGAGCGTCACAGGGGTCTGACGGGGATCAAACACATAGGTGATTGGCTTTTGGTCAAGTGAGAGATTACTGGTTACAGGTGCCCTACAAGCCAATCAAGTGAGTGATGGCACGTGTGACACGTTGTGTGATTTTTTTGCTTATGATTAATATTTGCATATTCTCATATTATCTGTTACGTATATATTGTGATGTCCTTGGTTCTGTGCAATGGGAGTCGGATCGTGATGAGATCACGATAATGAGATTGATTCACCTTTAAACACAGATCCTAAATAATCCCGGTCATAGGTTACTTAAGAGGGACATTGAGATAACCGGACAGATCAGTGTACTATATACCCGTCCATACGATGGAGGCGACTGGTCTCACAGCCACTTGTGTAGAGACACTAAGGATATAGTATAGGTGCACATTGGAGAATGAGATCACTGATTGATCCGTTTATGGAATGATGTATGGTTAATGATACCTAATGTCAGACACCGATTCTACAGTCCTAGTTGTGTATCTGGTCCTTATACTTGAGATACCAAGGATGCCTTGTATGAGTACTCCTTTATTTGAAGCCAGACTTACAGGTTTGGAAAGTTCTCGATCTGGTACAATTGGTTATCGGGATTGGTAGCCAACCTTACGAAGATAATTGAGTGTCAATAGAGGATCATCCACTCTTAGCATCACGAGAGGAATATCGCATATGTGCTTGCTCATACAAATCCCTGGCCAAGGTCATTCAGATTGAGAGAGAAAGAGTTCTCCGGGAGAATTTGATTTGAGCGAGACTATGATAGATTCCTTATGTGACCTGATAGAACCATGTCCAATATATGGTCTCTGAGATATTAGTTGGATGAGAGATATAGATACATAGTAATTATGAACAAACAGGTCTGATGGATTTGATCCCCCTGTACTGTCTAGGGACTATGGTGTAGTGGTCTAGTACGTCCATAGTCGATGAGTCGAGTGAATTATTATGGGGATAATAATTCACTATATCAGAAGGAGTTCTGTCAGGAGTGACTCACGACGAGCTCAGTATCGGGCCTAGAGGGTCACACACATATGGTGGATGCTCCAGCGAATAGAGGATTGGATGAAGATCCAATTAGCCCCTATTCTCATTAGATGAGACCCTAACTGATGGGCTCCTTGATTAAGGCCCAGTTAAAGGCCTAAGGAGATTATTGGATAGAGATCCAATAATGCAAAGTTAGTGGGTTATTGGATGGAGATCCAAGACCCACTAAGGCAAGAGCCCTAGGGTTTTGGTGGCTCTCTATAAATAGGAGAGGAGACTCATAGTTGATAGGCTGCAGCTTTAGCCACCACCTCCTATTCTCCTCCCTCCCTCTATGTAAGAGTTGCAAGATCAGATTAGAGGAGTTTCGCTGTAGAGATCCATCGTGTGGATACCGCTAGAGAGGAGGACGCTTGACCTCCTTCATCTTCTCCATCCAGATCTGGAATACATGGATTTTGTGTTTTTCTCGCGACCCCAATATTTTGCACGATGATTTGAGTTGGAAACCAGTTTTTATTTTTATTTTTGCTGCGAATGTGATGCACCTGCTGCGGTTTCCCAATAATAAATACCCCAAGTATTCTTACATTCACAACGACTCCTTTTGGGCAATTAAATTCTATGAAAAGAATTATATGTAATTTGTAAGAAAAAGAAAAGGAAAGGGAGTGATCTTATTGTTAGAAATTTTCTCAAGTCTCCCTTGTAAGCAAAGTGTAAGGGTTTGATCTTCACCCAAAGAAGATTAGTAGTGGACGCCGATGTGCCTCAAGAAGGAGGACTCGGGAGTCGACGTGGGCCTTTGACGCTGAACCACTATAAAAATTGTGAGTGCTTCTTTGCTTTCAATTGCTTACATATTCTTGTATTAATGCTTCTGATTTAACTCAACTCCTTGAAAGCAAAGTTTTCACGATAAGTTCATTCCTTCAAACGTTGCTTATCTTTCTGATTTGCTCATTAACTTAGCAATTTTCTTTTAGTCACTCACTCGTTTCACTAAGAACGAAAAGCTTCGGATTTCCTATCTTGGTTTAATCGAAAAGTTTTCATCTAAACCTAAAATTTATATTTGCATTAATTCACCCCCCACCCCCCCTCCTACTTCTTCCTCCCTCTTAGTGCCAATTGATCTTAACAATTGGTATCATAGCAAGGTACTTACTTTTTGGATTAACACCCACTTGAGAAAATTGCTTGTTTTGGCATGAACGACGAACATTCCATCTCATATCCTCCCATATTCAATACGACGGATTACATGTATTGGAAGACAAGGATGCATATTTTTCTTATCTCTTTGGATCTTGATCTATGAAGTATTGTTGAGAATGAATTTGAAAAATCTTCCAAGCCAATGAATGAACTAAATAATTTAGAAAGGAAGAATTTTTCTTTAAATGCTAAGACTATGAATGTCTTATTTTATGCTCTTGATAAGAATGAGTTTAATCATGTTTTCGTTTGCGAATTGTTCTTCGATATTTAGCAAACTCTAGAAATCACACACGAGGGGAGTAGTAGAGTAAAAGAATCCAAGATAAATATTTTAGTTCATAACTATGAGTTATTTCAAATGAAACCAAGTAAGTCCATTGGAGACATGTACACCTGTTTCACGAATGTTATCAATGGCTTAAAAGCACTTGGAAAATGATTTTTGAATTTTGAATTAGTTTGTAAGATTTTGAGATCTTTACCTAAAAATTGGGATCCTAAAGTAACCGCTATTCAAGAGGCCAAAGACTTAAATAACTAGCTTCTTGAAGAATTGATTGGCTCTCTTATGATATATGAATTAAATTGTAAAGCTCATGATGAGCTTAATGAACCCCTTCAAAAGAACATGAAAGATATAGCACTTCAGACAACAAATGACTCATCAAGTGAAACCTCGAGTGATGAGGACCATGATATTGCTTTGTTATCAAGAAAATTTAAAAAATTTATAAAAAAGAAAAGAACTATATAAAAAAAGAACCGAAGAAGGACAATGTCATTTGCTATAAATGCAAAAAACCAGGACATTTCAAGAATGAATGTCCACATTTAAAGAAGAAGCCAACACTAAAAAAGAAATCACTTTCGACTACTTGGGATGAATCGAACTCTTCGGATGAGGAAGACAACTCCAAACAAGAAGTGGCTAACTATGCCTTAATAACGGTCGAAGATGAGGTTGGTGAGCCTTTAAATATTTTATTTTCAGAATTATTAAATGTGTTGCATGATTTATTCAATGAGTTTAGAAAAGTTAGCAAGTCTTTTAAATTGCTTAAAGTTGATTATGATTTGTTAGTTAAAAAACTTGATGAAATGCATGGTTTATTAGTTTCACATAAACCTTGTTCTAAATGTGATTTGCCAGATAATGTTAAAGAAGAGAACATCATGCTTAAAACCACACTAAAAAAATTTAAAATAGGGAATACGTCCCTAAATATGATCCTTGCAAATAAGAATCATATTAATAGAAAAAAATGATATAGGCTTTGTTAGTAATGTCCAACGAAAGCTAATCATATTTGTAAGAGGACCTATATTAAACATGCCACTAAGAATCATGTGTAATTTTTATGGTGAATTAGGACATAAGGCAAACAAATGCCTATTTAGAAGATGTAGTCCACATCAACTAGTATGGGTTCCAAAGAAAGCCTTATACAATAAAACTCAATTAGAAAAGAAAGAGAGAGTTTTTTATGGAGGACCCAATGTAAAATGGGTGCCTAAATTAAATATATCCTTCTTATAGGTTTATCTCCAAACTAAAGCTAGGAGCACCAAATGGTATGTTGATAGTGGATGCTCAAGGCATATGACCGGAGATCCATCTTATTTTTCTAAGTTCACTAGCTTAAGTGAAAGAGTTGTTACATTCGGAGACAACAACAAGGGTAAAATCATTGAAAAATGAACAATAGGTAACATATCAAACCTCTTGATTTAAGATGTGTTGTTAGTTGATGGCTTGAAACATAACTTACTTAGCATTAGTCAATTATGTGATAAAGGATATATGGTTAAATTTTAACATAATGCTTGAATAATTGAATTGCCACACAAAAATAAATCCTTGATTGCCTTGAGATACAACAATGTATACACCATAGATATTGAAAACTTTTGTGATCAAACTTATTTTTTAGCTTTAAATAATGATGCTTGGATTTGGTACAAAAGATTAGGTCATGCTAGCGTGAAACTTTTAACCCAAATCACTATCAAGGAACTAGTAAGAGGTTTACCTAATATTAAGTTTATCAAAGACAAAGTATGTGAAACTTGTCAATTAGGAAAACAAATAAAGAGTAGCTTTAAGTTGAAAAATCAAATTATCACCTCTAGACCACTTCAGTTGATCCATATGGATCTATTTGGACCAATTGATGTTACAAGTTTATGTGGTAGCAAATATGCATTGTTTTAGTGGATGACTTTAGTAGATATACTTGGACCTATTTCTTAGCACATAAAAGTGATACATTTAAATGTTTTACAAAATTTTGTAAAGTTGTTCAAAATAAAAAAAGATACATGATTTCTTCAATACGAAGTGATCATGGTGGAGAATTTTAAAATAATAATTTTTAAAATTTTTGTGATTCAAATGGATATATCCATAACTTCTGTACTCCATGAAATCCACAACAAAATAGAGTAGTAGAAAGAAAAAATAGGAGCTTACAAGAAATGGCTAGAACAATTTTGAATGAACATAGTCTTCCCAAATATTTTTGGGCCGAAGCCGTTAATATAGCATGCTATGTTTAAATATGATTCTAATAACACCATTACTCACTAAAACTCCTTATGAATTATGGAATGGTAAAAAGCTCAATATTTTTTATTTAGAAATATTTGGTTGCAAATATTTTATTTTGAATGAAAAGGATGCTTTAGGTAAATTTGATGCAAAATCCGATAAAGGTATTTTTATAGGTTATTCTTCTATTTCAAAAGCTAATCATGTTTTTAATAAAAGAACATTAGTAATAGAAGAACCCATTCATGTTGTTTTCAATGAGCTTTCCGAATTTAAGAAGATTAATTTTGATGATGAAATTAATTTTGATACTTTGAATTTAAAAGATAACACTCCTAAAACTAAGTTGGATATATCTACTTCCAATACCTTACCCAAGGAATGGAAGTATGTTAATGATCATCCTAAGGAGCTTATAATAGGAGAAACATCAAAAGGAATTCAAACTTGGTCTTCTTTTAGAATTTTTTATGCAAATACCATGTTTCTTTCTCAAATCGAGTCAAAGTGTATTGATGAGACCCTAAGAGATGATTCTTGGGTTAATGCAATGCATGAAGAGCTTCATCAATTTAAGAGAAATGAGGTATGTGAGCTTGATCATAGACCTAATGACCATTTAGTGATTGGTACTAAATGAGTATTTAGAAACAAACAAGATGAAAATGGTATCATGGTTAGAAACAATGCTAGATTAGTGACCAAAGTTTTCAACCAAGAAGAATGAATCAATTATGATAAAACCTTTGCTCCCGTGGCTAGACTTAAAGCTATAAGGATGCTCCTTGTCTTTGTTTCTTTTAAAAATTTTAAGTTGTTTCAAATGGATATTAAAAATACTTTTCTAAATAGTTTTATCTCCGAAGAAGTGTATGTTGAATAATCCCCCAGCTTTGAAAATAATCTTCTTTCTAATCAAGTTTTCAAACTTGTAAAAGCTATCTATGGATTAAAACAAGCCCCTCGGGCTTGGTATGAAAGACTTAGTTTTTTTCTCATTTTAAATAAGTTTTCGAAAGGCAAGGTTGATACCATATTATTTTTAAGTATTTTAAATATGATTTACTTGTAATTTAAATTTATGTTGATGATATCATTTTTGGATCTACAAATGAATCTTTATGTGAGTCTTTTGCTAAAGAAATGAGTCAAGAAATTGAAATGAGTCTAATGGGTGAGTTAACATTCTTCTTAGGATTACAAATAAACCAACTTGATGATGTTATTTTTATTAGTCAAAATAAGTACATACTGAACTTGATAAAACGATTTGGGATGAAAAATGCTAAAGAGGTATGATAGCACATCTACGAAGTTGGACTCAAATAGTGAAGGAGAAAACTTTGATCAAAACACTTATAGAGGTATGATAGGAAGTTTATTATACTTAACTGCTACAAGACCGAATATCATGTTTTAGTGTTGGATTGTGTGTAAGGTATCAATCTAACCAAAAACTCTTTCATTTGAAAGCAGTTAAATAAATTTTTAGATACTTAAAAGGAACATCTAATCTAGGATTATAGGATCCTAAATCAAAGAACTTTGACTTAATTGCCTATTATGATGCTGATTTTGGTGGATGTAAAATAGATAGAAAAAGTACTACCGGAACATGTCAATTTTTGGGGCACGCACTTGTTTCAGTAGCTTTATCTACTACAGAAGCAGAATACATTGCAGCTAGTGCATGTTGTGCCTATGTCATTTGGATGAAAAATACACTAGAAGACTATGGAATAAAATTGAAAATTATTCCTATAAAGTGTGATAATACAAGTGTTATATGTCTAACCAAAAATTATATTTAACATTTAAGAATCAAACATATTGATATTAGATATCATTTTATAAGAGATCATGTAAATGATATCTTTTTGGAATTTATTGACACTAAGCATCAATTAGCGGATATTTTTACAAAACCCTTAAATGAAGAACAATTTGATTTTCTTAGAAGAGAACTTGGAATGCTAAATCATAGAAGTATGTGATTTGCTAATCTATATTTCATGATGATAATAATGTTTAAAAAATTATCTTGTTATGAAATTATCTTATTGTTGACATGAATTATCCATCTCATTATTTAAAAAAAAATTACTAAATTACATGAGATGATTTTAAAATACATGAGTAGCTCTTAAACTCTTGAATCTTCTTGGATTTCTTGGATTTTTTAGCTTATCTTTAAAACTTTCTTTTCAAAATTCATCTCTAAAAAATTGTAAGCTCTTGTTAATAATATCTTTGCAACTCTTTCCTTGTTTTCTTTCCTTCTTTTTCACAAGAGGAAGAAAGTTCTTTATGAATCATATTGTATTTTAAAAAGGGGGAGCAAAAACTCATAAGCCTAAAATCCTTAGTCCCACTTCTCACCTTTTTATTGATGATAAAGGGGGAGAAATAGGTGTTGATGACTTATGTAATTGAATTGATGTTGATGACTTATGTAATTGAATAGATGTTGGTGACTTATGTAATTAAATGGCTGTTGATGACTTATGAAAATTTTTTAAATATTTAAAATTCATGATAATCCTTGATGCGTTGACATGATACTTTAAAAGCAAATTATTGTTGATATATACATGTCTTATTGCAACCCTTGAAATATGATTTGCTTGAAATATTGATTGTCTTAATTCACTTGAATTCAAGATTAAGTGATTCTCTTGAATTTAAGTCCTTTTTATCATGACATAAATTTAGTGGGAGTTAGGATTAACTCCCGTCATCAATTGATCATCATCATCAAAAAGGGAGAGATTATTAAATCTCAGATTTTGATGATGAGATCAATTGATGAGTGTTTATCTAACATGGTTTTAGAGGAATATTTGAAAGTCTAACTATGACAGGAGCAATGAAGTTACAACCAGATGATGAGCCACGATCAAGCTTGGGCATCGGGCCGAGTTCGGACGATGCAGTGGGATCTTTTAAATTTCAACCTAACTCCCGCCAATCCGATAGCATCCGACATTCTTGTGGCGAGTCTTCCGGTCTTCTTCCAGTGATCTCCTGATGTGTTCCCAGCGAGCTTCCCGATCCCTTCGGCGAATCTTCTAGCAAACTTTGATGAGATCCTATTGCATCTCGCTGGGAACACGTCGAGAGATCGCCGAAAGAATACCGGAAGACTCGTCGGGAGATCCCCCCCCCCCTCTCTTAGTGCCGCTTTGATCCTAACATATCTTATAATCTAAAATTAATAAATAATTATTATTCTAGAAAACTAATTTATATCCCATAACTTTTAAATATGAAATAGAGATAATATTTTTAATGATAGAAGGAACGTAATAACATGCATCTAATGTAATAGTAGCTCCACCAGGCAGATGTATGGTGATTTTACCTACAGCAACTGTAGCAACTCTTGCTCTATTGCTTATCTTGAGGTCCATCTCGTCTCTCGCCAGTCTCCTAGGCCTTGTTAAAATCTACAATGAATTATAAACATGATAAACACTCTCAGTATCCAATACTTATATGTTATCATAAAAATATAACAAATAGAGACTGACCATGAATGTACCTATTGCTTCTCCAAGCTTCTATATCATCTTCTTTGCAAGGTACTTTTGCAGTTCCTCTTCCAATGCTCATCTTTGCTATAGTGGAAGCATTGGCCTGTATCCTTTGTCTTGCCTGGTCTGCCCTTCTTAAGGGACTTATCAGCCTTTTTTTTCTTAGACTCACTAATATAGAGAACTGGCTTCTCTTTCTTAATGGTGCTCTCAGCTTTCCTCAATATATTAAGGAGCTCAGGGAGAGTCACCTCAAACTTGTTCCTATTAAAGTTCATAATAAACTAAGAAAAGGAATATAGTAGGGACTGAAGTATAAGATTAATACATAGGTTATCCTCTAGGACCACTCTTAGGCTTGTGAGTTTCTTAATCCACTCTATCATTCCTAGGACATGGTTATGAACCGATATCCCCTCTGTCATCCTAGCTCGGTAGAGACTCTTGGATATCTCATATCTCCGAGTTCTTCCCTGTTCCTCAAACAACTGGCGAAGATAAAGAAGGATGAAATTGATATCTATACTCTCATATTGCCTTTGTAACTCAGGAGTTATAGAGGCTAAAATATAGCACTTAGCCAAAGTGGGATAGTTTGTATACTTTACATATTGAGAGATCTTATCCTTGCTTCCTACTTTCTCTGGTGTGGGTAAAATTGTGTCAAGGACATACACAATTTTCTCCATCATGAGAATAATTCTCATATTGCAGAGCCAGTTCATGTATTTTGGACTGGTGAGGCAGTTGGCATTAAGTATGCCACGTAGGGGATTTACAAGCGATATATTTATGACAAACAAAATGTAGCATAAATGAATAATATATAAATTTCATAGAAACCTAATTAAAATACAAACTTTTATCTTAATCTACTCTCACTATCTTTTTGGTGAATCATGTGACACCCTTAGCACATGAAACGGAAGTCTCCGCAGACTTCTAGTGGGGATCGGGATCCAATCAATGTCTTAGTGTAACCTTGAGAGACTCAACCAATCACTCTAAGCCCAAAAAGGTAGGCAACTCTTGCCAATCACAACTCCTTATGATTCTTGTCCTATTCGGCCTCTAAATCATCATGGTCTTGAACTCTCGACAACCATGATGTCAGTTAAGTCATCACCATCATTACAAGATGAGTCTGATATGATGATATATCCTCGAGGGACTTAACCAAGCATAGTGTGTCCTTAAGTCACCAATGATATCTCTATGTCATAGGTAAAACCTCGAATCGCGAAGATATGTGAGCCTCGAGAGACTCAATCAATTCAATCTATGTCGGGATTATTTAATTTCTTCCTATAATAATGAAAAGCCACATGGTGTTAGGATCGAATCGACACTAAGAGGGGGGAGGGGTCTGAATTAGTACTTTTGAGAAAACCTTCTTCGATTTAAGGATTCGTTCAACAAAGCTTGTATCGAAAAAGCATTTAAACTTAAAAGAATTCGTAGGACTATAATGAATAAGTAAAGCAATATGCAAAGCAATTAAACAATAGATAAGAGAATGCACACCAATTTTATAGTGGTTCGACTATTGTGACCTACGTCCACTCCTGATTCCTCCTCCGTTGAGGTCACCGACTTCCACTATTGATCTTCTTTTAATGGGTGAAGATCAACTACCCTTTTATATCTCTATTCTCCTTTCTCACAGGTTTAGGAGATAACATTTACAGTTTTCTCAACTCTCCCTTAAATAAGAACTACACTTAGAGAAAAAGAAGGGGAGCTCTCAAGGAATTATAATAGCATTTTCATAAGTTTTCTTCCGTCACCAAGCAAGAATAAGTAGGGTATTTACAAGCCCAAAATGGCTTAAAAAATGAAGCCAAAATTTAAATTTTTGGAGTTCCCAAGGTGCTGGCAACCTTACAGTCTAGGAGACTATGTTCGAGCGGTAGTAGCACCAACATGGGTGGTACCACCATCTGACATAGTCTGGGAGGTTGTCTGGGCAATACCACCACCTAACACAGTCTCAAAGATTATGTCTTCTTGGTGGTACCATCGCCTAGTCTGGGCGATGCCACCGCCAGACCCAACATTGTGTCACTGAATAAGCCTCCCAAGTGAGCCCAAATAAGTCTCAATTAAGGCCCAATGACCCCTTAATTGAGTTAGCATGGTTATACCAAAAACTAACTCAATTAAGTGTTAAACTATGATGATAATGACCTAAACAAATACAAAACATAAATCTTATGTTATCCGACATGTCATTGGTTCATCCGAACTCTCGGTGCATCATGCTCTCCTTCGGCATATTGCTCAATCCATTGATATGTCGACTTCCGCAACATCCGATCTGGACTCAATGTCCGATTCTTTCTGATCTCTGACTTCGGTCCTACGTCTAATTTTACTTCTTCAATCATTTTGCCTTTTCATGATTGAAGATAATCCTGCATCTTTTTTCTCTAACATAAGTTAGATCATAACTTTATCAATTGATTTCATCATCAAAATCCGAGATTCAGTAATCTCCATCTTTTTGATAATGACAACTAATTGATGATGAAGTTTTAACTAAACTCTCCTTATCTATATGTTATATTGAAATAAACTTGAATATGTAGAATGATAACCTTCTAATCATAATTTTTTTGCATTCAAGTCATAGCAATTTTAATGAAGGTGACTTTCACTCTTATACTACATTTGCACCATTTTGAATATAGCATGCATAATATCAACTCATCAAGTTATAACATGCATAATTCTAAATTATCATACTTTCAAAACATCAAAGTACATTAAAATGTCATCATAATATCAAAGAGTGAATTATTACCATCTAAAGTATCAAGCATAAGTTCACATCAACATTACTTCTCCACCTTTGTCATCAACAAAAAGGAGTAGAGTGCAACTATTAAGCTAATAATATTACTTCTATTGAGATGTACAATATCACACTTCTTTTTCTCCCCTTTGTCATTATCAAAATAAGAAAAAGAAGGGAAGGATTTAATGTTGCAAAAATTTGTATCAATGACATCACATGAAAAATAAAGTATCAAGTCGTGAAAGATATGAATCATTTCGACAAATCTCTTCTTTTGTAAATAGCAAGAAGAAAGAATCATAGGAAATGATTTTAATACACAAGAAAAACTTAAATCATGAAAATTGGGAAATATATATATATATATATTTGTGTGTGTGAAAAGAGTTCATGCATTTGGTAGATTCAACATGCCTAATTCCCTTCTAATAAAATTAAATTATTCCTCACTTAATGGTTTAGTAAAAATATTAGCCAATTGATATTTTGTATCAATAAAATCTCAAGATATATCATTATTACTAACATGATTCCTAATAAAATAATGTCTAATATCAATGTGCTTAGTCCTAGAATGTTGAATGAGATTCTTCATTAAACAAATTGCACTCGTATTATCATATTTTATGAAAATATTTTTTAATAAAAGTTCATTATCCTTAATATTACTTGTGCACAGCATGCATCTGCCATTATATATTCAGTCTCGGCTGGGGATAATGCGATAGAGTTTTACTTCTTGGAAGACAAAGAAATAAGTACACGACCTAAGAATTGACATGTTTTAGATATATATTTTCTATCTATTCTACAACCTCCAAAGTCGGCATCAACATATGTGATTAAATCAAAATTTTCAGATTTAGGATACCATAATCCTAGATTTGAAGTTCCTTTTAAATATCTAAATATTCTTTTAACTACCTTATAATGAGATTATTTATGATTGGACTAAAATCTTACACACAGACTAATGCTAAACATAATATCTAGTCTAGTTGCAATTAGATATAATAAACTACCTATCATTCCTCTATAGGTTTTTTTTATCAAAACTTTCTCCTTCACTATCCAAATCCAATTTTGTAGAGGTGCTCATAAGCGTGCTTATAGCCTTAGCACTATCCATATTAAATAGTTTTAACAAATCCAAAGTATACCTAGTTTGACCTATGAAAATACCATAATTCAATTGCTTAATTTATAATCCTAAGAAAAATGTTAATTTACCCATCAAACTCATTTCAAATGTTAATCCTAAGAAAGATTCACATAACGACTCATTAGTAGAACAAAAAATAATATCATGAACATAAATTTGAATAATAATTTTTTTTCAAAATGCTTAATAAACAATGTGGTATCCACCTTACCTTTCAAAAAATTATTTTGAATAAGAAAAAGACAGTCTCTTATACTTGTCGAATCTCGGATTTTGATTATGAGATCAATTGATGAGTGTTTATCTAACATGTGTATTAGAGGAAGATATATAGGTCTAACTATGATAGGAGCAATGAAGTTACAACCAGATAATGGGCCAAAATCAAGCTTAGGCATTGGGCCAAGGTTGGATGATGCAGTGGGACCTCACCGGGAGTTCGCTAGGAGATTCGCCGAAGGGATCGGGAAGCTCACTAGGAGTACGCCGGGAGATCACCGGAAGAAGACCAGATGACTTACTGCAAGAATGCCGGAGGTTACCGGATTGATGAAAGTTGGGTCTTAGTTTAAGCTTGTGCTCTTTAAGCGTTGTAACCATTGAGTTGTAGTTAGAAGTGAGTCCAAATTGAGTTGGATTTGCATGAAATCCAAATCAACTCAATAAGACAACCGGGTCCATTATTGGGGTTTGATTGAGCTCAGGTTAAGCTCAATTGGTTGACTAGAGGTTTAGTCGACATCAGGTTCAAGTCGAAATTTGAAAAGTGGAGGGAATTACTTTTGTGAAAATTCCGATGGGTAAACCGATGGTGAGCGACGGGTGTATTATCGTCGCCCAGGCTTTCGGGCGGCTGACCCACCCAGGCTGGGTGGTTGAGCCGCTTGTACCCAGGAATCTAGGTATTTTGCCCGGTTGACCCGCCCAGGACTGGTGGGTAAACCGCCCGTACCCTAGTGCTCGGGTAGTTGAGTCTCCCAGGTTGACGGGTAAACCGCCTGTACCCAATTTTTTCGAGTATGTTACATTTTTGGCTCCAATTTCTGAAACCACTTGGGGTCTATAAATACCCCAAGTATTCTTGCATTCATAACAACTCTTTTTGAGCAATTAAACTCTGTGAAAAAGAAATTGGGTATGATTTGTAAGAAAAATAAAATGGAAGGGAGAGAGCTTAGAGTTAGAAATTTTCTCAAAGTCTTCCTTGTAAGCAAAGTGTAAGGGTTTGGTCTTCACCCAAAGAAGATCGGTAGTCGACATCGGTGTGCCTCAAAAAAGAGGACTCGGTAGTTGACGTAGGCCATTGGTGCTGAACCACTATAAAAATTGTGAGTTCATCTTTTACTTTCCTTATTAACGCTTCCGATCTTGTTTACTCTTTGAAAGCAAACATTTCACTTACGATGTTTCTTATCTTCCATATTTCCTTATTCTATCTTAGGTAATAAGTAAGCAAGTAACTTAGCAATCTTCTTATCATTCCCTTGCTTTATTTGAACAACAAGCTTTGGATCTTCCTATCGTGCTTAAACCGAAATATTTTTGTTTAAAACGAAAAATTTACACTTGCACTAATTCACCCCCCCTCCCCCCCCCCCAATCTTAATGCCAATTGATCCTAACAATTGGTATCAGAGCAAGGTACTTACTCTTTGGATTAACACCCACTTGAGTAAATGACTTGTTTTGACATGAATGAGGGAGATTCGATCTCACGTCCTCCCATGTTCAATGTGACGGATTACATGTATTGGAAGACAATTGTATATTCCTTGTCTCTTTGGACTTTGATCTATGGAGTATTGTTGAGAATGGATTTGAAAAATCTTCTAAGCCAATGAATGAAAAGGAAGAATTTTTCTTTCAATGCCAAGGCTATGAATGCCTTGTTTTATGCTCTTGATAAGAATGAGTTTAATCGTGTTTCCACTTACGAATTGGCCTTTGATATTTGACACACTTTAAAAATCACACACGAGGGGACTAGTAGAGTAAAATACTCCACGATAAATATTTTAGTTCATAACTATGAGTTATTACGAATGAAACCATGTGAGTCCATTGGAGACATATACACCCCTTTCATGGATGTTGTCAATGGCCTAAAAGCACTTAGAAAATGTTTTTCAAATTTTGAATTAGTTAAGAAGATTTTGATATCTTTACCTAAAAATTGGGATCCTAAAGTAACCGCTATTCAAGAGGCCAAAGACTTAAATAACTTGCCTCTTGAAGAATTGATTGGCTCTCTTATGATATATGAACTAAATTGTAAAGCTCATGATGAGCTTGATGAACCCCTTCCAAAGAATAGGAAGGATGTAGCACTTCAGACAACAAATGACTCCTCAAGTGAGACCTTGAGTGATGAGGACCATGATATTACTTTATTATCAAGAAAATTTAAAAAATTTATAAAAAAATAAGAACTATAAAAACAGAAAAGAATCGAAGAAGGACAATGTCATTTGCTATGAATGCAAAAAACTAGGGCATTTTAAGAATGAATGTTCTCATTTGAAGAAGAAGCCAACACTAAAAATGAAATCACTTTCGGCTACTTGGGATGAATCAATCTCTTCGGATGAGGAAGACAACTCCAAACAAGAAGTGGCTAACTATACCTTAATGGAGATTGAAAATAAGGTTAGTGAGCCTTTAAATTTTTTTTTAGAATTATTAAATATGGTTCATGATTTATTCAATAAGTTTAGAAAACTTAACAAGTCTTTTAAATTATTTAAAATTGATCATGATTTGTTAGTTAAAAGACTTGGCGAAATGCATGATTCATTAGTTTCATATAAATCATGTTCTAAATATGATTTGCTAAATCATGTTGAAGAAGAGAATATCATGCTTAAAATCGCACTAGAAAATTTTGAAATAGGGAATGAATCCCTAAATGTAATCATTACAAATAAGGGTCATATTAATAGAAAAAATGACATAAGCTTTGTTGGTAATGTCCAACGAAAGCCAACCATGTTTGTAAAAGGACCTACATTAAACATGCCACCAAGAATCATGTGTAATTTTTGGAGTAAATCAGGATAAAAGGTAAACAAATGCCTATTTAGAAAATGTAGTCCACATTAACTAATATGGGTTCCGAAAACCTTATACAATAAAAATCAATTAGAAAAGAAAAAAAAAGTTCTTTATAGAGGACCCAATGTAAAATGGGTGCCGAAATCAAATTTATCCTTCTTGTAGGTTTCTCTCCAAACTAAAGCTAGGAGCACCAAATAGTCTCTTGATAGTGGCTGCTCAAGGCATATGACTGAAGATCCATCTTATTTTTCTAAGCTCACTAGCTTAAGTGAACGAGTTGTTACATTTGGAGATAACAACAAGGGTAAAATCATTGGAAAAGGAAAAATAGGTAACACATCAAACCTCTTGATTGATGATGTGTTGCTAGTTGATGGCTTAAAACATAACTTGCTTAGCATTAGTCAATTATGTAATAAATGATATGTGATTACATTTTAACCTAATTCTTGCACACATAAAAATAAATCCTTGATTGCCATGAGAAACAACAATGTATATACCATATAAATTGAAAATTTTTATGATGAAACTTATTTTTTGGCTTTAAATGATGATTCTTGGATTTGGCATAAAAGATTAGGTCATGCTAGCATGAAACTTTTTAACCAAATCTCTATCAAGGAACTAGTAAGAGGTTTACCTAATCTTAATTTTATCAAAGACAAAGTATGTGACACTTGTCAATTAGGAAAACAAATAAAGAGTAACTTTAAGTTAAAAAATCAAATTAGTACCTCTAGACCACTTCAATTAATTCATATGGATGTATTTGGGCCAATTGACATTACAAGTTTAGGTGGTAGCAAATAAATATTTGTTTTAGTGGATGACTTTAGTAGATATACTTAGACCTATTTCTTAGCACATAAAAGTGATATATTTAAATATTTTGCAAAATTTTGTAACGTTGTTCAAAATAAAAAAGGATGCATGATTTCTTCAATACGAAGTGATCATGGCAGAGAATTTCAAAATAATAATTTTCAAAATTTTTGTGATTCAAATGGATATATTCATAACTTCTCTACTCCAAGAAATCCACAACAAAATGGAGTAGTAGAAAGAAAAAGTAGGAGCTTACAAGAAATAGCTAGAACAATGTTGAATGAATATAGTCTTCCCAAATATTTTTGGGTCAAAGCCGTTAATACGATATGCTATGTTTTAAATAGGGTTCTAGTAAGACCATTACTCACTAAAACGCCTTATGAATTGTGAAATAGTAAAACACATAATATTTTTTAGTTAAAAATATTTAGATATAAATATTTTATTTTGAATGAAAAGGATGCTTTAGGTAAATTTGATGCAAAATCCGATTAAGGTATTTTTCTAGGTTATTCTTCTATTTCAAAAGCTTATCGTGTTTTTAATAAAAGAACATTAGTAATAGAAGAATACATTCATGTTGTTTTTAATGAGCTTTCCGAATTTAAGAAGATTGATTTTGATGATGAAAATGATTTTGATACTTTGAATTTAAAAACTAACACTCCTAAAAGTAGCTTGGATGTATCTACTTCCAATACAATACCCAAGGAATGGAAGTATGTGAATGATCATCCTAAGGAGTTTATAATATGAGAAACATCAAAAAGAATTCAAACTCGATCTTCCTTTAGAAATTTTTGTCCAAATGACGCGTTTCTTTCTCAAGTCGAGCTAAAGTGTATTGTTGAGGCCCTAAGAGATGATTCTTGGGTTAATGCAATGCATGAAGAGCTTAATCAATTTGAGATAAATGAGGTCTGGGAGCTTGTTCCTAGACCTAATGACCATTTAGTGATTGGTACTAAATGGGTATTTAGAAACAAGCAAGATGAAAATGGTATCGTGATTAGAAACAAGACTAGATTAGTGGCCAAAGGTTTCAACCAAGAAGAAAGAATCGATTATGATGAAACCTTCGCTCCCATGGCTAGACTTGAAACCATTAGGATGCTCCTTGCCTTTGCTTCTTTTAAAAATTTTAAGTTATTTCAAATGGATGTTAAACGTGCTTTTCTAAATGGTTTTATTTCCGAAGAAGTATATGTTGAACAACCCCCCCGCTCTAAAAATAATCTTCTTCCTAATCATGTTTCTAAACTTACAAAAGCTCTCTATGGATTAAAACAAGCCCCTTGGGCTTGGTATGATAGACTTATTTCTTTTCTCATTTTAAATAAAATTTTAAAATGCAAGGTTGATACCACATTATTTTTTAAGTATTTTAAAAATAATTTACTTGTAATTCAAATTTATGTTGATGATATCATTTTTGGATCTCCAAATGAATCTTTATGTGAGTCTTTTGCTAAAGAAATGAGTCAAGAATTTAAACTGAGTCTAATAGTTAAGTTAATAATCTTGTTAGGATTACAATTAAAACAACTTGATGATGGTATTTTTATTAGTCAAAATAAGTATACATTAAACTTGATAAAATGATTTAGGATGGAAAATGCTAAAGCATTAAACACTCCCATGAGCACATCTACAAAGTTGGACTTAGATAGTGAAGAGAAAACTTTGATAAAAAAACTTATAGTGGTATGATAAGAAGTTTATTATATTTAACTGCTACAAAACTGATTATCATGTTTAGTATTGGATTATGTGCAAGGTATCAATATAACCCAAAACTCTCTCATTTGAAAGCAGTTAAATAAATTTTTAGATACTTGAAATAAACATCTAAACTAAGATTATGGTATCTAAATCAAAGAACTTTGACTTAATTGCCTATTCTGATGTTGATTTTGGTGGATGCAGAATAGATAGAAAAAACACTACCAGAATCTGTCAATTTTTGGGGCATGCACTTGGTTCTTAGACTTCCAAGAAATAAAATTCAGTAGCTTTATCTACTACAGAAGTAGAATACATTGTAGCTAGTGCATGTTGTGCCCAAGTCATTTGGATGAAAAATACACTAGAAGACTGTGGAATAAAATTAAAAAATATTCCTATAAAGTATGATAATACAAGTGCTATATGTTTAACCAAAAATCCTATTCAATATTCAAGAACTAAACATATTGATATTAGACATTATTTTATAAGAGATCATGTAAATTGTTAAGATATCTCTTTGGAATTTATTGACACTAAGTATCAATTAGCAGATATTTTTATAAAACCCTTAAATGAAGAATAATTTATTTTTCTTAGAAGAGAACTTGGAATGCTAAATCATGAAAATATATGAATTGCTTGATTTCATGAGAATGAGCTATTTTTGTGATGATGTTTTATTGTTCCCATGAGATGTTTATCTTATTATTCACAAAAAGAAAAAAAAAAGTTACATGATGATGAGTTTGTTATTTTACGAATTTATTTGCTATGTTTTTTTGAAATTATATGAAATAATTTTTAAATGCATGAGTAGCTCTTAAACCTTTGAATCTCCTTGAATATTTTAGATTTTTGAACTTATTTTCAAAATTTTACCTCTACAAAATTAAAAGCTCTTCTTAATAATGTTTCACAACTCCCTTGTTTTTTTTCCTTCTTTTTCACAAGAGGAAAAAAGTTCTTTATGAATCATATCGTATTTTTAAAAGGGGAAGCAAAAATTCATTTTAGCCCCACATTTCACCTTTTTGTTGATTACAAAGGGGGAGAAATGAATGTTGATGACTTATGTAATCAAATGGATGTTGATGACTTATGTAATAATTTAAGGGGAAATTTTCAAATGTTCAAAATTCATGGAAATCTAATGATTTATGTAATAATTTAAGGGGAAATTTTTAAATGTTTAAAATTTATGAAAATCCTTGATGCATTGATGACTTGATGGAAAATTTTCAAATGTTTAAAATTAATAAAAATTCTTGATGCATTGATGACTTGATGGAAAATTTTTAAATGTTTGAAATTTATGAAAATCCTTGATGAATTGATGACTTGATACTTTAAAAGCAAATTATTATTGATATATACAAGTCTTATTGCTATCATTGAAATATGATTTGCTTGAAGTATTAATTGCCTTAATTCACTTTAGTCAAGAGTGAATGATTCTCTTGAATTTAAGTCCTTTTTATCATGATAAGAATTTAGGAGGAGTTAGGATTAACTCTCGTCATCAATTGATTATCATCATTAAAAAGGGGGAGATTGTTGAATCTCGGATTTTGATGATGAGATCAATTGATGAGTCTTTATCTAACATGTGTGTTAGAGGAAGATTTGCAGGTCTAACTATGACAGGAGCAATGAAGTTATAACCATATAATGGGCCAAGATCAAGCTTAGGCATCGGGTCGGGGTTGGACGATATAGTGGGACCTCACCGGGAGTTCACTAAGAGATTCATCGAATGGATCGGGAAGCTCGCTGGGAGCACGCCGGGAGATCACCGGAAGAAGACCGGATGACTTACCGTAAGAATGTCGGAGGTTACCAGATTCACAGAAGTTAGGTCTTAGTTTAAGCTTGTGGTCTTTAAGCATTTTAATCGTTAAGTCATAGTTAGAAGTGAGTCCTAATTGAGTAGGATTTGGATGAAATCCAAATCAACTCAATAAGCCAACTGGGTCCACTATTGGGGTTTGATTGAGCTCAGGTTAAGCTCAATTGGTTGACCAGATGGTAGGTCAACATCATGTTTAAACCGAAATTCGTAAAGTGGAGGGAACCACTCTTGCGGAAATTTCGATGGGTAAACCGCCGGTGAGTGGCGGGTGTACCACCATTGCCCAAGCTTTTGGGCGATTAACGGTAGCTAACCCACCCAGGCTTGGCGATTGAACCGCCCGTACCTAAGAATTTGGGTACTTTCGACAGTTGACCCACCCAGGGCCGACGGGTAAACCACCCGTACCCTGGTGTTCGGGCGACTGAGCCGCCAGGTCGTCGGGTAAATCGTCTGTACCCAGTTTTTTTGGGTATGTTTGATTTTTGGCTCTAATTTCTGAAGTCACTTGGGGTATATAAATACCTCAAGTATTTTTGTATTCGTAACAACTCTTTTTGGGCAATTAAACTATGTGAAAAAGAAATAGGGGTGATTTGTAAGAAAAACAAAAGGGAAGTGAGAGAGTTTAGAGTTAGAAATTTTCTCAAAGTCTCCCTTGTAAGCAAAGTGTAAGGGTTTGGTCTTCACCCAAAGAAGATTGGTAGTGGACGCTGGTGTGCCTCAAGAAGGAGGACTAGGGAGTGGACGTAGACCATTGGTGCCAAACCACTATAAAAATTGTGAGTTCATCTTTTGCTTTCCTTATTAATGCTTTCGATCTTGTTTACTCTTTAAAAGTAAATATTTCACTTACGACGTTTCTTATCTTTCGGATTTCCTTGCTCTTTCTTAAGTAGTTAGTAAGAAAGTAACTTAGCAATCTTCTTATCATTCACTTGCTTTATTGAACAATAAGCTGTGGATCTTCCTATTGTGCTTAAACCGAAACGTTTTTGTTTAAAATAAAAAATTTACACTTGCATTAATTCACACCCCCCCCCCCCCCTAGTGCCAATTGATCATAACAATACTAAGTCCCAGGGGCTTGCTTCAATCCATAAAATGCCTTCGATAATTTAAAAATATGATTTGGAAAAAGATCATTTTCAAATTTGCTGGTTACAAGTGCCCTTCAAGCCAATCACGTGAGTGATGACACGTATGACACGCTGTGTGATCTTTTTGCTTATGATTAAAATTGGTATATTCTCATATTATATTATCTATAGCATATATACTGTGATGTCCTTGGTTCTGTGTAATAGGAATTAGATCGTGATGATATCACGATAATGAGATCGATTCACCTTTAAACACTTATCCTAAATAATCCCGGTCATAGGTTACTCGAGAGGGACATCGAGATAACCGGACAGACCGATGTACTATATACTCATCCATATGATGGAGGTGGTTGGTCTCATAGCCACTTATGTGGAGACACTAAGGATATAGTATAGGTGCTCATCGGAGAATGAGTTCACTGATTGATTCACTTACGGAATGTTGTATGGTTAATGATACCTAATGTCAGATAGCGATTCCATAGTCTCAGTTGTGTATCTAGTCCTTAGACTTGAGACACCAAGGATGCCTTGTATGAGTACTCCTTTCTTTGACGCCAGACTTACAGGTTTGGAAAGTTCCAGATATGGTATAGTTGGTTATCGGGATTGGTAGCTAACCTTACGAAGGTAATTGAGTGTCAATAGAGGATCATCCACTCTCGATATCATGAGAGGAATATCCCATATATGCTTGCTCAGAGAAATCCCTGGCTAGGGTCATTCGGATTGAGAGAGAAAGAGTTCTCTGGGAGAATCCGATTAGAGCGAGACTATAATGGATTCCGTATGTGACCTGACAGTACCATATCCAATATATGATCTCTGGGATATTGGTTAGATGAGGGATTATAGATACATGGTAACTATGGATAGACAGGTCAGATGGATTCGATCTTCCTATATAGTCTGGGGAGTAGTGGCCTAATACGTCTATAATCGATGGGTTGAGTGAATTATTATGGGGATAATAAGTCACTATATCAGAAGGAGTTCTGATGGGAGTAACTCACGGCAAGCTCGGTTATCTGGTGGATGCTTCAGCGAATAGAGGATTGGATGAAGATTCATTTAGCCACTATTCTCATTAGATGAGATCCTATGCGGATGGGCTCCTTGATTAAGTCCCAATTAGAGGCCTAAGGAGATTATTGGATAGAGATCTAATAATACAAGGTTAGTGGGTAATTGGATGGAGATCTAATACCTACTAAGGAAGGAACACTAGGGTTTTTTTGTGGCTCTCTATAAATTGGAGGGGAGACTAATGGTTGATAGGCTGCAACTTTAACCACCACCTCATTTTCTCCTCCCTCCCTCTGCGTAAGAGTTGCGAGATCAGATTAGAGGAGTTTCACTGCAGAGATCCATCATGTGGATACCGCTAGAGAGGAGGATGCTTGACCTCCTTCATCTTCTCCATCCGGATCTAGAACACAGGGATATACGATCTCCCTAGGTAAAATCAATCTCTCACACATCGTGGTTTTTCGGTTTTTACAATTTTTCTCGAGACTCCAATCTTTTGCAAGACGATTTGATCTACGTGGGAAACTAATTTTTTATTTTAATTTCTACTGTGCATGTGATGCTCCCGTTGAGGTTTCCCAACAGTGGTATCAGAACCAAGGTTTTCGTGTGAAAGATTGGTTTTAAACTACGTGTGATGAGATTGAATCACGTAGAATCATTCTACACATTCTAACTGTATTTTTGCAGTGAATGCAGTGAGGAGGGGCGGCCAGCCACGGCCAGGGCCCCTGTAGGGGCGATCGACTACGACTAGGGGCCCCGCAGGGGTGGCCGCATGCGGCCAGGGTCGCCTGCAAGGGCAATCGCTCGCAAGGGGGCAGCCGCTAGCAGGCGCAGCCACCCATTGCCTGGGCTGCTGCCAATAGGCGCGACCACCCGCGGGCATGGTTCGCGCCTGCAGGGGAGGCGCCCCCTTCGGGGATGGCGCCAGTCCGCAAGGGAGGCACCTACAAGCACAGCGCCCGCAGGAGCTGCCGCCTGAGGGGCTGTGGCGCCCGTCCGCCCAGTAGGGCAATGACGCCTGCCCGTAGGCAAGGCGGTTGTTGGATAAGGGTAGAAGGGGAGAGCTAGGGCATCCTTTTTGAGAAAATGATGATCCTGCCTCTCTGAATTTAAAAAATTTCCAGGACTATCCTTGTGTACAAAATTATAAAAATGCAATCAACAATTATAGAAATTTTGAGAACTGTCCTCTTATCCAGAATTATGAACATACCCTTGACAATTCTAAAAATTCTAAGCATGTCCTGATTTTCAAAAAAATAATTAATTAAATAGTTTAATTAATTATTATATATTTAGTAATCCTATATATGATGTGATGTACATGTGATGTATGATGTGGATGGATGATCATGAGCCATGTGTTGTGATGTGTGTAATTATTATTATTATTATTATTATTAAGGCCTGCGAGCCTCTATTTTTCCCGTTTATTATCGGGCCTGCGTGCTTGTGATTATTTGTAATTACATGGCAAAGAGTAGCGGGAGAATGAAGGTGACAACGGGACCCATGATGCCATGGTGGGAGATCACGCCGTATGGTGATGTCACGATCTGACGGAATAGATGATGACGAGATCAATAATCACAGGGCATGGAGATGCGCCAATGCACATATAGATCCTATTGTGAGTGATTAGACCCATTGACTCGGGCTTAATCATATTAGGTGACGGCTCATGATCATCCGGTGTCGTTTGCATATGTGATGTGTTATACACCTACTAGATATATGTATATATATATATATTTGCATGCGATGTAGATATATATTAAATATGTATGTGTGTGACATGATATATTAGGAGGCAGTTACGAAACAAAAATCCCTCCTACGATAATATTAAGTCAGTAAGTGTGAGATAATAAGATTGACCCACATGGCCTTCCATCATTATAGGAAGAAATTGAATCACGACATAGGTTGAGTTGGTCGAGTCCCTCGAGGCACACCTATCTACGTGATCAAGTTCTTGCCTATGACACATCTTCATCCAATTATCCACTAACCTTGTATTATTGGATCTCTATACAATAATCTCCTTAGGCCTCTAATTGGGCCTTAATCAAGGAGCTCATCAGCATAAGATCTTATCTAATGAGAATAGGGGCTAATTGGATCTTCATCTAATCCTCTATTCGCTGAAGCATCCACCATATGTGTGTGACCTTTTAGGCTCGATATTGAGCTGGTCGTGAGTCACTCCCATTAGAACTCCTTCTGATATAGTGAACTATTATCCCCATAATAATTCACTCGACTCATCGACTATGGACGTACTAGGCCACTACGCCATAGCCCCCGGATGGTACAAGGGGATCAAATCCATCGAACCTGTCTGTCTACAGTTACCGTGTATCTATAATCCCTCATCCAACTAATATCTCAGAGATAGTATATTGGACATGGTATTGTCAGGTCACATACAAAATCCGTCATAGTCTCGCTATAATCGGATTCTCTTGGAGAACTCTTTCTCTCTCAATTCGAAAGACCCTAGCCAGGGATATGTCTAAGCAACCACATATAAGATATTCCTCTCACGATACTAAGAGTTGATGATCCTCTATTGACACTCAATTGCCTTCATAAGGTTGGCTACCAATCCCAATAACCAATTGTACCAGATCTGAAACTTTCTAAACCTATAAGTCTGACATCAAAGAAAGGAGTACTCATACAAGGCATCCTTGGTGTCTCAAGTCTAAGGACCATATATACAATTGAGACTGTGAAATCGCTGTCTAACATTAGGTATCATTAACCATACAACATTCTATTAGCGGATCAATCAGTGAAGTCATTCTCCAATAAGCACCTGTACTATATCCTTAGTGTCTCCACACAAGTGGCTATGAGACCAATCGTCTCCATTATATGGATGGATATATAGTACACCGGTCTGTCCAGTTATCTCGATATTCCTCTCGAGTAACCTATGACTTGGATTATTTAAGATCTGTATTTAAAGGTGAATCGATCTCATTATCGTGATCTCATCACGATCCGATTCCTATTGCACAGAACTAAGGACATCACAATATATATGCTATAGATAATATAATATAAGAATATACCAATATTAGTCATAAGCAAAAAGATCACACAGCATGTCACACGTGCCATCACTCATGTAATTGGCTTGCAACGCACTTGTAACCAGCAATATCTCACTTGACCAATAGCCAATCACCTATATGTCTAATCCCCATCAGACCCTTCTGATGCTGAAATATAATCTGAGCAAGCGGCTTCGTCAGTGGATATGTAATGTTATCTTCGGATGAAACTCTTTCAATTGCTATATCTTTTCGGGTCATGATCGCTCTAATCAGATGGAACCTCCTCAGAATAATTCTGATGAGACTTGGGTTCCCTTGTTAGAGTTATCGCCTTGTCACTGTCAAAATATATGGGAATCGGCTCCACGCTGCATGGTCCAACTCCCAAATCTCTGATGAACTTCTTCATCCACACCCCTTCCGTTGCTGCTTCTATTGCAGCAATGTATGCCGCCTCTGTGGTCGAGTTAGTAGTAGTATCTTGCTTGGAACTCTTCTAGCTTACTGCTCCTCCATTAAGGGTGAAAACATACCCTGAATTTGACTTGCTATCATCAATATCGAATTGAAAACTCCAGTCCATGTAGCCCTCAACCTAGAGGCTACCTCCTTCATTTACTAGTAAAAGATCCTTAGTCATTCTCAAGTACTTAAGGATATACTTTACTGCCTTCCAGTGTTCTAAACCTGGATCCACCTTATACCTGCTCGTGACACTCAGAGCATATGCTATATCAAGGCTGGTACATAGTATCACATACATGATAGACCCTATCGCTGAGGCATAAGGTATCTTATCCATGTTTGCCCTTTCTTTAGGAGTCTTTGGGGACATTCTCATAGAAAGTGATATTCCATGTCTCATCGGTATGAGACCTCTCTTAGAATTCTCCATGCCAAATCTTTTGACAATGGAGTCTATGTACTTGGATTGGGACAAGCCAAACATCCTCTTGGATTTATCTCTATAGATCCGGATCCCCAAAATATAGGATGCTTCCCATAAGTCTTTCATGGAGAAGTTTCTGGATAGCCAAGCCTTTACTATTGAGAGCATTTCTATATCATTCCCAATGATTAGGATGTCATCCACATATAGCACCAAGAAGGTGATAGCGGTCTCACTTACTTTCCTGTACATACAAGGCTCATAAGATCTGATCACGTCATCAAATCTTATGTTTCAATTTGGGAAAACTTGCTTTAATCCATAAATGGATCTAAACAACCTGCACACTTTATCTGGACTCTCTTTGGACACAAATCTCTCTGGTTGTATCATATACACCTCCTCCTCGAGGTTGCCATTGAGGAATACCATTTTGACATCCATCTGCCAGATCTCATAGTCATAGTGTGCTGCAATGGCCAAAATAATTATAATGGACTTAAGCATGGCTACAGGTGAAAATGTTTCGTCATAGTCAACTCCTTGTCTTTGACGATATCCTTTAGCTACCAGCCTTGCTTAATAGGTCTCTACCTTTCCATCCACTCCGATCTTCTTCTTGAAGATCCATTTACAATCGATGGGTACAATACCCTCAGGTGCATCTACAAGGTTCCAAACCTTATTAGAGTATATGGAATCCATTTTAGAATTCCTGGCTTCTTGCCACTTCCCGGAGTCTACACTCTTAATAGCCTCCTTGTAGGTCTAAGGATCAACATCCTGAGAGTCATCTCCACTGATATGTCCCACATATCTTTCAGGAGGGTGAGATACTCTACTAGACCTATGCAAAGTTGGAACTTGTGTGTTAGGTACCTGAAGAGACTCAGGCTCTGGAATGGTGCTTGAGCTAGGTTCTCCAACCTCGCTCAATTCTATCTAGCTCCCACTGTTTCTACCAAGAATATGTTCCTTCTCAAGGAACACGACTCTCTTGGCAACAAAGACCTTTCGGTCATCGGGGTGATAGAAATAATACCCACAAGTTTCCTTTGGGTATCTCACGAATGTGCATCATTCTATCCTTGATTCCAACATATCGGGGTTGTGTCTTCTAACGTGGGCAGGATAGCCCCAAACCTTAATAATCTTAAGATCGAGATTCTTTCATTTCCATATCTCATATAACGTAGACACTACCGACTTTGATAGAACTCTGTTCAGAAGGTAAGCTACGGTATTTATAGCGTACCCCCAGAATGAGACTTGTAGGTCAACAAAACTCATCATGGACCGCACCATGTCTAACAGCGTATGATTCCTCCTTTCTGATACACCATTGAGCTGAGGTGTATAAGGAGGTGTCCACCAGGATAGAATCACATTGTCTTTGAGGAAATGGGTGAACTTCGTACTCAAGTACTCTCCTCCTCGATCTGATCGAAGAGTCTTAATACTCTTTCCAATTTGGTTTTCTATTTCATTTTTATATTCCTTGAATTTCTCAAAGGCCTCATATTTGTACTTCATTAAGGACATGTGTCTATACCTAGAGAAATCGTTAGTGAATGTAATGAAGTATGAGTAACCACCTATAGCCTGAGTCGACATGGGACCACATACATCACTATGTATGAGTTCTAATAACTCAGTGGCTCTCTCTTCATTTCTACTAAAAGGAGAGTTGATCATCTTCCCACAAAGGCAAGGTTCACAAGTTACATATGACTCATAGTCAAATGGATCTAAGTATTCATCTTTCAGCAACTTTTGAATCCTTCCCTCATGTATATGACCTAGCCTACAATGTCATAGGTATGCATTATTCACCTTATATATTTTTCTCTTAGACATATTTATATTCATGATATGTGGAGAAGTGTCAAACATAATATAAGCCATTTATAAGGATCCCTCTAGTGATGATCTCATCATCCATATTGAATAACTATTATTCTCAAAAACTAATTTATATCGACTAATTGTCAAACAAGAGATATAAATAATATTTTTGATAATAGAAGGGACAAAATAGCATGCATCTAATGCAATAATAGCTCCACCAGGCAAATATAGATGACCTCCCCAACAGCAATTGCAACAACTCTTGCTTCATTGCCCATCTTGAGGCTCATCTCGCCTCTAGCCAATCTCCTAGGTCTTGCCAGAACATGCAATGAATTGTAGATATGATAAGCACTCCTGGTATCCAATACTCATGTGTTATCATGAAAATCTAACAAGTGGAGACTAATCATGAATACACCTGAAGCTTCTCCAAGCTTTTATTTCGCCTTATCTGCACGGTAGTCCTTACAGTTCCTCTTCTAATACCCATCTTGTCCGTAGTGGAAGCAATGTCCTTTATCCTTTACCGGGTATTTCTTGGCAACCTTTGCCTTACCCGATCTGTCTTTGCCCTTACCCTTCTTAAGGGTCTTGCTGGTCTTCATTTTCTTATGGTCTCACCAATATAGAGAACTAGCTTCTCTTTCTTGATAGTGCTAAAAGCTTCCCTCAACATATTGAGGAGTTTAGATAAAGTCACCTCAAACTTGTTTATCTGAACTGTAAAAAGGAATATGGTAGGGACTGAAGTATAATATCAATATACAAGTTATCCTCTGAGACTATTTGTATACTTCACAAAATGAGCGATCTCATTCTCACTTGTCCTTTCCTCCGGCGTGGGCACAATCATGTTAAGGACATATAGGATTTTCTCCTTCATGAGAACAATTCTCAAATTGTGGAGCCTTTGGACCAATGAGGTGGTTGGCATCAAGTATGCCACGTAGGGGGTTTATAAGCGACAAACAAGATATAGCATAAATTAAATAATATACAGATTTTACAGAAAATACTAATTAAGATATGGACTTCTATCTTAATGTACTCCCACTATTTTCTTAGCGAATCATGCGACACCCTCGACACTTGAAATGGAAGTCTCCGGCAGACTCCTAGTGGGGATCGAGATCCAATTGGCGTCTTAATGCAACCTCGAGGGACTCGACCAATTATACTAAGCCCAAAAGGTCGGCAACTCTTGCCAATCACAACTCCTTGTGATTCCCATCACGTTCGGCCTCTGAATCATCATGGTCTCGAGGGACTCGACCAACCATGATATTCAGTTAAGTTATCACCATCGTTACAAGATGAGTCTGATTTGATGATATGCCTCGAGGGACTCGACCATGCATACCATGTCCTCAGGTCACCGGGGACATCTCTATGTCGTAGGGAAGAACTCTCCTTGATTAAGGCCCAATTAGAGGCCTAAGGAGATTATTGGATAGAGATCCAATAATACAAGGTTAGTGGACAATTGAATGAAGATCCAATACCCACTAAGGAAAGAACCCTAGAGTTTTTTGGCTCTCTATAAATAGGAGGGGAGACTCATGGTTGATAGGCTACAACTTTAGCCATCACCTTCTATCTCCTCCCTCCCTCTGCGTAAGAGTTGCGAGATAAGATTGGAGGAGTTTTGCTGTAGAGATCCATCGTGTGGATACCGCTAGAGAGGAGGACGCTTGATCTCCTTCATCTTCTCCATCCGGATCTGGAATGCAAGGATATATGATCTCCCTAGGTAAAATCAATCTCTCACACAGTGGTTTTCCGGTTTTTGTGATTTTTCTCGTGACCTTAATCTTATGCACGACGATTTAATCTGTGCGGGAATTTAATTTTTTTATTTTGATTTTCGTTGCGCATGTGATGCTCCTGCTGAGGTTTCCCAACAAAATCCGGGTGATTGTTCAACATAAACTTCTTCATAAATAAAACCATTAAGAAATATACTTTTAACATCCATTTGAAATAATGTAAACTTTTAAAAGAAGCATAGGCAAGGAGTATCCTTAAGGCTTCAAGTCTTGCCATATGAGTGAAGGTCTCTTTAAAATCAATACCTTTTTGTTGTTTGAAACCTTTGGCCACTAATTTAGCCTTATTTCGAACCACGATACTAGATTCATCTAGCTTATTTCTAAAGACCCATTTAGTGCCAATTACAAGTTGGTCACTAGGTCTAGGAACAAGCGTCCATACCTTATTTCACTTAAATTAATTCAACTCCTCATGCATTGCAACAACCCAAGAATAATCTTTTAGGGCATCATCAATGTATTTTGGTTCAATTTGAAATAGAAAAGCAACATTAGTCCAAAAAATTTTAAATGATGAATGAGTTTGAACACCTTTTGATGTGTCTTCAATTATTAGCTCCTTTGGATAAGCATTTACATACTTCCATTCCTTAGGTAAGGATTCCTTGGAAGTAGATGCATCCAAGTTATTTTAGAGAGGAGAATTTTTATTCAAATTTAAAGTACCAAAATCAAATCATCATCAAAATTAATTTTCTTCAATTTGAAAACCTCATTAAAAACAATATGCATGAATTCCTCAATCACTAAAGTTATTTTATTAAAGACATGATAAACTTTTAAACTTAAGGAGTAACCAAGAAATATGCCTTCATCAGATTTTGCTTTGAACTTTCCTAAGACATCTTTTTCATTTAAAATAATAAATTTACAGCCAAAAATTTTAAAATATAAAATGTTGGATCTTTTATTATTCCATAATTCATAAGGAGTTTTAAAAAGTAATGGTCTTATGAGAACCTTGTTCATGACATAGCATGCCGTGTTAACAGCTTTGGCTCAAAAAATATTTGGGTATGCTATGTTCGTTTAACATAGTTCTTGCCATCTCTTTTAAGCTCCTATTTTTTTTTTCAACTACTCCATTTTGTTGTGGATTTCTTAGAGTAGAGAAATGATGATTGTACCTATTTAACTTGTAAAATTTTTGAAAATCATAATTTTAAAACTCACCACTGAAATTACTACGAATGGACAAAATCATAAAACCCTTTTTGTTTTGAACAAGTTCATAAAATTTTGAAAAACATTTAAAGAAATCACTTTTGTGTGCCAAGAAGTATGTCCAAGTGTATCTACTATAATCATCAATAATTACAAAGGTGTATTTACTACATCCTAGTCTTATTGTATCAATTGGTCTAAATAAATTCATATGGATCAATTGTAGTGGTCTAAAGGTGCTTTTTTGATTCATTGATTTGAAACTACTTGTTATTTGTTTTCCTAGTTGGCATGCATCACACACTTTGTCTTTGACAAACTTGATGCTAGGCAATCTTCTTACAAGTTCTCTAGTTAAAATTTGATAGATTAATTTCATGCTAGCATGACCTAATCTCCTATACCAAAGTCATGCATCATCGTTTAAAGCCGAAAAATACTTTTAATCACAAATATCATCAATATCAATACTATACACATTATTATTATTTAAGACAATCATAGATCTATTTTTGTGTGATATTTCAATTATATAAGCATTAGATTCAAATTTGATGATATATCCTTTATCGCACAATTGACTAATGCCTTGTAGATTATATTTTAAACCATCTATTAATAACACATGTTCAATCAAGAGGTTCGACTTATTATCTATGGTTCATTTGCCAATAATTTTTTTCTTGTTGTTGTCTCCGAATGTTATATTGATATAACTCCAGAAGGGTTCAGTCCTAATCAACCTAGAAGTAGTCAACAAAAATCCTATGGGATTATAATAAAACCCCACATAGCCACTTCTATCCTATAAAGAAGTGTGGTTAGGGTTTAGATTGGGGCCTTAGGTCTTAGTGGCTACTACCCCCTTTATTGGGCTGGTCGGCTAGGGTTTCCTTCAGCTAGGTCGACTATAAGAGGGGCAAAGGGGTAATTTTATTTAGACAAGCACCCCCATGGGCTAGGGTTTAGAACCCTATAAAATGATATAGCCGCCCCCTCTCTTTTATCAAGTAAAGATCATCTTTTATTCAGCCTTGTGCTGAGTTCTAGGAGCGAGGAACCCATATAGCGTTCCAAGGGTTGATCCCCCTCAATGATGAAAATCTATATAGCTTCTTCAAGGGTTCTATCATCTAGTATCAGAGCAACGTTCCTGCTGCCCTTGCTGCCATCTCTGCCGCCCCCACCCTTCCAAGTAATTCCCATAATTGCTGCAACAAGCGCCTCCACCATCATCCCCAAGCCGCAGGTTAGATCAATCTACTATTGGCCCCTACATTTAAAATTGGAGATCTAGTATATTTTCATCACTCACACCTATTTGCTACTGCTATTCCTTTGCCTTACACGTTGGAGAAGTCTTTTTATATTTTCCTTACTGCAAAATTCTATCGTCGCAAAACATTAACACCTTCCCAAGAGATTATATGTCCAAGATATTTAACTCAATTTTGCATAAAGCCGCACTTTGATTTTTTGATAAAAAGGTAGTGCTCACATAGTATTCTTAGAATAATCCATAAGTGCAATAAATGACTTTTGAAGGAAGAACTATATATCAGAATATCATCAAAGAAGACCATAACAAACTTATGAAGATAGACTCGAAATATGTCATTCATCAAACTCTGAAAAGTGGAGGGTGCATTGGTTAGGTCGAAGGGCATTACCAGGAATTCGTAGTGCCCGTTATGTGTTCTGAAGGCTATTTCTTTGGATGTCAACTTGATGTACTCGTATCTAGTGATAGCCCAACTATAAGTCTAGTTTAGTGAAGATCTAGGCTCCCTCCAATTAATCTAGCAACTCATCCACTACCGGAATTGGATATTTGTCTTTAACGGTGATGCTATTGAGTGCTTGATAATCTACACACATCCACTAAGAACCATCCTTCTTCCATACTAAAAGAACCGGTGATGAATACAGGCTAACACTAGGCCTGATGATTCCAGTCTCAAGCATCTCACTGATTATCCTTTCTATTTTTGCCTTCTAGAAGTGAGGATACTGGTAGTGCTAAAATACATGATTGGAAATCTTGTCAATCAAATCTTTAAGTGCTAAAATACATGATTGAATAACTCTCCGAACAATCTTGATTGGAAATCTTATGAGATCTAAACAATCTTGATCTTAAATTATAATTATCAAAATCATAGATCTCATTTTTACTAAAACAAATTAATCATAGATGTTTAAAAATTTGATTTCCATTGAGGATATGACAAGTATAGAAATCAAGGGAATGTTCATGATAAAACAAATGCTTTTTAATTTACAATTTATCATAATTTTGAGACATTATTTTTGTGATAAGGTGTACTAAGAAGGAAGTCAGAAATAATCATGTCATGAAAGATATTAATCATCAAAAGACAATCAAAAGATATGATTTAATTTAATAAATCTCCTCTTAGATGACAAAATAAAATCTTAGAAGATCAAATAATAAGAAGGATTTTGATTCATATCAAGTTTTAAATATTGATAAGTCAAGATCAAAACTTTTCTTTAGTAAGTTAAAAAGTAGATATGGGTGAACAAATAAAAGAACAAGATCATAGTTTATTTCGATAATTTTCTAAAATGTAAGAATCATAGTAAATAATCTTGATTTATAGGAAGATCTCACGTTATAATTTTCAAAATTTCAAGATCATGATTTGGACAATAACTTTTTCAAGTTTAAATCATTAAATTAATTTTGTAGTTTAAGGGATTCAACAATAATGATGTCACTTTATCTTTTATTGAAGCCTTAATAGTATAAAGATATTTTCAAGAAGAAATATCCTTCATTTTAGTTATTTCATATGATTTGTTTCAAGAATGCCTTTATGCATTGTCATCAAAAACTGAGTTTCATTTATTAAAAAAAACATCAAGATCATAAAGAATATTTTCAATCAAGTAGAATATTTTCAAACATTTCAAAACTGAAAAACCAAGTATTGTTTCCAAATGAAATTATCAAAATCATTACAATAAAATATTTTCAAACAAGAGCTTCGATTTATTTCAATTCCAATGATTTTTTTTCTTAAGTGAGTCTAATTCTTTAGACTTAGTGAAATGTGTTACCATGCCCATTTCATATTTATTTCTAAAATCTTTTAAATTTTTGAAAAATACCAAAAAATAAAACATGATTTTTCTCTCCCTTTTCTTTAATCATACAACTATCATAACATTTAAATCACGTAACATTTAAATCAATCATTACACAAGCTTAGTCAATAATAATATAATATTTAGACCATTTAATAATAGCCTTTACATTTAAACCATCATCTAAGCTAATGATTTTGAATCTATCATTCAATCTTCATCAAAATTTCATTTTCATAAATTTTAATATAAATAATTTTTATTAACAATAACTCAGGTTCTTTATTTCTAGTTAAAGCATGCTTTAGGTATACACCATCATTCATAATCGAAACACAATTAAGATTAATGAACCATCATGAGATTTTTATCATTCAACTTAATTCCAATAATTTTTCTTATTATTGTTACTTAGGCTAGTGAGCTTGAAAGGAGTGTTAGATTTCAAGCCATGTGGCTTAAGCATCCACATTCAAGATACTATTTAGTGCTCCTAGCTTTGTTAGGATATAACTTTATAATATAGGAGGTTTTAATTTAGGTTCCCATTTGAGTTTGGGTCCCTCATAAAATATTCTTCTCATTTTCTCTAATGGCTTGAGGTTGTTTATTGTTCCTTTAGGAACCCAGATTAATTTGTATGGACCATACTTTTAAAATAAACATTTATAGGCCTTATGTCCTAATTTTTTACAAAAATTACATTTAATTGTAGATGGTAAGTTAAGAGTGGGTCCTTTAACAAAAATGGTTGGCTTTCGTTGAGTGTTGCCAACAAAGCCTATACATTCTTTCCTATTAACATGACCCTTATTTGCAAGGATCATGTTTAGGAATTTATTTCCTATTTCAAATATTTCTAAAGTTTGTTTTAACATGATATTTCCCTTTTTAGCTTCTTCTAACGTATCACATTTAGAGTAAGAATTGTGTGATGGTGATGCATCATGGATTTGTTCAAATTTACTAACTAAAGAATCATGCTCTTTCTTAAGTAATTTATAAGACTTACTAATTTTTCTAAACTCATTATGAAGCTCATAAAAAGAAAGTAATAACTCATTAAAAGTAAAAGAGCTTTTAGGTCGGTTACTTACCTCATTATGGTTGGCCACGAGCACAAAATTCTTCACTTCTTGGTTGTGCTCTTCATCTTCGGAGCGCCTTGGCTTCTTGCATTCCTAGCAAGAGATTTTGTCCAAATTAAGTCTATTTTTATGGTTTTTGTTTATTAACTTATCCGATTCATTTGTCAAAGGTTCAAATTTCTCATCACTCAAGATTTCACTTGAGGAGTCATATGTTCTTCTCAGTTCAAATTCCTTCTTGTTCTTTAGAAGGTGTTCTTGGATTCTCAATGTCAAATCCTTCCTATTCTTTGGAAGGTATTCTTCTTATTCATTTTTGTAAGATATTTTATTTAATGATTCATTTAGATGAATCTTACAACCTTACATGGGAGATTTACAAGTATTACAAGACTTTCCTTACTCCCCTACCCATTTTTTTTCGTTTACAAGTTTAGCACATAATTTTTTTTTCAGAATTTCTAGCCCAAAATTTGTTGTGTGAAATACAAAAAAACTTGGGGTATTTAGAATTTAGAATTTGTAGCCAAAATTTTAAACGCACCCGGAAAAGTTGGGTATGAGCGGTACCACCACCGACGCCAGCGGCATTATCTCCGAAAGCAGCTAGCAAAACAGGGCGGCAATGGTACAACCGTCGACCTAGGCGGTTCAACCGCCGCTTGGGCGATACGACCGCTGCTTATCAGTGATACAACTACCGAGAATCCCGAAAAAATGATTCCCTCTACTTTTCTGATCCTGACTTGTACCTTCTATTGACCAATTCTCAGATCAACCAATTGAGCTTGACTTGAGCTCAATCCACTCCCTGAAGTGGACCTTGTTTGCCTCACTTGAGTTAATTTTGATCCCTTCCAAATCTAACTCAAGTAGGACTCAACCTTAACTGATGCTAACTATAACTTAATTAATTACAATCACCATGGCCAACAAATCCAATTCAAGACTTTCCTAACTCCTGGCAAGCTTTTCGGCTACCCCCGATAATCTTCCGGTGAGTCTCTCGGTCTTCTTTAGGCGAACTCCCTTGCGTCATCTTGGCAAGTCCCTGATCTCCTTCAGTAAGCTTCCGGTGAACCCCCGACAAGCTTCTGATTCCCTCGACGAGCTCCCGACGCACTCCAGTCGATTTCCCAATTGCATCATCCTAACTCCGGCCCGATGCCTAGACTTGACCTTAGCCAACCCTCTTATTATAATTTTTTCTCCATCGTAGTTAATTATGCATCAACCATCTTGAATACACATGTTAGATCAATAACACATCAATTGATTTCATCATCAAAATCTGAGATTTAACAATTCTTGTATAGTGAAAGTCTTGCAGATTTTGGCAAGTTATCCATCCGTGTTCTTAGACTCCGATGGTCCAAAGTAGATTAGAAGCCCGCTCTTGAATCGCTCCCACGAGGGTACTCTATGAGTATGTTCGTACTAATCATACTACTGGATTGCATCCCCTTTGAGTTGCATAGAGGCTTTGTCGACCTTGGGTTCTTCTGGCATCCTATGAAAATGAAAAAAGATTTCAACACGTGAGATCCAACCGATTGGGTCTCCATCTTCCTATGTGGGGAACTCCACCTCGTGTCCTGCCCTTGATCGTATTCTTTAGATTGGCTTTCCTTGATGTTGGAATTTCCACCATGTTGAGATTTGTTAGGGCTCTCCGCTAGACTTCTTCTAAATTCGTTGAGGAAGTCTTGCCACCTTTCTTCCATGCCAACCTTGAAGGCTTTATGCTTTGCGTCTATTGCATCATCTATGGCCATCACGTAGGATTGTAGATCAGTGATGTTCAATTCTTTTTTCTGTTGTCGAGTCAGGGCATGAGTTTGCATACAACAAGGATGTGAGTGGGGGCGGCTGCAACTTGGGCTAGGTAGCAGCAACACGGTTACAATCTAGGGTTTTGATGGAAGCATCAACAACAGTAGATGATGAAGGAGGTGACTGTAATTTAGGGTTTAGATGGCAGCATCAAGAAGATGAGAGGTGCGATTGTAATATAGGGTTTAAATGGCAGCAGCATTTACAACAAGATGATGAAGGAGCAATTGTAATCTAGGGTTTAGATGGCAGCAGCAGTAACAACAAGATGATGAAGGAGCAATTGTAATCTAGGGTCTAGATGGTAGCAGTGGTAGTAGCAGATGATGAAGGAGGTGGCTGCAATCTAGGGTTTAGATGGCAACTGCAAGAAGAAGGAGGTGGTAGTGGTTGCAAAGAGTGATAGCGGTTGCAAATGTCAAGGGCGGTGGTGAGGATGAGGAATGGCAGTAGTGGGAATGCCACTTTGAGACTAGATGATAGGAACCCTAGGTTTTTATTATAGAAGATTGGGGGGGGGGGGGGGGGGGGGGATAAAACGATTGCTATAGGGGATCGAGCCTTCTTGATCTCTATAAGGGACTAACCCTCCTAGGGTTTTGTTAGGACCTTAACTGAATTGGGTCCTAGTCGATTGTGTCGAGTCCTTAGATTGGGTCTTGTTGGCCAACCTAGATCTAACATTAGGTCAGCTAAGAGGAGATTTGAGTCCATTGTAATAAATTAGTCCAAATCCAAGTAGGGTTAGGATTCAGTTGAACTAGAGTCGGATTAGGAGTTGGAGTTGGATTCAGGGTCAACTAAGTCCTGCACATAATAAATCCTAAACTAGCCACCACCCCTATTGAAGAAGTGGTCGGCTAAGATTCAGGGAAGAGTCCTCATGAAGAAGGGGTCTTCTAGTTGCCTCATCTTAGAAGAGGCTGGCTAGGATGTGGATTAGAGTTTAACTAGGGTTAGGAGTCTTTATAACCGTCGGCCACTCCAAGTAGAAGTCAACTAGGAAGTTGCTAGGAGTTGGAGTCTTTTGAGTATGAGTCCTATTAGGAGTTGGGATTTAGAAGCCCTATAAATAACATGTATTCAACCCTCTTTTTATCATCAATAGATCAATTATCTTTCAGCCTTTGTGCATAAAACCTAGGAGGGAGGAACCCTTATAGAGTTCCAAGGAGGCCGATCCCCTATAGAGATCACCCAAAGCGTAGAATCCACAAGGGTTCTAACACTTGATAAGTAGCATTTTTGGCGTCTTGCTGCCCTTCCATAGTTGCCCATCATCCTTCCACTGTTGCCCAAGCAATTCCCGCAATTGCTTAGATCGTTGCCAAATTCTGACGTCATCTCCACTACCGCAGATCACCTTTTGATCTCCCCAAGAATTGTATAAGGTTCTAGTGTGTTACCTTACTACTGCTGCAATTTAGTTATCTTTAACCCAAAAACCCAAAAAAAAAGTTCCTATGTCACTGTATAAACTTATTGTTGCAAAGTTACCATCTTTTCAATGAAAGTTACGCTACATAATTCAGCTGCATGCTACTGCCTTGTTTTGATCTTACTACCATAATTTTTCTGCCCAATCTTCTACAAGTTTTTTATGACAGCTTTAACACTCCTTAACAGTAGATTTCTTTTTGGTTTTGAGAAAAAACTATCAATATAAACTGCTGATCTTTTATATCCAAACTGTTGGACCTTTGACGTAAAATTCTGCCACGGCACTTTCTCGTATTCCTTGATCTAGCCGAATTCCTAGTTGCTGTATTCTTTCATGAATTTTTTGTTAATATTAGCTTTCCCTTACCAGTGGATTTCCCTTAATTTTACTCAAATCCTTGTCATGAACTACTGGAAAAAATTACATCTATCCTGCTAAAATTTTTTGACGAAAAATTCTACTACTGTACCTGTTGTCAATTTTCTTCTCGCAACCCACCAAAACCCTACAAATCTTACTGCCACCACTCACATCATCTCTAGGGTACCCCTCTAGCCTTAAGATGTAGCCATCATAGCCTTTTTTTTATTTTTATAGCCGACCCAAACAATAGCGTAAAATCGTAGCTAAAATAGCCGCCTACTACTTTGTTGTCGTGTTTTTGCTGAAAAGTCGATGCCATATTTTATTGCCATATCCTCTTCAATACTTTACATTGATCTAGCCTTAATCATCATCTATTTCTTGCTGTTAAAACCATCCCAAAACCCTCGATATATTGCTGGAATTCTTTCGTCGTAAAATTGTTGTTCCTTGACGATTAATCCTACAGCATTACCCTTAGGCATATCTTGCTACACCAACACTCGAACCTTGCCAAACTGATTGTTTCCCCTAACAACAACCCTAAACCTCCCTTCCTAGCCTCAAACCACTACCACAAAAATCCTTTGCAGCCTCCACAACACCCTCAAACCGTAGCACCAATGGCAACCTAAACCGCAAGATATTAACCCTAAACCACATCCTTGATCCATTACCCTTTTAGCCACCAATCCCTACCAAACCAGTTGCTGTCATCAACAGCAACCTAAGTCATCCCTCTAACCTTAATCCTCAACCATCGTACCCCCTATATGACCCCTAAAGCAGCTCCAAACGACAGCCCCAACAGCAACCTATTAGTCTCAAACCATAGCCATCTACCCTTGATCCACCACCTCTTTCGGCCACCAATCCACTCAACCAATTTATACTATTAACCCAATAGCAAGAGAAAGATCTTAACACCACAGATCTAGAGTCTTAAGCCATGGCATCGGTAGATCTGATCGGTTCCAAGTTGGGGGCCTTTGAGACACATTTGGAGGATAGACTACGTGCTCTCTTCGTAGAATTCAGAATTGGTCGATCTCCAAGCCCGACAAAATTGCAGCAAGGTAAAAGTTTAGAGAGGCCTCAAAAAAATAAAAAGAGAAAAGAGCAGTTGATTTGATGCAGCCATGCATGAGGGTGGACTTCCCACGATGGGAAGAGGGAGACCCGATAGGATGGCTTTCGCGCGTAGAATGCTACTTCTGTTATCACCAGACACCGAAGGCTTCCATGGTGGACATCGCTACCATCCACCTTGAAGGAGATGCTATATGGTGGTATAATTGTTTTGAGAACACCTATGGAGTCCCCACATGGAGGCAATTCAAGAGCGGGCTGCTACTCCACTTTGGACCATAAGAGTACAAGAATACGAAAGGCCAACTCATGAAGATTCGCCAAACCTCAACCGTGCAAGAATATCAAACCCGATTTGAATATCTTTTAAATAAAACTTTTGATAGGTCTGACAAATAATTATTAGGGACATTCATCGAAGGACTAAAGCTGGAAATAAGGGAAGTTAAAGTGCGACAGCCCCGCACCTTGATGGCCACAATCTCCTTCGCCCGAATCCAAGAGGTGCAGCTCAACCAAGATGCTCGAATGATAAGAACCACACCTAGACCAGCAACATATAAACCTTCAGCAACCCCTATTCCTAGCCATCCTTCACTACCAAAGAAATTGAAGATAGAAGAACTTCGTGACAGATCAACAAAGGGCCTTTGTTGGCATTACAATGGACTTTGGAGCCGCAACCATCGCTGCAAAATGTGGAAGCTTCCCATGATAGAACCTATTGAAGAATCTGAAGAAGGAGACCTTAAACTTGAGGAGGAGAACACGAAGAAGGACCCATAGCCAGCTGATTGCATGACTTATGCGCTAGCCGACCATGCAAACCCGCTAGCGATGAATGTTGAAGAATCTCTTAAGCTGCAGCTTGTCATTATCCTTATCGAGACCAAGAGCACCAACAACTATATGAATAGCAAGGTTGCTGCCCAATTGATGTCCAAAATAAAGATTGCAATAGGTTTGATGTTGAGGTAGCCGACAACCGAATTTTGAAGTGCAATCGAAGATGTCCGCGTGTGAAATTGTTGTTGCAGGACCACTAAGTAAATGCTGATTTTTTCCTCCTCCCTCTCGATGATTATGAGACCGTGCTTGACATCAAATGATTGACTATGTTAGGTGATGCTCCATGGAACTTTTCTAAATTTATCATGAATTTTTTTAGCCATGGGAAACAATAGATCCAACGTGAAAAACGCGGGAGCAATGTGATGACTATTTCAACGCAACGAATGGAGAACGTCTTGCACAAAGTGAACAACAACTTCCTAATTCAACTCCAGTAATAACATATAAGGGAACTAACAAGAATTCAAGATCCAAAATTTCTCCAATTGCTTGCTGAATTTTCAGATGTCTTCGCGGAATAGCGTAGCCTACCTCTCCCGGGCAAATCAGCAGCAAACACTTGGCAATATCATTATCCTCACCTCTAGAAAGTTGAAATAGAGAGGATTGAAAATGAGATACTTGAAACAGGGGTCATTCGGCATAGTTGCAGCCCCTACTCTTCGTTAGTGCTAGCATTACCCAACTCCGACAAAGTGTTTGTGATTAACGCATTGGGAGCTAGAATTTGTGTTGTCCTCATGCAAGATGGCTGACCCCTAGCCTATATCAGGAAATCTCTCTCTCTATATCACCTAAAGCTATCAATCTACAATGAGAAAATGTTGACTATTGCTAAATTTGTGGCTTGGCATGATATAGGACAACAACACAAAGGGGAGATAAAAATAAGTCCTAAAAGATTGTAGCCTCTACTCCCTCCAAACCCAGATTAGGCTCTTATTGTCATAAACTCTACTAGTGGGTAGCAACCATCTCAGAGGAATGCCTGGCTACCATTAAAAAACAACCACACGCTAGCCCACGCAAGAAAGAAACAACTGCCCGACAAATGTCAAAGTTGAAGGAAGTTTGCTATTGCAGATCAAGTCTTCCCTCATCTTCAGCTCTACCAACAGGAATCTATAAAGACTCGAGCCTCACAGAAGTGGTCTCCTAGTTTCTTTGGACCCTACAAAATTGGAGATCACATTGGAGCTATAACTTGTGGATCGGATTTGCGCACTAATTTAAAATCTCACCGCAAATGGAAGTTTAGAGAGGATGACTCAGCCCTGATTTATCCACCTGACACCCAAGTTGATAAGGAGGCCCAGTTCTAACTAGAGATTGCATAGCATCATAGGATCATGACGCATCACCATCCATATACGACCACCGATAAATAGATATAAGACAAAGCTGAACCGAGGGATTGTGATGCGCCTACCTCAAATGCAACAAGGAAGCCTTTTGACAAGCTGCAAACTTAGACTCAGATATCATGGAGCCTCAGCCTCGAGGACAAGGTTGATTTGAAGAGTCTGTTATGACCCTAGCTGAGTTGGGTCCTAGTCGATTAAGTCGAGTCCTTAGATTGGGCCTTGTTGGCCAGCCTAAACCTGACATTAGGTCGACTAGGAGGAGATTTGAGTCCATTATAATAAATCAGCCCAAATCCTTGTAGGGTTAGGATTCGGCTGAACTAGAGTCGGATTAGGAGTCAAAGTTGGATTCGGGTTGGAGTCAACCAAGTCATGCATGTAATAAACCCTAAACTAGCCAACACCCCTATTGAAGAAGTATTCAGGTAGAGTTAAGGGAAGGATCCTCATGAAGAGGGGGTCTTTTAGCCACCTCCCTCCTATTAGAAGAGGCCGGCTAGGGTGAGGATTAGAGTTTAACTGGGGGTTAGGTGTCTTTACAGCCATCAGCCACTCCAAGTAGAAGTCGGCTAGGGAGTTGCTAGGAGTTGGAGCATTTTGAGTAGAAGTCTTATTATAAGTTGGGGTTTAGAAGCCCTATAAATAATATGTATTCAGCCCTCTTTTCATCATCAATGGATTAATTATCTTTCAGCCTTTGTGTAGAAAATCTAGGAGGGAGGAATCCTTATAGAGTTCCAAGGAGGCCGATTCCCTATAGAGATCACTCCAAGCTTAGAATCCACAAGGGTTCTAATAGGTTTTAGCCATTGGCTGAAATTAAAAAAGTTTTTTTGATGCAAAAAAGAGAGTTACATCATTATTTATAGTTTCTACCAAGAGCCCTTCTAAACCTTGACTCCTACCAAGAGTCCGACTAAACTTGGACTCCTTATTAATAGACTCCTAGCCGACTCAACCATCTACTAATTGACTTGACTGGATCGACCAATATGACTCGATAAGAAATATGACTCAATAGATAAGGACCAGACCCTATTAGGGTCCTATCAAATAGGAGGGGACAACCAAAAGTGCAATCTATCATAATTTGTACTGCCCCTGCCTCCTATTTATAGAGAGCCACCAAAAATCCTAATGGATCCTGCCTTAGTTGGTATTGAAACTCCATCCAATGACTCTCACTACTAGGATTGTTGGATTTCTATCCAATAATCTCAATTAGCCTCCAATATGGCCTCATGTAGGGATCCATCAATGTTGGGTCTCATCCAATAAGAATAGGTGCTAATTGGATAACTCATATCCAATCCTCTACTCACTGAAACATCCACCATGTGTGAGACCCTCTAGGCTCAATACAGAGCTGGCTATGAGTCCTACGTATCAGAACTCATTCTGACTCAGTGAATTATTATCGCATAATAATTTACTTGACTCATCGACTATGGACGTACTAGGCCACTGCACCATAGTCCCCAAATGGTACAGGAGATCTTATCCATTAGACTGGTCTATCCTTAGTTAGCGTGTATCAATAGTCCCTCATCTATCTAATATCCCAGAGACTGTATATTAGGCATGGTACTGTTAGGCCATATACGAAATCTATCAGAGTCTCGCTCTAATCGGATTCTCTTAAAGAACTCCTCTCTCAATACAAATAACCAGATCAGGGATTTGCTTGAGCGAGAGCACATGGGATATTCCTCTCATGATACTAAGAGTGGATAATCCTCTATTGACACTCAATTGCCTTCGTAAGATTGCTACTGATAACCGGTTGTCCTAGATCTAGAAGTTTTCAGACTTGTAAGTCCAGCATCAAAGAAAGGAGTATTCAAACAAGACATCCTTGGTATTTTAAATCTAAGGACCAGACACATAATAGGGACTACAAAATTATTATTTGACGTTAGGTATCATTAACTATATAGCGTTCCGTAAGCGGATTAATTAGTAAACTCATTCTCCAATGAGCACATTTACTGTATCCTTAGTGTCCTTAGTGTCTCCAAACAAGTAGCTATGACACCAACCACCTCCATCATATGGATGGGTATACAGCACACCGGTCTGTCAGGTTATCACGATGTCTTTCTCGAGTAACCTATGACCGAGATTATTTATGATCTATGTTTAAAGGTGAATCGATCTCATTATCGTGGTCTCATCACAATCTGATTCCTATTACATAGAACCAATGACATCATAATATATATTTATTTTAGCATATAATATAATGTGAGAATATGCCAATAATAATAATGCAAAAAAAGTCTATGCAGCATGTCACACATGCCATCACTCACGTGATTGCCTTACAGAGCACCTATAACCAGTAGCCAGGACTCCTGGTCGCATAGGAATTCCCTACCATGGCCGAGAGCTTGCTGCTCTTGGCCATGCAGCCCCTGGCCAAGCCAAGAGCAGCAAACCTTACTCTCGGCCAAGGCTAAAATCAACCTTCGGCCATGCTTCAGGGTAGGAACAATTGTTGCCCCTTTTTCCCTTTTATATGTCAATAATTTGATGTTAAAGGACCTCTCTATAGCACATCTCAATAGCGAGAAAGATGTTGTCCAGATCTAAAAAGTATGATAAGATCACAATAAGTTACACAGAAAATAATCTACGTATTTTAATCCCATCACATACAATTTAAAAAGCCAATCATTGTATAAGTAATCTAGCTCTGATACCACTGTTGGGAAACTATGAGAGCATCACATGTGGAGCAAAAAAACAAAACAAAAGGTTTCCCACATTTATCACATCGTCGTGCAACAATTAGTGCATGAAAAATTATAAAATCAAAAACTATGAATTGTGTGAGATTTGCTACCTAGGGAGGTCGTATATCCCTAAAACTTCTGTTAGGAGGGGGGGGGGGGGGGGGGGGGGGGGGGGGGGCTGCGGGTGAATTAATGCAAGAGTAAATTAATGTTTTAAACAAAAAACTTTTCGCTTGATGCAAGATAGAAAATTTGAAGCTTTTCGTTCAAGTTAAGCAAGTGAATCTTATAGAGAAGTGCTAAACTTCTTGCTTAAAGACGACTAAAAAAGAACAAGCAAATCCAAATAAGGAGACAGGCAATGTCGTAAGTGAAGTACTTGATTTCAAAACCTTAATTTCAAAACGTAAATAAAAAATCAGAACCATCTATTTGTGTTTTGAGATCAATTCAGAACCCAACAATTGTAAGCAGTAAAGCAAAGAAGTAAGAACACTTACAATTATAGTGGTTTGGCACTAACCGGCCTATGTCTACTTCCGAGTCCTTCTCCTTGAGGCACACCGGAGTCCACTATTTATCTCCTTTAGGTGAAGATCAGACCCTTACAACACTTACAAGGGAGACAAGATTACAACTCTTGGAACACTCCCTTACCCCTTTTCTTTTTCTTACAATTCACACATAATATTTTCAAAGAATATAATCCCTAAAATTATTGTATAGAATGTAAGAAAACTTAGGGTGTTTATAGCCCCAAATGGCTTAAGAATTTTAGAGCCAAAATTCAAACATACCCAAAAAATTTGGGTACGGGCGATTCACTTGCTGACCTTAGCGGCTTAGCTGCCCGAAACCCTAGGTATGGGCGGTTTACCCGTCAGTCCTGGATGGTTCAGCCACTATCAGCCGCCCGAAAACCTGTGCCGTGGAGGTTTACCCATCGCTTACCAACGGTTTACCCGCTGAAATCTCTGAAAAAGTGTGTCCTCTACTTTTTAAATTCCAGCTTGAACCATTAGTTGACCAGTCCTCTAGTCAACTAATTGAGCTCAACATAAGCTCAATCAAACCCCAATAGTGGACCGGATTACCGCTTTGAGTTGATTTTTAAATCACACTCACTCTTAACCTACGACTTAAATATTACAATCAAACATGACCACCAAGCTTACGACCTCACTCCCATAATCTGGCAACCTCCTGATTCTATAGCGGCGAGTCTCACAGTCTTCCTTCTGTGATCTCCTAGCGAACTCCTGACGAGCTCCCTCCGCATTGTCCAATCCTTGGCCCGATGCCTAAGCTTGATCCTGGGTCCATGTCTGATCTGTAATTCCTTTTCACCGTTGTGGTTAACTTGCATAATGTTAACTATAACTTAATTAATTATAATCATAATTGCCAAACACATCCACTTCAAGACCTTCCCAACTCCTGACAAGCTTTTCGACTACCCCCGACAATCTTTCGGTGAGTCTCGGTCTTCTTCTGGCGAACTCCCTTGCACCATCTTGGCAAGCTTCCAATACCCTCGGCGAGCTCTTGACGCACTCCTGGCGAGTTCCCAACTACATCGTCTGAACCCCAGCTCGATGCATGGACTTACTTTGGCCAATCCTAAATGTTATATTCTCTCTGTCATAGTTAATCCTGCATCAATCAACTTCTAACAACCCATGTTAGATCAATAACCCATCAATTGATTTTATCTTCAAAATCTGAGATTCATCAATCTCCCCCTCTTTGATGACGACAATCAATTGATGATAGGAGTTAATCCTAACTCTCCCTAAATCTATGTCACTTAAATTTAAGAGAATCGCACACTCTTAAATTCAAGTAATCAACATTCTATGCAAATTTCAACATAAATTTGCATCATATCATTGAATGAGTTTCAAAAAGATATCAAAGATATCCAATATTAGTATCGTGTGTCATCAATGTATATTTCTCAATGTCATGTGTTATCAATGTATATTTCTCAATGTCATGTGTTATCAATATATATTTCTCCCCATTTGTTATCAACAGAAAGATGAAATAATTTCTTTCTTCTCTTAATAAATTTACAAAACATCATTTAGAAGAGCTCTTAATAAATTTCAGAAAGAATATTAAGAAGAGCTCAAAAGTCCAAGTTGAAACTATTTTAATCATACCATTATATCATTATAATAAAATCATGATTATTATTTCAAATCATCATGTATATTTTTTAAAAGCAACATGCATTATCATCAAACATGATTTCTCATCATCATATCTTCTCCCCCTTTGTTATCAACAAAAAAGAGAAGTACAATTAGTAAGTTTTTTATATATAAAGCTTAGCAATTTAGTAAATTTTTCATCACTTTAGAACATGCAAGCTAGTGAGTTCTTTCTTCTCTTTTGAGAAGTGCAAGCTAGCAAATTTTTGCTTCCTTTACAATATTCAAGCTTACAATTTTACATCATGCAAGCTAACAAGTTTTACTCCCCCTTTGTCATTGTCACAAAGAAGGGATGTTTACAATAGTGCAAAATTTTTCCCATTACATCATCTTTCAAATCATCACATAAATATATCAAAAAATTAACATGGTGATGAGATATACAATTCATGAAGATAAATTTTGAATATCAAGAGATAAATCATAGGAGAATAAAATATTTTGATTCATGCATAAGAAATCTCAAGTTGTCAAGATCATGATGTATATAAAAATATCCTTTTAAATATTGCAAGGACACATAATAAGAGATTTTGATTCATAAAAGATTCTAAGTTATAATTCTAATGAATCAAAATCATGATATAGATAAAGAACTCATTTAATTTTAAATCATCAAAATCAATTTCAAGAGATTAAAAATAAAATTAATAGACTTATTGGTCTCTTAAAATGCTAGTGATTTCCTTTCTGCACTTTATGTGAACAATAAGGTAGAATCATGGTAAAGAAGTAAAAAACATTACAAAAATACTCAATTTTATAGATGTAAATTTTAAAATTGAAAAAAAATCAAGAGCTACTTATGCAATTTAATTTATCTTATGCAAATTTCAAGGTAGCAAATCATCCATTTTACATGTATTTAGAAAATTTAAAATTTGAAATTTTCTTCTAAGCAAATTGTTTTTCATTTAATTTTATCATATTCAATTTGCTTCCAATCATATTAATAATTTTATCTACAACTTTTGTCATTTTCAAGAAAAAAATATGATTGCATAATTTCTTCTTCACATCCATATTCAAATTACACCCAAAAGTATAAGAAGATCATGTCATAAAATCAAATCTTAAAGTACCAAAAGATATGATTTAAAAATTAATAAATTCAACCCTCCTTATTGTTTGTAAATTTTAACAGAAGTAATTAAGAAATCTTGTGTATTCAAAATTTCAAATAAAATAGAAATCCAATCATGCAAATCTCATGAATTTAAAATTCATAATTTTTTTTGTTAACAAATCACTCCTCGTCCAATAAAGGTTTCTCATGGTCAAAGTATTTAAATTCATTATTATAAATATCACTTTTGTTTCTGCTTTAGTCATTGTCAAAGTAGCAATTAGGAAATTTATGTAAAGTTTATAATCAAGGTATTTATGTAAGGATTTCAAGTTTCATTTTCTAAACTTGTCAAAAATCCTGATAATAACTTATTCAAGCTAAAATATCAAATCATCAAAAATCACTTTCATAATTCAAGATATTCATAATAAAATAACATATTTGATTCATTAATCTTTTTTTAAAAAATTTATAAAATAGAAAAATATTTAAGAAAAATATATTATCTTTTTATTTCATACAAGCATTCCTTTGTCTTTTAAGTCAAATAAAAACATGCATTTTCATTTAAAACTGAAAATGAGCTTTTATTATGGTAATGATCAATAAGCCATAAATCACAAAGATCATCATCCATAATTTCAAAATATAAACTCATTAAGCATGGTCACAATCCATCAGTATTCATCAAGCATGGTTTCATAAAACATTTTCAATCAAAATTCAACCTATCTCAATTTCAACTTTTAAAAGAGTCTAACTCTTTACACATAGTGCAAGGAGTTGACAAACTTATTTCCAAATTTTTTATTTTATATTCAAATTCAAAAGTAATATTTCATTTATCAATACACATTCATACAACTATTTAACCATTTAAATCAATCATTCAATAACCGTAGCATTTAAGTCATTCAACAATAATCTTTTCAAATATTCATCCAATAATTTTGATCTTTGCATTCAATCAAAAATCTCATTTTTATAAGTTTCAATAAATATATTTTTCAAAAACTAAGTTTCTTTGGTTCTAGGTCATTTTCATACTTGTATCCTTTAGCTATACATCATCAATATTAATTGTATAATGATGAACCATCAAAAGATTCATTGTCAATAATTTTAAATTCAATAATTTTCTTATTATTACTTAGGCTAATGAGCTTTGAAAGAATATTAGATCTTAAGTCATGTGTCTTGAGCATCTACTTTTAAAACATAACTTGGTGCTTCTAGCCTTGTTAGGAGGCAATTTTATATTATGGGAGGTTTTGGTTGAGGTACCCATTTGAGTTTGGGTCCTTCATGATATGTTCTTCCCATTTTCTGTAATGGCTTAAGATTGTTTATGGTTTCTTTAGGAACCCAAATTAATTTATAAAAACTATAATTTTTAAATGGATATTTATAAGTCATATATCCTAATCTTTCACAAAAATTACATTTAACTTTTGATGATAGATTTAAGGTTGGTCCTTTAACAAAAGTAGTTGGCTTTTGTTGGGTATTGCCCACAAAACCTATTCCATTTCTTCTATTAATATGACCCTTATTAGCAAGAATCATATTAAGGGATTTATTCTCTATTTCAAATTTCTCTAAGGTGTGTTTTAGCATAATGTTTTCTTCTTTAATGTTGTCTAGCATTTCACATTTAGAACTAGAATTATGTGATGATAATAACTCATTCATTTCATCAACTTTACCAACTAACAAATCATGTTCACTTTTAAGTAACTTAAAAGATTTGCTAAGTTTTCTAAACTTATCAAACAAATCATTATACATGTTTAATAATTTCAAAAAAGAAATACTTAATGAATCACTAACCTCATTGTCGATGGCCATAAGAGCGAGGTTTTCCACTTCTTGGTTGTGCATTTCATCGTTAGAGCTCCTCGTTTTATTACGTTTATAGCAAGAGGTTTTGTCCATATTTAGATTATTTTTAAGGTTCGTGTTCATTAATTTATCCGGTTCATTTGTCAATGATTCAAAGTCCTCATCACTCGAGATTTCCCTCGAAGAGTCATGTGTTCTCAGTTCAAGTTCCTTCATATTCTTTGGAAGGTGTTCTTCAAATTTATTTTTAGAAGTATTTTCATTTAATGATTCATTTAGATTAAGAGTGCTTTCATGTGTTATTTCTAATGTATGTCATATATCAAAAGCTAAATCAAAACAAGAAACCCGATCAAATTCATTTTTATCAAGTGCACAATATAAGGTATTTATAGCCTTTGCATTCAACGAAAACATTTGTTTTTCATAATCATTCCAATCATTTGTTAGATTGGATGACTTCTGAAAATCTTTTTCAACAATACATTACAAATCCAGATCTATCGAAATAAAAAAGATACGCATTCATATTTTCCAAGATGTGTAGTCTGTCCTATTAAACATAGGAGGACTTATGAAGATTTAACCCTCGTTAATGTCGAAACGAGCTATTTCTCTTGGGTGTTAAACCAAATAAGAAAAATGTGGCTTTGATACCAATTGTTAGGATCAATTTGCACTAAGAAAGGAGGGAGGGGGGTTGGTGAATTAGTGCAAGAATAAATTAACGTTTTAAATAAAAACTTTTTATTTGAAGCAAAATAGACAATCCGAAGCTTTTCGTTAAGTTAAGCAACTGAATCTTATAGAGAAGTGCTAAGCTTCTTCTTTAAAGATGACTTAAAAGGAAAAAGCAAATCTGAATAAGGAGACATGCAATGTCATAAGTGAAGTACTTGATTTCGAAGCCTTGATTTCAAAACGTAAATAAAAAATCAGAAGCGTCTATTTGTGTTTTAAAATCAATTATGAACCCGACAATTATAAGCAGTAAATCAAAGAAGTAAGAACACTTACAATTATAGTGGTTTGACACTAACTAGCCTACGTCCACTTCCGAGTCCTCCTCCATGAGGCATATTGACGTCCACTATTGATCTCCTTTGGATGAAGATCTAACCCTTACAACACTTACAAGGGAGACAAGATTACAACTCTTGGAACACTCCCTTACCCCTTTTCTTTTTCTTATAATTTACACATAATATTTTCTTATAATAATCCCCAAAATTATTGTATAGAATGCAATAAAACTTGGGGTACTTATAGCCCCAAATGGCTTCAGAATTTTGGAGCCAAAATTCAAACATACCTGAAAAATCCGGGTACTAGTAGTTCACCCGTCAACTTGGGCAGCTCAACCGCCCGAAACCCTAGGTATGAGTGGTTTACCCACCGGCCCTGGGCGGTTCAGCCGCCGTCAGCCACCCGAAAACCTGTCGAAATCTTCGGAAAAGTGGTTACCTCCACTTTGCGAATTTCAGGTTGAACCATCAGTTGACTAATCCTCTGGTCAACTTATTAAGCTCAACCTGAGCTCAATTAAACCCCAATTATAGACCTGATTGCCTCTTTGAGTTGATTCCAAATCACACTAAAATCAGACTCACTCTTAACCTATGACTTAAATATTACAATCAAACATGACCACCAAACTTACAACCTCACTCCTATAATCTGGCAACCTTCAGATTCTATAGTAGTGAGTCTCACGGTCTTCCTCCGACGATCTTCTTGCGCGTATCTAGTGAGCTTCCCGATCTCTTCGATGAATCTCCTAGTGAACTCCCGGTGAGCTCCTTCCGCATCGTCCAATCCTTGGTCCAATGCTTAAGCTTGATCTTGGGTCAATATCTGATTTATAATTCCTTTTCACCTTTGTGGTTAACTTGCATGATGGCAACTATAACTTAATTAATTACAATCATAATTGCCAAACAAATCAACTTCAAGACCTTCCCAACTCCCGGCAAGCTTTTTGGCTACCCACGACAGTCTTCCGGTGAGTCTCGAACTTCTTTTGGTGAACTCCCTTGCGCTATCCTGGCAAGCTCCTGATACCCTTAGTGAGCTCTCGATGCACTCCTGGCGTGTTCCCAACCACATCGTCCGAACCCCGGCCCGATGCATAGACTTGACTTTGTCCAATCCTGATTGTCATATTCTCTCTGTCGTAGTTAGTCCTGCATCAATCAACTTCTAACAACTCATATTAGATTAATAATCCATCAATTGATTTCATCATCAAAATCCGAGATTCAACAACTTTCGGATCCAGTATGAGAGGATGAAGGAGGTCAGATATCCTCCTCTCTAGCAGTATCGACATGGTGGATCAATGCAGCATTGCTCCTCAACTCGCAGCAAAAAGCCCATAACTCTTGTGCACTTTCTTCGTAACTTTTGCACACCACCTTGCAGCAAACGTGGAAGAACTTCTTTCTTCTTTGCTGTTCTCTCCCAGCTGGGAAAGGAGTGGTCGATTGAGAAGAGATAGGACGAAGGAGAATAGGAGGGGACGGCCAAAGATGTAGCCTAGGAGGGAGGAACCCCTATAGCGTTCCAAGGGTTGATCCCCTTCAAGGATCAAAATCTATAGGGCTCCTTCTGGGGTCTTATCATCTGGTATCAGAGCAGTGATCTTGCTGCCCTTGTAGCCATCATCCACGCCTCTACCTTCCCAAGCAATTCCCATAATTGCTACAACATGCGCCTCCACCTTCCACCCCAACAGCAGATCAAATCAATCTACCACTGCCCCCTACGTTTGATCTGGAATTCTGGTATATTTTTATCATCCATGCCTCTTCAATACTATAAGATTCCTTACCTTACACATTGAATATTTTTCTCAAATTTTATTCGTTGCAAATTTTGTTCGTCGCAAACATTATCATCGTTGCAAAGGCGAAACGCTGCAGAAATTTTTAGCCGATTGTTGCTTATTGAAACTAAACTTTTAATCATCCTTTTTGACTGAAACTTTTATACAATTTCATAGATCATCTTAGCTTTCATCTTAGACTGATCTCGTGAAAAACTCCTTCTGGATCTAGACTTATAGCGCTGCGATTCTTTGTTGCACAGTACTGAAATTTTACAATGCAGAATCTGCCTTCCATTTATTGGCCTCTTGAAACCAAACTTTTGTTCATTCTTTTTGGCCAAAATTTTTGCACAATCCTCAAGATCAAGTTGGCTTTCATCTGGATTTGATTTCATGAAAAACTACTTCTGAAACTGGTTTTCTTGTACGGTCTTTCACCATCACGCAGTTCTGGAATTTTACGATGAAAGAATCTGCTTTGCATTTTTTGCCCTATTTCCCTACCGTTATGCTGTCAAAATTTTATCAAAATTTCTACTGGTATTGACAACATCTAAACTAAGGGTTTCTGCATAATTTTCTTAAACTTTCCCCTAGAATTTATGTCAAGAAATCATCGTTTCTCCGACGCAAAAAATGGGTTCAGCAGGACAGCACATCGCAGCACTTCCTTTCACCGAATTCTATCAGATTTGAGTGCTGTTTTTTGTGGGATTTCAGACTCTCCTTTCCTCATCACCAAACACTACCATCCTTACCAAAGACCCTTCAAAACCCTACCCTAAACCGAATCCAAATAGCCCCCAAATCAGCCACCTAAATCAGCCTACTTCCTTATCGATCCACTTACCTTTTTAGAAAACTTTCTTTGCCGAGACACCTACCTTTGCTGCCATCTATCCCAGATCTAAAACCTATTTTCCTAACCTTCATCTACTGCTATCATAGCCCTAAAACCACACCAATTTGTAGCCTAAACTCCACAAAACTGCAGCCCCAAATCTGCCCTAAACTGTAGCCTACTTCCACCCAAACCGATCCACCTTCCAACTGGCCACCCCCTTCTCCAAAATTCCCATGCCACTAACCCAACAACAGAAAAAAGATCTCAATATTACAGATCTTAAGATGTATACTATGGCATCGGAGGAGGCTATCGACGCAAAGCTTGATGCCTTTGAAAACCGCATGGAAGAGAAGATGCGATCCTTATTCACCAAATTCAGCATAGGCCGACCATCAAGCCCGAGGAAGTCACACCACGGAGAGACTTCAAATCAGTGGGACAATCCTCAAGAGCATAGACACATCACCTCTAATCCTAACAAATGCCCATGAAGGTTGACTTCCCAAGATGGGAAGAAGGAGACCCGATCGGATGGATCTCGCGCGCTGAGCGTTATTTTCGGTTCTATCGAACCGCCGATGCAACACGGGTGGAGATCGCTGCCATACACCTCAAGGGAGATGCTATTCAGTGGTTTAATTGGTTTAAGCACACCCATGGAGGACTCTCTTGGCAGCGATTCAAGGAAGGACTACTAGACCGCTTCAGACCGACCGATTTCAACAACATCGACGGACAATTGGCAAAGATTCGTCAAACCTCTACAATTCAAGAATACCAAACAAATTTTGAGCGTTTATCTAACCAAACTGAGAATTGGTCTGAGAAATAACTTTTAGCTACTTTTATCGAGGGCCTAAAGCCGGAGATCCGAGGAGAAGTAAAGGCGCGGCAACCGTACACTCTTATGGCGGCGATTTCCATTGCGCGTAGCCATGCTGAGGCCTATTGCCCCCTCTACTACCATCCAAGCCCTTGCACCAAAAAAGTTGACAAGAGACTAGCTTCGCGAACGATCGACCAAGGAGTTGTGTTGGCATTGCAACAAACCGTGGAGCCGCGAACATCACTGCAAAAAGGGCCGGCTCCTCGTGATTGAACTAGTGGAGGATGAGGATAATGAAACATCTGAAAAAGCCCTTGAACCTAAAGAAGAAGCCATGGAGGAAGATTCCCCATCGGCCAACTACGCAGTGCACTCTTTGACCGACTATTCCAACCTGCAGATGATGAAAGTGGGAGGACTTCTAAAACAGCAACTCATCACCGTTCTCATTGACACGAGCAGCACCAATAACGTCCTCAACAGTAAGGTTGTTGCACATTTGGAGCTTGAAATTGAAGATTGCAACAAGTTTGACGTAAAGGTCACCGACGGTCGAATCTTTAATTGCGACCAACGGTGCTTGCGGGTGAAAGTACTCCTCCAAGACCAAGAAGTGGTAGCTGATTTCTTCCTCCTACCCATCGATGATTATGAAGCCGTACTCAGGATCAAATGGCTCACAACACTAGGTGATATCTCCTGGAATTTTTCTAAATTAATCATAAAATTTTATTGCAAAGGGAGACAGGTCACATTACGAGGCAAGCGCGGGAGCCAAATTTTCACCATTTCATCACAACAAATGGAGAAAGTTTTGCACAAATCACATGGTAGATTCTTGATGCATATTTAATAGCCATCTATGGGGGAGAACGTACAAAACTCAGATCCTATGCTTGTCCTTTGCCTGAACAAATTCGTGGATATTTTATTGGAGTCACGCGGGTTGCCCCCTAACCAGCCGCATGACCACTGCATTCCTATTTTGCCAGGAAAGCCTCAAGCAAATTTGCGACTGTATAACTATCCTCACTTGTAGAAGGATGAGATCGAGAAAATTGTTAAAGAGATGCTTGACACTAGGGTGATTCGACCGAGCTGCAGCCTTTATTCCTCACTGGTATTACTAGTGCGCAAGAAAGATGGTACATGGCGGATATACGTTGACTACCGAGCTCTAAACGCCATCATCGTCAAGGATAAATATCCTATCTCATTAAAAGATGAACTCTTGAATGAATTAAAAGGAGCCCGAGTCCTCACTAAATTAGATCTCCGATCTGGATACCATCAGATTTAGGTATGCATTGAAGACATTCTGAAAACTGCATTCCGCACGCATAACGACCACTACAAGTTTCTGGTAATACCTTTCAGATTTACGAATGCTCCTTCTACTTTCCAAAGCCTAATGAATGACATCTTCTGGAGTTTTCTACGCAAGTTCATATTAGTGTTCTTTGATGATATCCTCATTTATAGCCCTATGCTTGATATTCATTTTCAGCACTTACGAACTGTTCTAATAATTCTCCGGGAGAATCCTCTTTATGAGAAATAGTCAAAGTGCAGTTTCTTATAGTGTAAAGTGGAGTATCTTGGGCATATTATATCAGAGGATGGAGTGACAGTAGACAAGACGAAGATCGAGGCAATGCAAGGATGGTCGAGACCTATAAACGTACAATCATTACGCAGTTTCCTTGGACTCACGGGCTACTACCAAAATTTTGTGAAAGATTAAGTCAAGATCAGTACCCCGCTCACATCCTTACTGAAGAAAGACTCCTTATGGTTAGATAAAGTCTCTGCAGCCTTCGAACGACTCAAGGTAGCTTTGACGATGACGTCGGTCCTAGCGCTGCTCGATTTCGGTCGCACTTTGGTCATTGAGGCCGATGCATCAGGAGTTGGAATTGGGGCTATTCTTATACAAGATAGTCGACTCCTAATTTACATTGAGGCTTCCCCCACACTTCATATGAGGTTTTTACTATAGATACTAATTACCACTAAATTTAATATATGGTTGGATACAGGTCCATGGCACGAAAGAGGAGTTAAACTAGAAGAATTACAATTCATGCTCAAGCCAGATTGGGCTCTCATCGTCATGAAACATACCAGAGGGAAGTCACCATTCTAGAAGATAGATTGGCTATCACTAAAGACTAACCGTGTCGCAACCCATGCAAGGAAAAAACTTCCCCTTGACAAATGCCGAAGCAGAAGAAAATTTCCTGAGAAAGATCAAGTCCCCCTACATCTCTAGCTCCACCAGCATGAAATTCAAGCATCAAGAAAGTGGTCTCCTTATTTCTTTGGGCCTTGCAAAATTGGGGATCATACTGGGGCCCCAACCTGGAGATCAGATCTGTGCACCAAATCAAAATTATAGTTGATCCTCCAAGTATCCCACCTCAAATGAAAATTTAAAGACGATGACTTAGCTCAAGTTCTTCCAACTGACACCCAAGCTGATGAGGAGCTGAAGACCCAGTTCCTTGAGTTCATGGAACTTTAGCCTTGAGGACAAAGCTGATTTTAAGATGGCGGGTTTGATAGGACTCCAGCAGGGTTGAGTCCTAATCTCCCTAGAAGCAGTCAACAAAACCATGCTAGATTGTAATAAAGTCACTCCTATCTTATAAAGGAGTATGGCTAGGGTTTAGATTAGCCCTTAGGGCTTAGAAGTCATCGCCCCCCTTACTGGTCAAGTCGGCCAGGGTTTCCCCCTGCTTAGGTCGGCTATAGAGCCAACCTAGCCGCCCCTTGTTCCTATTAAGGTAGGATGACTATAGGAGGGCAAAAGGATAATTCCACCTAGATAAGTGCCCCCTTGGGCTAGGACTTTGATCCCTATTTAAGATGTAGCCGCCCCCCTCTTTGAAAGCAAGGAATTATCATCTTCAATTCAGCCTTTGTGCCGAGTCTAGGAGGGAGGAATCTTCAATTCAGCGTTCCAAGGGTTGATCCCCTCAAGGATCAAAATCTATAGGGCTCCTTCTGGGGTCTTATCAGGTTCGGGTCTTCGTTCATCATTGGGTCTTCAGTTTGTAGCCTCTGCAATTGGATTAGAAAGCTAACATGTGTCTTACGCACCACCCTCTCCATTCATTGAGTGGTAACGGTCCTTCACCCCCTCATTTACCTCACAGGATCACCTATTTCCCATGGATGAAAAATTTCATAAGAAGTTTGGAAGTGTTCTAGGAAACATCACTTAGAGTATATAGCCACTCGATGTCGAGCACCACTTCATAGTCATCCAGCGGCAATAGGAAGAAGTTTGCAATGATCTCTTAGACTTGCATGATTAGTTTCACCTGCGAACACTTGTGGCTGCAAGATAAGATTTGGCCATTTGCGACCTTCACATCTAACTTGTTGCAATCTTCAATCCGAAGGGTTAATCAGGTAGCAACCTTACTATCCAAAAAGTTATTGGCACTTTTGGTGTTGATGAGAATTATGATCGGCTGGTGTTTGAGGAATCCATTGATCTTAATTGTTTGCGAGTTAACATACCCAGATAGGGCATGTATGGTACTGATAGCCGACTACGGTTCTTCCTCTGTGTCTTCCTCCTTGGGTTCGTGATCTACATCCTCAGGTTCTGGATCCTCAATCAGCTCAATCATCAAAGCCTTTCCCTTTTTGCAGTGGTGATCTCTACTCCATGGTTCGTCGTAGTGCCAATATAGCCCGTTTGCTAATCTCTCTCAGAGTTCTTCGTAGGTAAGTCCCTTGGACTGAGGGGTTTAGTCGGCAGTAGGGGAGGCCGAAGGCTTGATGGTTGCTAGTCAGTTCATGATCTTGGTCCTTCGGGCATTGATGTTTAGTTTTTCTTTTTGGATGCGAGCGAAGGAGATGGCAACCATTAATGTATACGGTTGTCGTGCCTTTACTTCGCATCAGATCTCTAGTTTCAATCCTTCAATGAACGTTCCTAGTAACTACTTTTCTGACCAATCAGGAGTTTGGTTCGAGAGATGTTCAAACCTAGTTTGATACTCTTGTATGGTCGAGCTTTGACAAATCTTTATGAGTTGGCCATTCGCGTTCTCATACTCTGATGGTCCAAAGCAGATCAGCAGTTTGCTTTTGAATTACCTACATGTAGGTACCTCGTGTGTATGTTCAAACCAGTCATACCACTGGATCGTGTCTCCCTCGAGGTGTATGATGGCAATGTCGACCATTGATTGTTTATGAGTTTTGTGGAAGCGGAAGTACCTTTCAGCACACGAGATCCATCCGGTTGGGTCTCTATCTTCCCAACATGGGAAGTCCACCTTCATACGTAGATATGTGGAGTCCTGTGCTCGATCACCCTTCTTGGGTTGGTTCTCCTTGCGATATGAACTGTCTCCATGCTGAGATTTTTTTGGGCTCTCTAATCGGCGCAATCTGAATTCTTCAAAGAGTGCTCATAACTTGTCCTCCATGCGAGCCTCAAAGGCTTCAAGCTTAGCGTTAAGTGCATCGTCTGAGGCCATTGTGTAAAATTTAAGATCTATAATGTTCAAATCATTCTTCTGTTGACGAGTCAGGGGCATGAGGTGTTGGTAGCAATAGGAGGAAGGGAGGAGGCGACAGCAGCAACGATCTAGGGTTAGATGGTTGTGGTAGATGGCTACTATTGGGGGTGGTAGCAGGTGGTAAAGATGGCATTGATGGTAGCATTCTAAGGTTAGATGGCTGCCCTAGGGTTGCAGGTTGCAGCAGCAATAATTGGTGTTGGCTGCAACTGCAACATGGGGGGTGGCAATGGTGGCAATATATAGAGATGGCAGTGGTAATAACAAGAAAAGATGATAGCAACAATTAAGGATGGCAGTAATAGATAAAGACGACAATACCAGATGAAGATAACAACAACAACAAGGGTCGGCTACAGATGAAGATGGCAGCGGTAGCATAGGGGTAGACTGCAGTAGATGAAGATGGCGATGGCAGCGATGAGGGTAGATGAACTTCGAGATGCCAAGAGTGCTACTCTGATACTAGGTGGATAGGAACCTAAAGGTTTCTATCATAGGTTGATTGATTGCTATCGGGTATCGACCCTCCTCGATCTCTATAGGGTATCGACCCTCCTAGGTTTCAGCTACAATAGCTGAAAACATATATGAATTCTTCCTCATTTTCTTAAAAAGAAGAGTTAACACCTATTTATAGGGATCATGAAGAGACCCCCTAACCCTGGACCCCTAATAAGAGTCCTATTAGAAATATAACTCCAACTTCGACTCCTACTTCTACTAGAATTCTATTTCAGCCAAATTCTACTCCATCTAGGATTTGAGGTAGTTTATTCAAATAAACTCCTAGCCGACTCAATGTCAGGTCTAGGCCGACCAATAGGGCCCAATCAGTGGACTCAACTTAGTAGACTAGGACCTAACCCTGCTAGGGTCTGACCATAATAGGGAGGAAATAGCCTCAATAGGTGGTACCGCCTAGTAGCGGGCGATCCGTGTACCGATCTGCAGTCGAATATTATAAACCTTGATTGGATCTCTAACCAATAATCTTAATTTGCCACTAATTGGGCCTCATCCAGTGTTGAGTCCTCATCTAATGCCGATATATAATCTTTAGGATATTAGATGGATGAGGGACTATAGAAATATGATAACTAAGGGCTTTAGACAGGTTCAATAGATTAGATCCCCCTACACTTCTTAGGGACTGTGACATAGGCCTAGTACATTCATAGTCGATGAGTTGAATGAATTGTTATGAGATAACAATTTGCTTAGTCAGAAGGAGTTTTGAGTCAGAACGAGTTCTAACATGTACAACTCATGACCAACTTGGTATTGGGCGGTACCACCTATTGAGGCTATTGTGATAAGTAGATAATTGGATATGAGTTATCTAATAGGCTCCTGTTTCATTGGATGAGACCCAATATTAATGGATTCTTGCATGAGGTCCAACTAGAGGCAAATTGAGATTATTAGATAGAGATCCAATAATCCAAGTGGTGAGTGTAATTGGATAGAGATCCAATACCCACCATGGTAAGATTCATTAGGGTTTAAAGAGTTATTCTATAAATAGGAGGCAGGGGTAGCCAAGAAAGGGGAACTTTGGCTTCCCCCTCCTATTCTCCTCAGCCTCCTCTCCTCTTTGGGTGAAAATCTTGGAGAGGGAGATCACGCAGCGATTAGAGGAGCATCGTCGTGGCATCCACCGTGTGGATACTGCTAGAGCGAAGGACATCTGACCTCCTTTGTTCGCTCCTTTGGATCTGGTTTTTTAGGGATATACGATCTCCCTAGGTAAAACATCTAACATGTGTTACACAGTTTTTTGGTTTTGCATTTTTTGTGCACCAATTGTCGTATGACAATTTGAACAACTTGGAAGACCTTTTTGTTTTATTTTTTTCCATGTGTATATGATGCTTCTGATAAGTTTTCCCAATAGTACTATCATGCCTCATACACAATCCATCCGAGTCACGCTCTAATCGGATTCTTCAAGAGAACTCCTCTCTCAATCCGAACGACTCTAGTCATAGATTTGGCTAAGCAAGAGTATATGAGATATTTCTCTCATGATACTAAGAGTGGACAATCCTCTATTGACACTCAATTACCTTTGTAAATTTAGTTGTCAATCTTGATAATCAGTTGTACCATATCTGAAACTTCCAAACCTGTAAGACCGTTGTCAAAGAAAGGATTACGCAAGCAAGGGATCTTTGATGTCTCAAGTCTAAAGACCATACACAATTGGGACTACGGAATCATTGTCTGACATTAGGTATCATTAACTATCCAATATTTCATAAGTGGATCAATTAGTTAATTTATTCTCCAATGAGTACTTTTACTATATAATAGGAACATGAAGGTTCCTATCGTAGATTGATTGATTGCTATAGGGGATCAGCCCTCCTTGGTCTCTATAGGGGATCGACCCTCCTAGGTTTCAACTATAAGAGCTAACAACAAATTTGACTTCTTTATTGATGAAAGGAAAAATTTACAAGCTTATATTTAGAGTTTCAAGTCCAAACCCTAATTGAACTCCAACTCCTACTCGAACTCCTACGCTAGTTGAATCCTAGTTCAACTAGGACTTGGACCCTCTTATTTAAATTTACTCATAGTTGAATCACATCAGGACTAGGCTGGCCAATCAAGGTTTAAATCAGCAACATGACTTAGTAGATTAGGACCCAACCCTGCTATGGTCCTATCAGACTCACCCTCTTCAACTCAGCCTTGTCCTCAAGGATGAGCCTCCATAAACTCATGGAACTTCAGCTTCAATTCGTTATAGGTCTCTCAGGTAGCATCCTCAACAGGTAAATTGGTCCATGGCACCAGTACTTCTACAGAAGGGCATCGACGACACATTATGATCTTATGGTCTAGTATAGTCACCGATTGGACTTGAACCTCTCCATTAGCCTAGAAATCAGGTAGGTGGCTCTAGGCTGATTCTTCCTCTCCACCTTCAATTTGAGGTAGGACACAGGGAAGAATGGATGAATTTTGGAGTCTACGGGTATATCTAATATATAAGCCATGACTCCAATATGCTTCATAATTTTGTACGACCTGAAGAAATGGGGAGACAACTTCATAGATGCTAGAGTCCTGATGGATGACTACTTGTAGGACTAAAGGTGAAGGAAAAGCCAATCTCCAACATTAAACTCCCTTTCGTTTATGTGTTTATCAACCTGCTGTTTTATTCTTGCTTGGGCAGCCGAGAGGTTGTCCTTCAAAAGTTACAAAATTTTATAATTCTCAATCAATACCCTATCCACCTGGTCCACTTTTGATGTATCGACCACATATTTGGTGATTGCCAAGAGAGGCCGGTGTTAGAACCCTTGCGGATTCTAAGCTTGGGGGATCTCTATAGGGGATCGACCTCCTTGGAACTCTATAGGGGTTCCTCTGATAGAACCCTAGAGGAATTCTATACAGATTGATCTTTGAGGGGGATCAACCATTGGAACACTATAGGGGTTCTGCCCTCCTAGTACTCGGCCATAAGACTGAATGAAGATTGATCTTTATTTAATGAAAAGAGGTGGAGGCTACATGCTTATATAGGACTCCAAACCCTAACCCTAGGAGATGCTTAAAACCGAGGTCATTCGGCTAAGTTGCAGCCCCTACTCTTCGCCGGTGCTAGCTTTACCCGACTTTGACAAAATGTTTATTATTGATGCATCGGGAGCTAGAAATTATGTTATCAACATGCAAGATGGCCGACCCGTAGCCTACATCAGCAAAGCCCTCACTCCAAATCACCTGATGCTACCAATCAACGACGAGGGAATGCTAACCTTTGCTGAATTTGTGGCTTGGTACGATACAAGACAATAGCACATAAAGGAGATGAAAGTAAAATTACGACTTCTGCTCCCACCAAATTTAGATGAAGCTCACCTTACCATGGGCTTTACTATAGGATAGCTTCCATCATAGAGGAAGGCGTCGCTATCATTAAAGAACAACCATACGCTAGCCCATACAAGAAAGAAATAGCCGCCCAACAAATGTCGGAGTAGAAGAAAGTTTGTTATTAAAGACCGAGTCTTTCTCCATATCCATCCTACCAGCAGGAATTTATGAAGACTCGAGCCTCACGGAAGTGGTCTCCCAATTTCTTTGGACCTTACAAAATTGAAGATCACATTGGAGCCATAAATTATGGATCGAATTGCGCACTAATTCAAAATTAAAACTCATTATCTAGGAATCTCATCATAAATGAAAGTTTAGAGATGATAACTTAGCCCTGATTTATCCACCCGACACCAGTCGATAAGGAGGCCCAGGTTTAGTTGATGATTACATGGGATCACGGGATCGTGACACATCACCGTCTAGTCACTACTACTGATGCGAGACTCCAGGAGTAAGATATGCTTACTATAGGGCCACAAGGGACCCTTGTGAAGAATTACATATCACGACCCAGAGACATGGAGCTCAGCCTTAAGGACAAGGCTGATTTGAAGAGGGCAGGTCTGTTAGGACTCTAGCTAGGGGAGTCCTAATTTAGTTTCATTGAAGAGGGTAAACATGTAAATCCTAAGGGTATTCATGTAAATCCTATCTAGCTGACCCCTATTAAAGAGGTGAGGTGGTCGACTAGGTTAGGATTAGTTCGGAGGAAGATATTTTGAGGGAAGAATATGATACATATCACCCTAATTAACCACCCCTTATCCTAGTTAAAGAGGGGTTGGTTGAGGAGGGGTTAAGTTAGAATAGGATTAGGATTAGTTTGGATGTTGCTACTTAGAGTTGCATTAGGAGTTATTAGGAGTATGAGTCTTGAAGTAGGAATCCTATTAGGAGTTAGGGTTTAGAAGGCCTATAAATAGTCTTGTAACTAGCCTCTTTTCATCATCAATAGATCAATTATTTTTTAGCCATTGTGCAAAAAATCAAGAGAAGAATCCCTATAGAGTTCCATGAAGGTCGATCCCCTATAGAGATCACCCCAAGCTTAGAATCTGCAAGGGTTCTAACAAATTTTTTGATGAAACTAAAAAGAAATATGTCGTTAAAGAGTGTCAAACCCATCATAAAAACTCATGGAAGATTGGACAGAAAAATCTCAATAGCAAGATCAAATAGGTAGTGCTATGTGGCTGAAATTCTACAACGCATCTTTCATTATAGAGATGGAAACTTTGTGACAAAAAAGTTTATGCAGCAAGATAGGAACAATTTTTTTTTAATTTTTTGGAATAAGGATAACTAAATTGTAGCAGAAGTAAGGTAGGAAACCAGAACCTTTTGCAATTCATAGGGAGATCAAAGGATGATCGGCAGTAGTGGATATGATGACAGAATTCAGTGACGATCTAAGTAATTTTGGGAATTGCTTTGGGTGGCTGTGGAAGGGAATGAGATGCCTAGAACGCTATTCTGATACCAAGTGTTAGAATCCTTACGGATTCTAAGCTTAGGGTAATCACTATAAGGGACCAGCCTCCTTGGAACTCTATAGGGGTTCCTCCCTCCTTGGGTTTTTGCACAATGGCTAAAAAATAATTGATCTATTGATGATGAAAAGAGGCTTATTACAAGGCTATTTATAAGCCTTCTAAACCCTAACTCCTAATAGGATTCCTACTTCAAGACTCCTACTCCTAACAACTCCTACTCCAACTATAAGAAGTAACTCATACTCTAACTCTAAGAAGCAACTCCTAGCCGGCCTCTCTTAAGAGGATGAGGGCCTAGGAGACTCCCATCCCATAAGGACTCCTCCATAACCTTAACCAACAACTTCTTTACTAGGGGATGATGGCTAGATTAGGGTTTATTACATTCATGATGTAATTGACTTTAACTCATATCCATCTCCGACTCCTAACCTGACTCCAGTTCAGTCAAATCCTAACCTTGTTAGGATTTGGACTGATTTATTACAATAGACTCAAATCTTCTCATAATTGACCTAATGTCTAGTTCATTATAGCCAACAAGGCCTAATTTAAGGACTTCACTCAATCGACTAGGACCCGACTAAGCTAGGGTCCTAACAGCCGATTATATACAGCTTCAAATGGGGTGCATTTGGTGGATGAATGATACATCGTATTGTACCACCATTTAGCCCAGGGAAGCCATTTTGTTCACTCCTTCAGTTTGTCACTAGTGAAACATCTGAGGTATTCTCTAAGCACTTGTTCACCACTTCTATTTGGCCGTCGGCTTGGGGATGGTATGTTGTGCTCATCTTCAATTGGGTGCCCTAACTAAAAACCTTCCGCTCAAAATTTGCTGGTGAAAACCCTGTCACGATCACTTACAATAGGATGAGGCATCCTATGTAATTTAATGACATTTTTCATAAAAAATCGGGCAATACTTGCAGTAGTATAGGGATTTTGGATAGCATCAAAGTGGGTGTATTTTATAATGTGATCAACAACAACAAGGATGGTACCTTTCCCTTAAGATGTTGGTCACCTTTCGATGAAGTCCATAGAGATTTCAGTCAAAGATGAGTCCGGAATGGGTAGAGGCTACAATTTTCTCGGTCTTGCTACCGTCTCTCCTTTGTGTTATTGATAGGTATCGCACCGAGCCACAAATTCAGCAATGATCTTCTTTATGCCTCTCTAATAGTAGGTTTGCCAAATTCTCATGTAGGTCCGAAGGAATCTGGAGTGTCCAGCCATTGGTAATGAGTGCAACTCCTGTAGGATGGCGTCTTGGCAAGGGGAGTTGGGCCCCAACACGATTCAACCCTTCTACCGTAGGTCCTTCGAGTCCCAATTGTAGTGTGCCATTAAGCCTAGTTCTTCCAATTTTTTGATGATTTCCTGGGTCTTGGTGTCGCCTTGCCACTCTTTTTTTATGTCTTCCAAGAGGTCACAAATCAGAAGGGAGATGGCTACAATTTCAGCATGCTCGGGTAGATGGGAAAGCGCATACAACCAAGTTATACTTCCCCTTTTATAAATAATTTCATAATCAAATCACATCAATTTTTTTACCCATTTTTGCTATTCATAGAAGAGAATCTTCTACTCCATGAAGTATTTTAGGCTTTTGTGATCAGTCTGGATCTGGAAGCACTAACCGATCAGGTAAGGTCTCCAATTGATCACTGCATGCACAATGGCCAGCATCTCCTTATTATAGATTGATAATTTCATATGAGTTGGGGAGAGATCCTTGCTAGTGTACGGTAGCGGACGGCCATTTTGTATTAGGACAACATCAATTCTGGTTCCCGATGTGTCGGATTCGATCACGAACACCTTATCGAAGTTGGGTAAGGCTAGCATTGATGTAGATGTCATTGCAGCCTTAAGGGCATTGAAGGCGACTGTTGCTTCATCTAACCATAGGAAGGCATCCTTTTTTAGCAACATGTTCGGACCCCAATTGGGTCAGGTCCTAGTCGATTGAGTCGAGTACTTTGATTGGGCCTTGTCGGCCAACCTAGATTTGACATTAGGTCGGCAAAGAGAAGATTTGAGTCTATTATACTAAATCAGCCCAAATCCTAGTATGGTTAGGATTCGGCTGAACTGGAGTCAGAGTTGGATTCGGGTTGGAGTCAACCAAGTCAAGCATGTAATCAACCCAATTGGCGACACACCTCGATGAGGGAAAGTCGACTAGGGTTGTGTTCCTTCTAGAGTTGCGACTCTTATAGAGTTAGGACTCTTCTATAATAGAGTCTCACTTAGCTTAGGAATCTCTCTAGAGTTAGAGAGGAGTCCTCATGGAGTGGAGGTCTCCTAGCCGTCTGTCACGCCCCCCCCTTCGAGAGGTGTGACCATGTCATAAATTGATAAATTTAGACACAGCATAATTTATCCAGGATCCAATCAAACATTTGAGGATACTAAAAACAACTTGGGCAGTTTATAATCCTACATCACATCACTTGGTGAGTTATAACTAACTCAACTGAACACTAACCACAACATAATCCACACGAGTGGAAATCTATCTGATAACAAAAGTAACAACTACCACAATGTCCATATTGTTATACAAGTTTAACTTGACGTTCCAAAATGCTAAACATGAGAGGTATTTAAATCCACACTTCAACATCTACCAACAACATTTCATGAAACATTAGGAATTTCTTATACAATCAAAACATATCAACTGCTATACGATTTGCCCAAAACCTTCTAGCTTTCCACTGCCTCCGCCTAGTTTCAAACGCTTCAGTATGATAAGCTAATCTGAAAAATTAGCATCAACGGAATGAGCTACAAAGCTCGGCAAGTATCAACATGCCAAAGGCGTAAGTTTTAGAGTGTATCAGAAATCAAACAAGGAACAGTAGATTCATAAATCAGAACAAACATGACGGACAGTCCATCCTTGGTTTTATCCAAAGCACATAAATTAACTCACAAGCAATACCTTGGATATCATATCAAAAATACAGAGGGTGAAGTGGGATACAGACAGAATGTGATTCATCCATTTCTGAATGACCACCAGAACAGTAGTCTCCCACGTCTAGGAGCTCCATCCACCCACGTTTGGGTGAAGTCAGAAGGGGCTGGCAGAGCATCATGGGCTCAAAGCATAACTCCCTTTACCATTACTAGCAAAGGTACATGTTATCCCATAAACACCGGAGTACAAAAGGATGTGTGAACAATGAAATTGGTATGCATCGGAAGCACATGCGAAACAACGAAACATGCATGCGCCTATACAGAATCATATAGTGGGACATAAACTAACGCTTAAGAGCATGAAATAAGTGAGAGCAATCGTATAAAACTCACTTCCAGAGGGAACTCTAGCATGAATTGAACTTTCACATGAATGAAGTGAGAATAGACACAAAACTCTATTTTACGGCTTACATAGTACTACTTGAAACAAATGTTTAATCAGGCTATTGAACTCCAAATATTTCAAGTCTAGTGTCAAAAGAAAGATCATTCAATCTAGATTCCTACAACAATAGTTTCACCACAATCAGAAATCAGTACAATAATCTAGAGCCAGAACAAGGCAGAAAGGTCAGAACTGTAATCAAAATTGCAAACTCTGTTTTACAGATTTCCTAGTACCACTTGAAACAAATGTTTAATTAGGCTATCGAACTCCAAATATTTCAAGTCTAGTGTCAAAAGAAAGATCATTCAGTCTAGATTCCTACAACAATAGTTTCACCACAATCCGAAATCAGTACAGTAATCTAGAGCTAGAACAAGGCAGAAAGGTCAGAACTATAATCAAAACTTCAAACTCTGTTTTACAGATTTCCTAGTACCACTTGAAACAAATGTTTAATCAGGCTATCGAACTCCAAATATTTCAAGTTCAGTGTCAAAAGAAATTTCATTCAGTCTAAATTCCTACAACAATAGTTTCACCACAATCAGAAATCAGTACAGTAATCTAGAGCCAGAACAAGGCAGAAAGGTCAGAGCTATAATCAAAATTACAAACTCTGTTTTACAGATTTCCTAGTACCACTTGAAACAAATGTTTAATTAGGCTATCGAACTCCAAATATTTCAAGTCTAGTGTCAAAAGAAAGAAAATTCAGTCTAGATTCCTACAATAATAGTTTCACCACAATCAGAAATTAGTACAGTAATCTAGAGCTAGAACAAGGCAGAAAGGTCAGAGCTATAATCAAAATTACAAACTCTGTTTTACAGATTTCCTAGTACCACTTGAAACAAATGTTTAATCAGGCTATCAAACTCCAAATATTTCAAGTCTAGTGTCAAAAGAAAGATCATTCAGTCTAGATTCCTACAACAATAGTTTCAATATAATCAAAAATTAGTACAGTAATCTAGAGCCAGAACAAGGCAGAAAGGTCAGAACCATAATCAAAACTGCAAACTCTGTTTTACAGATTTCCTAGTACCACTTGAAACAAATGTTTAATCAGGCCATCGAACTCCAAATATTTCAAGTTTAGTGTCAAAAGAAATATCATTCAGTCTAGATTCCTACAACAATAGTTTCACCACAATCAGAAATCAATACAATAATCTAGAGCCAGAACAAGGCAGAAAGGTCAGAACTAAAATTAATTTTCTGATTCAAGTTTTTGGAAGCTTTGGAACCCACAAAACAGATTTCGGATTATTTTGGAATGCAAGGCAAAACAACAATGATAAAATGTCAGAATAAGGAAAAGAAATAGGATAGAACACTTGCCTTTGATCTAAGATGAAGGGATTTTGAGCAAACAACACCCTAAGCCCCAAATCAAGGTTTGTTTCCTCCTCTTCCTTTTCTCTTTATATTTTTTTGTTGTTTTATTTTCCTCACCGACTCAAGTCTTCTCAGGAAAAGAAAGAGGCGGTGGAGATGCAGAGGCGGTGGAGTTTTTTTTATGTGGAGGCGGTGGAGATTGGCTATGTAGTGTATTTTGCACTTTAGTCCTTCTATTATTATTATTTACGAGTAGGTCCTTTGGATTTTACAAACAGGTCCTCAAATTTTTATAATTAAGTCTTAGCAATAACATAAACTATATTTCTTCACAAACGAGGGATATTACATCGTCGCCCCCACCTATTAGGGAGGTTAGCTAGAGTTAGAGAGGGAGTTCCATTTAGTTATCACTCTCTCTAAGGTTGACTACGAGTTGGAGTCTTAGTTTACTTTGAGTAGGAGATTCACTAGGAGTTGGAGTATTCCATTAAGAATGAGTCTTCATGGAGTATGAGTCTTATTAGGAGTTAGGGTTTTGAGACCCTATATAAATAATTATAGCCATAAACTTTTTATCATCAATTGATCAATTTTCTTTCAAGCAATTCTATAGAAAACTAAGGAGGGAGGAACCCTTATAGAGTTCTAAAGAGGCCGATCCCCTATAGAGATCAACCCATGCTTAGAATCCGCATGGGTTCTAAGACTTGGTATCAGAGTAGCGTTCTTGGCATCTCGCTATTGACAGGACCCCAGTAGGGTTGGGTCCTGCTTGACCAAGTACCAACCAATAAAACCGTGCGAGATTATAATAAAACCTCACCTAGTCACCTCTATCCTATAAAGAAGAGTGACTAAAGTTTATTTTGGAGCCTTAGGGTTTCCTAGCCGCTGCTGTTAGAACCCTAGCGGATTCTAAGCTTGGGGGTGATCACTAGGGGATCAGCCTCCTAGGAACTCTATAGGGGTTCCCTCCTCCAAATTGCTGCTCAAAAGTTGTAGAAAATACTCTTCTATTGATGATAAAAAGTTGAGGATTACATGGCTATTTATAGACCATCTAACCCCAACTCCTAATAGGAATCATACTTTAAGACTTCTACTCCTAACCAACTCCTAAAGCAACTCCTAATGCAACTCTAAGTCCAACCTCCAACTAGCCCATCTAGGGGTGGCCGGTTGCTTTATTAGTTCCTAATCTTATTCTAACTTAATCCCCTCCTCAACCAACCCCTCTTTAACTAGGATAAGAGGTGGTTAATTAGGGTAACATGTATCTTACTCTCCCTTTAAATATCTTCCTCAACTAATCCTAACATAACTGGCCTCCTTACTTTCCTTAATAGGGGTCGGCTAGATAGGATTTATATAAATGACCTTAGATTTTATATGATTTCCCTCTTTAATAAAACTAAATTAGGACTCCTCTAGCTAGAGTCCTAACATACCCGCCCTCTTCATTTTAGCCTTGTCCTCGAGGCTGATACTCCATGAATTCTGGAAATTTGATTTTTAAATTTTCATAGTTTTTCCAAGTGGTCTCTTCTTCTAGAAGGTTCGCCCACTGTATTAGTACTTCAGTAGTAGGTCATTGTCGTCGTGTCATGATCCTGCGGTCAATAATGGCACTCGGGTGAGTCTAGAGCTCTATTTGGACAGTCATATTAGGTAGATGTCTTTGAACTATCTCGTTTTGTCCTAATTTGAGCTTCAAGCACAACACACGGAAGACTAGATGGATTCGGGAGTCGGTGGGTAAGTCCAATCTCTATACTATTGCCCTGATACGCTCCATAATCTGGTAGGGTCCATAGACCGAGGTGAAAGCTTCATGGATGCTGTGGTCTAGATCGATGTTTGCTTGTATGGCTGGAGCCGTAGAAATACCCAATCTCCTATGGAAAATTCTCTTTCGCCTCTGTGTTGATCATATTGTTGTTTCATCCTTGCTTGAGCTGAAGTGAGATTGTCTTTTAATAGCTTCAGCTTTTTATCTCTGTCCTGTAGTTCCATATCTACTTGTTCTACTTGAGAGGTGCCAAATACATATTTTGGGATTACAGGAGGAGGTCGACCATACATAACCTCATAGGGTGTAATTTTTGTGGATGAATGATAAGTTGTATTATACCACCACTCGGCCAAAGGGAGCCACTTTGTCCACTCTTCTGGCTGGTCATTAGCGAAGCATCTGAGGTATGTCTCTAAACACTTATTCACCACTTCAGTCTGGCCATCGATTTTAGTGCCCTGCATCTAGAATAATTCTATCCATAATTTGCTCATGAAGACCTTATCATGATCACTTACAATATATCTCAGCATCCCATGTAATTTTATAATATTTTCATAAAGATTCGGGTAATGCTGGAAGCAGTGTAGGGATTGCGAACTGCACAGAAGTGAGCATACTTTGTAAAGCAATCAACAACAACAAGAATCATACCTTTTCCTTGTGATGAGGGCAGCCCTTTGATAAAGTTCATTGATATATCGGTCCACATTGAGTCCGGGATGGGTAGAGGTTGTAGCTTTTCGAGGCTTACCACTGTTTTACCTTTATGTCATTAGCACACATCACATTCCGCTACAAATTTAGTAATAATATTTTTCATCCCTTCCCAATAAAAATTATGCTTAATTCTTTTATAGGTTCTAAGGAACCCAGAATGCCCGGCCATGGGTGTGGTATCTCTTGAAGGATGGTCTTTATACAACTAGAATTTGGCGCAAGCACAATGCGTCCCTTATAGCATAGGTCTTTTAAGTTCCAATTGTAATGAGCCACAGAACCTGGTTCTTCCTCCAATTTCTTTATGATCTTGCTGGTTCCTGGATCATCTTGCAATTCTTTCCTAATGTCCTCAAGGAAGTTGCTGGTCGGAAGTGAAATAATAAAAAATTTAGCTTGCTCGGGTAGTCATGAAAGCGCATCTGCAACAACATTCTCTTTCACCTTTTTATAAATTATTTCATAATCATATCCAAGAAGCTTTGTTACCCATTTTTGCTATCTGGGGAAGGATATCTTTTGCTACATAAAATATTTTTGGCTCTTGTGGTTGATGCACATTCGACATGTTCCGTCCTTCTTTCGTATGAGGAGCACTAGTGAGGAGTAGGATTTGCAACTTGGCCGAAAGACTCATGTTTCGAGCATCTCCTTTACAATACATTCTATTTTATCTTTCTGAAGATGAGGATACTGATATGACCAAGTGTTTGCTAGAGGTTTGCCTAGAAGAACTGAGAGGCGATGATCCTGCTTGCGGCTAAGAGGTAGGCTACATGGTTCATCAAATACATCTGAAAATTCAGCAAGCAATGGAAGTATATTTGGGTATTCAACTTTAGTTGCCTCCCCCTTGGATTGTTGCTCTAGTTGTACCAAGAAGCCGCTGCATGTTTTGTTTGATACTTTCTCCATTCGTCATGTGCAAATCATTGATATGTCGTTCCCTCGTTTGTCGTGCAGAACCACCAATTTTCCCTAGCTGTAAAACTTCATGATTACTTTCAAAAAATTCCAAGAAACATCACCTAATGTTGTCAGTCATTCGATGCTAAGCATGGCTGCACAGTCATCAAGATGGAGGAGGAAAAAATCTACAATTATCTCTTGATCCTACAATAGTAGTTTCACCCGTGTGCACCTGCGATCACACTTCAAAATTTGTCCGTCGGCGAACTTAACATCAAACCTGCTACAATCATCAATAGGTAAGGCCATCCAGACAACAACCTTGCTGTTCATAAAATAATTAGTGCTCCCGGTGTCAATAAGAACGGTGATCGGTTGTTGCTTCAGAAATCCTCCCACTTTCATCATTTGTGGGTTTGCGTAGTGGTAAGAGCATGCATCGTAATATCAACCGGCTGTTGTTCTTCATCCACAACCTCTTTCTCATGCTCTTGGACTTCCTCCTCCATATTTTTAATGGGTTCAATTAGTAAGAGGTGCCCCTTTTTGTAGCGATGGTCACAACTCCATGGTTCGTCACAATGCCAACAAAGACCCTTTGTCGATCTATCGCATAGTTCTTCTTTTGTCAATTTTTTTTGCAGTGAAGGATGGCTTGGAACAAAAGGAGGTTTATATGCCATGGGCCTATGAGTGGTCCTCATCCTCCAAGCGTCTTGATTGAGTTGTTCCTCTTATATTCGGGTGAAAGAAATTACAATAGCTACGGTACGGGGCTGCCGCACCTTAACCTCCCTTTTTGTCTTCGGCTTGAGCCCTTGATGAAGGTACCTAGCAATTATCGGTCAGTCCAATCATGAGCAAGGTAGCATAGATTCTCAAACCTAGTTTGGTACTCTTGAATTGTAGAGGTTTGCTTGATTTATACGAGTTGGCCGTCAATATTTTCGTACTCCGTAAGTTTAAAATGGTTCAGCAGTGAATTTTTAAATTGATTCCACATCGGAGCTCCATGATTATATTCTAGCCAATTGTACCATTAGATTGCATCACCTTCAAGGTGGATGACAGTGATTTCCACCATAGAATAATCTGACATTCGGTAGTAGCAGAAGTAACATTCGGCACACGAAATCCACCCCATCGGGTCTCCTTCCCAATGTGGGAAGTCCACCCTCATGCGTGGCTGAAGCATGTCTGAAGATTATCCTTCCTTCTCTAGGGGCCTCTCTAAATTCTCTCCTCACTGAGATTTTGTTTGACTCGATGGTTGTCCAATTTTGAACTCTGCGAACAAAGCGCGCAGTTTGTCCTCCAAGCGCGATTCGAGCCACAATTCAAGCTGAGATTCCAATACTTCAAACATGGCATCAGTTGGATCTTGGGAAGCCATGGCGTATGCATATAGATTAGATATGTCCTTGTCTTTTTTCTATTAATGGGTCAATGGCAAGGGTGGTGGAAGATTCGGACAATCAGTTGGTGATAGAAGGGTTCGGCTGCAATGGTTTTCTATTTTGGGCTACAATTTTTGGGGATGTTAGGGTTTTGAAAATAGGTTATGACAGCTGTGTCTTAAGGCTAGAGGGATGCCCTAGAGACATCTTGGGTGGTGGCAGCGAGATGGTTGGGTTTCGGTGGGTTAAGAAGAAGGACAAAGGGGCTGCAGCAGATTTTTTATTAAAAAAATTTCCTGTAGTGAAGACGTAATTTTTTCCATATATTTTCGACAAACATTCAAATGAAACTTTAGGGGGATCTTCTGGTAAGGAAGAGGTAGTACCGACAAAAATTTCACGGAAAGAAATAACAGCAATAGGTTTGGCAAAATCGAAGATCACGAACAAGTACAGCAACAGATTTTTACATCTAAACTGCAGCAATTTGGATGTAAACGATGAGCAGGCTATGTTTTTCGATGAAACCAAAGGGAGATATGAGGATAGAAAGTTATAAAGCTGTGTTAGAAATTTCATAAAAATTTGATTAATAAAAACCTAGTAGCAAATCAAACAGTAAAGGGTGTGCGGTTGGAATTATATGGCATAACTATCATCGTAAAGATGGAAACTTTGCGATGAAAAGTTTGTGCAGCCAATGGGATCAAATTTTTTTGTATATATATATATATATATTAATAGGGATAACTAAATTACAGTAGCAGTAAGGTAGGAAATGAGAACCTGTTGCAATTCATAGGGAGATCATAGGATGATCTGTGGTAGTGGAGATGACGGTGGAATTTGATGATGATCTTCAAGCAATTGGGGGAATTACTTTGGACGGCTTTGGGAGGGCTGATGGATGGCTGCAAAAGGGCAGGGAGACGCCAAAAACATTGCTCTGATACCAAGTAATAGAACCATAGCGGATTCTAAGCTTGGGGGTGATCACTATAAGGGATCGGCCTCCTAGGAACTCTATAGGGGTGCCCGCCTCCAAATTGCTGCACAAAGGTTGTAGAAAATACTCTTCAATTGATGATAAAAGTTGGAGAATTACATGAAAATTTATAGACTTCTAACCCCAACTCCTAATAGGACTCCTACTTCAAGACTTCTACTCCTAACCAACTCCTAAAGCAACTACTAATGTAACTCTAAGTCCAACCTCCAACCCATCTAGGGATGGTCGGTTGCTTTATTATTTCCTAATCCTATTCTAACTTAATCCCCTCCTCAACCAACAACTAGGATAAGGGATGGTTAATTAGGGTAACATGCATCTTACTCTCCCTTCAAATATCTTTCTCAACTAATACTAACCTAGCTGGCTAGATAGAATTTACATGAATGCCCTTAGATTTTACATGATTGCTCTCTTTAATGAAACTAAATTAGGACTCCCCTAGCTAGAGTCCTAACAGTCGCCCCCTTTACTAGGCTAGTCGGCTATGGTTTCGAGCAGGGGCGCAGGGCTTGTGCAGCCGCTTAGGCCACCACCCTCTTCATTTGAGCAAGTCGGCAATAAGAAGGGAAAAAGGGATTGGAGCCCTATATAATCTTGTAGCCTCCACCTCTTTTCATCAAGCCAGAATCATTTTTATTTCAGCCTTGTGGCCGACCCTAGGAGGGAGGAACCCCTATAGCATTCCAAGGGTTAATCCGCCTCAAAGATCAAATCTCCATAGAGCTCCCTTGGGATTCTATCATTTGGTATTAGACCCACGTTCCTGCTGCCCCTATTGCCATCTTTGTCGCCTCCACCCATCCAAGAAATTCCTATAATTGCTTTAGACGTCGCCTCTACCATCATCCCCATGCCGCAGATCAAATCAATCTGTTGTTGCCTCCATCGTTTGCAGTGAAGATCTACTAAATTCCTACCACCCACACCTCATTGCTACTATAAATTTCTATCCTTACATACCGAAGAAGATTTTCTATCCATTCCTTGCTACGAGTTCTTTCTGTCGCAAATGTGATCATCATTACGAAGGGGAATCACTGCAGAAAATTTTTAGCCGCATAGAAGCTTATTGAAACCAAACTTTTGAATACTTTTTTGGATAAAATTTTTATATGTTCTTATAGACCAACTTAGCTTCCATCTGAGATTGATCTATCATGAAACTCCTCTCTAAAACCGATTTATATTGTTGCAAATCCTTGTCGCGAACTGCTGAAATTTTGTGATGAAGATTCTACCCTCTTTCTTTGCATCGATTTTCCTACCATTACAATGCCAAAATTTCTTTGATCCAAATTACTATTATTATCCTCATCTAAACTGAGGTTTTACCATTGAAATTTTACACCATTTCCTCGGATTTCTACTGGGAGTTACATCGAGAATCAATTATTTCTTCGATGCAAATTTTGTTCTGTAGAACAGCACATACATAGCGTTTCTTCATCAAATTCTATCAGATTTTATTGCTGCCCTTTCTGAGTTTGAAACTCCCTCTTCCTCATCATCATCCCCTACCATCACAGCCCCAAATCTCTCAACTTTTTGCTAGAATTTTCATTAAGAAACTATTGTTTCTTCGATTACAATTCTGCTTTTGCAAAGACTACATCTACCGCAGCAAACCTTCACCAAATTCCATCTAAACTTGCTGCCATCTATCACAAATCTGAAACCCTCTTCCTAACCTTCCTACCATCACTGCCCCAAAATCCTACAAAACTGTAGCCCAAAACACATCTAAAACAACAACCTAATAAGCCTAAAATTGCAGCCTTTTATAACTAGCACTTATTCGCAGCATACCCCCACCGATCTCTATCAAACCCTTGCTGCCATCAACACCAGATCCAAAACCCTTTTCTTAACTTTCATACCCTACCATCATAGCCCTAAAACTCCACCAAAACTATAGCCTAAGCCACACCCAAAATAGCCACAAAACAAGCGCAAAAAAAAAAACCACAGCCTTCAACCTTCGGTCGACCAACCATTCAGCCAATAAATCTCCCTCTATCCATTCAACTGCAGCATGCATCTCTTGCTGCATAACGCTACCATCTACCTTGATCGCGACCAGCAATGATCCCTCACTGCATAATGCTACCAATAGCAATCTCTTGCTATCATCTTTCTTGATCGCAGCCAGCAGTGATCTCTTGCGGCACACATGATACCAGTAGCAATCTTTCGCTACCAACTTCCTTGATCAAAACCAACAATAAATTGAACACAACCAGTAGTAGTCTCTCACTCTATACTATCGCTGCCCTCCTATGCAATAGTTGTGCACTCCGCTGCCCCCTCGTCCCTCTGTCACAGTTGCACCTTTGCTGCAACCATCTCCACCTACAGCCACGAAGTTGCACCACAGCCGCAGCCGACATTGCTGCTACCCTCTTCTTCCTCCACAATCACTACTGCCCCCCAATTCAGATCCCATGGCTGCCATCCCCAATAGATATCAACCACCTGGAAGCCGCACCACCGTAGCCTCGACGACCTTACAAAATCACCGCAAACCCGCAGTTGACATTGCCGCTACTATCTTCTTCCTCCACCGTCGCTACTGCTTCACGATCCAGATCCCCTTGGTTACTATCCTCTATCAACATAGCAGCCACTTGGAGACTTCACCAACGTAGCCTGACGATTTTTACAGCATCTTCGCAGTCGCCCTTTCTCATCCTTGTGCTGCCACTATGGCCTTCAACCTGGAGATTGCAACCACACTCTTCAATCGGTTTATTTGATAGGTTGGAGATCTCTTCATCATGGCATCGATAGGTCTATTCAAAGCTAAATTTAAGGCTCTCGGGTTGCATATGGATGCTAAATTACACGCTCTCTTCAAGGAGTTTAGATTGGGCCGATCACCGAGCCAAGAAGATCACAACATTATGCAAATACATATTGCAAAAAAGAACGCACCAGAGATAAGAAGCAAAGTTAAGATATGGCAGCCCTACACCTTGATGAAATCGATCCCTTTCGCACAACGTCAAGAAGGGAACCTCAATCAAGATGCTTGGAGCATGAGAACCACATCCCAACCAACAGCATATTGAGCTCCAGCATCAACCGATTATGAGAACATTGATAGACAATTAGCAAGGATCCATTAAACCTTTACCATCCAAGAGTACTAAATCAGGTTTGCAAGGTTATCTAACCAAACTCGTGATTGGTCTGAAAAATAGCTATTGGGAACTTTCATTGAGGGCTTGAAGTTGGAGATTCGGGGAGAAGTTAAAGCATGACAACAATACACTACACACTTATGGCAGCCATCTCCATCGCACGACATCAAGAGCAATGATTGAACCATCAAGCCCGAAAGACTAGGGTTGCTCCTTGACCAGCAGCACCAAAGCTTTGAACCCCACCTACCATCAACCGAGACCCTCAACCGAATGAACTAACAATAGAAGAACTTCGTGATGGATCGACAAAGGGCCTATATGGGCATTGCGATAAACTGTGGAGCCTAGAACACCATTGTAAAAAGGAGAGACCTCTGATGATTAAGCCCACTAAAGAATCCAAACTCAAGGATACAACTCTCGAATCCAAGGAGAATGATACACCACAATCGGCCACCTACACGATATATACCTTAGCCGGCTACACAAACCCCCCAGAAAATGAAGATGGTGAGTAGTAGCCAGTTGTCATCCTCATCGACACCATGAGTATGATCAACTTCACTAACAGTAAGTATTATGCCCATTTAATGCTCCAAAAAGAAGATGCGGGTTCGACGTCAAGGTAGCTAACGACTGAATCCTGAAGTGCAACCAAAGTGCCCGTAGGTAAAATTGATTCTACAAGATCAAGATGTAGTTGCCCTCCGCCCTCTTGATGATTTTCAAGTAGTGCTCGGCACTGATTGGTTATCCACACTAGGAGATGTTTCCTGGAACATTTCAAAGCTAACCATGAAATTTTTCAGGAAAGGAAAATAGGTGATCCTACATGGGAAACAAGGGAGTAAAGTGACTACGATCACAACACAACACTTAGAGAATGTACCAAAAGAAGAATTCAGCGGCTTCTTAATTCAAATTCATGAGTTTTAGGAGATGAAGCCAAAGGAGATTGAAGACAAGAACCCTATACCACAGTTTGCTGAAATTTTGGGAGTCTCCACCAAACCGAACTAACTACCTCCTATCAAGATGCCCGACCCCCCATGCTAAACTGGTTAAAATTACCACCAGCTGATGCTCGGCCAGATTACTGCCCATAGAAGATCAAAGCTAAGAGTGTCGCCCAGGAGATGATGGAGACATGGATTGTTCAACCGTGCTTTTTTCTCACTACGACACATCCCTACATCCTTGTCTCCAGGGATATGTTTTTTCTGAAGTGTTACATCCAGCTGAACCCACCATATTTGCTGAAGCGGCACTTCTAGATCTTAGGCGACTTCCATGACTTTCCCCAAGATCGGGTCATGATGCTCAAAGTCTTCCTTGATGATGACCTTCGATCCATGGCTTAAGATCGCGAGAAAATTGAGTCCCTCTAGTGGCAAAATCAGAGTAAGAGAAGGATTATTTATAGGACTCAACAAAACATCATATCTCTCACCGTGAAGAAAGATGCGCCACCTTGGCCTAGTGAAACTGTAGCCTTCATGACCACGATATCATCTACACCAAATTGTGGTTAAATGTTCATGATTGGAGCAGACATATTAACAGTTGGGATCGATATCACCTTTACGTAAGATGACCAACTCCTAATCTGCACCGAGGCTTTCCCGACATTCTACACGAGGTTTCTAAAGGGGATACTAATTGCTACTAAACTTAAATTTTGGCTCGATATAGGTCCATGGCACGAAAGAGAAGTAAGCCCAAAAAAATTACAATCCTTGCACATGCTAGAATGAGCTCTCATCATCCTGAACTATACTAAAGGGCAATCACCATACTAGAAGAAGGATTGGCTACTACTAAAGACTAAGCACATGACTGCCCATGCAAAGAAGAAACGACCTCCTAACAAACTTAAAGATCGAACTTCCCTACACTTTTAGCCCTACCAACAGGAAATTCAACACTCAAGGAAATGGTCTCCCTGCTACTTTGGACCTTGCAAACTTGGGGATCGTATTGAGGCCTCAACCTGGAGATCAAATCTATGCACCAGATCAAAAATATAATTGATCCTCTATGTATCCCACCTCAAATGGAAGTTTGAAAAAGATGACTCAGCCCAAATCCTTTCAACTAACACCCAAGCTGATGAGGATGCCAAAGTGATAGAACCAAATAAGGAGCTCTATAGATCTTGACCCTTGAGGGGGATCAACCCTTGGAACACTATAGGGGTTCCTCCCTCCTAGATTCGTCACAAGGATGAAATAAAATTTATAATTGCTTGATAAAAAGTGGTGAAGGCTACATGCTTATATAGAGCTCCAAACCCTAGCCCTAGGACGTGCTTACCTAACTAAAATTATCCTTTTGCCCCTTTTATAGCCTACCTGCCTTAGAGGGAATAGGTGGCGGCTAGGTTGGCTCTATAGCCGACCTAAGCAAGGGGAAACCTTGGCCGACTAGCCCAGTAAAGGGGGCGACGGCTATTAAACCCCAAGGCCCCAATCTAAACCCTAACAACACTTCTTTATAGGATAGAAGTGGGTAGGTGGGGTTTTATTATAATTTCACAGGGTTTTATTGACTACTTCTAGGGAGATTAAGACTCAATCCTACTGGAGTCCTATCAAACCCGCTCTCTTAAAATTAGTCTTGTCCTCAAGGCTGAGGGTCCATGAACTCTAGGAACCGGGTCTTCAGCTCCTTATTAGCTTGGGTGTCAGTTGGAAGAATTTGAGTTGAGTCATCGTCTTTAAATTTTCATTTGAGGTGGGATACCTAGAGGATCAACTGTAATTTTGATCTGGTGCACAGATCTAATCTCTAGGTTAGGGCCCTAATGTGATATCCAATTTTGCAAAGCTGAAACAAATAGGGAGACGACTTTCTTGAGGCTTGAATTTCATGCTGGTGGAGCTGGAGATGAAGGGGGACTTGATCTTTCTCAGGAAACTTTCTTCTACTCTGGCGTTTGTTAGGGGGAAGTTTCTTCCTTTTTTGGGCTGCCATATGGTTGCTCTGTAATAGTAGTTGTGCCTTCTTTTGGAGTGAGGGTTGTCTTCTGATAAAATCTCTAGTGGTGTGAGCCTGATTTGAGTCTGAGGTGGATAGGAGTGGTGATTTTTCGGGGCCCATTTTCACTTCATTGTGCTATTGACCATCTTGCATGAGGATGGTGCTGACCTCCACTCTGGATGTGTCAACTCCAATAATAAACATCTAGCCATGATTTGGTGTGGACAACATCGTGGTCGTGAGGGCTATAGTTCCACTCGGCCAAGGTGGTGCATCTTTCTTTATAATAAGAGGGATGATGTTCATGCTTCGTTGAGTCCTGCAAAAAATCCTTCCCCTTTTCTGATTTTGCCACTAAAGGGGCTCAATTTTCTCGTGGTATTGGCCGTAGATCGGAGGTCATCATCAAGGAAGTCTTTAAGCATCATGGTCCAATCCTGGGGAAAGTTGTGGAAGTCACCTAAGATCAGCAACCATGGTGAGTTCGACGGGATGTAACACTTTAGAAGTAGCTTATCTCCGGTGAAAATGATATAGGGATATGTCGTAGCGGGAAATAAGCATGGTCGAACAATCCGTGTCTCTATCATCTCTTGGACGACCCTTTTATCTTCGACCTTCTAAGGTTGTAGGAAGTAATATGGCTGAGCAACAACTGGGAGAAGTTTTGGCCTATTTAGCATAAGGGGGTCGAATAGCTTCAACGGAGGTACTCGGCTCGGTTTGGTGGAGACGCCCAAAATTTTAGCAAGTTGTGGGAGAGGGTTCTTATCTTCAATCTCATAAAACCCTTGAATTTGAATTGGGAAACCACTGAATTTTTCTTTCGGTACCCCCTCCAAGTGTTATGTTATGGTTGTAGTCACTAGGCTCCCTCGTAAAATCACCTACTTTCCTTTTCTGAAAAATTTCATGGTTAGCTTCGAAAAATTTCAGAAAATATCTCCAATCATGGACAACCAATTAATGCTAAGCACTATATCAAAACCATCAAGAGGGAGGAGGAAAAAAATCAACAATTATGTCTTGCTCCTATAGGATCAGTTTTACCCGTGAGCACTTCTGGTTGCACATCAGAATTTGGACATTGGCTACCTTAACTTCGAACCTATTGTAATCTTCTTTTTGGAGCATTAATTGGGTAGCAACCTTACAACTCATGAAGTTGTGTGTGTTCCCGGTGTCGATGAGGATGATGATGGACTGCTGCTCGAGAAACCCTTCGATCTTCAATTTTTGTAGGTTGGTGTAGTCGGCTAAGGTAGGGACCGTGCGGGTGGTCTGTTGTGGTGTATCCTTCTCCTTGGGCTTGAGAGTCGTATCTTTAAGTTTGGGTTCTTTAGTGGGCGCAATTATCAGCGGTGTCTCCTTTTTACATTTGTGTTCTAGGCTCCACAGTTTATCAGAACACCCACATAGGCCCTTTGTCGATCTGTCATGAAGGTCTTCTCTTGTTAATTTATGTGGCTATGGGGGTCGGCTGATAGTAGGAGGAGGTGAATGCTTTGGTGCCGCTGGTTGGGGAGCAACTCTAGTCTTCCGAGCTTCATAGTTCAATCGCTCCTCTTGATGTTGCACAAAGGAGATGGCTGCCTTATGTGTGTATGGTTGTTGTGCTTTAACTTCTTCCTGAATCTCCAGGTTCAAGCCCTCAATAAAAGTCCTCAATATCTATTTTTCAGACCAATCATAAGTTTGATTAGATAACCTTTCATACCTGGTTTGGTACTCTTGGATCGTGCAGGTTTGACGAATCATCGCTAGTTCTTCACTAAGGTTCTTTTTACAATCCAAATTTACACCATGTTATGATATTATTGGGCTCAGTGATTGACCCAATCTAAACTCCTCCAAGAGAGCGCGTAATTTAACATCCATACGCATCTCAAGAGCCTCTAATTTGGCATCGAATAAGCCCACCGATGTCATGATGTAAGGATCTCCAATTTGTCAAATCTAATCGATTAAAGAGTGTAGCTACAATCTTCAGGTTGAAGGCAGCAATGGCAGTGATGTCGGGGCGGCGGTGGTGAAGTCTCTGCTGGTTATAGGTGCCCTGCAAGCCAATCACGTGAGTGATGGCACGTGTGACATGCTGTGTGATCTTTTTGCTTATAATTAATATTGGCATATTCTCATATTATATTATTTGTTACATATATATTGTGATGTCCTTGGTTCTATGCAATGGGAATCCGATCGTAATGAGATCACGATAATGAGATCGATTCACCTTTAAACACACATATTAAATAATCTCGGTCATAGGTTACTCAAGAGGGACATTGAGATAACCGGATAGATCGGTGTACTATATACCCATCCATATGATGGAGGAGGCTGGTCTCATAGCCACGTGTGGGGACACTAAGGATATAGTACAGGTGCTCATTAGAGAATGAGTTCACTGATTGTTCCGCTTATGAAATGCTGAATGGTTAATGATACCTAATGTCAGACAGCGATTCCATGGTCTCAGTTGTGTATCTGGTCCTTAGACTTGAGACACCAAGGATGCCTTGTATGAGTACTCCTTTCTTTGATGCCAGACTTATAGGTTTGGAAAGTTCCAGATCTGGTACAACTGGTTATCGAGATTGGTAGCCAATCTTATGAAGGTAATTGAGTGTCAATAGAGGATCATTCACTCTCAGTATCATGAGAGGAATATCCCATATGTGCTTGCTCAGAAAAATACTTGGCAAGGGTCTTTCAAATTGAGAGAGAAAGAGTTCTCTGGGAGAATATGATTAGAGCGTGATTATGAAGGATTCCGTATGTGACCTGACAGTACCATGTCCAATATACGGTCTATGAGATATTAGTTGGATGAGAGATTATAGATACACGGTAATTATGGATAGACAGATTCGATGGATTTGATCCCCCTTGTATCGTTTAGGGACTATGGCGTAGTCGCCTAATATGTCCATAGTCGATGAGTCGAGTGAATTATTATGTGGATAATAATTCACTATATCAGAAGTAGTTCTGATGGGAGTGACTCACAGCCAACTCGGTATCGAGCCCAGAGGGTCACACACATATGGTGGATGCTTCAGTGAATAGAGGATTGGATGAAGATCCAATTAGCCCATATTCTCATTAGATAAGACCCTATGTCGATGGGCTCTTTGATTAAGGCCCAATTAGAGGCCTAAGGAGATTATTGGATAGAGATCCAATAATGCAAGGTTAGTGGGTTATTGGATGGAGATCCAATACCCACTAAGGAAAGCCTTAGGGTTTTGGTGGCTCAATATAAATAGGAGGGGAGACTCATGGTTGATAGGTTGTAGCTTTAGCTACCACCTCCTATTCTCCTCCCTCCCTCTGAGCAAGAGTTGCAAGATCAGATTGGAGGAGTTTCGTTGCAGAGATCCATCGTATGGATACCGCTAGAGAAGAGGACGCTTGACCTCCTTCATCTTCTCCATCCGGATTTGGAATACAAGGACATACGATCTCCCTAAGTAAAATCAATCTCTCACACATCACGATTTTTTGGTTTTTTATGATTTTTCTCGCGACCCCAATCTTTTGCACTATGATTTGATCTGCGTGGGAAATCAGTTTTTGTTTTGATTTCCGCTGCGCATGTGATGCACCCGCTGAGGTTTCCCAATAGTGATATCAGAGCCAAGGCTTTCATGTGAAAAATTAGTTTTAAACTGCGTGTGATGAGATTGAATAGCGTAGAACTATTCTACGCGCTTATTGCAGCAATTGGCAGCGAAAGTAGGCGCTGCCTATGGGGGAGGGGTGGCCACATGCATGCTGTCTGCATGCAAAGGTGGCTGGCCACAGCCAGGCCCCTTGCAGGGGCAGTTGGCCATGGCCTGGCTACCTGCAAGGGGCAGCCGACTGCGGCCAGGCACCCTGCAAGGGGCGGCCACCCACGGGCACGGTCGGCTGCGGTTAGCCTTGCTGCTAGCAGGGGCGGCGAAGCCGTTCGCTGGGGTGGTCGCCCATTGGCAGGGCAGCTTCCGGCCGCAAAGGGCAACCGCCGCCTGCGTAAGGGCAGCGACGCCAGTGACGCAGTGAGGGTGAAGGAGGGCTAGGGCATTTTTGAGAAAAAGATGGTTATTCCCCTCAGAATTTGAGAAATTCGAGCTCTTTCACCTTTTTACAGAATTCTTTAAATACCCTCAATATTTTTGGAAATTTCGAGGATTGTCCTCTTATCCAGAATATCAAAAATACCCTCAACAATTCTAGAAATTTTGAGGACTGTCCTCATGTATAGAATTTCAAAAATACCCTTAAAAATTTTAGAAATTCTGAGGACTATCCTCTCATCCAGAATTACAAAAATACCCTTGACAATTTTAGAAATTTCAAGCATATCTTGATTTTCAGAAAAATAATTAATTAAATAATTTAATTAATTATTATATATATATAGTAATCCTACATATGATGTGATATACATGTGATGTATGATGTGGATGGATGATCATGAACCATGTGTTATGATGTGTATAATTATGATTATTATTATTGTTGGGACCTGCGAGCCTACGTTTTTCTCATGTATTATTGGGCATGCGTGCCTGTGCTTATTTGTAATTACATGGAGAGGCACAACGAGAGCATTGAGGTTACAGCGGGACCCACGATGCCGTGGTGGGAGATCACGATGCGTGGTGGTGCGACAATCTGACGGAACCAATGATGACGAGATCAACAATCACAGGACAAAGAGATGCTCCAATGCACACATAGATCCTATTGTGAGTGATTAGGCCCATTGGCTCGGGCTTAATCATATTAGGTGATAGCTCATGATCATCTGGTGTGGCTTGCATATGTGATGTGTTATACAGCTACTAGATATATGTATATATATATTTACATACGATGTAGATATTTATTAAATATGTATGTGTGTGACATGACATATTAGGAGACCGATACGAAACAAAAAACCCTCCTACAATAATATTAAGTCGGTAAGCATGAGGTAATAAGATTGACCCATGTGGCCTTCCATCGTTAAAGGAAGAAATTGGATCACGACATAGGTTGAGTTGGTCGAGTCCCTCGAGGCTCACCTATCAATGTGATCGAGTTCTTGCCTACAACATAGAGATGTCACCGGTGACCTGAGGACATGGTATGCTTGGTCGAGTCCCTCGAGGGCATATCATCAAATCAGACTCATCTTGTAACCATGGTGATGACTTAACTGAATATCATGGTTGGTCGAGTCCCTCGAGACCATGATGATTTAGAGGCCGAACGTGACAAGAATCACAAGGAGTTGTGATTGACATGGGTTGCCTACCTTTTGGGCTTAGTGTAATTGGTCGAGTCCCTCGAGGTTACACTAAGATGCCAATTGGATCTCGATCCCCACTAGGAGTCTGTCGGAGACTTCCGTCTCACGTGTCGAGGGTGTCATGTGATTTGCTAAGAAAATAGTGGGAGTACATTAAGATAGAAGTTCATATCTTAATTAGTATTTTCTGTAAAATCTGCATATTATTTATTTTTGCTATATCTTGTTTCGTCAAAAACATGTCGCTCATAAACCCCCTACGTGGCATACTTGATGCGAACCGCCTCACTAGTCCAAATTATACAGATTGGCTTTGTAATTTGAGAATTGTTCTCACGGAGAAGAAAATCGCATATGTACTTGATATAATTCTGCCCACGCTGGAAGAAGGGGCAAGCGAGGATGAGATTGGTCGCTATGTGAAGTATATAGATGATTCCACGTTAGCAAAATGTTACATGTTGGCCTCCATGACTCCTGACTTAGAAAGACAACATGAGAGCCTAGATGCATATTTTATCATTCTTCATCTCCGCCAGCTGTTTGAGAAACAGGGAATAACTCAAAGATATAATATATCCAAGAAACTCTTCCAAGCCAGGATGACCGAAGGGACATCGATTGAGAACTATGTCCTAAAGATGATAGAGTGGATCGAGAAACTCATAGGTCTAGGAATAGTCCTAGAGGATAACCTGTGCATTGATCTTATACTTCAGTCCCTGCTAGATTCCTTTTCTCACTTTATCATGAATTTTAACATGAGCAAGTTTGAGGTCACTCTCCCTGAGCTCCTCAATATGTTGAGGGAAGTTGAGAGTGCCATCAAGAAGGAGAAGCCAGTTCTCTATATTGGTGAGACCAAAAAGAAAAGGAAGGCCAGCAAGACCCTTAAGAATGGCAAGGGCAAAGAAAGACTAGGTAAGGCAAAGGTTGCCAAGAAATACCCGGGAAAGGATAAAGGACAATGCTTCCACTGTGGCCAAGACGGACGTTGGAAGAGAAACTGCAAGGACTACCTTGCAGAGAAGGCATGACAGAAGCTTGGAGAAGCTTCAGGTATATTCATGATTAATCTCCACTTGTCAGATTTTCATGATAACACATGGGTATTGGATATCGAGAGTGTTTATCATATCTGCAATTCGTGGCAGGTTCTAGCAAGACCTAGGAGATTGGCTAGAGGCGAGATGTACCTCAAGATGGGCAATATAGCAAGAGTTGCTGCAGTTGATGTTGGAGAGGTCACCCTACATCTGCTTGGTGGAGCTATTATTGCATTAGATGCATGCTATTTTGTTCACTCTATTATCAAAAACGTTATTTCTATCTCTTGTTTGACAATTAGTGGATATAAATTAGTTTTTGAGAACAATAGTTGTTCAATAATTATGGATGATGGGATCATCACTAGAGGGACCCTTATAAATGGCTTATATGTGTTAGACACTTCTCCACATATCATGAATATAAATATGTCTAAGAGGAAAAGAGATGAGGTGAATAATGCATACCTATGGCATTGTAGGCAAGGTCATAGACATGAGGGAAGGATTCAAAAGTTATTGAAAGATTGATACTTAGATCCATTTGACTATAAGACATATGCAACTTGTGAACCTTGCCTTCATGGGAAGATGACCAACTCTCCTTTTAGTGGAACTGGAGAGAGAGCCACCGAGTTATTGAAACTCATACATACTGATGTATGTGGTCTCATGTTGACTTAAGCTATAGGTGGTTACTCATACTTCATTAAATTCACTGATGATTTCTCTAGGTATGGACACGTGTACTTAATGAAGTACAAAGTTGAGGCCTTCGAGAAATTCAGGGAATATAAGAATGAGGTAGAGAACCAAATTGGAAAGAGCATTAAGACTCTTCGATCAGATCGAGGAGGAGGGTACTTGAGTACGGAGTTCACCCATTTCCTCAAGGACAATGAGATTCTATCCTAGTGGACACCTCCTTATACACCTCAGCTCAATGGTGTATTAGAAAGGAGGAATTGCACGTTGTTAGACATGGTGCAGTCCATGATGAGTTTCGTTGACCTACCCATTTTATTTTGGGGGTACGCCCTAGAGACTACAACTTACCTTCTGAACAGAGTTTCATCAAAGTCGGTAGTGTCTACACTATATGAGATATGAAAAGGAAAGAAGCTCAATCTTAAGATTGTTAAGATTTGGGGCTGTCTTGCCCACATTCGAAGAGTAACCCCGATAAGTTGGAATCAAGGACAGAATGGTGCACATTCGTGGGATACCCAAAGAAAACTTGTGGGTATTATTTTTATCATCCCGAGGACTGAAAGGTCTTTGTTGCTAGGAGAGTTGTGTTCCTTGAGAAGGAACACATTCTTGGTGGAAACAGTGGGAGTAAGATAGAATTGAGTGAGGTTGGAGAACATAGCTCAAGCACCATTCCAAAGCCTAAGTCTGTTCAGGTACTTAACACACAAGTTCCAACTTTACGTAGGTCTAATAGAGTATCTCACCCTCCTGAAAGATATGTGGGACATATCAGTGGAGATGTTGATCCTCAGACCTACGAGGAGCCTATTATGAGTATAGACTCCAGAAAGTGGCAAGAAGCCATGAATTATGAGATGGATTTCATGTACTCTAACAAGGTTTGAAACCTTGTGGATACACCGGAGGGTATTGTACCCATCAGTTACAAATGGATCTTCAAGAAGAAGATCAGAGTGGATGGAAATGTAGAGACCTATAAAGCAAGGCTGGTAGCTAAAGGATATCGTCAAAGACAAGGAGTTGACTATGATGAAACCTTTTCACCTGTAGCCATGCTTAAGTCCATTAGAATTATTTTGGCCATTGCAGCACACTATGACTATGAGATCTGGCAAATGGATGTCAAAACGGTATTCCTCAATGGCAACCTCGAGGAAGAGGTATATATGATAAAACCAGAAGGATTCGTACTAAAAAAGAGTCCAGATAAAGTGTGCAGGTTGCTTAGATTCATTTATGGATTAAAGCAAGCTTCCCGAAGTTGAAACAAAAGATTTAATGAAGTAATCATATCTTATGACTTCGTTAAAAACGAAGATGAGCCTTGTGTGTACAGGAAGGTAAGTGGAAGTGCTATCACCTTCTTGGTGCTATATGTGGATGACATCCTAATCATTGGGAAAGAGAGTCCAGTTAAAGTGTGCAGGTTGCTTAGATTCATTTATGGATTGAAGCAAGCTTCCTGAAGTTGGAACATAAGATTTGATGAGGTAATCAGATCTTATGACTTCATTAAGAACGAAGATGAGCCTTGTGTGTACAGGAAGGTAAGTGGAAGCGCTATCACCTTCTTGGTGCTATATATGGATGACATCCTAATCATTGGGAATGATGTAGGAATGCTCTCCACAGTAAAGGCTTGGCTATCTAGAAACTTCTCCATGAAAGACTAAGAGGAAGCATCCTATATTTTGGGGATCCAGATCTATAGATATAGATCCAAAATGATGATTGGCTTGTCCCAGTCTAGGTATATAGACTCCATTGTCAAAAGGTTTGGCATGAAAAATTTCAAGAGAGGTCTCATACCGATGAGACCTGGAATATCACTTTCTAGGAGTATATCCCCAAAGACTCTTGAAGAAAGGGCAGACATGGATAAAATACCTTATGCCTCAGTGATAGGGTCTATTATGTATTTGATGCTATGTAATAGGCTTGATATAGCACATGCGCTGAGTGTCACGAGCAGGTATCATGCAGATCCAGGTTTAGAACATTGGAAGGAAGTAAAGTGAATCCTTAAGTACTTGAGAAGGACTAAGGATCTTTTACTAGTATATGGAGGAGGTAGTCTCCAAGTTGAGGGCTACATAGACTCGAGTTTTCAGTCTGACATTGATGATAGCAAGTCAAATTCAGGGTATGTTTTCACCCTAAATGGAGGAGCAGTAAGCTGGAAGAGTTCTATGCAAGATACTATTGTTGACTCGACCACAGAGGCGGAATACATTGCTGTAGATGAAGCAGCAAAGGAAGGGGTTTGGATGATGAAGTTCATCAAGGATTTGAAAGTCATACCAAGCAGTGTGGAGCTGACTCCAATATATTGTAACAGCGACAGGGCGATAATTCTAACAAAGGAACGCAGGTCTCAACAAAATTATTCTGAGGAGCTTCCATCTGATTAGAGCGATCATGTCCCAAAAAGATATAGCAATGGAAAGAGTTCCATCCGAAGATAACATTGCAGATCCACTGACGAAGCCGCTAGTTCAGATTATATTTGAACGTCACAAGGGTCTGATGAGGATCAGTCACATAGGTGATTGGCTTTCAGTCAAGTGGGAGATTGCTGGTTACAGATGCCCTGCAAGCCAATTACGTGAGTGATGGCATGTGTGACATGCTGTGTGATCTTTTTGCTTATGATTAATATTGGCATATTCTCACATTATAGTATTTGTTACATATATATTGTGATGTCCTTGGTTCTGTGCAATGGGAATCGGATCGTGATGATATTACGATAATGAGATCGATTCACCTTTAAATACAGATCTTAAATAATCCCGGTCATAGGTTACTCAAGAGGGACATTGAGATAACCGGATAGATCGGTGTATTATATACCAATCCATATGATGGAGGTGGCTGGTCTCATAGCCACTTGTGTGGAGACACTAAGGATATAGTACAGGTGCTCATTAGAGAATAAGTTCACTGATTGATCTGCTTATGGAATGTTGTATGGTTAATGATGCCTAATGTCAGACAACGATTCCAGAGTCCCAGTTGTGTATCTGGTCCTTAGACTTGATACACCAAGGATGCCTTGTATGAGTACTCCTTTATTTGACGCCAGACTTACAGGTTTGGAAAGTTTCAGATCTGGTACAATTGGTTATCGAGATTGGTAGCCAACCTTACGAAGGCAATTGAGTGTCAATAGAGGATCATCCACTCTCGGTATCACGAGAGGAATATCCCATATGTGCTTGCTCAGACAAATCCCTAGCCAGGGTCATTTGGATTGAGAGAGAAAGAGTTCTCAGGGAGAATCTGATTAGAGCGAGATTATGACGGATTCCGTATATGACCTGACAGTACCATGTCCAATATATGGTCTTTGCGATATTAGTTGGATAAGGGATTATAGATACACGGTAATTATGGACAGACAAGTCCGATGGATTTGATCCCCCTTGTACCGTCTTGGTACTATGGCGTAGTGGCCTAGTACGTCTATAGTCGATGAGTTGAGTGAATTATTATGAGGATAATAATTCACTATATCATAAGGAGTTCTGATGGGAGTAACTCACGGCCAGCTCGGTATCAGGCCTAGAGGGTCACACACATATGGTGGATGCTTCAGCGAATAGAGGAATAGATGAAGATCCAATTAGCCCCTATTCTCATTAGATAAGACCCTATGTTGATGGGCTCCTTGATTAAGGTCCAATTAGAGGCCTAAGGAGATTATTGGATAGAGATCCAATAATGCAAGGTTAGTGGGTTATTGGATAGAGTTCCAATACCCACTAAGGAAGGAGCCTTAGGGTTTTAGTGGCTCTCTATAAATAGGAGGAGAGACTCATGGTTGATAGGCTGCAGCTTTAGCCACCACCTCCTATTCTCCTCCCTCCCTCTGAGCAAGAGTTGCAAGATCATATTGGAGGAGTTTCGCTGTAGAGATCCATCGTGTGGATACCGCTAGAGAGGAGGACGCTTGACCTCCTTCATCTTCCTCATCTGGATTTGGAATACAGGGATATACCATCTCCCTAGGTAAAATCAATCTCTCACACATCATGGTTTTTTTGGTTTTTGCAGTTTTTATTGCGACCCCAATCTTTTGCACGACGATTTGATATACGTGGAAACCGATTTTTTTTTTTTTTTGCTACACATGTGATGCACCTGCTGAGGTTTCCCAACTGTCTCCAAGTTGAGGACGGCGGCCAAGGGTAGTAGCAATGGTGGAAGAAGAAAATGGCAGCAGTAATGTCGGCTGCGGTCCTTCGGTGATGCTGTAATGTTGACGCTGCTTTGTCATCGAGGCTGCGATTTTTTAGGTGGCTGATATTTGTCAGAAGATGGCAGCCAAGAGATCTGAGTCGGAAGGCAGTATCAACGACAGATGAAGAAGAGGGCAGCAGCGACGTCGGTTGTGGCTGCGTTGCGACTTCGTGGCTGTAGGTGGCGTCGGTTATAGCAAGGTTGCAGCTATAATAAGAGGAAGACAAGGCTACGATGTACACGGTTGTTGTGGATGAGGGCAACAGCGGTATGGAGTGAGAGACGACTGTTGTTATGTTCAATTTGTTGCTGGCCGCGATCAAGATAGTTGGCAGCGAACGATTATTATGGGTTACGATGTAAACAGATTGCAACGAAAGATCGCTGCTGGTAGCTTTTTGCTGCAAGGATCACTACTAGCTGCGATCTACGAGGATGATAGCAAGAGGTCGCTATTGATAGCATTGGACAACAAAAGATGCATGCTGCGGTTGAAGGGATAATTGAGATTGGGCGGCTGAAAGGTTGGTGAACCGAAGGCTTCGGTTTTTGGGTGCGATTTGTGATTGTTTTGGGTGCGATTTGGGGCTACGGTTTTGTGGAGTTTAGGCTACGAATTGGTATACTTTTAGGGCTGTGATAGTAGTAGATGAAGGTTAGGGAAATAGATTTTAGATCTGGGATAGATGACAGCAAAGGTAGGTGTATCAGTAAGGAAAGTTGGTTGAAAAGGTAAGTGGATTGATAAGGAAGTAGGCTGCGGTTAGGGCTGATTTGGATGGCTGTTTGGCTACGGTTTTGTTAGGGTTTTTTGGGGAGTAACAATAGGAATTGAAGATGAGAGGGGGAGTCTCAAATCAAGAAAAGATGGCAGCGAGATCCGATAAAATTTGACGAAAGATCACCGCGGTATACATTGTACTGCTGAACAGAATTCCCATCGAAGAAGCAGTAGTTTCTCGATGTTAATTTGAGCAAAAATTAAAGAAATTTATGAAGAATTTCAATATCTAATGTGGATCAAGAAAATTTCGGCAGTGTAATAGTAAAAAAATTGTTGCAAACAAGATTATAGAATTCTCGTTGTAAAATTTTAACACTGCATGATGACAGATTGCAGCACTATAAGTCCAGATCCAAAAGGAGTTTTTTTTTTCAGAGATTAGTCTTAGATGAAAGCTAAGTCGATCTATGAATTTGTGTAAAACTTTTGGCCAAAAAGGATGAACAAAAGTTTAGTTTCAAGATGCCAATTGACGGAGGACAGATTCTTCATTGTAAAAATTTTAGCACTGTGTGATGGTGAAAGATTGCACCAGAAAACTAGTTCTAGAAGGAGTTTTTTTCAAAAATCAATCCTAGATGAAAGCCAAGTTGATCTTTGGAATTGTGTAAAAATTTTGGCCAAAAAGAAGAAGAAATAAATGAGTTTCAAGAGGCAAAAATGCGGCTAAAAAGTTTTGCAGTGTTTTGCCTTCGCAACAACGATAACATTTGCGACGAATGAAATTTGCAGCGGATAAAATTTAAGAAAAATCTTCAACGTGTAAAGTAAGGAATCTTGCAGTATTGAAGAGGCATGGATGATAAAAATATACTAGATTTCTAGATCAAACGTAGGAGGTAGCGGCAAATTGATTTGATCTGCGGCCGGGGTGGAAGGTAGAGGCGCGTGTCGCAGCAGTTGTGGGAATTGCTTGGGAAGGTGGAGGTGACTGAGATGGCTATAGGGGCAGCAAGATCGCTGCTCTAACACCAGATGATAGAACCCCAGAAGGAGCACTATAGTTTTTGACCCTTAAGAGGGATCAACCCTTGGAACGCTGTAGGGGTTCCGCCCTTCTAGACTCGGCACAAGGCTGAAATAAAATAGATGATTGCTTTATAAAAAGAGGTGGAGGCTACATGCTTATATAGGGATCCAAACTCTAGCCCTAGGGAGAGCTTGCCTAACTAAAATTATCCATTTACCCCTTTTATGGCCTAACTATGTTAGAGGGAACAGGTGGCGGCTAGGGTGGCTCTATAGCCGACCTAAGTAGGGGGAAACCCTGGCCGACCAACCCAGTAAAGGGGGCGACGACTACTAAACTCTAAGGCTCCAATCTAAACCCTAACAACACTTCTTTATAGGATAGAAGTGGCTAGGTGACGTTTTATACAATCTCACAGGGTTCTATTGACTACTTCTAGGGAGATTAGGACTCAACCCTGTTGGAGTCCTATCACAAAGTTCAGCAGATGATCGCATGGGAACATAGGATCATGACACATCATAGTCCCACCACTACTACTAATGCTAGATTATAAGAGCTGAAGACCTAGTTCCCTGAGTTCATGGAACCTCAGCCTTGAGGACAAGGCTGATTTGAAGAGGGCGGGCTTGATAGGACCCTAGTAGGGTTGGGTCATGCTCAACCAAGTAGCAACCAATAAAACCCTTTGAGTTTATAATCAAACCTCACCTAGTTACCTCTCTCCTGTAAAGAAGAGTGGCTAGGATTTATTTTGGAGCCTTAGGGCTTCCTAGTCACTGCCCCCCTAACTGGGCTAGTAAGCTAGGGTTTCTAGCAGGGGCGCAGGGCTTATGCATCCACTTAGGTTGTCGCCCCCTTTATTTGAGTAGGTTGACTATAAGAAGGGCAAAAGGGGGAATTTACTTAGGAAGCAGCCACGTAGGGGTAGGGTTTGGATCCCTATATAAGCTAGTAGCCTCCACCTCTTTTCATCAAGCAAGAATCATCTTTATTTCAGCCTTGTTGCCTACCTTAGGAGGGAGGAACCTCTATAGCATTCCAAGGGTTGATCCCCCTCAAAGATCAAATCTCCATATAGCTCCCTTAGGGTTCTATCAGCTACCCTTCCTCAGCCACCCATCATCCTTCCACAGCCGCCCAAGCAATTCCTACAATTGCTTAGATAGTCTCCGAATTTCACCATCATCCCATCATCAATTGGTTGTCATCATAAAAAAGGGGGAGATTATTGAATCTCAGATTTTGCAATTGATGGGTTTTATGATCTAAATTATGTGTTAAAGAAAGTGGTGCAGGAATAACTGCGATAGTAAAAGGGTATTACAATCAGATATTAGGTCAGAGTCAAGTTCCAGCATCGTGCTGAGGTTCAGACAATATTGTTGGGAGCTCGCCGAGAGCTCACCAGAGGTTTGCTAGGAAGTTTGTCAGGAGTTCGATGACAAGTGGTCAAGAGCTCGCTAAGGGTTCGCTAGAAGAATGTTGGGAGTTAATCAGGAGTTCACCGAAGAGATCAATTGACTATCAGACAATGAAGATTGTGTGTTAAGTGTCGTAGTTAACATCATAATGAGAGTTAGTTTTACTAACTCAATTAAGAGGTCATTAGGCCTTAATAGGGGCTGATTTAGACTTATTATAAAAGTCATTGCAGTAACCCAGGGTTAGATAAGACACGATCATTGAAGACGTGGTCTCCAAGACAACACAATCTTCGAAGGTGTGTCAAGCGATGTTACCACCCAGACATTGTCTCTCAGACTGTATCAGGCAATTGTACTGCCCAAACCAACGGTACTATCACTAGAACATAGTCTTCGAGACTAGCACCTTAGGAACTCTTAAAATTTAAATTTTGGCTCTAATAATGAAGTCATTTGGGGCCTATAAATATACCCTCCCCCCCAATCCTTGTTTGAGGCATGCAAGAATTAAGAGCAAAAAACTTATGAAAACCTGCAAAAGGATGTGGGTCACGAGACCGAACCTCTATAAAATCGATTTGCTTCCTCTTTTTTGCTCTTTATCTTCATTACTTTTTTATTTAACTATCTACTATCTTTGGTTGCACTCTTACAAACATCTCTATACTTAAACGCATTTCCAATATGGGTTTTATTGAGTGAATATTTAAATCGATATAAATTTTTCATAAGCACTAATTCCCCACCCCTCTTAGTGCCACTTTGATCCTAACACTCGCTGCCAAAGAAATTGACAAGAGAAGAACTTTACGATAAATTGACAAAGGACCTTTGTTGGCATTGCGATGAACCATGGAGCCGTGACCATCGCTACAAAAAGGGATGCCTTCTTCTTATTGAACCCATTGAAGATTCATAGGAGGAGGTCCATGAGCATGAGGAGGAGGTCACGAAGGAAGAATAGCAGCTAGCCGATTGTATGATGCATGCTCTTGCCGACTATGCAACCTCACGTACGATAAAGTGGGAGGACTACTTAAACAACAACCAATGACCATCCTCATCGATACCGAGAGCACCAATCATGAAAAACAAGGTTGCTACTTGGATGGCACTTCATATCGAGGATTGCAGCAGGTTTGATGTTAAGGTCACCGATGGTCGAATTTTGAAGTACTCGCAGGTGAAATTATTTCTACAGGGCCAACGGATCACTGTTGATTTTTTCCTCCTCCCTCTCGATGATTATGAGGCCGTGCTTGATATTGAATGGTTGACTATATTATGTGTTTTTTCTTAAAAAAATTTCAAATTTATCATGAAAATTTTCAGCCATGGGAAACAGATGATCCTACGTGGGAATCGCGAGAGCAACGTGATGATGGTTTCAATGTAGCAAATAGAGAAAGTCTTGTATAAAGTGAACAGTGGCTTCCTAATGCAACTCCAGTAGCAACATATGAGGGAGCTGACAAAAATTGAAGACCCAAACTTTCTCCAATCGCTTGTAGAATTTTCAAACGTCTTTGCCGAACCGTGCAGCCTACCTCCTACCCGACGACATGACCACCGAATTCCAATTCTCCCAAGCAAACTAGCTACAAACATTTGGCAATATTATTATCCTCACCTCCAGAAAGCTGAAATAGCAAGGATTGTAAATGAGATGCTTGAAACAGGGGTTATCTGGCCAAGTTACAGCCCCTACTCTTCGTCGATGCTAGCTTTACCCGACTCCGACAAAGTGTTTGTGATTGATGCATCGGGAGCTAGAATTTGTGTTGTCCTTATATGAGATGGTCAACCCCTAGCCTAAATTAGTAAAGTTCTATCTCTATATCACCTGAAGTTATCAATCTAGGATGAGGAAATGCTGACCATTGTTGAATTTGTGGCTTGGCATGATACAGGTCAACGACACAAACGGGAGATGAAAGTAAGTCCTGAAAAATTACAACTTCTACTCCCTCCAAACTCAGATAGATCTCACATTACCATGTAATCTACTAGATGACAGCCACTGTCTTAGAGGAAAGCCTAGCTACCATTAAAGAATAACCACATCCCAGCCCACGGAAGAAAGAAACAGCTGCCGACAAACACCAGAGTAGAAGGAAGTTTGCTATTGAAGATCAAGTCTTTCTTCATCTTTAGGCCTACTAGTAGGATTATGAAGACTTGAACCTCATGGAAATGGTCTCCCAATTTCTTTGGACCCTACAAAATTGGAGATCACATTGGAGCCATAACTTATGGATCAGATCTACGCACTAATTCAAAATTACAACTGATCCTCTAGGAATCTCATCGTAAATGGAAGTTTAGAGAGGACAACTCAGCCGAGGATCACCCACCTAATATTCTAATTAATGAGGAGGCCCAGGTTCAGCTGATGATTGCATGAGATAGTAGAATCGTGATGCATCACTGTCTAGACACTACAGCTAATGCTGGACTACAGGAGCATGGTGCGCCTTCTATAGGGGCCACAAGAAAGCCTCATGAGGAGTTGTAGATCAGGACCTAGAATCATGGAGTCTCAGCCTTGAGGACAATACTGATTTGAAAAGGGCGGGTCTGTTAGGAGCCCAATTGAGTTGGGTCCTAGTCAATTGAGTCGAGTCCTTAGATTGGGCCTCGTTGGCCAACCTAGACATGACATTAGGTCAGATAGGAGAAGATTTGAGTCTATTGTAATAAATCAGCCTAAATCCTAATAGGGTTAGGATTCAACTGAACAAGAGTCAGAGTTGGATTTGAGTTAGAGTCAACCATGTCAAGCATGTAATCAGCCCAATTGGTCGTGCACCTTGATGAGGGGAAGTCAGCTAGGGTTGAGTTCCTTCTAGGGTTGGGACTCCTCTAGAGTTAGGACTCTTATACTAAAGTCTCACTTAGTGTAAGACTCTCTCTAGAGTTAAGAGAGGAGTCCTCATTAGAGTGGAGGTCTCCTAGCCGACGCTCCTACCTATTAGGGAGGTCAGCTAAGGTTAGAGAGGGAGTGTTCCATTTAGTTAGGACTCTCTCTAGGGTTGATTAGGAGTTAAATTAGGAGTTTAAGTCTTAGTTTACTTGGAGTAGGAGATTCACTAGGAGTTGGAGTCTTCCATTAGGGAGGAGTCTTCGTAGAGTATGAGTCCTATTAGGAGTTAGGATTTTGAGACTCTATATTAACACTTGTAGCCTCAACCTTTTTTATCATCAATATATTAATTTTTCTTTCAGCCATTCTGTATAAAATTAAGGAGGAAGTTACCCTTATAGAGTTCCAAGGAGGTCGATCCCCTATAGAGATCTGCAAGGGTTCGAACACAATGCCATAAGGGGAGCGCTGATCTTATCATAGCCCCTCATAAACTTGCGGTAGTAGCCGGTCGGCCCTAGAAATCCTTATAGTGCTTTGATTGTTTTAGGCAACGGCCAGCTTTGCATTACTTCGATCTTCCAAGGGTCTATTACTACTCCTTCCTTTGAATTGATGTGGCCAAGGTATTCAACCTCGCTCTACAAGAAGCAGCACTCCGACAGGAACTCGTAGTGCCCATTGTGTGTCCAAAAACAATCTTCGGTATGTCTTTCTCATGCACCCGGATATGATGGTATCTAGATCGCAAATCCAAGTTGGTGAAAAATTATGCTCCCTTTTAATTCATCGAGCAATTCATCCACCACAGGGATTGGGTACTTGTATTTCATGGTGATGCTATTGAGGGCTCGGTAATCCATACACATCCACCATGATCCATCCTTCTTTCGTATGAGAAGTACCGGTGAAGAATAGGGGCTGATGCTCGACCTTATGATCTGTATTTCTATCATCTCTTGGATGATCCTCTCGATCTTAGCTTTTTGAAGATGACGATACTAGTATGGCCGAACGTTTATTGGAGCTTTTCCCAGCAAGATGGGTATTCAGTGGTCATGCAGCCAGGTAGGGGCAGTCCTTTCGGTTCAATAAAGATGTTCCTGAATTCAGCAAGCAAGGAGGAGAGATTAGGGTCTTCGTGCATCGTCAGATCTTTAATTTGTAGCCCCTATAGTTGGATTAAGAAACCAACATGCATCATGTGCAGTACCCTCTCTAACCATTGAGAACGGTGGAAACTTTGCCCTAACGTTTACCTCATAGGATCATCTATTTGCTATAGATGAAAAATTTCATAAGGAGTTTAGAGAAGTTTCAGGAAACATCATCTAGAGTCATAAGCCACTCGATGCCAAGCACCACATTATAGTCATCCAACAACAATAGAACAAAGTCCGCGGTGATTTATTGGCCTTGCATGATTAGTTTCACCTACGAGCACTTGTGGCTGCAAGATAGGGTTCAACCATCTATGACCTTCACATTGAACCTATTGCAATTTTTGATATGGAGGGTCAATCGAGCAATAACTTTGTTGTCCATGAAGTTGTTGGTGCTTCTGGTGTCCATAGGTATTGTGATCGACTGGTGTTTGAGGAATCCATCGATTTTCATCGTTTACAGGTTGATATAGCTGGCTAGGTCATGAACAATGCTGATGGCCAACTGTGGTTTTTCCTCCATAGATTCCTACTCAATTGGTTCAATCCTCAAAAGCCTTCCTTTTTTACAGCAATGATCTCTACTCCACGGTTCGTCGCAGTGCCAACATAGCCCTTTAGTCGATCTCTCTCGGAGTTCTTCTCAGGAAAGTCTCTTGGACTAAGGATTTTGGTTGGTAGCATGGGAAGCCAAAGGCTTGATGGTTGCTGGTCTACTCACGGTCTTGGTCCTTTGGGCATCGATGTTCAGCTTTTCTTCTTGGATGTAGGAGAAAGAGATGAGCCTTGAGTTTGCCTTGGATCTCCAGCTTAAGTCCTTCGATGAATGTTCTAGCAAATGTTTTTCAGACCAATCATGAGTTTGATTCGAGAGACGTTCAAAACCGGTTTGATATTCTTGCATGGCCAAGGTTTAACGAATCTTCGCGAGTTGGCCATTAGTGTTCTCATACTCCGACGGTCCAAAGTAGATCAGCGATCCACTTTTTAATTGCCTCCAGGTAGGTACGTCATGTATCTGCTCGAACTAGTCATACCACTGGGTCACGTCTCCCTCAAGGTGTATGATGGCGATGTTGACCATTGATTCTTTAGGAGTTTTGTAGAAGCGAAAGTACCTTTCAGCACGCGAGATCCATCCAGTTGAGTCTCCATCTTTCCATCTTATGAAGTCCACCCTCATGCGCAGGTATATGGAGTCCTGTGCTCGATCACCTTTCTCGAGTTGGTTCTCCTTATTATTTGCACTTTCTCTATGCTGAGATCTTTTTGGGCTCTCCAATCAGCCTAATATGAATTCTTGGAAGAGTGCTCGTAATTTATCCTTCATACGAGCCTCGAAAGCTTCAAGCTTCACGTTAAGTGCATCGTTTGAGGCCATTGTGTAAGATTAAAGATTCGTAATGTTTAAATCCTTCTTCTGTTGACGAGTCAGGGGCATTAGATGTGTTGATAGCAACAACAAGAAGGGAGGAGGTGACAGCAGGAACAATCTAAGGTTAGATGGCTACAGTAGATGGCTGTTGATGGTGGCGGCAACAAGGGTGAAGATGGTGAAGACGACATCGATCTAGAGCTAGATAGCTGCGATAAACATTGCTAGTGGTGGAAGCAATAGGAAATGGAGGTGGCAGCATCAAATGAAGATGGTAGTAGCAGATGAAGATGGCAGCAAGGCAACTGCAGCAATAGGGTCGGTTGCAGTAGATGAAGATGGCATCGGTAGAAATAGGGGTCGACTATAGTAAATGAAGATGGTAGCGATAGCAACAGGGGTTGGCTACAAAAGATGAAGATGGCAGTGACAACAATAGGGGTCGGCTATAATAGATGAATATGGCAATGGCAGGGGGTAGATGAACAGCAAGATGCCAAGAATGCTACTTTGATTCTAGATGATAGGAACCTGAAGGTTTCTATCGTAGATAGATTGACGCTATAGGGGATTGACCCTCCTCGATCTCTATAGGGGATCGACCCTCTTAGGTTTCGGCTATAAGAGCTAAAAACAAATCTGAATTCTTCATTAATGAAATGAAAAGTTTACATGCTTATTTATAGGGTTTCAAGTCCAAACCCTAATAGAACTCCTACTCCTACTCTAGCCGAATCCTAGTCCAACTAGGACTTGGACCCTCTTATTCAAATTGAATCCTAGCCGAATCACATCATGTCTAGGCTGACCAATGTTAGAACCCTTGTGGATTCTAAGCTTGGGGTGATCTCTATAAGGGATCGGCATCCTTGGAACTCTATAGGGGTTCCACCCTCCAAGTTGCTACTCAAAGGCTGCTAAAAGGATTTATCTATTCATGAAGAAAAGTGGTTGATTACAAGGCTATTTATAGGCCTTCTAAACCCCAATTCCTAATATGACTCCTACTCCAAGACTCCTACCTCTAACAACTCTTATTGCTTCTCTAAGTAGCAACTACCACCCGGCCTATCTAGGGGTGGACAACTGCTCACCAATTCCTAATCTAATTCTAACTCAACCCTTCCTTAACCAACTCCCTTTAATCAAAGTAAGGGGTGGCTAACTATGGTTACACGTGCCCTAGTGCCTCATCCAAATATCCTATCCTAGCCGACCTCTTCATCAACTAATAGGGGTCGGCTAGATTGGATTTACATGTGTGCTCACTCAAAGAATTTAAATTAGGACCTTATTAGCTAAAATCCTAACAGGCCCACCCTCTTCAAATCAGCCTTGCCCTCAAGGCTGATACTCCACAAACTCTGGGAATTTAATCTTCAAGTTGTCATAGGCCTACTAGGTGGCATCCTCTATTAGTAGATCCGTCCAATGTATTAGCACCTTAGTAGTGGGTCGTCGTCTTCGAGTCACAATTTATTGATCAATGATGGCACTCGGCTGGGTCTGGAATTCTCCTTGGATAGTCATATCTGGCAGGTGACTTTGGGCTATCTCATTTTGCCCCAACTTGAGCTTCAAGCATGACACATGAAAGACTAGGTGGATTCGGTAGCTGGTAGGTAAGTCCAATTGGTATGCCACTGCACCGATGTGCTAGAGAATCTGGTAGGGTCCATAGAACCAAGGTGAAAGCTTCATGGATGCTCTAGTCTGGACCGATGTTTGTTTGTATGACTAGAGTCGAAGAAAAACCGAATCTCCCATTGAAAATTCTCTCTCACTTTTGTGTTGATCATACTGTTGTTTCATCATGGCCTAGGCTGCAGTGAAATTATCTTTGAACAACTTCAGTATTTTGTCCTTGTCCTTGAGCTCCCTGTCTACTTGTTCTACTTTAGATGTACCCAATACATATTTTGGAATTACATGGGGAGGTCGACCATATGTAGCCTCATAAGGAGTACATTTTGTTGATGAATGATAAGTTGTATTATACCTCCACTCGACCCAGGGAAGCGACTTTGCCCACTCTTTTGGCCGATCACTGGTGAAGCATCTGAGGTAGGTCTCCAAGCACCTATTCACCACTTCAGTTTGGCCGTCAGTTTGTGAGTGACATTTTATGCTCATCTTCAACTTAGTGCCCACCAACTGGAATAATTCTGTCCAAAATTTGCTGGTGAAAACCCTATCACCATCACTTACAATAGATCTTAGCATCCCATATAATTTTACAATATTCTCCATAAAGATCCAAGCGATGCTAGAAGTAGTGTAGGGATTACAAATAGCGCAAAAGTGAGCATACTCTGTAAGGCGATCAACCACAATAAGAATTGTATCTTTTTCTTGTGATGAGGGTAGCCCTTTGATGAAGTCCATGGATATATCAGTCCATATCGAGTCCGAGATGGGTAGAGGTTGCAACTTTCCGGTGCTTGCCATTGTTTTGCCTTTATTTCGCTAATATACATCACATTATGCTATAAATTCAGCAATAATATTTTCCATCCCTACCCAATAAAAAATTTTCTTAATTCTCTTATAGGTTCTAAGGAACTTGGAGAGCTCTACTGCTGGTGTGGAATGCATCTCTTGAAGAATAGTTTTTATACATGTAGAATTCGGCACACGCATAATGCATCCCTTATAGCGCAAATCTTTTGAATCCCAACTGTAATGGGCCAAGGAACTCGATTCTTCCTTCAATTTTTTAATGCTCTTACTATTCTCCGGATCATCTCACAATTCTCTCCTAATATCCTCATGGAAGTCGTTAGTTGGAAGGAGATGACCGAGAATTCAGCTTGCTCAGGTAAATGCAAAAGTGCATCTGCAACAACATTTTCTTTCCCCTTTTTGTAAGTTATTTTATAATCATACCCAAGAAGTTTTGTTACCCATTTTTGCTATTCGGGGGAGGATATCTTCTACTCCAAATAATATTTTAGGCTCTTGTGGTCGGTCTTGATTTGAAAGCGTCACCCGATCAAGTACGGTCTCAATTTTGATACCGCATGCATAATCGTGAGCATCTCCTTGTCATAAATAGTCATCTTTCGATGGGAAGGAGACAATGTCTTATTGGTGTAAGCGAGGGGCCAGCCATCTTGCATTAGGACAGCACCAATTCCATCTTCGGAGGTGTCGGCTTCAATAACAAAAGTTTTATTGAAGTCGGGTAGCGCTAGTACGAGCATTGTTGTCATGGTTGCCTTAAGTTCATCGAAGGTGGTAGAGGCTTTGTCCAACCACTAGAAAGCATCATTTTTCAACAAGGATGTGAGCAGGACACTAATCTTTCCATATTCTTTCACGAACTTGCGGTAGTAGCCCATTAAACCGAGGAAGCCGTGCAACGATTTTATGCTCTTCGAGGTTGGCCAACTTTGCATTGCTTCGATTTTGGAAGGGTCCACTGCCACTCCTTCCCCTGATATGATGTGCCCAAGATACTCCACCTTCTGCTGAAGAAAGCTGCACTTTGATTTTTTGACAAAAAGAAATGCTCTCGAAGATTCATCAAAACAAGTCGTAAGTGCTCAAAACAACTCTCAAGAGAAGGGATATAAATAAGGATGTCATCAAAGAAAACCAATACGAACTTATGAAGATAACTTTCAAAAATATCATTCATAAGGCTCTAGAAGGTGGAGGGAACATTACTGAGACCAAAGGGTATTACCAAAAATTCGTACTGGCCATTGTGCGTCCGAAAAGCAGTTTTTGGTATGTCTTCTTCGCACACTCGTATTGATGATATACGGATCGACGGTCTAGTTTTGTGAAGATTCGTGCTCCCTTTACTTCATCAAGTAACTCATCCACTATTGGGATAGGATATTTGTCTTTAACAGTTATGCCATTGAGAGCTCGGTAGTCGACGTACCTTCGCCACTTCCATCCTTCTTTTGTGCGAGGAGCACCGACGAAAAGTAGGGTCTACAACTTGGCCGAATGACTCTGTTTCAAGCATCTCTTTTACAATCCTTTCTATTATATCTTTCTGGATATGAGGATACTGATATGACTGAGTATTTGCTGAAGATTTGCCCAGAAGAATCAGGATACGATAATCATGCTGGCGGGTAATAAGGTAGGCTGCACGGCTCGTTAAATATATCTAAAAACTCAGCAAGCAGGGAAAGTAGGTTTGGGTCTTCAAATTTGGTTGGTCCCCATAGATTGCTGCTCAAGTTGTACTAAAAAGGCACTGCATGCTTTGTGCAAAACTTACAAAATATGATCTGACATTACAAAATAGATTGCTGCTCAAGTTGTACTAAAAAGCCACTGCATGCTTTATGCAAAACTTACAAAATATGATATGACATTACAAAAGCCACTACTCAAAGCAATGATATAAGGTTCCAAAGAAGAAAGACTTTAGCTAGATCACTTACAAAATATGATCTGACATCATATCAAAAACATATATGGTGATGTGAGATCACATACATAATATGATCCATCCATTTATGGATGACCATAAGACAAAAGTAGAGTATCACAGGCTCTAAGCATAATACCCTTTACCATTTCTGACAAAGATCCAAAATATCCCACAAACACCATAGTACAAAAGGACATGAGAAATGAATTTGGCTTATATTAGAAGCACATGCGGAACAATAAATCATGCATGCACCTAAACAAAATAATATGATATAATATCAATTAATATATAATATATTCAAATATATAAGGAAATCAAAGACAAGAGCATCAGATAATTCAGTTTTGAAATGGATGAAACAAGAATGGGCAAAACTGATATAATCACTATTTTGGCAGAATTTAGAAAGCACATCTCAAAGTTATTTTGAATAATCAAATATAATCCAAATTACTCAAAAAGGGTATATTTAGAAAGCTAAATCAATCTACTTTCAAATGAAATAAGTTTCATACAAATTTGAGGTCTCTACCAAAAGTTATTGATGATTTGGCAACCAAAGGTCAAGAATTATGATCCCTGTTTTTGGAATCCATAAGGTCTAACAAAACAGAAATTTTGATAGTCATTTGGACTCAAAATCTTTCAATCCTAATATCAAATCAAAGATCTATGAGTTTATTTTTTAACGAATCTAGTGTTGTATAAATCAAAGACTCTAACAGAAATATATAAGCAATATCGTGATGAAAGGTCAGGAGGTATAGACTCTATTTTATAGATTTTATATGCTCAATTGAAACAAATGTTTAGGCTAGCAAATGAACTCTAAATTTTTCAAACTTAGATTCAAAAGAAAGATATATGAATTTATTTTTGAAAAAACTAAGTTTTGTCCAAATCAGAGGTCTATACTAAAAGTTACAGCAAGAATAAGGAAGATATATCATAATCTTAATAATATTACAGATTCATACTTAGTCATCCAACAAAAGAGATTTCGGTTTTATCCCAAATTTTTCTCATAATCAAAGTAAAAATAAGGATAAATTTCAGTAGAAAAAGGATAGAAGATATTATATAGGATGGGGTTAGAATACTTGCCTTTACAAATTTTGATCCCAAAGGTGTGGATTAGATCACAATCTTAAAATTCCTACTTCTTTCCTTCTCTTCTTCATCTTCTTTTTCTTTCTTCTTCTTCACCTCAAGCTCACATTGCAGCCAAAACTCTTTTTTTCTCTAATTATTAATTATTTAAGCTAACATATGGGTTGATAGGTGATAAACATGCATGCAATGTGCTTATGTGTCACCTATGCACATGCACAAGTGGCACTACTTTGATAGAACCCCAGAAGGAGCTCTATAGTTTTTGACCCTTGAGGGGAATTAACCCATGGAACGCTATAGGGGTTCCTCCCTCCTAGACTCGGCACAAGGCTAAAATAAAATAGATGATTGCTTAATAAAAAGAGGTGGGGGCTACATGCTTATATAGGGCTCCAACCCTAGCCCTAGGGGGTGCTTGCCTAACTAAAATTATTTTTTTACCCTTTCTATTGCCTACATGCCTTAGAGGGAATAGGTGGCGGCTAGGTTGGCTCTATAGCTGACCTAAGTAGGGGGAAACCCAAGCCTACCAACCTAGTAAGGGGGGCAGTGGCCACTAAGCCCAAATGGCTAATTTAAACCCTAGTCATACTCTTTTATAAGATAAGAGTGGTTTTATTACAATCTAGTAGCGTTTTATTGACTACTTCTAGGGAGATTAGGACTCAACCCTGCTGGAGTCCTATCAAACCCGCCCTCTTAAAATCAGTCTTGTCCTCAAGGCTGAAGTTTCATAAACTCAGGGAATCAGGTCTTCAGCTCCTCATTAGCTTGGGTGTCAGTTGGAAGAACTTGAGCTAAGCTGTCTTCTTTAAATTTCCATTTGAGGTGGGATACTTAGAGAATCAACTGTAATTTTAATCTAGTACACAGATATGATCTCCAAGTTAGGGCCCCAATGTGATCCCCAATTTTCCAAGGCTCAAAGAAATAAGGAGACCACTTTCTTGAGGCTTGAATTTCATGCTGGTGGAGTTGGAGATGAAGGGGGACTTGATATTTCTCAGGAAACTTTCTTCTGCTTCGACGTTTGTTAGGGGGAAGTTTCTTCCTTGCATAGGCTGCCACGTGGTTGCTCTGTAATAGTAGTCGTGCCTTCTTTTGGAGTGAGGGCTGTCCTTTGATAAAATCTCTAGTGGTGCGAGCCCGATCTGAGTCTGAGGTTGGCAGGAGTGGTGATTTTTCGGGGCCTATTTTTACTTCTTCATGATGTTGACCATCTTGCATGAGGATAGTACTGACCCCCACTCTGGATGTGTCTGCTCCAATAATAGACACTTGGCCATGATTTGGTGTGGACGACATCGTATTCATGAGGGCTATAGTTCCACTTGGCCAAGGTGGTGCATCTTTCTTTATAATGAGAGGGATGATGTTCATGCTTCGTTGAGTCCTACGAATGATCCTTCCCCTTTTCTGATTTTGCCACTAGAGGGGCTCAATTTTCTCATGGTCTTAGGCCGTAGATCAGAGGTTATCATCAAGAAAGTCATTAAGCATCATGGTCCGATCCTGGGGAAAGTCATGGAAGTCACCTGAGATCAGCAACCATGGTGAGTTCGATGGGATGTAACACTTTAGAAATAGCTTATCTCCGGAGAAAAGATATAGAGATGTGTCGTAGCGGAAAATAAGCATGGCCGAACAATCTGTGTCTCTATCATCTCTTGGATGACCCTTTTATTTTTGACCTTCTGAGGTTGTAGGAAGCAATCTGGCCGAGCAACAACTGGTAGAAGTTTTGGCTTGTTCAGCATAGGGTGGTCGGACAACTTCAGAGGAGGTAATCGGCTTAGTTTGGTGGAGACGCCCAAAATTTTAGGAAGCTATGGGAGAGGGTTCTTATCTTCAATCTCGTGAAACCCTTTAATTTGAATTGGGACACCACTGGATTTTTCTTTAGGTACCCCCTCCATGTGTTGTGTTGTGGTTGTAGTCACTGGGCTCCATCGTAGAATCACCTGCTTTCCTTTTTTGAAAAATTTCATGGTTAGCTTCAAAAAATTTCAGAAAATATCTCTAATCGTGGACCACCAATCAATGCTAAGCACTATATCAAAACCATCAAGAGGGAGGAGGAAAAAAAATCAGCAACTACGTCTTTCTCCTATAGGGTCAGTTTTACCCGTGAGCACTTCTGGTTGCACTTCAGAATTTGGCCATTAGTTACCTTGACTTCGAACCCATTGTAATCTTCTTTTTGGAGCATTAAGTGGGCAGCAGCCTTATTGCTCATGAAGTTGTGTGTGCTCCTGGCGTCGATGAGGATGATAACTGACTGATGCTCGAGAAATCCTTCGATCTACAATGTTTGCAAGTTGGTGTAGCCGGCTAAGGTAGGGACCATGCAAGTGGCAGTTGTGGTATATCCTTCTCCTTGGGCTCGAGAGTTGTATCTTCAAGTTTGGGTTCTTCAGTGGGTGCAATCATTAGCGATATCTCCTTTTTACATTTGTATTCTATGCTCCATAATTTATCACAACACCCACATAGGCCATTAGTCGATCTGTCATGAAGGTCTTCTCTTGTTAATTTCTGTGGTTGAGGGGGTTGGCTGATAGTAGGAGGAGGTGAAAGCTTTGGTGCCACCGGTCGGGGAGCAACTCTAGTCTTTCGAGATTCATAGTTCAATCGCTTCTCTTGATGTCGCACAAAGGAAATGGCTGCCTTAAGTGTGTACGGTTGTCGCGCTTTAACTTCTTCCTGAATCTCCAGCTTTAAGCCCTTAATAAAAGTCCTTAATATCTATTTTTTAGACCAATCATAAGTTTGATTAGATAACCTTTCAAACCTAGTTTGGTACTCTTGGATGGTGGAGGTTTGACGGATCATCGCTAGTTCTTTGCTAAGGTTCTTTTTACAATCCAAATTTGCACCGTGTTGTGATCTTATTGGGCTTGGTGATCGGCCCAATCTAAACTCCTCAAAGAGAGTGTATAATTTAACATTCATACGTATCTCAAGAGCCTCAAATTTGGCTTCAAATAAGCCCACTGATGTCATGACGTAAGGATCTCCAACCTGTCAAATCAAACCGATTAAAGAGTGTTGCTACAATCTTCAGGCTGAAGGCAGCAATGTCAGGGCTGCGATGGTGAAGTCTCCAAGTGGAGGATGGCAACCAAGGGTAGCAACAACGGTGGAGGAAGAAAATGGCAGCAGTAACGTCGGCTGCAGTCCTTCGGTGATGCTACAATGTTAACGCTACAATGTCATCGAGGCTACGAGTTTTTAGATGACTGATATTTGTCAAAAGATGGCAGCCAAGAGATCTGAGTTGGAAGGCAACAGCGATGGCCAAGGAAGAAGAGGGCAACAACAACGTCAGCTGCGGCTGCGGTGCGACTTCGTGGATGCAGGTGACGTCGGTTGCAGCAAGGGTGTGGTTGCAATAGGAGGGTGACGGGGCAGCGACGTACACGGCTATTGCGGAGGAGGGCAGCAGTGGTATGGAGCAAGAGACGACTGTTGTTATGTTTAATTTGTTGCTAGCTACGATCAAGATAGTTGGCAGTGAACGATTGTTGCAGGCTGCGATGTAAACATATTGCAGTGAAAGATCGCTGGTGGTAGCTTTTTGCAACAAGGATCGTTGTTGGCTGCGATTAAGGAGGATGGTAGCAAGAGGTCACTATTGATAGCATTGGGCAGTGAAAGATGCATGCTATGGTTGAAGGGACAAGGGAGATTGGGTGGCTGAAAGGTTGGTGGACCGAAGGCTTTGGTTTTTTGGTGTGGTTTGTGGCTGTTTTGGGTGCGATTTGGGGCTACAGTTTTGTAGATTTTATGTTGTGAATTGGTGTGATTTTAGGGCTATGATAGCAGTAGATGAAGGTTAGGAAAATAAATTTTAGATCTGGGATAGATGGTAGCAAATGTAGGTGTCTCGGTATGGAAAGTTGGCTAAAAAGGTAAGTGGATCGATAAGGAAGTAGGCTGATTTGGGTGGCTAATTTAGGGGGTTGTTTGGATTCGGTTTAGGGTAATATTTGGAAGGGTTTTTATTAAGGATGGTAGAGTTTGGAGATAAGGAAAATGTAGTTCAAAATCCCACAAAAAATAGCACTCAAATCTGATAGAATTCGATGAAAAGAAGTGTTGCGATGTGCTGTCCTATTAAACCAGTTTTTACGTCGAAGAAACAATGACTTCTCAATGTAAATTCTAGAGGAAAGTTTAAGGAAATTATGCAGAAACCCTTGGTTTAGATGTTGTCAATACCAGTAGAAACTTTGACGAAATTTTGGCAAGTTAGATTCCTTCGTCGTAAAATTCCAAAACTGTGTGATGGTGAAAGATCATACAAGAAAATTGGTTCCATAAAGTGTTTTTTCGTGAAATCAATTCCAGATGAAATCCAACTTGATCTTGAGAATTGTGTAAAATTTTTGGCCAGAAAGGATGAACAAATGTTTGGTTTCAAGTAGCAACAATTGGCTGAAAATTTCTGCAATGTTTCACCTTCGCAATGACAATAACGTTTGCAATGGTAAAAATTTGCAGTGAGGAAACTTTGGAAAACTTTTCCCACATATAATATGAATGATCTTGCAGTATTAAAGAGGCGTGGGTTATAAAAATATACCGAAATTCTAGATCAAACGCAGGGGGCAACGGTAGACTGATTTGATATGCTGTTGGGGTGGAAGGTGGAGGCGCGTGTCATAGCAATTGTGGAAATTACTTTGGAAGGTGGAGACAGCTGAGATGGCTACAGAGCAATAGGAACATGACTCTGATACTAGATGATAGAACCCCAGAAGGAGCTCTATAGTTTTTTACCCTTAAGGGGGATCAACCCTTGGAACGCTGTAGGGGTTCCTCCCTCCTAGACTCAACACAAGGCTGAAATAAAATAGATGGTTGCTTAATAAAAAAAGGTGGAGGCTACATGCTTATATAGGGCTCCAAACCCTAGCCCTAGGGGATGCTTACCTAATTAAAATTATCATTTTGCTCCTTCTATAGCCTACCTACCTTAGAGGGAATAGGTGGTGGCTAAGTTGGCTCTATAGCCGACCTAAGCAGGGGGAAACCCTAGCCTACCAACCCAGTAAGGGGGGGTAGCGGCCACTAAGCCCTAAGGGCTAATCTAAACCCTAGCCATACTCCTTTATAAGATAGGAGTGACTTTATTACAATCTAGTAAGGTTTTATTGACTACTTCTAGGGAGATTAGGACTCAACCCTATTGGAGTCCTATCATACTTTAAATTAGGTGGTGACATATCCTCACCATGTTTTCTTTATTTTTTCTATATTAACTTAATGTGAATCTTCATAATTTATTTCATATTTTTAAGATTCACATTTAAGTCCCTAGCAATCAATTTTTTAATATAAAATTATTTAATCAAAAGAATTAATAAACAAATCCTCAAATTTACAAATGGGTCCTCATAAATAATTTAAAATATATCATTATAATATTTTAAAAATGAGGGATATTACATATTCAAGCTCTTTAGACGAAGAAGACCACTCCAAAGATGAAGTTGCTAACTATGCTCTAATGGCGATCGAAAATGAGATTAGTGATTCATTAAGTGTTTCTTTTTTGGAATTATTAAGCATGTTTCATTATTTGTTTGATGAGTTTAGAAAACTTAGCAAATCTTTTAAGTTACTTAAGAATGATCATAAATTGTTAGTTAGTAGACTTGACGAAATGCATGATTCTTTAGTATCACATAACACATGTTCTAAATGTGAGATGCTTGATAGTATTAAAAAAGAAAACATCATGCTTAAGACAACATTAGAAAAATTTGAAATTGGGAATAAATCCCTAAATATGATCTTTGCCAATAAGGGTCATATTAATAGTAGAAATGACATAGGCTTTATTGGTCATGTTCAACAAAAGCCAACCATCTTTGTAAAAGGACCTACATCAAAAATGTGCCACCAAGAATCAAGTGTAACTTTTGTGAAAAATTGGGAGATAAGGCAAACAAATGCCTATTTAGAAAATGTAGTCCACATCAACTAGTTTACGTTCCCAAGGGAACTTCATACAACAAGGGTAAAATCATTGAAAAAGAAATAATTTATAACATATCAAACCTCTTAATCGAAGATGTATTGATAGTTGATGGCTTGAAACACAATTTACTTAGTATTAGCTAATTATATGATAAAGGATATATGGTTAAATTTTAACCTAATGCTTGCATAATTGAATTGCCACACAAAAATAAATCTTTAATTGCCTTAAGAAACAATAATGTATACACCATAGATATTAAAAAAATTTGTGATGAAACTTGTTTTTCGGCTTTGAATGATGATGCTTAGATTTGGTATAAAAGACTAGGTCATGCTAGCATGAAACTTCTAAACCAAATTTCTACCAAGGGACTAGTAAGAGGCTTACCTAATCTTAAGTTTATCAAAGACAAAGTATGTAACACTTGTCAATTAGGAAATAAATAAAGAGTAGCTTTAAGTTAAAAAATCAAATAAGTACCTCAAGGCCACTTCAATTGATCAATTTGGATTTATTTGGACCAATTGACATTACAAGTTTAGATGGCAGTAAATATGCATTTGTTATAGTGGATGATTTTAGTAGATATACTTGGACCTATTTCATGGTATATAAAAGTGATACATTTAAATGTTTTATAAAATTTTATAAAATTATTCAAAATGAAAAAGGATGTATGATTTCTTCAATACTAAGTGATCATGGTGGAGAATTTCAACATAATAATTTTCAAAATTTTTATATTCGAATGGGTATATCTATAATTTCTCTACTGTACGAAATCCACAACAAAATAGGTTAGTAGAAAGAAAAAATAGGACCTTACAAGAAATAGCTAGAATAATGTTGAATGAACATAGTCTACCCAAAAAATTTTGGGTCGAAACCGTTAATACGACATGCTATATTTTAAATAGGGTTCTTGTAAGACCATTACTCACTAAAACTCCTTATGAATTGTGGAATGGTAAAAAACCTAATATTTCTTATTTTAAAATATTTAGTTGCAAATATTTTATTTTAAATAAAAAATATGCTTTAGGTAAATTTGATGCAAAATCCGATGAAGGCATTTTTCTAGGTTATTCTTCTATGTCAAATGCTTTTCATGTTTTTATTAAAAGAACATTAGTAATAGAAGAATCTATTCATGTTATTTTTAATGAGTTTTTTTTATTTAAAAAGATTGATTTTGATGATGAAGTTGATCTTGCTAACTTGAATTTAAATGATAATACTCCTAAAAGTAATTTGGATGAATCTTCTTACAAATCCTTACCCAAGGATTGGAAGTATGTGAATGATCATCCTAAGGAGCTTATAATAGGAGAAACATCAAAAGGAGTTCAAACTCAATCTTCTTTTCCAAATTTTTGTGTGACTGCCATGTTTCTTTCTCAAATCGAGCCAAAGTACATTAATGAGGTCCTAGGAGATGATTGTTGGGTTAATGCAATGCATGAAGAGCTTAATCAATTTGTGAGAAATGAGGTATGAGAGCTTGTTCCTAGACTTAATGACCATTTAGTGATTGGTACTAAATGGGTCTTTAGAAACAAGCAAGATGAAAATTATATCATGGTTAGAAACATGGCTAGATTAGTGGCCAAAGGTTTCAACCAAGAAGAAGAAATCAATTATAATGAAACCTTTGCTCTCGTGGCTAGACTTGAAGCCATAAGGATGCTCCTTGCCTTTGCATCTTTTAAAAATTTTAAGTTGTTTCAAATGGATGTTAAAAGTACTTTTGAAAATGATTTTATTTCTGAAGAAGTATATGTTGAACAACCCCCCCATTTTAAAAATAATCTTCTTCCTAATTATGTTTTCAAACTTATAAAAGCTCTTTACGGATTAAAACAAAGCCACTCCTATCTTATAAAGGAGTATGGCTAGGGTTTAGATTAGCCCTTAGGAGTTAGTAGTCGCCGCTCCCCTTACTGGGTTGGTAGGCTAGGGTCGACTATAGAGCCAACCTAGCCGCCACATGTTCCCTCTAAGGCAGGTAGGCTATAAAATGGGCAAAATGGTAATTTTAGTTAGGCAAGCACCTCCTAGGGCTAGGGTTTGGAGCCCTATATAAGCATGTAGCATCCACCTCTTTTTATTAAGTAATTTACAATTTTAATTTTGTCTTGTGCCGAGTCTAGGAGGGAGGAACCCCTACAACGTTCCAAGGGTTGATCCCCCTCAAGGATCAAAATCTATAGAGCTTCTTATAGGGTTCTATCATCTGGTATCAGAGCAGCGATCTTGCTGCCCCTGTAGCCATCTCAGCCGCCTCCACCTTCCCAAGCAATTCTCACAATTGCTATGACACGCGCCTCCACCTTCCACCCCAGCCGTCGATCTATCAATCTGTCACTACCCCCTGCGTTTGATCTAGAAATCTGGTATATTTTTATCATCCACGCCTCTTCAATACTGCAAGATTTTTTACTTTACATGTTGAAGATTTTTCCCAAATTTTATCCGCTGCAAATTTCGTTCATCGCAAACGTTATCATCGTTGCAAAGGTGAAACGCTGCAGAAATTTTCAGCCGATTGTTGCTTCTTTAAACTAAACTTTTAATTATCCTTTTTGGCTGAAACTTTTATACAATTATATAGATCATCTTAGCTTTCATCTAAGATTAATCTCATAAAAAAATTCCTTCTGGATTTTGACTTATAGCACTGTGATTCTTTATTGCACAGTACTAAAATTTTACAATGCAGAATCTGCCTTCCGTTTATTGGCCTCTTGAAACCAAACTTTTGTTCATCCTTTTTGGCCAAAATTTTTATACAATTCCAAAAATCAACTTAGCTTTCATCTAAGATTGATTTCTAGAAAAAATTCCTTCTGGAACCGATTTTCTTGTGCAATCTTTCACCATCATGCAGTTCTGGAATTTTTACGATGAAGGATCTATCTTTCATCTTTTGCCCTATTTCCCTACTGTTACGCTGCCAAAATTTCACCAAACTTTTTACTGGTATTAGCAACATCTGAAACCAAGGATTTCTGTATAAATTCCTTGAACTTTCATCTAGAAATTATGTCAAGAAGTCATCATTTCTCCGACGTAAAATTTGTTCGGCAGGACAGCACATCGTAGCACCTTTTTTTACCTAATTCTATCAGATTTAAGTACAATTTTTTGTGGGATTTCGGTCTCTCTTTTTCTCATCTCTAAACCCTACCATCCTCACCAAAAACTCCTCCAAATCTTACCCTAAATTGAACCCAAACAGCCACCCAAATCAGCCCTAACTGCAGCTTACTTCCTTATCGATCCACTTACCTTTTCAGCTAACTTTCGTTACCGATACACCTACCTTTGCTGCCATCTATCCCAGATCTAAAATCTATTTCCCTAACCTTCATCTACTACTATCATAGCCCTAAAACCACACCAATTCATAGCCTAAACTCCACAAAACTATAGCCCCAAATCGCACCCAAAACAACCACAAACCGTAGCCTTCGGTCCACCAACGTTTCAGCCGCCCAATCTCCCTTATCCCTTCAACTGCAGCATGCATCTTTCACTGCCCAACACTGCCAATAGTGACCTCTTACTACCATCCTCCTTGATTGCAGCCAACAATGATTCTTGCGGTAAAAAGCTACCAGCAATGATCTTTCGCTGCAATCTGTTTACATCGCAGCATGCAACAATGTTCACTGCCAACTATCTTGATCACGTCCAGCAACAAATTGAACACAACAACAACCATCTCTCACTCCATACCACTGCTGCCCTCCTCCGTAATAGCTGTCTACATCGCTACCCTGTCTTCCTCCTATTGCAGCCACACCCTTGCTGTAACCGACGCCACCTGCAGCCACGAAGTCGCACCGCAGCCGCAGCCGACGTTGCTGCTGCCCTCTTCTTCCTCTATCATCGCTGCTGCCTTTTGACTCAGATCTCTTGGCTGCCATCTTCCAACAAATATCAGCCACCAAAAAAATCGCAGCCTTGATGACATTGCAGTGTTAACATTACAACATCACCGAAGGACCGCAACCAACGTTACTGCTGCCATTTTCTTCCTCCACCGTTGCTGCTACCTTTGGCTGCCATCCTCCACTTGGAGACTTCACCATCGTAGCCCCAACATTGCTGCCTTTGCTGCCTTCAACCTGAAGATTGCAGCTACACTCTTTCAAAGATTTTATTTGACAGGTTGGAGATCCTTACATCATGACATCGGTGGGCTTATTCGAAGCCAAATTGGAGGCTCTTGAGACACGAATGGATGTTAAATTATGAGCTCTCTTTGAGAAGCTTAGATTTAGCTTATCATCAAGCCTAATAAGATCATAATGTAGTACAAATTTGGATTCTAAAAAGAACCTTAACGAAGAACTAGCGATGATCCGTCAAACCTCCACTATCCGAGAGTACCAAACCAGGTTTGAAAGGTTATCTAATCAAACTTATGATTGGTCTGAAAAATAAAAATTGAGGACTTTTATTAAGGGCTTGAAGCCGGAGATTCAAGAAAAAGTTAAAGCACGACAACCGTACACACTTATGGCAGCCATCTCATTTGCGCGACATCAAGAGGAGCGATTGAACTATGAAGCTTGGAAGACTAGAGTTGCTCCCCGACCAGTGGCACGAAAGCTTCCACCTCCTCCAACTGTCAATCGACCCCCTTAGCCATAGAAATTAACATGAGAAAACCTTCATGACGGATCGACAAAGGGCCTATGTGGGTGTTGTGATAAACTGTGGAGCCTAGAACACAAATGTAAAAAGGAGACACCACTGATGATTGCACCCACTGAAGAACCCAAACTTGAAGATACGACTCTCGAGCCCAAGGAGAAGGATACACCACAATCGGCCACCCGCATGGTCCCTACCTTAGCTGGCTACACCAACCTACAAAAATTGAAGATCGAAGGGTTTCTTGAGCAGCAGTCTGTCATCATCCTCGTCAACGCTGGGAGCACACACAACTTCATGAGCAGTAAGGTTGCTGCCCACTTAATGCTCCAAATAGAAGATTACAATAGGTTCAAAGTCAAGGTAGTAACGGCCAAATTCTGAAGTGCAACCAAAAGTGCCCACGGGTGAAACTGAGCCTAAAGGAGCATGACGTAATTACTGATTTTTTCCTCCTCCCTCTTGATGGTTTTGATATAGTGCTTGGCATTGATTGGTTATTCATGATTAGAAATATTTTCTAGAATTTTTCAAAGCTAACCAAGAAATTTTTTAGAAAAGGAAAGCAGGTGATTCTACGAGGGAGCCTAGTGACTACAACCACAATACAACACTTGGAGGGGCTACCAGAAGAAGAATCCAATGGTTTCCCAATTCAAATTCAAGAGTTTCCTAAGATTGAAGATAAAAAACCCCTCCCACAGCTTGCTGAATTTTTAGGCGTCTCCACCCAACTGAGCCAACTACCTCCTCTGAAGCTGGCCGACCCCCATATGCTGAACAGGCCAAAACTTCTACCAGTTGTTACTCAACCAGATTGCTTCATACAACCTCAGAAGCTCGAAGATAAAAGAATCATCCAAGAGATGACAGAGACACAAATTGTTCAGCCATGCTTATTTCCCGCTACGACACGTCCCAACATCTTTTTCCCTGGAGATAAGCTACTTCTAATGTGTTATATCCTGTCAAACTCACCATGATTATTGATGCAGCACTTCCAGATCTCAAGTGACTTCCACAACTTTCCCCAGGATTGGACCATGATGCTTAAAGACTTCCTTGATGATGACCTCCGATCTATGGCCCAAGACCGCGAGAAAATTGAGCCCCTCTAGTGGCGAAATCAGAAAAGGCGAAGGATCATTCGTAGGCCTCAACAAAGCATGAACATCATCCCTCTCATCATAAAGAAAGATGCACCACCTTGGCCGAGTGGAACTATAGCCCTCACGACCACGATGTCATCCACATGAAATCGTGTTCAGATGTTCATTATTAGAGTAGACACATCTAGAGTGGGGTCAGCATCATCCTCATGCAAGATAGTCAACAGTACGAAGAAGTGAAAATATGCCTCAAAAAATCACCACTCCTACCCACCTCAATCTCAGATCGGGCTCACACCGTTAGAGATTTTATCAGAGGATAGCCCTCACTCTAAAAGAAGGCACGACTACTATTACAGAGCAACCACGGGGCAGCCCATGTAAGGAAGAAACTTCCCCCTAACAATCACCGGAGCAGAAGAAAGTTTCTTGAGAAAGATCAAATCCCCCTTTATCTCTAGCTCCACCAGTAGAAAATTCAAGACTCAAGAAAGTTGTCTCCCTACTTTTTTGGGCCTTGCAAAATTGGAGATCATATTGGGGCCCTAACCTGGAGATCAGATCCATACACCAGATTAAAATTATAGTTGATCCTCTAAGTATCCCACCTCAAATGGAAATTTAAAGACGACGACTCAGCTCAAATTGTTTCAACTGACACCCAAGCTGATGAGGAGCTGAAGACTCAGTTCCCTGAGTTTATGGAACTTCAGCCTTAAGGACAAGGCTGATTTTAAAAGGGCGAGTTTGATATGACTCCAATAGGGTTCAGTCCTAATCTCCTTAGAAGTAGTCAATAAAACCATACTAGATTATAATAAAGCCACTCATATCTTATAAAGGAGTATGGCTAGGGTTTAGATTAGCCCTTAGGGCTTAGTAGCCGTCACTCCCCTTACTAGGTTGGTAGGTTAGGGTTTCCCCCTGCTTAGGTCAGCTATAGAGCCAACCTAGCCGCTACCTCCCTCTAAGGCAGGTAGGCTATAGAAGGGGTAAAAGGGTAATTTTAGTTAGGCAAGCACCCCCTAGGGCTAGGGTTTGGAGCTCTATATAAGCATGTTGCCTCCACCTCTTTTTATTAAGCAATCTACAATTTTAATTCAGCCTTGTGCCGAGTCTAGGAGGGAGGAACCCCTACAGCGTTCCAAGGGTTGATCCCTCTCAAGGATCAAAATCTATAGAGCTCTCCTTCTGGGGTTCTATCAGAAGTTTATTATACTTAACTGCTACTAGACTGGATATCATGTTTAGTGTTGGATTGTGTATAAGGTTTCAATCTAATCCTAAAGTCTCTCATATGAAAGCAGTTAAACGAATCTTTAGATACTGAAAAGGAACATCTAAACTAGGATTATGGTATCCAATATCTGACTTGATTACCTATTCTGATACCGATTTTGGTGGATGTAGAATAGATTAAAAAGCACTACCAGAACATGTCAATTTTTATGGCATGCACTTGTTTCTTGGACTTCCAAGAAACAAAATTCGGTAGCTTTATCTCTTGCGGAAGCATAATACATTACAACTAGTGCATGTTGTGCCCAAGTCATTTGGATGAAAAACACACTAGAAGATTATGGAATAAAATTAAAAAATATTCCTATAAAGTGTGATAATACAAGTGCTATATGTTTAACCAAAAATCCTATTCAACATTCAAGAACAAAAAATATTGATATTAGACATCATTTTATAAGGGATCATGTAAATTATCAAGATATCTCTTTGGAATTTATTGACACTAAGCATCAATTAGTAGATATTTTTACAAAACCCTTAAATGAAGAATAATTTGATTTTCTTAGAAGAGAACTTGGAATGCTAAATCATGAAACTATATGAATTGCTTGATTTCATAAAAATAAGTTATTTTTCTTTGTGATAATATTTTTGAAATTATCTTTTTATTCCCATGAGATATTTATCTTATTATTCACAAAAAGGATAGAAAATTTGCATGATGATGATTTTATTATTTTATAAATTTATTTACTACGTTTGCTTGAAATTACATGAGATGATTTTAAATGTGAGTAGCTCTTAAACTTTTGAATCTCCTTAAATGTCTTGGAGTTTTGAGTTTATCTTCAAAAATTCACCTTTACAAAATTGAGAGCTATGTTTAATGATGCTTTATAACTCCTCCCTTATTTTCTTTCGTTCTTGTTCTCAAGAGGAAGAAAATTCATTGTAACTCATATCGTATTTTAAAAAGGGGGAGCAAAAACTCATATACCTTAAATGTTTAGCCCTACATTTCACCTTTTTGTTGATGACAAAGGGAGAGAAATGGATGTTGATGACTTATGTAATAACTTAAGGGGAAATTTTTAAATGTTTTAAAGTTTAACCTTGATGAGTTGAAACTTTCAAATGTTTAAAATTCATGAAAATCCTTTATGAGTTGATGACTTGATAATTTAAAAGTAAATTTTTGTTGATATATGAGTATCCTTAAAATATGATTTGCTTAAAATATTGATTGTCGTGATTTACTTGAATTCAAGAGTGTGTGATTCTCTTGAATTTAAGTCTTCTCTTTTATGGCGTGAATTTAGGGGGAGTTACGATTAACTCCCATCATCAACTGATTGTCATCATCAAAAAGGGGAAGATTGATGAATCTCAAATTTTGATGATGAAATCAATTGATGAGTGTTTAATTTAACATGTATGTTAGAGGGAGAATTGCAGGTCTAACTATGATATGAGCAATGGAGTTACAACTAGATGATGGGCCAAGATCAAGCTTGGGCATCGGGCCGGGTTCGGACGATGCAGTGGGACCTCGTCGGGATTTCGCTAGGAGATTCGCCGAAAGGATTAGGAAGCTGTTGGGAATACGCCGGGAGATCGCCATATGACTCACCGTAATAATGTTAGAGGCTGTCGGATTGGCGGGAGTTAGGTCTTGGTTTAGCTTGTTGGTCATTAAGAGTTGTAATCATCAAGTCGTAGTTAGGGATTGAGTCCTAATTGAGTTGGATTTGGATGAAATCCAAATCAACTCAATAAGACAATCGGGTCCACTATGGGGTTTTATTGAGCTCAGGTTGAGCTCAATTAGTTGACCAAAAAATTGGTTAACATCAGGTTCAAGTCAAAATTCAAAAAGTGAAAGGAACCACTTTTTCGCAGATTCCGGTGGGTAAACTGCTAGTGAGCGGAGGTCGAACCGCCCGTATCCCGATTTTTCAGGTGAGTTTGATTTTTTGCTCCAAATTCTGAAGTCATTTGGGGTCTGTAAATACCCCAAGTTTTCTTGCATTCTATATAATAATTTTGGGGATTGCATTCTGTGAAAAAAATTATGTGTGAATTGTAATAAAAAGAAAAGGGGAAGGGAGAGAGCTTAGAGTTGAAAATTTCTTAAAGTCTCCCTTGTAAGAAAAGTATAAGAGTTTGGTCTTCACCTAAAGAAGATCAGTAGTGGACGCCGGTATACCTCAAGGAGGAGGACTAGAGAGTGGACGTAGGCCCGTTGGTGCTGATCCACTATAAAACTTATGAGTTCTTTTGATTTCCTTGCTTACTAATTTTGTATTGACGCTTCTAATTTAATTTACTCTTTGAAAGCAAAGTTTCAAGTCAAGCACTTCTCTTCGACGTTGATTATTTTTTATTGGGAGTTGCTTGTTTCCTCTTAATTCATTTTTAAGTAAATAACATAGCAATTTTCTTTGAATCGTTCACTTATTATGAAAAGCTTTGATTTGTCTATCTTGCTTAAAGCAAATTTTTTTTTGTTAAAACGAAAATTTACACTTACACTAATTTACTCACCCCCTCTTAGTTCCAATTGATCCTAACAACAGCAACCCATCACCGTTCTTATAGATACGGGTAGCACCAATAACTTTCTCAGCAGCAAGGTTGCTGCACATATGGTGCTTCAAATCGAAGGTTGTAACAAGTTCGATGTAAAGGTCGCCGATGGTCGAATCCTCAATTGCGACCAGCGGTGCCCGCGGGTAAAGTTGCTCCTACAAGACCAAGAGGTGGTAGTTGATTTCTTCCTCCTACCCATCGATGACTACGAAGACGTGCTTGGGATTGAATGACTCACAATATTATGTGACATCTCCTAGAATTTCTCTAAATTAATCATGAAGTTTTATTGTAAAGGGAAATAGGTCACCTTGCGAGGCAAGCATGGAAGCCATATCTCCACCGTCTCGACGTAGTGGATGGAGAAAGTGCTACACAAGACATATCGTGGATTTTTTATGCATATCCAGCAACCATCAAAGGAGGAGAACGTATAAAATTTAGATCCTAAGCTTGCCCTTTTGCTGGATGAATTCACAGATGTTTTCACGGAGCCGCATGGGCTTCGCCCTAACCGGTTGCATAACCAACGCATCCCAATATTGCCAGGCAAACCTCCAGCAAACTTAAGACCATACCGCTATCCTCACCTGTAGAAGGACAAGATTGAGAATTTTATTAAGGAGATGCTCAAAACCAGAGTAATTCGACTAAGCTGCAGCCCTTACTCCTCGTCGGTGTTGCTAGTGCGCAAGAAGGATGATACATGACGGATGTGCGTTGATTACCAGGCTTTGAATGCCATCACCATCAAAGACAAATATCCCATACCAATAGTAGATGAGCTCTTGAATGAACTAAAAGGAGCCCGAGTCTTTACTAAATTGGATCTCTATTCCAGATACCATCAGATTCGGGTATGCACTGAAGATGTTTCAAAAACCGCATTCCGCACACTTAACTGCCACTACGAGTTTTTGGTATTGCCCTTCGAACTTTTGAATGCTCCTTCTATATTTCAAAGCTTGATGAACGATAATTTTTGGAGGTTTCTATGCAAGTTCGTGTATGTATTTTTTGATGACATCGTCATTTACAGCTTGACGCTTGATATGCATTTTCATCACTTACGAACTGTTCTAACGATTCTTTGGGATAATACCCTATATGTTAAACAATTAAAGTGCAACTTCTTATAGCGTAAAGTGGAGTACCTATGGCACATTATATCAGAGGATGGAGTGGCAGTAAACCCAACAAAGATCAAAGCGATGCAAGCATGGTCGAGACCTATGGATATAAAATTGTTACGTGGCTTCCTTGGACTCACGGGCTACTACCGGAAATTCGTGAAAGATTATGGTAATATCAGTGCCCCACTCACATCCTTACTGAAGAAAGACTCCTTCTTATGGTCAGATAAAACTTCCATAGCCTTTGAACAACTCAAGGTAGCCATGACGATGACGCCGGTCCTAGCATTACTCGATTTCACCCGCACCTTCATGATTGAGGCCGACACGTCCAGAGTTCGAATTGGGGTTGTTCTAATGCAAGATGGTTGACCTCTTGCCTCCACCAGCAAGGCTTTTTCTCCCTCCCATCTTAAAATATCCATTTATGACAAAGAAATACTTGTTATTGTACACGTCGTCATAAAGTGGATGCCCTACTTGATTCAGTGACGCTTTCAGATTAAGGCCGACCATCGAAGCCTCAAGTATTTTTTAGACCAGAAAATATCTTCCCCGGAGCAACAATGATGGGTAACTAAACTTCTTGGCTTTGATTATGAAATTATTTATCGAAAGGGGAAAGAGAATGTTGTTGCATATGCTCTATCTCGGCTGCCGGGATAAACCAAAATTTTAGCCAACTCTCTTCCCTTCACCAACTTCCTCAAAGAGATTAGGGAGGAATGGAAAAGTGACTTAGAAATCTGAGGCATCATAGAAAACTTAGAGAAGAATCCAAGTTCCATGGGTCACTACACTTGGAATTCGAAGGACCTGCACTACAAAGACATAATTTTGATTATTCCTTCTTCCCCTTGCATCAAAATTATTTTGCATGAGATGCACTCCTCACCTTCAGTAGGGCACTCCAAATTTCTGAGAACATATAAGAGGGTGAAGCAAAACTTCTTTTGGAGAGGCATGAAAAGATTGATTTATGATTATGTATCTAAATGTGATGTATGCCAACAACAAAAAGGTGAAACAGTAGCAAGTCCGGGAAAACTACAACCACTACCTATACCAGACTCAACATGGACTAACATCTCCATGGACTTCATCGAAAGGCTGCCACCATCTCAAGGTAAAAGTATGATCTTAGTGGTGGTAGATCGTTTAACCAAATATGCTCATTTCTGTGCTGTGAGACATCCTTATACCGCTGCCGGTATTGCTTAACTTTTTTATGGAAAATATTATAAAACTACATGGTATGCCAAGGTCGATCGTGAGCAACCGTGACAGGGTGTTTACAAGTAAATTTTGGATCGAGCTCTTTCAACTACAAGGCACCCAATTGAAGATGAGCACAGCCTATCATCCACAAATGGACGGCAAAACAGAAGTGGTGAACAAATGTCTCGAGACATACTTATGGTGCTTCACCAGTAATAAGCCAAAGGAGTGGACAAGATGGCTTCCTTGGGCCGAATGGTTGTACAATACAACCTATCATTCATCAACTAAATGTACCCCCCCCCCCCCCCCCCCCCCCATGAGGCATTGTATGGCCGACCACCCCTTGTAATACCTAAATATGTAATTGGTACGATCAAAGTGGATCAAGTCGACCAAAAATTTATTAACTACCGCCCAATCCCGCATGAAGCAACAAGCAGACACTCATCGAAGCGAGCGAGAGTTTTCGGTAGGAGACTAGGTTTACCTTCGCCTACTACCATACAAGCAGCTGTCAATCAACACCAGAGTGTCGATGAAGCTATCTCCATGATTCTATGGACCATATTAGATCTTAGAGTGGATTGGGGTCGTGGCATACAGATTAAAGCTTCCACATGATGCTAAGATCCATCTCATCTTCCACGTATCCTTGCTAAAGCCAAAATTGAGAGAACGTGAGTTGGCTCAGACCCAATTGCCGAGCACTACAAATGATGTCGAGATTCACCTCAAGCTATACTTGATCAGAGGATTGTGATGCACCGTCGACACCCCTTAACTGAAGTACTCATGAAGTTGAATAATTTACCATACAAAGATGCAATGTGGGAGTCTTGCGAGGATCTAAAGACCCGGTTCCCAGAGTTTATGGACCCTCAGCCTTGAAGACAAGGCTGATTCAAAGAGGGCGGCTTGATAGGACTCCAACAAGGTTGAGTCCTAATCACCCTAGAAGTAGTCAATAAAAATCTTGCGAGATTGTAATAAAACCCCACCTAGTCACTTCTATCCTTTAAAGAAGTGTGGCTAGGGTTTAGATTGGGGCCTTAGGGCTTACTGGCCATCAACCCTTATAATGGGCTGGTCAACCAGGGTTTCCATTAGTTAGAGTCGGCAATGGAGCCAACTTGGCCGTCGCCTATCCCTACTAAGGCAGATCGACTATAAGAGGGGCAAAGGGATAATTTTACTTAGGCGAGCACCCCATGGGCTAGGGTTTAGAACCGTATATAATCATGTAGCTGCCCCCTTTTTTCTATCAAGCAAGAATCATCTTTTATTTAGCCTTGTGTCGAGTTTTAGGAGTGAGAAACCCCTATAGTATTCCAAGGGTTGATCCCCCTCAAAGATCAAAATCTATTAGAATTCATGGCTTCTTGTCATTTTTCAATGTTTATACTCATAATAGCATCATCGTAGGTCTGAGATTCAACATCCTGATTGTCATCTCTACTGATATATCATACATAGCTTTCAAGAAGATGAGATACTTTGCCATACCTGCGCAAAATTGAAACTTTTGTGTTAGGTACTTGAACAGACTCGGCCTCCAAATGGTGCTTGTGCTAGGTTCTCCAACCTCATTTAACTCTATCATGTTCCCACTGTTTCTACCAAGAATATGTTCTTTCTCATGAAACACTACCCTCTTGGCGACAAAGACCTCTTGGTTCTCGGGATGTAGAAATAATACTCGCAAATTTCATTGGGGTATCCCATGAACTTACACCGATTCATCCTTAATTCCAACTGGTCAGGGTTGTGTCTTCTAATGTGAGTTAGGCAGCTCTAAATCTTAATGACCTTAAGATCAGACTTCTTATTTTTTCATATCTCATATGGTGTAGACATTACCGACCTAGATGAAACTATGTTCAGAAGGTAAGTTGTAGTCTCTAGGGCATATCCCTATAATGATAAAGGTAGATCAATGAAACTCATTATGGACCGTCGCATGTCTAACAATGTGTAATTTCTCCTTTCTGATGTACCATTGAGCTGAGGTGTATAAGGAGGTATCCGTTAGGATAAAATCCTATGGTCTCTAAGGAAATGGGTGAACTCTATACTCAAGTACTCTCCTCATCGATTCGATCAAAGAGCCTTAATACTCTTTCCAGTTTAGTTCTCTACTTTATTCTTATATTCTCTGGATTTCTGAAGGGCCTCATACTTGTACTTCATCAAGTACCATGTCTAAATCTAAAGAAATCATCAGTGAAAGTAATAAAGCATGAGTAACAACATATGACTTGAGTCAATATGGGACCACACACATTACTAAATATGAGTTCCAATAACTCAGTGGCTCACTCTCTGGTTCCACTAAATTGAAAGTTAGTCAACTTTCCATGAGAGCAAGGTCCGCAAGTTGCATATGACTCGTAGTTAAATGGATTTATGTATCCATCCGTTAGTAACTTTTGAATCTTTCCTTCATGGATATGACCTGGCCTACAATGCCATAGGTCTGCACTGTTCACCTCATCTCATTTTTTCTTAGACATACTTATATTCATAATGTGTGGAGCAATGTCTAGTGTAAATAAACTATCATGCAACGTTCCTCCAGTGATGATCTCATCATCCAAAATCAATAAACAACTAGTGTTCTCAAAAGCTAATTTATATCTACAAACTGTTAAACCTGACATGAAAATAATATTGTTAATAATAGAAGGAACACAATAATATGCATCTAATACAATAGTAGCTCCACTAGGTAGATGTAGGGTGACCTCGCCTACAACCACTATAGCAACTCTTGCTCCATTGCCCATCTTGAGGTCTATCTCGTCTCTAGCCAGTTTCCTAAGCTCTGACAAAACCTGTAACAAATTATAGATGTGATAAGCACGCTCGGTATCCAATACCCATGTGTTATCATAAAAATCTGATAAATGAAAACTGATCATGAATGTACTTGAAGCTTCTCCAAGCTTCTAATTCACCTTTCTGCAAGGTACTCTTTGTAGTTCCTCTTCCAATGCCCATCTTTGCCATAGTGAAAGCATTGGCCTTTATCCTTTACTAGGTCTTTCTTGGCAACCTTTGCCTTACTCGGTTTACCCTTGCCCTTGCCCTTCTCAAGGGATTTATCATCCTTCCTTTTCTTTTTGATCTCACCAAAATAGATAACTGGCTTCTCTTTCTTGATGGTGCTCTTAGCTTCCCTTAACACATTCAGGAGCTCAGGGAGAGTCAACTTAAGCTTGTTTAAATTAAAATTCATTATAAACATAGAAAAGGGATATGGTAGGAGTTGAAATATAAGTTCAGCGCATAGGTTATCCTCTAGGATCATTCCTAGACCTGTGAGTTTTTCAATCCACTCACTCATCCTCAAGACATGGTTCTGAACTATTGTCCCATATGTCATCATGACATGGAAGAGACTCTTGGTTTTCTCATATCTCTGAGTTCTTCCCTATTCCTCAAATAGCTAGCAAAGATTAAAAAGAATGGAATTGGCATTCATACTCTCATGTTGCCTATGTAGCTCAACAATCACTAAGGCCAACATATAACACTTAGCTAAAGTAGAATCATCTATATACTTTACACAGCAAGCGATATCATCCTCACTTGCCCCTTTCTCTAGTGTGGACAATATCATATCAAGGACATATGCGATTGGTAAGACCCAAGCAGGGTTGAGTCCTAGTTAACTAAATCATGTCACGGAATAAACCCTGATTGGTATGGAATAAACCCTGATTGGCCGACCACCTCTGATTAGGAGTCGGCTAGGGATTGATTGGATCAAAGTCCTAATTAGACAAGGATTCGACTAGGAGTAGTTTGAATTGGAGTAGGAGTCCTATTAGGGTTAGGACTTGAAAACCCTATAAATAAGCATGTAAACTTTCCTTCTTTATCAATGAAAACTTAGCCACTTTTTTCAGCTCTTGTAGCCGAAACCTAGGAGGGCTGATCCCCTTTAGAGATCAGTTATCCCCGATAGAACCCTTCTGGTTCCTATCAATCTGGTATCAGAGAAGCGTTCTTGGTGTATCATATTCATCTAACCCCTGCTGTTGTCGTCTTCATCTATTGCAACTGACCCCTATTGCTGTCGTTGCCATCTTCATCTACCGTAGCCGACCCTTGTTGTTGTCGCTACCTTGCTGCTATCTTCATCTATCGCTGTTATCTTCAACCACTACAACTAACCCTTGTTGTTGTCGCTGCCTTGCTAACATCTTCATCTGCCGCTGCCATCTTCAATTGTTGTAGCCGACCCTTGTTGTTGCTGCTACCTCATTTCCCTCTTCATCTGGTACTATCATCTTCCTATGTGCTGCCATCTTTATCTATTGCTGCCATCTTCCCTGTTACTATCGATGCCATCTCCATCTATTGTCGCTGCCATCACTTCCTATTGTTATCACATCCTACAATCTTAGGGTAGTCATCTAACCCTATATTATTGCCTTTATTATCATCTTTACCCCTACTGTCACCACCAATAGCAGCCATCTACCGCAGCCATCTAACCCTAGATCACTGCTGCTGCCACCAACACCTCATGCCTCTAACTTATCAATATAAGAAGGATTTAAATATTACAGATCTTCAATCTTATGTGATGGCCTAAAACGATGCACTTGATGTGAAGCTTGAAGCCTTTGAGGCCCGTATGGAGGACAAGTTGCAAGCACTCTTCCAAGAATTCAGATTGTGCTGATCAGAGAGCCCAAAAAGATCTCAGCACAGAGAAAGTTCAGATCACAAGGAAAACCAATTCGAGAAGGGTGATCAAGCACAGGAATCTGTATATCCACACATGAGGGTGGACTTCCCCAGATGGGAAGATGGAGACCCAATCAGATGGATCTCGCACGCTGAAAGCTACTTTCGCTTCCACAAACCTCCTGAAGTATCTATGATCAACATCGCCATCATACACCTCGAGGGAGGCATGATCCAGTGGTATGACTGGTTCGAGCATACACACGACGTACCTACATGGAGGCAATTCAAAAGTGGACTGCTGATCCACTTTGAATCGTCAGAGTATGAGAACAAAGACGACCAAGTCACGAAGATTCATCAAACCTCACAAGAATATCAAACCAGGTTTGAACGTCTCTCGAATCAAACTTGTGATTGGTCTGAAAAATAGTTGCTAGGAATGTTCATCAAAGGGCTTAAGTCAGACATCAGATGCGAAGTCAAGGCTCGTCAACCATACACCCTGATGGCTGCAATCTCCTTCCCCTGCATCCAAGAAAAAAAGCTTAACCTCGACGCCTGAAGGACCAAGATCATGAATAAACTAGCAACCATCAAGCCTTTGGCCCCCCTATTGCCAACCGAACCCCTCAGCCCAAGAGACTTACCCGAGAAGAACTCCGAGAGAGATCAGCTAAAGGGTTGTACTAGCACTATGACAAACCATGGAGTAGAGATCACCACTGCAAAAAGGGAAAGCTTTTGATGATGGAACCAATTGAGGATCCAGAACCCGAGGATGTAGATCACAAACCCAAGGAGAAAGATGTGGAGGAAGAATAACAGCTAGCCATTAGCACCGTACATGCCCTAGTCGGGTATCCCAACCAGCAAACAATGAAGATCAACGGATTCCTCAAACACCAGCTAATCACAATTCTCATCGACACCAGAAGTACCAATAACTTCATGGACAGTAAGGTTGCTACCCGATTAACCCTTCGGATCGAAGATTATCACAGGTTTGATGTGAAGTTTGCAGATGGTCGAACCTTATCTTGTAGCCATAAGTGTTTGCAGGTGAAACTAATCATGCAAAGCCAAGAGATCACTGTAAACTTCTTCCTAATTATCGCTGGATGACTATGAAGTGGTGCTAGGCATCGAGTGGCTATCTACTCGAGGTGACGTTTCCTGAAACTTTTCCAAACTTCTTATGAAATTTTTCATCCACGGGAAATAGGTGATCCTACGAGGTAAATGTGGGGGCGAAGTTTCGACCATTACGACTCAATGAATGGAGAGGGTGCTGCGCCAAACACATGTTAGCTTTCTAATCCAATTGTAGGGGCTACAAACAAAAGACCCGATGATGAATGAAGACCTAAACCTCTCATCTTTACTTGCTGGATTTTTAGATGTGTTTGCTGAACAAAAAAATCTACCGCCTACCCAACTGCATGACCACCACATACTTGTCCTTCCAGGAAAAGAACCAGCAAATGTTTGACCATACAGATACCCTTATTTTTAGAAGGCCAAGATCGAGAGGATCGTCTAAGAGATGTTGGAAACAGGGATCATAAGACCAAGTGTTATCTATCCCCTATTCTTCACTGGTGCTCATACGAAAGAAAGACGAAACATGGTGAATATGCATAGATTACTAAGCCCTCAACAGCATCACCGTGAAGGACAAGTATCCAATCCCTGTATTAGATGAATTGCTTGATGAATTGAAGGGAGCATAAATTTTTAACAAGCTAGATTTGTGGTTCAGATACCATCAGATTTTGGTGCATGAAGAAGACATACCAAAGACCGCTTTCCGAACACACAAGGGCACTATGAGTTACTAGTAATGTCTTTCGGCCTAACTAATGCCCCTTCCACTTTTTAGAGCTTGATGAATGACATCTTTTGGGTTTACCACCATAAGTTTGTTTTGGTCTTCTTCGACGATATCCTGATTTATAGCCCCTCTCTCAAAAGCCACCTCTCACACTTGTGACTTATTTTGATGATTCTTCGAGAACACACTCATTTTGTCAAGCAGTCAAAGTACTACTTCTTACAAAGCAAGGTGGAGTATCTTAGCCACATCATCTCAAAAGGAGTGGCGGTAGACCCCTCGAAGATTGAATTAATGCAAAGCTGGCCACTGCCAAAAACAATCAAGGCGTTGCAAGGATTTCTACGGCTGACAAGCTACTATAGCAAGTTCATGACTGATTATGGCAAGATCAATGCTCCCCTCAAATCATTTATAAAAAAAAGATGTCTTCCTATGGTCAAATGAAGAAACAACAGCCTTCGATGCCCTCAAGGCTACAATGACATCTACACCGATGCTAGGCTTACCCGACTTCGACAAGGTGTTCGTGATCGAATTTGACGTGTTGGGAGCCGAAATTGGTGATATCCTAATGCAAGATGGCCAACCACTAGCATACACTAGCAAAGCTCTCTCCCCATCTCATCTGAAACTATCGATCTATGACAAGGAGATGCTAGCCATTATGCACGTGGTGATGAAATAGAGACCCTACCTGATCGGTCGGTGCTTCCAGATCAAAACTGACCATAAGAGCCTAAAGTACTTCATGGAGTAGAAGATTTTCTTCCCTGAATAGTAGAAATGGGTAACAAAATTGCTGGGATTTGATTAGGAAATTGTTAATAAAAAGGGGAAGGATAACTTGGTTGCAGATGTACTTTCCCCACTACCCGAGCATGCTAAAATTTCAGCCATCTCCCTTTCGATTTGTGACCTCTTGGAAGACATCAGGAAGGAGTGGCAAGGCGACTTGGAGACCTCAGAGATCATCAAAAAAATTAGAGGAGGAACCAGGCACGATACGCACTACAGTTAGGACTCAAAGGACCTATAATACAAGGGCCGAATTGTGTTGGTGCCCAACTCCCCATGCCAAACCTCCATCCTATAGGAGATGCACTCATCACCAGTGGCTAGACACTCCAGATTCCTTCAGACCTACAAGAGCATTCGACAAACCTTCTATTGAAAAGGGATGAAAAAGACCATTGCTAAATTTGTGGCTCGATGTGACACTTGTCAATGGCACAAAGGAGAGACGGTAGCAAGCCTAGGAAAATTACAGCCACTACCCATTTCAGACTCTGCTTGGATCAACATTTCCATGGACTTCATCGAAGGGCTGCCAACATCATAAGAAAAAAGTACCATCCTTGTTGTGGTTGATCGCTTCAAGAAATATGCTCACTTTTGTGCTGTCCAAAATCCATATACCACTGCCAGTATTGCCCGGATTTTTGTGAAAAATCTTGCTAAAATATATGGAATGCCTCATTCTATTGTAAGTGATCGTGATAGGGTCTTCACCAGCAAATTTTGGATAGAACTTTTTTAGTTGCAAGTCACTAAATTGATGATGAGTACAACATATCATCCCTAGACTGACGACCAAACAAAAATGGTGAACAGGTGCCTAGAGAATTACCTTAGATGCTTCACCAGCGACGGGCCGAAAGAATGAACCAAGTGGATTCCCTGGGCCAAATGGTGGTACAACACGATGTACCATTCATCTACAAAATGTATTCCTTTTGAAGCTATATATATATGTGTGTGTGTGTGTATGTATATATAGTAAGTGTATAAGTACTTACATATCACATATGCATAATCTCACCGGATGATTATTAACCATCACCTAATATGATCATACTCATGCTAGTGGACCTAATCACTCGTAATAGGATCTATGTGTTTATTGGCACATCTCCATGCCCTGTGATCGTCTATTTCGTCAGCATCGGTTCTACCAGCACTTGGACACATCTTTATGCATCGCGATCATCCGTCTCAACATCGTGGGTCTGATTAGCACCTCCACGCTCCTATCGCGCCTCTTCATGTAATTATAATATAATCACAAGCACGTAACTTGATAATAAACGAGAAAAATTCAAAGGCTCACAAGCCCCAATAATAATAATGATCATATATATACATATCGCATCATATGATTCTTGATCATTTGTCCATATCATACATCATCATGTAGGACTACTAGATAAATAATAATTAATAAATTATTTAATTAATTATTTTATTAGAATTTTGGGATACCCTACCATAGGGTGCCCCACATGGTAGGAAAAAGGACCCCTACACAGCTAGAAAACCCTAGCTGACCCCTACGGCTAGGAATCCCTGGCCATTGTGTCACGGTCAAAATGTAAACAAGGTGTTTGATAGAATGCTCATGTTTGTCCGTGTCCTTCGGTTTGTGTGCATACATTGTACAGCAAGTAGCGGGCTTGCAGTAGGCTTAGCAGCCCGAGTTTGGTTTGCTTTATGGCCAATTTTGGCTTGTAAATACAAGCATGTCTTGTAAGCACTTGTGGGGGACTTTAGTCTGTAATGGACCATTATCCTTTGTGTGCAACCTCTCTGAGTTTGTGATGTCCATGGATGTAATTTGCATATGGATTATGAAGTGTTTGCTTGAGCAGTTGCTTGTGGATCCCGTGGGAATTGCTTCTTCTGGCCCGTTTTCTCTTTTATGAGCCTAAGGGACTCTAGGAGATCTCGGGGAAGGCTGACCTTTGAGGACGGATACGCAGGGGTGCCGCACGGCTTAGGCAAATTCAGCTAAGCCTGTGACAATGTGGTATAAGAGCGGGACAAGCACACGCAGAGACACTTGCCATACAAACGTGGGGGACCTAGTTGGGCTGTGTGGAGGACAGCCAACACGCGTAACCGTTTGGGGGAAAACGGATATTGAGATGTAGGGAAAGGAGTCGCTCAGAGGAGCGGGCATCCAGGTTTGACATTCAGAGAAATGGCCAACCCTTTGCGCGAGAGGCACCACGAGGACAAACATGCAAAGAAGAATGCGTAGCACACAAAGATTGGAATGGTGGAGTTCGAGCTATGGCTTGACGTTGGCAACCAAACTTGACGGTGCTCAAGGCCAAGCGGGGCGTTTGGTGATAGATGAGACCGTGCAAAGTGGGAGGTGTTGCGTAACGACCGAAAGAGTTGTGCAAAGCTCACAGAGGTGAGGGGAATTGCTAACTCGAAGGATTCAGAACTCATGCAAGGGCTTGTACACGTATGACGGAGTGTTCGTGGCCATCCTAAGGTGCGATCAGAACTCAGTGCCATGGAGCATCAGAACTTTCTCTTTGACATAAAAGGCTACGTCCTGGGTAGCTGAAATGTGCAACAAGTTCAGCACGTTGCTAGACCCTGGAGGGTGCAGTGGAGACTGTATTGGCGAAGGGTCGCAATCTAGCAAGTACATTTGCGGGGGCAGAACAAGGCATAAGTTGTTCAGCAAGACGGAGTAGTCCAAAGGGGATGGTGGTCTCCGAAACTTCCAGTGGGAAGAATGTAAAGAGGAAAGTTGCTCTAATAGGACAGATATCCAGGAGGGATAAGTCCTAGTTCTCCATAGGGAGAATCATGTGCAATAGATCGCACATATTGAGGAAGAGTTTCTCAAGGAGATAATGGACCGAGCCAGCGACGAAGAGTCGTCACATGATCTCGAATGAGGTAATGCATTGGTGGATGCATTTCGAGATCAAGTGGGGGAGTAATCCAAGGCAACATCATATGAAGGCACACTTCGAGTCGATGTGGAAATCGAACTCAACGGAGGGTTGACCCGTGGAATGGTGGATGCGAGGGCCACTATCAACTCATTGCAAATCGAGGAGCGGAACGACTTGGGTGAAACTTGGTGAAGTATCCAAGCCGCATGAAGGGAGTCGACATAGAAGATGGAACATGGAGCGGAGGCACAGAGCTTTCCTTGGACGGAGGTCAAGGGCATGAACTATTGTAGAGGCAAGAGTGAGATCATGTCGTTCCATGAGTTCTTCATTCTGATGGGGCAGACTTATCTTCCATGGTGCCAAAGATGAAGGGAGCTTCGAGGCACATGCAAGCTACCTCAGAGATGCATTTGACGGAGTAACTAAGGTGATTCAACTTACGGAGGCAAAGTTTGGATCTGGATACCTTTGCACGGGGCAAGAGGACCCAGAGGCGGGTACCCTTGAAGAATATGTCATAGTGTTGCCATTCGAGTTGTCAGGAGCAAGAGGTGCATAGCAGAGATTGTGCTGGTAGGGGATAGAGGCCCAGGATCCAGACAATGGTGCACCAACTCTAGTGAAGTCAGGGGGACTTCATGAGCTACTAGGCGACGGACTGTCCTAGAGCTATGCTTCGTCCAGGTGTGACCCAAGAGTGGGTGGACGAAGGTGAATTGCCAAGGGAGCGAACTAAAAATCGGAGATGGTAGAGGCCCTACGATGTGTTGGCAGAGGCCACACGTGGAGAAGTCGTAGTCCGAGTTCATCACACAATAATCTGTATGCAATGGAGATGTCACCAGGAGGCGACATGGTGCAGCGGATCGTGGTGGAATAGTTCGTGACAATGCAACACAGGTGATCGTGTCCCGTGAGGGACAAGATCATGCGGAGGTATGATCAGGAGCTATTGGGAGCTCCACTTTGGTGTATGACACAACAAGAAGAAGTGCTATGGATTCAAGGAATGAATCCCATGGTACCGCCGAGGTGGGTCTTCGTGTGTGCATCAGAGCTTGCATTGGATGAAAGCCTTGATCATCAGCATAGGGGGGCTGTGTACCACCGAGGAAGAAGTCCAAGTGCAAGTACCAGTGAGTCCCATGGAGGGGGACGTGATCATGTGAATGATCAGGAGCTACTGGGAGCTCCACTTCGGTGAACAATGCAACGGCAAGAAGGGCTGTGGATTCAAGGAGTGAATGCCAAAGTACCGCAGAGGTGGGTCTTCCGTGTGTGCGCATCGAAGCTTGCACCAGATGAAAGCCTTGGTCGGCAGCATATGGGGGCTGTGTACCACCGAGGGAGTAGTCAGATTGCAAGTACCAGTGAGTCTCATGGAGGGGACTTAATTATACTAAGGTATGATTGGAGCAGCTAGAGAGTTGAACTGCTTCAGTGCTCATATTCGCTTAAGGGAGCCCGGCAAGTCAGAGGACAAAGCCGAGTAAGCGAACGTTACTACCAAGGAAGCTAAGGAGAACAGAATCGACGTGAGCCCTGCAACAAGATGGCGGAGGCCATGCATGAGAGTTGCAGTCTATCTTTCCATCGACCAAAGAGAACTACTAGGAGGACACAATGGTGTCGAAGCAGGTGGTCGGAAGGGGCGAGGAAGCGACGACGAGTCCAGTGGGGCTCAGCTACCCAAAAAGCAAAATGTCGGTTAGAAAGGAGGTAGACTTGGAGGAGCACCACAGTGCCGCAGAGGAGGATCTACCGATCGCGAAGGAAGGGATGCCGATGCAAGTCAACGAAGAGTAGCGCTATGGGCTTGGCAGCACCATGGTACCGCAGAGGCGGGACTTCCGTGGAGTCATCGATCCCTTGCTCTCATGGAGGGAGAGCATTGGTCGCAAAAGGGGCCAAGGAGGTGGAGAATGCAAAGACAAACTCCAAGTACCAAGACAGGGCAGAAAGGCAGAGGCCAAGAAACCTCATAAGACCGATGTCGAAGGGCTTCTCATCAAGATAGCCGAAAGCGAGGGACTTCGGGTTGACGCAGGAGTGCTCGACCAAGGAACGAAGTAGACAGTACATGGTACTGTAACTTTCTACTCAGAGGAGTAGGCGACAAAGGTGATGGAGAAGATGGTACAATCCCAGAGGCGACCAAATCTATCAAAGACTTACTCCAAGTTGGGGGACTCTAAGTTGGGGTAAACTTTTGCTCTTTTCGGGCGAAACTTCTTGCATTCTAGAAGTTCAATGGCAGTGGGAAAGTGAATCACAGTAGCTAACTCAATGCAAGGAGTGCAAACACTTCAGGTGCTTCAGAAGTGTGAGCAAAGAGCGGGCGAATGTTAGTAACCAGCTCAATGCATGAAGTACAAACTCGAGGAGGCAAGCGAAATCGAGTAACCTTTGCCTTCTCAACTACTAAGATAATGGGTGAAGTCAAGTATCCTAGTTCTCTTACTTATCCGGCAGAGGAGCTCTGCTTAAGTTCAGTGACCCTTCAGAGAAAGCTTACGGAAGACAATAGTTGTCAAATCCTCACCATTGGTGATCGGTACTACTGAGAGTAGATTGTTCACTTTATTTTTCAATTGAATGACAATCGAAAGTGGAAATGATGCGAACTACTTGGAAGTGACAACTAAACATGGAGGAAGGATCAATGGGCAACATTTTGAAGGAAGGACCATAAAAACTTCAAAGTCTGCGAGGCAATGCTCGTTAAAGCTCCAACAAGCATCCACCTAGTTCAAGCAACATGAGTATACTACGATACTGGACCATAATAAGGCAGGTCTTTTCCTTCATCAGCAGGATCCGCGAGAACCAACAAGGATCAGCACAACTCAGCCAACCCCAAACCAGATTCAGTCAGTGGTGAGTTGAAGCAGCATGGCGGATCAGAGTTCGACTACTCAACAACAGCGACGGAGAGCAGCTAGGAGCCAAAGGGGCGTGTTGCAACTAAAGCAGAAGATTGAAGATTTAGCAAAATGCAAGGAGATGCAATGTCTACAGTGGCTTTGACGAGGACGTCGAAGGAATAAGTGGGGGAGAATGTCACGGTCAAAATGTAAACAAGGTGTTTGATGGAATGCTCATGTTTGTCCGTGTCCTTCGGTTTGTGTAAATACATTGTACAGCAAGTAGCGGGCTTGCAGTAGGCTTAGCAGCCCGAGTTTGGTTTGCTTTATGGCCAATTTTGGCTTGTAAATACAAGCATGTCTTGTAAGCACTTGTGGGGGACTTCGGTCTGTAATGGACCATTATCCTTTGTGTGCAACCTCTCTGAGTTTGTGATGTCCATGGATGTAATTTGCATATGGCTTATGAAGTGTTTGCTTGAGCAGTTGCTTATGGATCCCGTGGGAATTGCTTCTTCTGGCCCATTTTCTCTTTTGTGAGCCTAAGGGACTCTAGGAGATCTCGGGGAAGGCTGACCTTTGCAGACGGATACACAGGGGTGCCGCACGGCTTAGGCAAATTCAGCTAAGCCCGTGACAATTGGGCAACCTCGGGTGGCAAGGAAACCCAGCCCCCAAGCTATCCATTATGGCCAAGAGTCTTAGTTGCAAGGTCGCATGGGCGGGTAGGAAACCCTGGCCACCAAGTTTTCCCTTGCGGCCATGAGTCCCTAGCCATAGGGTTACCACCTACGGCTAGGAAACCCTAGCCACCAAGAGTTTCCCATGCGGCCAGGACTCCTTGGACGCATGGGCGGTTGCTACTTGGCTGAGGGCTACTCTCGATATGTAGTAGGTGGCCATGGTATAGAGCCTCTTTTGGGACTCTCGACTAAGGTTGCAAGCAGCCTTCAGCTAAGCCATAGGGCAGTAATAGTTCTAACCCTTTTCTCCTTTTTACATCAATAATTTTGACATCAAAAGGCCTCATCTTAACAGTAAGAAAGAGTGTTGTTCAGATCCGAGAACTATGACAAAATCGTATCATGTTACATAGAAAATAATCTACACGATTTCTAACAACACATGTAGTTAATATGTTAATCATCGCACGATGAACCTGGCTTTGATGCCATTGTTGGAAAACCTTCTCAGAGCATCACATGCGTAGTGAAAAAATAAAACGAAAAGATCTCCTATGTTGGTCAAATCATCGTGCGATGATCGGTGCACGAAAAATTGTAAAACTATAAAATTTACACATTATGTGTTAGATGTTTTACCTAAGGAGATCATATATCCCTGAAAATCCAGATCCAAAAGGAGAGGATGAATGAGGTTATGTTGGGAAACTATGAGAGCATCATATGTATTGTGGAAAAATAAAACAAAAAGTCTCCCACGTTTATTACATTGACATGCAACGATTGGTGCGTGAAAAAATTATAAAATCAAAAACTACGAATCATGTGAGATATGTTACCTAGGGAGATCGTATATCTCTGAAACAAATCCTAATGGATCTTTCCTTAGTGGTATTGGATCTCTATCCAATTACTCACACCTCTTGGATTATTGGATCTATATCTAATAATCTTAATTTACCTCTAATTGGGCCTCATGCAAGGAGTCCATTAGTGCTGGTTCTCATCCAATGACAACAAGGGTTATTGGATAACTCATATCCAATCATCTACAATCTGTAATCATCCATCATATGTGTGTGACCCTCTAGACCTAATGCTAAGCTAGTCGTGAGTTGCATATGTTAAAACTCTTTCCGACTTAGAACTCCTTCTAATTTAGTGGATTGTTATCCTATAACAATTCACTCAACTCATCGATTATGGACGCACTAGGCCACTACGCCATAGTCCCCAGATGGTACAAGGGATATAATCCATTAGACCTGTTTGTCCTCAATTACAATATATCTATAGCCACTCATCTATCTAATATCCCAAAGACTATATATCGGGCATGGTACTATCAGGCTGCATACGGAATTCATCTAGATCTCGTTTTAATCGGATTCTCCCAAAGAACTTCTTCTCTCTCAATTCGAATGACCTTATCTAGTGATTTTCTTGAGCGAGAGCACACAGGATATTCCTCTTATGATACTAAGAGTGGGTGATCCTCTATTGATATTCAATTACCTTCGTAAGGTTGGCTACCAATCCCGATAACTAGCTACACAAAATCTGAAACTTTCTAGACCTGTAAGTTCGACATCAATGAAAGGAGTACTCAAACAAGGCATCCTTGGTGGCTCAAGTCTAAGAACCAAACACACAATTGAGACTACAGAATCATTGTTTGACATTAGGTATCATTAACCATCCAGCATTCCATAAGTGGATTAATAGTAAACTCATTCTCCAATGAGCACCTATAATATACCCTCAGTGTCCCTACACGAGTGGCTATGAGACCAACTGCCTCCATCATATGGACGAGTACACAATACATCGATTTATCCGGTTATCTCAATGTCCCTCTCGAGTAACCTATGATCAGAATTATTTAGGGTTTGTGTTTAAAGGCGAATAAGTCTCATTATCGTCATCACGATCTGATTCCCATTGTATGGATCCAAGGACATCACAATACATATGTAGGAGACATTATATAAAAAGTGAGAAAATACCAATAATAATCATAATGCAAAAATACTGTGTAGCATGTCACACGTGCCATCACTCACGTGATCGACTTGCAAGGCACTTGTATCTAGCAATCTCCCACTTGACCTAAAGTTAATCACCTATGTGTCAAATCTCTATCAAACCCCTATGACACTTAAAGATAATATGAGACAGTAGCTTTGTTAGTGGATCTGCAATGTTATCTATGTTAGGATTTAATCGGCACTAAGAGGGGGGGGGGGGGGGGGGGGGTTTGAATTAGTGCTTTTGAAAAAACTTCTGAGATTTGAATATTTATTTAAAAAAGCTTATAAATAAAAAGCATTTAAACTTGAAAACAATTGTAGGACTGTAATGAGCAAGTAAAGTAATTTGCAAAGTGATTAAATAGCAAAGAAAGAAGGCACACCGATTTTATAGTGGTTCGATCGTCGTGAATTACTCCACTCTCGATTCCTCCTCCGTTGAGGTCATCGACTTCCACTATTGATCTTCTTTCAATGGATAAAGATCAACCACCCTCTTACATCTCTATTCTCCTTTTCACAAGTTCAGGAGACAACCTTTATAATTTTTTTTCAACTCTCCCTTAAACAGAAATCACACTTAGAGAAGAGGAAGGGAACTCTCAAAAAATTACAACAGCGTCTTCTCAAGTTTTTGTTCTAATTTCTTGCTATCCCAAGCAAGAATACCTGGGGTATTTATAGACCCCAATTGGCTTCACAAATTGGAGCCAAAAAATTAAACATCCTGAGATTTTGGGTACGGGCAGTACCACCGCCAAACAAAGCCCAGAAATACCACTGTCTGAAATAGGTGGTACTACCATCGACTGGCAGTACTACCACCAACAACCGAGGCCCAGGATTCCTAGAAAAGTACTTTTTAGTACTTTTTATACTTGAGCTGTACCATCTCTTGACCTAGCTATACCTCCTTCTAGGTCAATGAAATGAGTCTCCTAATGGACTCAAATTTGTCTTAATTAAGACTTAAAGGGCCCAATGGTTCCTTAATTAAGTTAGCAAGGTTAGATCCGAAACTAACTTAATTAGGATTTAGACTACAACGATCATGAAAAAGACTATTATAAAGCATAAATCTTTGGGTTGTCTGGCATGTCATTGGTTCATCCATACCCTCGATGCATCATGCTCTCCTTTGGCACATTGCTTGATCTATCGGCATGTTGACTCTCGCAACATCCGATCTTGACGTAATGCTCAATTTTTTTAGCTTGATGCCCGATCTCTAACTCTAGCCTAACGTATGATTTTACTACTTTAATCATTTTATCTTTTCACGATCTAAGTTAGTCTTGTATCACTTTTCTCAACACATGGGTTAGATCATAAATCAATTGATTTCATCATCAAAATCCGAGATTCAAAAATTTCTCCCTTTTTTATGATGACAATCAATTGATAACATAGTTAACCCTAATTCGCCCTATCTATGTGTTATATCGAGATAAAACAAACTTGAATTCAAAAGGAAAAATAACCTTTGAATTCAAGTGAAACAATTTTGATCATAATGATCATATGCAATATGTCATATCAAAATTTCATACATTATGCATCATCATAGTTTCAAATCATCAAAGTATAATATGCACAATTTTAAAATATCAGAACTCATCATTACTTCATGCAGGATACCAAAAATAAATCAACATCACTTTAGGCATAACATACATGATACTAATTATCACTTCATTCATGATACCAAGATTAACATCATTTCAGACATAACATACATGATACCAAACATTCATCATTTCTCCCTCTTTGTCATCAACAAAAAGGAGAAACATTCAATAAATATTTAAACCATGTAAGCTAGTATTTTAGCAAGTTTTGCATCACTTTTAGAACATGCAAACTAGCAAGTTTTGAGATGTGAAGTTAAGCAAAATTTTCACTTCTTGCGAGATGAAAGATAGCAACTTTTGCTTCTTGAAATGAGCAAGCTAGCACTCTTCTTTGGATGTGCAAGCTGTTTTGGTTCTCTTGAGATGTGCAAGCCATTTTAATTCCCTTGAGATGTGCAAGATAGAATTTTTGTTTTTCTAGAGATACTAGCAAGATTCTTTCTCCCCTTTGTAAAAAATAAGAAGAAGGGAGGAATTCATTTATCACATAAGGAAAAGAATCAAGTTATAAGTTCTGAAGGTCCATGAATCAAGGCTCTACTTTCTAAATAGAAGGAGGAGGGATTCATAGGCAATGATCATCATATAAAGGATCAAAAGTCCATGAATCAAATTTCTTTTTTGTAAATAGCAAGAGAAGGAATGATATGAAACGATCTCGAAGGAAAAAGCAAACTCAACTTACAAAATCCGAGAAATCTGAAAAGTGTATAAGAGGAATTCATACATTAGGAAGATTTAACATACCTAATACTCTTCTTACAAAATTAAGTTGTTCTTCATTCAATGGTTTTGTAAAGATATCAGCTAATTGATGTTTTGTATTAATAAATTATATAGATATATCATGGTTATTGATGTGATCTCTAATAAAATGATATCTAATATCAATATGCTTGATTCGTGAATGTTGAATATGATTTTTTGATAAGCATATTGAGCTCGTGTTGTCACACTTTCTAGAGATGTCTTTAAAACAAAATCTATAATATTTTAAAGTATTTTTCATACAAATTATCTATGCACAACATGCACCTGGTGCAACTTATTTAGCTTCAGCTCTGCATAATGCGATAGAGTTTTTCTTCTCTAAAGAACAAGAAACTAGCGCTGACCTAGAAATTGACAAGTTCCAAAGGTACATTTTTTCTATCTATCCTACATCCTCCAAAGTCAACATCAGCATAAGCAATTAAATAAAAAAATTTTAATTTAGGATACCATAAACCTAGATTTTGAGTTCCTTTTAAATATTTAAATATTCTTTTAACTACCTTGTAATGAGATTATTTAGGATTTGACTGAAATCTTGCACATAGGGCAACACTAAACATAATATCTGGTCTAGTTTTTTTATCAAACTATCTATCATTCCTAGTTTTTTTATTAAAGCCTTCACCTTCATTGTCCAAATCCAATTTTGTAGATGTGCTTATACGTGTGTTTATAGCTTTAGCACTATCCATATTAAATCATTTAACAAATCTAAAGTATACTTAGTTTGACCTATAAAAGTACCATAATTCAATTGCTTGATTTGTAACCCTAAAAAAAAAGTTAATTTGCTTATTAAGCTTATTTCAAATTCTTGGCTCATACTTTTGGTGAAAGATTCTCATAAGGATTCATTAGTAGAGCAAAAAATAATGTCATCAATATAAATTTAAATAATAAGAAAATTATTTTAAAAATGCTTAATAAATAATGTGGTATTGACCTTACCATTCAAAAAATTATTTTGAATAATAAAAGAGCTAAATCTCTCACACCAAGCCCCAGGGGCTTGCTTCAATCCATAAAGAGCCTTAGATAATTTAAAAACCTGATTTGAAAAAAAAAGATCACTTTCAAATTCCGGTGGTTGTTCAATATAACTTCTTCCGAAATGAAACTATTAAGAAAAGCACTTTTAATATCTATTTGAAATAATTTAAAATTTTTAAAAGAAGCATAGGCAAGGAGCATCCTTATGGCTTCTAATCTTGCCATAGGAGCGAATGTTTCTTTATAATAGATTTTTTTTTCTTAGTTGAAACCTTTGGCCACTAATCTAGCATTATTTTGAACCATAATACCAATTTCATCTTACTTATTTCTAAAGACCCACTTAGTACCAATTACTAAATGGTCACTAGGTCTAGGAAAAGCCTTCCACACCTCATTTCTTTCAAATTGATTTAACTCATCTTCAATTGCAATAACCCATGAATCATCTTTTTGGGCTTCGTCAATGCATTTTGTATCAATTTGAGATAGAATTGCGGTATTAGCATAAAAAATTTTAAATGAAGAATGAGTTTGAACACTTTTTGATGTATCACCTATTATTAATTCTTTAGGATTAGCATCTATATATATACTTTCATTCCTTGGGTAAGGATTCCTTGGAAGTAGATGCATCCAAGTTATTTCAGAGAGGAGACTTTTCATTCAAATTTAAAGTACCAAAATCAAAATTATTATCAAAATCAATTTTCTTCAATTTGAGAATCTCATTAAAAACAATATGGATGGATTCCTCTATAACTAGGGTTCTTTTATTAAAGACACATTAAGCTTTTGAAATTGAGGAATAACCAAGAAATATGCCTTCATCAGATTTTGTATTGAACTTTCCTAAGGCATCTTTTTCATTCAAAATAAAATATTTACAACCAAAAACTTTGAAATATAAAATATTAGGTTTTTTATTATTCTATAATTCATAAGGAGTTTTGAAAAGTAATGGTCTTACGAGAACCTTGTTCATGACATAGCATGCTGTGTTAATGGCTTTGGCCAAAAAATATTTGGGTAAGCTATATTGGTTTAACATTGTTCTTGACATCTCTTATAAGCTCCTATTTTTTCTTTAAACTATTCTATTTTGTTATGGATTTCTTGGATTAGAGAAATTATGGTTGTACCCATTTGATTCATAAACATTTTAAAAATCATGGTTTTGAAACTCACCATCGCGATCACTACGAATAGACAAAATTATAACACCCTTTTCATTTTGAACAACTTTACAAAATTTTGAGAACTATTTAAAGCAATCACTTTTGTGCACCAAGAAGTATGTGCAAGTATATCTATTATAGTCATCAATAATAACAAAAGCGTATTTACTACCTCCTAGACTCGTTGTATCAAATGGTCCAAATAAATCAATATGGATCAATTGTAGTGGTCTAGAGATGCTTATCTGATTCTTTAATTTGAAACTACTTTTTATTTATTTTCCTAGTTGGCATGCCTCACAAACATTGTATTTTACAAACTTGATGCTAGACATTCCTCTTACTAGTTCTCTAGTTGAAATTTGAGAGATTAGTTTCATGCTAGCATGACCTAATCTCTTATGCCAAAGCCATGCATCACGGTTTAAAGCTGAAAAATATATTTTATCACAAAAATCCTCAATATTAATAGTATACACATTATTATTTTTCAAGGCAATCATATATCTATTTTTATGTGGTATTTTAATTAAACAAGTATTAGATTCAAATTTGATGATATATCCTTTATTACACAATTGACTAATGCTTAGTAGATTTTATTTAAAACCATCTACTAGTAACACATCTTCAATCAAGAGGTTTAACTTATTACCTATGGTTCCTTTGCCAATAATTTTTCCCTTGTTATTGTCTCTGAAGGTTGTTAGGATTCAGTCGATGCTAAGAAGCGAGGGAAGGGGTGAATTAGTGTAAGTGATAAATACTTGGTTCAAAAAAAAATTTCTTAAGGAAAATTGAAATCGAAAGTGCTTTTCTTGGAAGTAGCTAAGAGTGACTAAGTTTGAGGACAATAGTAAAGAAAAACAAGAATAGAGATATAGATTTTATAGTGGTTCAGTCCACCTGACCTACGTCCACTCCTGATCCCTCTTCACTCGAGTCCACCAGCTTCCACTATTAATCTTATTCCAATGGACGAAGATCAACCACCCCTTATAACTCTTTCTCCTTTTCTCAGGCTCAAGAGAGAACCTTTACAACCCTCTCACCACTCTCTTCAACTAAAATCAAACTTTAAGCTAGAGGGAATTCTCAAAGGATTACACCAGAGTTTTCACACTATCTTTGTTATCTTTTCTTGCTATTCCAAGCAAGAATACCTGGGGTATTTATAGAACCCAAATGAATTAAAAAATAGAGCCAAAATTTTAAACACTTTGAGATTTCAGGGTACGGGCGTTACTACCATTGGCACCAATGGTAATATCGCTGAAAGTGCCCAAAAACTTGTGTGATGGCGGTAGCACCGTCGGTAGCCAGTGGTACTACCACAGGGATATCCAAAATAGTACCTTTTAAGTATTATATTGTACCCAAGCATACCTTTTATTGAACTATTTTCAAGTCAACAAAATGAGATCTATCATGAGCTCAAATCAAGCCCAAATTAGACCTGGTTGGCCCCTAATTAAGTTAGTAAAACTAATTCTAATCATGATGCTAACTATGACACTTAAAACAAATAATTACGAACATAATCTTTGTTGTTCGGCATGTCACTCGATTTTTCGGTGAACTCTCAACATCCTTTCGGTGAACCCCCGACGAGATCTCGATCTCCTTCCAAGGAACTCCCAGCATCCTTCTTGCGAACCTCCGACGAGGTCTCGATAACCTATCGGCGAACTCCTGGCAACCTCAAGCGAACCCCTAACAAGCTACCATCACATCGTCCAAACCCTAGTCCGATGCCCGATCTTGACTTCGGCCCAATGATAGATTCTTTTTTAACTGCTTTGTCTTTTTCTAGTCATAATTAATCCTGCATCACTTCTCTCCACCACATGGGTTGGATCACAAACACACCAATTGGTTTAATCATCAAAATCTAAGATTCAATAATCTCCTCATGTTTTATGATGACAACCAATTAATGACAGAGTAAACCTTAACTCCCCTTATCCGTATGCCATATATGAAATAGAACAATATTGAATTCAAAAGAAACAATTATCTTTGAATTCAAGGTAGCATTTTTGACTATTGTGCAACATGTCACTTATACATTGTGCATCCTCAAAGTTTCAAATCATAATATTTTAAAACATTTTAACATTACTTCATGCATGATATAAACAATAAGTCAACATTACTTTGAGCATTACATGCATGAAACTAAATCATTGAAAGTTTTAACCATTTAACCATTCATTACCATGATACCAAGATTAACATTATTTTGGACATACCATTCTTGAAACCAAAGCATTAGAAAATTTTCAACCATTCATCATCTGTCATCATTCCATTTCTCCCCTTTTGTCATCAACAAAAAGGAGAAATATTCAACACATATGTGAATTTTCAATCATTTTTGGTCTCCATAGCATACATGATGAAAATTTCAAACCAAACATTTATCATGTCATCAACATGTCATGTATCCCCCTTTGTTATCAATAAAAAAGAGAAATGTTCAACATGAATGTGAAGCATGTAAGCTAGCAAGTTTCTTTCTCCCCTCTTTATAAAAATAAGAAGAAGAATAAGAAAAATGGAGGAGTCAAGTATACTCAAGAGTCCAAGAAAGAAAGATCAAAGATCAAATGGGAGGATTCATTTGAAATCATCACATAAAGGATCGGGTATACTCAAAAATCTAAGAATCAAAGTTCTTCTTTTATAAGTTTCAAGAGAAAGGAAAGATGTGAAATCATCTTGGAAGAGAGCTAAATTTATAAAATTTGAGAAATCTGAAAAATATGAGAGCAACTCATGCATTTCAAAATTTTAACATATCTAATTCTCTTCTAATCAAATTGTTCCTCATTGAATATCTTTGTTACAAGATACCAATTTTATCTCCCCCATTATTATTGTCAAAAAGAATATGATCGTATAATTTTTCTTTTTAATCAATGCTCTAACCATAAATGTAAAGGGATTGTATAATGAAAGTCATGTCATGAAGGATATCAAGAGATATCAATTTAGTGATTGGTATATAATCCATGAATACAAGGGAGTCTTAAATAAATCATGATATGAAGGATATTAATATCAACCAAAAGTCATGATTCAATTTGACAAATCTCCACTTAGATAATAAAAAGAAATCTTAGGAGATCAAATAGTAAACAAAATCTTAATTCATGAAAAAATTATCAAGTTATAAATAGCAAGATATCAAGATCATGATTTGGATAATATCATATTCAAATTCAAATCATCAAAATCACTTTCATAGTTCAAGAGATTCGTAAATAATGGTATACATAGATTTATCACTTCTTCTCTTGTTGAAAACTTGATAGGATAGAGACATTTTCAAGAAAAATATATTCTATTTTTGTGTTTTAATTTATGTAATTTATTTCAAGGATGCTCTTATCTTTTATGCCAAATCCATGTATTGTCGTTTAAAACCTAAAACCAAATTTTATTTCAAAAGAACTCATCAAGATCATTAATATAACACATTAGAATAATAAAACATTTTCAAACAAAAGATTTGATTTATTTTAATTCCAATGATTTTTCCTTCTTAAGTGGGTCTAACTTTTTAGACTTAGTGCAACGAATTACCATGTAATTGTTATGCTCATTTCATTTTTTTTATTTTACTATATTTCAAGCCCTAATTCAAGAACAATCTAACATTCAATCATACAACATACAACCTATTTTATGTCAATAAACAACCCATCTAACTTTCAACTGATGGGAATAAAACAGGAATCAACTTTGTATACGAACAAATACTAGCAGACCGTCATGCACAGCGGAATGAAATGGAAATCACAATCAGATGAACACCAAGATTTACGTGGAAAACCCTTTCAACTCGAAGGGTAAAAACCACGGGACAAGCCAGAGAAAATCCACTATCAAAATAATGAATATACAGATCTCAGGCTTCTTGCCCAAGCCCAAAGCAATACCCACAAGAGAATCTCAGGGATACAAGGACTATAATCCTAAACACAATATCCAAAACCTTCCCAAGAGATCACAGTAAGAATCCACTGCAAACTGATCTAACCTGAGATTTGAATGATTGAGAATAGTCTTTTTCTGCCCTTGTCTTCTTCCCTTTTCTGGATCTCTTGTTTTCTGGCCTCTACTGTCAATCTGCAGTCTGCTTTTTCTCTCCCACGTTTTCAGCCGCCGCTACTCTCTTAATCTCAACCCTAGCCACCTAATCTAGGTTTTAGGTTAATATAAGTAAGGTTCTGGGCTGTGGGCTTCACTAAAGCCCATTATGGGCTGAACCTGGGCCATCTGCCCAACAACCTCCCCCTTCAGCCCATCAGGGAGGCTGTCTCATGACTCCTTAATGTGAAGTCATGCCGACCAACTGTCGGCACATCTCCTGTCTCTCTTTCGGTAAAGCCTTTGTCAACATGTCTGCCCCATTATCATCTGTGTGAATTTTCTGAAGCTGTAACTGCTTCTCTTCAAGCACATTTCTGATCCAGTGATATCTGACATCTATATGTTTTGACTTGGAATGAAATGTTGGGTTCTTGCATAAATGGATGGCACTCTGGCTGTCACAATACACCACATAGTTTTCCTGTTTCAGCCCCAATTCTTGTAAGAATTCTTTCATCCATAACATTTCTTTGCAAACCTCTGTAGCAGCAATATATTCTGCCTCTGTGGTGGAGAGTGCAATACACCTTTGCAATCTGGACTGCCATGACACAGCTCCCCCTGCAAAAGTAAGTACAAAACCTGATGTGGACTTCCTTGTGTCAATATCTCTTGCCATATCTGCATCTGTGTAACCTGTCAATACAGGTGGTCCACCTCCAAAGCTTAAACAAACTTTAGAACTTCCTCTGAGATATCTAAAAATCCACTTCACTGCTGCCCAATGCTCTTTACCTGGATTTGCAAGAAATCTACTAGTAACACCCACTGCATATGCGATGTCCGGCCTCGTACATACCATTGCGTACATTAAACTTCCAACTGCTGAAGCATAAGGAACCTTTTGCATTTTCTCCTTCTCCTCATCACTTGACGAACTCTGATCTGAGCACAACTTGAAGTGACCTGCAAGAGGAGAACCAACTGGCTTTGCATTACTCATACTGAACCTATCCAATACCTTCTCAATGTATTTCTCCTGTGACAACCAAATCTTTCTCTTTCTTCTGTCACGAGAAATCTGCATGCCCAGTATTTGCTTTGCTGGCCCCATGTCCTTCATTGCAAAAGACTCGCTTAGGTCCTTCTTCAACCTGTCAATCATAGACATATCTCTTCCGAGGATAAGCATATCATCAACATAAAGTAAGAGAATAATAAAATCCTCACCAAACCGTTTGATGTACACACAATGATCTGAAGCTGTTCTTTTATATTCATTTTCAATCATAAATGAATCAAACTTTTTATACCACTGTCTTGGAGCTTGCTTCAGCCCATACAAGCTCTTCTTCAACTTGCAGACAAGATTTTCTTTACCTTTGACTTTGAAGCCTTCTGGTTGCTCCATATAAATTTCCTCCTCCAAATCACCATGAAGGAAAGCTGTTTTCACATCTAACTGTTCAATCTCCAAGTCTAAGTTAGCAGCAATACCAAGAGCAACACGGATAGAAGACATTTTAACAACAGGAGAAAAAATTTCTTCAAAGTCAATACCTTTCTTTTGACCAAAGCCTTTCACAACCAATCTAGCTTTATACTTTGGTTGAGAACAATATTCTTGAGTCTTCAACCTGAAAACCCACTTGTTCTTCAAGGCCTTACTTCCCTCTGGTAATTGCACCAAATCATATGTGTGGTTCTTCTGCAGAGAATCCATCTCTTCGTGCATAGCAATAAACCACTTCTTTTTCTGCTCACTTTCAACTGCTTCCTGGTAACTCTCTGGTTCACCTGCATCAGTAAGCATCACATACTCATCTGTAGAGTATCTTCTGGAAGGTTGACGTTGTCTAGAAGATCTTCTTAACTGAGGTTCTGTGGGAACTTGCTCTCTTTCTTCTTCTTGCTCAACATGTCCTGCAGGTAGATCAACATCTGGCTCTGCACCATCTTCCTGCACACCTCCCCCATCACCCTGATATACTGGAGGAATAACTGGGTCACAGTCTACAAATCCCTCTGCAGAAGTCTTAGCTGGTGCCTCCTTCTTCAAATCCTCAATGGTTTGATCCTCAAAGAAAACAACATCTCTGCTTCTGAACACCTTCTGCTTTTCTGGATCCCAAAGCCTGTAACCAAACTGATCATGTGAGTAACCAAGAAAAATACACTCTTTTGTCTTACCATCCAGCTTGGACCTTTCATTGTTTGGAACATGTGCAAATGCACGACAACCAAACACTCTTAAATGCCTATAGGAGACATCTTTCCCTGACCATACATGCTCTGCAACATCACCATCTAGAGCTGTACATGGTGATAAGTTGATTACATCAACTGCAGTCCTCAAAGCCTCATCCCAAAACCTTTTGGGTAGCTTGGCCTGTGAAAGCATACATCTGATCTTTTCCATGATGGTGCGGTTCATCCTCTCTGCAATTGCATTATGCTGAGGCGTACCAGGGACTGTCAACTCATGCTGGATGCCATGTGACCTGCAATAATCATTAAACAATCCTGTGTACTCACCACCATTATCTGATCTTATACATTTCAATTGTCTTTCTGTCTCCCTTTCAACTCTGGCATGAAACTCTTTGAAGATATTAATAACCTGATCTTTAGTCTTCAAAGCATAGGCCCAAACTTTCCTGGAAAAGTCATCTATAAAAGTAATAAAATAAAGTGCACCACTGATACTAGGAACATTAACAGATCCACCAGGAGTTTTTGTCCTCAAAGGACCACACACATCTGTATAGACACGGTCCAAGACATGCATTTTTCTAGATAATGCAGGACTAACAAAGGAAACTCTATGTTGTTTACCAGCCAAACAATCAATACAAGGGTTCAAACGTGTACCTCTGAGAGATGGCAATACCTCTCTTTTGGAAAGTTCTTGCAACCCCTTCTCGCTCATGTGTCCTAGTCGCCTATGCCACAACTCCATGCTGGAGTCTTTCTCTGTAGCATTCAACTGCTCACCACAAGCTTTAGGCTGCAATCTATACAATGTATGACATTTCTTTCCATTAGCTACAATTAAAGAACCCTTACTGAGCTTCCACTGCCCTTTATGAAATCTGACATCAAAGTCTTCATCGTCCAGCCTTCCAACTGAAATTAAATTCAGTCTTAAGTCAACCACATGCCTCACATCCTTAAGTACCAACTTGCAACCAAGGTTGGTCTTTATATGGATATCTCCCATGCCAATGATGTTTGCTGTGCCATAGTTGCCCATCTTGACAACACCAAAATTTCCAGACCTGTAAGTAACAAAGAACTCCCTCCGTGGTGTAGCATGATAAGAAGCACCTGTGTCAATTATCCACTCGAGATCCTGACACACACAAGAAAAAATATCATCAGAAGTAGACAAAATCAAATAATCACCACCTTGTACTGTAGCTGTGATATTCTCTTTTGACTCTGTATGCTCCACTTCTTTCCCCCTTTTCTTGTTCTTCTTAGGTTGCTTGCACTGATTCTTGTAATGTCCTTTCTCACCACAATTGTAGCAAACAATATCTTTCCTTGACCTTGACTTGCTTCTACCCACACGTGAACCACTTCTATCCTTTGACTTTGACCTTCCTCTGTTCTCTGAGACAAGTGCTTGTGAATCAATCTGAGAAGTTGCTGAATTCTTTCTCCTTAACTCCTCATTCAACAAACTGCTTGTTACTTGACTCATGGTGACAATACCATCTGGTGCCGAATTACTGAGGGAAACCACCAGTGTCTCCCAACTTTCTGGCAAAGAACTGAGAAGTAACAATGCCTGCAACTCATCATCAAGAGACATTTTCATAGAGGATAACTGGTTAGTAATACTCTGTATTTCATTTAAATGCTCAGGAATAGAAGTACCCTCTTTATATTTCAAGTTCACAAGTTTTCTGATCAGAAAAGCTTTGTTGCCAGCCGTTTTTCTTTCATAAAGACCTTCTAACTTTTTCCAAAGAGAGTATGTAGAACATTCAGTAGAAACATGGTGAAAGACACTATCATCTAGCCATTGTCGAATAAAACCAACTGTTTTTCGATCTAACCTCTTCCACTCATCATCTGTCATAGATGTGGGCTTTGCACTATCTCCTTGCAAAGGTCCATACAAATCTTTGCAATACAAGAGATCTTCCATTCTTGGTTTCCATATCATCCAATTGTTTCCATTTAAACTAATCATGCGAGAAACATTACCGGCCTCCATGTTCAGATACAAAAGATTAAATACCACCAAAACCCTGCTCTGATACCAGTTGATGGGAATAAAACAGGAATCAACTTTGTATACGAACAAATACTAGCAGACCGTCATGCACAGCGGAATGAAATGGAAATCACAATCAGATGAACACCAAGATTTACGTGGAAAACCCTTTCAACTCGAAGGGTAAAAACCACGGGACAAGCCAGAGAAAATCCACTATCAAAATAATGAATATACAGATCTCAGGCTTCTTGCCCAAGCCCAAAGCAATACCCACAAGAGAATCTCAGGGATACAAGGACTATAATCCTAAACACAATATCCAAAACCTTCCCAAGAGATCACAGTAAGAATCCACTGCAAACTGATCTAACCTGAGATTTGAATGATTGAGAATAGTCTTTTTCTGCCCTTGTCTTCTTCCCTTTTCTGGATCTCTTGTTTTCTGGCCTCTACTGTCAATCTGCAGTCTGCTTTTTCTCTCCCACGTTTTCAGCCGCCGCTACTCTCTTAATCTCAACCCTAGCCACCTAATCTAGGTTTTAGGTTAATATAAGTAAGGTTCTGGGCTGTGGGCTTCACTAAAGCCCATTATGGGCTGAACCTGGGCCATCTGCCCAACATCAACAACTCAAATCATTCAAGTACAAGCCAATAATTTTCAACCTAACATTCAATCCTATCTAAAGTCAACACTTTCAAAGAAAGAGCAAACTTCACTTCTCTTTTGAGATGAGCAAGTCAATAATATTTTTTTATATCCTTTTACATTAATGATTCAATCATCTCATGAGTTATACAAATCATGAATACAAGGAAATAAAATTCAAGTCATAAGCATCAAGAAGTCTAGTGATTTATTATGATTTATTATGATTTATTTAGATAAATATTTTCTTTAGTCAATACCAAGAAGAATCATAGGGGAGTAATATATGAAAAACTTAGACTCATATAAAATGAGATTTGTTTGAATAAATATTTTTGAGACTCAAGAAGGTTGTTTCATATACTATACATTTTGAATTGTAGACACCAATATATCATTTCAAAAATCATTTAAAAACATATCCAAGATCATCAAGTTTCAATCATATTGATTCAAATAATCTTTCCTTATTTTTGTTTCATTAGCTAGTGAGATTGAAAAGTGTGTTAGATCTTAAGTTATGTACCTTGAGCATCCACTATCAAGATACTATTTTATGCTCTTAGCTTTTGTTTGGAGAAAAACCTACAAGAAATGAGGTTTTGGTTTAGGTATCCATTTGACTTAGGGTCCCTCATGAAAAGCTATTCATAATCTTACTAATAGCATTGAATTGTTTATGGTTCCTTTAGGAACTCAAATTAACTTGTGGGGGCTATACCTTTTTAAGTGAGCATCTATAGGCAAAATGTAGAAGTCTATCACAAAATTTACATTTGTTTTCAGGTAAAGAATGTAATATGGGTCCTTTAACAAAAATAGTTGGCTTTTGTTGAGTATTACCCATAAATCCAATACCTTCCTTTCTATAAATATGACCTGAAGAAAACTAACGATAGAATTTACTTTATTTTTCTCCCTTTGTAAAATAAAAAGAAGGATAAAGATATATACATCACAAATGCCACATCAAATTTCAGTTCTCCCCCTTTGTAAATGAGATAGAAGAAGAAGGGGGGTGTCAAAGATCCAAAAATCAAGTATCCCAAAAAAAGTCAAATATCAAGGGGAAGAGGGGGGTGGGGTTTGGGTGTATATTTGAGAATATTCATTAAACCAAGAATCCAAATATTGAAAGAGAGCTCAAGATTCTCATCACAAGAAAATTTTAAATCACTTTTTTTCTTTTATAAATGTCAAGAAGAAATAATTTAGTGAAATCCAAGAAAAAAATATAAGAGCTACTCATTTTACTTAAAAGATCATCTCATGTAAATATCAAGAAGAAGAAGCTCAAGAAATTCAAATAACATGATAGCAAATCATGCATTTGGATGATTATCTCATATAGATTTTAATAAGAAGCTCAATTTACAAATTATGCCTTTCTCATACATTTAAAAAAATTAAAATTCCTAATTTTTCTCTAAGCAAATTGTTCCTCATTTAATATTATAAGATTCATCATATCCAATTTTCTTCTAACCAAATTAACAATTTTATCTCCCCCTTTTGTCATTGTTAAAAAGAAATATGATAGTATAATTTTTATTTTTATATATATGTTCTAATTACAATCATAAGTATAAAGAGATCATGTCACTAAGATCAAAGATCAATCGTAAGTACCAAAAGATATAATTTATTTTAATAAATCTCTCCTTTTTTGTAAACAATGAAAATGAGTCTTAGGAGAATAAATAATCTTGAAGATAAATCTTAAGACATATAATTTATTTAGATAATTCTTCTTAATAAAACGAAAGAATGATCTTGATTAAAAATCTAAAATTATAATTGTTAAGATCACAAATCTCTTTTTTATTAAAAAGAAGAAGTCATAGAGGTTAAAAATGATTCTCATAAAGGATAAGTTCAGTCAAGAGGTCCAAGGAAAGTTCTTAATTTTCAACTTATCATAATTTTAAGAAATATTAATTTGGTGATAAGGTATATATACCATTCATGAATTATAAGGAAATCATTAATAAATCATGTCATGAAGGATATTAATATCGATTCATGAATACCAAAAGACATAATTTAATTTTAAAAAATCTCCTCTTAAATGACAAAAAAAAATTTAGAAGATCAAATAATAAGAAGGATCTTGATTCATATAAAAATATCAAGTTATCAATATTGAGAAATCAAGATCATGATCACGAGGATTATGCTCTTACCTTAGGAAGGTGATAGCCCCTCGATGAAATCCATGGAGATGTTGGTTCATATTAAGTCCGGTATGTGTAGAGGTTGTAGCTTCCCTGGACTTGCCACCATATTCCTCTTTTGATGTTGACATACATCACGTTGTGACACATATTCAGAAATAAATTTTTTCATCCCTCTCCAATAGAAATTTTGCTTTACTCTTTTGTAGATCCTCAAAAATTCGGAGTGCCCTATTGAAGGTGTGGAGTGCATTTCATGCAGGATGACTTTGATGTAAGGAGAGTCAAGTACAAGTACAAGCACAATCTGACCTTTGTAGCGAAGATCCCTCAAATCCCAAGTGTTGTAGGCTATTGCGCTTGGATCCTTCACCAATTTTTCTATGACGTTGCTAGTCTCTGGATCCTTCTTCCATTCCTCCCTAATGTACTCGAGGAAGCTGGTGGAAGGAAGGGAAATGGCTGCAATTTTGGCTTGTTCAGGGTAGCCGAGAGAGTGCATCTGCAATAATGTTTTCTTTCCCCTTTTATAAACAATTTCATAATCAAATCTAAGAAGTTTGGTTACCCATTTTTACTGCTCAAGGGATGATATCTTCTGCTCCAAAAAGTACTTGAGGCTTCGGTGATTGGTTTTAATCTAAAAGCATCAGCCAATTAGGTGCTATTTCTACTTCATTACGGCATGCACAATGGCGAGCATCTCTTTATCATATAGTGACATTCAGTGAGTTAGAGGGAGACAAGGCCTTACTGGTATATATGAGTGGTCGACCATCTTACAGTAGAATGGCTCCAATTCCGACTCCAAATGTGTCGGCCTCAATGATGAAGGATCAGCTGAAATCTGGAAGCGCTAGCACCGGTGGTATCATCATGACTGCCTTAAGTTTGTCGAAGGCAGCGAAGGCTTCACCCGACCATAGAAAAGCATCTTTTTTTAGTTGAGAGGTGAGTGGTGCATTGATCTTCCCATAGTCCTTCACAAACTTTTAGTAGTAGCCTGTTAGTCCAAGGAACCCATGTAGTAAGTTCAGATTTGTAGGTTTCAGCTAGCCCTGCATTGCCTCAATTTTTGCCAAGTCGACCGCCACTCCTAATATTATTGTTGAATCTCATATTTTGAAGATGAAATTAATTGATGAGTGTTTAATCTAACATGTGTGTAGATTCACCGAAGGGATCGGGAAGCTCACAGGGAACATGATGGGAGATTGCCAGAAGAAGACCATAGGACTCACCGCAAGAATCCAGAGGCTGTCGGATTAAGCGAGAGTTAGGTCTTATTTAAGCTGGTTGGTCATTAAGAATTATAATCATTAAGTCATAGTTATGGTTTGAGTCCTAATTGAGTTGGATTTAGAAGAAATCCAAATTAACTCAATAAGGCAACCAGGTCCACTAAAAGGGTTTGATTGAGCTCAAGTTGAGCTCAATTGGTTGACCAAAGAGTTGGTCAACATCAGGTTCAAGCCGGAATTCGAGAAGTGGAGGGAACCACTTTTCTGAATACTCCGACGGGTAAACCGCCAGTGAGCGGCGGTTAGACTGCTCGTATCTTGGAATCAAGGCAGCTGCCAATGGCTGTTAGTGGCTGAACCGCCTAGGTCTGGCGGGTAAACTGCCCATACCTAATTTTCAGGCGGCTGACGATGGGTAAACTGCCCAGGTCGATGGTTGAATCACCCGTATCTAGTTTTCGGGCAGTTGATGACGGGTAAACCACCCTGGTCAATAGGTAAACCGCTCGTACTCAATTTTTCGGGTGAGTTTGATTTTTGGCTCCATAAATCTGAAGCCACTTGGGGCCTATAAATACCCCAAGTATTCTTGCATTCGATACAATAATTTTTTAGATTATATTATATGAAAAAAGATTGTCTGTGAATTATAAGAAAAAGAAAATGGGTAAGGGAGAGAGCTTAGAGTTAGAAAATTCTTGAAGTCTCCCTTGCAAGCAAAGTGTAAGGGTTTGGTCTTCACCCAAAGAAGATCGGTAGTGGATGCCAGTGTACCTCAAGAAGGACTCGGGAGTAGACGTAGGCCCGTTGGTGCCGAACCACTATCATTATGAGTGTTTTATTCTTATTGTATTTACTACTTGTCATCATCGAGTTCTTAATCGCTTAAAATTAAATATCAATTAGATGCTTCCAATTTTTGTTTGCTCTTTGAAAATGAAGTTTCAAGTCAAGCACTTTCATTACGATGTTGCTTATCTTTTATTCGAAATTGCTTGTTCTTTCTTGAGTTATTTTTAAGCAACAAACTTAGCATTCTTAGAATCACTCACTTTACTTGAATGAAAAGCTTCAGTTTTTCCTATCTTGCTACAAGCGAAAAGTTTTGATTAAAATGAGAATTTACACTTGCACTAATTCATCCCTCCCCCTCTCTCTCTTAGTGTCAATTGATCCTAACAATTGGTATTAGAGTAAGATAGTTACTCATTGGATTAACACTCACTTGAGTAAATGGCTTATTTTAGTATGTATTAGAGACATTCAATTTCATGTCCTCCCATGTTCAATGAGACGAATTACATGTATTGGAAGACAATGATGTGTATCTTTCTTATCTCTTTGGATCTTGATTTATGGAATATTATTGAGAATGGATTTGAAAAATCTTTTAAGCCAATGAATGAGCTAAATGATTTGGAAATGAAGAATTTTTCTTTGAATGCAAAGGTTATGAATGCCTTATTTTGTGCTCTTGATAAGAATGAGTTTAATCATGTTTCTATTTGCGAATCGGCTTTTGAGATTTAGCACACACTAGAAACCACACATGAGGGGACTAGTAGAGTATAAGAATTTAAGATAAATATTTTAGTTCATAACTATGAGTTGTTTCGAATAAAACTAAGTCATTGGAGATATGTAAACCCGTTTCACGGATGTCGTCAATGGCCTAAAAGCACTTGAAAAATATTTTTTGAGTTTTGAATTAGTTAGTAAAATTTTGAGATCTTTACCTACAAATTGGGATCCTAAAATAACCGCTATTCAAGAGGCCAAAAACTAAAATAACTTGCCTCTTAAAGAACTGATTGGCTCTCTTATGACATATGAACTAAATTATAAAGCTCATGATAAGCTTGATGAACCCCTTCAAAAGAACAGGAAGGATGTAGCACTTCGAATAACAAATGACTCCTCGAGTGATGAGGACCATGATATTGCACTTTTATCAAGAAAATTTTAAAAATTTATAAAACGGAACAAAAGCTATAAAAACAAAAAAATAATCGAAGAAGGACAATGTCATATGCTATGAATACAAAAAATTGAGACATTTCAAAAATGAATGTCCTCATTTGAAGAAGAAGCCGACACACAAGAAAAAAGTACTTTCGGCCACTTGGGATGATTCAAGCTCTTCAGACAAAGAAGACCACTCCAAATATGAGGTTGCTAACTATGCTCTAATGGCGATTGATGAGGTTAGTGAGTCTTTAAGTGTTTCTTTTTCAGAATTATTAAGCATATTTCATGATTTGTTTGATGAGTATAGAAAACTTAGCAAATCTTTTAAGTTGCTTAAGAATGATCATAAACTATTAGTTAGTAGACTTGACAAAATGCATGATTCATTAGTATCACATAACACTTGTTCTAAATGTGAGATACTAGATAGTGCTAAGGAAGAAAACATCATGCTTAAAACAACAGTATAAAATTTTAAAATTGGGAACAAATCCCTAAATATGATCCTTGCCAATAAGGGTCATATTAATAAAAGAAATGACATAGGCTTTATTGGTAACCTTCAATAAAAGCCAACCATGTTTGTTAAAGGACCAACCTTAAGCTACCAAAAATCAAATATAATTTTTATGATAAATTAGGACATAAGGCAAACAAATGCCTCTTTAAAAAATATAGTCACATCAACTTGTATGGGTTTCCAAATGAACTCTATACAACAACAAACAATTAGAAAAGAAAGATAAAGTTCTTTATAAATGACCCAATGTAAAATGGGTACCTAAATCAAAATATCTTTCTTGTAGGTTTTTCTCCAAACTAAAGCTAGGAGCACCAAATGGTATCTTGATAGTGGATGCTCAAGGCACATGACTGAAGATCCATCTTATTTTTCTAAACTCACTAGCTTAAGTGAAGGAGTTGTTACCTTTAGAGACAACAACAAGGGTAAAATCATTAGAAAAGGAACGATAAGTAACACGTCAAACCTCTTAATCGAAGATGTATTGTTAGTTGATGGCTTGAAATATAATTTGCTTAGTATTAGCCAATTATGTGATAAAGGATATGTGGTTAAATTTCAACCTAATGCTTGCATAATTGAATTGCCACATAAAAATAAATCCTTAATTGCCTTAAGAAACAACAATGTATACACAATAGATATTGAAAAAAGACTAGGTCATGCTAGCATGAAACTCTTAAATGAAATTTCTACCAAGGAACTAGTAAGAGGCTTACCTAATCTTAAGTTTATCAAAGACAAAGTTTGTGACACTTATCAATTAGGAAAACAAATAAAGAGTAGCTTTAAGTTAAAAAAATCAAATAAGCACCTCTAGGCCACTTCAATTGATCCATATGGATTTATTTGAACCAATTGATATTACAAGTTTAGGTGGTAGTAAATATGCATATGTTTTAGTTGATGACTTTAGTAGATATACTTGGACCTTTTTCTTGGCACATAAAAGTGATACATTTAAATGTGTTGTAAAATTTTGTAAAATTATGCAAAATGAAGAAGAATGTATGATTTGTTCAATTCATAGTGATCATTGTAGAGAATTTCAACACAATGATTTTTAAAATTTTTGTCAATCAAATGGGTATATCCATAACTTTTGTACTCCATGAAATCCATAACAAACTGGAGTAGTGGAAAGAAAAAATAGTAGCTTAAAAGAAATGGCTAGAACAATGTTAAATGAACATAGTCTACCCAAATATTTTTGGGCAGAAGCCATTAATACGATATGCTATATTTTAAATAGGGTTCTTGTAAGACCATTACTCACTAAAACTCCTTATGAATTATGGAATAGTAAAAAACCTATTATTTCTTATTTTAAAATATTTGGTTGATATTTTATTTTAAATGAGAAAGATTCTTTAGGAAAATTTGATGCAAAATCCAATGAAGTTATTTTTCTAGGTTATTCTTCTATTTCAAAAGCTTATCATGTTTTTAATAAAAGAAAATTAGTAATAGAAGAATCCATTCATGTTGTTTTTAATGAGTTTTTTGAATTTAAAAAGATTGATTCTTATGATGAAATTGATCTTGATATTTTGAATTTAAATGATAACACTCCTAAAAGTAACTCGGATGAATCTACTTTCAAATCCTTTTACCCAAGAATGATCATCCCAAGGAGCTTATAATAGGAGAAACATCAAAAGGAATTCAAACTCTACCTTCTTTTACAAATTTTTGTGCAAATGCCTATTTCTTTTTGAAATCGAGCCAAAATGTATTGATAAGGCTCTAAAAGATGATACTTGGGTTAATGCAATGCATGAAGAGATTAATCAATTTGAGAGAAATGAGGTATGGGAGCTTGGTCCTAAACTTACTAACCATTTGGTGATTGGTACTGAATGGGTCTTTAGAAATAAGCAAGATGAAAATGATATTGTGGTTAGAAATAATGCTAGATTAGTGGTCAAAGATTTCAACCAAGAAGAAGGAATCGATTATGATAAGACCTTCGCTCACATGGCTAGACTTGAAGCCAAAAGGATGATCCTTGCCTTTACTTCCTTTAAAAATTTTAAATTATTTCAAATGGATGTTAAAAGTGATTTTCTAAATGGTTTTATTTTCGAAGAAGTGTATGTTGAACAACACCCTAGTTTTGAAAATAATCTTCTTCCTAAACATGTTTCAAACTTACAAAAGCTCTTTATGGATTAAAACAAGCCCCTCGGGCTTGGTATGAAAGACTTAGTTCATTTTTTATTTTAAATAAATTTTCAAAAGGTAAGGCTTATACCATATTATTTTTTAAGTATTTTGAAAATGATTTACTTGTTCTTCAAATTTATGTTGATGATATCATTTTTGGATCTACAAATGAATTTTTATGTGAGTCTTATGCTAATGAAATGAGTCAAAAATTTGAAATGAGCCTAATGGGCGAGTTAACATTCTTCTTAGGATTACAAATACAACAACTAGATGATGATATTTTTATTAGTCAAACTAAATATACCTTTAACTTGATAAAATGATTTGGGATAGAAAATGCTAAAGCATTAAACACTCCCATAAGCACATCTACAAAGTTGGACTTAAATAATAAAGGAGAAAACCTTGATAAAAAAACTTATAGAGGAATGATAGGTAGTTTATTATACTTAACCGCTACTAGAGCAACTATCATGTTTAGTGTTGGATTGTATGCAAGGTATCAATCTAATCCTAAACTCTCTCATTTGAAAGTAGTTAAACAAATCTTTAGATACTTGAAAGGAATATCTAATCTAGGATTATGGTATCCAAAATTAAAGAACTTTGACTTGATTGCCTATTCTGTTATCGATTTTGATGGATGTAGAATAGATATAAAAAGCACTACCGGAACATGTCAATTTTTGGGGCATACACTTGTTTCTTGGACTTTCAAGAAACAAAATTCAGTAGCCTTATCTATTATGGAAGCAGAATACATTGCAGCTAGTGCATATTATGCCCAAGTCATTTGGATGAAAAACACACTAGAAGATTATAGAATAAAATTAAAAAATATTCCTATAAAGTGTGATAATACAAGTGTTATATGTATAACTAAAAATTCTATTCAACATTCAAGAACCAAACATATTGATTTTAGACATCATTTTATAAGGGTTCATGTAAATTGTCAAGATATCTCTTTCGAATTTATTGACACTAAGCAATAACTAGCAGATATTTTTACAAAACCCTTAAATGAAGAATAATTTTATTTTCTTAGAAGAGAACTTGGAATGCTAAATCATGAAAATATATGAATTGCTTGATTTAATGATAATGAGTTATTTTTTCTTTGTGATAATATTTTTTAAAATAAATTATCTTATTGTTCCCATAAGATGATTATGCTATATTCACAAAAAAGAAGAAAATTTATATGATGTTTTGCTAGTTTATGGACTTATTTGCTAGAAATTACATGCGATGATTTTAAATGCATGAGTACCTCTTAAACTTTTGAATCTTCTTAAATATCTTCGAATTTTGAGATTATTTTTAAAATTTATCTTCACAAAATTGAGAGTTATGTTTAACGATGTTTTAACTCCTCCTTTATTTTCTTCCTTCTTATTCACAAGAGAAAGAAAATCCTTTAAGACTTATATCATATTTTAAAAAGGGGGAGCAAAAACTCATATGCCCTAAAATCATTTCACCTTTTTGTTGATGACATAGAGGCAGAAATGGATGTTGATGACTTATGTAATAACTTAAGGGAAAATTTTTAAATAGTTGAAGTTCATGAAAATCCTTGATGAATTGATGACTTGAAAATTTAGGAGTAAATTTTTGTTGATATATTAGTATCCTTGAAATATGATTTGCTTAAAATATTGATTGACTTGATTTACCTGAATTTAAGAGTGTGTGATTCTCTTGAATTTATGTCTTCTTTATTTTGGCATGAATTTAAGGGGAGTTAGGATTAACTTCCGTCATCCATTGATTGACATCATCAAAAAGGGGGAGATTGTTGAATCTCAAATTTTAATGATGAAATCAATTGATGAGTGTTTAATCTAACATATGTGTTAGAGGAAGAATTGCAGGTCTAACTATGACAGGAGCAATTGAGTTACAACCAGATAAAAGGCCAAGATCAAGCTTGGGCATCGGGCCGGGTTCAGACGATGCAGTGGGACCTCGTCGGGAGTTTGCTAGGAGATTCGCCGAAGGGATCGGAAAGCTCACTGGGAACATGCTGGGAGATTACCAGAGGAAGACCATAGGACTCACCGCAAAAATGCCAGAGGCTGTCGGATTAAGCGGGAGTTAGGTCTTCTTTAAGCTTGTTGGTCATTAAGAGTTGTAATAATTAAGTCCTAGTTAGGGTTTGAGTCCTAATTGAGTTAGATTTGGAAGGAATCCAAATCAACTCAATGAGGCAACTGGGTCCACTAAAAGGGTTTGATTGAGCTTAGGTTGAACTCAATTAGTTGATCAAAGAGTTGGTCAATATCAGGTTCAAGCTGAAATTTGAAAAGTGGAGGGAACCACTTTTCCGGAGATTTCGATAGGTAAACCACCGGTGAGTGATGGTTAGATCGCCCGTACCCTGCAATTAGGGCAGCTGCCAGCGGTTGTCAATGGTTGAACCGCCTAGGTCTGGTGGGTAAATCGCTCGTACCCGATTTTTGGGCGACTGACTATGGGTAAACCACCTGTACCTGATTTTTTCAAGTGAGTTTGATTTGTGGCTCTGAAAATCTAAAGCCACTTGGGGCCTATAAATACCCTAAGTATTTTTGCATTCCATATAACAATTTTTGGGATTACATTCTGTAAAAAAAGATTATGTGTGAATTATAAGTAAAAGAAAAGGGGTAAGGGAAAGAGCTTAGAGTTAGAAAATTCTTAAGGTCTTCCTTATAAGCAAAGTGTAAGGGTTTGGTATTCACCCAAAGAAGATAGGTAGTGGACACCAGTGTGCCTCAAGAAGGAGGACTCAGGAGTAAACATTGGCTCGTTGGTGCCAAACTACTATAATTGTGAGTGTTTTATTCTTGTTGTATTTACTACTTGCAGTAGTCGAGTTCTTAATTGCTTTAAACTAAATATCAATTAGACACTTCCGATTTTTACTTACTCTTTAAAAAATGAAGTTTCAAGATAAGCACTTTCATGTATCTTTTATTCGAAATTGCTTGTTCTTTCCTGAGTTATTTTTAAGCAAGAAATTTAGCATTCTTAGAATCACTCACTTGCTTTACTTGAATGAAAAGTTTCAGTTTTTCCTATCTTTCTATAAGTGAAAGGTTTTGATTAAAATGAGAATTTACACTTGCAATAATTCCCCCCCTCTTAGTGTCAATTGATCCTAACAATTATGTGCTCAATGTACTCCACTTTTTGCTAGAGGAAGCTGCACTTTGATTGTTTAATAAAAAGAGTATTCTCCCAAAGCATTATTAGAACAAATCGTAAGTGCTGAAAATGAGTCTTAAGAGTAGGGTTGTAAATGAGAATATCGTCAAAAAACACCAGCACAAATTTACGTAGAAAGCTCTGAAAAATATCATTTATCAAACTTAGGAAGGTGGAAGGAGAGTTAATGAGTCCAAAAGGCATTACCAAGAATTCATAATGTCCATTGTGTGTTCGGAATGTTGTTTTTGGAATGTCTTCTGCATAAACCGTAATTTGATGGTACCCGGATCGAAGGTCCAACTTCGTGAAAACTCGAGCTCCTTTTAATTCATCCAAGAGTTCATCCTCCACTGGTATTCGGTACTTGTCCTTGATTGTGATGGCATTTAAAGCTCGATAGTCAATGCACTTCCGCCAAGTTCCATCCTTCTTGCGCACTAGTAACACCGACGAAGAATAGGGACTATAGCTTGGCCGAATCACCCTTGTGTAAAGCATCACTTTTATAATATTTTTTGTTCTTATCCTTTTGGAGGTGAGGATAGCGATACAGCCAAGAGTTCGTAGGAGGTTTGCCTAGGAGAATTCTGTGATCATGTTGCCGGGTAGGAGGAAGACCTCGCGGTTCAGCAAAAACATCAGTGAATTCAACAAGTAATTGACCGAGGTTTGAATCTTCAATTTTCATATTCTTCTCCTCTGATTGCTATTGGAGATGCATTAAAAAATCACCATGTGCCTTGTGTAGGACTTTCTCCATTCGTTGCATCGAAACGGTGGAGATGTGGCTTCTGTGCTTGCCGTGTAGGGTGACTCGTCAGCCTTTGCAATAGAATTTCATAATCAATTTAGAAAATTTCTAGGAGATGTCACGTAGCATCGTTAACCACTCTTTGCTGAGCATGGCTTCATAATCATCAATAGGTAGGAGCTGTTAATCTCAAATTTTGATGATAAAATCAATTGGTAGGTTATTGATCTAACAGGATTGTTAGAATTTATTGATACAGGATTAATTACGATAGAATGATTATTACAATCAGGATTGGCAAAGGTCAAGTCCACACATCGAGTCGATGTGGTTGGGAACTTGCCAGGAGTGTGTTTGGAGCTTGCCAAGGGTATCGGGAGTTTGCTAGGATGGCACAAGGGAGTTCGTTAGAAGAAGACCGAGACTCGCTGGAAGATTATCGGGTGTAGCCGAAAAGCTTGCCGGGAGTTAGGATGGTCTTGTAATAGATGTTTAGTAATTATAATTGTATTTAATTAAGTCATAATTAGCATCGTGCAGGACTAAATATGACAGGAGCAATGGAGTTACAACCAAATGATGGGCCAAAATCAAGCTTGAGCATCGGGCCGGGGTTCGGACGATGTAGTGGAATCTCACCGAAGTTCGCTAGGACATTCGCCTAAGGAATCGGGAAGCTCACTGAGAACATGTCGGGAGATTACCAGAAGAAGACCATAGGACTCACCACAAGAATATCGAAGGCTACCGGATTGGCGGGAGTTAGGTTTTGATTTAGCTTGTTGGTCATTAAGTGTTGTAATCATTGAGTCGTAGTTAGGAATTGAGTCCTAATTGAGTTGAATTTGGATGAAATCCAAATCAACTCAATAAGGCAACCGGGTCCACTATTGGGTTTGGTTGAGCTCAATTAGTTGACCAATAGAATGGTCAACTGATGGTTCAAGCTGGAATTCAAAAAGTGGAGGGAACCACTTTTATGAAAATTTCGATGGGTAAACCGCCGGTGAGCGGTGGGTGTACCGCTGCCGCTCAGGCTTTCAGGCGGTTGACCTGCTCAGACTGCGCGGTTGAACCACTCGTACCCAGGAATCTTAGTACTTTCGATGGTTGACCTGCCCAGGACCGACGGGTAATGTAATATCTCTCATTTCTAAAATATTTATAATGATATATTTTAAATTATTTATGAGGACCCATTTATAAATTTGAGGATATGTTTATTAATTCTCTTGATTAAATAATTTTATATTGAATGTTGATTGCTAGGGACCGAAGTGTGAATCCTAAAAATATGAAATGAATTGTAAAATATTCACATTAAGTTAAAAAAAAAAACATGGTGAGGACATGTGTCACACTACCTTGTTTAAAGTAGTGTCACTTGTGCATGTGCATAGGTGACACATAAGCACATTGCATGCATATTTGTCACCTATCAATACATATGTTAGCTTAAACAATTAACCATTAGAGAAAGAAAAAAGGGGTTTTGGTTGCAATGTGGACTTGAGGAGAAGAAGAAGAAGAAAGAAGAAGAAGAAGAAGAAAGAAGAAGAAGAAGAAGAAGAAGAAGAAGAAGAAGAAGAGAAGGAAAGAAGAAGAAGAAATTTGGGGATTTTGAGATTGTAATCTAATCCACACCTTTGGGACCAAAATATTCGAAGGCAAGTGTTCTATCTTCCTCCAATTGAAATTTATCTTTTTTTTTGCCTTGATTTATGAAAAAAATTCTGAACAAATCCGAAATCTTTTGTTGGCTGCCTAAGTATGAATCTGTAATATTGTTAAGATTATGACCTGTCTGTCTCGTTCTTACTGTAACTTTTAATACAGACCTCTGATTTAGACAAAACTTATTTTTTTCAAAAATAGATTCACATATATTTCTTTTGAACCTGAGTTTGAAGAATTTGGGGTTCATTTGTTAGCCCAAACATTTATTTTAATTGAGCATATGAAATCTGTAAAATAGAGTTGGTAGCTCCTAACCTTTCATCACTATATTGCTTATATCTTCCTGTTGGAGTTCCTGGTTTATGTAAAGCTTAATTTGTTAGAAAATAGGCTCTTAGACCTTTCTGTTGAATCCAAGATTGAAAGATTTGGAGTCCAAATGACTGCCAAAACCCCCATTTTGATGGACCATATGAATTCTGCAAAGCAGGGACTGTGATTCCGGACCTTTGGTTGCAAAATCATCAATAACTCTTTGTAGAGACCTTTAATTTGTTTGATTATCTAAATAACTTTATAGTTTACCTTCAGAATTCTGTCAGAATAGGGATTGTATCAATTCTGCCTAAACCTACTTCATCCATTTCAAAACTGAAACTCTAATGCTCTTGTCCTTGACTTCCTTATATATCAAAATATATTATGTATTAATCGATGTTACATTATGTTATTCTATTTAGGCACATGTATGATTTATTAGTCCGCATGTGCTTCTGATATATGCTAAATTCATTGCTCATGTCCTTTGGTACTCCGGTGTTTGTGGGACAACGTGAATCTTTGCTAGAAATGGTAAAGGGAGTTATGCTTAGAGCCTGCGTGCTCTGCCAGCCCCCAATGACTTCACTCAGACATGGGTGGATGGAGCTCCCAAACGTGGGAGACTTATGTTTGGTGGTCATTCAGTGATGGATGTTCCACATTATGCTTATGGTCCCACTTCGCCCTCTATGTCTTGAATGATATCCAAAGCATTGATTATGAGTTTATTCATGTGCTTTGGATAAGAATGAAATGAATGTTATGTCTGAATGATATTTGAGCTTATGTTCGTTACTTGTTAATTTGATATGCTTTTGAGATTATTCATACACCATTGATATACTTCCAAAAAATATCATATACCTCCTTGATATGCTTTAAAATGTTTCATATTCTCATTTATATGCTCCAAATATTTTGTTTGCCTCTGATATGCTGCTTGACATACTTACACCTATGATATTTATCTAACTTCAAATGTGACATATGAGCTTAAGTTTGATATTTGTTCCCTTGACATGTTCAGAAGTATTTCTTGTGTTATTGATATGCTCCTAAAATTTCATATGTTATTGATATATAACAAAATACTTCTGATTGTCATATATGCTCCAATTACCTTTCCAAATTGTTATGAATTTAAGTATGCTTCGAACGAGATGAACCTTGTGGTTGTGAATCTGATTTGATGCAATATGTGAAAACTTTTGTACTCCCTACCTTGCACTCTTATATCAAGTTCAATTTGTAAACACCTTTCCTTGCCTTGAACCTGTTTGATACTTGTTGGGCTTCTTAGCTCACTCTGTTGCTATTTTGGAGCTCCCAGACGTGGGAGACTTATATTTGGTGGTCATTTAGCGATGGATGTTCCACATTATGCTTATGGTCTCACTTCGCCCTCTATGTCTTGATATGATATCCAAAGCATTGATTATGAGTTTGTTCATGCGCTTTAGATAAGAATGAAATGAATGTTATGTCGAAATGATATTTGAGCTTATGTTCATTCATTGTTCATTTGATATGCTTTTGAGATTATTCATACACCATTGATATACTTTCGAATAATATCCTATACCTCCTTGATATGCTCCAAAATGTTTCGTATTCTCATTGATATGCTTCAAAATATTTTGTTTAACTTTGATATGCTGCTTGACATACTTATGTCTATGATATTCATCCAACTTCAAATATGATATATGAGCTTAAGTTTGATATTTGTTCCCTTGACATGTTCAGAAGTATTTCATGTGTTATTGATATGCTCCTAAAATTTTATTTGTCACTGATATATAACAAAATACTTCTAATTGTCATATATGGTCCAATTACCTTTCTAAATTGTTATGGATTTAAGTATGCTTTGAATGAGATGAACCTTGTGGTTCTGAATCTGATTTGATGCTATATGTGAAAACTTTTGTATTCCCTACCTTGCACTCTTATATCAGGTTCAATTTGTAAACATCTTTCTTTGCCTTGAACCTGTTTGATACTTGCTGTGCTTCTTAGCTCACTCTGTTGCTATCTAATATTCTTCAGGTTAGCTTGGCAATTATTGAAATACTTGATACCGAGCTAAAGCAATGGGAAAGCAAGAAGTTATTGAGCTAAATCTATGTTAGATAATATGTTATCATTTTATGTGTATACCTGGTGTCTAAAGTAAAGTTGTAGACATATTTTGAAGAGGGATAACTATGTAATGATTTTAAAAGTACCCTCTTGTTTGGGATCTTGAATGTTAAACTTATTGTATAATATATGAAGTGGTGGTGTATGATTATTTTCAAAGTAATATGGATTTTATCGCATTGGTGGACCTTATGAATGTAGATTATATTTAGCTGCGTTGGTTTTGGATCGGTTTTATGATTCATTAATAGAATGTGAAGAGATTATAATATGCATAGGTTTCTATGAAAGTGATTGAATAACTCTGTATGTTATTCTTAGTATCCTCAAATGATTGTTTGGATCCTGGATGGATTATGTTGTCGATAATATTATCGATCTTTTTAAATCAGAGTGACAAAGATGGTATCAAAGCATGGTTTAAGGATCACTAAGACATACTGATAGATATATCATATTTAAAATATACGTTAAGGTTTAGTGATTTCATAGAGTTATTTACAAACAAAAAATTTCTTTTGATGATTTTAGGAAACAAGAATGACGAGATCATTAGGTCCTCCTGTGGGAGATCAATTAAGCAGAATTATGAAAACCCTTCAGGCTATGACACATGTGATGCAATAACAAGTCCAACAAGGAGGAAATGATAAAGCTGGAACATCAACTCAGGCTGGATTGGGAACAGAACAGTTCAAAAAGCTTAGTCCTCTAAGTTTTAGTGGTGAACCTGATCTAATGGTGGTTGAACAATGGATGATGTGAATAGAGAAGATACGTGACGTCTTTTATCCTAAAAATCAAAAGGTTCCTTTTGTCACTTTCATGTTGGAAGGGGAAGCTGAGCATTGGTGGAGAACAACAAAGAGAATCAGTGAAATCAGGCATGAGCTCCAAAGATAAAATACACAACCAAGAAGTAGAGAACCTCACTCTTATGGCCATCGACGATGAGGTTAGTGATTCATTAAGCATTTTTTTTTTGGAATTATTAAAAATATTTCATAATTTGTTTGATGAGTTTAGAAAACTTAGCAAATCTTTTAAGTTGCTTAAAAATGAACATAATTTATTAGTCGATAAAGTTGATGAATGCATGAGTTAGTAGCATCACATAATCTTAGTTCTAAATATGAAATGCTAGACAACATTAAAGAAGAAAATATCATGCTTAAGACAATGTTAGAAAATTTTAAAATTAAAAATAAATCCTTGAATATGATCCTTGCCAATAAGGGTCATATTAATAGAAGAAATGACATAGACTTTATTTGTAATATTCAATAAAAGCCAACCATTTTTGTTAAAGGACCAACCTTAAATGTGCCATCAAGAATCAAGTGTAATTTTTGTGGAAGATTAGGACATATGGCTTACAAATGTCCATTTAAAAATTATAGTCCTCAGAAGTTAGTTTGGGTTCTTAAAGGAACTATAAACAATCTTATACCATTAGAGAAAATGGGAAGAACATGTCATGAAGGACCCAATATTAAATGGGTACCTAAATTAAAACCTCCCTTAATATAAAGTTGTTTCCTAACAAGGCTAGGAGCAATAAAAATATTTTAAAAGTAGATGCTTAAGTCATATTACTTATGATGTAACACTCCTTGAAGCTTACTTGCCTAAGTAGTAATAAAAAAATTATTAGAATTAAAATTATTAATAATAAATTATTTAATGGTTCATCATTAATATTGATGATGCATAGCTAGAGTATACAAGTATGAAACTGTATTAGAACCAAAGAACCTTATTGAAAAATATATTTATATTGAAACTTATAAAAATGAGATTTTGAGTTAATGCTAAAATCATTGGCTTGTTTAAATGTAAAGATTATTGTTAAATGGTTCAAATATTGATAAAGTCTATGGAATGATTGATTTAAATGTTACACTAATTGAAATACTATGATTGAATGATTGTGTTGATTAATAGAATTTTAGTATAGAACAACATAGAAAATGGAGAGAAAAATCATGCTTCATTGTCTAGTAGTTTTGTAAATTAAAAATATATTTAATGTGAATAAAATGAGCTCAGTAACTCACTACACTAAGTCTAAAAATCATTAGAATTGAAATTAGTCAAAGTTTTTGTTTGAAAATATTTTATTACAATGATGAAATTTTGTTTTTGACTTTAAATGACATTGCATTCTTGAAATAAATTTCAAAAGTAGGACAATTATTCTTGAGAGAATTTTTATTCTATTAATCCTTCAACAAGAGATAAAATAATAATATTATTGTTGAATCTCTTAAACCACAAAAATGGATTAGAAAACTTTAGCTATTGGAAAACAATCTATGATGCCTTCATTGAACTTTTTGAAAAGTGATTTTTTATGATGATTTTGGATAAGTTTACAAATAATTTTGTTTTAAAATGAGATTGATGAGTCTATCCAACGTTATTGATATTTTGATGATTTTATCATAATCTTGACAAGTTAAAAAAAATTATACTTTGAAATCCTTATATAAATTCATTCAAATAAAGTCATATGAATGAATCATAATTTGTTTCTTCAGATCTATTACTTGAAAATCTTCTTATGAACCATATTCTTGAAAACTTGAAGTTTCATATATATAAATCAAGATCTTTTACTTTTTCTTCCTTGAAATTAACTCATGATCTTGATATCTATAAAATAATATCTTTATGAATAAAGACTCTACTTTGATATCTTAAGATTCTATTTTATCAATTAAGAGGAGATTTATTAAATTAAATCATGTCTTTAATATTCATGAATGTCTTTTGATATCAATATTTATCTTGACATGATTTATTTTAAAACTCATAAATAACATAACTTATCACCAAAATTAGTATTTCTTAAATTTATGATAAGTTAAAAATTAAAAGAGATTTGTATTATCATGAATATTCTCTTAATTTCTTGACTTGACTTTTACGTTATGGGAATCACGTTATTGATCTCTATAATTTTTGTTGTTTAATAAAAAGGAGATTTATTATCTTAACAATAATAATTAAAAATTTTATCAAGATCATTCTTCTTTTTATTAAAAAGATTTATCTTAGATGAATTGAGATTATCCCCTAAAACTCATTTTTATTATTCATAAAAAAAAGAAATTTATTAAACGAAATCATGTATTTTGATATTCAAAATTTTAATTTTATCTTTAATGACATGATCTCCTTATACTTTTTGACATAATTTGAATATGAATGCTAAGAAGAAATTATGTCATCATATTTCTTTCTTGGCAATGACAAAAAAAAGGGAGAGATAAAATTATTAATATGATTAGAAGTAAATTTGGATATGATAACATTGAATGAGGAATAATTGCTTAGAAGAAAATTAGGACTTTCTAAATGCATGCAAAATACTTGATTTACAATTTGAGCTTAATCTACTATCATACCTTCTTATGAAATTCTTGATGCTTTTTTTATCAAAATTTATAATAAATGATATTTTTTTTTTGCTAAACTTGAAATTTCATGAGATGATTTTAAATGCATGAGTAGCTCTTAAACTTTTGAATCTTCTTGAGTATCTTAATGTTTTAAGCTTAATTTCAAAATTCACATCTATAAAATTTACATCTTTAAAATTGAGCATTCTTGTGATATGATATTTTTCGTGCTCTACCTTGATTCTACCTTCTTACTCACACAAAGTGGAGAAAGGAAATCACTAGCATTTCAAGAGGCTAATAAGTCTATTAATTACATTTTGAATATCTTGAAAGTGGTTTTGATTATTTTGAAATTGAATGAGTGATTTACCTATATCATGGTTTTGATTTCTTGGAATTACAACTTGAAATCTTTTATGAATCAAAATCTTTTGTTATATGTTCTTGTATTATTTAAAAGGAAATTTTTATACAAATCATGAACTTGACAACTTGAGATTTGTTATGAATGAATCAAGAGATTTTATTTTATTTGTTTCTCTTATAATTTGTCTCTTGATAGTCACAATTTGTCTTCATGAATTGTACATCTCATCACTATGTTAATTTTTCTTGATATATTTCATGTGATGATTTAAAAAATAATGTAATAGAAAAAGTTTTGCACTATCTCTTCTTTTTTATGATGACAAAGGGGAAGCAAAACTTGTTTGCTTGCATGATATAAATAGCTAGCTTGAATATTGCAAAAGAAGCAAAAATTTACTAGCTTGCATTTCTCAAAAGAGAAGAAAGAACTTACTAGCTTGCATGTTCTAAAGTGATAAAAAACTTGCTAATTACACTTCTCCTTTTTGTTGATGACAAAGGGGGAGAAGATATGATGATGTGAAATCATGTATAATGATAATGCATGTTGATTTTTAAAAATATATATGATGATTTGGAATAATAATCATAATTTTATAATATGATGTGGTTAAAATAGTTTCAACTTGGACATTTGAGCTCATCTTAATATTCTTTTTGAAATTTATTAAGAGCTCTTCTTAATGATGTTTTACAACTCCTCCCTTATTTTCTTTCATTCTTTTTCATAAGAGGAAGAAAATTATTTATGACTCATGTCGTATTTTACAAAGGGAGAGCCAAGACTCATGTGCCTTAAAATCCTTAGCCATATATTTCACCTTTTTGTTGATGGCAAAGGGGGAGAAATATACATTGATGACACATGATATTGATTAATGACTCATGATATTGATGATATACACTAATATGGATATGGATTGGACATCTTGGATATGGATATAAGTGCATAATCCTTATTATGATTTGATAACTTGATGAAATTTATGATTTTGATGCAAATTTATGTTAAAATTTGCATAAAATATTGATTGCTTGAATTTAAGAGCGTGTGATTCTCTTAAATTTAAGTGGCAAAGATTTAGGGGGAGTTAGGATTAATTTTTGTCATCAATTGATTGTCATCATAAAAAATGGGGAGATTGTTGAATCTCGGATTTTGATGATGAAATCAATTGATGGGTTATTGATCTAACAGGATTGTTAGAATTGATTGATGCAAGATTAATTATGATAGAATGATTATTACAATCAGGATTGGCCAAGGTCAAGTCCATGCATCGGGTCAATGCGGTTGGGAACTCGTCAGGAGTGCGTCGGGAGCTCGCCGAGGGTATCGGGAGTTTGCCAAGATGGTGCAAGAGAGTTCGCCAGAAGAAGATCGAGACTCGCCAGAAGATTGTCGGGGGTAGCCAAAAAGCTTGTCGGGAGTTAGGATGGTCTTGTAATTGATGTTTGGTAATTATGATTATATTTAATTAAGTCATAATTAGTCTTGTGCTGGACTAATTATGACAGGAGCAATGGAGTTACAACCAAATGATGGGCTAAGATCAAGCTTAAGCATCGTTGGGAGATTCGTTGAAGGGATTGGGAAGCTCGCTGGGAACATGTCGGGAGATTGCTGGAAGAAGACCATAAAACTCGTCGCAAGAATGCCGGAGGCTATCGGATTGGAAGGAGTTAGGTCTTGATTTAGCTTGTTGGTCATTAAGTATTGTAATCATTGAGTAGTAGTTAGGAATTGAGTCCTAATTGAGTTGAATTTGGATAAAATCTAAATCAACTCAATAAGACAACCGGGTCCACTATAGGGTTTGGTTGAGCTCAGGTTGAGCTCAATTAGTTGACCAAGGGAATGGTCAACTAATGGTTCAAGCCAAAATTCAAAAAGTGGAGGGAACCACTTTTGTGAAAATTCCAACGGGTAAACCGTCGGTGAGCGACGGGTGTACCACCACTGCCCAAGCTTTCGGGTGGCTGACGATGACTGACCCACTCAAATTGGGCGATTAAACCGCTCATACCCAGGAATCTGGGTCCTTTCGACGGTTGACCCACCCAGGACCGGTGGGTAAACCGTCCGTACCCTGGTGTTTAGGTGACTGAGCCGCCCAAGTTAGTGGGTAAACCGCCCGTACCTGATTTTTTCAGGTATGTTTGATTTTTGGCTCAAAAAATCTGAAGCCACTTAGGGCCTATAAATACCCCAAGTTTTCTTGCATTCTACATAATAATTTTTGGGGATTATATTCTGAGAAAATATTATGTGAGAATTGTAAGAAAAAGAAAAGGGGTAAGGGAGTGATCAAAGAGTATAATTTTGTCTCCCTTGTAAGCAAAGTGCAAGGGTTTGGTCTTCACCCAAAGAAGATTGGTAGTGGATGCCGGTGTGCCTCAAGAAGGAAGACTCGGGAGTGGACGTGGGTCGTTGGTACCATACCACTATAAAAATTGTGAGTGTTTTCTTGCTTTCATTGCTTACATATTTTTGTATTGACGCTTCCGATTTAACTCAACTTTTTGAAAATAAAGTTTTCACGATAAGTTCTTTCCTTCAAATGTTGCTTATCTTTCTGGTTCACTTATTAACTTAGCAATTTTCTTTTAATCACTCACTTGTTTCACTAAGAACGAAAAGCTTTGGATTTCTTATCTTGGTTTAATTGAAAAGATTTCATCTAAACCAAAAATTTATACTTGCACTAATTCACCCCCTCCCCCCTCCCCCCTCTTAGTGCCAATTGATCCTAATAGGAGGAAGAAGTCAGCAATGATTTCTTGGTCTTGCAGCAGTAGTTTCACCCACGAGTACCTTTGGTCGCACTTTAGGATTCGACCGTCGGCGACCTTTACGTCGAACTTGTTGCAACCTTCGATGTGATGTGTCATACGAGAAGTAAACTTACTATATAGAAAATTATTAGTGTTGCCCGTGTCGATAAGAATAGTGATCGGCTGCTGTTTGAGAAGGCCTCCAACTTTCAACATTTGCAAATTATAGTAGACGGCCAGCGTGTGTACCATAAAGTCGGTCGGTTGGGGCTCTTCTTCTGTAACTTCTTCTTTATGTTCGAGGCTCTCTTCTGATGGTTCAATGACTACTTCTTCTACCAATTCAATCACGAGAAGTCGCCCCTTCTTACAGCGATGTTCATGGCTCCACGGCTTGTCGCAATGCCAACACAAACCCTTCGCAGAATGCTCCCAAAGCTCTTCTCTCATCAACTTTTTGGGTGTGGGGGCTCAGATGATAGTAGATCAGGCTGAGGGCTTTGGTATTGCTGGTCGGGGAGCGACCCTAGTCTTTCAGGCTTCATGGTTCAATCGCTCCTCTTAAAGTCGCACGAAAGAGATGGCAGCCAAAAGCGTGTATGGTTGTTGCGCTTTAATTTCTCCTCGGATCTCTGGCTTCAAGCCCTCAATAAAAGTTCCCAATAGCTATTTCTCAAACCAATCACAAGTTTGATTAGATAATCTTTCAAACCTTGTTTGATATTCTTGGATGGTAGAGGTTTGTCGGATCTTTGCTAATTGGTCGTCGACGTTCTCGTAGTCGGTTGGTCCGAAGTGGATCAACAACCCTTCTTCTCCATGAGAGGCCGCCATTGGTGTGTGCAAACCAATCAAACCACTATATGGCATCCTCTTCCAGATGTATAGCCATGATTTCCACCATAGAAGCAACTGCAGTTCGGTGGAACCAAAAATAATGCTCTATACGTGAGATCCATCAATCGGGTCTCCTTCTTCCCATTTAGGGAAGTTCACCCTCATGCGTGGATTGTAGGGGTCAATCATAGAGCCTCCCCTCTCCTAGAAGTCATCTCTTCGATCAGAGCTCTCTCCTTGATGTGATCTCTTCGGGCTTGGTGGTCGGCCCAAACTAAGTTCAGTAAAGATAGTTCATATTTTCTCATCCTTTCGGGTCTTGAAGGCTTCAAATTTTGCAATGATGGCCTCCTTTGATACCATAGTATAAGCCTCCAGATCTGTAATATTAAGATCTCTTTTTCATTGACAGGTTAAGGGCATGGATTGGTTCGGGAAAGTTATAGCCGAAAGGGGGTGGATCGATGAATGTGTAGGCTGTAGTTTGGGGCTATTTTGTGACTGATTTGGGTGCGGTTTTGGCTACAGTTTGGCAAGGTTTTGGGGCTGTGGTTGTAAGGGGTGAAGGATAGGGAAGGAGCATTTCAAATCTGGAAAAGATGGCAACAAAGATATGATATAATTCGACCAAAGATCACTGCGGTATATATTATTTTGCCGAATAGAATTACAGTCGAAGAAGCAGCAGTTTCTTGACATAAATTAGATTAAAAACCTATGAGAATTATGGAGAATTTTGATAGCAAAATCTCAGTTCAGATGGTGGCAGTAATAGCAATTTGGATCAAAAAATTTCGATAGCGTAACGATAAGAAAACCGATGCAAGATAAGATGGCAGAATTGTTGTCGTAAAATTTCAGCGATTTGTGACGACAATTTGTAGCATTATAAGAATTGTTTCAAAGATGAGTTTTACAGTAGATCAATCTTAGATGAAAGCCAAGATGATCTATGAAATGTGTGTAAAATTTTGTCCACAAAAATGCCAAATAGATCGATTAAAAAAGCCTATATACGGCTGAAATTTTCTGTAGCAATTCTTCGTTTGCAAAGATTATCACTTCTACGACAGAAGGAATTCACAGCAAGGAAAAGATAGGAAATTCTTTTTGGTATTTTGTAGATGAAAAATTGTAGTAGCAAGAGGTATTGGTGAAAGGAAAATACTAGATTTCTAGTGCAATTGATGGTGGCAGTAGCTGATTGATTTGATCTGCAATAGGAGGATGACTGTGGAGGCGACGTCAAAAGTAATTATGGGAATTTCTTGGCTTGATGGAGGCCATAGAGATGGCAGCAAGATCGCTGCTATGATACCAGATGATAAAACCCCAGAGAAATTCTATGAGATCTAATCTTTGAAGGGGATCAACCATTGGAACGCTATAAGGGTTCCTCCCTCCTTGTAGTCGGCCAGATGGTTGAATGAAAACTGATCTATTGCTTAATGAAAAGAGGTAGAGGCTACAAGCTTATATATGACTCCAAACCCTAGCCCTAAGGGGGTGCTTCCTAAGTAAATTCTCCCTTTTACCCTTCATCTAACCGACTTGCCCTGTTAAGAGAGGCGAAGGCCTAAGGTGGCTGCATAACCATGCGCCCCTGCTAGAAACCCTAGCCGACCAGCCTAGTAAAGGGGCCAGCGGTTAGGAAGCCCTAAGGCCCCAAATATAAACCCTTGCCACTCTTCTTTATAGGATAGAGGTGGCTATGTGAGGTTTATTACAATCTCACAGGGTTATTTAATAGTTGCTACTTGGTTGAGTAGGACCCAACCCTACTGGAGTCCTATCAATATGATTTATTTTATAACTCATGAATGATACACCTTATCACCAAAATTAATACTCCTTAAACTTGTGATAAGTTAAAAATTAAAAGAGATTTGTTTTATTATAAATATTTCTTAATTTCATGACTTGGATTATCCTTTATGGGAATTAATTTAATCTCTATGATTTTCTCTTTTAAAAGAAGATTTATGATGTTAACAATTATAATTTATATTTTTTTATCAAGATCATTCTTTAATTTTATTAAAAAGATTTATCTAAATAAATTGGTGTTTTAAGATTTATCTTAGATGAATCAAGAGTATTCGATCCCCTAAGACTTATTATTTACAAAGAAAAAAGGGGAGAAATTTATTAATTTAAATCATGTCTTTTGGTGCTTAAAGATTTGATTTTATCTTTAATGACATGATCCCCTTGTACTTTTGGATGTAATTTGAACATGGATATAAAGAAAAATTATGCTATCATATTCTTTCTTGACAAAGACCAAAGGAGGAAATAAAATTATCAATATGATTAGAAACAAACTGATATGATGAATCTTATAACATTGAATGAGAAACAATTTACTTAGAAGAAACTTTAGAATTTTAAAATTTTCTACGTGTATGCAAAATGCATGATTTACAAATTAAGCTTGATTTACTATCATATTAGAATTCGTGACTTTTACAAATTATGCTTCTTATCAAAATTTACATGAGATGATCTCCAAAATGCATGATTTGCTATATTTCAAATTTCTTGATTTTCTATTATGTTTAAAATTCTACATAAGATGAATGCATAAGTGAATCTTGGATTTCTCAAATTTTTGAGCTCATCTTTAAAATAATCATTTCAAAATTTACATCTATAATATTTAGGTTGAGAGCTAGGAATGCTAAACCATGAGAATGTTTGAATTACCTGATTTACTACTCTTGTTAAAAATGAAATGAATTAAATTGATGGTAGTTCTTAACTTTTGGATTTCAGAATTTACAAGATTAAGTTCTATTTTTCTGATATGATGTTTTTTACTCCCCGCCCTTGTTTCTTCTTTATTATTAAAATAAAGGGAAGAGAAATTTTTATAAAAAATTAGGTTTTTATCCTATTTTATTAAAGGGGAGCAATGTAAAATTTAGTTTGTAAAAATATAAAAACTTTGACACATGATAACCTTATGTATCATAAAATTACTTGCTTGTTATTTCACCTCTTTTTGATGATGATAAAGGGGAAGAAATAACAAATTGATGATACAAAAATGATACATACATGTCAAAAGGAAAAAAAAATTCATGAGAAAATTATTGACACAGGTGCCTTGAAATCATTTGCTCTAACATTTCACCTTTTTGTTAATAACGAAGGGGGAGATGACATATTGATGACACATGTAGAAAAATGAAAACATAGATATTTCCCCTATTTTTGTTGATAAATAAAGGGGAGAATTAATTGATAACTTAAGGAATAGAATTTCAACTTAATGTATGATTCATGATTTGTTGAAATTAATGTTATATCCTGATTATTTTTGAAAATTTTGTATGAAATTCTTGGAATATCCTTGAAATTTTGATGATTCATGATTGGTTGAAGTAAATATGATTTGATTTTGAAATTTATGGTATATTATTTTAAGATTTGAATGGATGATATGATACTTAAATTCAAGAGTGTTTGGTTCTCTTGAATTTAAGATTTTTCATTATTTGAATTAATGACATAGAATTAGGGGGAGTAAGGTTTAACTCTCGTCATCAATTGATTGTCATCATTAAAAATGAGGAGATTGTTGAATCTCAGATTTTGATGATGAAATCAATTGATGAGTTATTAATCTGACAAGGTTGTTAGAGTTGATTGATATAGAATTAACTACGACAAAGAGAAAAATTACAATCAGAAGTTTGGCAAAAGTCAAGTCCAAGCATCGAGCCGGAGTGAGGACGATGCGGTTGAGAACTCGCCTGGAGTGCGCCGAAAGCTTACCGAGGGTACCGAGAGCTTACCAGGATAGCACAAGGGAGTTCACCGAAAGAAGACCAAGATTTGCCGGAAGATTATCGGGGTAGCTGAAATGCTTACGGGAAGTTGGGAAGGTCTTGATTGGATTTGTTGGCTATGTTAATTATAATTAATTAAGTTATAGTTAGCATCGTTAAGATTGAGTTCTACTTGAGTTAGATTTGAAAACAATCTAAATTAACTCAAGTGAGGCAAATCGAGTCCACTATGGGGATGGATTGAGCTCAGGTTGAGCTCAATTAGTTGACCTAAAATGGGATCAACAGGAGGTACGAGTTGTGTACATAAAAGTATGGAAAAATGGGCTTTTGCGGGATTCCCGACGGTAGTACTACCAGTAGGCTGTGGTGGTATCACCCAGGCCGATGATGGTACCACCTAGGCGGCGGCAATACCATCATAGCCTTGTTTTCGGGCGACTAACGATGATAGTACCGACGGTAGTACCGCCCGTATATAGAATTTATATAAAGGTTTAAATTTTTTTACTCCATGTTTTAAGCCAATTGGGGTTTATAAAAACCCCAAGATTTATTGCATTTAGAATAATATTTTTTGGCTAGAAATTCTATAATAAATTGTGTGCAAAAATTATAAGACAAGAAAAGGGGTAAAGGAGAGAGGAAAGTCTTGTAAAACTTGTAGTTCTCCATTGTAAGGTTGTAAAGTTTATCTCCTAAGCCTGGTAAAAGGAGAGAAGAAGATTGTAAGGGTTTGATCTTCACCCAAAGAAGGTTGATAGTGGACGCTGGTGAGCCTCGGGGAAGAGGACTCAGGAGTGAACGTAGGCCAGGTTGAGACATTGCTCTTAAACACTAGATAGTTAGATACAATGTTTCAGTCTCTTAACCTTTTTAAATCGGTTTTCAATCAGTTTTATTAAAATATAAAGAAGAGCTTTCTTTATTCACTCTTTACTTTATAAAAGCATGGATTTTAAAATCAATCACTATTTCTCTTGCACTAATTCACCCCTCCCTCCCTCTTAATGTCAATTGATTCTAACACTACCACCAGCCATATATTACCACTAGCCTAAGTGGTGCTACCACCTCTAGATATAGTGTTCAAGCAACTGTATCTCCAGTCCAACAGTGTTATCATCGGCCCCCCATCCAGTTTTTTACATCCAAATTAATATCAAGAATCATTCATATAAATTTAACATATTTAATTTTATTATAATAAAATCAAATGTTTATCAACCACTAGTTTAGTAAAGATATTTGTGATATTTTGTATTAATGAAATTCAAGATATATTATTATTGTTTATATAATCCCTAATGAAATGTTGGTTTGGAGGCCACACATATTCTTAGTGGAATTCCCTCATCACACTAGAAGATAAATTTGCCATATCAAAATGTGCTTTTTTTTTTAATTAGAGGCTATACGATGAGCAATATATGAAATGATGAGATACCATTCCAAGTGCAAAGACAATAGCGTAGTTCACAAAGAAAGCCACAAATTGGAAGGCGCATATGAGAGTGAACAAATTTGAGCCCCATGTCTTAAATGCAAAATATACGTTATGAACACCAAATTTGATACATGCAGAAGGAGATGCAGAAGATATCACATTCGGGGAAAGAAAATTGGACAATCGATGAGTTCATCCAGAATCTACCGGGGTTTCCCGACAACGTTCGATACGACAGCGAAGGAAATTAATGGATCGCGTTAGCGCCATTATATGACTTCTTTCTTTCCATCATCTTCTTCTGCTCATCATGCAATCCTAAATCTTGCTCATCTATCATACTGTTCTCTTTTTTTTCAGGGGAAGACACCTGAATGGGACGCACTATTTAAGTACCCCTTCCTGAGGAAATTGATGGTCACCATGGATAACTTTGTAAAGATTCCATATTCTTAGAGGGACTCTGGAATCCGTTTGACTCTTGCAACTAGTGGGTTAAAAATTGGGAAGCATCTCTGGTAAGGATATCTTGTCAAGGACTATATCGGCAGGATCGATCTAACTCAAGTAAGCAGATTAATGAAAAGTAATTGAGGCAGATTAGCAGTGTTTGTAAAGAGTGCAAGAGTCTGCTATTATTAACTTAAGCTTAAACTTGAACCACTGAGCTTAGTTTATCAAGTTAGTCCATCACTTATTCTGTAATTAATGGATCAGATATTGATTTTAACAAATATTTAATGATATTGTCAGATAAGTTTAACTCTTCCAAATAAGTTCATAGATCTGGATATGATTATACCTCAACTCATATTTCAAGCATATATAGCCTAATTTGGATGAGAATATGATACATATACATTTATGTACCTATATCCGCATCATATTCAGTTTATAGAGAATAATAAATCATAGAAATAGGTTTTTGGTACGAGAGTTTTTAATTTTTAAAAAATCTAACCAAACTGTTTTATCATAATAATCATATCCATCCAAACTAAAATACTGTCGTCTTTAGACGCGCTTTCTACAACTTATGCTGTATATTTTTATGATGTTTCTAAGCCATGAAGAGTTAAGCCTATGTACTCGATGGAAAAGAAAAATATTCAACATAAGTTTATGGCTGAGAATTTATATATTAAATATTATATTCCGATTTTGACTAAACAGTAATTTAAACAAAGTTTAATAAAAACATTATATTTCAAACCAAACCGCAGAAATTGGGCCAGACGATATTTTTTTATTTGGAAATTTAAACCATAGAATAAAATAAATAAATTGACAAGTAAGACTTGTCAAATGCTTATAGAATTTTGGTTATGGCTGGTTTAGCCTTTAACTGGTGGCGAAGGTAAATGGGAAAAAAATGTTTAAATTGCTTGATCCATTGATACAGCATTAGATTGCGGTTTAACAACTAAGATAACAATGTCAGAGAGGAAGTTATTAGGTTGGCACAACACCTAAGCAATGCTACTTATCTAAGAATAGTTTAAATTGCTATTATATTCCGATTCGTTACAATTCTCTATCCCATTTGGCATTGCGTGGCCAATAACAATTCAGGGATATGCAATTTTTTGCATTCTATTATCATTTTTGGCTTCTTCAGTGTACATCTAATTTGTCATATCATTTTTTCATAAGTAAATTTTAATTTAATAATTTTGAATTTCTTTCCCAAGTAGTAGTTTTCCTAGTGACAGGTTAAATTAGTTTCAAATAACTAGGAATTTCTTTAGACATCAGCTTTATAACTAAAAAATATAACCAATATCCAACCAAAAATTTAATTCAGATTTTACTAACATCCAAGTCAAGCTTAAGTCATCCATCATCAACTTTTCCAAACATCAACATCAAAGTATTTAATTCAACACATCATAACAAAACCAAATTACAATGATCATCTGAACTATTTAGCGGGATGTTTAGCCAACAAAGGAAAATACAGATGAATGGGTAGTACAACTTGTTCCATTTGCTTTCTCCATCTCGTTTATGTACATAACATCCAAGTGCAAGTCTTTTGAGTACCCTATTGCAGTTGCTTCCAAGAAACAGCATCAAGCAAGCTAAAAATACAATGCTATTAAACAGTAATCCTCTCATCCTGAATTAAGCAAAAAGAATATGCCATGGTATCTTCACTAAAATGAGAATCTAGAGAAAAGTGATCTAGGCGTAGATGCATCAGAATATGATGCTGCTGGACTGGAGAGAACATCACCCGAGGAGCCGTATGCCTGCTGGCATTTCCTTGTCTGTGAATAGATAACAATGTAATAATGATAATAACAGAGATTAAGCATATATTTCATAAATTTATCAAATTTTGGTTCAGGAAGAACATTATTTTAAAGGATTGGCATAATAAAAAAGTAACCATGGAAATATTATTTAGATAATTATATATAAGTATATACTACATATGGCATGAATGAACATCCAAAGAAAATACAAAAATGATTTTCTACAACACAAATACTGCAGTAGCAAGCCAAGGTTACCTCTTCAGGACTAAATTGTAATAATGTTCCAACCACTGGAAGTAAGGCTTCCACTTCACCTGTGAAAAATGACATGTTATGAAATCCTTATGGCCTTTCTTGCCTATACATTTCTAACTGAAAATGACATGGTTTGGCCAAGACAAAAAAAGATTGAATTTTCTAGATTGAGCTTTTCTTGTACCTGTTTCTAGCAGTTTTAATATAACATTTTTCAAATATGTCATGTCTATTCCTTCACGTTTGTGCGATCTTTCCATGTTCCGGAGCTCCTCCTTTAACATTGCTTCCTACAACATATTGTGAAAAAGTAAAACGAATCTAAATCAGATGATTCTGTGTCTTAGGCATCATCATTGTTGGCAAATATACATGTCAGGGCCCAGTCCAATAGACATACTAATCAAATAACTTGAATATAATGAAAACTTAAATCGCATGACCCAAAATATTACATTTCAGGTAATCACTTAACTCGAAATGCTTAAAATTCTTATGGAAGTAATTCTATTTCTACAGTTACAAGGTAGGTCTAACGCGAGTACATCGACAAGGTTCTAAAACATGCTACCAGAACACATTAGGGACCAGCAAACCAATCAGAACTGACCAGCATGTAATGAAAGAGAAAAATAATGAAACATGGAAGCGAGATGGAACACCAGAAAGAATAGAGAAAAGAAAACATGCAGGTCTTTCAATTCTTAACTTATTCCTCTTGATCATCCTCTTCTTACTCATTGATGCTTGTTGAGCTTGAGGAATCAAAATAGACAAACTGCAATAGATGATCTAGTCAATGCTTCAAGCAATTTATTCTTTTTTTTCACCATTTAGTTTCTCAACCAGTGTAATGATAAATTGGCCTAAACCGGCCCAAATCCAGAAATAACATGCTATGGGAACTGGTTTTTAATGGAGGTCGACAATATACCAGACTAAGCTGGTCACATCGATCCAGCATTGGACAAATATATTATGCAAGAAGTAACCCATACATATCTTATCCCATACGAAGTGGTCCACAGATATGCTCTGACGCTGATTACTGCAACCCACATGAAAAGTACATACCTACCAATAACAGACAGAACCACATGGCCCTAAATGCTTATGCCCAAGATACTAATACTGAGAATAACGAACCTCATATCTCAAAAAACATATCCTTATCATCCAAAATGAATAGGAACTTAGGACATTACATATTCTCACTCATAGCAACAAAGAATTACTTGCCAGACAAGCGACAGCAAGGAATATATTTCAACTTTGCACTTAACTAGGGCCTTAAGCAGTTTATATGAACCTGCTCAACTCAACAATTCGATAACTTAAAAAATCCATATATGATAACCCCATCAGTAATTCAACGAATTTAATATTGTTCCAAAAAAGGAACACTGTTTCAAATACCAGACCCGTAATGGTAGCTGACTGAACCAGTACATATTGGTTGGTACCAGTGTACCGACATATTGTACAATCAGTGTCTCAAAAAGCTAGAAGGAGAAGAGGAATGGGTGGTGAAGGAAGACGAGAAAGGAGGACAAAACAAGGGGAAGGAAGAAGAGGAGCTGATAGAGGATGACGAGAAAAAAAGAAGAGGGAGGAGATGAGCTAGTGGACGAAGAGGACAGCAATGGAAGAGAAGAGAAAGCATAAATGCACATCGCAAACAATGGGCGGCAACACGATGGGTTCGTGTTCGGGCAACATTGCCACCGCCGCTGCAGCAGTAGGTTGGCCTCCGACTCCGCCAAACCACCCATTATTCCCTTCCAGAAGCCAACAGCAGCAAAGCTCAAAGGCGAGGAGGACAAGTCCACAGCTACATGAGGCTGCATCGAAACAACCTCCGCAACCAAAGGGAACAGCTGTCGTGTGGCGATGCCTGACTCCTACAAGATGCATCCTTCCTCGGCCTTGTCCTCATCAACAAGGCTGGGTGGGACAATGAGGACATTGGAACAAAAGACAGAGGCAGCGCCACTAGAGTGCAAGTCCTCATCTTCGATGGCGCCGATGGCAATGTTGTTGCTTGATGACTAAAAGGAGGATGGCATTGTTGTAATATCCCTCATTTATAAAATATTTGTAATGATCTATTTTAAATTGTTAATGAGGATTTGTTTAATAATAGATTGTTTGTGATGACCTATTTGTAAATATGAGGATTTGTTTAATAATTTTTTTAATTAAATAATTTTATATTAAAAACTTATTGCTAGGGATCTAAATGTGAAACTTAAAAGTTTGATATGAATTATGTAAGATTTACATTAAATTATAAAAAAAAAAGAGAAAAGGGGGATAACATCTGTCATTACCTAGTTTAAAGATGATACCACTTATGATTGTTGCATAGGTGACACAAGCATTTTTTTTTATGCTTGCCACTTACCAACCTTTATGTTAGCCAAAATTAAGCAGCAATCAGAGAAGAAAACCTACCCAAAAACAGAGAAAAAAAAGGCTTGCTGCAACGTACACTTAAGAAGGAAAAGAAGAAGGGAAGAGGAGAAGAATAGATTTGGGGGTTTAAGGATTTTGATCAAATCTCCACATTTAGGATCAAAATCTTCAAAGGCAAGTGTTCTAATCTCATCCTACATAATGTCTTCATCCTTAATTACATCTCAGTTTGATATGATTTTGAAAGATTTATAGCTTAGAATATGATATCTCTCCCATTCAGCTGTAAATTTGTGAATCTGTGAAATTTAAGAATTCTGACCTTTCTGTCTTATTTTTACCATAACTTTATGCACTAAACTCTGATTTAGGCAAAACATATTTTATCCGAAAGTAGATTCGAGATCTTCCATTTGATACCAAAATTGAAAATTTTAAAGTTCATATGTCTGTCTAAACTCTTATTTCAATTGACCCTAAAGAATCTGTAAAACAGACTTTGTAATCTCTGACCTCTTGATACTAAGTTCCTTGTAACTTTCTATTTAAAAATTCAATTATGGCAAAACCTATTTTATTAGAAAATAGATTCATAGATCTTTTTGTTGATACCGAGATTGAAAGATTTAGAGTCCAAATAACTATCTAGATTTTTGTTTCAATTGACTCTGTGGATTCTGCAAAATAGGGACCGTAATTTCTGACCTTTTGAGATTAAACTGCTTATAACTTCCTGTTGGGAACTCTGATTTGCGCAAAACATATTTCGTTGGAAAATAGACACTTAGATCTTTCTTTGGATATCAGATTGAATGATTTGGAATAAAAATACTTAACCAGTCATCTGTTGAATTTGATCATATAAATTCTACAAAAATAGAGCTTTTGTTCTATGACCTTTGGTTACCAAATCATTTGTAACTCTTTGTTAAAAACTTAAATTTGTATGAAACTTATTTTATCGAAAACTAGATTGATTTTACTTTCTAATGACACCTATCTTAAGTAATTTGGATCATAATTAGCTATTCAAATAATTTATGAAATATGTCTATCAAATTCTACCAGAATTCAGCCTTTGTCGATTTTGCCTATTCTTGTTCACTCCTTTGGAAACTGATTTTTAGCTAAAAACCTTACTTCCATTAAGCTTTACATTATTGGTTTGACATCTTGAATACTCGTCCTTAGATAATTTACATGCTTTAATCAATTATGTGACATTTATGTTTCTTTCGTATAGGCACATGCATGTTTGTTGTTTCGCATGTGCTTCCGATGTGTACCAAATTTATTGCTCACATATCCTTTTGTACTCCGATGTTTATGGGATAATGTGAACCTTTGCCAGAAATAGTAAAGAGAGTTATGCTTAGAGCCTGCGATGCTCTACTTCTGTCTGGTGGTCATCCAAAAATGGGTGAACCATATTCTATATGTGATCCTACATCACCCTCTATATTTTTGATATGATATCAGATAATATTCTGTTTATGATCCCACTTCACCATTTATGTCTTTGATATGATATCCAAAACATTGCTTATGAGTTTGTTTGTGCGCTTTGGATAAGAATGAAATGAATATTATGACTGATATGACATTTGAGCTTTTGTTCCTTATTTGTTCATTTGATAAGCTTTGATCTTATTCATACACCATTGATATGCTTCGAAATATATTTACATCTTTGATATGCTCTGAAATATTTTATATCCCGTTGATATATTCCGAAACATTTCATACGCCTTTGATATGTTCCAAAATGTTTCATTTGTAATTGATATATTTCGAAACATTTCATACGCCATTGATATGTTCCGTTGCTATTGATATGCTGTGAAATATCCTATGCGCCTCCAGAGCTACGTAAGAGACACCTATTGATTTGATTGAAACCCTAGGCTAGTACGGCACAACACACAGTCAAGTCACTACGGTGGGGGTATGGCGACATCGCTTACCCGTATTCATACAAGACACTGCATTGCTCACTTAAACTTATGGTTCTGCTTCAGGATCTTTAACTTGCAGCTCTCGTTAGCGCAACAAAGAATTCATTTGATCTATCTCTTGCCGTTAGCGCAACAGTCACAGATACTGGGTTCCGATCCAGATTCTAGAACTTTCACTGTCCATTCATAAGCTTCCTTTGGGTCATAAGTATATTTTGTATATAACGAAATGTTATTGATGAGTCTGATTCAATATATCATGTAAACCTCTCACGTTGGAGTTTTTGGAATGTTAACTTTAGTCTACGATGATACAAATTTAGAGTAAATGGTTGGTTTTGCAATCGTATAGCTTTCTAACACTAGTGGATTGGTAAGTATGGTTAATGTTTTTGTTAAGTTGACTTTAAGTTTTGTGGATTATCAAATGATGTGATATATGATCATAAACTGCTCAGGTTTTATAAGTTATGAATAGTGTTTGAACACTTCTTTAGTGTCCTCAAATGTTAGTTTTGATCGTGGATTCGGGTTGTGGACGAATTATAATATTTCTGATTTATGATGGGTTCACACCTTTCGAATGCAATAATTTGGGGGGCGTGACACAGATGGTATCAGAGCATGATTTGAGGATTACTGATATTTGATATATTTGATGTACAAAATATATTGAGGCTTTATTAATTATATAATGATCGATTGATACATGATAAATTTATAGGACTATTTTTTTTTCTTTTAAGGGAGGAGAGAGTGTAATATCCCTCATTTTCAAAATATTTGTAATGATCTGTTTTAAATTATTAATGAGGATTTGTTTAGTAATAGATTTTCTATGAGGACCTATTTGTAAATATGAAGATTTATTTAATAATTTTTTTAATTAAATAATTTTATATTAAAAGCTTATTGCTAGGGCCCAAACTTAAAAGTTTGATATGAATTGTGAAAGATTCACATTAAATTATAAAAAAAAAAGAGAAAAGGGAGATGACATGTGTTATTACCTAGTTTAAAGATGGTGCCACTTATGCTTGTTACATAGGTGACACGTAAGCATTTTTCTTGCATGCTTGCCACCAAGCAACCTTTATATTAGCCAAATTAAGCAACAACTAGAGGAGAAAACCTACCCAAAAAACTGAGAAAAAGAAGGCTTACTACAACGTACACTTGAGAAGGAGAAGAAAATAAAGAAAAGGAGAAGGATAGATTTGGGGGTATAGGGATTTTGATCAAATCCACACAGTTGGGATCAAAATCTTCAAAAGCAAGTGTTATAACCTCATCCTACATAATGTCTTCATCCTTGATTACATCTCAGTTTAATATGATTTTGAAAGATTTGTGACTTAGAAAATGATATCTCTCTCATTCAGTTGTAAATTTGTGAATCTGTAAAATTTAAGAATTCTGACCTTTCTATCTTATTTATACCATAACTTTCTGCACTTAACTCTAATTTAGGCAAAACCTATTTTATCCAAAAGTAGATTCGTAGATCTTCCATTTGATACCAAAATTGTAAATTTTGAAGTTCATGTCTATCTAAACTCTTATTTCAATTGACCCTAAGGAATCTGTAAAACATACGTTGTAATCTCTAACCTCTTGATACTAAGTTCCTTATAACTTTCTGTTGAAAAATCCAATTATGGCAAAACCAATTTTATTAGAAAATAGATTCATAGATCTTTATATTGATACCGAGATTGAAAGATTTGGAGTCCAAATGACTATCTAGATTTCTGTTTCAATTGACTCTGTGGATTTTGCAAACCAAGGACCGTAATTTCCGACCTTTTGATACTAAACTGGTTATAACTTCCTGTTGGGAACTCTAATTTGAGCAAAACATTTTTTGTTGGAAACTAGACACCTAGACCTTTCTTTGGATATCAGATTGAATAATTTCGAACAAAAATACTTAACCAGTCATCTGTTGAATTTGATCCTATAAATTCTACAAAAACAGAGCTTTTGTTCTATGACCTTTGGTCACCAAATCATTTGTAACTCTTTGTTAGAAACTTCAATTTGTATGAAACTTATTTTATCGGAAACTAAATTGATTTAGCTTTCTAATGACACCCGTCTTAAGTAATTCGGAGCATGATTGGCTGTTCAAATAATATATAAAATATATCTCTCAAATTCTGCCAGAATTCAGCCTTTGTCGATTTTGCCTATATTTGTTCACTCCTTTGGAAATTGATTTTTAACTAAAATCCTTACTTTCGTTGAGCTTTATATTATTGGTTTGAAATCTTGAATACTCTTGTCCTTAGATAATTTGCATACCTGAATCAATTGTGACATTTACGTTTGTTTTATATAGGCACATGCATGTTCGTTGTTTCGCATGTTGCTTTCGATGTGTACCAAATTTATTGCTCACATATCCTTATTTACTCTGGTGTTTATGGGATAATGTGAACCTTTACTAGAAATGGTAAAGGGAGTTATAGAGCCCGCGATGCTCTACTTCTATCTCGTGGTCATCCAGAAATGGGTGGACCATATTCTGCATGTGATCCCACATCACTCTCTATATTTTTCATATGATATCGGATCATATTCTGTCTGTAATCCCACTTCACCATCTATGTCTTTGATATGATATCCAAAGCATTGCTTATGAGTTTGGATAAGAATGAAATGAAAATTATGTGTGATATGATATTTGAGCTTCTGTTCCTTATTTGTTCATTTGATAAGCTTTGAGATGATTCATACACAATTGATATGCTTCGGAATACGTTTACGTCTTTGATATCCTCCGAAATGTTTCATATCCCGTTGATATGTTCCGAAACATTTCATACGCCTTTGATATGTTCCGAAATGTTTCATTTACCATTGATATATTCCGAAACATTTCATACGTCATTGATATGTTGTGAAATATTCCGTTTGCTATTTATATGCTATGAAATATCCTATGCGCCTTTGATATGCTCCGAAATACTTTTTACATCATTGATATGCTCCAATTACTCTATATTTCATTTGTTATGAACCAAATATCTTTTGAATCAAATGATATTTATAATTTCATATCTAATGGGTTGATATTGGTGAATTCTTATATCTCTGCCTTGTATTTTGACACTAAGTTTGTTTGAAATTAGCCTCATTTGCCTTCGATATGTTAGTCACTTGATGAGCATTATATGCTCACTCCGTTGCTATATAAATTTTTCAAGTTAACTTGTCACTCTCGAAAAAAGTTAGAATTAGGCTAAGGCAGAGAAAAGCTATTCAGATTTTGGGCAAGTTTTGTTGGGTGATACATTGTGATTTTTGTATAAGTATATTTTGTATGTAATGAAATGTTGTTAACAAGTCTGATTTAATGTATCATGTAAAAGCTTTAAATGACCTCTCACGTTGGAGTTTTTGGAATGTTAAGTTTAGTCGACGATGAATATGAATTTAGAGTAAATTGTTGGTTTTGCAATCGTATAGATTTTTAACACAGGTGAATTGATAAGTGTGGTTAATGTTTTTGTTACGTTGGCTTTGAGTTTTGTGGATTATCGAGTGATATGGTATATGATCATAAACTGCTCAGGTTTTATAAGTTATGAACAGTGTTTAAATACTTCTTTAGTATCCTGAAATGTTAGTTTGGATCCTGTATTTGAGTTGTGGACGAATTACAATATTTCTGATTTATGATGGGTTCACGTCTTTCGAATGAAATAATTCGGGGGGCATGACAGTTGCAGTAAGGGAGTAGCAATTGCTAGTCTTTCAGTTTCCCGTTCGCCTTATTGCCTTCTTTATCGGGGAGGACATCACGTGCCAACGACCGCAAGGCATCCGCTTTGTAAGCGCACTTCGCAGGAGACAAAAACCTTCGTCTAACCATGTCCTTCCTCGAAGGCGTCAACTGCCCTACCCCAGCCTCCCTTGCCACGTCTGTGCTGCCATTTATCTTGACGCCCTGCATCGGCAATGCAAGCATTGGGTCGACACCGTGCTGGTCATCAACGTCGACCACTGGTGGAACAAGAAGATGATCGTCGCGTAAGTAGGGTTCTACTTTTGCAAACAGGGCGGCAAGCGAGTAGGTGCGGTGGGCGAGCAAGATCAACAAAGGAGCAGTGGGCGAGCAAGTTGGAAAGAGGGGAGGAGGAAATCGATCATGGTCGGAGGCGATGCCCTGATCTCCTCTGGAACGCCACCGATCTCATGCGCCACTTACGCTGCCACTGGTCTGTCGTCTGTAGTGCAGTCGTAGGGGAGGGAACTTGAGGGGAGGAAAGCGATTTCTGTGAAAGCCTCCACACTGCGAGCGAGAAGTTTATATAAATTAATAATTTAAAAGATAGTAAAATTACCTTTTTATCCTTTTCATTCGTATCTTTTTTACACGTGACAACACATGTAATTTTTTTTGTTGACGAAGTTAACGACATGAGAAGAATTGGGGTTAAATGTTTTACTTTCGTAAGTATAGGGATCTCAATGCTACTTTTTAAATATAAAGACCATAATGTTAATCATAGTTAACTACAAGAGATAATCTATAATTACCCCACAATGTCGATCCGTCTTGATCTGAAGTGAGTTCCTACACAGCGAAAGCGTATGATACAGAAAAAATTTATTTCTATCACATATTTAAATAAATTTGACTTGTTTAGGGGTAGTTTGCGTCTGTCCTAAGTTTCGAGGCATTTTGCATGTCATAAGTTGTCATATAGCAACATATACTCAATGAAAAAAACAGCAAATATTGAAAAAAAAGGGAAGAAATCTCATTCAATCTTGATTGAAGATTTAAAAGATCTATTTATAAAAGTTTATCAATCAAGAATATTATCAAAAGGGGAAGATTACTTTTCAAATCAAGGAATATTATCTTATTCGAAAGAAAGAAGAGATCATATATTTGGTTTAATGCAATAATTTTTTTATTATTTCTATAATTTTCCTTTTAAGCTTATATTTGGGGCCTATAAAAGACGCAAAAAGATTATAGTTTAAATCAAGGTTTGCAATTTCGACATTTACCGCCCGGTACGGGCGATACATACCGGTCCGCCAGGTTGCCGGTACGCAGATCGCCCGCTACCGGGCGGTTCCGCCAAAAATCGACCGTCGGCGGTCGATTTCGACCGTCAGCAGTCGATTGAAGGGAGAAATCGACCGCCGACGGTCGATTGAGGGAGAAATCGACCGTCTGCGGTCGATCGAGCGAGAAAAAGGGAAGAAAAAGAAGAGGAAAAGAAAAAAAAAAAGAAAAGAGGAAGAATACCTAACGCCCACGTGCGGTCCTCGCCCGCCCGCGGGACGCCAACGCCCGCGCGCCGTCGCCGCCCATGTGTCGCGAGCGCTTTTTCTCCCGCGCAGGGAGAAAGATCGAGGTGACGTCCCCTCGTGGCCCCTTTTCTCTCTTTCCTTTTTCTAATATTTTAATATATTAATATTATATTATAAAATATTTATATTATATTTTAATATACCGGGTGGTACCCACTGTGCGTACCACCCGGTACCAGTACCGTACCGGTACCGAGATGAACTCAGTACACCGGTACGGACCGGTAAGTCAAACCTTGGTTTAAATTATTTTCTTATATAAGAGTGGCGTGGGGACATATTTGTTTCCACTATAGCATGATTGCATCATCCAAGTACAAGACGTGTTGATGTGTGACGCCTTCATCCAAGAATTAGATCACTCCTTGAGTCAGAACGAGTCTAGTAGTTATCAATTTATTTTTTCATTATCTCTTTATTTTCCTTTTCTGCTCTTATTATATTCCTCTAAGACAAGGAGATTTGGAAAGAGATTCACTGCTAGTTATCCTACATCAAGAGGGTGCACGATCACAAGCCTTAAAGTATGGTTTTAAATATATCTTTTTGTATGGTTCAGACAGATTGGCCAAACCTAGGGCAGTCCACATACCAATTCACATGCAGATAGATATATATCACTTGTTTTGTATTAGTCCAGGCGAAATATCAAACTTTCAACCCTCATATCTTATGGATGGGAAACTCCAACCGTGTACATAAAGACTTAAACCAAAACTTGGATAACGTTTAAAAATAACATATGCTTAAAAGAGGATGATATACTTTAGTATTTGAATTTTGTAAGTGTAAATTTCTTATTGTCAAACACAATTTCACCAACATAAGGACTACTATGCTAATACATGCCCTTCAAAATGGGTTGTAGCAGCAATAACAAGTGCCTACTTGTGGTGCCCTGATAACATAAAATGGCTAATTTGTGGGTTATTAGTTCGATAAGGAATGGTTTGAAGAAAAAAACCCATCAAGGTCATTACCCCAACGTCTTTAGCCTTCTAGCTCTATATTGGGCTTCCTTTTAACATGCAATAAGATAATTTGCAAAACAACATAGTAGAGTATTCAAAGAGATCCATGGTGATAAAATTTAAAATTGCTTGGAAACTAATTGCCTAAGTTAATCATGTATTGGACCACATTTTTGTTGTAAACAATTCGAGATTTTGTCAAGGTTGCCATGAATTCAGTTTGCTGATAAAACACTCGAGGCAGTCATGGAGCTGCTTTTTATTCCAGTTTTTGTTTTCAGTGTTATAAGATTCTAGCATGAGCTTTAGGTCATCACGAGAGCTAAGACTAGAACACATTTGTAGAATATATTCATTGAAATTAGAGCAGCAGCCTGGTACTTGAGGTTGACTTTCTTAAGAGAAACAAATGATGTTCTTCCCTTCTTTCTAATCCTTAGATGACTGCCTTTCTCCTTGGTTCTGGTAGCACTGAAGAGAATAAACAGCAAGAAAAGAAGGGCTGAGGAAAGCACATCTTTTAGGAGGCTTATTAGGTTATCAGCAAGGTTCCCTACAACAAAAGATTATTTTTCTTGGTCCAAGGAAACAAAAATAACTTTTTATTACTATTATTGAAAATATGAAAAGTACAAAGTGAATCATTTAAAGAATTAAAATAGATACAAACAAACTAATTGGTTCACGTCTCTAATTTTAATTTTCCAAATTAAAATAGATACAACAAAGTGATTCATTTCTCTAATTTTATTTCCAAATTTTCAACTTTAATGAGTCCATAGAGCACGTACGAAACTTTCTTTTTCACATAAAAACATTGCATGTGAACATTTTTAAATAATCTACATTATACAGTTTACTATGTTTATCAAATTAACATAATGCCGGAGGGAATGGGAACAATCAAGAGAAAATAAGTTTAAATATAACAAACTGCTTTGACCAATGGCAAAAGAGGCAACTACAAAGTCACATCAAACATAAGATGGAAAATTGTACAATAGCTATGGTAAGATCAAAAATGTATTTTAACTAAATTCATTGTTACAGAACTTGGGATGTATTAGGGTAATTGGACCAACCTGTTGATTATGAAGACGATTTTCATGTTCAAGCTCTTCAATCTCTTCCTGAAAAATATCAAGAATCAAAAATATCCTACAAACATAAGAAGAATACTAAACAGTTGAAAGCTTACTTGAAGTGCTAGAATATGCCTTTGGGACTGAGCCAGTTCTTCCTCCCTTTGTGCTTGTTGCCTCGCCAGAAGCTGAAATAAAAATCCCACAACCAAGAATCTAAGCACAGAAACTTGTTCAAGCAAATGTATTAAGACCTTTATACTTAGTAATTACAATAATATCAGATCATCATTTATTGAAAATTTATTTATAAATAGGAACTTAAAAGAATGGACAATTAAGTCAGGCTAGAGAAAAGGAAACTAAAATAGATAATAAAGGCAGGTTCAAGCAAGGGGTTCCTCAGGCAGCAGATATGTTGAGGCTAATGAAGGCACAGACTGTGAGGTGCTTGCTGTTAAAAGAGGGCATTCAAGTGGCAGTGGCTGAAGGGATCACTAAATTGCAAGTGGAATGTGATGCCTCTAATGTCATTCACGTGATTGGCAACCGAAAGCCCCCTCCAAAGAGACAATTAGTATGTATAAGGATAATTTTAAACTCCCAAAGCTGTTTGACAACATTACTTTGGATCATACCTTCCATTTGACTAACAAAGCAGTTGATTCGATTGCTGCTAATGCTAGGCATTCTAAATCCACTTTTTGTGCCAGAGAAACATGTTTATAGATCTTTGTGATCTTGAATCCACCAATGCTGAGGGTAGTTTTTTGTACCCGTATTTTGACTTAATGCAGTTACTATTCAGAAAGACAAGTTAGAATGACCAATTCATAACAGCAAGTCCACTTCAGGTCGATATATGATAGTCCTAAAATTTAGTCTGAGAGGCACTTGACAAGCAGTTGTAATAGGACCAAATGAATTTGGAACTGCACACTGAAAAGAACCCCAATGCCAAGGATTTGATTTTTTTGATGAAACTATGGATCATGACCATAATAACTCATTCCAATGAGGTGATGAGATGCAACGCCAAGGCTCTTGGGCCTTTTCCATGTAACATTTTGGCCCACAATTTTTCCCAATCCATTTGAATCAGGTGGTCAATTTGAGTTTAGTACTAGACCACTTTCATCCATTTGTAACAAAACCTGCCATGTCAACCAAGGACTATCGTACCATTCTAAACGGGCAGTATGTACCAATCCATGAACCTTTGCATTTCGGGTGGAACATAGGAAGTGGGGGGCCTACTGCCTGGTACACTTCCTATATCATTTGATATGATCAGAATCCGATTGTATCAGTTCAATCAAATTAAGAGGTCCAACAATCAATTTGAAGACCCTAGTTCACCCCTTTTAAAACCTCCTCCTCACTCACTCGTTTTCTCCCTCTCTTTCTCACTCTAACTTGATTAAACATCCTATTCAATGATTAGTGCAAATCATGCTCTTCTTTGACAGGATTCAAATTTGGGATTCAGTGGGAATTCTCCTCAATAAAGATATTTATGCTCTTTCTATGTTTTAGTTAGTATTTGACATAATTGGATGTTTATTATTTAGTAATTATAAATAATTAAGGGTGATTAGTGTACTTGTCTTAAGAGTAGGCTCAAAATACAGTGCTCGTCATGACGACTTGTACCAGTTGGTATATACCAATCCAACAAGGGACCAACATGTGGACCGCCCTGTACTGGTGGTCCATAATAGGGGACACCGTATCGGACGATACAGGGTTTGTACCGAGCGAAACGATCGAAATCTGATCGTTACCAACCTGTACGATCAATAATGGTCGGATCTCGATCGCTACTGGTGAAGGGCTAAGAATTGTTGAGTTCAAACGATCCATTTGACCATTTGAACCCGATCTATGGGTTTTTAAATCCTTTCCACCCCCTCATTCACTCCCCTTTCACTCTCTCGAACACTTCCACTATCAATCTCTCTCGCTCACATCTTTTTCTCATTCTCACATTCAAGGTCTGCCATCCCGTACCGTACCTACGTATCAAGCTCAGCTCAATATAGTACGATATGCCGATACCGAGCGATACACCCAGGCGTATCGCTCGATATATATATATAGTGCGGCGTCGTCAAGGCGATGTCGCCTTGTTCCTTATCCCCACGTGGGGCGAAGAAACATCGTTTTTCTTCTCCCCGTGAAGCACCAAGAAGCCCACGGGTGAGGATCGGGATCAAGAGTGCAGCGCCAGATCTCCCGATTCTTCCTTTTCTTCTCCCTCTTCTTCTTTCTACCTCAGTTGATACCACCCGAAATCAGCCGACGACAGTTGAAATCAACCGTTACCGCCCGACAGCGACCAACGATGATCGAAATCGACCATTACCGACCAATATCAGGTGGTAACGGGGTGGAAACAGCCTCAATCGGTGGTACCGCCCGATAGCAAACGGTCCGCGTACCGGTCTACAGGCGATACCTATTGGTATTGCAAGTCTTGCTCATATTTGCACTTTTTTAAACTCAACAAAGCTACGATTTGTGGATTGGATCAAGTTTCCGAGGCTAATTTGGGAGAATTAACACCTAAACTTGGTAGTACGATAATCGATCTTATGATATAGAGCAGCAGATCATTGGACAAAGTAGAAGTTCTGGCATTCACCAACCACTGCACAAATACATACCATAATCATACTTGCCTAAGTAGCTACCTCGAACACGTGTGATTCATGGCGATTAAACTACGACCATCACCACACTGATACATCAATGGCATATGATGTATCAGTATACTATGTCGTGGGATCAATAATAGGATTAGGTCCGTCAAACATATTATATTAACATACATATACATAGGATCGAAGACCCCAATCCACCGGCCGTGGAGTCCCATCATTCTTTTTAGCAGCGATTTAAATAGGCGCTCGGGCGCTCGCCTAAGCTCTCAGGCGAGGCGAGGCGAGGCCTGCGCGCCTCGCTTAATCCCAAGCAGCGCGCTTCAAAGAGGCGTCGGCTTGGCGCTCGGCCGAGCCCAAGCATCGAGAGCTTCGGGCAAGCGCCCTGGTTAATCCAGGCGACCGAACCAGGCTTTTTGTTATGGTTCGATCGTTCACGTTAGTTGGTTCAATCAAACCAACTAATGCAGCTATATATATTTTGTTAGTTAACCCTAATCCTCATCTCCAATCGGGAATACGACGTTGTCGTTGTCTTCGCCGCTATCGCTGCTCTTCGCCACCGTCACTGCTCTCGCCCGAGAGCCTGGTTCGGTCGCGTGGATTACATCGCCGACACCATCGCTGTTGTCATTTCTCTTCACCGCCGTCACTGTAGTCGCTCGTCGTTGTCGTTGCCGCTCCTCTCGCCTTCGGTCAGGTCAGCTCGTCACCTCGATTCTACTGTTAACAGTATATTAACACTTAACAATATACTGTATATTAACACTTAACTACAGTATATTGTTAAGTTAACCAATTATTACTAACTGTTAACAATATAACAATATACTGTTAATATACTGTTAACACTTACAGTATATTAACAGTATACTGTATAATGTATATTAAGTATTAATAGTATACTTGTTAATGGACTATTAACAGTATACTGTTAATGGACTGTTAACAGTACTTTTAACAGTATATTAACAATATACTGTTAATTTATTGTTAACAGTATACTATTAAATAGTATACTAATAACAATATTTTCTTTTATTAGATTAATAATAACTTATATCTTTTTTAAATTTTTATAATACTAATCCTTATTTATTTAAAATTATTGTTAGGGTTCCAAGATAAATGACAAGTCTACAGAGCAACTCATTAGATTCTCCAGTGACATGAAAAAAGGATCCAGCATGGAAGTACAATTATCTAAAGGATCCTAAAGATCATAGTGCAGTTACTTGTATATTTTGTGATAAGACTACTAGAGGTGATTTTTCGTGCAAAACAACATCTAGTAGAAAATTTCAAAAATGCAACAGCTTATAAGAAGTGTCGAGGTAAAAGAAGAGTTGTTGGCTTATATGAATGAGAAAAAGATGCAAAAGAATGAAACTTATGAAAATTTACTAGAGGATAATGTTGAACATATCAGGGATGATGAAGAAGATTATTCCATAAGTGTCAACCCATGTGCAAAAAATATACATGACAGAAGAGGAAAAGAAGTTATGAGCATTACTACTAAAAAGGGTAAAAAGAGACCGATGGATCTATATATGTTTCAAGGATCAAGAAGTAACAAGGCAAGCAGGAGGTTCAAAATTAAGACAAACAAATATAACTGATGCTTGTGACAAAGAAATAAGAGGAAGAACAATTCAATACATAGCTCGTTTTTTCTATGAGGCTGTTCTTCCACTTAGTACCACTCGTCTAGACAATTTTAAGCAGATGATTGAAGCTATTAGAAGATACGGTACAGGATTAAGACCTTCAAGTTATTATAAGATGCGAGTTTCATTGTTGAAAAAAGAATTAGAGTATACAAATGATTTATTGAAGGGTCATAAAGAATCATAGGCAACACATGGTTGCTCTATTATGTCAGATGCTTCGACCGACAGAAGACGCCAGAGTATAATAAATTTTATGGTTAATTGTTCTTTAGGGATCATGTTTGTAAAGTCAATAGATGCTTCATCTTTTGTGAAATCTGGAGACAAGATATATGATTTGCTTAACAAGTTTGTAGAAGAAATTGGAGAAAAAAATGTCGTCTAAGTCATAACCGACAATAGAAACAACTACGTATTAGCTAGTAATATTCATTTTTTAAAATATTTTTCATATTTTATTTATTTAAATCTTATAAATTTTTTATCGTTTATCTCAGATAAATTACTTGAATCAAAAAAATAGCACTTATATTGGACTCCATGTGTGACACACTGTATCGATTTAATGCTGGAGAATATTGAAAAGATCTCGGATATCAAGAAAACATTAGAAAGGGCAATTTTTGTTGTTGGTTTTCTTTATAATCATATTGGAGCTTTAAGCATGATGAGAGAATTTACATGCAACAAAAAATTGGTGAGATATGATGTCCCCCGATTTGCTACATCATTTTTAATGTTACAGAACGTGCATCATCAAAAACATAATTTGATAAACATGTTTAATTCTGATAAATGGGTGACAAGTAAATGAGCAAAAAAAGTAAAAGGTAAGAGACCCAATGATATCATCTTAATGTCATCCTTTTGGAATCATGTGGTTTACATATTAAAGGTAATGGGGCCTCTTATTAGTGTCCTTCGATTGGTGAATAATAAAAATAAGCCTGCAATGGGATATCTTTATGAGGCTATGGATAGAGCAAGGGAGACGATTAAAAAGTCCTTTAATGAAAATAAAGAAAAATATAAGCAAATTTTTACAATAATTGATGAAAGATGGAATTGTCAACTTCATCGTCCTCTACATGTAGCAGGATATTATTGAATCCGGAATTTTTTTATAAGATTACATCTATTGGGTTTGATGCAGAAGTTTTAGATGGGTTATATCGAGGCATTGTAAAATTAGTTTCAGGCGTTGAAACACAAGATAAGGTTATTCATGAATTATCTTTATATAAAAATGCAGAAGGTCTTTTTGGAATTTCAGTGGCAGTTCGATCTAAGACAACTACATCCCCTGAATGGTGGAGTCTATTTGGAAATTCCACTCCAAACTTGTAGCAATTTGCTAACAAAATACTCAGTTTAACATGTAACACTTCAGGTTGTGAGCGGAACTGGAGTGTCTTTAAACGTGTAAGGATCATTAAATATTTTTGTTTTAATTAATTTATTTATATACATATATTAATATATTTTAAAATTATATAACATGACAAATTTACTCGAAGAAAAAAAATCGATTGGAACATCAACGATCACATGATCTTGCTTACGTAAAGTATAATCAAGCTTTGAAAGCTCGTCATGAATTACGAAATAGATAATTCATCAACGATTATATAATTTATTGTTTTGTATGAAAATAACGATGATAATGATTATGATGAGTGACTTTGATGTAAAACTTTATTTTTTTGAATTTTTAAACTTTTATTAATGTGACATTGTGACTTATAGTTGATACTTCATATTTGCTTAATTAAATATTATATTTTTATTTAAATAATTATTTATTAATTTTTTTTATATTTTGGCACCTCGCTTTGCTCGTGTGAGCGCCTAGGCGAGCGCCTAGCGCCTCGGGCGTTTTGGGACCCTGGCACTTGTTGACGCCTAGCACTTTTTAAATCACTGCTTTTTAATGATAGAAATAAACATATCCATCGATCGATCCATTTATTACTTTATTCATTTAAATCATAAAGTTTAACTCAAAATCTAACAATTCAAAACATTTCTTTCTAGATAATTCAATATCAATGGAAGGACGGTCCGAAACATGCTACAGAGCTACTCCTCATGTTCCAAAAAAGACATGTGCCACTATTCTTACCTTTATTTCAATCTTTAAAACCGTAATCTATGTTTTTTCCATTTTTAGGTAATTTTAGAGTAATTTTTGGCCTATTTGCTATGCTATCGCATGCTCAACCATTCCAACAATCAACACACTAATATAGGGTGGCATGTACTATGCTCCCAATTGGCCAACACGTCAGTCAAACCAGTAAGGCAAACCATCGCTCAAATAGTCCATTATCCTATTTTAGGCCCAAATTAGAGCTAATTTTGCCTAATCACCATTGCTTAAAGGTAAATAGTATCTTTCTCTTTAAGTTTAGGCACAATTAGAGCCATAATCTTACATTTAGATTGAAATTGGGGTAACTATGTTCAATCACAGCTTGTTAAGGATGATGAGTGTCTCTTTTAATTTTAGGCTCAATTAGGTCCACTATCTTATTTTTTGACCACAGATTGAGGATAATTTAAGGTAATTAGGCTTAATCATAGCTTGTTAATGGTGACTAGTATCATTTTTCAAACCTTTAAATTACCTTAATTTAGGTTTCATCACAGCTTCTTATAATTGTTTAATTATAAATATAGTTGTTGATTAAGTCCTTATTTTGGTATTTAATATAATTAAAGTCAAATTAGAGCTAATTAGTATAATTTTCTTAATTTTGGACACAATTTATGGGTCACTATCCATAATTTAGGCTTAATCACAGTTTCTTATTAGTTGTTTGATTATGAATTGTGTCCATGACTAAAAGCAATGTCCACAACATAATAATGGGTTGATTCTTGATATAAGAATTCATCGGATAGGAAAAAAGTAGAGTACATTTTGTCTACAAGATTTGGGATTCAATCTTTCAAATTATAAAAATGATCGGCCCACTTTACATCGTCTTCCACAAAGTCGATTTGAAGAAGAGGCCACAGATGGGCTCTTTAACATATCAGCAATTTAAAAAGCGCTAAGGCGCCAATGTCCCAAAATGCTCGAGCTGCAAGGCGCTCGCCCGAGCGAAGTGTAGCTCCCTAAAATATTAAAATATAATAAATATATAATATATTAATTTAATAAATACATATTATTTTGTACAATAATTAATAATCTACTGTTAACAATATATTTATTGTTAACAGCAGTTAGAAGAGAAAAGTAGAAACCGACAATGAGAAGTCAATGGACAACAACAATGGCAATAGAGTCGCGGACAGTAGGAGGCAGCAGACAACAGCGGAAGCAGCAAAGTTGCGAACAACAAAAGGCAGCAGACAGCAACAACAACGACAGCGGAGTCGCGGACAATAGGAGGCAGCGAGTTGCATCGTGGATAGTAGCAGCGACAGTGGCAGCAAGCAACAACGGAAGCTAAGACTCAATCGACGACAGAGGAAGACTTGGAAGCAGCAGGAGAAATCATCAACGATGGAGCTAGAGGGAGAAATCATCGATGGTAAACGCAGAGGGAGAAATCATTGGCGACGGACGCAGAGGGAGAAAGCGTAGGGTTGGGAGTCGAGGTCGCATGTAGGTTTTGATAGAATTGCGTGCGTTAGTTGGTTCACAAATTTAACCGAACCAAGCTTAAAAAGTCTGGTTCGGTCGCCTTATATCAACCAGGCGCTTGCCCGAAGCACCCAGGCAGCGCCTTATTGAAGTGCACCGCCTGGCCCTTAAACGAGGCACTCCAAACTCACCTCGCCTCGCCCGAGCACCTTTTTAAATCATTATAACATATATGTTGATTTCAGCCAAGGAGGTTAAAAAAGCATTGAACGATGAGTGGAGGCTGATTAATATATACAAGTCATTGATTATCACAAGTATACGACCCATACAGATCAAGATATTCACAATGCAGGTATATTAAATTTCGACTTCATTTAGAATCTTGATAATATATATTTAAACATTTTATATTGAATAAATCAAATCATTTGTCTTGCAATACCTAAATCCTGCTATTCAATATAGCCTCGCCATTAGATCAGATCCATTGTAGGCTCTAAGGAATGTAATATATCAGTTCCTATCAGAAAGCAACAAGGCAACTAATGCTATAATGGAGGGCTGATTATTCCTGTAAGGTGTCAGCTCATTCTCTGATAATGTAGGCATATTGTGTCGATATACTATGGAAACTAGTAATAGACACCCATATTTGATTGTAAATTCAACTAGTCATTAATGATTTGTTACAATAATAATAATAAATTTTAAATTTAAACTGATTGCTACATTTTGGAGGGTCGGTTGCAGCCTTTGTGCTTTCACAAAAGATGACATTTAGCAAATGTGAACGTAATTGATCAACTTTACCTTAATTCACACAAAAGTCGGGTATCATATAGATGCTTGGAGCAACGTTTTACTTACCGGTCCATACCGGCATACCGACATTTTGTCGGTACCAGTACTGTAGCGGTACACAGTGTGTACCACCCAATATTATTAAATTATTATAATATTTATATAATATTATATTATATAATATAATATTAAAAATATTTAAAAAAAGAAAAAAATGGGCGACGTCGCCTCTCGGTCTCTCTCCCAGCGCGGGGAGACGTTTCGTCTCCTCGCGCGGGGACGATAGTCGCCCGCGGGCTATGAGGGCGGCGACGTCTCACGAGCGACAAGGGCGCGCAGAGGACCTGCGGGCGACGACAGCTCGCGATCGACCCGCGGGTAGCGCGCAGGCGAGGATGGCGGCCAGGTACTTCTTTCTTCTTTTCCTCTTCTTCTTTTCCCTTTTTCTTCTTCAATCGACCGCCGACAGTCGATTTCTTTATCAATCGACCATCGATGGTCGATTTTCGTGGTACCACCCGATAACGACCGGTCCACGTACCGGTCAGTTGCCGGACCGGTATGTACCGGGCGATACGAGGCCTTACCGCTCGGTAAGGAAAACTTTGGCTTGGAGAAGCTAGAATATGTGCACTACACTGTGTGCCAAGCTGAACAAAGAACTAAAGGAACCAAAGATTAATCCTCTTTGACTTCCGGTTACACAATGAAGATACTCAGTCGATGCTCGATGCTAAAATGTGTCAAAGCAACAGAGAACATAAGGGATCCTTTGCTTAATAAGGCAGGAGACCCATCACATTCATCTCGTCTTATCATTGAGGCTATAGAAGAAGGGGAACAAAAATCTAAAAAAAGAGGAAGAGTGCCCTCAATCAGAACGTGGTGATCACACAGCCCCAAGTCAATCTAATCGAGGTCATGGTAGTCAACAATCACAAGCATTCCCAACATACGAAGGGGAAGGGAAAGGGGAAGGCAATACCATCGATCGATCCCTTGGAAAAGAATTAAAGAGCAATAATTTCAATCCAGTGATGAGACACCTCCCCTTTTTCCACGTAGTTGGTACTTCGTGAGGTCTGTAAAGACTAGCGACGTCAACAACAATGCCTCGACTAATGATAGCCAATTGATTGTTCCATCTACTCAATCTCATAGTGGAGCATTGACGAAGGAGCAACATTTCACGCATGCCACCCAAGATTCAGATCACGGAACTTAAGGATCCATATGTATCGTTTATGGTCGAAAGGATAAAGGATAGGAGAAGCCAATAGATGACTTTGAGCACATGCGATAGCATGGTGCGCCTTACTAGTCTGTACTGATATACCGATCAGCTATCGGTACGATACCTACTGAGTTGTACCGAATCATACCAAGTATACCGATACATGATACATGGGGCCGTACCGATGTACCACCTGTACCGATCCCCTATCGGAACGGTATGTACCGCTCATACCGAGTGGTACACTACGATACGATGAACCTTGTGCGATAGAACCTCTACAATGTCAACACGAATAGGAGCTCGTCGTATTTGTAGCCTTCAGATTATAAAGGTTCCTATACCCAATGGATGTACGATGATAGTCAACCAATTTTTCCCGAGTCCGATTGTTCTGATAATATAGAGCAATAGGTTAGTGATGATAATAGAGGTTCCAATGTACTCCAACCTCCCTGCCATACATGCTAAAGTCATACTTGCCGGAGTAGACTCCTCAACACGTGTTAGTGATAATCAGGCAATAGCTATTACCACGTTAATGCATCAATGTGATATGATTATCAATACAATATGTTGAGAGAGTAATTTCAAGATTAAGTCCAATAAACCTACCTTATTGTTATATAAATTCATAGGATCAAGGATCCTGATCCATCGGTTATGAAGTCTCATTAGTCATTTTGGTGGTAGGAGGTATATATAACTTCTGTTTATTCGGCTAAAGTTTCCAGATATAATCTATCATCTCTAACTCGTATTTAGGTGATTCAAGATTGGCGGAGGATCCTATCACGAAGTTACTCCTCAATGATTCAAAAAAGATAATCCACTTTCTCCTCGTAATAACCTACAATTCCTATTCATTTATGACTTATTTACACTCTATTATTATCAAAATACAAATACAAATACCATTAAATTAGGACAAAAACCATAAAAAATGGTTTTTTGACTTTCAGCCTTTTTTTGGCCTTTTCCCCTAAAACTGTACCCACATATGGTACAACGTTACCAAGCAGTAAATACAAATCGGGCCTAGTACCAATACTGCTGATGGACACGAGAGGATGGTCCTTGATGTCAACTCATTCAAGGGTTGTAGATCCAGGTTCCACTCCCATGGCACTTAAAAGAGTCCCATTTCTACCATTTATATGCATTTTTAGAGGGAAGGCATCCGGAAAGATGAATAAGTGTGCATTCTGTGGGGTATCAATAAAAAAGATTCCTGCTCAGTTTCTATATTTTTTAACTTTTTTTTTGTTTCCCATGTGACAACGCATCGCTAATAATCTCTACAGCATGCCAGCAGATGCCATTCCACAATCCAGTCAGCGTGGATGATGCTAACTTCCATGATGGCCCATGCTGAATATATCAAAATTATCAATAAGAAGACCACAAATTAAGACATCCATAACATGAAGATAAGCCAATTTCTTTGTGATTCACAGATGAGAAAAAAGTTGTTTGTTAATGAAGATTTAGAAACAAAAAGGCATTAAAATAGCATCATTAGAATTACCAGAATTTGTTGTTCAGCTGCTGCTATGCTCAACAATTGTGCGTCGTGCTTCTGAGAAGCTGAAACTTGGACATAAAAAGAATACATGAACCAACTATTTCAAATAAAAATTCGTAAACTAATACCAAGGATCAGTAGACTTCTCATCACCTGAGTTTTGTTTTCCATTATGTTCAACCTGAAAAACAGTGTCAGATAAAATTCCTTTATTTATACTTAGCAAAAGAAAGAGACAACCAGTCAATCATAAATGAATAAAAAACAAGGTTTTTACAAATAATAAAATGTATTATGCAACCCATGATAAAAAGGTTTACAAAGCCTAATGCCCAAGAGATGCAGCCAAAGAAGTATGCTACTAACAAGTATAAGAAACAAAGGCAACAGAAATCAACACTTAATTTACATTATGACATTTGTTACACCAGCAACTTGATAGATGCTAGCATGAGCACATACAAGATAAATAGGAGCATATGCCAATTGCCAACATCTCAACTAAAATCTACCTAATAGAATAAGGACCTTCTTTAGGTTCACATAGGAAAAAAAAAACAATTAGATTTCTCCACATTAATCCCTTTCTGCTACTTCGTATATCTTGAACTCATACTCCAAACGTTCAAATTAAAAAGGATAAATCCGGGACGGGTTTTTATTGCTTTCTGCAGCTCCTATGACAACCATAGCGTTAAGCCCATTGATCACCTCATCCATCATTATGTTGTTAGCCACAATCATCTAAGATGTCATCCTAACCTATTTCCTCCAAAACTCTTCCCACTTCTCCCACTATAGGTTGGTCCAACAAAAAAAGAAGTCAATGTTAATCTCGGTTTATTATGGTGTCTTGACATATCTGGAAGCGGAGCACCTTAAACTATTGAGTCAATCATGATCTTGCAGATATCCCCCATGGTTATAATCAGTAGTTATATGACCATTACATGACTAGACCATCTTTGATGATTCTCCCTTCATTAGGTTACACCTATTCTCTTTCTCAATTAAGCATCTTAATTGGTGATTAGAGCTTACCATGGTTATCATTCATGATGTTCAGGGAACAACCATTACCATGCTGATGCACCAACGGCATACAGTTTCACCAATACACTATGTCATGAGAGCAGTTTCAAGATTAGGTTCCACGGACGTACCATATTGATATACAAATTCAATGGCATACCATTACCATGCCGATGCACCAATGGCATATGATTTACCAATACACTATGTCATGGAAGCAGTTTCAAGATTAGGTTTTGTAGACATACCATATTGACATATAAATTCATAGGATCGAGAACCTCGGTCACACAGGCTATAGAATCTCGTCGTTAATCTTGGTGGTAGAAGCAAGTACATACAATTTTCTTCAGTTTAATTTACTAAAATCTTCAAGTTTTGACATATAACCCAATGTTGCTCACATCTTTGTAGATGATTCAACATCAACAATAGAATAAATGAAAAGAACATACGGCAAAGTTGCTCCACAACGTAGAAAAAGATACATTCACTATCTCATCCTTACCTTGACTCTATTCTTATTGAAATTTAATTGAAAATTTGAAATTACATTAAATTATAATTAAAAGGCTCTAAAATAGTTCTTTTTTATTTTTCAGGTATAATTGGGGCTTTTCTAATGATTTTTGGGTTTTTCAGTACATACCGACATATTGACATATGGTATGCCAGGTTCAACACCGTTTACATGGCACGAAACGACAAACCTTGCCTTGTACGGCATCTTTTTAGTAAAAAGGTTGACCTTCCAAAATTTTCGAGGAAATCCTTCATATGTACAACCACACTGGAATAACTAATGAAAAACCCTTTGAAGAGCAACCTTCAGGCAATAAGTAACTCTCGATCTCAAAATTTTCCTCTCATATCACCGTTCCCTCTTTGCTTTTTTCTCTCATCAAATAAATTTCATAGAATGATCATCTCAAAAAAATCCTCACTGCAATGCTGTAGTCATATTTTCCTTTTGTGCAAAAATCTCAAACATGCATAAAAGAACTCAAGCTCAAAATTTCATAACAAAATTAACTTGTGAAATTTGATGTTCATCAGTTCGAGGTTAAAGCAATAGAAAATCTCAAACTAAAATATAGCAGTAAAATGGAATATAAGTTATCGATTGCAGTAGAAATAGGATGATAAGAATATACATACATGTTGCTTTGATTCCAATAAGTGACGAAGATTCTTATTATCTTCTATCAATTTGGCCATGTCCTTCTCCTTCTCTTCAATTGTTGTATCAGCAATATCACGAAAGATATCATGCTCTTCCTACAAGTAAAAGAACCTTAGTATGTAACAAGCTGGATTGAAACAAATTACCAACATGAGTGCAAGATACCTTCAGTTTCTCATATCGTTGCTTAAAATCATCTAGCTCCTTTTGCATTTGATCTCCAGAATTTTCAACTTTTTGAACCTCCAACGTGCCATATTTTACTAAAATATCCAAGTCATTATAGATACATATGCACATAAAACATGTACAGAAAAAGCTATAGATAGATCTGAGATGGTTTACATGTCCAACTTTCTTCGATGCTCTCCAAATTTTTTTGCCACATATCTTTTTCTAAAATGTAGCGAGCAGTTGTAGACTCAAGTTTCATCGTTATACTTCTTATTTGACGCTCAGCATCACTAAGAGAAGCATCCCTGATAAAAATATCAGGTTAAAATTGATTCCGACCACAAAACTCATGCATAGAAGTTACAAAATCGTTTGTAGCTGACAAGTATATACTGGGGAAAACTACGTCCAAGCTGTTTAAGTTGAAAGTTCATGAATTCACAAACACCAGTGACAAGAAATTCAAGGCTACATAATTAGTGGGAAGTTATATAATGTTGTTTCCAGCAAGGTTTTACTTACCGGTCCAAACCGGCGTACCAACATTTTGTCGGTACCGGTACCGTGGCGGTACACACAGTGCATACCGCCCGATATTATTAAAGTATTATAATATTATATAATATAATAGTATATAATATAATATTACAAATATTAAAAAATATTAAAAAAGAAATAAATGGGCGACGTAGCCTCGGTCCCTCTCCCAGCGCGGAGAGACGAAAAGCAAGGGCGATAGTCGCCAGCGGGCTGCGAGGGCGGCGACGTCTCGTGGCGACCCGCGAACGATGACGGCTCGCAGTCGACCCACGGGCGGCGAGGGCGCGCAGGCAAGAACAGCGGCCAGGTACTTCGTCTTTCTTCTTTTCCTCTTCTTTTCCCTTTTTCTTCTTCAATCGACCGCCGACGGTCGATTTCTCCGTCAATCGACGCATACAGTCAAAATCCACTGCCAACAGTCGAAATCGATCGTCGATGGCCGATTTTAGCGGTACCGCCCGGTCCGCGTTCCGGTCAGCTGCCAGACTGGTATGTACCGAGCGGTACGGGGTCTTACCGCTCGATAAGGAAAACCTTGGTTTCCAGACTATCCTACATTCTCATATCATATGCAATCAGAAATCTTTTCTAGAACTTCATACAATTTAATTAACAAACTCCACTCAATAAACATAGTTACATTAGGCAACACAGAAAAACATGATAACTGGCAAAGGAAAAGCAACTAAAAAACTTATATACATGGAAAGATAGCCTTTCAGATAACAATATTTAGGAATTATCTAAAAATTCTTTTGGAGGATCTACAAAAAAAGATTCGACTTCTGACTTCTGGAGAAGAAAATACCTGAGGATTTGCCAAAGGCATATTTGGAATTACATGTAATACCCTAAGTTTTAGACTGTTTTGTTAACTGTAGGGAGCAAGGTTAATTTTGACAACAAACCTAATTTAAATAATAAAAGAATACCAAATTCAGTGGCTTCCATGAAAATGGAGATGGTTGCCATCTCCTCTGACAGGCACAGGACAGTTTCTACCTGTAAATGCCCATAGTTAATGCACCTGGTTTTCTGGATCTTACCTAAAATTTCTCTCTAAAAAAAACATTCTCAGAGAATCTAGCTCCTTTTCCAGCAAATAAGATGCTTATAATTTTCAAACAAATAACTAAAACATGACCTTACAACAGACACAAAGGTGGACCTGGATGCTGACTTCGGATTATAATTAGTATTATGATGCAGCACTAAATTATTCATGAAACTGAAAATGCCTTGGCGAATGCAATGATCAGTTAAAATCAGGTGCAATTCAACAATCTTTAACCTCTATTTATATTTCCATCAGTAACTTTACCTTGATGCAATATCTTTATCATGTTCCTCCAAAGCAACTTCAAGAGCTTTAACAGCTTTATCTCTTTCTGCTAAGGTTGTTGCTACTTCTGCATCAGCTTCCTAGATAATGAGTAGCTAGTAAGTTGGAGAACAGTTTCAATGATGTCAGTGGACCGTTAAAATAGAAGATAAAAAATTAATACTTTCACAGCTTGTTCAAGAGATTTCAGCAATTCTGAGTTCTTAGCTTCAGCTAGCTCGGCATCCTTCTTGTGCAAAAGTGCATGTGCACGAACCTTATATGCAGAAAATTCATTTTCCAGTCGCATGATCTGCAAAAATGCAAATTGTGAAGCAAATAAATTTTCAACAAAATACAAAGTAACTATTGGAAAAAGGCATTTTTCCATTTACATTTAAGTATAATTTTTTTAAACTACACTTGTGCAAGGACTGGAATCTGGATGGATAACCAGGGAGGTTTGTCATAAAGATCCTCTGCTTGTGAACCACTAGAAATTTTTAAAGCTATAATTTCTCTAATATTAATTGTTCAAGGTAAATACTAGTAGATTTCAACAATTTTCCATAAGTTCAGCCAACTAAAATAAATATAAAGGATAGAAATCACACCTAATTGGATGTACCTGAATCTTTAAAATCAAATTTTTGTGAACATGCAAAAGCATAATTGACGGGAAACTAGCATCACTAGTGGCTTATTTTTTAGAAATTAAATACTGATGTAGAGCTAGCATCTTCTTCCTAGGCAAGATGTAGTAGTGCAAGAGTGATGATCAAAAGAATTTAGTCATGTATCTCTACTACATATAATCTCAGGGTCTTTTTTTAATGACACTATGACTTTCCATTCAAAAATATATATAGAAATATACTGCATATACTATAGTTGCATGGTCAATGGCATGCAAATGGACCACTCAAACCAAAAACCAAAATAACTGAATGATTCAGTTAGGTTTGAAAATTTCAAACTCAGGGACTTTTGGTGTAGCATAGTTTATGATACCCAAAAATGCCCAAAACATACTGAACTTGACATCATAAATTCATATTTACATAAAAAATATAGTAGTAGTATAATTTACTCTCATAAATGCAGTATATGATATTTTTCAACCATAATAAAATAGTTAAAATATAAAAAAATAGACATATTATTGATCATTAATATATTTTATTTATATTTTAATCAATATACATAGCATTTAATTACAGTTTAGAAGCCAAACACAAGACTGGACCAAACCATCCAACTTATGTTATTTTTTTTATCTGGTTTCCAGTCTTGTGAACTGAACAATTCAGTAGGCTAGGAAATACTCTTAAGAACCAAACAAATTTGACACTTGTGCATCCATGTGAGATGTCTCTTGAAATCTACATCTGCAAAAATTAGTCTGTCTTACATGTACTGGATGGTGCCAGTGTGAAACTGGAAAATTAGAATGCTAATTGTAGATGATTCAGAAATATCATATAAACGAGACATGTCCCCTCATTCAAGAATCTTTTAAGGATGGCTGCATAGCAGCAAGATCTAAAGAAAATCTAAAGATAATTTCAACTACCAGTTGAAGCTATAATCAAACAAAAGCATATAAGCCCATCATGTTATAAATTTCAGCAAAGTCATATTGATATTTATCAATGATTTCAAAAGGCGCTCGAGCGCTCGTCTAAGTGCTCGGGCGAGGCGAGGCGAGGCCTGAATGCCTCATTTACTGTCTAGGCAGCTCACTTCAAAGAGGCGTCGCTTGGGTGCCTGCCCGAGCCTAGATCTCGGGCGCTTCAGGCAAGTGCTCGGTTTAAACCAGGTGACCGAACCAACATTTTAGGTCTGATTTGGTCGCATTTCGTTACTTGGTTCAATTAAACCAACTAACGCACCAATATCAACCTCCCCCACGTGACTTCCCCCAACCCCAACCCTACAAGCGATTCTGTCGTTGACATTTCCTCTCTGTTACCGCTACCGCTGCTGCTGCTACTACCGTTGCCACTGCCGCTATCGCTACTCTCCACTGTCGTTGTTGTTGTCACTGCCACTGTCGCTACTCTCCATTGTCGTTGCTCGTCGCTGCCGCTGCTCTCAGTCAACAGCCTCAGTCTCTACTCTTCTCACATCGACTCAGTATACTGTTAACAGTATATTATTAGCAGTATACTATTAATAGTATCTTAACAATATATTAACAATATACTGTTAACAATATACTATTAATAGTATTCTTTATTTATTAGATTAATAATATATTATTTTGATCTTAATATTGCTAAATCTTTATTTATTTAAAATTATTGTTAGGGTTTTAGGATAAATTATTTAAATAATCATATTTATTAATTATATTATATATTTATTATATTATAGTGCCTTGCTCCCTCGACGAACGCCTAGTGCCTCGGACATTTTGGGACCTTGGCGCCTAGCGCTTTTTAAATCACTAATATTTATATAAGATGAAAATAAGTTACAACTCCATACGAGTACAACCTATTCTTATGATTATAAGATTGCTCAAATTTAAAATCTCTTAAGTGATGCTTAACACGTTTTTGTTTTCTCCTTTTGTAACTTTATCTGTTTCTTTCATGGGAAAAAAGCCCAAAATTCAAGACATAATCACCAGAACTCACCATTCCAAACCTCAAGCAAATTTATAGAATCTTCTTACTAAAACCTACCAACTTTACATAAGACTAAATACTGTAAAGCCCGATTGGCTAATAAAATTAATTGTACCTCATCTTTTGCAGCTATAAGTTCAGCATCTTTTGCACTCAACATTTGGTATTTCGTTGATGATTCTAGTTCCAACTGACCTACCAAAAACAAAGAAGAAATAACATCTACTTACCCTCATGAATTAAAATTTCTTATACAAAGTTAAATGAAACATACTTCTCATTTTAGCTAATTCAATCTCAGATTGCAAACATGTGTTCTCAGACGCCTCCAACTTAGTTCGGAGAGACTGACAAGCTGCTTCCCAGTTTTGTTTTTCTCTATCCTGAAAGAAGATAAGCAAAAAAGGCATAGATGTAATAAGATGTTCAATAATTGCCAATTTGGAGGAACAGTAGCCTGTTTTGTTTTACAGATCTATGACCATAAAACACAAAGGTGAACAAAAAAGGTAAAAAACACAAAGGTGATAAAAAGATTCTTCTATGCAAGGTTCACAATTTTGTACCGTACCAACATACCAAGCTCTGTTTGGTACGGTATGGTACAGGCATACCAAGCGGCATGCCAGGGCATACCGCTCGATACGTGATCCCTTTTCTTATAATCTAATACACCACAAGAAGGTTTGAAAAATATTGGCAAATAGGATATTGTAAATATGCAGACAAAGATGTGTGGCACATGAAAGATTTGCCTTTTCCTTCAAGATAAATGGTAGAAAGGGTAGCACTATATAAGTGATCTCTCTCATCATTAAAATCCAACAATAAACAAAATGTCTCTTAAAATACAACCAAATCCAAGAACATCCAACTTGATCATTCCTTGTCTAGCACTGGTATGATGTAAGCATACCACCCTTCAACAGATCTGAAATGTATAAAAAGGTAAAGAACTTTGACATCCTCAATCCTAAGATGGTAATACATGGTTGCGATCAGAAAACATAGTTTTACGTCCTTGGTTTCACTCCAAAAGTCCAGCTAAGCAGTTCAGTTACATTCAAACCAACTCACTCCACTACAAGAACATTAATTTACTACTGCAACAATTGCAAGAGCATATAACATTCCATTCATATGGAATGTGGTCAAGCAACACAGAATTTTATCAATCGGTTCCCAAAACTATGTCCAGTTCATATATCAACTAAAAGATATGAAGGTTAAATTTCTTACTTGCTGGTCTCTAAGATGATTAAGCTCTCCTTTCATTTCCTCTAGTGCAGCTCCAAGTCTTACAGCTTCACCTGTTGAAGCTGCATCCAATTCTGCTATCTTTGAGTCTTTCTCAGCAAGTAAGACCTGGAAAAGTCAAGATTGGGCACATTTGTTATTATCTTATCCATCCCAGTCTAATTGTAGTTCCAAGGACATTGCAGATTACTCATGCGAGTAAAAATTCAAGAAATACATTTATCGAAAGCATCCAAAATAACTGCATAAACAGAAGGAAATGTGTCACCAAAAGTAGGAAAATGAGTAAAATTAATTTAAATTACAATGCATAAATTATCAACTACATGGTTTAATAAAAGGTTTTAACTTCCTAGTGATTTGCACAAACATCTCAAATCCATGATGGAATGAAACATGGCAAGGTGGGATTTTGGAAGTGATTCATATCTTTGTTGTCTCGTGAACCAGTTACATATGATGGAAACCAAAATAATTTATGGATCATCATTCATTGTATTGTCGTATTCCATTATAGTATATGGCCAATCAACCAATCCAATTTTAAATGTTATTGACCTTATAACCAGAAATTGGTAAATAATGATAAGAATTAAGCTACCTAATTGGAATCAGCCAACTTCAGTTCATTTCAGATGATTTGGCAACCTCAATGGAGAAAAGTAAGAGGGAAGAATGAATGGAGAAGCCGACACGGACAAAAGGATAAAAAAAAATATGATTACGACTTTGTAATAGCGGAATTCTGCTACCACTAATTAAAATGTTGGTCCAGTACCATCCGTGATCAAACAGGTACGACATTGATGTCAATCAATTTGCTATCACCAAATACAGCTCAGTATCAATCATGACCATCCAGACCAAAGAGAGAGAAAGAGAAGAGGTGAGGAGGCAAAGGGGAGAAGGTGGCAACATGTACTGATTTCACAAGGAGACAACAGCAATGCTAACAAGAAAGAGATGATAATGACAAACACGCGCGCGAGAGAGAGAGAGAGAGAGAGAGAGAGAGAGAGAGAGAGAGAGAAGAAGAAGAAGAAGAAAAAACATGTGCGACAAGTTAATGTCTAGTATCTTAAAAAAAGGATCCAGTATTGGATGGTAAGCCTTCTGCCCTATACAGCTCAAAACCAGTCAGCTATGGTTTGGTGAGCTCTGTATGATGTGCTTATTAGATGATGAGCTCAGTTTATTAATGTAGTAGATGAAATTGCTCAATCTACATACAAAATCTATTATCAGAACAGTAAATGGTAACCTGTACCAACCAACACCACCAAGTTATATTTACAGTTGCTGTTATTATATTTATTATTCGCTACAGCCATCAAATATATGTCATCAATATTGCAATATTCGTCATCCACCAAATATGAGATAAAGATGAAAGGATATCGAAGCGCATAGATTAGGATAAAGAATAGGCTTTTAAGAAAATAAAAATTTTATCATAAAGAAAGATGTCATGGGATTCATGATTAATCCCAAATAACATGATAGTTTCTTAAAATAATTTTCTTCTTTATTTGACTTTATATTACTTAACACTTCACCTCCATGGTGATTCAAGGAACACCAGGGTTTATGATGTGATCCATCTAGTTTTCTACAAGTATTATGTCTTTGCATTACCTAAAACGTCAACTCCATAGTGATTAGAGAAGCATAAAAGTTACAACAGGAAACATTGCTATATTCAAAGTTAATGTAAAATTTTCAAATCTTTTGTATCAGCCTAGACCTTAAACTTACACAGAGAAGAAAAAGTTAGAAAGGCGAACACACAGGTAATATGCCACCTTGTGCACAAAATGAGCAAGATAATCGGAATTACAAGCAATACAAAACAATTAGCTTTTGTTCACATAAAAGGTTATATTGCAAACAGACTCAACGGCCACACACAAAGGGAAGGCAGGTGCAAGCCCAATATTCACCTAGCACTTTCATCGAAAACGAAAGAGCACACTAAAAATGTTGCACCATCCCTCAGTCATACAACCAAGGCCTCATCTGTCTCAGTGCCACCTAGGGTTCCAAGGGGTTAAGACAGCTTATGTTTTGTGCCTCAAGACCGTCAACCAGAAATCAGCATATGGGACACAAGAATGGGGCTATTTTGACTTTTTGCATCCACGCAAGGTTGTACAGCCAACGACCTTTTCAAGTTTTACAAGACAATAATAGAAAACAAAAACACCAACAACAAATTAAAATGAGATTTGCATTAGTATTTCGTGCTCCGAACAAGCTACCTACAAGAAAACATCAAAAACATCAAAAGAAAAAAGAAAACAACAACTCAAAAGCATCATTGTTAGGACCCTAACTAAGTCAGGTCTATCTATTCAGATCGAGTCATGTTAGTCAGAGTCAGTTATGGGTTGGGTGAACCACACCAAGTCAGTTATAAGTGGTTAGAGTTGGTTTTTATCTTCGGTTGGAATTGAGTCAGTTATTATTTTCAGTTAGGAGTTTATCAAGTTAGTTAAGAGTCGAAGATTAGCAGGACTCTTGGCAGAGCCCTATAAATAAGACTGTAAACTCTTCTATGGAGATCAAATCAATAAAGAATTGTTTTGGCCAATAGGCAGATCCCCTCGAGGCGATCTAGGAGGCCCGATCCCCTCGAAGAGATCGATTATCCCCCTTTCCACCTTCCTCCTCTACGATAAAACCCTAGGGTTCTATCATCCGATATCAGAGCCGCGTTCCTCGGCACTTACGCTGTTACCGTTCATCATCGTCGCCATTATCCTCAGCACCTCTTTTCATCTCGGTGCTACCACTTTACTGTAATCTCACCATCATCATCGTCGCATCAATCATCTTTGTTGTAGCAGCCAACAACGAAAAAAAAAGAGAGAGAGAAAGGAAAAAAAGAAAGAGAGAAGAAGATCACCGCTGCCTGCCACTGTCGTGATCTTCCTCCCCTCCTCCTCAATCGCTACCGCCAGCCACCTCATCCGCCGACCACTGCCTTCCTCTCCTCCCTCATTTGCCGCGGGCCAACCCTCGGCAGTGCACAGCCAGCAGTCATCGTTCCCTGCCGCAGCCTTGATCTCCTCTTCTTCATCGCCGTCGGCTAGCCGCTGCCATCTTCTCTCGCAGCCTCAGCCGCCCCACCACTACCAGTCACGCCGTTGCCCGTTCCTCGCCTCCTCTTCAGCGCCTGCCGCTGGCCGCCGCCTGCGACTCTTCCTATCCGCCATAGCCACCATCTTCCTCTTCCTTCTCTGCCCAACCGCTCCTTGCCGCATCTTCCTCCTCAACCTCTACCGTTGCCCAGCCGCCCCTGCTTCCTCCTCTGTTGTTGTTGTCGCTGCCCCATCTGTCGCCTGCAGCCCCTGCGCAATGTCGCCATCTCCAGCATTGTGCCGCCGCCCACTCCTTCCCCATCAGCGCACAGCAGCATCGCCTCTACCACAGCCCTCGCTGCTGCCACCCACTCCTTCCTCTCCTACTCTGCTAGTAGCGTAGCCATTGCTGCCAGCCCTCACCGTTGCCACCTATCGCCAGTCGCCACTGCATCCTCTTCCCAGCCGCTTCTACCACAGCCAAGCCCTTCTTCACCGTTGCCCTCTTCCTCCATTGTTGTCGGCCCCCTCACTTTGAAGCACCAACAGCGGCACTGCTACCTTGTTGCTCCCCACTTGCTGGACGCTCCTCACGACGCTGTTGCCTCCTCCCTTGTCGTTGCTACCCTCGTTGCCGCAACCGCTTGCAACCGCGCCCTTACCGCTGCACCTCCTTGCTGCCATCGCAAGTGGGAACATGAGCCATGATGGACCAAGTAAGAAATAAACACTCATGAAATGATGTAGCATGGCATTATAGTGCCATTTATCTCACCTCCCACTTGTTATCGAATAATTTTACATCTAAACCATGAGGTCATTTAAAATTAAGTGATGGAAATTGTGAAGGTTCGTTGTGTCACAGCCTTAGTTGGGATTGCCTGAGGCATACGGTACCCAAGCGAAATGCATCTACAAAGGTCAACCTAGACCTTAACCTCGTGCAATCCACAAAGGACCTGCACAACGAAGAAAATGTTGGAAAGAAGAATGTACGGATAATTTACCATTATCGTGCACAAAAAGGACAAGATATCTTGGATCCAAAGTAACGTAAAGCAACCAACATTTATTAGGCTCGAAAGGGTCTCGAAAACATGTTGAACAATCGCACACAATGGAGGTTCCAAAGGTAGATGCAAGCCCAATGTTCACCTAGCACTTTCGTCAAACAAAAAGCGAGCACACTAAAGGTATTGCATCACCCCTCAAACCCCTACCCAAAGCTCCATCTACCCTGGCACCACCTAGGGTGTTACAAGGTGTCGAAAAAGCTAACATTTCGCATCGCTAGGCCTCAGCTAAAAATCAGCCCGTGGCACTGAAAATAGTATAATTTTGGGCCATTTTTTCCTTTATGTGGCACAGCATAACCAGAAATGTTTCTAAGTTATACATGAAGAAAGCTAAAAAACAAAAACACTTATAAGAAACAAAAATGAGGGTGACTATAGTGTTTTTCTACCCTATATAAGCTGCCCTAAAGAAAACATTGAAAACACAAAGAAAACAACGAAAAACAAGAACCAAAAACCATCATCAATGATTTAAAAGCACTAGGCGCCAAAAGGCGCCAGGGTCCCAAAACACCCGAGGCACTAGGCGCTCTCCCAAGCAAAGCGAGGCATTAAAATAAAAAATATATAACATAATTAATAAATATATAAATATATAAAAATATATATAGTTTACTGTTAACACTAAGTTAACAGTAGAGACAAGTAGGGACGAGGCGAGGCGCAGAGCGAAAGCTGCTTACTGAGAGCAGCGCCTAGCAACAGTGGTAGCGGCATTGGAGAGCAGTAGAAACGAGGCGACGAGCTGACCTGACCGAGAGCGAGAGGAGCAGCAGCGACGGCGACGAGCGGTAGCAACGACGGCGCCGAAAAGCAGCGACTGTAGTGACGATGGTGAAGACCAGCGACTGCAGTGATGGCGGCGAAGAGAAGCGATAGCAGCGACGATGGCGAAGAGCAGCGACGACGCGAACACAGCAGCAACGGCAGCGGCGAGATGTCAACGACGCAATCCCGATTCGAGATGAGAAGATTAGGGTTGACTCACAAAATATATATTGTTGCTTTAGTTGGTTCGATTGAACCAACTGATGCGAACGGAGTCGCTTAGGCTCAGGCGAGCGCCCAGTAGGCGCCTCTTTGAAGTGCGCCGCCTGCAGTGATAGCGGCGAAGAGCAGCCTCTTTTTAAATCACTGACCATCATAGACAAGCGATGAACACCTTGTCTGCATTGCTCTATGACATTCTACCTCACTTATTCCTTCGACACCCTCATCGAAGTCTTTTTGTATGCTGAAGATTGATCATCTATAGTCGCTATGTACTTCTCAGCTTCTATTGAGTCATTGACTTTGATCCGTCCACTTTGTTGCAACTCACTACTAAGCTGGTTCAATTGGGAAAGTTGGCTAGGTTGGAACACTTAACGCTAAGTCCTACGAAACTTTTGGTCGGCAAGAGAAGCCTTCATGATTGCGTTCAAGCCCCTTGGAGGTGTTACCATGCAAAAGCTTGACTATTGCTAGTTAGAGCTTCGCTAGTGCCATGTCGTAGAACTTTAAGAGATTGTGGCTTTATCTCGCAAAGTATGTCCCTCGCATCCTCCATTTAAATGGACTTCTAGTTATTGTAGAGCTCCATTGCATAGGAGAGGAGAATTGAGTTAACTTGGAATGGATTCACCCAAATTCCTCGATTTGTACTCCTTCCTCTGAGCTAGTTACTTGACTTCGCCTACTCTTTATACTTCTGGAGTCTGGGAAGTGTTGCTCAAACTTGAACCAGGTTTCACCCGTGGCGAACGCATGTTTGGCAGCTTTGGCCGTGCAATTGGGATCGTCCATGCCGTAGTTGCGACCGAAAATGTGCTATCCCTCCTAGAGCATAAGTTTAATCAGCTCAAAAGAGCCTCCATTGTGATATCATGCTTTATCTCCTGATGTTCATAGCCTTCAATTCGATGCTTTCTTGACTAAGTTCTTTTTGGGTAGTCGAGTCCCTCTTGATCCCGAGGTTGTTGCAATGTCTTGCCTCTACTGATCAGCTGATTTTGCATACCTTATGACTTAGGAAGCATTTCCCTTTGGATCTTTTAAAACTCAGACTATAGTAGGGTCCCGGACAACTCTAATTCTTCGTCTTTTCGCTTGACATTCACGATCACTGGCCCGATTTTGCCCCTCGAAAGCACCGGGTTGCCCACAAGTGAAGATAAGCTATGGATCAATCCGTCATCCAACAAGTTATTTAAGAGGTCCTGGAGATTCTACCACTTCGGAAGTGATGCCCAATGTGGATGGTCAATTGGATTTTTGACTTCATCACTAAGTTTGAATTGTCACTCCATCTTATGCCTTCAAAGAAAGGGTTTTGGCATACCGACATTTTCTTCATGTGTGTCTGTCTTAACGAACCCTTGCCCTGCACTGAGTCCTTCGGACTCCAACTACATCAATGTGGGATGAGTCTAAGTCTTCCTACGTCGATTTTTTCCTCACTTGCCTGACTAAGAGCATATATGTGTCTTTCAAAGCTCTCTTCGAAAGTGTCACAATGCATGAAGACTCACTGTCCATTAGAAATAGAGAGTTCAAGAACGACATGGGTACTGCTTTTAACTCCAAACACTCCACCATGAAGTTAATGCTCACTCCAATCTTCAATCTTAATGTCAACTTTCTTCGCTAATCCAAAAATAGGCCCCACCTCTGAATTAGTGTCTTCATTAGGCTCAAACTTTTTACCAGCTTCCAGTGATTGCAAAAGGTGCTCGCCTAAGCGCTTGAGCGAGGCCCGACCACCTCTCTCAATCTCCAAGCGGCACGATTCAAAGAGGCACCGTCTGGGCGCTCGCCCGAGCCCAGGCATCAGGCGCTTTGGTTCAATCGAACCAACTAACGCACCAACTAAAAGCCTGGTTCGATCGCATTCGCGTTAGTTGGATCAATTGAACCAACTAACGCACCGATAATTGCTTCCTCAACCCTAATCTCACACCCGAATCGTGATTACGCTGACGACTCTGTTTCCACTGCCTCTGTCGGTGCTCGTCATTGTCCCTACTCGCGTTATAGCTGCCGCTACTATCGCTGTGCTGCTCTCTACTGTCGCTACTGCTATCGCTGCTCTCTGCCGCCGTCGCTGTTGTCTCTGCTCGCTAATGTTGTTGCCGCTGTCGTTTTCGCTGCTCTTAGTAAGCAGCTTTCTCGGTCAGGTTAGCCAAGAACAATACAACTATGGTTAGGTCGTCGTTGTCGCTTTCGCTGGTCTCAGTAAACAACTTTCTCGGTCAGGTTAGCATATGGTTAGGTTGTTGTTGTCGCTTTCGTTGCTCTCAGTAAGCAGCTTTCTCGATCAGGTCGTCGATGTCACTTTCGCTGTTAACAATAGCTGTTAATAGTATACTGATAACAATATTTTTTATTTATTAGATTAATAATATAGTATTTTTATTTTAAATTTTAATAATACTAATCTTTATTTATTTAATATCATATTTCTATATTTTCTTAATTTAATATCATATTTTATTTAAATAATTATATTTATTAATTGTATTATATATTTTTTTATATTTTAGCATCTCGCTTCGCTCGAGCGAGCGCCTAGCGCCTCGGGCGTTTTGGGACTGTTAGGACCCTAGCTAGGTCGGGTCCTAAGCTCACCGAGTCATGATGTCAATAAAATCCTAAGACATGTAATAAACCCTAACCACCTTGATTAAAAAGGTTGGCTAGGGTTAGGAGTCATCTAGCCACCGCCCTCCCCTACTATTTGGGAAAGGCGGCTGAGGTATCAGAGTCATGAATCTTGGCGCTTCGCAGCTCTTCCACCTTTGCCGCTGCCATCCAGCCACCCACCACCTCCTAAGCAATTCCAACAATTGCTATGGTCGTCGCCGACTCCACCGTCATCCCCTGCCACAGATCCATCATCTGCTGCCACCATAGAAATTGCAAAAGGATCTGGTATTGCTACTCTCGCAAGAACCTTACTACTGCTTCAATTGTTTATCCAAAAAACCAAAGAACAAGTTACATCCATCTTGCTGCAAATAACCACTGCAACGATCTTCATCATTGATGCAGTTTTCAAGCCGCCTACCATTTTGCTGTCGTGTTTCTCGTCAAAACTCGTTGCCATATTTTATTATCAGACTTGTCTCAATATTTACATTGTTTCGGCCTTCATTGTCATCTATTCCTTGCTACAAACATTCCCATAAGCCATTCACACGCTACAAAAACTTATCGTCGCAAAGCTGCTATCTTTACGACAAAAGTTATGCTGTAAAGTTTCAGCCGCATATTTGTTGTCATTTGCCGATCTTGCTGCCATCTTTTTCTGACGAAATCTTCTACGTATTTTACATCGGCTTGGCTTTCATCGTCATCAATTCCTTGCTGAAATCATCTCTATAACGTTGGTATACCACTGAAACTTCTTGTCGCAAAATGTTGATTTTTTCGACGAGAATTCTGCGGCCAAAAGAATTGTCCATGCTTCCTTCTGCATCTCTGCCAAATTGCTGCCAAGTTGCTATCGACTCTTGCTGTCAACATCACCCATTCCTTGTTGTCAAAAACTATCCTAAATTATTGGTACGCTGCTGGAAGTCGTGAAACTGCTGTCTCTTCGACGAAAATTCTGCTGTAACTTTTTGACGTTTATTGCTTCATACACAACCGATCTTTGCCGACTCAATTGCTGTCAATATTTCTGCTTAGTCGTTACCATTATCATACACTTCTTGCTGGAGAAAAACTCCCTCAAGCTCTCGGCATACTGCTGGAATCTTTCGTCGCAAAACTGCTGTTTTCAACGAAGAATTCTGCAGCAACATCTTTTGGCACTTCTTGCCACAGCCCTACCAAACCGATTGCTGCCACCCACAACAACCCTAACCCATCTTCCTATCCTTAAACCACTGCCACCAAACCCCCCCTTCAGCCTCCACAGCAACTCCGAACAGCAGCAACAACAGCACCCACCTCTTGACGAAAAATTCTGCTGCAATACCCTTGGGACTGTTTGCTGCATCCACACCTGATCCTTACCGAGATTGTTGCCACCACCCACATCAACCCTAAAGCACCCCTTTAGCCTTAAGACGCAGCCGTTGTAGCCCACTTTAATCTCTACAGCCAGCCCAAACAGCAGTGCAATCTGCAGCACAAACAGCAGCCTACCGCAGCCGCCCAATGCACAAACTGCACCCAAACAGCAGCCCATCCTGCTCGAGCGAGAAAGGGACACACCGCCGACCGCTGCTGTCTCCTCACACCGACGTCTTTGCTTCCTCTGCCATCTTCCCTGCTCCCTAGCCGCGTGGATGACAGCCCCATCAGAGATCAGCGACGCCGCCATAACTCGCTTCAGACGTGCATAGCAGCGTCACTGCCCCTCCCTTGCTGTCGCCGTCTCCTACCGCTGCTGTCGTCGCTCCTGCATCAGATCGCCTCATCTGCCATCTGCAGTCACGCGCCCAGCCGCTCCCTCCACCACTGTCGCTTCTGCCGCTGCTGCCACCGTGACTGCCCTTTTCTTCCTCTGCCAGCCACATCGTTGTTGGTTGCCGACGTGTAATATCCCTCATTCTTGGAAATTATGCAAAGACCTATTTGTAAATTCTGTGGACCTAATCGCGAATATAAATTTTTTCGGGGATAAAACTGCAAAGTTGCAAAAAAAAGGAAAAAGAACGAAAATGTGCGATTCTTATCCAACTTCCACCACCTTCTACATGGCTCTGTTTACCGAGGAAAACAGAGGAGAAGAGAAGAGGCGGTGGTGATAAGGGAAGGAGAAGAGAAGAAGGGAAGGGGAAGAGAAGAAAGGAAGGGGAAGAAGGAAGAGAAGAAGAAGAGGGAAAGAGAGGAGAAGAGAAGGAAGAGAAGGGGCTGCGCCCCTCTGCTTCCGCAGGAGAAGGGAAAGAAGAAGAAGAAACAGAGGAGAAGAAGAGGGAAAAGAGAGGGAACAAGAGGAAGAGAGGAAGGAGGCTGCGGCTGTTGTTGCTGCACCTCTGTTTCCTGCACTAGGAAACAGAGGAGGTGCGGTGCGTTGGGAAAGAGAGGAGGAGAAGAGAAGAAGAAGAAGAGAGAAGAGAAAGGGGGAAAGAAGAGAAAGGGTGGCTGCGGCTGGGAAAGAAGAAGGGGAAAGAAGAAGAGGAAGGAAGAGGAATAAGAGAAGAAGAGAAAGGAGAGAAAGGGAAGAGGCTGCAGCTGTGGCAGCTACGGCTGGGAAAGAAGAAGAGGAAAGAAGAAGAAGAGAAGAAGAATAGAGGAAGGAGAAGAGGGAGAAGAGAGGAAAGGAGGAGGAAAAAGAGGGAGAAGGCTGCAGCTAGGGCTGCGGTTGGGGGAGAAGAATAGAAGAATAGAAGGGGAAAAGTAGAAGAGGAAATGAGGAGGAGGCTGTTGCTGGGGGAAAGAAGAAGAAGAAAAGTAAGGAAGACAAAAAAAGAAGATAAGGAAGGAAGAAGAGAAAGAGGGCTGCTATTGCATCAGTAGAAGAAAGAAAATGAGAGAAGGAAGAGGGTTGAGGAGGTGATTGTGCCCCTCATACGTTCTACACGAGCTGTAATTGCGAAGGAAGAAAGAAGATAAGGAAACAGGGAAAAGAGAATGAAAGAAAGCAAAGAAAGAAAAGAAAGAGAAGAATTTGAGCTTAATTATTTCGGATCAAAATCATTGAAAGGCAAGTGTTCCAACCCTTTCATATTACCTGCTTTTATCTTAATATGATCGATTGAATTGTTATAACCTAGCAAGTTTCCAATCCTTTTTATTGTCATCTCAATCTATGCTTTCATCTTGTTATGATAAATTGTGCTATTATAATCTTGCAAGTGTCTTATCTTTGCTTCTATTTTGATATGATCAATTGAATTGTTATAACCTTGCAAGTGTCATAAATCTTTTCGTATTGGTATCTCAATCTTTGTATTCATTTTGATATGATTCAATTCATTGTTACAACCTTGCAATTGGTATCTTTCCTGCTTGGATGTAAAGATTTGAGTCTAGTTTCGAGATTCTAGCTTTTGTTAACTGAATTGCTTATAACTTCATGTTGGAAACTCTGATTTATGCAAAATTTGTTTCATAAGAAACTAGACTCGCATATCTTTCTATTCTTACCCATCCTGAATAATTTGGAGCATAATTGATTGTCTAAATGTTTCATGCTATATGCCTCTTAAATTCTATTGGAATCATGTGTTTGTTGATCTTTTATTATTCTTGTTTATCTCTTGAAAATAAATTCTTCTTCAATTGAGCTTTGAACTCTTAACTTTTATTTCTTTGCCTATTTGAATGCATATTATGAATGCTTATGTATTCATCGTATTGTTTCATATTGGCACATGTATTTTTCATTGTCCCGCATGTGCTTTCGATATATGCCCATTTTATTGCACCTGTCCTTTTGTACTCTGGTGTTTGTGGGATATTATGGACCTTTGCCAGAAATGGTAAAGGGTATGTTATGCTGGGAACCTGTGATGCTCTACTATGTTATGCTTGGAACCTGTGATGCTCTATTATGTTTGGTGGTCAGATGGACCACATTATGTTTGTGATCCTGCTTCACCATCTATGTTTTTGATATGTTATCGGATCATATTTTGTCTATGATCCAATTAAAGCTCTTTCTTCAATCGAGCCTTACATTATTGTTGTGAATTCTTTGTGCACTCCTGCTCTTTATTCTCTGCCTATCCGAATGCAAATTGTGAATGTTTATGTCGACATCGTATTGCTTCATATTGGCACATGTATATTTTATTGTTCTGCATGTGCTTCCGACATATACTACTTTTATTGCTCATGTCCTTTTATGCTCCGGTGTTTGTGGGATATTATGGACCTTTGCCAGAAATGGTAAAGGGTATTGTGTTCAAAGCCAGCTTCGCTCTTGTCGGCCCCTATGACTTCACTCAGACATGGGTGATTGGAGCTCCAGACGTGGAAGACTTATGTTTGGTGGTCATTCAGCGATGGATGATCCACATTATTCTTATGGTCTTACTTCACCCTTTATGTTTTTGATATGATATCCAAATCATTGCTTTTGAGTTATTTGTGTATTTTGGATAAGAATGAAATGAATGTTATGTCTGATATGATATTGAGCTTTGTTCCTCATTTATGTACTTGATAAGCTTTGAGATTATCTATTCATCATTGAAAAGCTTCGCAATATGTTTACGCCTTTAACATGCTCCGAAATGTTCCTTATGCTATTGTTATGTTCCGAAATATTTCAATTGCTATTGATATGTTCCGAAACATTTCACACTTCATTGATATGTTCCGAAATGTTCCATTTGCCATTGATATGTTCTGAAAGGTCCTATGTGCCGTTGATATGCTTCGAAATATATCTTAAGTTATTGATATGCTCCAATTACTCTGTATTCCGTTTCTTATGAACTAAATATGTTTTGAATGAAATGGCATTTGAACTTCTGTATCTAATAAGTTGACATCCATGAATTCTTATATCTCTACTTTGTATCTTGATACCAGCTTATTTGAAGCCATCCGCTCTTGTCTTGGATTTGTTTAACGCTTGTTGAGCTTTCTAGCTCACTCCTTTGTTATCAAATCTTTCAGGTCAACTTGACACTCATTGAATGTTAAGATTGAGCTAAGACAGTGGAGAGCTATACAGATTGTGGGCAAGTATTATCGGATGATATATTGTAGTTTTTGTATAAGTTATTTTGTATGTAATGAAATGTTGTCGATGAATTTGATTGATGTATCATGTACAAGTTTTAAATGACCTCTCACGATTTGGAGTTATTTTAGAATGCTGAGTTTTTATCAACGATGAAGTGAATTTGTGGTAAATTGTTAGTTTGGTGATTGTATAGGTTCCTTCGCTGATGAATTAAAACTGTGGTTAATATCAGTTAAGTTGGCTTTAGGTTTCATAGATGTTTTAAGTGATGCGATGTTTGATTATAAACTGCACAGGTTTCATGTATATGAATTTTGAAGTTTGAATGTTTCTCGATATCCTCAAATGTTTGATTGGATCCCCCGCTACGACACTTTATCTCCAAAAGCTCTACCTCTTTGTCTGCAGGGACAAGCTCTTCCTGAAGTGTCACCTCCAGCTGAACCAGCTACAGCTTCTGATGCAACACTCCCAGATCTCGGGCTACTTCCACGACCTCTCCGAGGAGCGAACCACGCTGCCCAAAGTCTTCTCTATTGACGACCTCCGCTCCACTACCAACGACTGCAAGAAGATCGAGCTCCTCCAGCGGTAATACCGACATAGAATATATGACGCCAAAGCTTACTGGATGGAGATCACCATCTACAGGAGTAAGAGAGGGATCACTTGCAGGGCCCAACAAAACATGGTGACTGCTACACCGGACATCCCCATTCACTACGACGAGATCATCACCCCTCTCACCATTGTCATGGACGGACGTCGCTCAATCGCAACATCTTCACCCCGTGAACCGTTCGTGCTTTTTCTTGCATATACATATGTTTGGCAGCTTGTTTTGCCTTGAGTTTATGTGTTTTCACCTAAGAAATGTGAGCGAAAGTAGTGTAGAAGGCTGCAGAACGGTCGTCCGCTGCATAGAGCCAAAACAGCCCTGTTTTTGGGTCTTTTTCGTGTGTCACGGCAACCTTTCTGAGCGGTGTGAAATGTCAGCCATTTCAGCACCTTGGAACCCCCCGGGTGGCACCGGGCTGGATGGGGCTCCGGGTATATGTCAGGCGTAGGCGTTCATCAGCAATTGAATTTGACTTGCGTCCGATACCTTGGGAACCGTCGTTTGCGGACTTGCGACCGTTCCTACAACCCTCCAAAGTCCTATTTCGCTCTCTCTCTCTTTTCTCAACTGCACTCAAGGTGTTCGACAAATTGCTTGTATAGTTTTCCGCTTTGCGAGACGCCGGGACGTGTCCGTCGCTCGCTTCCAAGTTAATCAACTTCTTCTTTGCAGGTCCTACGGGACCTTAAGAGGTTGTCAGAGGGCTGACCCTGTGCGGACAGATAACGCTTTGGGCGTTCCATGACTTAGGCAATACCAACTAAGTCCAGAACAGTGGGCAAGGTTGCTTCACGACTTAGGCAATCTCAGCTAAGTCTTCGAGAGGGCCGCAAGGGTGCTGCACGACTTAGGCAAATTTAGCTAAGCCCGTGACAGTGTGGTATCAAAGCAGGCAAGCAATTCATACGAACAGCGAAGAAGATTCGCAATTTCGCCGTGGTGAGACATCGTGGTGAATCGAGCAAGATGGGACAAGCGGGACCCTTGCTCCAAGCAGCCTCAAGTGGGCTGCAAGTGCAAACTCACTCGCAAACTGCTGGAGCCGCTCATGAGGAGCACGGCAGTGAACAAGACGAGCGTGAAGTTGGGTATTCTCCTCGAGGGGAGGAGGCGCCATCTGGAGCGCCAACCGAGAAGAAGGGCCACAGAGAGAGACTTACAATGGTGGAAACCCGCCTCGATGTTCTTGAAGCGAGCGTGGAGGAACTCTACCAAGGCCAAGGAAGGCTACTTGGGGTAGAGAGCTCGCAAGAAGAAGCTGAAACTCGGATCGAGAATGTTGAATCCATGATTGATCAACTGACAGAGGACACCAAAGATTCCGTACGACATCTGCATGAAGTTGTGGCGGAACTCACGGCAAAGGTGGTGGTGTTAACAAGGACTCTTGATGCGGGAGGGAACAACACCCGCGCTGCGCCACCACAACTCTTCAGAGCACCGGAGCCGCGGTACTACGGAGGTGCTAGGGATGCCAAAGAGCTTGAAAATTTCTTGTTCGACATGGAACAGTATTTTCGTGCTACAAGGCTCGACTCTGAAGAAACCAAAGTTGCGGTAGCAACAATGTATCTGAAGGGGGATGCAAAACTTTGGTGGCGAACCCGTTGGGAAGAGATCCAACAAGGCCGATGTCGAGTGGATACATGGGGAGACTTGAAGCGAGAGTTGAGAACTCAGTTCTTGCCGGAGAACACAAAGTTTATCGCAAGAAGGAAACTGAGACAACTCCGCCATAGTACAACAATCCGAGACTATGTGAAGCAATTTTCAGCACTGATGCTAGATATTCGAGACATGTCTGAGAAAGACAAGCTATTCAGCTTCCTCGATGGCTTGAAGCCATGGGCACAACAAGAACTACATCGGAGGAATGTCACTGACGTAGTCGGGGCAATTGCAGCCGCGGAAAGGCTGACTGACTTTGTTTCTTCGGAGGATTCGAGAAAGAAGAAACACTCTTCGGGAAATCGCCCATCTAAATACTCTCGAGCGAAGGAGTCTGGGGGCGAGCAAAAGAAGAAGAATTTCCACAAGGGACCGGGCTCAAGAGGTAGAGTCCCAAAGTCTAGTGGATGCTTCTTGTGTGGAGGACCACACAAAGTGAGGGAGTGCCCACAAAAACAGGCACTCAATGCTTTAACAGCATCGGTTCTATCCCGTAAGTCAGACAAGGGCAAAGCTATCGCCCTTAGTTCGAGCAGTTCTGACTCCAGTAGCGACAGTGAGGCGTCGCAAGGACCCAGGATGGGAGCAATGCGTTTGTTGAATGCGTTGCGGGGTCAAGTGGGGGAGAACACAAAGGCAAAGCCACTGAAGGCAGGAATTAGCGAGTTGATGTATGTGGACATCAAGCTTAATGGCCAAACAACCCGTGCAATGGTGGACACCGGCCCGACCCACAATTTTATTGTCGATCGTGAAGCTAAGCGACTGGGATTACTCTTGGAGAAGAGCCCAAGTCGTATGAAGGCGGTGAATTCGGAGGCCAAGCGGATCTCGGGGCAAGCGAAAGGGATCCCCATCAAGATCGGGACATGGAGCGGGAGCACAAACTTGATGGCAGTGCCACTAGACGACTTCCAAGTAATTCTCGGAATGGAGTTTATGCACGCAGCGAAGTTGGTGCCAGTACCGTTCCTGAACTTCTTGTGTCTAATGGGAGGTGACGATCCCTGCATGGTTCCAGTTTCTCGGGGAGGAACCAAGGACCTACAACAAATATCGACTTTACAATTGAAGAAAGGGGTACGAAAAGGTGAATCAACCTTTGTAGCGGCTATGAAGCTAGAGACACCTGATGGGGAGGCCATTCAGGAACCTGCTGTTGCGGCGAACATCCTGAAGGAGTTCTCGGATGTGATGCCAACAGAGTTGCCAAGAACTCTACCACCACGCAGAGGCGTGGATCATCAGATTGAGCTGGAGCCGGGAATTAAGCCTCCAGCGAGACCACCATACCGCATGGCCCCTCCAGAGTTGGCGGAATTGAGGAAGCAGTTAGATGAACTGCTAAGCGGTGGTCTCATCCGCAGTTCCAAAGCACCTTTCGGAGCTCCAGTCCTCTTTCAGAAGAAACAAGATGGGAGTCTCCGATTATGCATCAATTATCGAGCCCTTAACAAGATGACGGTGAAGAACAAGTACCCTATCCCGCTCATCGCGGACTTGTTCGATCAATTGGGCAAGGCAAAGTACTTCTCCAAACTCGACCTTCGGTCAGGGTATTGGCAAGTGCGCATTGCAGAAGGTGATGAGGCAAAGACTACATGTGTGACCAAGTATGGAGCATTCGAGTTCTTGGTGATGCCTTTCGGGTTAACCAATGCTCCAGCCACATTCTGCACTCTAATGAACCAGCTGTTCAAGGAGTATCTGGACAAGTTTGTGGTCGTCTACTTAGACGATATCGTCGTCTATAGCCAAACACTTGAAGAGCATGTGGGACACCTCCGAACAATTTTCAAAGTTCTCAGGGAGAACACCTTGTTCGTGAAGAGGGAAAAGTGCTATTTCGCCCAAACGGAGATTTTATTCTTGGGGCATCGAGTCGGCAATGGTTCCATCCGAATGGACCAGTCTAAGGTGCAAGCTGTGGCGGACTGGCGAACACCAAAGAAGGTACCAGAGTTGAGATCCTTCCTTGGGTTCCACAACTATTATCGGCGCTTCATAGCGGGGTATTCGAAGCACGCAGCTCCGTTGACGGAGTTGCTAAAGGAGCAGTCATGGAGATGGTCGGACAAATGTGAGGTGGCATTTCAAGACCTGAAGACTGCTGTGTTAGAGGAACCTGTACTCAGATTGCCGGACTATGGAAAGTCATTTGAAGTCCATACAGATGCTTCTGATTTTACTATTGGAGGAGTTCTTATGCAGGAGGGTCATCCGGTGGCCTATGAGAGTCGCAAGCTCAACGAGACCGAGCGGCGATATCCTGTGCATGAGAAGGAGATGACAGCGGTGGTCCACTGTCTACAAGTGTGGCGACACTACCTTCTGGGAGCACCATTTGTGCTAAGGACAGACAATGTCGCATTGAGTTACTTTCAAACTCAAAAGAAACTCTCCCCAAAGCAAGCATGATGGCAGGATTTCTTGGCTGAGTTCGACATGGTAATGGAGTACAAGCCCGGAAAAGCAAATGTCGTGGCCGATGCATTGAGTCGGAAAGTGGAGCTAGTGAATGCTATACAGTTGGAGGGCGGAGGCTAAGCAAGTCAATTGCGCTCCAACTTCCTTTCCAGGATCAGGGATGGACTGCACGGAGATCCTCAGGCAGTAACCCTGATGCAACTCATCAAAGAGGGCAAGGCACGACGATTTTGGGTCCAGGAGGGACTCATCTATACCAAGGGGAACAGAGTCTATGTTCCGCGAGCGGATAACTTGAGGCGTGAACTCCTGAAAGAGTGTCACGATTCCCTTTGGGCTGGACATCCGGGTATCCACCGAACAATGGCTCTCGTGGAGAGGGCCTTCTATTGGCCGAAAATGGGGACAGATGTGGAGGAATATGTTCGAACATGCCTTGTCAACAAGACAAGGTAGAGCAGCAGAAGCCAGTGGGACTTTTGGAGCCGCTGCCCGTACCAGAAAGGCCTTGGGAGAGCATTTCCTTGGACTTCATATCAAGCTTGCCCGCAGTAGGGGGACTTGGATCGATACTCGTGATAGTTGATCGGTTTTCGAAGTATGCAACATTTATTGTTGCACCCCTACATTGCTCAGCGGAGGAGGCGGCTAAGCTGATGATGAAGAATGTGGTGAAGTTTTGGGGAGTCCCACACAACATCATTAGTGATCGAGATTCTCGATTCTTGGGACGATTCTGGACCGAGTTGTTCAAGTTGTTGGGATCTAAATTATACTTCTCCACAAGCCTCCACCCCCAAACGGATGGCCAAACAGAAAGAATCAACTCGCTCTTGGAGCGATACCTTCGGCACTACGTAAGTGCCAACCAACGAGATTGGGTGAAGCTGTTGGACATAGCCCAATTCTCCTATAACTTGCAGCGGAGCTCTGCATCCAACAAGAGCCCATTTGAGATTATTACGGGACAACAGCCATCAACTCCTCACACCCTGGTTATTGGCTATACAGGGAGTAGCCCATCAGCCTATCACTTTGCAAAGGAATGGCATCGCAATGCAGATATTGCGCGGGCTTACTTGGAGAAGGCGGCCAAGAAGATGAAGAAGTGAGCAGACTTGGGGAGGCGACCACAAGAGTTTAAAGTGGGCGACATGGTGTTGGTGAAGCTCCAACCAGCATCACTCCAGTTCTTTAGGCACAGAGTGCACAAAGGATTGGTGCGCAAATATGAAGGGCCTTTCCCAATCATCAGCAGGGTAGGCAATGTCTCATACAAGTTGCAACTGCCAACATGGTTCAGAATTCATAACGTCTTCCATGCGAGCAACTTGAAAGCCTACCACTCAGATCCGCAAGATGATTCTCGAAATGTTCCAACTCGACTACCCCCCACCAGAGCCTCTTACGAGAAGCGAGTTGAAACTATTCTAGCGGATCACAAGATAAAGCTACCCAATGGAGCACAGCAAATTGAGTATTTGGTGAAGTGGCAAAAGCTTCCTCAAACAGAAGCCAGTTGGGAGCCAGAAGATGCCCTCCGACATGAAGAAGCTCGCGTCAAAGCCTACCAACAAGCGTCGACGAGGGCGTCGACAGTTTAAGTGGGGGAGAATGTCACGGACGAACGTCGCTCAATCGCAACATCTTCACCCCGTGAACCGTTCGTGCTTTTTCTTGCTTGTGCATATGTTTGGCAGCTTGTTTTGCCTTGAGTTTATGTGTTTTCACCTAAGAAATGTGAGCGAAAGTAGTGTAGAAGGCTGCAGAACGGTCGTCCGCTGCATAGAGCCAAAACAGCCCAAAACAAACCCTGTTTTTGGGTCTTTTTCGTGTGCCACGACAACCTTTCTGAGCGGTGCGAAATGTCAGCCATTTCAGCACCTTGGAACCCCCCGGGTGGCACCGGGCTGGATGGGGCTCCGGGTATATGTCGGGCGTAGGCGTTCATCAGCAATTGAACTTGACTTGCGTCTGATACCTTGGGAACCGTCGTTTGCGGACTTGCGACCGTTCCTACAACCCTCCAAAGTCCTATTTCGCTCTCTCTCTCTTTTCTCAACTGCACTCAAGGTGTTCGACAAATTGCTTGTATACCTTTCCGCTTTGCGAGACGCCGGGACGTGTCCGTCGCTCACTTCCAAGTTAATCAACTTCTTCTTTGCAGGTCCTACGGGACCTTAAGAGGTTGTCAGAGGGCTGACCCTGTGCGGACAGATAACGCTTTGGGCGTTCCATGACTTAGGCAATCCCAGCTAAGTCCAGAACAGTGGGCAAGGTTGCTTCACGACTTAGGCAATCTCAGCTAAGTCTTCAGGAGGGCCGCAAGGGTGCCGCACGGCTTAGGCAAATTTAGCTAAGCCCGTGACACCATGGAGAAAGATGCCCCCCTTTGGCCAAGCAAAACATCAACCCCCATAGCCACGATGCCATCTACATCGATGGTACTATTTTCATATTGTGGCAAAGTGTTTGTAATTAGAGCGGACGCATCAGGAGTTGGGACCGGCGCTGCCCTCATGCAAGATGGTCGACCCGTGGTCTACATCAAAGCTTTCCCTTCATTTCACACGAGACTTCTAAGCTACAACGAGAATATACTAATCGCTGCTGAATTCGAAGCTTGGCTAACATTAAAGAACAACTACACGGCCGCCCATGCATGAAAGAAGCAACCGTCTAACAAACATCGGAGCAAGAGTATGTTTACTATTAAAGACCGAGTCTTCCTTCATCTTCAGCCCTACCAACAGGAATCTATGAAAACTCGAGCCTCGAGAAAGTGGTCTCCCTGTTACTGTGGACCCTGCATAATTGGAGAACACGTTGGAGTTGTGCCCTACGAATCAGATCTACGTTCCAATTCAAATTACAACTGATCATCTAGGTATCTCATCGCAAATGAAAGTTTAGAGATGATGACTCATCCCAGATCCATCCACCAAGTCGATAAGGAGGCCCAATCCCAACTGGAGATTACATGGCATCGTAGAATCACGATGCATCACCATCCAGACACTACAACCGATAAAGAGATACAAGACAAAGCTAGATTGTGAGATTATGATGCGCCTACCACGGATGCAACAAGGAAGCCTCATGACAAGCTGCAAACTCGGACCCGGAGATCATGTAGCCTCAGCCTTGAGGACAAGGCTAATCTGAAGAAGGCGGGTTTGTTAGGACCCTAGCTAGGTCGGGTCCTAAGCTCACTGAGTCATGATGTCAATAAAACCCTAAGACATGTAATAAACCCTAACCACCTTAATTAAAAAGGTCGACAAGGGTTAGGAGTCATCTAGTCGCCGCCCTCCCCTACTATTTGGGAAAGGCAGCTAAGGTTGGTTGTTGGAGTAAGAGTTAGAGTTTTCATTAGGGTCAGAGTTTTTGAGCCCTATATAAGCACTTGTAGCCCACCCCCCCCCCCCCCCCCCTTCTCTTTTTTTTTAAACAAGCAATCAACACATTTTTTCAGCCTTGTGGCCGACTATCTTGGAGAAGGGAACCCCTACTACGTTCTAGGAGGGTCGATCCCCTACAGTGATCAACCCCAAGCTTAGAATCCTGCGGGGTTCTAGTAGGGACCCTGGCGCCTAGCGCTTTTTAAATTACTGTCAGCTTCAATCCGAGTCGCTTTGCCTCTCAGTTTGTTATAAAATTGTGTGGCTCCTGTGTCCACCAATGCATGAGTTGCCTTCCCATTCAGCTTGATGTCCACAAACATCAGTAGGTTATCATGTGCCTTTGCCTCTTTCTACATTGTGTTCCCCTACTTGACCTCGTAGTCCATTAAGCAATTACACCCCTCCAATGTGAGATCATTATGGCAATCCTTCGCCAATGCTCGACTCTGACAAACTCAAGCTTCAAGATTTAGTCTTCTTCTTTAGCCTCTGCTTAGGCTTCTCTTGGACTTCACCTCGCAACGTGTTCAGCAAATGCACAGCTCCCATGCGAGATCTTGACAATGATTCGTCACTACTCGAATGCAACCTACTCAAGCCAGAAGATTTCGCCTTTGCTCTACCTTCTCTAGCCAGAGAGAAGCCGTAAGGGTATTGAGCGCCTGTTTTTGTTGCATGTATTCCAACACAGGATGCCTTACACCATACAAAAGACATATGTTGAACTTCGGGACATTCCCCTTTGGATTCATGTCCCGTCATAGCACCTATATTCTTCGGGTCCTTCCATCAGAAACCTTGGGAGATCCCTTCTCCAATGCGTATTTTTTCATTGTCAACTCTACACATAAATCTATGAGTTGTATCGCCTCAACAATCGCACCTGCTAAATCACAAACATTTCAATGATGTAACTCCTACTGAGCCCACAATTCAGATCGTCGAGGAAGCAGAAATGTTTGTCTTTCTAGAGCATGTCTTGGATACCCAGCATCAATGCAGAAAATTGCTTCACATAGTCCCAAATAGTAGATGTCTGACGAAGTTGTCATAACTTTCGTCATGCAATGAATTGCATTCTCTAGCATGAACTGAGTTCGAATTCCCTCTTCAAGGCTTCCCAAGTGTCGATGTTACAACAACCTTGCTACATTTCTTCCCACTGTGTGTACCACCACAGTTTTGCATCATCGACAAGATACATCGTCACTAAGACACCTTGGAATCTTCTATTTCAAGTTGGGTCACTCTGAAGTACTATTCCAAATCGAAGAGAAAGTTTTCTAACACCTTAGCATCTTGAGCACCCTTGTAGCTTTGTGATTCGGGAGCCCTTAATCTCGATGAGAGATGGTTGCAAGACATTCCTCTTCTTGCACACATAACTTGCATGAGTACAAACACTTGAGCCGTCAAGTCCCTTACTTGCCCTTATAAGTATTGCACGTACTCTCATGTCATCTATCAACCTTTCAACTTAAACCTCCAATTGATCCAGTCAGGATTCCAACCCTATTTGCATGAACTCTACCATCTCAAGAAACTCCCCGCTTTCGTAGAGATCCGTCAACTTTTAATTGACAAGGTCAAGCCGTAGCTCCGACCCAACCAATCTTTTCTTTGGTGCCTCTATCATTCAACCTGCCTTTCAATTCTTGCGTCTTCTGCGTGAGAGAACTCTTGCGCTGTGAGAACAGTGCTGCAAATGCCACACTCCACTTGTGCAGCTTTGCCAATTTCCGCACGAGTGCTCATCCGTTTCTCCAAAACAGATATGCATTACTAATACCCATCATGTACAATAATGCTAATTTTCTCACACTGCCCTGCCATGGCAATTCGATATTTGCTTTACCCACTCTGTCACGCCCTTAGCTAGATTGCCTAAGGCATACAACACCCGAGTGATACGTCCGCAAAGTTCAACCTAGACCTTAACCTTGTGTAGTCCACAAAGGACCTACACAACAAAGAAAAAGTTAGAAAGGCACATGTGCAGGCAATTTGCCGTTGTTGCACCAAAAAAGAGCAAGATAATCAGATCCAAAGCAACACAAAGCAACCAGAATTAGGCTTGAAAGGGTCTTGAAAACAGGCTGAATGAGTGCACATAAAAGGGGTTCTCAAGGTAAATGTAAGCCCAATGTTCATCTCAAGGTTTGCAATTTCGACCTGTACCGCCCGGTACGGGCAGTACATACCGGTCCGTCAGGTTGTCGGTACGCAGACCGCCCGCTACCGGGCGGTTCCGCCAAAAATCGACTGTCGATGGTCGATTTCGATCGTCGACAGCCGATTTGAGGGAAAAATCGGCTACCGACAGTCGATTGAGGGAGAAATCAACCATCGGCGGTCAATTGAGCGAGAAAAAGGGAAAAAGAAGAAGAGGAAAAGAAGAAAAAAAGGAGAAGAAGAAAGAATACCTAGCGCCCACGCGCCGTCCTCGCCCGCGCGCTGTCGCCACCCCGCGGGTCGCCAGCGCTCGCGCGCCGTCGCCGCCCGCGGTTCACAAGCGCTTTTTCTCTCGTGCGGGGAAAGATCGAGGCGACGTAGCCCTTTTCTCTTTTTTTAATATTTTTAATATATTAATATTATATTATATAATATTTTATTTAAAATATTTATATTATATTTTAATATACCAGGTGGTACGCACAGTGCGTACCACCCAATACCGATACGGACCGGTAAGTCAAACCTTGGTTCATCTAGCACTTTCGTCGAATAAAAAACGGGCACACTAAAGAAGCTGCATCACCCTCAGACCACTACCCAAAGCCCCCATCCACCCCGATGCCACTTGGGGGGTTCCAAGGTGTTAAGACGACCGACATGACACATTACTAGGCCGTCAACCAAAAATCAGCCCGTGGCACATAAGAATGGTACAATTTTGGGCCATTCTTCCTTCGTGCGACGCCACTCAGCCAAAAACATTTTCGAGTTTTACATGATGAAAACAAGAAACAAAACCACTGACAACAAACAAAAATGGGGCTGACTAGAGTGTTTTCTGCATCGCACAAGTTGTCCTAAAGAAAACACCGAAAACATGACGAAAAAAGCAAGAATAAAACCGTTGTGGACAAGCGACAACCTTTTCTGATTGTTCCATGACAATTGGTCCTAAGTCGCATATAGATTACAAAAGCAATAGATTCTAAGTTTATATTTCAGTACACAGAGAAACTCCTCGAAAACTAGCTTCTAGAAGCAAAATCCATGGAGTTTCCAACTAGAGTCATAACAAATTCATATTATAACAGGTTGCCCTTGTAAACAAGTTAAAAATATTATTCTTCAAATCATTTGTTCGGTTATTCTGTTAAAGACAATTGTACTAATCAATTCTAACAAAAGCTTGCATTAAAAATTCTCCACTTCATTATTTAATTTTTAGTTGAGCATTATAATTAATTCAAAAATCAAGCTGAACACTGATGGTTCTTATGTGAAGATAACCCAAATTAGGGATTTGGGATTTGTTTTTAAAACTCACACAGGGCAGTGTATTTGTGCAGGTGGGAAGTATATATTTGGAAGGTGAGCTTGTACAACAAGTTGACAGTGGTGCATGAGGGACTACAGCTAGCTAAGCAGGAGGGAGTGGAAAGGATAATGGTTGAAGTTGATGCCCAACTTGCAGTTAACATCCTAAAGGAGTTGGATCCTCCATGGAACACTACAAACCTTGTAAAGGATATTTTTGGCTTCTTGAACTTGTTTAATGATTTCCATATCTCCCAAGTGTTTAGGAAGGACAACCAATTAACCAACTGGTCAGCTACCTCTGTGAGGGCTACGGCCTCTAATTTTGTTTGGAGAAGAAACTGGCCTCAGTCCTTTTATTCTTTTTTGTTGGTGATCTCTATAGCATAGGGTGCATTCACTTTTTGACTCAATAGATTAACTTTTTCCTTTTGAAAAAAAAAATCGATACTACTTAGTCTTTTTTCTAGAATTGGTTATTTGTTTGCCAAAAGTGTCCTTACATAAATATAAAAATTTAAGCTACTAAAGGATGAAGCTTCATTAATAACTTATTCAACCTCTTCATGCTATCACTGAATTTTAAAAGAAAAGCATTATCGTAAGCAGAAAACCTTTCTTATATGTTTGCATTCTTCTTTAAGGAATGAGAGAAAGAGAGGATGAAATGTAGTACCACACTTTTTACCTTTCAATACTATAATTAGCAAGTCAATCTAGTGACAGGCTTACGAACTTTGCATCTCATGGAAATGTATTGCAAGATTTTACATAGAAAAGGTATCATACGTAAAACTAAGAAGCAATTAAAAATTAGGAATGTAGAAATGTAACTGTACCTGGAGAGAAGAGTTTGTTTCAGCTGATTTACTACTTTGTGCTAGAGCATCAGTAAGCTGTGCTTCTAAACTTTCTACTTGCTGGAAAAAGAGAAAAACAAAAGAAAGAGAAACAAAAGGTTCAGAGTAAAGCACAAATACATCAAATATTTAATTCTAACAAAAAATTTGAATCGGCTACAAAGATATAGTATATTTACGCCACTTGAACAATAATTTATTTCTACCATTTGGAGCTTAGTAGAAAGCTCTGCAATTGATGCTTGTCTTTTCTCTTCTGAGGCCTGTAGCAAACCCCGAACTTGTTCCAACATCTGTAGAAAATTCAACCAGGGGAAACTTTTAGGCCTTGTTTGGTACAGAGATTTCATAGGAATTATGTATAAAATCTCAAGTTATTACAAAATCACACTGAAGTATTTCCATCATCAAGATCCCATACACCATTTATGGCATTAATTTCACCCAAAAAAAATCTCGCATCTCATTCTAATTACAAGATCCACTCCAAGTCCAAAAATTGCAGGGATTTAAGCCAAGGACCCTCAAAATTCCACTTTCAAAATCCCACCATCCAAAGCCTACGATCCAAATCATAGTAACCAAGGTACTCAAGGTAATCATCGAATTTCCAAATCGTAAAATTTACAAAATCCAATTCCCCGCTCATATTCCATTCCTCTTTTCCAGAATTCATAAATCAAAAAATAAAATTGTTCAGTAATTGATATTAAAGATATCCTGGCTGTCCCCAAGCAGTTTGTTCAAAGGTTATTATAAAAGAATACATGCATGAATTCAAGTAAAATCATACTCATCAAAAGGTATACTTTTAATCCATGATTTAAATACTGGCTAATACATATCAAAGTCTGACCAAGCCCCAGTAATCATACGTATAGTTTCAAACTGCTATATACAGTATACACTTCTTTTGTTATTTTCAATGATACCTGGCAAGACAAGCCAATATACCACCATGCATACCAGTATCATAGTAGTCCAACAGATTATCAAAACTCATCAAAGTGGTTTTAAATCCATATCTTGATCATCTACAATTCTACAATAAAAATGAAAATAAAATGTTACATAGACCACTGAATTTTGTGCATAACAAGAGCTGAGCACTAGATACAAACTCTTGTCGAACCTTATTTTCCCAAAGCAGGATGGGTCCAACCCATGACATTGATTTCATCAGACAGATTGTATGGCCAAATATCAGCAATATTGGTTTATTTAAAGAAAAATTAGTAAGTTGATTTTTCTTATTGACACAGCTTATGAGGGTCTTACAAGTTTCTAAGCACAATTTGTGAAAATAGAATTATAATGTTCTAATTCAGGCCATCATTACTTTACTATAATTCCAAGTGGCTGAAACAACACCTATACAGATGATTTTCCATATTCACGGAAATATTATTCATAGGAAAATCGAACACTCCAGTGGCGTTGGTTAAGACACTGGAACTGTATGAGCCTTCTTCAGGAAATGTTGGGGGTGCAATACTTAGGTTCACAGGTCACCTTGATAATGTAGCATGTATGGGGCACATGAAGCTGTTTGATTTTAGCATCTGACCTCACACAGGGTTTTCGACTTGTCATAACAATACTCAATGGAAAACCACATTGATCTCATAATATTTACCTAAAAAAGTTTTCAAGAAGGATTTAGCTCATGACAAGAATATAAAAAGAAGGAAAAACTAAATCAAGACAAACATAACTGTAATAATCCAATCCACAAATCAATGCACAGTGCACACAACTCTGACAGGTTTCTTATGCTTATATTAATTGCTGAGTGAGAGAAACTTACGGTAATGTGCCTCCTACAACCTCAAGCAAGTGTATGTGGTGGTTGGGCATCCACCCTATCCCTTGTTTACTCCCCCCCCCCCCCCCCACCCATTACAGTTGGCGATTTTCTTGGCGTATAATTAACAATATATTTAGAAGAATTATTCATTGTTTAGGCCTAAAAACTTAAAAGAAGGTTTATGGAATTTATCGGGTCCAGAGCTAGTTTGGACCAATTGGTCCCATACCTTACTAGTCCAACTGATGGCCAGTATGGGGACCAAATTGAGATGTTAATTCTTGATTATAACTTAAGCAGAATCCACAATTAATACTAACTAAAGTTATATTAGAAGTCAAAAAATATTGCAACAGTAGATAGCAAAAAAATCTTGGAGCATGTAGAATAATGATGTCAAGGAGCTTAGCATAGCATTAGGAACACTTATGTGTCAACAGGACGAGTAGAACAGCAAATCAGAAATATACTTGTAATGAATATTTATAGCACAAAGCTGAGAGACCTTAATGTTAGAAAAGAGAAGTTTAGGGACAACACACCCATCTACATAGTAATCAGATCAAAAATACAATAAACAACTAGCATAAAACATACGATAAAACCAGATCCCAGACCCAGAGTGGATGTTGCAAAATAGAAGGATACTCAAGCATATTAAAGAAAACCACATGTAAGCCTTCTTATTAGGCACAAAAAACAACATCAAGTATCTTCAAGGACAACATTGAATAAAAACATCATGAAGCAATAAAACTGAAAAGGTGAAAAATAATAAGATCATCAGCAATGAAAAGGAGATGAAAAAGGATACAGCTTGCGATTGTCTCATGTCTCAAATTATTTCCATTTATGAGGGTGTTGAATTTCATCATTTTATGTAACCCTAAATGATTTAATTTTGCAAGATACATATAATACCTATACCATCCTTCCACAGCACAATCAAGACAACCAAACAATAGTCACATTGATATGTTGTGATATAGCTATCAACCTCATTTGAGCTGGCTAGGAGGTTCAAAATGCTTAAAATCTTCAGAATGGAGAACATAAGATTTGACAAAATGCTATAACAGCTTCAAGCAACTTGCAAACATTAGAAAAATAGCATGTAGCACCTGCTCTTTCTCAAAGATCGACTGGTGTAATGCCTCAAGTGCATTCTCTTTGGCTTCTAATGAGCGACGCATTTCGTCAAAATTATCGCGAAGTCTGAACATTAATAATAAATCAAATTATAAACACTAGGATGAAACACTGAAACAAGTTGAAAAGACAAATATATGAACCATCACGTAGACAACATTATTAGACAGTCAAAACTTCATGTCTCGGATTGACATGCGATGTACATTGCAGGTAACAGCTTTATAAACATATTAAGCTAACAAGTCCTGTAAACTTCACCTGATATGTTCCAATGATACTCAAATATAGAAACTTGAGCCTTAATTGCATTTTTCCAACGCATAACTACCATGATGATGAAAACAAGAAAAACACTTATTAGAGGTAAATAACAACACTAAATCACCTAACTAAAAGCTCCTTGATCAAGAGAATCATCAACCATAAATATTATTATCACTCTATCAACTGTTAAGGATATATTGATCCTCATATAGATCCTCAAAAGGTTTCCAAAACCTAGTATTCCTCATAAATGTTTGGATGTCCAGCTAATATTCCTAATTACCTTTTTTTCATCTGTAGCAAGAGAAACCTAAAAAAAACTGTATCAAATTCTTAAAACTACTGAAACTATAGTTAAAATGTGATAATAATTTACATTAAGCTGACAAATTATGAAACAGATATCCAATTTATAAGTCCACAACTTGATTCACATGAAAGAATAATTTAATAAATACTAACTACTTGTTTGCCAATTTTTATTTTAGGACTGTAATTGAAAATTGGCATGCCACAAAGATGATACCTACAGATCTTTAACTTCTTTGTAAGAAAGTGCATTTGGGCTGGTAAAATGTTACTAAATAGTAAATTCTAAAATTCGATCCTGCTAATAACTCTAAAAATCATGTAAAAAAAACTCTAAGAATCACTAGCAGAAGTTCCTGACATGCATAGTAATAATTTTTTTTGCTTTTGTAGGTCTTTGCAGTTATCAAGAATGCCATTTCGCAGTATAAGGTGCCAATATTTCTGGCGTTACATTAGTGTCATATCAGTCAGCAAGCACTTGTGCTACCTACAGCAGGCACATATTAGCCATCATATGTTAGCACCTCCAACATGTGTCAATGTGGCATGTGTGAATACTTTTCTGGTACAGTATGTTTTAACCAGTGCAGGCACTCATCAATAACCAAAGCAAATCTTGGTAGTCATTATCATTATTCCATAGCTTTGGTACCCTTGATACTCTTGTATAATCACTTAAGCATGAAAATCAAGTGCTAAAAAGCCCTAAGCAGAGTCATCGTCATTGGACACTCACCAAGGCACCCAAGCGAGGCAAGGCGAGGTGAGGCTCGAGCGCCCTCAATGGTGGGCTAGGTAGGCACCTTCAACTGGGCGTTGCCTAGGAGCTGGGTGGCTCAAGTGCGTGCCTAAACTAATCCGGGTTCAATCAAACCTGATGATGATGGTTCAATCAAACCAGACGACCAATAGCTTACGCCACCACCCCTCCCTCACGTGCAAGACCGACCCTGACCTCCTTTCTGGGTAACCTAGTGATGGCAACAATGAACTGCTTCCTCCTAGGGAGTGATGAACGGTCCCCAAGCAAACATCTTCCTCTCATGGCAAAGGTAGCATTATTGATCGGAACGAGTGGACAATCCTCTCAGATGCATCCAGTGGCTTCCTCCCATGGCAAAGGCAGCAATTTTGATGATTAGTGAGAGGCTTCCTCTCACATGATGACCCTCCGAGAGTGTCGCCTTCTCGTAGTATCACCCTCTCTCTCTCCTTCTACCTCTCTCTCTCTTTCTCCTCCACCTCCTCCGATGTCATCGTTGACCGTCGAGCCTCCCCAATAGACCCCCTCCCACCACCATTCCCAACAACCCCATTCCCTCGTCGAGCCTCCTCAAACCATGACTAACCCCTTTCCCTCCTACCTACTCGTCCTTCTCCTTCTCTCTGCTTTCTTTCCCTCCCCTTCCTTCTCCTCCTCGATACATCCTCTACCAACCAACGAACACCATCTCCTTCCTCCCTCTTCTCCTCTCTCCTTCCCCCACTACTTTCCTATTGTACTCCCTTCCCTTTTTCTCATTCTTCACTACGATTACCCCCTCCCAACAGAGGGCCACCAAGTCTCCTCGAACCACGACAACCTACCCCCTTCTCCTCCCTCCTCCCTCTTATCCTTAATTTTATATATACTTGATTTTAATATTTGTGAGGGCCTCGCTTCGCTCAAGTGAGCACTTTGGCATTCAAGCATTTTGGCACCATAGCACCTTTTAGCGCCTAACGCCTTTGACAACATTGGCCATACCACAATATGGCTATAGTAGCAAACTCTATAGCTTTTGTGCCCTTCCTACTCATATATAATCACTTCACTTATGAAAATCATGTAATAGAAACCCCTAAGCAGATGTATCAAAACTTATACTTCTAATACCATACTAGCTTTTGGTTACTCATCAATATCAGAACCAATCAAACCTTTGAAATACCTTTCTGTTACAGTATGTTTTAACCAATGTAGGCACTCATCAATAGCCACAGCAAACCTTGGTAGTTTTTATCATTATTCCATAGCTTTTGTACCCTTGGTACTTGTACATAATCACTTGAGCTATGAAAATAAAGTGCTAAAAACCCTAAGCAGCTGAATCAAACTTTCTACGTACTCATACCATATTTATGAAAGATAAGACTGTTTTTTTGCGACCTAGATGACAAGGGTTCATCACATGATAAGGCTGCATAAATTGATCCATCTCGGCGAGACCATTATTTATTGAGTTGCCTCTTTTTTTGTTTTTTTACTGTTTCCACTTTCCACATCAATAATCCTATTAAATGATATGGACTCAACAGGCTTTTCGCAAGCTACAGTAACTAAATGCTACTGTCCACTAATGGATACTGGCAAAGGATATCAAGGATTGTCATACTGATCCGTACCGATATACCGAGCTCAACTCAGCGGTATGGTACCCGGTACCGAGCAGTACACATAGGGCATACTGCTCAGTATAATATTATATTATATTATATTATTATATAAATATTAAGGTTCGCTATATCGATCCATACCGACGTACTAGTATCTGATCGATACGATACAATACGGTACCTGATATCGAGCGATATGCACAGTGTGTACTGCTCAGTATATTAAAATATAATATAATATTTTTATAATATAATATTAAATATATAATATATATATAATTAAAAAAACACGAGGCATGGCCTCTTCGTGGGAGAAACGAGACTGGCACCTCGTCCCCGCGGGAAGACGAGGCGCTGCCTCGTCCCCGCACAGGAAAAGTAGGCGACGGCTCGTCCCTGAGCTATAAGACGAGGCGACGGCTCGTCCCTGAGCTATAAGACGAGGCTGCGCCTCATCCCCGAGCCGGAAGAGGAGGCGACGCCTCGTCTTCCAGTGGGCGAACGAGGCACTACCTCTCGTCCCCGAGCGGGAAGACGAGGCAGCGCCCTCGTCCCCACGCAGGAAGACGAGGCGCCGCCTCGTCTCTCCCACGAGGTGAGGCGACGCATCATTTTTTTCCTAATTTTTAATATATATTTATATTATATTATATAATACTATATTATATATTAAATCTGTATCGCCCTTTATAGGGTGATCCACATACCGATACCCTATTGGACTGGTACATACTGCCCGTACCGGGCGGTACAAGGCGACACGACAAACCTTGATAAATATAAATATAATATAAAAAGTTAAAAATAAAAAAGGGGCAACGTCGCCTCATTCCTTCTCCCCACACGTAGAGATTTTTCTTCTCCCCGCGCAGGGGAAGAAATCGCCTGCGGGCGAAGAGGACTCCATGTATTTTTCCTCCTCTTCTTCTTTCTCCCTCCCTCGACTGATACCACTCAAAATCGACCGACGACAGTCGAAATCGACCGATACTTCCCGATAGCGACTGATGACAGTCGAAATCGATCATTACCGATCGATTTCGCATGGTAACGGGCGGAAATAGCCGCTACATACCGCTCGATAGTGAGCGGTCCACATACCGATCAGCTAGCGGACCGGTACGTAGCGCCCAATACGGTGGTACCACCGGTATGGAAAACCTTTAAGGACATCAACCAGAAGTTTAAAGCAAGGTAAATCCAATTTTAATTTTTTTTTTTTTTTTTTGCATGCTGACAAAACAATTGTCTTAAAGTATATGTATAACACAGCCAAATGCAAACCACCAACTGACATGGTGGTATGCTAACAAAACCAAATTTTGGTTTACAACTACAATAATTTAATTAATTAAACAACTTACTATGATGAGGCAACTAATTACAAAAACAATTACTATCAAACTAACAATACAACATATTTCAAATGTCATTGGAGAAGAAATAAGTAATCACCAGCCTTTTATATTGTTCATGTAGTGATACTACTTTTTCTTTCTGCCATGATATTTTAGTCTTTAATAAAAGCACATTGCACTTGTCCTACATAAAATAAAGATAACTGGTCAAGATCTTGATGGAGCTTGCTTTTAATTGAGTATGCAGCTGTGGAGATCAAGTATGAATTACTTGGTTAATACATCTTCAATGATGACCAAAAATGCTCCTCTTGTTGGAACCATATCCTTTAACATGACAATCAATATGCCATACTAATAATTTATTTGGATTTTATCCATCAGGAGATGAAGTCAACTTGCATAAGAATGAGACATCAATAATGACAAAACTGTAGACGGGAGTTCAGTACTGAGTCTACTGACCAATCTCAGTATGTCCAATCCAACCCAAATTTCACTTGACCAGCTTAGTAATTACTTTACATCATCCGTGGACAATATCCAATTTTACTACATAAAATGATTTTAATTAGTCACTACCAAGGTTTGAAATTTCGAGCTGTACCGCCCGTATCCAATCTCATTATGTCCAATCCAACCCAAATTTCACTTGACCAGCTTAGTAATTACTTTACATCATCTGTGGACAATATCCAATTTTATTACATAAAATGATTTTAATTAGTCACTACCAAGGTTTGAAATTTCGAGCTATACCGCCCGATACGAGCGGTACATACCGGTCCGTCAGTTTACCGATACATGGACCACCCGCTACCGGACGGTACCGCCAAAAATCGACCGTCGACAATCGATTTCGGCCATCGGCAGCCGATTGAGGGAGAATCGACCATCGGCGGTCGATTGAGGGAGATCGGCGATCGAGTAAGGGAGATCGGCAATCGATTGAGAGAGATCGAAGATCAGAGAAAAAGGGAAGAAGAAGAAGAAGAGGAAAAGAAGAAGATGAGAAGAAACAGAACCTCTACAGTCGTCGCCCGTAGGTCGCCTGCGCGCCGTCGCCCGCGCCCCGTCACCGCCCACGGGTCGCCCGCGCGCTGTCGCCTCCCACACTCACGGGCGATTTTTCTCCCGCGCGAGGAGACGGAGCATCTCCCCGCGCGGGGAGAAAGATCGAGAAGACATCGCCCCTTTTCCTGATTTTTTTAAGATATTTAATATTTTTAATATTATATAATATAAAATTATATTATATAATATTTTATTATTTTTTAATATACCGAGCGGTATGCACTGTGCATACCGTCCGGTACCGACAAAATATTGGCGCACCGATACGGACCGATAAGTCAATCCTTGGTCACTACCACTTCTAAAGTTTTAAAAGTTAAAGCTGCCGTTCAATTGGCAAGAAATGTCTGACCATAATAACCAGCTAGGTTTGCTTTGGTTCTCCAAATCCATTATAAATAAGAGAGCTAGCACAAGATAAATTCTAGAGCTAATCTAAACGAAGAAAAAGTAAGCATCACAATACAAAGACAATGAATAGCAACCTCATACAACTAAAAATTTATATTACTTGCTGTTAGCTGTCCGTAATTGCTGCCTTTCAACATCCATTAATCTCAATGCTTCATTGGCCTGTTGACGACTACGCTCCAGTTCCTGCTGTGCTAATGCTGCTTGCTGGGATGAAGCTTGTTCGAATTTCATATTAATCTCACTAAAGTGTGCTTCAAGATCATCTTTCTCCTAGATAAAACAAAAGAACATAAAATCTACAAACTTGTCAACACTCGACTATACCAAAAATAACATAAAAGTGCAGAAGTTAGAAGCAAAGAAAATTGCACATGCACTCTTCAAAGAGTCAGATGGATGGATTCTACAACATTCTGATTTAAAATTAGGCCTGTCGGACAACTTTAAATGCATTTATCCCCTACTCGATTAGTAGGAACACCATAACCAAGAAAATAATTTGTTGTGCATTATAGTCTGTAAAAGAATTATATAGGAACTAAGGAAGTGTAATACAGATTTGAAAAGACAGCAATCACAGGTTTGAGGGTCTGGATTCCAAATTTAGTGTTATGAAGAGAATAGCAGATGACTAAGGTGATCGAGAATTTGTCACTTGCTCAAGTGATCCAGCATTTTTTTTTTCTCAGAAAAAAATTATGATTAAGTATATGCCTTCTCGGTCAATCAAAGCAAGGGTGATGTCATAGAAAGCAATAGAAGAAGAGAACCATCCCTTTGCAGCAAGAAGCATCACCACAAGACAACCATGGGCGATCTCAAGTTATGCCATGAACAATGAACAAATAGAAAATTTGTGAAATTCCAAACAGTTTCGCTACCATGGAAAACCTTAAGAACTATTGAGTCAATGGAAAATCAAGAACACAAACTTCCAACAAATCAAGAGTGTTCAAAGTTGAAACAATGTTTAAAAAGGAAACTAATTGAATACATTTATCCACTTGGATATTTTAAATCAATAGATGCTTGTTATGTAGGTCTTCATCACTGATATTTGATCCTATTCAATAGAATGATTCAAGAGCTGATCTCATTAAACAAGGGTGCCATTAGTTGACTGAAAAACAGGTGCCAAGAATAATCAAAAGAAAAAAGGTAGTCAAGTTGTCTTAGTGTTTCTTCCGTTAGCATTATTCATCACTTACCAAACTAGCAAAAAGGCAAATAGTCAGGCTATCATAAAAGGGAACCTTCTGGTCCCAGATCTTTCTATGATCTGTTGCCCACTGCTAAAGTACCTGTTTACTACAAAGTCAACCAAGAGTTTATATATCCATGAGTATATAAACACCTTTCAAAGAATCAGTTTGGTAAGACACAAACTATCTAAAGGAAATCTTTTCTAAATCATACCCAAATTTAGAGTCACCATGGGTAAGAGAGAATTATGTTAGGCTATAAACAGGAGTGCTGGACCTTTCCGACATCTTTCTCTGAATCCAAAAAAAGTCGATCAACCCTAGACCTAACAGAAGAAGCAAAACAAAAATGAAAAAATGTCTGCAATAAGTCATGCTAAGAGAAATGCTTAAAGTTGACCAGATATAGTCAAAATACAATCTTCTTCAGCAATTAAAAGAGGATGTACCTGCACAGGAAAGACATGAAATCAAAACGACAGAGAGAACCATTTGACATGTTCACCTTTTGTAATTCTTGAATCCGTTGTCTTGCCCGTTTATGAAGCCTTCCAAACTTGGAATCTAGCTCAACATATTTATCATCACGCTCCTTTATTTCTTGTTCCATCTTCTGTTGAGCTACAAAATTAAAATGATATAATAATTAAAGACATCATAATGAGTTTAAGAGGAGGTGAAAAAGCATTACAATATTCATACATACAAGGTACTGAAAAAACATGTTATTATAGGGATATCTTAGCATTCACTAAGCCAACAAAATAAGGGAAAGTTGTGATATATGTCGATCCAGAATCAACTGAACTTGAAGCTCAGAAATTAAAACAAAATTAACATGCAATTGAATTGTTAAATTTGTTCTTATGATCTCTGATTAATGCAATGTCTATAACAAATTTTTCAACTTTGCCATGCCTCTGCAAGGAGAACTAGAGTACTATTTAAGATTAATTTGAATGCTAAAAACCCACAAAAGATCCCCTTGTAAAGATGGTCTTTGACTTTCAAAATCTTGCCTTCTTAAGATAGGTATTCAGTAAATCATTACAAGAAGAGACAAAGGAGCTAAAGTAAGACCTTAGCTATGTATTTAGGTCCTAGTAGGTTATAAGCAAGGGCAACCAAACATAGCCCAAATCCAATCGACCTGATTTCTTTTATAATGGTCAATCACAATTGTGATCCCAATCCTAATCTTCAGACCCTCGCTCTCGCAAAATAGTAACTGATACAATAATGTCTAATTAAAAATATTCATATATTAAAGATAATCTTATTTGCTTTTCTAGCTCTTCCCTCTAATATATTTAATATCAATAACCTATCATAACAGAAAACACATAAGGCATAAGTTGGTCAATATTACAAAAGGAACATTTAACTTCTCTTCAGTAATTTCAACATTAAAGATGTCATAATTGAATATCTACAACTAGTTTTAGTTTAAGGCTCCAAAATAGGTTAGTCTTCATACTTGGCAGATATTAATGTTCTTTTCTTTTTTACCTTTAGTCTACAAATGGGAAAAGGGTTCATCGATGATAATCTAATTAAGCAAATAAAAACTTACAAATTAGAAAGAAGAAACAATATCAGTAAATATGCAAGAGAATGAGAATAATTGAAAGAGGGGTAAATATGGTGCTAAACTCTCGCCATTTACAAGTATACCAAGAAAAAGAAGCAACACAGAAGAAACTTAAGTAAGACCTTCTTGAATAATATCCAAAAGAGACGAACCACCAGAAAGCATTTACAGAAGATCTTAGGCAGCAGTGGGCTCGTTTCTGGGGAGCTTGTTATTTCTAGCTTTACGTAGTAGCCAGCAAGTTATAATTGCAAAATATCTCAGATCACTCTCCAGGAGAAGAAATGAAGAGAGATCTACATGCCCCCAGATCAACCAAGTTAGTGGGAGGAACGTGGGTCTTCAACAAGCCTATCACTTATCTCCAACTCTCTAGTGCCACAGGACATGAGAAAAAGGTGATTAGTGCTTTCAACCAGAGGGCCACATGAGAAACAAAGAACAACAACCAACTTCTACTCATAGGATTTCAATTTCGCCCAAATTGGTCCGTATTGACCGGTATTTATTGGTTCGGGCATGAACCAGTATGCGGACCACCCCCATTTCGGGTGGTCCTATTAAAAAAATTGCAAATTCAGTTAGGGTTCACAATTTTGTAAGCCCTCTTCTCCCTACTGCCCATCACACGATTTTGCGAGCCCACTACCGTCTATCACTCTATCTCTCTATCACCCACCATGCATTGCTGACCTCTTTTCAGGTATGATTCCTCCGATTCTTATCCTCCTCTTCCTTCTATGCCTCTTCCTCCACCGCCTTCTCTTCTTCCTTCCTCTTCCTCCTTACTCTTCCTTCTTCCTCCAAATTGTGAGCCCTCTTCCTCCTTCCAAATTGTGAGCCTTCTTCCTCCTTCCTCCAAATTGTGAACCCGCTGCCGCCTATCTCTATATCTCCCCCACTATGTACTGTTGGCCTCTTTCCAGGTATGCTCCCTCCTGCTCTTCTCCTCCTCTTCCTCCATCTCCTCCTACACCAACTCTTCTTCCTTCCTTTTCCTCCTCCATCTTCCTCTATGCTCCTCCACCTTGTCCTTTTCTTCCTTCATCTTCCTCTTTCTTCCGCCTCTTCCACCTCTTTTCCCTTTCTCTTCCTCGTCCTCCTTCCTCTTCATCCTTCCTCCATTGCCTCCTTTTCTTTCTTCCTCTTCCTCCTTTTTCCTCCACCACCTCCTCTTCTTCCCCCCCTCTTCCTCCTATTCCTTCACCACCTCCTCTTCCTTCCTCTTCCTCGTCCTCCTCCTTCCTATATGGTACACATCAATGTACAGATACTCTATACAATGGTACAGGCAATTTGTACAGATCCAACCAGGAACCACTACAAGGGTCTCATACAAGATTGCATTACTTGGTTTATAGGATTTTTTATATCATCAGTCTTCAAACCTTCATCCATCACCAAATTATCATCTAAACATTGTGCAGACGATCATCTTGATAACACATCTTACCTTCTATCTTAAATCCTCAAGACTCAATAGCATTGATAGTGTCGCCAACTTTGTCTGAATTGCACGTGCAAAGAATTATAACTGTGTCGTCAACTTGCTCATGAAAAGACAAATTCTGGTCAAAAATTTCATTGCCATTTGCCTAAGATTGAGTATATATTTGTCGACAGTTGACCAATTTCAATGCAACCTAGATAGATGGGCATAGCATAGACAAAATATGATGCAACCAAGAGTGTGAGCATAATAGATCTTAAACAAAGTGAAAAATAATAGGAGTGTCACAACAACTTTCACTTTACCATATTGTAGGATAAGCCTCAACTCTCTCCCCATTTAACAGAAAAAGCCTTTAAAATACAGAAATATGTGACCTACATCTCTTGACCATCGAGAGATTTAAGTAATGTTGTCATTGGCTATGATTAAGTTCAAAAAGATCCTAGTCTGAAAAATTATAGAAACATTCTCTTCAGTGATTGCAGTTTGCATCTTCACATTGATAAATCATTATAAACTAATCTCAAGGTTTGAAAAAGCAAAACAGAGCAGTTAAGGTTTTAATCTTTAATTGGTCAATTTCAAATTGCTAGTCTTTGAATCAGATATTTATGTGGATTGTGGCTAATCTTTGACTATCAGGATTTCAAACAACACTTCCTGAGCTTCCGTGTATTCATTTAATCTTTTCTTCTTACATTCCTTCCAAAGCTATGTTTAAAGAACTTTTGCCAAAAGCCATCAACTTCAACAATAAAGTGAGCTGTAATCATTTCAACCAAATATAAAAGCATTGATATTTATACAAACAATAAAGTAAGCTAATTGTCATGAAAAGTCAAATCTAGCATAGACCAATGGAACATGGGCAAGATAAAAAATGACTGGACTTGCTATAAATATATTTCTTAGATGTCATGGCACATAATCAAGAAACAAAAACAACATGTCTACCATAAAACCATCGTCATTCTAACTTATAATTCTTATTGTCATTAGAGTTTCTTTCATTAAAACAACTTAGGAAACAGAAGAAAGACTCCGGAGAATAATAACAGTTGTATTCTGACTCATAATTGTTTTTGTCATTAGAATTTCTTTCATATAAAAAATTTGAAAGCGGAACAGGACTCCTGAGTAGATTACGACTTGTTACTGGATAAAAAAAAATAGCAAGAGAACAAATATGTAGTTTTTGTAGATATCATATAGAAAATAATGACTAACCTTCAATGAGCTTTGTGGTAAGCTTTTGAGCCTTTCCATCAGCGTCAGAGTAACTCATCCTCAGATGCTCCAGAGCATCCTCAGCTGCCTTTTGAGTTTCCTTCTGTGCCTGAATTTCCTTCTGTAAGCATTTTATCTGTTCATGGAGGCTGCTATCTTGCTCAGAAGACCCAACATGTGGGCCACTTTGTCTCTCCTCATCAGAAAGTGGCTTTGGCTTACACAGTTCCAGTTTTAAGTCACCTATTTCAGACTTCAAGTATTCATTCTGAAAACTGAGCTCGATAACCAGTTGCCTGAGCTCATCAATACTTTCTTCATCATAAGCAAGGTTCTGATGAATGCCATTTTCCATACTGATGCTTGCATCACAACCATTTATTCTGTCATCTACTTCAACTGGTTGCTCCAATGGATTTGCACTATCCTTCTCCTTAAGGCTTTGCTGTACAGTACCATCAATTATCTCTTCTTGACTCAGAGTGGATTCGCTCTCTCCAGTATCCATGTCAATAAAATTGGCTCAGCCTACAAATAAAAAATCCAAGAAAGAACCAAATGTTGTGAGGACAAAGAAGAAGAAGAAGAAGAAGAAGAATAAAGAAGAAGAAACAATTACACAAATCACGTGGGATATGTACTTGGAGAAGAAAGAGTGACTTCCATCACCAATCAACGACCCTTACTAATCATCAAAAGAACCATACAATAATTTAACCATAGAATTCTTGTTCTTTTGATCAAAATACCCCAAAAATACTAATCAAATGTACTCAAATACAACATCTAGTTCCGATATTTCTTCCTTCGTCCAAAACCATAGCCCCTCGAATCACGAACAGGAAAACTTCCATCGAGAAGAAGAAGAAACAATTTACACAGGTCACGGGGAACATATACTTAAAAGAAGGAAGAGTGACTTCCATCACCAGTCGACGACCATCGCATAAAAGAACCATACAAGAATTCAACCATAAAATTCCTTTTGCTTTTCATAAAAATACCCAAAAAATAATCAAATGTACTAAAATCCAACATCTATTTCCTATATTTCTTCCTTCGTGCAAAACCATCGCCCACCGAATCACGAGCGGAAAAACCTCCATCAATATGGCGCCAACCATACTCAAGATTGTATATGAAACCAGGTAAACGTTTTTCGATAAGAAAATAAAAAGAAAATTGAAGCCCTAAACTATCATTTCTCGACAAGGAAAAGCGGAAAAGAAAGAGATTGTAACCATCGACTTATTTCTGCAACGAATCGCGCATTGGTCGGAAACCCGGATCTAATGCATCGGGGTTCCGGAAGAAAGAAGTCAATCGTTCAATTAGATCGGGTGGGGAGACGAGAAAGATACAAACGATGATAACTTGATAGAGATCTGAAGTAGAAGAGCTTGGAGAAAGAATGGAGGAGTCTTCTTGATCTCTTCCCTTCCGTTCCTCGTCGCCTCACCGACGCTTGGACTGAAACGAGTTCCTCTTTGTTTGGGTTTGCCCTTTCAAGGAATATAAGACGGAAGGTGCGGATCTTGTTTTGGGCATCACTTAAATATATATTTACTAATTAGACCTTTTAATGTTTAATTTTAACCCTCATATTGTTTAAAAATTACGCGTATTACATTCCAATATCCGAGTATTTTTTTAAAAATCAACCTTTTTTTCATATGGGTGGCAAAAACACTAAACATAACGGTAGAAGTGTTCTCCGTGCAGAGAAACTCTTTGAATTGGGTGATCGTCTTCGGTTCTTAAACTTGGGGCAGCGCGGGGAGGGGGCCGGGGGGGGGGGGGGGGGGGTGGGGGGGAGGGGGAATTATTTAAAATACACAAGTACACATAAATTCCTTTAAAATTATTTATTTCAGTTTAACATGCCTAAATAAACCTTGTAGGGACAAAATTTGTTCATCTGACAAAAATGTCACCTCGTGAAAAATGAGAGAGATGATTATTTCAAATCTGTCAAATCAAAATTTGTTCTAGTAAAAAATATTTTTTTAATTAAAAAATTAAAAATATATTTCTAAAACCATATGTGATTATAGGAGTTTGGGTTTTAAATAGGGGCATGTCCAACAGGAAAGGGTTCGGACTGACTCTTATCTTTTCCTGGCAATCAAAGGAATCACGTCGATGTTTTGTGTTTTTAAAGTTCGTTTTTATTTAAAGAAGCTAATTTAACCATTGATAAAAATGGTTTAAGTGTAATTTTATGGTTGGATATGAACGACCATGAAATGTAGCATCTTATAACTTGAAGAGAGATATGATATACTAAAATTCATAATATTGTTAAGGTAAATTTACTAAAAAATTTAGAAATTACTTACTAATAGGGGATATATAATTAGTTAATCATCGTTCATCACATAAGCACAACATAAAACTCATGGGAGGAACCTGTCACCTGTTTGCTCGCATGGATAAGAGTCTAAATAATAGATCGAGATGATTACAAAATATCTTTCCTATAGAATATTCATAAAATATATCATAAGAGTCCAAAGGATAACTCAGGATAGTTACAAACTGTCTTTCCTATGAAATATTCATGATAATATTTTGTCTCTCTATGTCAAATATAAAACTACACCCTAACTTCAGGTAGAAAGGCACAAATCAAGAATATACATCTATGAAAGTTGATCTTGAGATTAACTTGAGCGCTGGAGGGGTTGGTTTAGGAAGTCTCCCCTGATTTCGATCTTTGTGCAGGTAATACCTTAGGAGCATGATATTTTCATCTTGGAAAGAGGTACTTTTCACCTCAGACGACTCTACACATATGGATCAGGGTCACGTCGGGTAAGGATGTTAAAGATATTTTTCATCAACAAGGAGGGCTCGTGGTCGTCAAAGCATCTGCGAGCTGACCTTGTTAATGAATGTTGTGAGGAGGTATTGCCCCTAACTTATAATACTTTTTCTTAAATAGTAAAGCAATTAATCAAAATTTTAAATTAGGAATTAGATTTTATTTCCTTGCTAGCCATTGTGGTTTAGAAAATATTAATTTTTTATTTCCTTGATTATCATTGTAAATTAGGAAATAATTAGTAAACATTCCAAATAAAGTGATATCATATTTGTTAGTTTATTAAATATAAATTATATTAAATAAATATAAAAATTGAAAAAGCAAATCTTAAATGGAGACTCATCTAATCCTAATTAAGGGGAGGGGTTTCTCTCTTTTGAGGAGTTGCATCGCATTGAGGAGAGGTAGATTTCTCTATCTTTCTTAAAAATAAAAGTTTTTATTTTGGTTCCTTAATTATTAGAAGTTTTGTAGTTCAAAAATATTTATTAATCATTTAATATCAAAAATTCTATTATTAGATTAAAATATATTATCTGAATTTTTTTAGGTATTCTTTAATCCCCTTTAAAGGTTTTTATTTTTAGATTTAAACATGTATGTCTTATGTATTGAATACATGATATTTGGTTTTCATATTTGGATTAAGAATAATATTTCCTTGTATTGTAGTTTATCTTTTAATACTTGAACCACCTTTCATGAGAAGGCGGTCGATTTCTCTACACCATGTCGACGTCAGGAGATCAAGCGAAAAATGATTGGAAGGTCATCGTCTAGGATCGCCACTGTCTTGTTGGAGAAGGAAGACATCCTTGCGCTAGGGTGTTCAATGACCAGAGCAACGATGGAAGAAGAGCCAGGGAGTGCCAAATAAAAGGCATCTTCCCACCCAGTAAGCATCAGTTTGATGCAACGACACACCTGGGGACCATATAAGCAACAATGGTGAAGATCGCATTGTGTACCCTAGCACAATGACACCTAAAATAGCAAGGGAGGGCTATGATTCCTAGGCAAATCAAACCCATAGCAAAGGATAAGGCAATGCAACATGTCCTAGGTGGGATGCCTCGTAATGGCCAGAACCTACTCCCAAGCGATTCTGATCCCGAGCGAATATATTCTCCTACTTTAACATGGTTGAACTAGAATCTCTGAATGTGTCTAGACCCCCACTTCAATACGACTAAGTCTAACCTCAGACGGGCCAGGGACAACCAGTGACCAATGCCTCCACGACCTTACGTCTTTGCCTTAGTGCCTTCTCAATCTTTTTTCTTGATTTTCTTTATTCATAGACCTGCCATGGACACAAAGCCTCAAGCTCAAAGAAAAGTGCATCTACCTAAAGCACATCAAACCTTAGAATGGCAAAAGGCTCTCCCCAGCCAAGGCGCATCGTCAGTAGGTCTTCAGTGCGGTTGAACTCAGAAGGCCGGGGGCTACACCTATCCGGAGCCTACAAACTCTCCATAGCCATTCAATCGGTGTTAAAGGCCGAGGCCTACACCTAAGCTGAGGCTCCATACTCCCCCTAGGCATGCACTCAGTGTTAAAGGCCGAGGGCTACACCTAGGTCGAGCCTCCGTGCTCCCCCTAGTCTTGCACTCGATGTTAAAGGCCGAGGAATACACCTAAGCTAAGCCTCTGCACTCCCCATAGTTATGCACTTAGTGTAAAGGCTGAGGGTTGCACCTAGGCCGAGCCTCTGCGCTCCCTCTAGTCATGCACTTAATATAAAAAGGCTGAGGGATGCACCTAGGTCAAGACTTCACGTTGCCCCTAGTTGTGCACTTGGTGTAGAAGATGTTGGAAAACCATGAGAGCATAACATACACAACGAAAAAACAAAACAAAAGGTTTCCCACGTTTATCACATCGTCGTGCAATGATTAGTGCATGAAAAACTACAAAAATAAAAAACTATGAGTTGTATGAGATTTATTACCTAGGGAGATCGTATATCCCTGAAACTTTCATATTATATAGAAGAGGATTAAGGAGGTCAGATGTCCTCCTCTCTAACGGTATTCACATGGTGGATCGATGCTCCTCAAATCGTAGTAAAAAAGCCCACAACTCTTGTGCACCTTTTTCGAAGCTTTTGCGCACCACCTTGTAGCAAACGTGGAAGAAGTCTCTCGCGGCAAGAAGAAGGGTGGTCGATTGAAAAGAGATGAGTAAGAGGAGAATAGGAGGGGCCAACCAAAGATGCAACATATCTTCTTATTGGTCGCCCCTGCCTTCTATTTATAAAGAGCCACCAAAAACCCTAATGGATCATGCCTTAGTAGATATTGGATCTCTATCCAATTATCCACACCTCTTGGAGTATTGAATCTCTATCCAATAATTATAATTTGACTCCAATTGAGCCTCATGCAAGGAGTCCATTAATGTTGGGTCTCATCTAATGACAATAGGGGCTTATTGGATAACTCATACTAAATCCTCTACTCACTGTAATCATTCATCATATATGTGTGATCCTCTAGGCCCAATACTAAGCTAACCGTGAGTTCCACTATCAGAACTCCTTTTGACTTAGTGAATTATTATTATATAACAATTCATTCAACTCATCAACTATGGACGTACTAGGCCACCACGCCATAGTCCCCAGACGGTACAAGAGATCTAATCTATTGGACCTATTTATCCTCAGTTATTGTGTATCTATAGTCCCTCATCCATTTAATATCGTAGAAACTGTATATTAGACATAGTGCTCTCAGGCCACATACGAATTCATTCGAGTCTCGCTTTAATCAGATTCTCCCGGAGAACTCCTTCTCTTTTTATTTGAACGACCCTGTCCAGGGAGTTGCATGAGCGAGAGCACTCGAGATATTCCTCTCATGATACAAACAGTGGATAATCCTCTATTAACACTCAATTGCCTTTGTAAGGTTGGATACCAATCCTGATAACTGGTTGTATAACTTTTTAAACTTGTAAGTTTGACATCAAATAAAGGAGTACTCAAATAAGGCATCTTTAGTGTCTCAAGTCTAAGGACCAAACACACAACTGAGACTACAGAATCACTATCTGACGTTAGGTATTATTAACTATCCAGCATTTCATAAGCGGATCAATTAGTTAACTCATTCTCCAATGAGTGCATGTACTGTCGTTAGTGTCCCCACACAAGTCACTATGAGACCAGTCACCTCTATCACATAGACGGGTATACAATACACCTATTTATTTGATTATCTCAATGTCCCTCTTGAGTAACCAATGATCGAGATTATTCATGGTCTATATTTAAAGGTGAATTAGTCTCATTATCGTGATATCATCACGATCTGATTTTTATTACATAGATCCAATGACAGCATAATATATATGTAGTAGATAATATATATAATATGAGAAAATATTTATGATAATTATAATACAAAAAGGCTATGCAATGTGTCACACGTGTCATCACTCACGTGATTGGCTTATAAGACACATGTAACTAGCAATCTCCCACTTGACCTAAAACTAATCACCTATATATTTGATCCTCAATAAACCCCTGTGACGCTTAAAGACAATATGAGCCAGTGGCTTTGTCAATGAATATGTAATGTTATCTTCGTATGAAACTCTTTCCATTGTTATATCTTTATGGGCTACGATCTCTATGATCATGTGGAACTTCCTTATAACATGCTTAGACCTCAGACGAGATATAGGTTCCTTCACTTAAGCAATCACCCCATTGTTATAGTAGTATATGAGAATCGACTCCTTGTTGCTTGGTACGACTCCCAAATCTGTGATAAACTTCTTCATCCACACCCCTTCTTTTGCTACTTCTGCCATAGCAATATATTCCACCTCTGTGGTTATATCAACGGTAACATCTTGCTTGGAACTTTTCCAGCTTACTACTCATCTATTTAGGGTGAAGACATACCCTGAGTTCAGCTTGCCATCGTCGATATCAGACTAGAAACTCGAGTCCGTGAGCCTTTAACCTAGAGGTTACCTCCTTCATATACCCGTAAAATATCCTTAGTCCTTCTCTAGTATTTAAGGATGCACCTTATACACCTTTTTTGGATTCTCTTTAGATACGAATCCCTCTAGTTGTATCATATACACCTCCTCCTCGAGGTTGCCATTAAGGAATATGATTGTCACATCCATTTGTTAGATCTCATAGTCATAGTGTGTTGCAATAGCCAAAAGAGTTCTGATGGATTTCAACATGGCTACAGGCGAGAAAGTCTCGTGATAGTCAACTCCTTGCCTATGATGATACCGTTTTGACCACCAGCCTTGCCTTATAGATCTTTCTCTACATTTCTATCTACTTCGATCTTCTTCTTAAAGATCTACTTGTAGCCGATAGGTAAGATACCCACACCTTGTTGGTGTATATGGAGTCAATCTCAGAATTCATGGCTTCTTGCCACTTCTCGGAGTCTATACTCATAATAGCCTTCTTGTAGGTCTGAGGATCAATATCCTAAGTATCTCCTCCACTGATATGTCTCACATATCTTTCAGGAGAGTGTGATACTTTATTAGGCCTATGCAAAGTTAAAACTTGTAGGCTAGGTACCTGAATAGACTCGGACTCTAGAATGGTGCTTGAGCTAGGTTCTCTAACCTCGCTCAACTCTATCACACTCCCACTGTTTGTACTAAGAATGTGTTCCTTCTCAAGGAACACAGCTCTCTTGGCAGCAAAGATCTTCTAGTACTCAAGATGATAGAAATAATACCCATAAGTTTTCTTGAGGTATCCCACGAACTTGCACCGCTCCGTCCTTAATTCCAACTTGTTGGAGTTGTGTCTTCTAACATGGGTAGGGTAGCCTCAAATCTTAACAACATTAATATCGAGTTTCTTTCATTTCTATATCTCATATAGTGTAGACACTATCGACCTAAATGAAACTTTGTTCAGAAGGTAAGCTGTAGTCTCTAGGGTATTGATAAGACCCTAGATGGAGCTCTATAAATTTTGATCCTTGAGGGGGATCAACCCTTGGAATGCTATAGGGGTTCCTCCCTCCTAGATTCGGCACAAGGCTGAAATAAAATTGATAATTGCTTTATTCAAGAGAGGAGGCAACTACATCATTATATAGGGATCAAAACCCTAGCCTAAGGGGGTGCTTATGTAAGTAAAATTATCCCTTTACCCCTCCTATAGCCAACCTGCCTTAATAGGAACAAGAGGCGACTAGGTTGGCTCTATAGTCGACCTAAGCACGGGAAAACTCTAGCAAACCAACCCAGTAAGGGGGCGACGACCACTAAGCCCTAAGGGCTAATCTAAACCTTAGTCATACTTCTTTATAAGATATGAGTGACTTTATTACAATCTAGTAGGGTTTTATTGACTACTTCTAGAGAAATTAGGACTCAACCCTGCTGGAGTCCTATCAAACCCGCCCTCTTAAAATCAGTCTTGTCCTTAAGGTTGAAGTTCCATGAACTCTAAGAACTGGGTCTTCAGCTCCTCATCAGCTTGGGTGTCAGTTGGAAGAACTTAAGCTGAGTCGTCATCTTTAAAATTTTATTTGATGTGGGATACTTGGAGGATCAATTGTAATTTTGATCTGGTACACGAATCTGATCTCTAGGTTGGGGCCCCAATATGATCCCTAATTTTGCAAGGCCTAAAGAAATAGGGAGATCACTTTATTGAGGCTTGAATTTCATGTTGGTGGAGCTGGAGATGAAGGGGGACTTGATCTTTCTCAGGAAACTTTCTTTTGCTTCGGCGTTTGTCAAGGGGAAGTTTCTTCCTTGCATGGGCTGCCACATGGTTAGTCTTTAGTGATAGCCGATCTTTCTTCTAGAATGGTGACTGCCCTCTGGTATGGTTCAGGATGATGAGAGCCCAATCTGACATGAGCATGGATTGTAATTCTTCTAGTTTAACTCCTCTTTCGTGCCATGGACCTGTATCCAACCATATTTTAAATTTGGTAGTAATTAGCATCTCCTGTAAACACTATGTATGAAGTGTGGGGGAAGCCTCGGTGTAAATTAAGAGTCGACTATCTTGCATAAGAATAGCCCAAATTCTAACTCCTGACGCATCGACCTCAATGACCAAAGTGCGACCGAAATCGGGCAACGCTAGGACCGATGTCATCATCATGGCTACCTTGAGTCGTTTAAAGGCTGCGGAGGCTTTATCCGACCACAAGAAGGAGTCTTTCTTCAATAAAGACATGAGCGGGGCATTGATATTGTCATAATCTTTCACAAAATTTTGGTAGTAGCCCGTGAGTCCAAGGAAACTGCGTAATAATTGTATATTTATAGGTCTCGGCCATCCTTACATTGCCTCGATCTTTGTCGGGTCCACCGCCACTCCATCCTCTAATATAATGTATGTGCCTAAGATACTCCAATTTATGTTGTAAGAAGCTACACTTTGACTGTTTAACATAAGGAGTATTCTCCCGAAGAATCGTTAGAACAGTTTGTAAGTGCTAAAAATGTATATCAAGTGAAGGGTTATAAATGAGAATATAATCAAAGAATATCGATACGAACTTGCGTAGAAAACTCTGGAAGATGTCATTCATCAGGCTTTGGAAATTAGAAGGAGCATTCGTAAGTCCGAAAGGCATTACTAAAAACTTGTAGTGGCCGTTATGCGTGCGGAATGTAGTTTTCAGAATATCTTTAATGCATACCCAAATATGATGGTATCTGGATCGGAGATCCAGCTTAGTGACGACTCGGGCTCCTTTTAATTCATCCAAGAGTTCATCTACGAATGGGATAGGATATTTATCCTTGACGGTGATGGCGTTTAGAGCCCAGTAGTCAACGCACATCCGCCAACCATCTTTCTTGCGCACTAGCAACACCAATGAGGAGTAAGGGCTGCAGCTCGGTCAAATCACCCCAGTGTTAAGTATCTCTTTAACAATGTTCTCGATATCGTCCTTCTGCAAGTGAGGATAGTGGTATGATCATAAATTTACTAGAGGTTTACCTGGCAAAATAGGAATGCAATAGTCATGCGACCAGTTATGGGGCAGTCCGCGCAGCTCCAAGAAAATATCCGCGAATTTGTTCAGGCAAAGGGCAAGCTTTGGATATGAGTTTTGTACGTTCTCCCCCATAGATGGCTGCTGAATATGCATCAAGAATCCACCATATGCTTTGTGTAAAACTTTCTCCATTTGTTGCGATGAAACGGTGGAAATTTGGCTCCGCGCTTGCCTCATAACGTGACCTGTCTCCCTTTACAATAAAGTTACATAATTAATTTAGAAAAATTTCAGGAGATATCACCTAGTGTTATGAGTCATTCGATCCCGAGTACGGGTTCATAATCATCGATGGGTAGGAGGAAGAAATCGGCTATCACTTCTTGGTCTTGGAGGAGTAGTTTCACCCGCGGGCACCGTTGGTCGCAATTAAAGATTCGGCCGTCGACGACCTTTACGTCAAACTTATTGCAACCTTCAATTTGAAGCACCAAATGTGCAGCAACCTTACTGTTGAGGAAATTATTGGTGCTGCCCGTGTCGATGAGAACGGTGATGAGTTGTTGTTTTAGAAGTCCTCCAACTTTCAACATCTGCAGGTTGGAATAGCCGGCCAATGCATGCACTACGTAGTTGGCCGATTGGGACTCTTCCTCCATGGCTTCTTCTTTAGGTTCAAGGGCTTCTTAGATGTTTCATTGTCCTCATCCTCCGCTGGTTCAATCACGAGGAGCTGGCCCTTTTTGCAGTGATGTTCGTGGCTCCACGGTTCGTCGCAATGCCAACACAACTCCTTGGTTGATCGTTTGCAAAGCTCGTCTCTTGTCAAATTTTTTGGTGCAGAGGCTTGGATGGTAGTAGAGGGGGCAGTAGGCCTCGGCATGGCTAGTCAGGGAGCGACCCTTGTCCTTCATGCCTCGTGGTTCAATTGTTCTTCCTGGATACGCGCGAAGGAAATCACTGCCATAAGGGTATACGGTTGTCATGCCTTTACTTCTCCTCGGATCTCCAACTTTAGGCCATTGATAAAAGTACCTAAAAGTTATTTCTTATACCAATTCTTAGTTTGGTTAGATAAACGCTCAAACCTTTTTTAGTATTCTTGTATTGTAGAGGTTTAACGAATCTTTGTTGTCCGTCGATGTTGTTGAAATCGGTTGGTCCGAAGCGGTCTAGTAGTCCTTCCTTGAATTACTGTCAAAAGAGTCCTCCATGGGTGTACTTAAACCAATTAAACCACTTAATAGCATCTCTTTCGAGGTGGATGGCAGCAATCTCCACCCGTGTGGCGTCGGCGGTTCGATAGAACCGAAAATAGCGCTCCGCGCGCGAGATCCACCCGATTGGGTCTCCTTCTTCCCATCTAGGGAAGTCAACCTTCATGCATGGATTATTGAGATCAGAGGTGATGTGGCCATGTTCTTTCAGATCGTCTCACCGATTTGAAGTTTCTCCGTGTTGTGATTTCCTCGGGTTTGACAGTCGGCCAATGCTGAATTTGACAAAAAGGATCACATCTTCTCTTTTATGTGGTTTCCAAAGGCTTCAAGCTTTGAATTGATAGCCTCCTCTGATGCCATAGTATATGCCTCTAGATCTATAATATTAAGATCTTTTTTCTATTGTCGGATTAGTGGCATGAGAATTTTGGAGAAGGGGGTGGCCGGTTGGAAGGTGAATCGGTTTGGATAGAAGTAGGCTGCGATTTAGGGCAGATTTGGGGCTATGATTTTATGGAGTGATTTTAGGGCTGTGATAGCAGTAGATGAAGGTTAGGAAAATAGATTTTAGATCTGGGATAGATAACAACAAAGATAGGTGTCTTGGTAAGGAACGTTGGCTAAAAATGTAAGTGGATTGATAAGGAAGTAGGCTGATTTGGGTGGCTGATTTGGGGGCTGTTTGGATTCAGTTTAGGGTAATATTTGGAAGGGTTTCTAGTGAGGATGGTAGGGTTTAGAGATGAGGAAAAGAGAGTATGAAATCCCACAAAAAATAGCACTTAAATCTGATAGAATTCAGTGAAAAGAAGTGCTGCGATGTGCTGTCCTGGTGAACCAATTTTACGTCGGAGAAACGATGACTTCTCGACGTAAATTCCAAAGGAAAGTTCAAGAAAATTATGCAAAAACCCTTGGTTCAGATGTTGTTAATACCAGTAAAAAGTTTGACAAAATTTTGGCAGCATAACAGTAGGGAAATAGGGCAAAAGACGAAAGGTAGATTCCTTCGTCGTAAAATTCTAGAACTGCGTGATGGTCAAATATTGCATAAAAAAACCAGTTCTAGAAGGAGGTTTTTCATGAAATTAAATTTAGATGAAATCCAACTTGATCTTGAGAATTGTGTCAAAATTTCAGCCAAAAAGGATGAACAAAAGTCCAGTTTCAAGAGGCCAATAGACGGAAGACAAATTCTACGTTGTAAAATTTCAGTATTGTGCAATAAAGAATCAGAGTGCTATAAGTCTAGATCCAGAAGGAGTTTTTTCGTGAGATTAGTCTTAGATGAAAGATAATGCAATATATGAAATTGTACAAATGTTTCAGCTAAAAAGGATGATTAAAAGTTTAGTTTCAAAAAGCAACAATCGACTAAAAATTTATGTAGCATTTCGCCTTTGCAACGATAATAACGTTTACGACGAACAAAATTTATAGCGGATAAAATTTAAAAAAAATCTTCAATATATAAGGTAAGGAATCTTGTAGTATTAAAGAGGAATAGATGATAAAAATATACCAGAATTCCAAATCAAACGTAGGGGACAGCGGTAGACTAATTTGATCTGCTGTTGGGGTGGAAGGTGGAGGCGCATGTCGTAGCAATTGTGGGAGTTGTTTGGGAAGGTGGAGGCATGGATGACGGCTACAGGGATAGCAAGATTGCTGCTCTGATACCAGATGATAAGACCCCAGATGGAGCTCTATAAATTTTGATCTTGAGGGGGATCAACCCTTGGAACGCTGTAGGGGTTCCTCCCTCCTAGATTCAGCACAAGACTGAAATAAAATTGATAATTACTTTATTCAAGAGAGGGGGCTACTACATCATTATATAGGGGGATCAAAACCCTAGCCTAAGGGAGTGCTTGCCTAAGTAAAATTATCTCTTTGTCCCTCCTATAGTCAACCAGCCTTAACAGGAACAAGGGGCGACTAGGTTGGCTCTATAGCCGACCTAAGTAGGGGGAAACTCTAGCCAACCAACCTAGTAAGGGGGCGATGACCACTAAGCCCTAAGGGCTAATCTAAACCCTAGCCATACTCTTTTATAAGATAGGAGTGACTTTATTACAATCTAGCAGGATTTTATTGACTACTTCTAAAGATATTAGGACTCAACCCTACTGGAATCCTATTAGGTATGTCCCTAGAATGAGATGGGTAGGTCGGTGAATCTCATCATGGACAACAACATATCTAATAATATGCAATTCTTTCTTTTTGATATACCATTGAGTTAAGGTGTATAAGGAGGTGTCCATTATGACAGAATCTCATGGTCCCTAAAGAAATGAATGAACTTTGTACTCAAGTACTCTCCTCCTCAATCTGATTGAAGAGTCTTAATACTCTTTCCAATTTAGTTCTTTACTTTATTCTTACACTCCCTAAATTTCTCAAAGACCTCGGACTTGTACTTCATCAAGTACACGTGTCCATATCTAAAGAAATCATTAGTGAAAGTAATAAAGTATGAGTAACCACCTATGGCCTGAGTTGACATAGGACCATACACATCACTATGCATTAGTTCCAGCAACTCAGTGGCTCTCTCTAGTTTCACTAAAAGGAGAGTTAGTCTATATTTCACGAAGACAAGGTTCACAAATTGCATGTAACTCATAGTTGAATGAAATTAAGTATCTATCTTTCAACAACTTTTAAATCCTTCCTTCATGGATATAACCTAGCCTATAATGCCACATGTATGCAATGTTCATCTCGTCTCGTTTCCTCTTGGACATACTTATATTCATGATGTATGGAGTAGTATCTAGCATATATAAGCCATAATTTAATGTTCCTCTAGTGATGATCTCATCATCCAAAATTAATGAACAACTATTATTCTTATAAACTAATTTATATCCACTAATTGTCAAACATGAAATGAAAATTATGTTTTGATAATAGAGGGAACATAATAGAATACATCTAATATAATAGTATCTCCACCAAGCAGATGTAGGGTGACCTCACTAACAGTAAATGCAGCAACTCTTGCTCCATTACCCATCTTAAGATCAATTTCGTCTCTAGCTAGTCTCCTAGGCCTTGACAGAACCTACAATAAATTACAGATATGATAAGCACTCCCAGTATCCAATACACATATGTTATCATAAAAATCTAACAAATAGAGGCTGATCATGAATATACCTGAAGCTTCTCCAAGCTTCTGTTTTACCTTTTCTTCAACTTACTATTTGCAGTTCCTCTTCTAGTAGAGTGAAAGCACTGACCTTTGTCCCTCATCGGGTCTTTCTTGGTAACCTTTGCCTTGCCCAGTCTACCCTTGCCCTTGCCCTTATTAAGGGACATATCAACATTCCTTTTCTTCTTAGTCTCACTAATATAGAGAATCGACTTCTCTTTCTTTATGGTGCTCTCAACTTCCCTCAACATATTGAGGAGCTCAAGAAGAGTCATCTCAAGCTTATTCATATTGAAGTTCATAATGAACTGAGAAAAGGAATATGATAGGAACTGAAATATATGATCAACATATAGGTTATCTTCTAGGACCATTCTTAGACCGATGAGTTTCTCAATCCAATCTATCATCCTTAGGACATGGTTTTGGAACTGATGTCCCTTCTATTATCCTGGCTTGGAATAGACTCATGAATATCTCATATCTCTGAGTTCTTCTCTATTCCTCAAATAGTTGGCGAAGATGAAGAAGGATAAAATTGCATCCATGCTTTCATATTGCCTTTATAACTCAAGAGTCACAGAGGCTAACATATAGTACTTAGCCAAAGTGGAATTATCTATATACTTTATGTAGCGAGCAATCTCATCCTCGCTTGCCCCTTCCTCTATTGTGGGCAAAATTGTGTCAAGGACACACGTGATTTTTCTCCATCATGAGAATAATTCTCAAGTTACGAAACTAATCTATATAGTTTGGACCAATTAGGTGGTTAGTATCAAGTATGCTATGTAGGAGGTTTGCAAGTGACATATTTCTAACAAACAAGATGTAGCATAAATGAATAACATACATATTTTATATAAAAGTAACAATTAAGATACAAACTTATATCTTAATCTACTCCTACTATTTTTCTTACGAATCACATGATACCCTCGACACATGAAACGGAATTCTCCGGTAGACTTCTAGTGGGGATCAAGATCTAATCAACGTCTTAGTGTAACCTCGAGGGACTCGATCAATCACACTAAGCCCAAAAAGATATGCAACTCTTGTCAATCATAATTCATGATTTTCGTCATGTTCGGCCTTCGAACCATCATGACATCGAGGGACTCGACCAACCATGATGTTCAGTTAAGACATCACCATCGTTACAAGATGAGTCTAATTTGATGATATGTCATCGATGGACTCGACTAAGCATACCATGTCCTCAGGTCACCGGTAACATCTCTATATCGTAGATGTTGGTTTCAGGTGCCCTATAAGCCAATCACGTAAGTGATGACAAGTGTCACATGCTACATAGTCTTTTTACATTATTATTATGGGCATAGTCTCACATTATATTGTTTGTTGCATATATATTATGATTTCCTTTGTTTTATGTAATGAGAATCAAATCGTGATGAGATCATGATAATGTGACCAATTCACCTTTAAACATAGACCATAAATAATCCTGGTCATATGTTACTCGAGAGGGATATCGAGATAACCTGACAAACTGGTGTACTATATACAGGTCCATATGATAGAGACGATTGGTCTCATAGCCACTTGTGTGAGGATACTATGGGTACAGTACAGGTGCTCATTAGAAAATGAGTTCACTAATTGATCTGCATATGTAATGCTGGATAGTTAATGATACCTATCGTCAGACAGTGATTCTGTAGTCCCAATTTTTGTATAGTTCTTAGACTTGAGACACCAATGATGCCTTGTTTAAGTACTCCTTTCTTTGACGTTAGACTTGTAGGTCTAGAAAATTTTAAATTTGGTATAACCGATTATCGAGATTGGTTGTCAACCTTACGAAGGTAATTGAGTGTCAATAGAGGATCATTCACTCTTGGTATCCCGTGTATTATCGCTCGGACAAATCCTCGGTCGGGGTCATTCGGATTGAGAGAGAAGGAGTTCTTTAGGAGAATCCAATTAGTGTGAGACTCGGATGGATTCTATATGAGGCCTGATAGTACCATGCCTGGTATACAGTCTCTGAGATATTAAATGGATGAGGGACTATATATATACATGGTAATTGAGGATAGATAGGTCCAATGGATAAGATTCCCTGTACCGCTTAGGGACTATGACATAGTGTCCTAGTACGTCCATAGTTGATGAGTTGAGTGAATTGTTATGGAGTAATAATTCACTGAGTTAGAAGAAGTTCTGAGAGGTTGGACTCACGACCAGTTCGGTATTGGGCCTAGATAGTCACACACATACGGTGGATGTTTTATCGAGTAGAGGATTAGATATGTGTTATCCAATTAGCCCTTATTTTCATTGGATGAGACCCAACTTCGATGGACTCATTTCATAAGATCGAGTTAGAGGCTAATTGAGATTATTGGATAAATATCCAATAATCCAAGAGGAGTGGGTAATTGGATGAAGATTTAATACCCATTAAGGCATGATCCATTAGAGTTTTTTAGATAACTCTCTATAAATAGAAAGCATGAGCGACATAATAATGATAGGCTACAATTTTGGTCGCCCCCTTCTATTCTCCTCCCTCCCTTATCTTCTCAGCTGACTAGCCCTTCCCTACTGCGAGAGGCAGCGAAGAAGATAGGTAATCTTCTTCCACGAGTGCTACGAGAAAGTGCGCAACAATTATGAGCTTTGGGCTGCGATTAGACTAGCATTGCTGTAACTATCTATTATATAGATACCACTAGAGAGAAGGATGTTTGACCTTCCCCATCCTCTCTATCTATATCTGGAATTTCAAGGATATACGATCTCCTTAGGTAATTAATTTCTTATACATCATAGTTTTTGATTTTATGATTTTTTTCATGCACCAATCTTTGCACGACGACTTGATATACGTGGAATATCGGTACATCTCCATGACTTGTGATCATCCATCTCATAATCATTAGTTTCATCGGCTCCTCGATGCATCACCATGTATCATGATCATCCATCTTGGCATCGTGGGTCCCGTTGGTATGTCCACACTCTCGTCGTGCCTGTTCATGTAGTTACATCATAATCACAATCATAATCACACATACCAGACAATAAATGAGAAAAACAGAGGTTCACAGGCCCCAAAAATATAATAATCACATATACACACATCACACCACATGGTCCATGATCATCCAATCACATCATACATCACATGTACATATCTTTATGTAGGATTACTAGATAAATAATAATTAATGAAACTATTTAATTAATTATTTCTAAATTTTTTGGGATATCCTACCATATTGTCATGAACTTAGCTAATTTTGCCTAAGTCGTGTGGCACCCTTGCGTGTTCATCCGCAAAGGTCGGCCTCCCCGAAACCTCATAGGGTCCCTTAGGACCTACAAAAGAGAAAACGGGTTAGAGAAAGCATTTCTCATGGGATCTACAAGCAACCACTTTAGAAAACACTTTATATCATAAATACAAATTACAACCATGGACTTTACAAGCTCTGAACGGCTGCACACAAAGGATCAAGGTCTATTACAAACCGAAGTCTCTATAAGTGTCCACATGACACAACTCTCCTTTACAAGCCGAAGCTGACCATGAAAACTAACCAAATGAGGGCTGTCAAGCCTACTGCAAGCCTGCTGTCCTCCTCGAAGCCGCTGTAGATGCTACATCTCCTTGCCTTTTGTTGAATCTTCAATCTTCTGCATTGGATTCAAAACACCTCTCGGCTCCTAGCTGCTCTCCGTCGCTGCTATTAAGTAGTCAAACTCTGATCCGCCATGCTGCTTCAACTCACCAACGACTGACTTTAGTGTGGGGTTGGTTGAGTTGTGCTGATCTTTGTTGATTCTTATGGATCCTTTTGATAAATGAAAAAGTCTTCCTTGTTTTACGCTAGTATCATTTACGTCTCATGCAGCTTAAACTAGGTGGATACTTGTTGGAGCTTTAACGAGCATCACCCCGTAGACTTTGAAGTTTTTAAAGTCTTTCCTACATAAAATTTAGTCATCAATTCTTCTTCAACTTAGTTATCACTTCCGCTTTCGATTAGCCTTCTATTGGGAAATGAAGCGGACACTCTACTCTTAGTAGCACTGATCACCATTAGTGATGACTTGACAACTCATCTTCTATTAGATTTCTTTGAATGGTCTTGATACTTATGCAGAGCTCCTCTAGTGGATAAATAAGAGAATTGGGGGTACTTTGTTTCACCCATTCTCTTTAAGTTGAGAAGGTAAAAGTTACATGATTTCGCCCACCTTCTCGAGGTTATTTTTCATGCATTGAGCTATTACTAGATTTTGCCCACTCTTTGCTCACACTTTTGAAGCACCCAAAGTGTTTACACTCCTTGTTTTGAGTTAGCTACTATGATTCGCCTTCTCTCTGCATCAAACTTTTGGAATGCAAGAAGTTTTGCCTAAAAAGAGTAAAATTTCACCCTAACTTGGAGCAAGTTTTTGATAGTTTTGGTCGCCTTTGGGATTATACCGTCTTCTCCATCATCTTTGTCATCTACTCCTTTGAATAAAAAAGTACACTACCTACTTCGTTCCTTGGTCGAGCATTCCTGTACCAACTCGAAGTCCCCCATTTTCGGCTATCTTGATGAGAAACCTGTTAATATCGGTCTTATAAAGTTCTTTGGCCTCTACCCTTCTGCCTTATCTTGGTACTTAGAGTTTGCCTTTGTATTCTCCACCTCCTTGGCCCATTTCACGACCAATGCTCTCCCTCCATGAGAACAAGGGATCGATGACTCCATGGAAGTCCCACCTTTGCGGTATCATGGTGTTGCCAGCCATGGCCCTACTATCCGTTGCCTTGCATCTGCATCCTTTTCTTCATGATCGGTAGGTCTGCCTCTACGACACTATGATACTCCTCCGAGTCCATCTCCTTTCTAACTGACGCTTTGCTTTTGGGTAGCTGAGCCCCTCTGAACTCGTCGTCGCTTCCCCGCCCCTTTCGACCACCTGCTTCAACACCCCTGTGTTCTCTGAGCAGTTTTCTTTGGTCGATGGAAAGATAAATTGTAACTCTCATGCATGGCCTCCGCTATCTTGTTGTAGGGCTTACGCCGATTCTGTTATCCTTAGCTTCCTTGGTAGCTATGTTCGCTTACTCAGCCTTGTCCTCTAACTTGCCGGGCTCCCTTAAGCAAATGTGAACATTGAAGCAGTCCAACTCTCTAACCGCTCCTATCATACCTTTGTATGATCAAGTCCTCCCAATGGGACTCGCTGGTACTTGCACTTGAAATTCTCCCTCGGTGATACATAATGTTAGAACCCTTGCAGATTCTAAGCTTGGGATGATCTCTATAGGGGATCGACCTCCTTGGAACTCTATAGGGGTTCCTCCCTCCTAGGGTGGCTACACAAAGGCTAAAAAATAATTGATCTATTGATGATGGAAAAAGGGGAGAATACTAGCTATTTATAAGGCTTCTAAACTCTAACTCCTAATAGGACTCCTAATCCAACAAACTCGAACTTCTTGTCAACTTCTACTCCAAGTAAACCAAGACTCGTCTTCCCCTCAACTACTAACCCCTAGCCAACTCCTAACCATGATGTGGTTGGTGGCTATTCCACCAACTCCTCTCCAACTCGTAATTCTTATTCCACCCTAGAGAGAGTCCAAGCTAAGTGAAACTCTCCCTCTCTTACCCTAGCTGGCCTATTTTAAGAGGAGGCGGCTATGAGACTCCCATCCCATAAGGATTCATCCCTAACCCTAGCCAACCACTTCTTTCTTAGGTGGTGGCAGCTAGATTACGATTTATTACATTCATGACATAATTGACTTTAACCCGTATCTAACTTCGACTCCTAACCCGACTCCAGTTTAGTCAAATCCTAACCCTACTAGGATTTGGGTTGATTTATTAAAATAGATTCAAATCTTCTCCTAACCGACCTTATGTCAGGTCTAGGTTGGCCAATAAGGCCCAATCTAAGGACTCGACTCAATCGACTAGTGATAGGACTCCAACAGGATTGAGTTCTAATCATCTTAGTACTAGTCAATAAAAATACTATTAGATTATAATAAAGCCACTCCTATCTTATAAAGGAGTATGGCTAGGATCTATCTTATAAACAATATTACTGGGTTGGTCGGCTAGGGTTTTCCCTTGCTTAGGTCGGCTATAGGGCCACTTAGCCGCCTCCTGTTCCTATTAAGGCAGGATGGCTATAGGAGGGGCAAAGGGGTAATTTTACTTAGGCAAGCACCCCCTTAGGCTAGGGTTTTGATCCCTATTTAAAGATGTAGCTGCCCCCCTCTTGAATCAAGCAATTATCAATTTTATTTCAGCTTTGTGCCGAGTCTAGGAGGGAGGAACCCCTATAGCGTTCCAAGGGTTGATCCCCCTCAATGATCAAAATCCATAGAGCTCCTTCTGGGGTTCTATCATCTGGTATTAGAGCAGCGATCTTGCTGCCCCTGTAGCCATCTCAGCTGCCTCTACCTTCCCAAGCAATTCCCATAATTACTGTGACACGCGCCTCCGCCTTCCACCCCAGCCGCAGATCAAATCAGTCTGCCGCTGCCCCCTGTGTTTGATCTGGAAATATAATATTTTTTTATCATCCATGCCTCTTTAATACTGCAAGATTCCTTACTTTACATATTGAAGATTTTTCTCAAATTTTATCCGCTGTAAATTTCGTTTGTCGTAAACGTTATCATTGTTATGAAGGTGAAATGCTGCAGAAATTTTCAGCCATGTTTTTACCTCTTGAAACTGGCTTATTGCTGCTCCTTTCTGGCTGAAATTTTTACACAATTCCCAAGATCAAGTTGGCTTTCATCTGGATTTGATTTCTAAAAAAAACTCCTTCTGGAACTGATTTTCTTGTGCAATCTTTGACCATCATGCAGTTCTGAAATTTTATAACGAAGGAATCTGCCTTTCGTCTTTTGCCTTATTTCCCTACTGTTATGCTGCCAAAATTTCATCAAACTTTTTATTGGTATTAACAACATCTGAACCAAGGGTTTTTGCATAATTTCCTTGAACTTCCCTCTGAAATTTATGTCAAGAAGTTATCATTTCTCCGACATAAAATCGGTTCAGCAGGATAGCACATCGTAGCACTTTTTTTCGCCGAATTATATTAGATTTGAGTGCAGTTTTTTGTGAGATCTTGGACTCTCTTTTCCTCGTCTCAAAACCCTACTATCCTCATCAAAAACCCTTCAAAAGTCTACCCTAAATTGAAACCAAACAGCCCCCCAAATCTGTCCTAAACCGCAGCCTACTTCCATCCAAACCAATTCACCTTCCAATCGGCCACCCCCTTCTCCAAAATTTCTGTGCCACGAACCCGACAACAAAAAAAAATCTAAATATTACAGATATAGAGGCGTATACTATGGCATCAGAGGAGGCTATCAGTGCAAAGCTTGTAGCCTTTGAAAATCACATGGAAGAGAAAATGCGATCCCTTTTCGCTGAATTCAGCATTAGCCGACCGTTGACCCCGAGGAAATCACAACACGGAGAAACTTCAGATCGGTGAGATGATCCTCAAGAACATGGCCACATCACCTCTAATCTCAATAATCCATGCATGAAGGTTGACTTCCCTAGATGGGAAGAAGGAGACCTGATCGGGTGGATCTCGCGTGTGGAGCGCTATTTTCGGTTCTATCGAACCACCGGCGCCAGACAGGTGGAGATTGCTGCCATCCACCTCGAGGGAGATGCTATTCAGTGGTTTAATTGGTTTGAGCACACCCATGGAGGACTCTCTTGGCAGAGATTCAAGGAAGGACTACTAAACCGCTTCGGACCAACCGATTTTGATAACATCGATGGACAATTGGCAAAGATTCATCAAACCTCTACAATACAAGAATACCAAACAAGGTTTGAGTGTTTATCTAACCAAACTGAGAATTGGTCTGAGAAATAACTTTTAGGTACTTTTATCGGGGCCTAAAGTCGAAGATCCGAGGAGAAGTAAAGGCGCGACAACTATACACTCTTATGGCGGTGATTTTCTTCGTGTGTATCCAGGAAGAACAATTGAACCATGAGGTATGAAGGACAAGGGTCGCTTCCTGACTAGCCATGCCAAGACCTACTGCCCCCTCTACTACCATCCAAGCCCCTACTCCAAAAAAGTTGACAAGCGACGAGCTTCGCGAGTGATCGTCTAACATGGTGGACCTAGTTAGAAATACTTGCCATGCAAACATTGTGGACCTAGTTGGGCTACATGGAGAGCAGCCAACACGCGCGATCGTTTGGGAGAAACAGACATGGAGATGTAAGGACAGGAGTCGCTCAGAGGAGTAGGCATCCTTGATTGCCATTTAGAGGAATGGCCAACCCTTTGCGTGAAAGCACCTCAAGGTTGGGATAGTTGATTTTGAGCTATGGTTCGACGTTGACAACCTAACTTAACGGTGCTCAAGGCAAGCGGGACACTTGGTAAAAGATGAAAACATACAAAGTGGGATGTGTTACTCAACGATCGAAAGAGTTATGCAAAGCTCACAGAGGTGAGGGGAATTACTAACTCGAAGAATTCAGTACTCATATAAGGGCTTATATGTGGATGATGGAGTGTTCATGACCATCCCAAGGTGACCAGAACTCGGGGCTATAGAGAATTAAAGCTTTCTCTTCGGCATGGAAAGGATACGTCTGTAGGAGACTAAAATATGCAACAAGTTCAGCATGTTGCTAGGCCTTGAAGGGTGTAGCGGGGGCTGTATTGACGAAGAGTCGCAATCTAGCAAGCGCATTTGCGGGGCAGAATGATGCACAACCTGTTCAACAAGATGGAGTAGTCCAAGGGGATGGTGGTCTCCGAAACTTCCAAAGGGAAGAATGCAAAGAGGAAAGTTATTCTAACAGGACAGATATCCAGGAGAGATAGGTCTTGGTTCTCCAGAGGGAGAATCATGTACAGCGAACCACACATGTTGAAGAAGAGTACCTCAAGACAATATCTCTACTAAGCTCAACGGATCGAGCGAGAAGCGAGGAGTCGTTGCATGATCTCAAATTAAGTAATGTATTAGTGGATACATTGTAAGATCAAGTGGGGGAGCAACCATGGCAACATCATACGAAGGCACATTTAGAGTCAATATAGAAATCAGACCCAACGAAGGGCTGACTCGTGGAATGGTGGGCATGAGAGCTACCATCAACTCAATGCAAATCGAGCGGTGGAGCAACTTGGGTGGAACTCGGTGAAGTGTCCAAGCCGCATAAAGGGAGTCAAGATAGAATATGGAACATGAAGTAGTGGCATGAAGCTTTCCTTGGACAGAGGTCAATGACATGAACTCTTGTAGAGAGAGTGGGATCATGTTGTTTCATGGGTTCTTCATTCTGATAGGGCGGACTCATCTTGCATGGTGCCAAAGACAAAATGAGCTTCGAGGCACATACACCTTGTCTCAGATGCATTTGACAGAGGAACTAAGGTGATTCAACTTACGGAGGCGAAGTTAGGATCAGAAGACCTTAGCATGAGGCAAGAGGACGTAGAGGTGAGTACTCATGAATAATATGCCATAGTGCTATCAGTCAAGTTGTCATGAAAGAAGCAGTACATAATGGAGATTATGCTGGTAGGGGATAGAGGGCGAGGATCCAGACAATGATGCACCAGTTTTAGGGAAGTCTGGGACTTTGAGAGCTACTAGGCGACGGACTATCCCAAAGCAATGCTTCGTTAGAGAGTGACCCGAGAATGGGTGGGCGAAGGTGAATTGTCGAAAGGAGCGAACACAATCGGAGGTGGCGGAGGCCCTACGATGTGTTGGCAGAGGCCACATGTGAAAAAATCATCGTCCGAGTTCATCACACGAGAATCTGAATGCAATGGAGATGTCACCAGGAAATAACATGGTGCAACGAATCATGGTAGAATAGTTCGAGGTAATACAACACATGCGGAGATATCTCGTGAGGGACGTGATAATGCGGAGGTATGATCATAAGCTATTGAGAGCTCAACTTTGGTGAACAATACAACGAAAATAAGGGCTATGGATTCAAGGAGTGAATGCTATGGTATCGTAGTGGCGAGTCTTCCGTGTGCGCGTATCGAATCTTACATCGGATGAACTCCTTGGTTATCAGCATATCGGGGCTATGTGTTAGGACTCCAACTGAGTTGGGTCCTAGTTGATTGAGTCGAGTCCTTAGATTGGACCTTGTTAGCAACCTAGACCTGATATTAGGTCGGCTAGGAGAAGATTTACATATATTATAATAAATCAGCCTAAATCCTAGTAGGGTTAGGATTCGGTTGAACTTGAGTCTGATTAGGAGTCGGAGTTAGATATAGGTCAGAGTCAATTGAGTCATGGATGTAATAAACCCTAATCTAGCCGCCACCCCTAGTAAAGAAGTGGTTGGCTAGGGTTAGGGAGGAGTCCTTATGTGACGGGAGTCTCCTAGCCGCCTCCTCCGCTTAAGAGAGGATGGCAAGGGCAAGAGGGGGAGAGTTTCACTTAGCTTGGACTCACTCTAGGGTGAAATAAGAATTCGGAGTTGGAGACCCCTATAGCCACCAACCACATCATGGTTAGGAGTTAGCTAAGGGTTAGTAGTTGATGGGAAGAGGAGTCTTGGTTTAGTAGGAGTCATGGTTTACTTGGAGTATAAGTTGATTATAAGTTGGAGTTTGTTGTATTATGAGTCATATTAGGAGTTAGGGTTTAGAAGCACTATAAATAGCTAGTATTTTCCCCTCTTTTCATCATCAATAGATCAATTATTTTTCAGCCTTTGTGCAACCACCCTAGGAGGGAGGAACCCCTATAGAGTTCCAAGGAGGCTGATCTCCTATAGAGATCACCCCAAGCTTAAAATCTACAAGGGTTATAACACTTAGTATCAGAGCAGTGTTATTGGTGTCTCGCTGCCCTTCCACAACCGCCCACCATCCTTCCACAGCCGCCCACCATCCTTTGATCTCCCCGTGAATTGCAAGAGGTTCTAGTTTCCTACCTTACTTCTGCTGTAATCTAGTTATCCTTATTCAAAAAACCCAAAAGAATCATTCCTATCTTGTTGTACAAACTTTTTGTTGTAAAGTTTCTCTCTCCACAATGAAAGTTATACTATAGAATTTCAGCCGCATAACACTGCTTATTTGATCTTGCTGCACAAACTATTTGTTGTAAAGTTTTTACCATCGCAAACGTGATCATTGTTATGAAGGGGAAACGTTGCAAAAAAATTTCAACCGCATAGAGGCTTATTGAACCGATTTGTTGCATATCTTTTATGGACGAAATTTTTACACATTCTCATAAATTAACTTAGCTTCCATCTAAGGTTGATCTATCATGAAAATTCTCTTTGAAACTGAACCTATATTATTGCAATTCTTCACTGCGTATTGTTGGAATTTTATGACGAAGAATCTACCTTCTTTCTTTGCATCAATTTTCCTACCATTACGTTGCCAAAATTTCATCGATCCGAATTACTATTGTTGCTCTCATTTGAACCGAGGTTTTACCATTGAAATTTTGCATAAATTCATTGGATTTCTACTAAAATTTATGTTGAGAATTTGCTGCTTCTTCGACGTAAATTCTGTTCAGCAAAACAGCATAGCGATCTTTCATTAAATTCTATTAGATTTTGCTATTGTCTTTTTAGGATTTGAAACTCTCTCTTTATCATCTTCATCCGCTACCATCATAGCCCCAAATCTCTCAGGTTTTTGTTGCAATTTTTGTTGAGAAACTACTGTTTCTTCAGTGACAATTCTACTTCTGAAGACTGCATCTACCACAACAAACCTTCACCAAATTCCCTCAAAACTTACTGCCATCTACCACAAATCTAAAACCCTCTTTCCCTAATCTTCACCCTCTATCATCATAGCCCCAAAACCCAACCAAACAAACTACAGCCAAAACCATACCCAAATCAACCACAAAACAACCCAAACTCATAGCATACCCCCATTGATCCCTATCAAATCTTTGCTATCATCTAGCCCAGATCTATAATCCCTTTCCCTAACCTTCATCCACTTCCATCTCAGCCCTAAAACTCCAAAAAATTACAGCCAAAACCACACCCAGAATAGCTACAAAACAAGTCCCAAAAATCATAACCTTCAACCTTTGATCCACCAACCTTTCAGCCACCAAATCTCCCTTATCCCTTCAACCACAACATGCATCTATCGCTACACAATGTTGCCAGCAGCAATATCTGACTGTCATCTTCCTTGATCGTAGCCAGTAGTGATCCCTTGTGGCATAAGCACTACCAGCAGCGATCTTTCGCTATCATCTGTCTTCATCGCAGCCCGCAGTGATCTCTCGCTACCATCTACCTTGATCGCGGTCAGCAATAAACTGAACATGACGAGTGGAGGTCTCTCGCTCCATACCACTGTTGACTTCCTCTACAACAGTCATGCACTCCACTGCCCCTTCTTCCCTCTATTGTAGCCGCACCCTTGCTACAACCATATTTACCTACAGCCACAAAATCGCACTGCAACCGACGTGACTGCTGCTCACTTTTTCCTCCACCATTACTGCTGCCTTCTGACTTAGATCCCTCAACTGTCATCCTCCACAAATATTAGCCACATGGAAACCGCACCACCGCAGCCTCAAAGACCTAACAGTTGTTGGGAAACCTCAGCGGGTGCATCATATGCGCAGCGGAAATCAAACCAAAAATTGATTTCCCACGTAAATCAAATCATTGTACAAAAGATTAGGGTCGGGAGAAAAACCACACAAATCGAACAACCGTGATATGTGAGAGATTGATTTTACTTAGGAAGATCATATATCCCAGTATTCTAGATCCGGATGGAGAAGATGAAAGAGGTCAAGCGTCCTCCTCTCTAGCGGTATCCACACGATGAATCTCTATAGCGAAACTCCTCCAATATGATCTTGCAACTCTTACTCAAAGGGAGGGAGAAGAATAGGAGGTGGTGGCTAAAGCTGCAGCCTATCAACCATGAGTCTCCCATCCTTTTTATAGAGAGCCACCAAAAACCCTAGGGCTCCTGCCTTAGTGGGTATTGGATCTCCATCCAATAACCACTGACCTTGCATTATTGGATCTCTATCGAATAATCTCCTTAGGCCACTAATTAGGCTTTAAGCAAGGAGTCCATCAGCATAGGGTCTCATCTAATGAGAATAGAGGCTAATTGGATCTCCATCCAATCCTCTATTCGTTAAAGCATCCACCATATGTGTGTGACCCAATAGGCCCGATACCGAGCTGGTCGTGAGTCGCTCCAATCAGAACTCTTTCTGATATAGTGAATTATTATCCCTAGAATAATTCACTCGACTCATCGACTTGTGTGACATTCCCAGGTATCGTGCCTCGGTCGATGGCCATGGGAGAAGGGCGACGTAGGTTCTCGCACGTGTGTTGACCCCCAGGTGGCCATCCATGATTGAAGGAGTCAATAGTGCAATGCTTGCACCATTGCTTTCCCTATCATTCGTCCCCCCCAAAAGGCATGCTTCAAGCTTCGATATAGGATCCAAGGCATGTTATTCTACCTTTTTAATTTTGTAGGGGTCAGGACTTATGGTTTGTATGTTTTCGGATAGATTTCATTAGCATGTTTGGCCAGTGGGTCGGGGCCAAGTCTTGTGACCAACTCATACCGGAGGTTCCACGATTAACAGATGTGTGAGTTGGGTTTTCCAACCCAATAATCTAAGACGCGTAGTGCCTTATTTGCCCATCAAGCTTTCGCTATCATGGCCTCAGTCTACTATAACGGCTTTCACCGTAGTGGGTCTTTGATCAACCACTATAACGGGATTGGTGGCTCCACCATAGTGCTTTCACTATAGTGGGTCCTTGCTCAATCGTTTTAGCGGGATTGGTGGCTCCTGTTGGGAAACCTCAATGGGAGCATCACAAACGCAACGGAAATCAAAACAAAAAACTGATTTTTTATGCAGGTCAAATCATCATGCAAAAGATTGGAGTCTCAAGAAAGCCACAAAAATAAAAAAAAATCACATTGTGTAAGAGATTATTTTATCTAGGGAGATTGTATATCCCTATATTCCAGATTCAGATGGAGTGGATGAAGGAAGTCAAGCATCTTCCTCTCAAGCGGTATCCACACAACAGATCTCTACAGCGAATCTCTTCCATTATGATCTTGCAACTCTTGTAGAGGGAGGGAGGAGAATAGGAGGGGGAGGCCAAGGCTGCAGCCTATCAACCATGAGTCTCCCCTTCTATTTATAGAGAGCCACCAAAACCCTAGGGGTCCTGCCTTAGTGGGTTATTGGATGAAGGCTGCAGCCTATCAACTATGAGTCTCCCCTCCTATTTATAGAGAGCCACCAAAACTCTAGGGGTCCTGCCTTAGTGGGTATTGGATCTTCATCCAATAACCCACCAATCTTGCATTATTGGATCTCTATCTAATAATATCTTTAGACCTCTAATTGGGCCTTAAGCAAGGAATCCATCAGTATAGGGTCTCATCTAATGAGAATAGGGGCTAATTGGATATCCATCCAATCCTCTATTCGCTGAAGCATCCACTATATGTGTGTGACCCTCTAGGCCCGATACCGAGCTGGTCGTGAGTCACTCCCATCAGAACTCTTTCTGATATAGTGAATTATTATCCCCAGAATAATTCACTCGACTCATCGACTATGGACGTACTAGGCCACTACGTCATAGTCCTCAAACGGTATAGGAGGGATTAAATCGATCGGACATGTCTGTCCACAGTTACCGTGTATCTATAATCCCTCATCCAACTAATATCTCAGAGACCGTATATTGGATATGGTACTGTCAGGTCACATACGGAATCCATCATAGTCTCGCTATAATCAGATTCCACTGGAGAACTACTTCTCTCTCAATCCGAATGACCCTGGCCAGGGATTTGTTTGAGTAAGCATATATGGGATATTCCTCTCGTGATACCGAGAGTGGATGATCCTCTATTGACACTCAATTACTTTCGTAAGGTTGGCTACCAATCCCGATAACCAGTTGTACCAGGTCTGAAACTTTCGAAACATATTAGTCTGGCGTCAAAGAAAGGAGTACTCATACAAGGCATCCTTGGTGTCTCAAGTCTAAGGATCAGATACACAATTGAGACTATGGAATCCCTGTATGATATTATGTATCATTAACCATACATCATTCCATAAGTGGATCAATCAGTAGACTCATTCTCCAATGAGCACCTGTACTATATCCTTAGTGTCTCCACACAAGTGGCTATGAGACCAGCCGCCTCTATCATATGGACGGGTATATATATAGTACACTGATCTATCCGATTATCTCAATGTCCCTCTCGAGTAACCTATGACCGGGATTATTTAGGATCTGTGTTTAAAGGTGAATCGATCTCATTATCTTGATCTCATCACGATTCGATTCCTATTGCATAGAACCAAAGACATCACAATATATATGCAACAAAAATGTAATGTGAGAATATGCCAATATTAATCATAAACAAAAAAATTACGTAATGTGTCACACGTGCCATCATTCATGTGATTGGCTTACAGGGCACCTGTAGCCAACAATCTCCCACTTGACCAAAAGCCAATCACCTATGTGTCTGATCCCCATTAGACCCATGTGATGCTCAAAGACAATCTGAGCCATCGGCTTCGTTAGTGGATATGCAATGTTATCTTCGGATGAAACTCTTTCCATTGCTATATCTTTTCGGGTCATGATCGCTCTAATCAGATAGAACCTCCTCAGAAGAATTTTGTTGAGACCTGAGTTCCTTTATTAGAGTTATCGCACTGTCACTGTCACAGTATATGGGAGTCAGCACCACGCTGCTTGGTATGACTCCCAAATCCTTGATGAACTTCTTCATCCAAACCCCTTCCATTGTTGCTTTTGCTACAGCAATGTATTCCGCCTCTATGGTTGAGTCAACAGTAGTATCTTGCATGAAACTCTTCCAGCTTACTATTCCTCCATTTAGGGTGAAAATAAACCCTGAATTTAACTTGCTATCATCAATGTCGCACTGAAAACTCAAGTCCATGTAGCCCTCAACTTGGAGGCTACCTTCTCCATATATCAGTAAAAGATCCTTAGTGCTTCTCAAGTACTTAAGGATACACTTGACTGCCTTCTAGTGTTCTAAACTTGGATATGTCTGATACATGCTCGTGACACTCAAAGCATGAGCTATATCAGGCCTGGTACATAGCATCGCATACATGATAGACCCTATCGCTGAGGTATAAGTTATCTTATCCATGTCTGCCCTTTCTTCAGGAGCCTTTGGGGACATACTCCTAGAAAGTGATATTCCATATCTCGTCGGTATGAGACCTCTCTTGGAATTTTTCATGCCATACCTTTTGATAATGGAGTCTATGTACCTAGACTGGGACAAGCCAAACATCCTTTTGGATCTATCTCTATAGATCTGGATCCCCAAAATATAGGATGCTTCCCCTAAGTCTTTCATGGAAAAGTTTTTGGATAGCCAAGCCTTTACTGTGGAGAGCATTCCTACATCATTTCCAATGATTAGGATGTCATCCACATATAACACCAAAAGGTGATAGTGCTCCCACTTACTTTCCTATACACACAAGAATGGTGCTCAAGCTAGGTACCTGAACAGACTCGGGCTCTAGAATGGTGCTCAAGCTAGGTTCTCCAACCTTGCTCAATTATATCTCACTCCCACTATTTCCACCAAGAATATGTTCATTCTCAAGGAACACAACTCTCTTGGCAACAAAGACCTTTCGGTCCCCGGGATGATAGAAATAATACCCCTAAGTCTCCTTAGGGTATCTCACGAACGTGCACCGTTCCGTCCTTGATTCCAACTTGTCGGGGTTGTGTCGTTTAACGTGGGCAGGACACCATGTCTAACAGTGTGCGATTCCTCCTTTCTGATACACCATTGAGCTGAGGTGTATAAGGAGGTGTCCACTGGGATAGAATCCCATTGTCCCTGAGGAAATGGTTGAACTTTGTACTCAAGTACTCTCCTCCTCGATCTGATCGAAGAGTTTTAATAAGATCATAAATCTCTTTTTTTTATTAAAAAGAAGAAATCATAGAGGTTAAAGATAATTTTCGTAAACGATAAGTCAAGTGAAGAAGTCAACGAGAAGTTTAAAGAAAATTATTCAATTTTCAACTCATCATAAATTTAAGAAATATTAATTTGGTGATATATCATACATGAATATAAGGAAGTCATAAATGAATCATATTATGAATGATATTAATATCAAATCATGAATACCCAAAGATATAATTTAATTTGACAGATTTTCTTTTAGGTTAAAAAGAAATTTTATGAGATCAAATAATAAGAAGGATATTGTTTCATATTGATAGTTTTTTTTAATGAAACAAAAAAGTCCTAGTGAACTATCTTGATTTATATAAAGTTCTCAAATTATAATTTTCAAGATGTCAAGATCATGATAAGACCCTTTTTATGGTACGTTGCATAGGAGAAAAGAAAAAAACTTTGATTTATATATAAAAAAGTTTAAGTTATCAAGATCATAGTTCTTAATGAAAATCTCAAGTTATAAGATCCTCTTTGGTAAAAAAAATTTATAGAAGTAAAAAAAAAAGATTCCTATATAAGATGCCTCAATTAAAAAATCATGAGAAAGTTCATGATTTGACTGAAAAAAATCTCATTCAAATTTCAATTATCAAAATTAAGACTTTTGTAGTTCAAGAGATTCAACAATAATCATAACACTTTCTCTTACTAAAAACTTGATTGAGAAATTTTCAAAGAAAAACTTTTCTTCTTTTTAGTTATTTCAATTCATGTGATTTGTTTCATACAAAAATTCCTTCACCTTTTATGTCAAATCCATGCATTGATTGTCATTTAAATTCTAGTTTCATCTAAAAAGAAATCATCAAAATCATTAAAATAAGTAAAATATTTTTAATTTCTTAAAATTAAAAATCAAGTATCATTTCCAAAAGAAATCATAAAATATTTTCAAACAAAAACTTTGATTTATTCCAATTCTAATTATTTTTAGAGTGAGTTGTCATGCTCATTTCATTCTCATTAAATGTATTTTTAATTTTCAAAAATACTAGACAATGAAACATCATTTTTTTTTCCTTTTTTATAATATTCTATGCTCAAATTCTATCATTCAATAATATCCATTTAATCATACAACCCATATTTCAAGTTACTTTTTCAACCTTATCAAGGCCATTACAATAAAATATAAAAATGATAAAACATCTTCAAAGCAAAAATTCAACCAATCTCAATTCCAACATGTAAACGAGTCTAACTCTTTACACATAATGTAAGGAGTTGACAAACTCATTTCAAAATTTTTTATTTATTTCAAATTTTTTATTTATTTCAAATTTATCTAATATAACATTCAAATCATACAACTATTCAACCATCAACCATTCATAACATTTAGGTCATTCAACAATAGTCTTTCCAAATATTCAAACCAATGATTTGAAACTTATTATTCAATCATCATCAAAATCTCATTTATATAAATTTCAACATATTTTTCAATAACTATGGTTATTTGGTTCTAGTTCATTTTCATACTTATATGTTTTAATTATGCATCATCAAGATTAATTGTATAATGATAACTATTTTCAATAAAAAGATTTGTTATAATAGAAACAAGGATTATTAAGTTTCATACATCTTAATTCAAATAATTTTTCTTATTTTTTACATTTTAGCTAGGAAGTTTGATAAATTAGATCTCGAGTCAAATGACTTAAGCATCCACAAGATATCATTCTATTTTGCTTTTAGCCTTAGTTTGGTGACAAACCTGTAAGAAAGATTTAGGTACCCATTTTACATTGGGACCTATATGAAGAAAATTGTCTTTCTTATATAATGGTTTTTTGTTATTTATTGTTCCCTTAGAAACCCAAACTAATTTGTGAGGACTATAGTTTTTGATTGGACAATTGTAAGCTATATGTCGTAATCTACCACAAAAATTATATTTAATTTTCGGTGGCAAATTTAAGGTAGGTCCTTTAACAAAAATAATTGACTTTTGTTGAATGTTACCAACAAAGTCTATGTCATTTATTCTATTAATATGACCCTTATTGGCAAGGATCATATTTAGGAATTTGTTCTCAGTTTTAAATTTTTTAATATAGTATTAAGCATGATATTTTCTTCTTTAACACTATCTAGTGTTTCACATTTAGAGCAAAAATTGTGTAGTAGTAAAGTATCATGCAAGGTTTCATATTTGGTGCATGTATTGTGTGATGGTGCTACATCATGCATTTCATCAAGTTTACTAACTAATGATGTATGCTCTACCTTAAGTAATTTATAGGATTTGTTAATCTTTTTAAATTCATCATAAAGCTCATGCAAAGAAAGTAATAACTCATTAAAAGTAAAAGAGCTTTCGGGTGTGTTACTTACCTCATCATGGTTGGCCACGAGCGCGAGATCTTCCACTTCTTCCTGATTGTGTTCTTCATCTTCGGAGCGCCTCGACTTCTTGCGTTCATAGCAAGAAGTTTACCTATCTTTAAATCATTTTATGGTTCATGTTGATTAATTTATCCGGTTCATTTGTCAAATATTTAAAGTTCACTTCACTCGAGATTTCACTCGAAGAGTCATGTGTTCTCTTTAGTTCGAATTCCTTTCTGTCCTTTATAAGGTGATATTGGGTTCTCAATGTCAAAATTTTCTTGCTCTTAAGAAGGTATTCTTCGTGTTCATTTTTGTAAGATATTTTATTTAATGATTCATTTAGATTTAGTATGCTTTCATGTGTTAATTCTAATATATGCTAAATCTCAAAAGCCGAATCACAAGAGGAAATCTGATCAAATTCATTTTTGTTAAGAACACAATATAATGCATTCATAGCCTTGGCATTTAAAGAAAATATTTATTTTTCATAATCATTCCAATCATTTATTGGATTGGATGATTTTTGAAAACCTTTTTCAACAATACACCACAAATCAAAATCTATTGAAATAAAAAAGATGTGCATTCGATTTTCCAAGATGTGTACTCTCTCCCATTGAACATAGGAGGACATATGATAGAAAGTCCGTCTTGATTATCAACAAAAGTCATCTCTTTTGGATTTTAAATCAATTAGAGAGAAACGTGGCTCTGATACAAATTGTTAGGATCAAAGTGACACTAGGGGGGGTGGTGAATTAGTGCTTATAAAAATTTCACTTTGATTTAAATACTCACTCAATAAAAATCATATCTAAAATGTGTTTAAGCATAAAGATGCGTTTAAGCGTATAGATACGTTTAAGCATAGAGATACGTTTAAGCATAGAGATATTTGTAAGAGTGCAAGCAAAGGTAGTAGAGATATGTTTAAGCATAGAGATACTTGTAAGAGTGCAAGCAAAGGTAGTAGATAATTAAGCAATGAACATAAAGAGCAAAGAAGAAGAAGCAAACCGATTTTATGGTAGTTCGGTCCCCTTGACCTACGTCCACTCCGGATTCCTCTTCACTTGAGGCCACCGGCTTCCACTCATGATCTTTTTTAATGGGCAAAGATCAAACACCCCTCTTACAGCTCTATTATCCTTTTACAGGTTCAGGAGATAACCTTTACAATTATCGCAACTATCCCTTAAACAAAAACTACACAAGAAGAAATGAGGGGAGCTCTTAAGGGATTATAACAATGTTTTCACAAGTTTTTCACTCTTGATTCTTGCTCATTTATCAGCAAGAAAGGGTGGGATATTTATAGGCCTCAAATGACTTCAAAAGTGGAGCCAAAAATTAATTTTTAAGTATTCCCGAGGTGCTAGTCTTGAAGACTGCGTTCTGGGCGGTTAAGTCGCCTAACATAGTCTGGTAGACTGTGTCTGGGCAGTTCAACCACTTGACAGTCTGGGAGATCGTGTCTGGGTGATTCAACCGCCTGACACACCTTCGAAGACTGTGTCATCTTGGAGATCATGTCTTCGAAGACTGTGTCTCATCTGACCTTGGGTTACTGAAATGACTTTTCTAATAAATCAAAATCAGCCCCAATTAAGGCCTAATGGCCTCTTAATAGAGTTAGTTTAAACTAACTCTCATTATGATGCTAACTACGACTCTCAACACACAATCTTCGTTGTCCGATCGTCTCTCGGTGAATTTCCGGCATCCTTTCAATGAATCCCTGGCGAGCTCCGGATTTCCTTTGGCGAACTCCCAATAAACTCCCAGAATTCTTCCAACGAACTCCCATCGAGCTCCCGATAACCTATCGGTGAACTCCTAATGAACTTCCCGGCAAACTTCTGGTGAGTTCTCGATGAGCTTCTGATTTAATTCGGTGAACTCCCAACGAACTTCTAGCATTCTTTCGACGATCACCCGGTGAGCTCCCGACAACTTGTCTGTTACGGGCTTAGCTAATTTTGCCTACCCGGGGAGCTCCCGACAACCTATGCGTGTCCGTCCGTAAAGGTCAGCCCTCCACGAGATCTCCTAGAGTCCCTGAGACTTACAAAAAAGAAAATGGGCCAGAAGAAGCAATTCCCACGGGATCCACAAGCAACTGCTCAAGCAAACACGTTATAAAGCCAGATACAAATTACACCCATGGATATTACAAACTCAGAGAGGTTGGACACAAAGGATAATAGTCCATTACAGACCGAAGTCCCACAAGTGCTTATAAGACACACATGTATTTACAAGCCAAAATTGGCCACAAAGCAAACCAAACTAGGGATGCTAAGCCTACTACAAGCCCGCTTCTTGATGCACAAGGTATGTACACAAACCGAAGGACACAGACAAACATGAGCATTTCATCGAACACCTTATTTACATTGTTGTCTGTGACATTCTCCCCCACTTATTCCTTCAACGTCCTCGTCGAAGCCACTATAGACGCTGCATCTCCTCGCATTTTGCTGAATCTTCAATCTTCTGCTTTGGCTGCAATATGCCCCTTTGGCTCCCAACCGCTCTCCGTCGCTATCACTTATTCCTTCGATGTCCTCGTCGAAGCCACTGTAGACACTGCATCTTCTCGCATTTTGATGAATCTTCAATCTTCTGCTTTGGCTGCAATACGCCCCTTTGGCTCCCAACTGCTCTCCGTCGCTGTTGTTGAATAGTCGAACTTTGATCCGCCATGCTGCTCAACTCACCAATGACTGAATCTGGTGTAGGGTTGGCTGAGTTGTGTTGATCCTTGTTTGTTCTCGCAGATCCTTCTGATGAAGGAAAAGACCTACCTTATTATGCGCCAGTATCGCAGTATACTCATGTGGCTTGAACTAGATCGATGCTTGTTGGAACTTTGACGAGCATCGCCTCGCAGGCATTAAGGTTTTTGAGGTCCTTCCTCCATAATGTTTGCCCGTTGATCCCTCTTCCATGTTTAATTATCACTTCCAAGTAGGTTCGTATCACTCCCGCTTTCGCTTGGTCAATTGGAAAATAAAGCGGATAATTTACTCTCAGTAGTACTGATCACCAATGGTAAGGATTTGATAACTATTATCTTCCATAAGCTTTCTTTGAAGGGTCACTGAACTTGTGTAGAGCTCCCCTACTGGATAAGTAAGAGAACTGGGATACTTGACTTTACCCATTCTCTTAGTAGTTGAGAAGGTAAGGTTACTTGGCTTCGCTCACCTCCTCGAGTTAAGAGAATTGGGGTACTTGGTTTCGCCCATTCTCTCGAGTTGAGAAGGCAAAGGTTATTCGATTTCGCCTGCCTCCTCGAATTTGTACTTCATCCATTGAGCTGGTTACTAACATTCACCCGCTTTTTGCTCACACTTCTGAAGCACTAAAAGTGTTTGCACTCCTTGCGTTGAGTTAGCTGCTGTGATTCGCCTTCCCACTGCCATTGAACTTCTGGAATGCAAGAAGTCTTGCCCGAAAAGAGCAAAAAGTTTACCCCAACTTGGAGTAAGTCTTTCATAGATCTGGTCGCCTTTGGGATTGTACCATCTTCTCCATCACCTTTGCCGCCTACTCCTCTGAGTAGAAAAGGTATAGTACCACGTACTGCCTACTTTGTTCCTTAGTCGAGCACTCCTGCATCAACCCAAAGTCCCTCACTTTCGGCTATCTTGATGAGAAGCTCATCGACATCGGTCTTATGAAGTTTCTTAGCCTTTGCCCTTTCGCCCTGTCTTGGTACCTGGAGTTTGTCTTTACATTCTCTACCTCCTCGGCCCCTTTTACAACCAATGCTCTCCCTCCATTAGAGTAAGAGATCGATGACTCAATGAAAGTCCCGCCTCTGCGGTATCATGGTGTTGTCAAGCCCATAGCCCTACTATTCGTTGTCTTACATCTGTATCCCTTCCTTCGCGATCAGTAGATCCACCTCTGTGGCACTATGGTGCTCCTCCGAGTCCACCTCCTTTCTAACCGATACTTTGCTTTTGGGTAGCTGAGCCCCACTGGACTCGTCGTCGCTTCCTCGCCCCTTTCGACCACCTGCTTCAACACCACTGTGTTCTCCTAGCAGTTCTCCTTGGTCGATGAAAAGACAGATTGTAACTCTCATGCATGACCTTCACCATCTTGTTGTAGGGCTTGTGCCAATTATGTTCTCCTTAGCTTCCTTGGTAGCAACATTCGCTTACTCGGCCTTGTCCTCTGACTTGTCGGGCTCCCTTAAGCGAATGTGAGCACTGAAGTAGTCTAACTCTCCAGCTGCTCCAATCATACCTTAGTATAATTAAGTCCCCTCAATGGGACTCACTAGTACTTACGCTGAGACCAAGGCTTTCATCTAATGCAAGCTTCGATGCATACACACGGAAGACTCGCCTCTGCGATATCATAGCATTCACTCCTTGAATTCACAGTCCTTCTTGCCATTGCATTGTTCACCGAAGTGGAGCTCCCAGTAGCTCCTGATCATTCACATGATCACGTCCCCCTTCATGGGACTCATTGGTACTTGCGCTTGGACTTCTTCCTCGGTGGTATACAGCCCCCATATACTAATGAGCTTTCATCCAATGCAAGCTCCGATGCACACAAGAAGACCCACCTCTGCGGTATCATGACATTCACTCCTTGAATCCATAGCCCTTCTTCTTGTTATGTTGTACACCAAAGTGGAGCTCCCAGTAACTCCTGATCATACCTCCGCACGATCTTGTCCCTCACGGGACACGATCGCCTGTGTTGCATTGCCATGAACTATTCCACCACGATCCGCTGCACCATGTCGCCTCCTGGTGACATCTCCATTGCATACAGATTCTCGTGTGATGAACTCGGACTACGATTTCTCCACGTGTGGTCTCTGCCAACATATCATAGGGCCTCCGCCATCTCTGATTTTTAGTTCGCTCCCTTGGCAATTCACCTTCGTCCATCCACTCTTGGGTCACACCTGGACGAAGCATAGCTCTAGGAAAGTCCGTCACCTAGTAGCTCATGAAGTCCCCCTGACTTCGCTAGAATTCATGCACCATTGTTTGGATCCTGGGCCTCTATCTCATACCAGCACAATCTCTGCTATGCATCTCTTGTTCCTGACAACTCGAATGGCAACACTATGACATATTCTTCAAGAGTACCCGCCTCTGCGTCCTCTTGTCCCGTGCTAAGGTATCCTGATCTCAACTTTACCTCCGCAAGTTGAATCACCTTAGTTACTCCGTCAAATGCATCTTTGAGGTAACTTGCATGTGCCTCGAAGCTCCCTTTATCTTTGGCACCATGCAAGATAAGTCTGCCCCATCAGAATGAAGAACCCATGGAACGACATGATCCCACTCTTGCCTCTACAAGAGTTCATGCCCTTGACCTCTGTCCAAGGAAAGCTCCGTGCCTCCGCTCTATGTTCCATCTTTTATGTCAACTCGTTTCATGTGGCTTGGATACTTCACCAAGTTCCACCCAAGTCACTCCGCTCCTCGATTTGCATTGAGTTGATAGTGGCCCTCGTGTCCACCATTCCATGGGTCAGCCCTCCATTGAGTTCAATTTCCACATCGACTCGAAGTGTGCCTTCATATGATGTTGCCTTGGATTACTCCCCACTTAATTTCGAAATGCATCCACCAATGTATTACCTCATTCGAGATCATGTGATGACTCTTTATCACTCGCTCGGTCCGTTGAGCTTTGTGGAGATATTACCTTGAGAAATCCTTCCTCAATATGTGCGGTCTGTTGCACATGATTCTCTCTCTAGAGAACTAGGACTTATCCCTCCTGAATATCTGTCCCGTTGGAGCAACTTTCCTCTTTACATTCTTCCCACTGGAAGTTTCAGAGACCACCATCCCCTTTGGACTACTCCGTCTTGCTGAACAACTTGTGCCTTATTCTGTCCCAGTAAATGCAATTGCTAGATTATAACCCTTTGCCAATACAATCCCCACTGCACCCTTCAGGGTCTAGCAACATGCTGAACTTGTTGCACATTTTAGCCGCCTACGGATGTATCCTTTCCATGTCGAAGAGAAAGTTCTGATGCTCCATGGCACCGAGTTCCGATCGTACCTTACGATGGCCACGAACACTCCGTCATCCATGTACAAGCCCTTGCATGAGTACCAAATCCTTCAAGTTAGCAATTCCCCTCACCTCTATGAGCTTTGCACAACTCTTTCAGTTATTACGCAACACCTCCCACTTTGCATGGTCTTATCTTTCACAAAGCGCCCCGCTTTGCCTTGAGCACCGTCAAGTTTGGTTACCAACGTCGAGCCGTAGCTCGAACTCAACCATCCCAATCTTTGTGCACTACATATCCTTCTTTGCTTGCTTGTCCTCGTGGTGCCTCTTGCGCAAAGGGTTGGCCATTCTTCTGAATGCCAAACCTGAATGCCCGCTCCTCTGAGTGACTCCTTTCCCTACATCTCAATGTTCGTTTCCCCCAAACGGTTGCGCGTGCTGGCTGTCCTCCACACAGCCCAGCTAGGTCCCCCACGTTTGTATGGCAAGTGTTTTTACGTGTGCTTGTCCCGCTCTGATACCACATTGTCACAGGCTTAGCTGATTTTGCCTAAGTCGTGCGACACATATGCGTGTCCGTCCGTAAAGGTTAGCCCTCCTGATATCTCCTAGAGTCCCTAAGACTTACAAAAGAGAAAACGCGCCAGAAGAAGCAATTCCCACGGGATCCATAAGCAACTGCTCAAGCAAACACTTTATAAAGCCATAGACAAATTACACCCATGGACATTACAAACTCAGAGAGGTTGCACACAAAGGATAATGGTCCATTACAGACCGAAGTCCCCATAAGTGCTTATAAGACATACTTTACTTGTATTTACAAGCCAAAATTGAACACAAAGCAAACCAAACTAGGGTTGCTAAGCCTACTGCAGGCCCGCTTCTTGATGTTCAAGATATGTACATAAACCGAAGGACAGAGACAAACCGAAGGACACGGACAAACATGAGCATTTTATCAAACACCTTTTTTACATTGTTGTCCGTGACATGTCGGTGAACTCCCGACGAACTTCCTAGTAAAATTCTGGTGAGTTATCGGCGAGCTCTCGACAACAACGTCTGAACCTCGGCCAACCTCCGACAAACTATCGGTGAGCTCCCATTGCGTCATCCGAACCTCAGCCCGATGCTCAAACTTGACTCCAACCCAATATTTGATTGTACTGCCCTTTACTGTCGTAGTTAATCATACATCATTTTCTTTAACACACAAGTTAGATCATAAAATTCATCAATTGATTTCATCATCAAAATTCAAGATTCAACAGATATAGCTCGAGCTGGTTAATCGGGCTGACCGAGGACATTCGAGGTAAGGTTGTGAGGTGGGCCTTCAACTCCTAGAAGGGTTGATCGCACTCGGGGCCCCAGCCAAAGTCTTTATTCTATTTTAATGCCTGTAGAATGGGGTAACTTCGGTCTCCAGCCCGAGATATGAACCGCCCAATCGCTGCCAACCTCCCAATAAGGCGTTGAACCTCCTTGACGGTACGGGGTGGCTTCATGTCGGTGATGGCTCTTATCTTTTCTGGTTTTATAACTATCTCTCATTGGTGAATGATGAAGCCAAGGAATTTTCCCGATGCCACGCCAAAGACGCACTTGGCAAGGTTGAGCTTCTTTTCGAACTTCCTAAGGGTTCGAAACGTCTCAGCGAGGTCCGCATGGTGCGTCTATGCTTGTTTGCTTTTAATGATCATGTCATCTATATAGACTTCCATATTTCTGGCTAGCTGATCCTTGAATAATTGATTGACCATTCTCTGGTAGGTGGCTCCAGCATTCTTTAGTCCAAATGACATCACTTTATAATAGTAGGTCCCTTGATGTGTGATGAAGGTCATCTTCTCCCAATCCCGAGGGGTCATTTGGATTTGGTTGTACCCCGAGAACGCGTCTATGAAGGAAAGAAGTTAGTATCCGGAGGTGGAGTCTACCAGTTGATCAATCCTCGACAGTGGGTAGCAGTCCTTCGGGCAAGCCCGGTTGAGATCAGTATAATCAACACACATACGTCACTTTCCATTAGCTTTTTTCACGAGGACTACATTAGATAACCAAGTCGGGTATCTAACTTATGCTATGAATCTAGCCTCTAGTAGCTGATCAACTTCTTCTTCAATGACCTTGTATCGGTCGGGGTGAACTTTCTTGGCCTCTATTGCACCGGGCAGGCCCCTGAGGCAGTGCTCAATTGATGCTGGGCAATTTTTAGGTGTATGCCTGGCATATCGCTTGGTGACCAAGCGAAGACATCCACATGGTGCCCGAGGAAGTCTATGAGCTGGATGCGTTGGTACTAGGGTAGAGCCGACCCAACCCGGACCATCCTCTCTGGACAGTCCTTTTCCAAGGGTACTTCTAGTATCGGTTCAGTGGGTTCGGGTCGAGTGTCTGGCTTGTAAGGTTCTCGGGGATCGGGGACCAGAGTCTCCTTGCCTCTTTTGGGGATGGTTGTTACCGCTAGGTAGCATCGCCTTGACTCCCGTGTGGGTCACTCCTGACCTCTCTCGACCCCGTGCTGGTCGGGAACTTCATTTATGGTTGTATGTGGAGATGACAACCCTAGCTTGTTGAGAGTTGGGCGCCCAATGTTCATGTTGTACACCGAGGGGAGCTCAACCACCATAAAAGGAACCATGAAGGTCTTGGTTCTTAGCTCGTCGTCGAAAGTCATGGGGTGAGTTGTGACGCCCACTGGAGTTATTGCATCCCCGGTAAACTCTATCAAAGTTGAAGTCATAGGGATGAGATCCCGGTTAGTCATGCCGAGCTTTTGGAAAGCGTCAAGGTATAGTATGTTGGCGAAGCTCCCTATATCTATCATGATGCGCCTGACGCAAGCGTTTACCGGGCCTTGATCACTAGGGCGTCGTCGTGGTCTGGGTATTCACTCTCGGATTCGAAGGTGATCCCAGGATTGCCCTGTGCTCGGAGTCTCTTCTAGACTTCTGCGCGGGCATAAGCTTTCCTTGCCGAGGAACTGTCGCCACCCGCGGTCGGGCCGCCTATTATGACGTCTACTTGTCTCTCCACAGGGACTTTCGGGTGGAGGGACAGCTTGCGTGGCTTTCTTATATAACAGTCGAGGTGGCCACGACGTATGAGGTCCTCAATCTGGTTCTTCAAATCGTAGCACTCCTCAGTGTCATGTCTGTAGCCACGGTGGAAGCGATCGTAGTATCTGCGGTCCCGTTCCTCGGCTCGAGTCCTCATTGGGTTGGGGGTTTTGATGAGTCCTTTCTCCTGGATCTGAAGGAAAATCTCAGTCCGGGTAGAGTTGAGCGGAATGTTGGGCAGCCCACGGGCACTTCTGATCTTCACGCTTCTCCGCCACCAGAGCCTCAGCGGTGACATATTGATTGGCCCTTTGCAGCATTTCTAGCACGGTAGTCGAGGGTCGCTCCACGAGCGACCAAAAGAGGTGGGAAGGCCTGATCCCGATCATGAAAGCCTGGATAACCAACGACGGGTGCGCGTTGGGAATGACCCTGATATCCTTTGTGAAACGGGCGAGGTACAGACCGAGGTGCTCATCTTCCTTCTGCCTCATCCTGAGGACGGATGCGACGATAGGCTTCGGTTGTGCGCTAGCGAGGAAGTTGGCCTCGAACTCTCTTGCGAGCTGATCAAAAGAGTGGATGGAGGTGAGCGGCAACCGACCATACCACCCTCGAGCGATCCCGTAGAGAGTCGTTGGGAAAGCCCGGCACATTATGACGTCTGGCGTGTCATACAAAGCCATCTGCACCTGGAACGCGGCTACGTGCTCCATTGGGTCGGAGCCACCATCATTCGCTTCCAACATCGGGAGGCGGAAGTACTGCGGGATGGGTGTATCTTGAATTTCTTGGATAAAGGTAGAGCCACAAAGGGGGCTCTCACCACGCTTGTCCTTCATCATAATGGTCTTGTGGACGTCATCAATTCTTTGGTTCATCAGAGGCAATTGTGCCCTCAGGGAATCAATGGAATCCGAAGAGAGTGTGTCGGGATCCGGTAAGCTACGGTATGGATGTCGAGCGCCTAGCTGCGTTGCCCGAAGGGGCCTGGTCAGACTCTGGGGGGAACCGAGGCAGATCATTGATAGGCTAGGTCGCCAAAGGCTACCCTTCTGATGACAGAATTTCCCTACCTAGGGCAGGGAGGCTGCCTGGGGCAGTGAGCTTGACTGTTGGGCCAAATGTGGGATGTAGGGAATAATTACTTGAAGTATTCCCGCTATGGCCTGGACCTGGTTGGTAAACCCCTGAAAAGCCTTAGGAGTCACCACCGGGGTCTCGGGATTAAGTGGGGGTGGAGTTAGTCCGGGGTCATTGAATAAGCGCCAATACTACCTCGGGGTGTGGGAAGACATGCTCTTGTCTCCGAACAAATAGAGTGGAAACGGAGGTTGCAGGGCTCCTCCCGAGATTGATTGCGTCGCTGAAGAGACATCTTCCTCAGGGTTACCAAGTGCTAAGTGTTCTTGCGATATCGAACCCTCTTTCTAGTGTTAAAATGTTGCTGGGTGATCCACCATGTCCGATGACTCAGTACGACGTGATCCAACCCGCAAGCAAGCTGCTTAGCCGGGCTAGGCGCTTGAGGAAGATGTAAGACGCCTTCTAATGTTCGGGGGTATTATGATCCAGAGGCTTTTTCTTGTTGTGTGATCGGATACTTACAAGGAAAGATCTTCATCGAAAATGAGAGAGGAGGGGGGACCGGGGGGAGGACCTCGCAACTAGATCCCTCTGACAGCTAAATTAACCTTATAGATGAAAGTACCTCCGACGCCTTCTCGACAATAGAGCTTTTTATGTATGTGTTGTGAGAATAGAGATCCATCCTGAGAGACCTCATGGATATCTTTTATACCTTTTCGTTGACGATCAACTGTACCTTACCCATGCCCCTGTAATATCCTCCGTTGAAATCTTTAATGTTATAGGTACCATCGACGATCGTTGAAATCTTTAATGCTATAAGTACCACCGACGATCGTTGAGCGAGCGTATAACTAATCGTTTCAGCCTTGCTACTGTACGAACATAATACCCTATGATACTGCTCGAAGGGTAAATCAGATACTTAGTCATTCGATCATACTTCATGTAGGATCAATCCAAATCACATCATCCGATTGGATAAGAGATCCATTATTATCTCTATCACTGAGATTGTCGCTTAGGAGAGCCAATATTTTAAAAGGAACCATTGGTAATTTAGAATGGTAGGCTTTTTTTCTTTTCAATTTTCCTTTTCACTTTGACAAGCCAGGCTAAACTGCGATCATGCTGCTGACGTGACGTCGATACGGGGCTTGGTGGAGATGGAGGGAAGGGAAAAGCAACGGTACATAAGAGACTGAAAGGAATCACAAAATTCCTGTTCGATCGCACGGGAAACAGCCTAAGGTAAGGTTCCATTTTAACGGAAGTTTAGTGCTACAATACGGCACCACATTATTAACACCTGAAAACATCGTACAACCATACCGGTCTCTCCATCATTACACCGTAAACATACATATGTCACATATTCGGATCATGACTAGCTACCATCACGACCATACAACCATAGCGCCACATCCGTCCACTCCACTCATTCGGCTCGAGAGAGAGCGTCGCGCCCCGTCACATGCGACACACCGCGCACGTGCAGCTGGGACCGCACATGCAGCCCTCTTTCCCGACGGCCGTGTCTGCCGGGACCGCTCCGCACGTGCAATCGGCGCAGGTGCAGTGAGCCCCGCAGGTGCACAGCGCGTGCGTCACCTCCACCGACGTCTCGCACCTGACAATCCTCCACCCATGAGGGAAAGAAATCAAGGTACGATATAAAGTGGCTCACCTGCAGCCGCTGCCTCCGGGGCACGGCACGTCGCAGCCGCAGGTGCCGTTGCACGCCGTCGCCCGCGCCCGAACCCTGCCTCGGTCCGCCATGGTCACCAGCGGTGGCGAGGAGCAGCTTTTAAAAGCGAAGGTGGTCGGAGGGATACCCGAATGGAGAACATGAAAAGTTTGTTCTGCGGCGGCCATGTGGAGAGACGAGAAACACGTGTCGGTGCATGCCTCTATCAAAAGCCACGTAAGACGGTGCATGCGGAGACTTTGCGTGTTTCCTCAAATTCAGAAATAAAATCCAATCGAATCCTATTAAACTGCTAAAAACGCAATCTAATATGAAAATTTAAGAAATTAAAAAGAATACTTTTCCACGCTATCTCATATTGTCCATTGCCGATACATCAATCGCCGTTCAATCGGCTGTGCTATCAATGTGAAGAAGCCATGATAATTTAAAGTCAATCCTCCGCCGGAGAAACCGACTAATAGGGAGGACACTCTAGATGTAGTCATTCACCCAAACTCAATGATAACATTTATGAAGTTTCCTTGGTAGATTCATTCATCAGTGGTTATCAGATATTAAACTATATATATATATATATATATATATATATATATATATATATATATATATAGACTCAAGACAGATATAAATAATTCAACGATGAAAGGTTAGAAGCTATATATTATATTTTACAGATTTCATAGGCTTATTAGAAATAAATGTTTGAGTTAGCAAATGAACTCTATCCATCAACATCTAGAAGTTGCTTCCATCCACTTGAGTGAAGTCATAGAGGATCGACAGAACAAAGTTGGCTCTAGCATAATTCCATTTATCAGTTCTGACAAAGGTTCACATTATCCCACAAATACAAGAGTACAAAATGATATGAGTAATGAAATTGATACGCATTGAAAACACATGTGGAACAATAAATCGTACATGCACTCATATAAAATAATATGAGATAAAATAGATTAATATTTAATATATATTGATGTGTAAGAGAATCAAATATAAGAGTATTAGAGAATTCAATTTTGAAATGAACAAAGCAAGTAGAGGCAAAATCAATATGATTCCTATTTAGAAGTCAAATTATAAAGTTATTTTGATGAATCAAACATGCTCCAAATTACTCAACAATGGTGTTGTTGGAAAGCTAAATCAATCTATTTTCAAATAAAATATGTATCATATAATTTGAAAGTATTTACAAAAAGTTATAGATGATTTGACAACCAAAGGTCAGGAATTATAATTCCTGTTTTACAGAATCCATAAGGTCTAACAAAACAGAAATTTTGATAATTATTTAGACTCCAAATCTTTCCATCCTAAAATCAAATGAAAGATATATGAGCCTATTTACTAATGAATTAAGTTTTACATGAATCAGAGACTCCAACAGGGAGATATAGATAATCCAATGATGAAAGGTCAGAAGCTACAAATTTTGTTTTACAAATTTCATAGGCTCATTAGAAATAAATGTTTGGGCTAGCAAATGAACTCCAAAATTTTCAAACTTAGTTTCAAAAGAAATATATGTGAATCTAGTTTTGATGACTTTAAACAGTCTTTAGTCTTTCTCTTATAATTTGAATCTTTTCGATAGTCTCCTGCACTTTGTCGGGTACTAATATTTTTCCATCGCCAACTTTCTCCTAACAAATGGGTGTTCTGTACTTTCGCTCATACAAAGCTTCATAAGGAGCCATCTGAATACTAGACTGGTAACTATTATTATAGGTGAATTCAACAAGAGAAATATCTTTATCCTACTCACCTTTCCAATCCATGATATATGCTCTAAGCAAATCCTCTAGTGTTTGAATTGTTCTTTCTAACTGGTCATCGGTTTGAGGGTGATAAGCAGTGCTAAACTTGACTTTAATGCCCATAAATTCTTGTAATCTTCTCCAAAATATAGAAAGAAATCTGGAATCTCTATCAGAGATGATCTCTTTTGGAACATCATGAAGTCTTACTATTTCAACAATATATAAATTAACAATCCTATCCATAGAGTATGTCATATTGATCGGTAAGAAATATGTCGATTTGGTTAACCTATCAATGATCACCCATATTTTGATTCATCAAAATAACTTTGTAATTTGGCCTCAGAATTATGCTAGAATAGGAATCATATTGATTTTGCCTCTACTTGCTTTATTCATTTCAAAACTGAATTATCTAATGCTCTTATCTTTGATTCTCTTACACATCAACATATGTTAAGTATTAATCAATTTTACCTCATATTATTTCATATAGGTACATGCATGATTCATTGTTCTGCATGTGCCTTCAATGTATATCAATTTCATTGCTCATGTCCTTTTGTACTTTGGTATTTGTGGGATAATGTAAACCTTTGCAAGAAATGGTAAATGGAGTTATACTAAAGCCAGCTATGCTCTGCCGGCCCCCTATGACTTTACTCAGACGATGTTTGATGGTTACTCAACGATGAATGTTTCACATTATGTTTATGGTCTCACTTCACCCTCTATGTTTGTTTGATATGTTATCCAAAGTATTGATTATGTGAATCCTATTATACTTTGGATAGAAATGAAATGCATTCAGCTTCAAATATAATATACGAGCATAAGATTGTTACTTTTTCACTTGACATGTTCAGAAATGTTTCTTGTGTTATTGATGCTGGTTACAAGTGCCTTGAAAGCCTATCACGTGAGTGATGGCACGTGTGACATGCTGTATGATCTTTTTGCTAATGATTAATATTGGCATATTCTCACATTATCTGTTACATATATATTATGATGTCCTTGGTTATGTGCAATGGGAGTCGGATCGTGATGAGATCACGATAATGAGATTGATTTACCTTTAAACACAGATCATAAATAATCCCGATCATAGGTTACTCAAGAGGGACATTAAGATAACCGGACAGATCGATGTAATATATACCCGTCCATATGATGGAGGCGGCTGTCTCATAGCCACTTGTGTGGAGACACTAAGGATAAAGTACATGTGTTCATTGGAGAATGAGTTCACTGATTGATCCTCTTATGGAATACTGTATGGTTATTATACCTAAAGTCAGACATCAATTCCAAGGATGCCTTGTATGAGTACTCTTTTCTTTGACGCCAGACTTACAGGTTTGGAAAGTTTCAGATCTGGTACAGCTGGTTATCGGGATTGGTAGCCAACATTACGAAGACAATTGAGTATCAATAGATGATCATCCACTCTCGGTATCATGAGAGGAATATCCCATATGTGCTTGCTCAGACAAATCTCTGGCCATGGTCATTCAGATTGAGAGAGAATGAGTTCTCCGATAGAATCCGAATAGAGCAAGACAAACAGATTTCGTATGTGACCTGACAGTACCATGTCCAATATATGGTCTTTGGGATATTATTTGGATGAGGGATTATAGATACATGGTAACTGTGGACAAACAAGTCCGATGGATTTGATCCCCCCTGTACCGTTTGGGGACTATGACGTAGTAGGCTAGTACATCCATAGTCGATGAGTTGAGTAAATTACTATAAGGATAATAATTCACTATATCAAAAAGAGTTCTGATGAGAGTGAATCACGACCAGCTCGGTATTGGGCCTAGAGGGTCACACACATATGGTGGATGCTTCAGTGAATAGAGAATTGGATGAAGATCCAATTAGCTTCAGTGAATAAGACCCTATGTTGATTGGCTCCTTGATTAAGGCCCAATTATAGGCCTAAGGGGATTATTGGATAAAGATCTAATAATACAAGATTAGTGAGTTATTGGATGAAGATCCAATACCTACTAAGGAAGGATCCCTAGGGTTTTGGTGGCTCTCTATAAATAGGAGGGGAGACTCATGGTTGATAGGCTACAGCTTTAGCCACCGCCTCCTATTCTCCTCCCTCCCTCTAAGCAAGAGTTGGAAGATTAGATTGGAGGAGTTTCGCTGCAGAGATCCATCGTGTGGATATCGCTAGAGAGGAGGACGCTTGACCTCCTTCATTATCTCCATCCCTAGGTAAAATCAATCTCTCACACATCGTGATTTTTTTGGTTTTTACAGTTTTTCTCACGACCCCAATCTTTTGCATGACGATTTGATCTGCGTGAAAAATCAGTTTTTGTTTTGATTTCCACTGCGCATGTGATGCACCCGCTGAGGTTTCCCAATAGTGGTATCAGAGCCAAGGTTTTCGTGTGAAAAATTGGTTTTAAACTGTGTGTGATGAGATTGAATCACGTAGAACTATTCTACGCGCTTGTTGCAGCGATTGGCAGCGAAAGTAGGCGTTGCCTGCGGGGGAGGGGCGACCATATGCATGTTGTCTGCATGCAGAGGTGGCTGGCCACGGCCAGGCCCCCTGCAAGGGCGGTTGACCATGGCATGGCTACTTGCAAGGTACGGCTGGCTGCAGCCAGGCCCCCTACAAGGGGAGGCCGCCCGCAGGGGCAGCAACCCGCAAGGGGCGACCACCCATGGGCACGGCCGGCTGCGGCCAACCCTACCGCCAGCAGGGGCGGCGCCGCCGATCGCAGGGTTGGCCGCCCCTTGGCAGGGCGGCTGCCGGTCGTAAAGGGCAGTCGTCGCCTGCACAAGGGCAGCGACGGCGACAACGCAGTGAGGGTTAAGAGGGCTAGGGCATCTTTTTAAGAAAAAGATGGTTATGCCCCTCAGAATTTAAGAAATTTTAACTCTGTCCCCTTTATACAGAATTTCTTAAACGCCCTCAATATTTTTGAAAATTTCAAGGACAGTCCTCTCATCTAGAATACTGAAAATACCCTCAATAATTCTGAAAATTCTGAGGACTGTCCTCATGGACAGAATTATGAAAATACCCTTGATAACTCTAAAAATTTTGAGGACTGTCCTCTCATCCAAAATTATGAAAATGCCCTTGACAATTCTAAAAATTCTGAGCATGTCCTGATTTCTAGAAAAATAATTAATTTAATTATTTAATTAATTATTATATATATATAGTAATCCTACATATGATGTGATATTAACATGTGATGTATGATGTGGATGGATGATCATGAGCTCTGTATTGTGATGTGTGTAATTGTGATTATTATTATTATTGGGGCATGCAAGGTTGCATTTTTCTCGTTTATTGTTGGGCCTGCGTGCCTGTGATTATTTATAATTACATGGAGAGGTGCAGCGGGGGCGTAGAGGTTATAACGGGGCCCACAATGCCATGGCGGAAGATCACGATGCATGGTGATGCAATGATCCGACGGAACCGATGATGACGAGATCAACGATCACAGGGAATGGAGATGTGCAATGCACATATAGATCCTATTGTGAGTGATTAGGCCCATTGGCTCGGGCTTAGGCCCATTAGGCCCATTGGCTCATGATCATCTGGTGTGGCTTGCATATGTGATGTGATATACACCTACTAGATATATGTATATATATATTTGCATGCAATGTAAATATATATTAAATATATATGTGTGTGACACGACATATTAGGAGACCAATACGAAACAAAAAACCCTCTTACGATAATATTAAGTTGGTAAACGTGAGGCAATAAGATTGACCCATGTGGCCTTCCATCGTTATAGGAAGAAATTGAATTACGATATAGGTTGAGTTGGTCGAGTGCCTCGAGGCTCACCTATCTACGTGATCGAGTTCTTGCCTATGACATAAATATGTCACCGGTGACCTGAGGACATGATATGCTTGGTCGAGTCCCTCGAGGGCATATCATCAAATCATACTCATCTTGTAACGATGGTGATAACTTAACTGAATATCATGGTTAGTCGAGTCCCTCGAGACCATGATGATTCGGAGGCCGAACGTGATGGGAATCATAAGGAGTTGTGATTGACAAGAGTTACCTACCTTTTGGGCTTAGTGTAATTGGTCGAGTCCCTCAAGGTTGCACTAAGATGCCAATTGGATCCCGATCGCTACTAGGAGTTTGTTGGATACTTCCGTCTCACGTGTCGAGGGTGTCACGTGATTCGCTAAGAAAATAATGGGAGTACATTAAAATAGAAGTCCATATCTTATTTTGTCAGAAACATGTCGCACACAAACCACCTACATGGCATACTTGATGCCAACCTCCTCACTGGTCCAAATTATACAGATTGGCTCTGTAATTTGAGAATTGTTCTCACGACAGAGAAAATCACATATGTCCTTGATACAATTTTGCCCACGCTGAAAGAAGGGGCAAGCGTGGATGAGATCGCTTACTATGTGAAGTATATAGATGATTTCATGTTAGTAAAATATTATATGTTAGCCTCCATGACTCTTGAGTTACAAAGGCAACATGAGAGCATGGATGTAGATTCTATCCTTCTTCATCTCCGTCAGTTGTTTGAGAAACAGAGAAGAACTAAAAAATATGATATATCTAAGAAACTCTTCCAAGCCAGGATGACAGAAGTGACATCGGTTGAGAACCATGTCCTAAAGATGATAGAGTGGATCGAGAAACTCATAGGTCTAGGAATAGTCCTAGAGGATAACATGTGCGTTGATCTTATACTTCAATCCCTACCAGATTCCTTTTCTCACTTCATCATGAATTTTAACATGAGCAAGTTTGAGGTGACTCTCCCTGAGCTCCTGAACATGTTGAGGGAAGCTGAGAGTGCTATTAAGAAGGAGAAGCCAGTTCTCTATACTAGCGAGACTAAAAAGAAAAAGAAAGTCCAGCATGACCCTTAAGAAGGGCAAGGGCAAAGAAAGACCGAGTAAGGCAAAGATTGCCAAGAAAGACCCAACAAAGGATAAAGGAAAATGCTTCCACTACTGCCAAAATCGGTATTAGAAGAGGAACTATAAGGACTACCTTGAAAATAAGGTGAAACAGATGCTTGGAGAAGCTTCAGGTATATTCATGATCAGTCTCCACTTGTCAGATTTTCATGATAACACATGGGTATTGGATACCGGGAGTGCTTACCATATCTGTAATTCATTACAGGTTCTGGCAAGACCTAGGAGATTGGTCAGAGGCGAGATGGATCTCAAGATGGGCAATGAAGCAAGAGTTGCTGCAATTGCTATTAGGGAGGTCATCCTACATTTGCCTAGTTGAGCTATTATTGCATTAGATGCATGCTATTATGTCCCCTCCATTATCAAAAATATTATTTCCATCTCTTGTTTGACAATTAGTGGATATAAATTAGTTTTTGAGAATAATAGTTGTTCAATTATTATAGATGATGAGATCATCACTAGAGGGATCCTGATAAATGGCTTATATGTGTTAGACACTTCCATAGACATCATGAATATAAATATATCTAAGAGGAAAAGAGATGAGGAGAACAATGGATACCTATAGCATTATAGGCTAGGTTATATACATGAGGGAATGATTCAAAAATTACTAAAAGATGGATACTTAGATCCATTTGACTATGAGTTATATGTAACTTGCGAACCTTGCCTTCGTGGGAAGATGACCAACTCTCTTTTTTAGTGGACTGAAGAGAGAGCTATTGAGTTATTAGAACTCATATATAGTGATGTATGTGATCCCATGTCGACTCAAGCTATAGGTGGTTACTCATACTTCATTACATTCACTGATGATTTCTCTAGGTATTAATATGTGTACTTAATGAAGTACAAATATGAGGCATTTGAGAAATTCAGGGAATATAAGAATGAGGTGGAGAACCAAATTGGAAAGAGTATTAAGACTCTTCGATCAGATCGAGGAGGAGAGTACTTGATTACGAAGTTCACCCATTTACTCAGGGACAATGAGATTCTATCCTAGTGGACACTATTGGGAAACCTCAGTGGGTGCATCACATGCGCAGCGAAAATCAAAACAAAATACCGATTTCCCACGTAGATCAAATCATCGTGCAAAAGATTGGGGTCACGAGAAAAATATAAAATTTGATAAAATCACGATGTGTGAGAAATTGATTTTACCTAGGGAGATCGTATATCCCTGTATTTCAGATCCGAATGGAGAAGATAAAGGAGGTCAAGCGTCCTCCTCTCTAGCGGTATCCACACGATGGATCTCCACAGTGAAACTCCTCCAATCTAATCTTGCAACTCTTGCAGAGAGGGAGGCAGGAGAATAAGAGGTGGTGGCTAAAGCTGCAGCCTATCAACCATAAGTCTCCCCTCCTATTTATAGAGAGCTACCAAAAATCCTAGGCTTCTGCTTTAGTAGGTATTGGATCTTCATCCAATTATCCACTAACCTTGCATTATTAGATCTCTATCCAATAATCTCCTTAGGCCTCTAATTTGGCCTTAATCAAGGAGCCCATCAGCATAGGGTCTCAGCTAATGAGAATATGGGCTAATTGGATCTTCATTCAATCCTCTATTTGTTGAAGCATCCACCATATGTGTATGACCCTCTAGGCCCAGTACCGCTCTGGCCGTGAGTCACTCCCATCAGAACTCCTTATGATATATTAAATTATTATCTCCATAATAATTTAATTGACTCATCGATTATGGACATACTAGACTACTACGCCGTAGTCCCCAGATGGTACAGGGGGATCGAATCCATCAGACTTGTCCGTCCATAGTTATCGTGTATCTATAATCCATCATCCAACTAATATCCTAAAGATTGTATATTGGACATGGTACTGTCATGTCACATACAAAATCAATTTGTCTTGCTCTAATCGGATTCTATCGGAGAACTCATTCTCTCTCAATCTGAATGACCATACCCAGGGATTTGTCTGAGCAAGCACATATGAGATATTTCTCTCGTGATACTAAGAGTGGATGATCCTCTATTAACACTCAATTGTCTTTGTAAGGTTGACTACCAATCCCGATAACCAACTGTACCAGATCTGGAGCTTTCCAAACCTGTAAGTCTGGCGTCAAACATAGGAGTACTCATACAAGGCATCCTTGGTATCTCATGTCTAAGGACAAATACACAACTGAGACTATAGAATCATTATCTGACATTAGGTATCATTAACCATACAGCATTCCATAAGTGGATCAATCAGTGAACTCATTCTCTAATGAGCACTTGTACTATATCCTTAGTGTCTCAAAACAAGTGGCTATGAGACCAACCGCCTCCATCATATAGACGGGTATATAGTACACCGGTCTATCCGGTTATCTCGATGTCCCTCTCGAGTAACCTATGACCATGATTATTTAGGATCTGTGTTTAAAGGTGAATCGATCTCATTATCGTGATCTCATCACGATCTGATTTTCATTGCTCCGAACCAAGGACATCACAATATATATGCAATAAATAATATAATATGAGAATATGCCAACATTAATCATAAGCAAAAAGATTACTCAGTGTGTCACACATGCCATCACTCACGTGATTGGCTTGCAGGGCACCTGTAACTTACAATCTCCCACTTGACCTAAAGTCAATCGCCTATGTGTCTGATCCCTATCAGACTCCTGTGATGCTTAAATACAATCTGAGCCAACGGCTTTGTCAGTGGATCTGCAATGTTATCTTCGGATGAAACTCTTTCCATTACTATATCTTTTCGGGTCATGATTGCTCTAATCAGATGAAACCTCCTCAGAATAATTCTGATGAGACCTGGGTTCCCTTGCTAGTAATCGCTCTATCACTGTCACAATATATAGGAGTCAGCTCCATGCTGCTTGGTATGACTCCCAAATCCTTGATGAACTTCTTCATCCACACCCCTTCCTTTTTTGCTTCTGCTGCAGCAATGTGTTCTGCCTCTATGGTTGAGTCAGCAGTAGTATCTTGTATGAAACACTTCCAGCTTACTGCTCCTCCATTTAGGGTGAAAATAAACCCTGAATTTGACTTGCTATCATCAATGTCGGACTGAAAACTCGAGTCAGCAGTAGTATCTCATATTCGTTCTTAACGAAGTCATAAGATCTGATCACCTCATCAAATCTTATATTTCAACTTCGGGAAGCTTATTTAGATACGAATCCCTTTGGATCTAAGCAACCTACACACTTTATCTGGACTCTCTTTGGATACGAATCCCTCTAGCTGTATCAAATACACATCCTCCTAGAGGTTGTCATTGAGGAATGTAGTTTTGACATCCATTTGCTAGATCTCATAGTCATAGTGTGCTGCAATGGTCAAAATAATTCTAATGGACTTAAGCACGGCTACAGGTGAAAAGGTTTCGTCATAGTAAACTCCTTGTCTTTGACGATATCCTTTAGCTACTAGTCTTGCTTTATAGGTCTCTACCTTTCCATCCACTCTAATCTTCTTCTTGAAGATTCATTTGCAGCCGATGGGTACAATACCCTAAGGTGCATCCATAAGGTTCCAAACTTTGTTAGAGTATATGAAATTCATCTCAAAATTCATGGCTTCTTACTACTTCCTGGAGTCTACACTCATAATAGCTCCTCGTAGGTCTGAGAATCAACATCTTGAGAGTCATCTATACTGATAGGTCCCATATATCTTTTAAGAGGGTGAGATACTCTACTAGACCTATGTAAAGTTATAATTTGTGTGTTAGGTACCTGAACAGACTCGGGCCCTAGAATGGTGCTTGAGCTAGGTTCTCCAACCTCACTCAATTCTATGTAAGATAATAGCTCCTCGTAGGTATGAGGATCAACATCCTGAGAGTCATCTCCACTGATATGTCCCACATATCACTCCCATTGTTTCCATTAAGATTGTGTTCCTTCTCAAGGAACACAGCTCTCTTGGCAACAAAGACCTTTCAGTCCTTGGGATGATAAAAATAATACCCACAAGTTTCCTTTGGGTATCCCACGAATGTGCACCATTCAGTCATTGATTCCAACTTATCGGGGTTGTGTCTTCTAACGTGGGCATGACAGCCCTAAATCTTAACAATCTTAAGATCGGGCTTCTTTCCTTTATATATCTCATATGGTGTAGACACTACCGACTTTGACGGAACTCTATTCAGAAGGTAAGCTGCAGTCTCTAGGGCATACCCCAGAATGAGATGGGTAGGTTAGCAAAACTTATCATGGACCGCACCATGTCTAACAGCCTGCGATTCCTCCTTTCTGAGACACCATTGAGATGAGGTGTATAAGGAGGTGTCTATTGGGATAGAATCACATTGTCACTGAGGAAATGAGTGAACTCCGTACTCAAGTACTCTACTCCTCGATCTGATGGAAGAGTCTTAATACTCTTTCCAATTTGATTCTCTACCTCATTCTTATATTCCCTGAATTTCTCAAAAGCCTCAAATTTATAATTCATTAAGTACACATGTCCATACCTAGAGAAATCATCACTGAATGTAATGAAGTATGAGTAACCACCTATAGCCTGAGTTGCATAGGACCACATACATCACTATGTATGAGTTCCAATAACTCAGTGGCTCTCTCTCCAGTTCCACTAAAATGAGAGTAGGTCATCTTCCCACGAAGGCAAGGTTCACAAGTTGCATATGACTCATAGTCAAATGGATCTAAGTATTCATCTTTCAGCAAATTTTGAATCATTCCCTCATGTATATGACCTAGCTTATAATGCCATTGGTTTGCATTATTCACCTCATCTCTTTTTCTCTTAGACATATTTATATTCATGATGTGTGGAGAAGTGTCTAACACATATAAGTCATTTACAAGGGTCCCTCTAGTGATGATCTCATCATCCATAATTATTGAACAACTATTGTTCTCAAAAACTATTTATATCTACTAATTGTCAAACAAGAGATAGATATGATGTCTCTGATAATAGAGAGAACAAAAAGCATACATCTAATGCAATGATAGCTCCACCAGACAGATGTAGGGTGACCTCCCCAATGGCAACTGCAGCAACTCTTGCTCCTTTGCCCATCTTGAGGTCCATCTCGCCTCTAGCCAATCTTCTAGGTCTTGCCAGAACCTGAAGCTTCTCCAAGCTTCTGTCTCGCCTTATCTGCAAGGTAGTCCTTACAGTTCCGCTTCCAATTCCCGTCTTGGCCGCAGTAGAAGCACTGTCCTTTGTCCTTTGTTTAGTCTCTCTTGACAACCTTTGTCTTACCTAGTCTTTCTTTGCCCTTGTCCTTCTTAAGGGTCTTTACTAGCCTTCCTTTTCCTATTGGTCTTACCAATATAGGGAACTGACTTCTCTTTCTTGATGATACTCTCAACTCCCCTCAACATATTGAGGAACTCAGGTAGAGTAACCTTAAACTTGTTCATATTAAAGTTAATAATGAACAGTGAAAAAAAATCTGGTAGGGATTGAAGTATAAGATCAATAAACAGGTTATCCTTTAGGACTATCTTTATACTTCACAAAGCGAGCAATCTCATCCCCGCTTGTCCTTTCCTCCAGCGTGGGCACAATCATGTTAAGGACATATACAATTTTCTCTTTGTGAGAACAATTCTAAAATTATAGAGCATTTGGACTAATGAGGCGGTTGGCATCAAGTATGCCACATAGGGGTTTTGCAAGTGACAAACAAGATATAGCATAAATAAATAACATGCAGACTTTACAAAAAATACTAATTAAGATATGGACTTTTATCTTAATGTACTCCCACTATTTTCCTAGCGAATCATGTGACACCCTCGACATATGAGACGAAAGTCTCCGACAAACTCCTAGTGGGGATCAGAATCCAATTGACGTATTAGTGCAACCTCGAGGGACTCGACCAATTACACTAAGCCCAAAAGGTAGGCAACTCTTGCCAATCACAACTCCTTGTGATTCCCGTCACGTTCGACCTCCGAATCATCATGGTCTCGAGGGACTCGACCAACCATGATATTCAGTTAAGTCATCACCATCGTTACAAGATGAGTCTGATTTGATGATATGCCCTCGAGGGACTCGACCAAGCATACCATGTCCTCAGGTCACCGATGACATCTCTATGTTGTAGGCAAGAACTCGATCACGTAGATAGGTGAGCCTTGAGGGACTCGACCAACTCAACCTATATCGTGATTCAATTTCTTCTTATAACGATGGAAGACCATGTGGGTCAATCTTATTGCCTCATGCTTACTGACTTAATATTATCGTAGGAGGGGTTTTTGTTTCGTATCGGTCTCCTAATGTCTTATCACACACATGCATATTTAATATATATCTACATCGCATGCAAATATATATATACATATATCTAGTAGGTGTATAACACATCATATATGCAACCACACTAGATGATCATGAGCCGTCACCTAATATGATTAAGCCTGAGCCAATGGGCCTAATCACTCACAATATGATTTATATCTGCATCGGTGCATCTTTATAGGGGCAGGATCATCCTTTTCTCCAAAGGATGCCCTAACCCCTCTTTCCCCTTCTGTGCCACCGCTGCCCCTGCGCTGACGACGACTGCCCTTGCCCGCTGGCAGCCGCCGTGCCAAGGGGCTGCCACCCCTGCGGCTGGCGCCGTTGCCCCTACTGGCAGTAGCCCCTTGCGGGCGCCCTGTAGCCGACCCCTTTTACGGGCGCCACACAACCAGCTGCGACCAAATCGTAGGGGCGGCAGCCACCAGCGGGCAATGCTTCTGCTCGCAGGCGTCGCCCCTTGCAGGTGCAATTGGCCTCCCTTTCGGGCTGGCCCTGGCCGTGGGTGACCGGCCCTACATGGGGGCTGGCCTTGGCTGGCCGCCCCTCCTCCTCGCTACCTTTGCTGTAAAAAGGCAGCAAGAATGCGTAGAACGATTCTACGTGATACAATCTCATCACACGTAGTTTAAAACCAATCTTTCGCACAAAAATCTTGGCTCTGATACCATTGTTGGGAAACCTCGGCGGGTGCATCACATACGCAGTGGAAATCAAAACAAAATATTGATTTTCCACACATATCAAGTCGTCGTGCAAAAGATTAGGGTCGCAAGAAAAATATAAAAACTGATAAAATCGTGATGTGTGAGAAATTGATTATACTTAGGGAGATCGTATCCTTGTGTTCCAGATCCGGATGGAGAAGATGATGGAGGTCAAGCGTCATCCTCTTTAGCGGTATCCACACGATGAATCTCTGTAGCGAAACTCCTCCAATCTAATCTCATAACTCTTGTAGAGAGGGAGGGAGGACAATAGGAGGTGGTGGCTAAAGCTACAGCTTATCAACCATAAGTCTCCCCTCCTATTTATAGAGAGCCACTAAAAATCCTAGGGCTCCTACCTTAGGGGGTATTGGATCTCCATCCAATTACCCACTAACCTTGTATTATTAGATCTTTATCCAATAATCTCGTTAGGCCTCTAATTGGGCCTTAATCAAGGAGCCCATCAGTATAGGATCTAATCTAATGAGAATAGGGGATAATTGGATCTTCATTCAATCCTCTATTCATTAAAGCATTCACCATATGTGTGACCCTCTAGGCCCGATACCGAGCTGGCCGTGAGTCACTCCATCAGAACTCCTTCTGATATATTGAATTATTATCTCCATAATAATTCAATCGACTCATCGACTATAGACATACTAGGCTACTACACCATAATCCCTAGACGGTACAGGGAGATCGAATCCATCGGACTTGTTTGTCCACAGTTACCGTGTATCTATAATCCCTCATCCAACTAATATCTCAGAGACTGTATATTGGACATGGTATTGTCAGGTCACAAACGGAATCAGTTTGTCTTGCTCTAATCGGATTCTACCGGAGAACTCCTTCTCTCTCAATTTGAATGACCCTGGCTAGGGATTTGTCTGAGTAAGCACATATGAGATATTCCTCTTGCGATACTGAGAGTGGATGATCCTTTATTGACACTCAATTGTCTTTGTAAGGTTGGCTACCAATCTCGATAACCAATTGTACTAGATCGGGAGCTTTCCAAACCTGTAAGTCTGGCGTCAAAGAAAGGAGCACTCATACAATGCATCCTTGGTATCTCAAGTCTAAGGACCAGATACATAACTAGGACTATGGAATCGTTGTCTGATATTATGTATCATTAACCATACAACATTCCATAAGTGGATCAATCAGTGAACTCATTCTCTATTGAGCATATGTACTATATCCTTAGTGTCTCCACACAAGTGGCTATGAGACTAGCCATCTCCATCATATAGATGGGTATATAGTACACCGGTCTATCCGGTTATCTCGATGTCCTACTCGAGTAACCTATGACCGGGATTATTTAGGATCTGTGTTTAAAGGTGAATCAATCTCATTATCATGATCTCATCATGATCTGAGTTCCATTACACAGAACCAAGGACATCACAATATATATACAACAGATAATATAATGTGAGAATATGCTAATGTTAATCATAAGCAAAAAGATTACTCAGCGTGTCACACGTGCCATCACTCATGTGATTGGCTTGCAGGGCACCTGTAACTAGCAGACACCTCCTTATACACCTCAGCTCAATGGTGTATCAGAAAGGAGGAATCATACGTTGTTAGACATGATGCGGTCCATGATGAGTTTCGCTAACCTACCCGTCTCATTCTGGGGTTACGCCCTAGAGATCGTAGCTTACCTTCTGAACAAAGTTCCATCAAAGTCGATAGTGTCTACACTATATGAGATATGGAAGGAAAGAAGCTCGATCTTAAGGTGGTTAAGATTTGGGGCTGTCCTGCCCACGTTAGAAGACACAACCCTTACAAGGTAGAATCAAGGACGGAATGATGCACATTCATGGGATACCCTAAAGAACTTTAGGCTATTATTTCTATCATCCCGATGATCGAAAGGTCTTTGTTGCCAAGAGAACTGTGTTCCTTGAGAAGGAACACATTCTTGGTCGAAACAGTGGGAGTGAGATAGAATTGAGCGAGGTTGGAGAACCTAGCTCAAGCACCATTCGAGAGCTCGAGTTTGTTCAGGTACCTAACACACAAATTTCAACTTTGCGTAGGTCTAGCAGAGTATCTCACCCTCCTGAAAGATATGTAGGACATATCAGTGGAGAGGACTCTTAGGATGTTGATCCTCGGACCTACAAGGAGGCTATTATGAGTATAGACTTCGGGAAGTGACAAGAAACCATGAATTCTGAGATGGATTTCATGTACTCTAATAAGGTTTGGAACCTTATAGATGCACCTGAGGGTATCATACCCATTGACTGCAAGTGGATCTTCAAAAAGAAGATCGGAGTAGATGGAAAGGTGGAGACCTATAAGGCAAGGCTAGTAGCTAAAGGATATCGTCAAAGATAAGGAGTTGACAATGATGAAACCTTTTCACCTGTAGTCATGCTTAAGTTCATTAGAATTCTTTTGGCCATTGCAGCACACTATGCCTATGAGATCTGGTAGATGGATGTCAAAATGACATTCCTCGATGGCAACCTCGAGGAGTAGGTGTATATGATACAACCAGAGGGATTCATATCTGGCAAGAGTCCATATAAAGTGTGTTGGTTGCTCAAGTCCATTTATGGACTAAAGCAAGCTTCTCGAAGTTGGAACATAAGATTTGATGAGACGATCAGATCTTATGACTTTCTTAAGAACGAAGATGAGCCTTGTGTGTATAAGAAGATAAGTGGGAGTGCTATCACCTTCTTGGTATTGTATGTGGATGACATCGTAATCATCGGCTGCAATTGGATCTTAAAAAAGAAGATCGGAGATGATGGAAAGGTAGAGACCTATAAGGTAAGGCTAGTAGCTAAAGGATATCGTCAAAGACAAGGAGTTGACTATGATGAAACCTTTTCATCTGTAGCCATGCTTAAGTCCATTAGAATTCTTTGGCAATTGCAGCATACTATGACTCTGAGATCAGGCAGATGGATGTCAAATTAACATTCCTCAATGACAACATCGAGGAGGAGGTGTATATAATACAGTCAAAGGGATTCGTATCTAAAGAGAGTCCAGATAAAGTGTGCAGGTTGCTTAGATCCATTTATGGATTGAAGCAAGCTTCCCGATGTTGGAACATAAGATTTGATGAGGTGATCGGATCTTATGACTTTGTTAAGAACGAATATGAGACTTGTGTATACAGGAAGGTAAATGAGAGTACTATCACATTCTTGGTGCTATATGTGGATGACATCCTAATCATTGAGAATGATGTAGGAATGCTCTCTACAGTAAAGGCTTGGCTATCCAAAAATATCTCCATGAAAGACTTAGGAGATGCATCCTATATTTTGGGGATCCGGATCTATAGAGATAGATCCAAGAGGATGCTTGGCTTGTCCCAATTTAGGTATATAGACTCAATTGTTAAAATGTTTGGCATAGAGAATTCCAAGAGATGTCTCATACCGATGAGACATAGAATATCACGTTTTAGGAGTATATCCATAAAGACTCATGAAGAAAGGGCAAGCATGGATAAGATACCTTATGCCTCAGCGATAGGGTATATCATGTATGTTATGCTATGTACCAGGCCTGATATAGCACATGCTCTGAGTGTCACGAGCAGGTATCAGGTAGATCCAGGTTTAGAACATTGGAAGACAGTAAAGTGTATCCTTAAGTACTTGAGAAGGACAAAGAATCTTTTATTGGTAGGTAGCCTCTAGGCTGAGGGCTACACGGACTCGAGTTTCCAATCTGACATTTATGATAGCAAATTAAACTCAGGGTATGTTTTTACCCTGAATACGGGAGCAACAAGCTAGAAGAGTTCCAAGCAAGATACTGCTGCTGACTCGACCATAGAGGCGGAATACATTGCTATAATAGAAACAGGAAAGGAAGGGGTGTGATGAAGAAGTTCATCAGAGATTTGAGAGTCATACCATGCAGCATGGAGCCGATTCCCATATATTGTGACAACAATGGGGCGATCGATCAAGCGAAGGAACCCATGTCTCATTAAGCATGTTCTAAGAAAGTTTCATTTGATTAGGGATATCATATCCCGTAAAGATATAGCAATGAAAAGAGTTCCATCCGAAGATAACATTGCAGATCCACTAACGAAGCCGCTGGCTCAGATTGTATTTGAGAATCATAAGAGTATGATGGGATCAGACACATAGGTGATTGACTTTAGGTCAAGTGGGAGATTGCTAGTTACAGGTGCCCTGCAAGCCAATCACATGAGTGATGGCACGTGTGACACACTGCGTGATCTTTTTGCTTATGATTAATATTGGTATATTCTCACATTATATTATCTGTAGCATATATATTATGATGTCCTTGGTTCTGTGCAATGAGAATCGGATCATGATGAGATCATGATAATGAGATCGATCCACATTTAAACACAGATCCTAAACATAGATCCAACTGTTTATTAGGATTGGTAGCCAACCTTACGAAGGTAATTGAGTGTCAATAAAGGATCATCCACTCTCGGTATCGCGAGAGAAATATCCCGTATATGCTTGCTCAAACAAATCACTGGCTAGGGTCATTCAGATTGAGAGAGAAAGAGTTCTCCGACAGAATCCGATTAGAGCAAGATAAACTGATTATGTTTGTAACCTGACAGTACCATGTCCAATATACGGTCTCTGGGATATTAGTTGGATAAGAGATTATAGATACACGGTAACTGTGGATAGACAAGTCCGATGGATTCGAGCCTCCTTGTACCATCTAGGGACTATAGCATAGTGGCCTAGTACGTCCATAGTCAATAAGTCGAGTGAATTATTATGGAGATAATAATTCACTATATCAGAAGGAATTCTGATAGGAGCGACTCACGAGCAGCTCGGTATCGGGCCTAGAGGGTCACACACCTATGGTGGATACTTCAGCAAATAGATGATTGGATGGAGATCCAATTAGCCCCTATTCTCATTAGATGAGACCCTATACTGATGACTCCTTGCTTAAGGCTAAATTAGAGGCCTAAGGAGATTATTGAATATAGATCAATAATGCAAGATTAGTGGGTTATTGGATGGCGATCCAATACCCACTAAGGTAGGAGCCCTAGGGTTTGGTGGTTCTCTATAAATAGGAGGGGAGGCTAATGGTTGATAGGCTACAGCCTTGGCCTCCCCCTCCTATTCTCCTCCCTCCCTCTGCGCAAGAGTTGCGAGATCAGATTGTAGGAGTTTCATTGCAGAGATCCATCATGTGGATACCGCTAGAGAGGAGGACGCTTGACTTCCTTCATTCTCTCCATCTGGTTCTGGAATATAGGGATATACGATCTTCCTAGATAATCAATCTCTCACACAAGATACAGTTTTTCAGTTTTGTGTTTTCCTCGCGATCCCAATTTTTTGCATAATGATTTGATCTGTGTAGAAAAATATTTTTTTTTATTTTGATTTTTACTGTGCATGTGATGCTCCCATTGAGATTTTTCAATAGTTCTTAATTTGATTATGTGGAAAATTTGGAACAAATCCGAAATCCATTTTGCTTGGCTGCTAAAGTGCGAAACTATAACATTTTAGAGATTTTGACCTATCTGTATTGTTTAAGATGTAACTTTTAGTACAAACCTTGGTTTCATACAAAACTAGATTCATAGATCTTTCTTTTAATACCAAGTTTGAAGAATTTGGAGTTCATTTATTAGCCCAAACATTTATTTCTAATGAGCCTATAAAATCTGTAAAATAGAATTTGTAGCTTCTGACCTTTCATCATTGGATTTACTATATCTCCCCCTGTTGGAGTCTCTGATTCATATAGAACTTAATTCATTAGAACATAGGCTCATAGATCTTTTATTTGATTCTAGGATGGAAAAGTTTGGAGTACAAATGACTATCAAAATTTCTATTTTGTTATACCTTATGGATTCTATAAAATAGGGATCATAATTCCTGACCTTTGGCTACCAAATTATCTATAACTTTTTGTAGATACTTCCAAATTATATGATACATATTTTATTGGAAAATAGATTGATTTAGATTTCTAGAAAAACTTTTATTGAGTAATTTGGAGTATGTTTGATTTATCAAAATAACTTTGTAATTTGACTTCTAAATTCTGCCAGAATAGGAATCATATTGATTTTGCCTCTACTTGCTTTATTCATTTCAAAACTGAATTCTCTAATGCTCTTATCTTTAATTCTCTTACACATCAACATATGTTAAGTATTAATCGATTTTAGCAAATATTACTTCATATAGGGTGCATGCTTGATTTATTGTTTCGTATGTGCTTCCAATGCGTATTAATTTCATTGCTCATGTCCTTTTATACTCTAGTGTTTGTGGGATAATGTGAACATTTGCCAGAAATGATAAAGGAAGTTATGCTAGAGCTAGCTTTGCTCTATCGACCCCCTATGACTTTACTCGGACATGGGTGGATGGAGCTCCCAGATGTGGGAGACTTATGTTTGGTGGTCATTCAACGATGAATGTTTCATATTATGATTATAGTCTCATTTCACCCTCTATGTTTATTTGATATGTTATTCAAAGTATTGCTTATATATCCTATTACATTTTGAATAGAAATGAAATACATTCAGGTTCAAATATGATATATGAGCAAAAGATTGTGACTTTTTCACTTGACATGTTTAGAAATTTTTCTTGTGTTATTGATATGCTCCCAAACTTCATATGTCATTGATATATTCCTAAATGCTTTTGTTTGCCATAAATACCCCAATTACCTTTCCCAATTTGCTATGGATTAAAATATGCTACGAATGAGATGATCTTTGAGGTTTTGAATTTAATTTGATGCTATATCAGAAACTTTTGTTTTCCTTGCCATGCATTTTGATATCAAGTTTAATTTGTAACTACCTTTCCTTGCTTTGGACCTGTTTGACACTTGCTGAGCTTCATAGCTCACTCTATTGTTATATAATCTTCTTCATGTTAGCTTGGTATTTATCGTACTCGATACTAGCTAAAGCAGTGGAAACATAAGAAGATTTTGGGCTAAATCTATATTAGATAATATGTTCTCATTGTATATGTATACCTTGTGTATAATGTAAAGCTGTAGATAAATTTTGAAGTGGGGTAACTATGTAATGGTTTTGAAAGTACCCTCTTGTATGGATTCTCAATGTATAATAAATATATGAAGAGGTGGTATATTGTTGTTTTTCAAGGTCATATAGATTTTCTGGTATTGGTGAATTTTATGAATATGAATTATATTTAGTTGCGTTGGTTTTGGATTGGTTGTGTGATTCATTTGGAAAATGTGAAGTGTGAATTATAAGCTGCATAGGTTTTTATGAATGTGATTGAATGGCCTTGAATGTTTTTCCTTAGTATCCTTAAATGCTTGTTCAGATCTTGGATTCGGATTTTGATACAAATTTATAATCCTTTCAATATCTTATGGTAGGGACACGTCTTTCTCGAAATGAATATATTTTAGAGGGGTGTGACAGAACCTCTATCACACCCCCCAAATATTCGTATTTAGGAGGTGTGACCCTGTGATAAAATCTATAATATTATAATCATCAATTCTAATCCAGGATCTAATCAAACATTGAGAAACATTTAGACTTTCAAAATTCACATATATAAAACATGTGTAATTTATAATCATACCTCACATCACTCAAACATTTATGAAACTCAAAGCCAACTTAACATATATTAACCACACTTATAATTCATCAGCGAAGGAACCTATACAATCACCAAACCAATCGTTTATCACAAATTCACTTCATCGTAGATAAAACTCAGTATTCTAAAATAACTCCAAATGTAAAAGGTTATCTAAAACTTTTCTATGATACATCAATCAATTTCATCAACAATATTTCATTACATACAAAATATACTTATACAAAAACTATGATATATCATCTGATAATACTTGCCCATAATCTGTATAGCTCGTAAGTACCTCAGCACAATCTTAACATTCAATGAGTGTCAAGCTGACCTAAAAGATTTGATAACAAAGGAGTGAGCTAGAAAGCTCAGCAAGTGTTTAATAAATTCCAAGACAAGAGCAGATGATATTCAAATAAGCAGATATTAAGATACATAGCAGATATACAAGAGTTCATGGATATCAACTCAATAGATACAAAATCTTAAATGTCATTCATTCAAAATATATTTGGTTCATAACAAACGGAATACAGAGTAATTGGAGTATATCAATGACGTAAGAGGTATTTCGAGCATATCAAAGGCACATAGGATATTTCGGAACATAACAATGGCATAAGGAATATTTCAAAGCATGTCAAAGACGTAAACACATTACTAAGCATATCAATGGTGAATGAATAGTCTCAAAGCTTATCAAGTGAATAAATAAGGAACAAAAGCTCAATATCATATCAGATACAATAATCATTTAATTCTTATCCAAAGCGCACATATAACTCAAAAGCAATGCTTTGGATATCATATCAAAAACATAAAGGGTGAAGTGGGACCATAAGCATAACGTGGAACATCCATCGCTGAATGACCACCAAACATAAGTCTCCCACGTCTAGGAGTTCCATCCACCCACGTCTGAGTGAAGTCATAGGGGCTGACAAGAGCAAAGCTGGCTCTGAACACAATACATTTTATCATTTCTAGCAAAGGTCCATAATATCCCACAAACACCAGAGTATAAACGGGCATGAACAATAAAAGTGGCATATGTCAGAAGCACATGCGGAAGAATAAAATACACATGCACCAATATGAAGCAATACGATGTCAACATAAATATTTACAATTTGCATTCAGATAGGTAAAGAATAAATAACATGAGTACATAAGAATTCAAAGTAATAATGTAAGGTTCAATTGAAGAAAGGGCTTTAATTGGATCATAGACAAAATATGATCCGATAACATATAAAAAACATAGATGATGAAGTGGGATCACAAATATAATGTGGTCCATTTGACCACCAAACCTAATAGAGCATCACAGGCTCCAAGCATAACATAGTAGAGTATCACAAGCTCCCAACATAACATACCCTTTATCATTTCTGAAAAAGGTCCATAATATCCCATAAACACCATAGTACAAAAGGGCAGATGCAATAAAATGGACATATATCAGAAGCACATGCAGAATAATGAAAAATACATATGCCAATATGAAACAATACGATGAATACATAAGTATTCACAATATGCATTCAGATAGGCAAGGAAATAAAAGTTAAGAGTTAAAAGCTCAATTGAAGAAGAGATTTTAGCTGAAATCTATTTCCAAGAGATAGACAAGAATAGGCAAAGATTGACAAATATATGATTCCAATAGAATTTAAGAGACATATTATATGAAATATTTAGATAAACAATTATTCTCCAAATTACTCAAGATGATATAAACAGAAGGGTATCCGAGTCTAGTTTCTCATGAAATAAGTTTTGTATAAATTGAAATTTCCAACATGAAGTTATAAGTAATTTAGTGAACAAAAGTCAGAATCTCGAAACGAGACTTAATTCTTTACATCTAGGCAGGAAAGACATCAATTACAAAGTTGTAACAGTTCAATTGATTCTATCAAAATGAATTCAAAGATTGAGATGACAATAAAAAGGATTGAAAACTTAATAGGTTATAACAATTCAATCGATCATATCAAGATAAAAGTAGGATGGTAATACGAAAGGGTTGGAACACTTACCTTTCAATGATTTTGATCCAAAATCATTAAGCCAAAATTCTTATCTTTCTTTTCTTTCTTTGCTTTCTTTCATTTTCTTTTTCCTATTTCCTTATCTTCCTTCTTCTTTCACAATTACAACTCGTGTAATATGTATGAGAGGTACAATCACCTACTCAACTCCTCTTCATTCTCTCCTTCTTTCTTCCACTACTACATTGGCACCCCTTTTCCTCTTCTTCCTTTCTTCTTTTCTTATTATTCTTCTTTCTTCTTTTTCTTTCCCCATCAACAACCTCCTCTTCCCCTTCGATTCTTCTCTTTTTTCTTTTCTACCAGCCGTAGTCCTAGCTGCAGCCTTCTCCCTCTGTTTTCCTCCTCCTTTCCTTTCTTCTCCCTCTTCTCCTTCCTCTATTCTTCTTCTCTTCTTCTTTTCTCTTCTTCTCTCCCCCCTTCTTCTTTCCCAGCTGCAGCTGCAGCTGCCATAGCTACGGCCCCTTCTTCCCTTTCTCTCCTTTCTCTTCTTCTCTTATATATATCAGTTAAGTTTCAACCCTCAACTCTAATGCATGATTGTCATTCATCCAAACTCAATGATAACATTTATAAAGTTTTCCTTGTCCCGTAGATCCATTAAAACATGGTTATCAGATATTAAACTATAAGAATTATATATATATATATATATATATATATATATATATATATATATCAGTTAGGTTTCAACCCTCAGCTTTAATCCATGATTATCATTTACGTACATCCAAAAATTAATCTATGAAATGCGGTATCATAAATCCCTAATCGACATCTTTTTTTATAAGAATTAATGATAGAACCCCAAAGGATTCTAACGTTGGATTGATCTCTATAAGGGGTCGGTCCTCCTTGGAACTCTATAGTAGTTTTTTCCTCCTGATATTTGACCACAAGGTTGAGAAGAAAATAGATCTATTGCTGCGGAAAAGGGGGCGACTATACTGTTTAAATAGGATTCAAAACCCTAACTAGAGAGACAGTCCAACTCCTACTAAAACTCCTCTTTCTCAACCCTAATTGCCTCTTCTCTTAAGCCTAATCGACTCTCATAAGCAAGGTGGGCGATAGCTAGCTAGAGTGTGAATGCATGCTTTAGGGTTTTATTACAATCATGACTTGATTGACCCAAATCTGACTCTGACTCATAATCCGTCTCTGATTCAACTGAATCATAATCCTACTAGGATCTGGGCTGATTTATTACAATTAAAAGATCTCCTCCTAACCGACTTAATGCCAGGTCTAGGTAAGACAACAAGGCTCAATCTAAGGACTTGACTTAATCGGTTAGGACCCGACTTAGCTGGGTCCTATTAGACCTGCCCTCTTCAAATCAGTCTTGTCCTCGAGGTTGAGGCTCCATAAACTCTGGTCTTGGTCTGCAACTTTTCATGAGTCTTCCTCGTTGCAGTTGTGGTAAGCGCATCATGATCCTATGGTCTAGCATTATCTTGTATCTCTTTATTAGTAGCAGTAGTGTCTGGATAGTGATGTATTGGGATCCTACAATCTCATGTGATCTTCAACTGAAACTGGGCCTCCTCATCAACCGGGATGTCAAGTAGATGGATCTAGGCTAAGTCATCTTCTCTAAACTTCCATTTGAGGTCGGACACATAAAGGATCAGATGTATTTTTGAATTGGTGTGCAAGTTCGATCTGTAGGTCACAGCGCTAATGTGATCCCTAATTTCGTAAGGTCCAAAGTAATAGGGAGACCACTTCCTTGAGGCTCGAGTTTTTCGCTGTTTGGGCTGGAGGTGAAGGAGAACTCGATCTTCAACAACAAACTTTCTTCCGCTTCGGTGTTTGTCGAGAGGCTATTTCTTTGTTGATCTCCATCCAATAAGTTCTAGTGTCACGGGTTCCTTGTCGATACTATCGCTGGAGGGGCTCGATCTTCTTGTGATTGTCGACAGTGGAATGAAGGTCATCAATAGGGAAGACTTCGAGCAGTATGATCCACTCCTAGGAGAGGTCATGGAAGTAGCCTGAGATCTGGGAGCTCAAAAGCCATAGCTAGTTTGACTAGATGTGATACTTTAGGAAGAGCTAGTCCCTATAGACAAAGATGTAGAGTTTTTAGAGACAATGTCGTTGAGGGGGAAATCGACAGTTGAATGATCGGTGTCTCTATCATCTTTTGGGTGATCTTAAGATCTTCGGCCTTCTAAATATGTGGGTAGCAATATGGCTAAGCAGCAGCTGGTGGTTCCCTTGGTAGGCTTAGTGTACAGAGGTCATGCAGCTTGGTAGGTGGTAGTCAGCTCGGTTCGGCAGAGGCGCCTAAAATAACAGCAAGCTATAGGAGAGGGTTCTGGTCTTCAATCTCTGCCGACTCCATCATTTATGGTTCTTGAATTTGAATTGAGAAGCTACTGTACTCTTTCTGTAGTACCTTCTCCAAGCGTTGTGTTGCCATTATAATCACTTCGTTCCAACATTTCCCGTGTAGGATCACATGTTTCCCTTTGCTGAAAAATTTCATGGTTAACCTTGAGAAGTTCCAAGAAACATCACCTATCGTGGATAGCCATTCAATGTTGAGCACCACTTCATAATCATCGAGTGGGAGGAGGAAAAAAATCAACAACGATGTCTTGGCCCTGTCTCACCCGCGAGCACTTCCGGTTGCACTTCAGGATTCGACCATCAGCAACCTTGATGTTGAATCTACTACAATCTTCATTCTATAGTGTCAACCAGACAGCAACCTTACTGTTCATAAAGTTGTTTATACTCCTAGTGTCGGTGAGGATGGTGACGGGTTGTTGCTTAAGGAATCCCGTGTAGGGTCATCGCACTTTGACTTCTTCTCGGATCTCCAGCTTCAACCCCTAGATGAAAGTCCATAACAATTGTTTTTCAGACCAGTCTCTTGTTTGGTTAGGAAGTCTTTCAAACCTGGTCTAGTACTCTTGAACTGTGGAGGTACGGTAGATTTTTGCAAGGTGGTCGTCGATGTTTTCATACTCGGACGGTCCGAAGCGGAGTAGTAGCGCACAATTAAATTACCTCCATGTTGGGACTTCGTGGGTGTGCTTGTACCAATCATACCATTGAATAGCTTCTCCCTCTAGATGGATGATAGCAATATTGATCATAGAAGCCTCCGGGGTGTTAAGATAGCAGAAGTATCACTCCACGCGTGAAATCCACCTGGTCGGGTCTCTGTCTTCCCATCGAGGGAAGTCCACCCTTATGCATGGGTATGGTGCGTCCGTCATTGTGTCTTCTTTCTCTAGTGGGTTCTCCTTGCGATCTAAACTCTCACCACACTATGATCTACTTGGGCTCGGTGATCTGCCCAATCAGAACTCGATGAGAAGAGCGCGTAGTCTGTAATCCATGCGCATCTCGAAGGCCTTCAACTTGGCATTGATCTGATCTTCTGATGTCATGACATATGTCTCTAGATCTGTGATATGTTGGGCAGATGGTCCAGATTCAGCCCATAATGGGCTTTAATGAAGCCCACAGCCCAAAACCTCACTTATATTAACCTAAAACCTAGATTAGGTGGCTAGGGTTGAGATTAAGAGAGCAGCGGTGGCCAAAAATGTGGGTGAGAGAAAGAAGATTGCAGATTGATAGTAAAGGCTAGAAAACAAGAGATCTAGGAAAGGAAAGAAGACAAGGGCAGGAAAATACTATTCTCAATCATTCAAATCTCAGGTTAGATCAGTTTGTAGTGGATTCTTATTGTGATCTCTTGGGAAGGTTTTGGATATTGTGCTTAGGATTATAGTCCTTGTATCCCTGTGATTCTCTTGTGACTATTGCTTTGGGCTTGGGCAAGAAGCCTTGAGATCTATATATTCATTATTTTAATAGTAGATTTTCTCTAGCTTGTCCCGTGATTTTTACTCTTCGAGTTGAATGGGTTTTTCACGTAAATCTTGGTGTTCATCTGATTGTGATTTTTGTTTGATTCCGCTGTGTGTGACGGTCTACTAGTATTTGTTCGTATACAAAGTTTATTCTTGTTTTATTCCCATCAACTGGTATCAGAGCAGGGTTTTGGTGGTATTTAATCTTTTGTATCTGAACATGGAGGCCGATAATGTTTCTCGCATGATTAGTTTAAATGAAAACAATTGGATGATATGGAAACCAAGAATGGAAGATCTCTTGTATTGTAAAGATTTGTATAGACCTTTGCAAGGGGACAGTGTAAAGCCCACAACTATGACAGATGATGAGTGGAAGAGATTAGATCAAAAAACAATTGGCTTTATTCGATAATGGCTAGATGATAGTGTCTTTCACCATGTTTCTACTGAATGTTCTGCTTACTCTCTTTGGAAAAAGTTAGAAGGTTTTTATGAAAGAAAAATGGTTGGCAACAAAGCTTTTCTGATCAGAAAACTTGTGAACTTGAAATATAAAGAGGGTACTTCTATTCCTGAGCATTTGAATGAAATACAGAGTATTACTAACCAGTTATCCTATATGAAAATGTCTCTTGATGATGAGTTGCAGGCATTGTTACTTCTCAGTTCTTTGCTAGAAAGTTGGGAGACACTGGTGGTTTCCCTCAGTAATTCTGCACCAGATGGTATTATCACCATGAGTCAAGTAACAAGCAGTTTGTTGAATGAGGAGTTAAGGAGAAAGAATTCAGCAACTTCTCAGATTGATTCGCAGGCACTTGTCTCAGAGAACAGAGGAAGGTCAAAGTCAAAGGATAGAAGTGGTTCACGCGTGGGTAGAAGCAAGTCAAGATCAAGGAAAGATATTGTTTGCTACAATTATGGTGAGAAATGACATTACAAGAATCAGTGCAAGCAACCTAAGAAGAACAAGAAAAGGAGGAAAGAAGTGGAGCATACAGAGTCAAAAGAGAATATCACAGCTACAGTACAAGGTAGTGATTATTTGATTTTGTCTACTTCCGATGATATTTTTTCTTATGTGTGCCAGGATCTTGAGTGGATAATTGACACAGGTGCTTCTTATCATGCTACACCACGGAGGGAGTTCTTTGCTACTTACAGGTCAGAAAATTTTGGTGTTGACAAGATGGGCAACTATGGCACAGCAAACATCATTGGCATGAGAGATATCCATATAAAGACCAATCTTGGTTGCAAGTTGGTGCTTAAGGATGTGAGGCATGTGATTGACTTAAGACTGAATTTAATTTCAGTTGGAAGGCTGGACGATGAAGACTTTGATGTCAGATTTCACAAAGGACAGTGGAAGCTCAGTAAAGGTTCTCTTATTGTAGCTAATGGGAAGAAATGTCATACATTGTACAGATTGCAGACTAAAGCTTGTGGTGAGCAGTTGAATGCTACAGAGAAAGACTTCAGTATAGAGTTGTGGCATAGGCGACTAGGACACATGAGCGAGAAAGGGCTGCAAGAACTTTCTAAGAGAGAGGTATTGTCATACCTTAGAGGTACATGTTTGAACCATTGTATTGATTGTTTGGCTGGTAAACAACATAGAGTTTCTTTTGTTAGTCCTGCCTTATCTAGAAAAATACATGCCTTGGACCGTGTCTATACAGATGTGTGTGGTCCTTTGAGGACAGAAACTCCTGGTGGATCTGTTAATGTTCCTAGTATCAATGGTGCACTTTATTTTGTTACTTTTATAGATGACTTTTCCAGAAAGTTTGGGCCTATGCTTTGAAGACTAAAGATCAGGTTATTAATGTCTTCAAAGAGTTTCATGCCAGAGTTGAAAGGGAGACAGAAAGATAATTGAAATATATAAGATCAGATAATGGTGATGAGTACACAAGATGATTATTGCAAGTCACATGGCATCCAGCATGAGTTAACAGTCCCTTGTACGCCTCAGCATAATGCAATTACAGAGAGGATGAACCGCACCATCATGGAAAAGATCATATGTATGCTTTCACATGCCAAGCTACCCAAAAGGTTTTGGGATGAGGCTTTGAGGACTGTAGTTGATGTAATCAACTTATCACCATGTACAGCTCTAGATGGTGATGTTGCAGAGCATGTATGGTCAGAGAAAGATGTCTCCTATAGGCATTTAAGAGTGTTTGGTTGTCGTGCATTTGCACATGTTCCAAACAATGAGAGGTCCAAGTTGGATGATAAGATAAAAGAGTGTATTTTTCTTGGTTACTCACATGATCAGTTTGGTTACAGGCTTTAGGATCCAGAAAAGTAGAAGGTGTTCAGAAGCAGAGATGTCTTATTCGAGGATCAAACCATTGAGGATTTGAAGGAGGTACCAGCTAAGAGTTCTGCAGAGGGATTTGTAGACTGTGACCCAGTTATTCCTCCAGTATATCAGGGTGATGGGGGAGATGTGCAGGAAGATGGTGCAGAGCCAAATGTTGATCTACCTGCAGGACATGTTGAGCAGGAAGAAGAAAGAGAGCAAGTTCCCACAGAACCTCAGTTAAGCAGATCTTCTAGATCACGTCAACCTTCCAGAAGATACTCTACATATGAGTATGTGATGCTTACTGATGCAGGTGAACCAGAGAGTTACCAAGAAGCAGTTGAAAGTGAGCAGAAAAAGAAGTGATTTATTGCTATGCAGGAAGAGATGGATTCTCTGCAGAAGAACCACACATATGATTTGGTGCAACTACCAGAGGGAAGTAAGGCCTTGAAGAACAAGTGGGTTTTAAGGTTGAAGACTCAATAATATTGTTCTCAACCAAAGTATAAAGCTAGATTGGTTGTGAAAGGCTTTGGTCAAAAGAAATGTATTGACTTTGAAGAAATTTTTTCTCATGTTATTAAAATGTCTTCTATCCGTGTTGCTCTTGGCATTGCTGCTAACCTAGACTTGGAGATTGAATAGTTAGATGTGAAAACAGCTTTCCTTCATGGTGATTTGGAGGAGGACATTTATATGGAGCAACCAGAAGGCTTCAAAGTCGAAGGTAAAGAAAATTTTGTCTATAAGTTGAAGAAGAGCTTGTATGGGCTGAAGCAAGCTCCAAGACAGTGGTATAAAAAGTTTGATTCATTTATTATTGAAAATAAATATAAAAGAACAGCTTCAGATCATTATGTGTACATCAAACGGTTTGGTGAGAATTTTATTATTCTCTTACTTTATGTTGATGACATGCTTATCCTCGGAAAAGATATGTCTATGATTGACAAGTTGAAGAAGGGCCTAAGTGAGTCTTTTGTAATGAAGGACATGGGGCCAACAAAGCAAATACTGGGCATGCAGATTTCTCGTGATAGAAGAAAGAGAAAGATTTGGTTGTCACAGAAGAAATACATTGAGAAGGTATTGGATAGGTTCAGTATGAGTAATGCAAAGCCAGTTGGTTCTCCTCTTGCAGGTCACTTCAAGTTGTGCTCAGATCAGAGTTCGTCAAGTGATGAGGAGAAGGAGAAAATGCAAAAGGTTCCTTATGCTTCAGCAGTTGGAAGTTTAATGTACGCAATGGTATGTACGAGGCCAGACATCGTATATGCAGTGGGTGTTACTAGTAGATTTCTTGCAAATCCAGGTAAAGAGCATTGGGTAGCAATGAAGTGGATTTTTAGATATCTCAGAGGAAGTTCTAAAGTTTGTTTAAGCTTTGGAGGTGGACCACCTGTATTGACAGGTTATACAGATGCAGATATGGCAAGAGATATTGACACAAGGAAGTCCACATCAGGTTTTGTACTTACTTTTGCAGGGAGAGTTGTGTCATGGTAGTTCAGATTATAAAGGTGTATTGCTCTCTCCACCACAGAGGCAGAATATATTGCTGCTATAGAGGTTTGCAAAGAAATGTTATGGATGAAAGGATTCTTACAAGATTTGGGGCTGAAATAGGAAAACTATGTGGTATATTGTGACAGCCAGAGTGTCATCCATTTATGTAAAAATCCAACATTTCATTCCAAGTCAAAGCATATAGATGTCAGATATCACTGGATCAGAAATGTGCTTGAAGAGAAGCAGTTACAGCTTCAGAAAGTTCACACAAATGATAATAGGACAAACATGTTGACAAAGACTTTGTCGAAAGAGAGACAGGAGATGTGCCGACAGTTGGTCGGCATGGCTTCACATTGAGGAGTCATGAGATAGCCTCCCTTATGGGCTGAAGGGGGAGGTTGTTGGGCAGATGGCCCAGATTCAGCCCATAATGGACTTTAGTGAAGCCCACAGCCCAAAACATCACTTATATTAATCTAAAACCTAGATTATGTGACTAGGGTTGAGATTAAGAGAGCAGCGGCGACTGAAAACGTAGGTGAGAGAAAGAAGACTGCAGATTGACAGTAGAGGCCAGAAAACAAGAGATCCAGGAAAGGGAAGAAGACAAGGGCAGGAAAAGACTATTCTCAATCATTCAAATCTCAGGTTAGATCAGTTTGCAGTGGATTCTTACTGTGATCTCTTGGGAAGGTTTTGGATATTGTGCTTAGGATTATAGTCCTTGTATCCCTGTGATTCTCTTGTGTCTATTGCTTTGAGCTTGGGCAAGAAGCCTTGAGATCTGTATATTCATTATTTTGATAGTGGATTTTCTCTAGCTTGTCCCGTGATTTTTACCCTTCGAGTTGAAGGGGTTTTCCACGTAAATCTTGGTGTTCATCTGATTGTGATTTCTGTTTAATTTCGCTGTGTATGATGGTCTGCTAGTATTTGTTCGTATACAAAGTTTATTCCTATTTTATTTCCATCATGATATTATGGTCCTTTTTTTGTTATTGAGTCAATGGCATAGACCGATGGCTGAAAGAGATGGTGGATTAAGGGTAGATGGCTGCGATTTGGAGCTGATATGTTGCTATTTTGGGTGTTATTGTGGTTACTATTTGGGGTTACTGTTGGGGCTGTAAGGGGGGTTCGGTGGTAATAGTTTAAGGATAGGGAGATGGGTTAGGGTTGTTGTTGATAGCAGCAACCGGTTTGATGGGGATTGGTATGGCTTCAGCAAGAGATATCAAAAGGTAGTGCCTGTAGAATTTTGTGTTGATAAGTTACAGTTTGGGTTGTTGTTGGAGTTATTATTTAAAGGTGTTATGGAGGCTATAAAAGGGGTTCGGTGGTAGTGACTTGAGGCTTGGAAGGTGGGTTTAGGGTTGTTGTTATTGGTAGCAACCGGTTCAGGTATGGGTGTGGCAAAAAGTGCCAAAGGATGATGCTGCATAATTCTTTGTCAAGGATAGCAGTTTTACGACAAAGGAATTCTAGCAGTGTGCCTAGGGTTTTGAGAAAGTTTTTCCAGCAAGAAGTGTATGATGATAGTAGCAAGTAAATCGAAATACTAATAGCAATTAAGTCAACAAAGATGGGTTAGATATGTAGCAGGAAACACCGACAACTTAATAGCAGAATTTTCGTCGTAAAGATAGCAACCTTGCGACGAAAAGTTTTAGCGGCATGCTTATAATATGGAGATGATTTTAGCAAGGAATAGATGATGATGAGAGTCAAACTGATGCAAAATATTGACAAGAATATGATAATAAAATATGGCAGCAAGATTGGCAAGAATATGGCAGCAAGGTAGTAGGTGGTTGAAAAATTACGTCAATAATGGAAGATCATTGCAGCAGTTTTTGTAAGAAGTAATTTTTTTTTACAACGAGATAAAGAGATTGCAACAAGGTAGATGTAGCTATATTTTCTTTTTATTTTTGGGATAAATAATTACACTAGCAGTAAGGTTTTGTAAGAGGAGCAATATCATATCCTGTTACAATTGTTGTAGTGGCAATAGATGATAGATCTATAGCAGGGGGTGAGGTCAATGGAGTCGACATGAGATCAGCAATTATGGGAATTACTTTGGATGATTGTGGGCTAGATGAAGGCAGTGGCGAAGTTGGAAGAATAATGAGACGCCAAGAGCGCTACTCTGATACTAGATGATAGAACCCCAAAATATGGAAGAACACCAACTCTAAACCCTCCTTCCAAGCCTCAAGTCACTACCACTGAACCCCTTTTACAGCCTCCATAACACCTTCAAACAATAGCCCCAACAACAACCCAAATCGTAGCCTATCAATGCAAAATTTTGCAAGCAGTACCTTTCGATATCTCTTGTTGCACCCATACGGATCCCTACCAAACTGGTTGCTGTCATCAATAGTAACCCTAACCCATCTCCCTATCCTTATGCTACTGCCACTGAACCCCCCTTATAGCCCCAACAGCAACCCCAAATAGTAGCCTCAATAGCACCAAAAATAGTAACCTATCAACCCCAAACTGTAGCCATCTACTCTTGATCCACCATCTCTCTCAGTCACCAGTCCATGCTATTGACTCGACAACAAAAGAAGGACCACAACATCATAGATCTAGAGACATGCGTAATGTCATCAGAAGATTAGATCGATGCCAAGTTGGAGACCTTCAAGATGCATATGGAGGATAAACTATGCGCTCTCTTTGCGAAATTCAAATTGGATGAGATCATAGTATGGTGAGAGTTCAGATCGCAAGAAGAACCCACCAGAGAAAGAAGAATATGTGACAGACCCATCGTACCCATGTATGAGGGTGGACTTCCCTCGATGAGATAACGGAGACCCGACCGGGTGGATTTAGAGTGAGGAACGATACTTCCGCTATCACAAGAGCCCGGATGTATCTATGGTCGATATTGCTACCATCCATCTAGAAAGAGATGTGATCCAATAGTATGATTGGTTCGAGCACACCCATAGAGCCCCAACATGGAGGCAATTCAAAAGCAAGCTGCTACTCTGCTTCGGATCATCCGAATACGAAAACATCGACGATCAACTCGCAAAGATCCGCCAGACGTCCACAATTCAAGAATACTAGACTAGGTTTAAAAGACTTTCTAACGAAACAAGAGACTAGTCTATAAAATAGTTGCTAAGGACTTTTGTCGAAGGGTTGAAGTCGGAGATCCGATGAGAAGTCAAGGCGCGACAACTCTACATACTAATGGTGGCTATTTCTTTCGCGTGACTTCAAGAGGAGCGACTGAACCATGATGCTCGGAGGACTAAAATCACCACCCTACTAGTAGCACTTAAGCCTTCAGCCCCTCCTACTACCAGCCAACCCTCCCAGCCAAAAAAAGTTTACATGAGAAGAACTTTACGATAGATCCATGAAGGGATTATGTTAGCATGGCGACAAGTTGTGGAGCCGCGACCACCATTGCCAAAAGGGGAGACTTCTGATTATTGAACCCATTAAAGAACTCGAACCTGAAGATACAAATCTTGAGTCCGAGGAAGAGGATATAGAGGAGAAATTGGAACCAACCGTCAGCACCGTTCATACCTTATGACTAAATTATAAATTTTAATGATTAAACTCTAAGATTTAATTCATATCTAATCATTAAATCTTTTAGGGTTAATTATAATTATGACTCAGTTGACTCTAGCCCTAATCCAACTCCTATTCCTAATCAAACTCTAATTCAGCCAAATCCTAATCCTACCAAGATTTGGGCTGATTTAGTTAAACTGACTTAAATCATCTCCTAGCCGACTCAATGTTAGGTCTAGGTCGGCCAATGAGGCCTATTCTACGGAATCAACTCAATCGACTAGGACCCGCTTCAACCCTTGTATTTTAGGTAAATTAGCTACCCAGGAAAAACACAAAGGGAACATTAGAGTCCTCAAAAAAAGGAACGATACAACAACACCAAGGAACTTATTCTAAAAACCACAGCAAGGAGGACCATGGACCCTGAGCAACAAATAATCAACATTCAACATGTGAAATGAGACCACAAAAAGAACCTCAGCGGGCAGATGGGTCCACTGCACCTATACTTCTGTGGAAGGGCATCTATGACGCATCATGATCCTACGATCCAATGTGATCATCAATTGAATCTGGGCCTCTCCATCAATCAAGATGTTAGGTAGATGGCTCGGGGTTGATTCATCCTCTCTAAGCTTCAGTATGAGGCAGGACATATGGAGGATGAGGTGTGCTTTAGAGTCGGCACGTAGATCCAATATGTAGGGCATGCCTTTGATGTGCTCTCTGATTTTGTATGGTTTAAAGAAATGAGGAGACCATTTCTTTAAAGCTTGAGTATTCATGGAACTTTGTTGGTAAGGTGGAAGATGAAGGAAGACTCAATCTCTATTAGCAAACTTCCTTTTGCTTCGGCATTTGTCAAGTGACTATTTCGTTCTTGTGTGGGCCGCCATGTGATTATTCTTCAATGGTTGCAAGACTATCCTCTAAGATGTGGTAGCCCTCTGATAAGATCCATGGAGATGTTAGCCCAATCTGAGTCCGGAGTGGGTAGAGATTGTAATTTTTCAAGGCTTGCTACCATCTCTCCTTTGTACCGCTGACTAGTATCATACTAAGCCACAAATTCAACATTGGTTAGCATCTCCTCAACATAGGTTGATAGCTTCAAGTGATATGGAGAGAGAGCTTTGCTGATGTAGTTAGGGCTCGACCATCTTGCATGATGACAACACCAATTCTGGCTCCCAATGCATCAAATTCGATCATGAACACTTTGTTTAAGTCGGGTAAGGCTAGCACCAATGTAGATAGAATCATGCTGTGAGGGTATCAAAGGCCGTTGTAGCTTCATCTGGCCAGAGGAAGACATCTTTTTTTCAGTAATGTCATGAGGGGAGCGCTGATCTTACCGTCATTCTCCATGAACTTGCAATGGTCATGCAGCCGGGTAGGGGGTAGTTTTGTAGGTTCAGTAAACGCATCTGAAAATTCAGTAAGCAATGAGGGGAGGTTTGGATCTTCGTTCTTCACTGGTTCCTCCGTTTGCAGCCCTTGAAGTTGTATTAGGAAGCTGATATGTGATTTATGCAGCACCTGCTCCATGCATTGTGTATAGACTGTCGTTGCTTCGCCCCCGCATTTTCCTTGTAGGATCACCTATTTCCCTTGGCTGAAAAATTTCGTGATTAGCTTGAAAAAATTCCATGAAACATCACCTAACATGGATAGCCATTCGATGCTGAGTACTGCTTTATAATTATCAAGTGGCAGGAAGAAGAAATCAACAGATATCTCTTGGCCCTGCAAAACTTGTTTCACCTGTGGGCACTTTCAGCTGTAGTTGAGGATTCAACCTTCTGTGACTTTTATGTTGAACCTATTACAATATTTGATTCAGAGCATCGATCGGGCAACAACCTTGTTATCCATGAAGTTATTAGTGTTCCCTATGTCGATAAGGATGCTGACAGGCTAGTGCTTGAGGAAACCATCATTTTTCATTGTCTGCGGGTTTGCGTAGCTGGATAAGGTATGAACGGTGCTGACGGCTGGTTCCAATTTCTCCTCCATATCCTCTTCCTCGGACTCAAGATTTGTATCTTCAGGTTATTTATATGATTTGTATATAAATTTACATGATTATTTATATGATTTAATGATAGCTCCTAAACCAGCCGTCAGCACCGTTCATACCTTATGACATAATTATAATTAACCCTAAAAGACCCCCTAAACCAGCTGTCAGCACCGTTCATACCTTATGACTAAATTATAAATTTTAATGATTAGGAATAGGAGATGGTCTCATAGTTAAAAGTTTTAATGATTAGAAAAGTCATACTTATGACTAAATTATAAATTTTAGTGACGATATATTTTTGTGTCTAATACACTCAAATTTTATCATTAAAAATAAATAAATAAAATAATAATTTTACATGTGACAAGTAACCTATCACTAAAATATTATATAAAAAACTTTAGCGACAACTACTTGAATATGTCACTATTACTTATTTAGACAAAAATAATATTATTCAAACCATGTTAATGATAGACTATCAACAAAAACAACATTACAATCTCGTCAACAATAATTTTCTTAACAACCCATCAATTTTTAACAATTTTAAAATCATACCAAAATTTTTACTAAATAAAAATCAACATAAATATTAAAGATAATATAATCACAAAGTCCACATCATTTTATCCAAAAGTCATATTAAAGTTGATACAATCACAAAGTCTACCTCATATCAAACAAAAAACTATATGGTCTTCTCATCATACATGAAATATATAAAATATATTTCAACGTCTTCATTCTTCACCATTCTCCTTTATATTTTCTTCCTCATTCTGCCTGAGATCACAGCTACATAACTACAAAGACAAATCGTTAGGTTGATAATAAAAAAATATAAAATAGGATGTATAACAAAAAAATGATGCAAAAGCTCCATGACATTCCTTTTCAATAAACATAGCGGAACAAAATTAGGTTGTGAGTTATCCGTTGCCATCGTGTGTGAGTTATAGCCTTCGAATAAGTTGAATCTACTTATGAAAAATCAAAATGGTATTGCAGCTAGACCTTAAAAGCAGGATCAAATATGGTACATGTTCTATCAAACGTGAGCTTCGCAAAGCATCCAAAATCAAGGGTATATCACTTATCATTTTTTCTAGTAAACATGTAGGATCATCTTTTAGTTGATAGCAGAAAAATAATATTTAGGTGGCAGAATCCATACTGTCAAGAGTTACGTGGTCTCTTGAAGACCTGATATGGTGGAATGCACGTCTATAAGCCTCACTCGTCAGCTGCATAAACGGCTAAATGATAGCATCCTAAAAATGCATGTCTATTTTGTCACACAAACTACATTCTTATAATCTCTTACAGAATATTTTAGCAATAAGAAAATGCTTACCCTCGTAAATTTTGCAATTTCAGATATAGCGACCCATCCCTGCACATCCGTTAATAATATTATACATGGATCATTCTGCAAGTTTTCTTTACTGCACATAGAAATTATGTTTGAGGTAATGACACAAAAGAAAAGGAAAAGATAAAATATACTTTGCTTAAAATAAACCTATTTGTATCACTTTAATAATAAAAAAAATCAAACAAATACAAATTCATGAAATTGCTCAACATTAAGATAGAATTAGTTGCAGAAATGCATACGGCTCATATAATTTATAAATTTTAATTTTGGTTATGATCAGTTTATTTGTGTCTAAAATAATTTCTATACTTTCAATAACGTAAAATATAAGTTTCTCCCATCAAGTCTGAGTTAATAGACATTAGAGTCTCCTTACGTGGCATGCTGACTCATAATAAACTATTAATATATTGATATATATAATTTAAGTTTTAAAAAATGATCTATTTTAGCACATATCGTCTTGGTCATGAACCATTTAAGTCCTTATGATTTTGCTTGTATCTAAAATAGATCATATATCTTTAAAAACATAACATACAAGCCCCTTCCATCAAGTATGAGTTGACAAATATTAGATTCTGTTTACGTGACATGCTGACTCTCAATAAATTATTAATATACTGACACGTATAATTTAAGTTTAAAAAATAGTCTATCTTGTAGAAAAAGAGAAAACGACGAAGATTATAATGACGGACGAAGGTGGAGAGGTAAAGGTACGAAAGATCAGAAGCAGAGGTGAGAGAGAGCTAGACCACCACGTCGTAGGTATGATGGGCGGAGGCATAGGAGAGGACGAAGTGAGAGGCGGTGGGGACAAAAACGTCCAGGAGGAAAAGAGACTAGGAGACCATTGCCTGCCTAGCATCGGACTGGTCGCATATCTACCTGAGGCAGAACTAGAAGCTCCTGAGCTTATCGCCAGCCCAAGAGAGGCTACGTGCGTACTGTGCCCTGCTAGGCAGCAACGGTTCAGTGCTGCTATTGGTGGTCACTTCCATGACGATGCATCCTCCCGCCGTTAATGGTGATCTTAATTTTTTAATTTAAATTATATATATTATTATAATTATTATTTATTATAAGTTATCATATCACGTAAGTAGACTCTAACGTTTATTAACTCAGACTTGACATGATGGACTTAGACATGAGCAAAACCAAAATCACAAGGGATAAACTAGATTTTTTTAAAAAAAATTTAAATTATATATATCATTATATTAATAATTTATTATGAGTAATCATATACTCTAAATATCGGTTAACTCAGATTTTACATAAATAATTTATATACTATATTTTTTAAAAAAATATAAAATTATTTTAAAAATGAATAAATGATAAAGACCTAAATAATTCATAACTAAAATAATAGGACTAAAATGAATCTTAACCATCTTATTCACGAACAAATAATTGTTCATTTGATACAAGGATTACACTTGACAAAAGAACAACATCAAATATGCATTCTGACTAACCTGAAATAAAATTTAATTTACTTGACTAAATGAACAGAGAGGAGAAGCCTGTGGATAAAAACGAGGGACGTGCAGCATTAAGAAAATACATGGGAGGAGGACCACCTGATTATGAGCAGCGTATATTAGTTAAGGAAAGATGGTTAAAGTAAAAAAAAAAAAAACACACAGAAAATAAGAAGGAAAACTAGGTCCATTGGTGCATCGACAACCAGACAGATTCAGACAGCTGTCTGATTGAGAAATTATGCACTGCATATTTGATAAACCATAATCATTCATCAGTATGAAGATTGAAACACTGATTTGCCCTGCTTATCCTCAACTCGGGTAGTACGAAAACAGGATACAACCTTTTACGTGGATGCAAAGCAATGGTTTCTTCTAAATGTTAGAAGACATCATAATTATGTCATCATAATTATATATTTATTATTTAATAATTTTAATTCTGATATAAAATTTTATATTTTATAATATTAGATCTTACAGTTGACATCATAATTATGTCATTGAAATCTAAATATTCTAATCATAAAAACTAATATATGTGTTTATGTATTTTTTATTATTTATTATGTTTCGATCTTGTGGCGCATGCACTATTCGATCATTCTATATCGCACCCTTGGCTTGCAAGTAGGTCATACATTGTTTGAGTACATGAGAGTATACAAAATTATAATCATGTAATTGTTATGCAAAAAAAATTTATGTCAGGAATAAAATCAAATAATATTATATCTATTTACGATGCACGTACCTTTAGATGCCATCTGAATAGGATCCTTTTTTATCTGCAAAAGCACCATTCTCCAAATCTGAATATCACTGTATATCAATCTGCAAAGAGAACTAGAATAAATCTAGAACTCTTTTCCTCTCTTCTTATCATATCACAGGACCACTAAGATTGATGGTTTAGGGAGATAAGAGAATAGTCGTAATCCCTCTACTCTATGTCGTATGCACCATTCTACAGCATATGCACTGTTCTAGGTTTAGAGGAGGTCCTATCTATTTATAGGCGAGGGCAAAGGGTCTAGGATAGGTTATTAGGAGAATTCCTTCCATCAAGGGTATCCCATAAGGAATCCTAATATAATATAAACTTTAATCTAATATTAGCTAATATTTGTCATCAGAATCCAATTAATCTCATTATATATCTTATCCAATTATAAATGGCCACATAATCTTTCATTCTCCCACTTGGCCTGATAAGATATAAAAGATATTCAAAATAAATAAAACAAAATTTTAAAAATAATTTTACATAATTGGATTCTAAAAATTTTAAAAAGTATTTTATACATGGCTATGATTTTAAAAATAAGTCAATAAGTCAAATAAGTACAGTAATACTGTATTCAGTCCAACTATCAATGCGAGTCATAGTGGTTGTATGTCATCAATTCTATACTTCCTTTTATGTATTATAACACTGTTAGTCTTTCCTTATATAGTCTATAATGACCCCTGTAATTTATCTTGTCAAGACAATCTTATTATTACAATCAACCATAATATGTATAAATATAAATACAAATAGGATAGCGATAACAAATAATCTTAATTATATAAAAGAAATATCAATAATAGCATCAACTTAAACATGCATCATCATATCTTTTATGGCTTGCTCACAAGCTCCATTTTATTCTTTACATGTTTTGCACTATAAAGCTTTAGTAAATAGATCAACAATCATTATAGTGGTGCTCAAATTTTCAATTAACACTTATTGTTTCTGGACTCTTTCTCTAACCATTAAGTACTTTATCTCAATGTACTTAGAATCACTATAGTACTTATCATTCTTAGAGAAGAAAACTATTACGGTGTTATCACAAAATATCTTAAGCAACTTGACAATTGAGTCGACCACACCAAGTCATGAGATAAAATTTTGTAGCCATAAAGCTTGAGTTTTGGCCTCAAAGCATGCCACAAATTTAGCTTCCATTGTAGATAATGCAATAAGCGATTGTTTTACACTTTTCCAAGAAATTACCCCATCAGCTAGCATGAACACAAATCCTGAAGTGGATTTCCTACTATCGAGATAATTTATAAAATCAGCATCTGAATATCCCATCATTTCAAGCTGATCTGATCTCCTATATGTTAGCATATAATCTTTTATCTCTTGTATATATCTTATTACTTTCTTTGTAGCTTTCCAATGTTTTATTCTTGGGTTACTTTGGTATCTACCCAGTATTGTAACTGCAAAATTGATATCTGGTCTTGTATAGGTTTGAGCATAATAGACTTTCAATTATGCACCCATAAGGAATATTCTTTATTTGATCCATTTCTAAGTCATTTTTCGGACACTAGTTTTGGCTAAATTTTTCGCCTCTAGTAATAGGTATATTGTTGGTTGAGGAAAGCTGCATATTAAATCTTTTTCAAGATACGATTAATATAATCTTTCTGAGATAGTCCTAATAATCCCTGAGATCTATCTCTGAATATCTCAATGCTAATAACATATGATGTCTCATTCATATCAACCATCTTAAAGTTCTTGTTGAGAAATATCTTTGTTTCGTGTAACAAACTAATATTACTACTGGCAAGCAATATATCATCCACATATAAGACCAATATGATAAAGTTACTCCCACTAACCTTCAAATATATATACACTAATAAATAGTACTTTTTTTTAAATCCGAAGGAAGTAATGGTATCATGAAACTTTATATATCATTGTTTGAAAGCTTATTTAAGGCTATAAATGGATTTCTTAACTATGCAAGCCCAACTTTCTTTTTCCTTTTCTATGAATCATTCAGGTTGTTTCATATAAATTTCCTCATCTAGATCCCCATTCAGAAATATTATTTTTCACATCCATCTGATATAACTTAAGATCATAATGAGCTACTAATGTCATGATGATCCTCAATGAGTCCTTTTGAGAAACTAGAGAAAATGTCTCATGATAATCAATACATTCTTACTGAGAAAAACATTTAGCCACAAGTCTTGCTTTATATTGTTCGATATTGCCCATCGAGTCATATTTTATCTTAGAAACCCATTTACAATCAATTTTTTTATAATTATTGGGTAATTCAATGAGTTTTCAGACACCATTCTCGTTCATTGATTTTAACTCCTCTTTCATTTCATCATACCATTTTTTAGAATCATTACTTTCTATGGCTTATGAAAAAGATAAGAGATCTCTTTTAGTTCCTATATCATAATCTGATTCTTGTAGATATACCACATAATCATCAGAAATGATATGTTTTCTTTTCCTTTGAGATCTTCTCAAAGCTGTCAATTGTGATTGTTCTACAAGATTATCAGCAGCGACATTAATATCATGTGAGAGTTCATCAATGTTATATTGTTGTTTACCCTCATCAATTCTCTCATTGATTTGAGGAATAATAATTTTTTGACGGGGGGATAATACGGGAGAATTAACCTGAATCTCCTCAATATCAAAATTAATCCTTCAAGATTTTTGACTCCCATCGATTTTGTCATTTTCTAGGAATTGTGCATTACCAGATTTTACTATCCTCGTATTATGATTAGGGTAATAAAATATGTATCCCTTGGATCTTTCTGGGTAGCCAATAAAATATTTAAAAATTATTCTTTGATCCAATTTCTTTTTATGTGGATTAAATACTCTTATCTCTATAGGATACCCCCAAATATGTAAATGTCTCAAATTAAATTTTCTACCAGTCCATAACTCAAATAGAGTTGATGGAACCGACTTACTAGGAACCCTGTTCAAGATATACATAGTTGTCCTAAGAGCATCACCCCACATTGACTTAGGTACAGAGGAATAACTCATCATGCTCCTAACCATATCCATAAGAGTACGATTTTATCTTTCAGTAACATCATTTGCTGTGGCACACTTGGTAATGCATACTGATCACAAATACCCTATTATTCTAGGAATATAGCAAAAGGACCAATATTCTAACCAGATTCATCATATCGATCATAAAATTCAACACCTCTATCAAATCTGATAATTTTAATTTTTCTATCAATTGTCTCTCGATCTCATTTATGTACACTTCAAGAATGTCAACGGTTTGAGATATTTTATGTATTAGATAAACATAGCCATATTTAGACAGGTCATCTATAAATGTGATGAAATACCTTTCTCCACTAAAACAAGGAATATGGAGTGGTCCACAGATATCAATATGAATAATTTCAAGAAGTTCTTTACTTTTTATGGTATTTTTCTTTATATGCTTAGTTTGCTTTCCCTTAATACAATTTATGCAAACATCAAAATCAGTGAAGTCTAAATCTTCCAAAATATTATCCTTCACTAATCTTTCAATTCTTTCCTTGGAGATATGCCCTAAACGTCTATGTCACAGTATAGATGATCTTTCATTATTGAAATTGTGTTTCATTCCAACACTTGATCGTAGGGTCAATAATGTCTTTCTAAACTCAAGTTTCAAATTAATTCTGTACAAACCATCACACAGAATTCTGGAACCAATTTTTATTGAATCATAAAATATACTGAGTTCACCATTACCAAAAGAAAGATAATATTCTAACTCATCAATTCTAGATAGAGAAACTAAATTTCTAGAAATGATAAAAATAAAACATGTCTTCAAGATCTATTAGTCGTCTCTAGGCATAAGCGATAAGTCCCTACTGATACCACTTTCGCTTTGAGATGATTTTCGATAATTATAAATCTTTCATGTTATTTTGATTTTTGAATTAGAAGGAATCTCTGCATATTATTAGTAACATGAGTTGAAGCACCAGAATCAATCCACCATGTATTAAAAGTAACTTCTGTAATGTTTGATTCGAAATATACAAAGGTTGAGTTTATACCTTTCTTTTTTAACCAAGTCCTACGTTTAATGTAGTCCTTCTTTATATGTCATTTCTTACCACAAAAGAATCACTTTATGGTAACAACTTTCTTTTAATAGTCTGTCTAACATTTTCAGACCCAGCAAATTTCTTTAATAAATGATGCCTCAATTTTCTTTTCTTATTACTAATTCCTTGAGTATCAATCATAACATTATATGAACTTTCTTATCTTAATTGCTCCTGAACACACATAATAGTTAACTCATTCAAGTTTCACTTATCCTTATTTGTATTATAGTAAATCTTTAAAGGGTCAAACTGAGAATGAAGATAATTAAGAATGAAATGCACAAGAAAAAATTTATCAATATTTATTCCTAATACCTTAAGTTTTGCAGCTTTAACAGCCTTATTGAGGATGTGATCTTGAATTTCTTAAGTACCATCATATTGAGCGTGTAGTCAGTTTTTTCATTAATGTGTCAGCTAGTGACTTATCAATAGATTTAAATCTATTTTTAATAACCTTTAAATATTCTCATGCACTAGTTGTAACTAGTAATGAAGTCATTATGCTATATGCAATTGTCATTCTTATGAACATTAAACTAAGCCTATCAGATCTTTCCCAAGCCTTCATTTTCATTGACTTGTTCCATAGTACTTTCATCAGTTAATTCTGTAGAATTTTCAACAAGCAATGTCAAATCAAGATCTGATATGCCCAATGTGAATTGCACATAATCTAACTATTCGGAATAATTCGATCCAAAGAGTACAATGATACTAGAAGCATGAGAATATATGGACGAAAATACCACTACAGAACATAAAATAACATTAATGCTTTGAGTTTACCAAAATATGATGAACTATTAATATCATCAATATTTAACCTTTGGGTAAAATATAGACATATCTAGTGTTCACTCAAGATCATTTATGAAGGACTGATATTATCCTTGTGGAATAGTTTTGCTACATTTGAGTATTCTAAACTACAAGGATATTCATAACAGTATCATCCTATCCTATCACATAATTATTTGAAATAGATTATCCTTTGGTTTTATTTAAATCTTTTAATTATGTATGTCATTCTGAATATTATTTCTTTAATATCATTTAAGACTTTTTCCTTAATATAATTTTATAAATTATTGATCTAAGCCACTTTGGTGATTACGAGACCAATGAAGTAATATAAAATATAAATTAAATTGTCCTATAAATGACAAAAGCTTAATTGTATTTTATATCCTATAAGCCTACCATCCCATGCCACTTTGGTAGATACTGGTTAGGCATAACTTAAAGAGATGAATTACAAATAATATTCATCAAGTTCTTTTAATCTAATTTATGTTGAAACAGTTCAATAATAGAATAACAACCATAAGAATTATTGAATATTAATCAATAGGAAAAAACTCAAATAATGACTGTAATCATAATAATACATAAATCATGCCTTTAGGTAAAAAATAAATATTATTTCATAATTTCATGCATCATATTTCAAATATATGCATGTGAATAACTGAATAAATATCTAAGAACAATAATTAGATTTTATTTATCACATGCAATCACTAACTCATATGAGAAAAACTATAAAAGAAATAATAATTTATAATTTTTTAATTAATTAAACTAATTAATTTTATTTAATTGGGGAAGCCTATAAGCTCAATTAAATAAATTGATGAAGATTTAATTCTTTCCAAATTTAATCAAAACTAAATTTGATTAATGAATAATAAAAAATATAATCATGATTAAATTCCATTAAATTATATATTGATCAATTTCATAATTTAGAAAATAAACTATAATTTCTTAATTTCATAATTGAGAAAATAAACTACAATTTCTAATCATGGTAGGACATAAAATATAATTAATTATCAAGTTTATAAAGGGTAGAAATGTTATAGGTGTAACAGGTATTAACAAAAAGTAGAAGGGCAAAATCATAATATCTTCTAAAATAAAAGAACACCCTAACCCTATTATGCATAAGGGCAAAACCATAATTTTCAAAAACCTAACCCTAATTCAATAGAAGGGCAAAATCATAATTATTTATTAAAAAAACTAACCCTAATTCGGTTGAAGGGAAAATTGATAATTTTTCATCTGAAAACCCTAACCATATTATGCTGACACAATCGCCGTCGCTAGTGCGGTGGCTCCTGCGTGGCCTTTGCCCGCGTGCCCAGCGTTAGGATGTGGGTGCCGCTTGCGCACGGTCGCTAGCGCGGGCTGCGGCCTGGGTGGGTTCTGCGCGCGCGTCAGTCGCTGGGACGTGGCGGTTGTCGCTTGCGTATGGTCACTAGTGCGCGGTTGCTGCTTGTGTAGTCTCTACCCGTGCATGACCATCGCGACCGCCTCTAGTGCAGCCTCTGTTGCACGCAGCTGCCACCAATCGCTTGTGGCAATCTTTACCCGCATGCAGCTGCCGCTGGATACGGCTGTTGCCTACGCGACCAGCCTAGTACCCAGCCTGGATCGCCGCCAGCATGGCCACCGAGGCTTTTCTCTGTGCAGTTGCCATTGCAGCACTTTCATGCTGTGGTGCGTACACGCTTCCGCAAGCAGATCTTGTCGAACCCAGTGAGATTGTTGTGTCTTTTGATGGTGCACAGCAATCATCCAAGGTCATGATAACAAAAATTTTACATCGTTAGCAAGCAAACGACGGAACATAATAGACAAGAATACACATCGACAAGACATTCAAATCATTAAGGTATCGTAAACAAAAATAACAATCTAATACATTTGATCTCAAGAACCTAGCCTCTAATACCAATTGAAAGCATAAAAAACTATAATCATGTAATCTGTTATGTGAAAAACTTTTATGTCATGATTGAAATCAAATAATATTAACTATGTTTAGGATGCATGTATCTTTAGATGCCATCTGAATATGATCCATTTTGATATGCAAAAACACCGTTATCCGGATCTGAATATCACTATAAGTCGATCTGTAAAGAAAACTAGAACAGATCTAAAACTCTTCTCCTCTCTTCCTATTCTATCACTAGACTACTGAGATTAATGATTTAGGAAGATGAGAGAATAGTCGTTATCCCTCAATTCTATGTTGTATGCATCATAATACAATGTATGCACCAGGTTTATGGAAGATCCTGTCTATTTATATGTGAGAATAGAGGGTCTAGAATAGATTATTAGGAGTTCCTCCATCGAGCACATCTCATACAGTATCCTAATATAATATAGATTTTAATTTAATATTAATTAATATCTATTATGAGAATCTAATTAATTTTATTATATATTTTATTCAATTATAAAATATCTTACAGGACTCAGATGATGCTCGAGTCTTCACCTCCGTCCTGTTCGCTGCTTGCGTGTGATGTAGGGTACCCTCGTTGGAGTTGATGTGTTCGAGCGTCGGAAAGCATGCTGGGCTTTGGTCGGCGGGCTGATGCCGGCAATTTGGTGTCAGCGATGGCATTGTGGAGGGCGACGACCAACTGTGGTCGCCGACCTTGCCGTAGGCAACAGTTGCGCAGGCGGCAGCATTGCTGCACTCAGCGCCACAGCGGAGGTGCAGCGAAAAGTGGGCGGCGATGGTTTGGGTACTGCCCCAGGCGGTAGCGGCGCAGGGTTCATGGCAGCACTTGAGGTCGTGTGGCCTGTAGTAGTGAGTATTGCGCAAGCGGTCTGGCGGACAGCACCTGTCCACGTTGAGCGCCATGCGCAGTGAGGTAGGTGGCCACAGAGCAAGTTTGCAGCTCGCGTCTGAACGAATCAGGGGCCACGCGGCGACTGCGGTACAGTGATGCCGCGGAAAGATGGCTGTGCGCGACTCTGTTTGGGCGATCTCGGCGACTGTGCTTCACGGCGATGCAAGACGATGACTTTCTGCGATGGTTGCGGATGGCAACGACGATCCGCCGACAAAGCTACGTTGTCAGCAAGGTTGCCGCGGTGAGGAGATCACTGCATGGCCGTGGCGGGTGTGGACGGCGGCCCACGCGATGGAAATGCGTGTGCTGCCGTTGAGGACTCGCGCGCAGAGATAGCTGCGCGTGGAAAATGCCGTGATTCAGGCAGGCAGTGCACCTCAAAGGACTTTGATCAAAATTAGGGTTTGCACCCCAATTCAAATTTTGGGCGATAGGGTGTTTTGACCTGATCATAATTGATTTTGACCCTAATTCGATTTTAAACAAGCCCATTTTTAGCTCTAATTTGATCATTTTTACATCAATTCCTGCCTAAATCAAATGTTTAACCAAGTTTCTGCTTTAGGTCTATTGGTTTTGTTCCCAAATTAGATGTTGACCGGTCAAACTTTAATTTTGATTGCCCAATTCAATTTGATCGAATCCTATTTGGACTATAAATTGACCAATCTGAAAAGTTTTTACTTGTCCTATTTGGACTGATTTTGATGGCTCAATTCTCATTGTCCAATTCGTGTATAGATTAATATATATATATATATCATAATAGATGAATAATCTTATCTGAATTATGAGAAAAATAAATTATAGATTTTCTGTTTGGCATATGATATAAATTATTACTAATGGCCGAATTAAATTGGTTTGACATTTGGTATTCCAAATTTAATTACTTAATAGTATTTCAGGTTTAAATTATTTTTATAAATTATATGATTATTAAATATATAAGCATGAGAGAAAAATTATGACATAATATTTATTCTTTAATAAAAGGATGAAAACTTGTGAAATAATATTTATGATGATTATTATCACCATATGAGGTTTTTACTGTAGTATTTTAAAGTTTATATTCAATTATTACTATGATATTTTTATTGAATAATTTTGCATAAGTATTAAAGAAAAATTAGTAAATATTATTTAAAATTTATATTCCTAAGTCTTATCTAACTAGTAGTTGTCAAAGTAGTTAGACTTATGTGATTAAATTATAAGAGATATTTTATCATTTATAATATATTTAAAATATAATTTATATTTTTGGTTTAGTTTTAGTCATTAAAGCAGACTAAACGAATACTTTATAAAACTACATTAACAAGTTAGTCTTAAATGATATTGAGGATAATATATATTTATAATAAAATATAATTAGAAGATTTAGATAATCTTAAAGAAAATTTCTTCAAATAATTATGTCATGGTATATGATAATACTATTTTTAGATATTTTACAGTTTATGATTATATACTCAAAGATAATGATATTATTCCACAAGAATAGTATTAATTCTCAATAATTATAAATTTTTGAGTCAACACTAGGCATATTAATAGTTTATTATATAAAACCTAAACCATTACTATTATATCATTTTATTATTCCAGTGGTACATCCTTACACTTCTAATATTTCTATAATTTTTGGATCAAATTATTTTGAATGATTTGAGTATATGCAATTTGTATTAGGTGTGTTTAGATCAAATTATTTATACTTGTGGAAAGAATCACAAACTTGACTACTAAAAGTTCAATGAAATAATTAATTAAAATAAATAAATAAAAAAGTCTACTAGGCTCAATATTGTAACAATTGCTAATGATATCTATAATTCATTATCATCTATGACTAGTGGATTAAAATATTAAAAGATTAGCTTAAATCTATTGATAAGTCATTAGCTGACACATTTAATGAAAATTGACTTTGATTTAATATAATTACATTCAAGGAATTCTATATTACATCTTCAATCACATCGATTGACAAAGTTATAAAGCTAAAATATATTAGATATGATGAGTCCTCATGTAATTCATTTTTAATTATCTTTTTTCTTACTTTGGCTTATTTAAAATCCATTATAACATAAATGAAGAATAAGTAGAATTCAAAAAGCTGACTAATATATATTTAAGAAGAATTAAGATTAAAATAAGAAAGATCCTATAATATTCTAATACTTAAGGAGTATGTAACAATATAGGAAAGCTAAACATAATCTACCAAATAAGTCATTTGTGTTTGAAAGAAAGTATTATATAAACTTGTAAAAATATTCATCACAATAAAATTATATGTTGTTCTAAGAAAAGTCTTATGAAGAAAGACTATAAGGTTTGATTTGAATAGAAAGATATAAACTTTATCTTTACGTGTTATGAATCAAACATTACAACAGTTCGTTCTAATACTTACGCTTCAATTTAGCATGCAAGATTCATTATTATAAATAATTATCTTTAAATGAAAACAATAATTACATATACTTATTGCCTACGACTAAGGATTTTTCATCTGATGGATTTTGAGGAGACATATTATATTTATATCATTTCTAGAAATTTAGTTTCTTTATTTAGAATTATAATATATTATTTTTTTTTGGCGATGAACTCTATATATATATGATTTAATAAAATCTCATTTTAAAATTTTATATAATGGTTATTATAGAATTAGTGTGAATCTTGAGTTTGTAATGATCTTGCAATTAAATGTTAGAATGAAACATATTTTCATTAATGAACTCCTTGAGATTATATAAACTAACATTTGATACTTTTAATGTGTATATATATAAATGAAGCCAAGGTATAATTAGATAGAAATGTTAATTTTTTTATATTTGACAGAGGTGATGAATTTTATGATAGATATGATGAATTTGGTTAGAATCCTAACTCTTTTATTAGATTGGCACGAAACCTATCTAAAATCAAAATATTATAATTTATCAATAATCCAAACCCAGGATCCAAACTAATATTTGAGGATACTGAAAAAAATATTCAAACATTATTCACAACCTATAAAGCTTATAGTTTATAATCATATACCACATCACTCGATAATACACAAAACCCAAAGCCAACTTAACAAAAACTTTAACCACACTTATAAATCCACATACATGAAAATTAATGAATCATAAATCTAACTATTTATCACAAGTTCATATCATCATAAAACTAAACATTCCAAAATTCTGAACGTGAGATGTCTTTTAAACATTTATAAAACACATCAATTCAAAATTTATCAATAATATTTGAATAATTCTGAACGTGAGAGGTCTTTTATGCTAATTGTACTTATACAACATCCACAATATCCATAACATATCCTACAAGACTTGCCAAAATTTGAATAATTCTCTATTGTTTCAGCCCAACTTAAACATTTCAGTGAGTAACAAGCTAACCTGAAAAATTTATAGAGCAACATAGTGAGCTACAAAGCTCAACAAACGACTAACATATCTGACTCAAGGGAGGATAGTTTCAAATAAACTTGATATTGAATTATAAGGCAAGGGTATAAGAATTCATATATAGCATCTTATTAGATACAGAATTATAAATTATTTCATTCAAAACATATTTTGATCATAACAATAAAGGAAGAGTAATTGGAGCATATCGTTAGCATGAAATATCTTGGAATATATCAATGTCGTATAAAACAACTCGGAGCATATCAATGGCAAGTGAAATATTTCAAAGCATGTCAATGACATATGAAATATTTTGGAGCATTCAAAGGCATAAACATGGTTTGAAGCATATCAATGGTATATGAAATATTTCAAGATATATCAATGATGTAAACATGTTTCAGAATACATCAATAGTATATAAAATATTTCAAGACATATCAAAGGTATAAACATATTTTGGAGCATATCAAAGGTATATGAATTATTTCAGAATTTATCAAATAATAAATAAAAAATAAAAGCTCAAATGTCATATTTGACATCACATTCGTTTCATTCTAATCCAAAGCACACAAATAAACTCATAAGAAATACTTTGCATATCATATCAAAAACATAGATGGTGAAATGAGATCATAAACAAAATATAATCCATTCATTTCTGGATGACCATTAAACAGAAGTCTCCCACATTTGGGAGCTCCATCCACCCACATCTTGGTGAAGTCATAGGGGGCGACAAAACATCATGGGCTCTAAGCATAACTCCATTTACTATTTCTAGTAAAATTTTACATTATCCCATAAACACCAAAATATAAAAAGAATATTATGAACAATAACATGGCACATATCGGAAGCACATGCGAAACTATGAAATATACATGTGCTTATGTGAAACAATGTGATGCAACATAAATTTTACATAATAGATTCAAGTATGCAAATAATTTAAGGATACGAACATACAAAATTTTAAAATAATAATATAAGGTTCAATTGAAGAAAGAATTTTAGCTGAAATCAATTCCCAAAGGGATGAAACATGAATAGGTAAAATCGACAAAAGCTTAATTCTGACAGAATTTAAGATGCATATTGCATAAATTATTTGGACAACCAATTATACTCCAAATTACTTAAGAAAGATATCATTGAAAGCTATATCAATCTACTTTTAGATGAATCTAGATTTATAAAGTTATGTGTTTCTGACAAGAAGTTACAGATAATTTAGTATAGAAATGTCAGAATTTATTATTCCTATTTTGTAGAATCGGTAGGATCAATTGAAATAAATGTTTCGATAGGCAAATATATTATAAATTTTTTAAGTCATGAATTTATAGGGTCAATTCAATTAGATGTTTGAATAGAAAATTTTACTCTAAATCCTTCAAGTAAACTATATTCATATTATGAGTCTATGAGTAAAATTTTATGAGTCTATATTCAAATTAAGTTTTGTCCAAATTGGAGATTGGTGTAGAGAGTTATAGCTAAAATAAAGTAGAAAGGTCAGAATTTGAAACAATATATATATATATTTAAATCTTTACACCTAAACAAGAGAGATATTAATTGCAAGGCTATATTTAAATTTCTCATATCAAAATAAAAGCAGAGATTGAAATTGTAGTAGAATAGGATTAGAACAATTACCTTAGAAAAATTAATTCTCAAGTATGAGGAACTGATCCAAAACTTCAAACCAAAACAAAACTCCTTACACTTTATTTCATCTTCCCTTCTCTTCTCTATGTTAGTCATGTAGCAAGTTTTCTCATTTTTAGTAAATTTTATCCTTTATTTTTCTTCCCTAATAGCTTAAGTTTTACTAACATAAAGATGATAAGTGGCAAACTTGCATGAAGGGAGTTTATGTGTCATCCATACAATAAGCATAAGTGGTACCATCCTTAGGCTAATTAGTGACACATATCCTTCATTTTTTAACTTAATATTAATTTTTCATAATTCATATCAGGTTTTTAAGATTCACATTTAGGTCCCTAACAATAACCTTTTAATATAAAATTATTTAATCAAGATAATTACTAAACAATCCCCATATTTAAAAATATGTCCTTATAAATAATTTAAAATATATCATTATAAATATTTCAGAAATAAGGGATATTATACTTTTGTTAGACTCTTAGAAAAGTAAAATATTTATGCTCAATATGCCTTACTAGATACACCATAATAGAATGATATTATTGAAAGACTAAATAATATTCTTATGAATATGATTAAAAGAACGATGAGTTCTTCCTTTATATTTAAAATAATATGAGGTGAAGCTCTAAGGATAATTATATATATATATATATATATCTTAAATAGATTTTATAGTAAGTTAGTTCTATCTACTCCACTTAAGTTGTATACCAGTAGAAAACTTATCTTAAGATATTTATATATTATTTAAACCCAAGAACTATAATTGAGTATTTTATTAGTTATCCAAAAAATGTAATGGGCATAAATTTTATTACCCTAATCATTGGCACAATAGTAATTGAATTTTGTAATACAAGATTCCTGAAAAATAAAAAAATTAATGAGTAAAAAAATTAATTTTGATATTAAGGATATACATGTTATGCTCCTTTAGCATTTTGTATTTGAGAGGTTATTCATTAAATCACTAAATAATTTGATAATAGTGAATAATAAAATAACATTAATAATCTTACATAATATTGATATCACTATCGATGGACTTACAAAACAACCACAATCGATACTTTTGAAAAGATCTCAAAAGAAGATGGACTTATTATTTTTAATGATTATATAATATATCTATAAGAATTAGATTATGCTATATGAATCAAAAGGAATCTCTTATCAGTTTCATGAAAAGCAATAATTCTAAAAAGTGATATGATGTTATGAAAAAAGAGTTGAAATTAATAGACTATAATGATGTTTAAGAACTCGTTAAAATATCCAATGTTTGTAAAAGATTCAATTTTAAATTTATCTTTAAGACTAAATATGACTCTAAGGGCAATATCAGACAATAATGTCAAAGTTATAGTTAAAATTTTTTTCTCATACAGAAGACATCAACAATTCAAGATATTCTTTTAGTTCTACAAATGCTAATCGATATCAGTAACTTATTATAATCTTAAGTAATATCAGATGGATTTGAAGATAACTTATTTCAATAGAGATTTAGATTAAAAAAAAAATTATATGAAACAATCTCAAGGATTCACAAAGAAGAAAAAGAAAAAAAATACCTTATAAATTAAAATATATATATTTATGGTTTAAATAAGTTTTTACAATATATGAAGCTTTATAATATCATTACCTCTTGCAAAAAAATGCCACTAATCAGTATATATGTATTAATGAAAGTGAGATTAAGTTTATTATATTGATTTTGTATGTTCATAATATTTTGCTTGCCAATAAGATCTTAATTTATTATACATACCCAAAAAAAATTTCATCGATAAATTTAAGATGATTAATAAGAATGAGACAGTTTATGTTATTGGTATAGAGATATTTATCGGTACATCTCAATGATTGCTAATATAGTCTCAGAAAAGATATATTAACTAAATCTTGAATGGATTTAATAAGCAGCTTTGTTCAGTCAATGATATAAAAAAATTAAATTAAAGCTAGTGTCTGAAAACTAAATTAAAAAAAGTTAAATGTAAAATATTCGTTATGCATGTGTCATTATTGGATACCTATTAGAGTTATAAAAGAATTGAACCAAACTTAATGTAGTATTATTATAATTATTATTATAAAACTTAATGCAGATTTATTTTATTTATTTTAATTTTGAACTCTTGGTTTATATCTTATCAATTAATGAGTTAATTGAGAGAATATTAGATTATGTGACCCAATTAACTAGGATAAAACATATTAAAGATATATGAATTTGATTAAGGTTATTGACTAATCAAAAGAATGTCTAATTATATTAGAAAATCTTCAGAGATAACCTTGATAAAACAAACTCTCTTAATTATCTTCTTATAGACCTTCTACTCTCGTTATATAATGAGAGAATCTCATAGGTATCTATCATCACATATCACCAAAGAATAGAGATATAAATATTCTCTTATCTCCCTTCCTAATAGATTCCATATCTATCAATAATAGTGATTCTATGGAAAGTATGAAATGAGGAAGAAAATAGAAAGAGAAGTAAAGAAGAATCTAATTCATTCTTTATAAATTTACGGTGTTACTTTCTAAAGATCGACCGATAGATCGATGGTGCATTCCTTCATGACATCTGATATATCCTATTCCATCTTGAAAGGTATGTATAATTTGTTTTGATCTATAATTCAATTTTGACAGAAAATTTTTACATTATGAAATTATTTCTTACACTAAACCCATCTTATTTATGCATGTCTATTGATTTTGTCTTTTATATTTAAAAGCTGTATCTTCTCTCTCCACCTTTTTAATATACCAACCTATGTAATTAAACCAAATCAACCGATCTAAATCTCACACTGATTAAAAATAAATTATATTAGATAACTAAATGATATATACAAATTTATATTATTTAAAATAATAAATATATAAATATATATTACATCATAAATATAATAGAAATCATAAAAATTAAATTTATACAAAAATAAAAAAAATATTATTTAAATTTATAAAAAGATATTTTTTTCCCATCTAATTTCAAATCTGTGGAAATTATTATTTAAATTTTCAGAAAGAAAAAATTGGTTAAATTTTCATTTAAAAAAAATATTATTTAATTTCTAGAAAAAGTTAATTGATACAAGGCCTATTCAGAATCGGGTGAAATTTTCAGAAAAAATTTGAATGATATCTAGATGGACATATATGAGACTTGCTCTATTTTATATTTTTTTGATATTTTTATGTTAATCAACATCTGAAATTTATATATTTTTTTATTTCTCTAATTTTTTCATTTCCATGAAAATGTGTTAGATCCATGCAATGTTTTTTTGACACTTGAACTTTTAAATAGGTGAAAAATCTATGATAAAAGAATTTATCCAAAAAACCCATGGCTGGTATCAATTGAATCATTTAAAAAATAGTGTAACTGATGCAAGGATAGATCAAAACATCATGAAATTTTCATGAAACCTTTGAATGACACTCTGAAGGATATTTATGATACATTTTATATTTTATAATTTTTTATTATTTTCTGAGTTATTCAAAATATGAATAGTCTATCTTTTTTCTAATTTTTCTAATTTTTTTATTTTCACCAAAATGCAAGGGATCTATGTAATATTTTTTGACACTTGAGCTTGTAAATGGGTGAGAAATCTATGGTAAAAAAATGGTCTACAATACGCAAGCCTTGGTATGCGTTACACTATATTTTGGGCCCATTTCAAAAATAGTATAAATGATAAAGGATAGTCTAAATATTGTAAAATTTTCATGAAACTTTTGAATGGCACCAGATGAGCATCGATGTATTTGTATTTTAAATATTTTTTTTTATATATTTTTCGGGTTATTCAGCATGTGAATAGTTTGCCTTTATTCTAATTTCTCTATTGTTTTCATTTCTATCAAAATGTGATGGATCCACAAAATATTTTTTGACGCATAGATTAGTTGAATTGATTTAATTGTATCAGTTAGTTTATTAAAAAGATGGAAAGAGAAGATGTAGCTTTTAAGGAAAGAGATTATTGGATGTTACTTTTGTAATTTTAAAAAGTTGAGGTTCTCTGTAAAATTTTTTAATAATTAGGATGCTCGATGAAACTTTCTTAAAACTAGAGATTTTTTTTAAAAAAAAAAAAAATTTATCCTGACGACAAAAGAACAATCACAAAATAAGAACAGAGACAAAAAAAAAAAAAAAAACAACAACATAACAGATAATGTAGCAAACTTTGTAAATATGTTACATATTTCATATATATTTCAAATATAAGCTAAAAATAAACATATATTGTCAAAAATATGAAGAAAGATAATAATTTTCAAGATGCTTTCCCATCTACATGCATATTTAACCAGCTACAAAGGGTCTTCTTATATTAAACGATAGACATACATGATTATTATCATATACATACAATTGTATCAGTGGCAATGACAATCCTACCAACAGGCTGATGCCAGCCCAAACTTATACCAAGAAATATGTAAATGTAATTACAAGCATCATCATTTTTGAACAAACAAGAGAAACAGTTGCCACAATCACTATAGTTTCTAATGAGCAAATTTTGTTGCGCAGAATAATAGGTTATGATTGACCAACAAAGATGCGTTTATGCTTTAATTGGGATATAAGGTATTGTAATTAATACACACGGTCGACTATAAAGTATTCTGATATGATGAATGTTTTACATAGACTAATAGGTTATGATTGACCAACAAAGATGCGTTTATGCTTTAATTGGGATATAAGGTATTGTAATAAGCACGTCTTCATTCCCCCTCCCTAATCACTTAAATAAATTGCAGGGACCATTTAACATAGGGCAACATTTGATAGTTAGGCGATTCCTACTATAGCTTTTGTTTGGGCTTAGAACATATTGAAATAAAGGACAACAAACTGTCTTATTACTTTAAATAGGATAGTTTTATTTTGATAGAATATCCTATTTTATTAGGTAAATCATTTTCTAGATAAATTTATCCCTTTGACTAGTTCAAGATCATAATTTTAACTCATGATTAAAATCGATCATAATATATTTCATACAAGAATAAACTTTAGATTGGAGTATAGGTAGGTTACATGGACATTATCATCGTATATTATTGAGATGAATTCAGGTGACACCAAGTATATTACCAATCATGGTAATGAGATAATACTTAGTTTTAAAGGTATATCTTATAATATTATTTTATTTCTTGAAGCTCTAAATAAATGATGGTGTTTGCTCTAAAAAAGATAATATAAGTCAATATGAAAGTTTTGTCATTAGTACTATCTGTCCAATCAACATCAACAGAGATAAGAAGAAGAAGAAGAGATGAGTATTTTAAAAGAATAATTTCATAATTAAGAGTTTTTTTTATGGTATCATAGGGATGCGCTTTAGTGTAGACCACCAACAAGTACTTGAAGGTCCATGCATGAATATGACAGTTTATTAAGAAATATTTGAATTGCTTAAGATATAAGTAATTTAAACTAAGTACTTATTAATACTATATGTAATCTATAATATAATTATCATCATGTGGTTTGAGAGATTCAGTGATAAAGATTGGGGGTAACAATTTTTTTGATGTTTTATATATTTATTTTTGATAGTATATCTTAAATATTTTTAAAAGGAAAACATTAAAAGATATGAATATGACCTCCTTACTCGAAATAGGTTAATAATCTTATATCTCTGATGCAGAAATAATCTGTCAATTACTTTTAAAATTTATTTTATCTTAAGAGAATTATTAGGGATGATAATGTCATCCATATAAATCAGTAAATTTGTGATGTATACTTTTTATTATAATAGAAATAAGAAATCATGAGATTTCGACTTGTAATTTTTGTATTTGGATCCTTGTGTTTGTTACTTTCCCTACGAACACTTATCTATAAAAAGATAATGAATTAACCTCCAAATGATTTCAGAATAAGAGAGGAATCATCCTCCTCTCTCTTCATATATTTTTATTCTAATTCAACAATTCTTGTAGAGTCTCTTAAAGATGCTGTTCAATGGAACTTGCAATGCTAAATGCGAAAACATTTCACATTTAGTGTTTGTTTAGCTTTCAGGATACTGTTGATTTATATGCTTCCACCACTAATTTTGGGATCAACCGAAAAAATCTAAATTAATCTTTCATAAAAGATGCAGTTTTAAGGTGAACCTCAGAATATGCGATTGGTTTGATATTTGGTAAGGTTAAGATCCTATATCTATATTAGCAAAATCCTTGAGAGATTTCACACTGTTTTAGTAGACAAAGCTATTGGAAAGGATCCAAAGTTAATTCAAAGGATAGAAATATTATAATAATCAAATTTATGGTTAGCTATATCCCCTTCATCCCCTAATAAATAGGAAAATTACTGAAAATATGGTCAAAAGAATTGTGAGAGCCTCTAGAGAAAATTCTTCGAATAATGAGAGCAGTACTAAGAAGCTGAGCCGTCTCAATTGGGATAAAATTATTTCATACAGGTGAATGGGTGGCTTAGGTACAAAAGGATCTTGTGATTAACAAACAGGTACATATGCTAAAAGGATTATATCTCATTACTCAATAATGGTCAAGTCAGAAGGCCCACTCCTCCTCTTTTACTTGGAAGAATCTCTGTACATTAATGGTTATCATAAATGGATAGGAAATGGTGGAGACCGCCCATATGTGCATGATTTGTCCAATTTTGACTGATTGAACAATCGTTTTCATCCTCTGTTGATTGGGAAAATAAATTAAACGCGTCCACATTGCTAACAGTGTTATATCTGATCAGCCGTAACTTTAATCATTATTCAAATAAATATGATAGCTCATTTCATGGTGTTCATCGTATCGATGGTATTGCAGGAACGGTATATATTATAAGGAATAATTCAGCATAAAGTGGTTGCCGTTGGCTGCTAGGATGTCGAATTGTAATTTTATTTTTTGTTTGGGGGACTGGGATTTTGAATACCTCACTTCACTAATTCTTCAAGACTCGATAGTTCTAATAGTCTTGTAAGTTTCATTTCTTTCCCAAAAAAAGAAACGTATTATCTGGAGACACGTGTACTATCTGTTAAAGTTAATGTTTCTTCGTAGAAATGTATATATTTGTAGAAAAAAAGTAAATTTTAGGAATAGCATGACACAGTAGAACAAATTAAAAAAAAAAAAAAACTGGAGAAACCAAGTTTGTCAAAGGGTATATATGCTCTGAATACATGAGTTGTCACATGAAGTACGAGCTCTAAATAGATGACTTGCTAACAATATCATACATTCCAGGACCTTGGCACGTTTAAAACTATAATGAAGCGTTTGATAGCAAAGAAACTTGAAAAATGTTGCGTGGATTCTTCTTTATGAACCACGCTATAACGCAGCAACAGGAATTGAGCACTTAACTTCAAGAATAACACAGCATGCTTTGTAGATCCAAACACATTTTTTACGTTGACCGTGTGTATATAAGATGCAGAAAATGGTGGACACACACAAAACGATGAAGAACAATAGCAAGAAAAATGTTGCTGCAATCAAATTGAAAACCTTGTGGTTCATCGATACAAGTATCAATGAATCAGCTCCCGTGCAGACACAAGGATCTGCAATACAACAGGAGACAGATGGTAGATCTAACTGATGCTGCTCCAACTGTACTCGCAATTTGCAGTACAGAAGCATCTCCACAAACAAAGTTCCAACGGCAGTGACTGCTACAAACACAATCTTATTGCCTGGCTTCCACCATCATCAGTGTCGGCAACAGCATGCTGCACTTCACTTTCAACTGTACATCTTTTGTATGGGACAAACCCCCTTGCGGAGACCATAGTCCTCCCACTTGTGGAAGCCCGGACACTGCCCAACTGTTGCCTCAAAAGAGGCATTGGTCCATTCTCAGCCGAGTTCTCTTCTTTCCTCGAGCCCACCCCATCAGCGTTCTGGTTGCTTGGGCTTGTTCCGCTGATACACGCAGTGTTAGAACCTGTCCAAGAACCTTCCCTCTGCATCTCTTGATTGCCAGCAGCCATTGTTGAGAATTGCTGAGGACACTCTGGTGGAGACTGGCCTAGCGCAATGGGCAGGTTGCCACGCGTAGCCCACCAGCTCGGAGGAAGGAACGGGGTCTCTGTAGACTTATGTCCAAATAATGGGAAAAAATAGACTAATGGGGGTACAAGCCCAGAGTAAGCATTCCCTGCACTTTCAGTCAAATCCCCAGGAGAAACTCCATGAGTAGTTGGCAAGCACTCAGACCTGGAATCGGAATCAAAAGCCTTTTTCTGTTGGTCACCTTTGATGCTGACAGACGATATTAGGTTCGGCTGTGCCAAAACCCCAGCAGATGACTTCTTTGGATCAGTCACCACCACCATTTTTCCGAAGAGCTTGAGGGTGGGTATCTGAGCTTCATCTAAGGTGTGCACACGAGGGCATTGATCAATTTCCTGAAATGTTTTATTAGAAGCTCAATTAAGACAAATTAAGGTTGGAAACAATCTGTAGTAACTTGATACTTTTTCTGAGAGTTACCATCCGAGGTTGGTCTTGCACAGTTAACCCAGAACATGCCGAACCAGAATATGGAAGTTTGTTGTCTGCTTCATCCGCCATGGTTAGTGATTGTCCTCCATCGTCCTGGTCATTTGATCCAGCGGCAGATGTAACTGGAGATGAGCAACCCATTTGGCCATTCGAAAGCGTGGATTCCAAGGTTTCGGATCCAACAGCAGATAAAACAGATGTCGGTGATCTATTATCCTGCTCACAAATTGCAGAAATCTGCAAAGGAGGCCTTTGAAGTTGTTTCAGGGCTGGAGTTCCCTTGTTTAATAAGTTGCCCAATTTGCGTGGATACGGGTGTACAGGTTTCCTCTTTGGTCGAGGAGGAGGAATCTCGATGGCCTTCAATGTGCCCGTGCTGTCACCACTGCCAGACTCACGAACCACCTATAATTGTAACGAAAGATCAACAGACTGAGCCCGAAGTAAAAGAACAAAAAAAAAAAAAAAAAAAAAACCCGTCGGTGCTCTTCTCCATTAATGATCTGACTTCATCGAGTGAGACCACCACCACCGGGACGACACATCGTGTTGGAGAAATAGCTAATGAAAGGAAGAGTCATAAACCTTAGAGAAGAACTTTTGAGCATGACTCCTGATCTGCACAGCCGTCTTTGTACCTACGTGTTCTGCAAGTTAAAACTCCCAAGTCAAAAGATGAGACACAGGTTGACGACAGTCCAAAAGCAGAGAGCATCAACATATTTTTTTAACCTTCTCAATGGCAAAACCATATGTAACAAAAGTGGTATCGCAATTTACCTTCTATACGGCGCCAGGCACGCCCATACAACTGTAAAGCTTCGAGAAACTTCCTGTGCTCCTCCTCTGACCACCTCTCCCGCTGCTTCGTTATCGTGTAAGGTTTTCTTATCTAATAAAAAAAACAGAAAAATTTTTAAACCAGAATGACCAGGTCAACGATCTGTAGAAAGAAAGAAAGAAAGAAAGGAAAAAAATTAAAAAAAAAAAAAACATTAGTATGCATGGATGATTATAGAAGATACCCTGGGAGCTTGTTCCTCCCCAGATGTATCAATCTCCTTGGTCTGAGGAATGCTCGTAGTTGATATTTTCACATCCACATGCATTTTATCGTAGAGATTGCAAACAGGTTTTAAACTCGTGCTTCCTTGTTGCTCCTGGTTTTTCAAATCCCAATTATAGAAATAAGTATATTAATCAGTGAATATTAACATGACCAGCTGAGCAAATTCTCACATCATAAAATCAAGAATGGCATGCCCACCACTTCATAACTGCAATGTCTGACGGGTAAAGGACAAAAACAAGACACTTGGCAGCAGGAAAAGAAGGGGAAAAAAAAAAAAGATGTGCTTCATAGACACAGAACCTGATCCAAAGTATAACTAATTTGTCAACATAAAATTGCTTAATACAATTTCCAGGACGGTCATAACACCTTATATTTTCCAAACCCAAAGTTTAATTAATCAATTTATTTATTTTTTTGGACATACCCAGAACATTCATCAAGGTAAATAATGGCATTAAAAGCTACTATTCATCAAATCGCACTCAGTTGCACCGGTATCTTGATACCAAAGTAAGACTTGTTGCCTGATTTTTTAACTAATACGGAGTATCAAGTTTCTGAACTCTTTAACCATGTTCTTCACGGACAGCAAAGAAGTATACGGCTATCAGAGGTTACTCCCCAGTTCTAGGCTGCCCTTCCTTCACCTTGATTCCATCAAATCCGTAGACAGAAGAAACTATCCCTATTTTTCAGCAATTCTTCGTCACAGCTTGATCTTGCATCAAAATCTTCAACTAGAACAAGAGATTTCAACAACAGAAAACAAAAGGGCAAAAACAACAAATTAGACTCCAAATAATGTTTTTTTCCCATCGGATTGGGTCTAAAATCAGAAAAAGGACAAATTTGACTCCCAAAACCTGCTTCCTTACACCTGGAGTTAGTCTAAACTCGGAAAGAGAATGGGAAAAACAAGGGGAGTAGCAACAGAGAAAGGTCGAGAGCATGTACCTGACTCTCCATATCTGCAAGAATTGCTCCCGGTTAAGCACCTTCTTCGATCTCGTATTCAATCTCCAAGAAACCTAACAAACGAACTCCAAAGCCATGAATCTGCCGTGAATCCTTCTTCCGAGGAACCAATCCTAATCAAGAAGAAGTTGGCGAAAGTCGAGGAGGAGGTAACAACAATAATAGAATGGACTGGATGGTGAAGCAACGAGCGAAGAAGCTAAAGGCGAGGGGTGGGTGGGTGGGGTTTGGGGGCGGGGGGCGAAAGAGCGAGAGGGAGGGAAGGGAAGGGGCGAGGAGAGGGAAGAGGTCGTGCCACGTCGGACGGGGATTTCTTTTTCTGTGTTCTTTCATCTTTTAATTTTGTTATGAGGAGAGGAATAAATGGGGGTGGAAGTGGCGGGTGACTCCGGCGGGAGGATACTTGTGGCTAAGAAGCGCTCACACGTGGCCGGCGCTGCCGTTGGCGCACGCAACTTCCCCTCCCTCCCTCTCCTTTTCTTCGGATAATACTAATAATAAAATCATTTTTCCGAATATTTTGCTGATTTTAGTGCAAGAAATACTCCCTTGCCAATCAATTGAGAAATACACCTCAGCTCACCCGCTATATCGAAAAAGCTTAACCGTCCCCTAAAGAGAGGACAAAAGAAAAAGCAGTATTTACTTGAATACAAATAATTTATGTAATTAATTTAATTTAAACTTAGTGAAATTATTGAACTAATAAAATAAATCCGAAATTGATCTAGAAGATAAATTATGATGGATTTGAGTATGAAATTGGCCTATATTTCTTTTTTTTCTATCCAAGAATCTTTGGGCAGAGAGAGGAGCAAAAACAATATATAAATCGAGGAGCATTAAAACCGCATAATGTAAAAGACGGAAAGGAAAATAGACCACAAGTTGTCGATCAGGTGCAGCGGTACGTGGAACCGGCGACGTGACTTTTACCCTGCACTTTACGACACGTCAGGCCGCACTGGCCGCCGCTAACCCACGTTCGACGCGTGTCTCCACCACCCAAATCCAGAATATAGGTAGCAAGTGCTTGCCACGTGGCCGCCATCAGCCACTAGAAAATACTTTATTAAAGATACAACATGCAGCCGAGACAATTGCAGCCACTCGTTATAAATGTTTGCCGATTTTAATTTGTGATTAGAGTGAAGCATCATACCAGCCGTTGGAAGAAAAACTAGCGGTGGATAACATCTGGACACATGGCTCCTGTGATCGACCACCTCAATGAAACGACTACCGATATGGTTAGCATAATGCATGTTATATATATATATATATATATATGATTTGATACATGTGTCGTAACATAATAGGATTATGGAAAGATGAAATTATACTTAGTAGCATGATGAATTATTTTTTTTATATTTAAATTAATATGAGAAGAAATTCTAAAGATAATTATATATATCTTGAATAATATTTCTATAAAGTTAATTTTGTTGACTTAAGATATTTACATATTTAAAATTTTTCTATATAGATAAAGGTCTTTAATTCATAGAAAAAGAAATTAGATTCAATAACTATTTTTAGATTTTTTGTTTATCTAAAAAATTCAAATGGGTATATATTTTATTGCCCGTATAAGTATACTTGAATCAAGTAATGTAAAATTTCTAGAAAATAGAAAATTAGTGGAAGTAAAAAATATCAAAATTTAATTTTGACATTAATGAGATACAAGTTGATACTCATTTATCATTCGAGAGATTATTATTTCTTAATTTATTAAATAATTTGATAAAAATGAATAATAAAATAATATTAGTGAACTCCAACATAATAGTGATATCGTTGTTAATGATCTTATTATAAGCATAAAAATTATAATTATGCAAACTATTATATGAAAAAATTTTATGCCAGGATTAAAATTAAATAATATTATATCTGTTTATGATGCGTACTTTTAGATGCCATATGAATAAGATCCATTTAGATATGCAAAAGCATCATCTTCCGGATCTGAATATCACCATAACGTCGATCTACAAAGAGAACTAGAACAAATCTAGAACCCTTCTCTCTTCCTATCCTTTCATAGAACCACTGTGATTGATGATTTTGAGGAGATTGAGAGAATAATTATAATCCTCTCTTCCTATCCTTTCCGTTCTGTGCACTTAACATCTTAGGTTTAAAGGATGTCTTATCTATTTATAGGCGAGAGCAGAGGGTCTAGGGTAGGTTATTAGGAGAGTTCCTTCTATCAAGGACCTCCCCTAAAATATCCCGATATAATATGAACTTTAATTTAATATTGACTAATTTCTCTTATTAGAATCCAATTAATCTCATAATATATCTTATTCAATTATAAAGCGTTACATAATCTTATATTCTCCCACTTGGCCCATTACTTGATAAGATATAAAAGATGTTCAAAATCAAAATAAATAAAATAAAATTTATTTAAAAATAATTTTATATAATTGGATTCTGAAAATTTTAAAAAGTATTTTATCCATGGCCATGATTTTAAAAATAAGCTAATAAATCCAATAAGCACAATAACACTATATTCAGTCAAACTATCAATGCGAGTCATAACGATTGTATGTCATCAATGCTACACTTCGTTCTATGTAGTATAACACTATTAGTCTTTCCTTATATAGTCTATAATGACCCTTGTAATTTATCTTGTCAAGACAATCATGTTATTACATTAAACCATAATATGCATAAATACAAACATAAACAAGATAATAAAAATAAATAACTTTAATTATGTAAAAAAATATCAATAATAGCATATACTTAAATATGATCACCATATCCTTTATGACTTGCTCACAAGCCCCATTCTAGGAACATATTCTTTAAATATTTTACACTGCAAAGCTTTAGTAAATGGATCAACAATTATTATAGTGGTGCTTAGATTTTCAATTAACACTTGATGTTTCTGGACTCTTTCTCTAGCCACCAAGTACTTTATCTCAATATGCTTGGAACTGTTGGGCAGATGGCCTAGATTCAGCCCATAATGGGTTTTAGTGAAGCCCACAGCCTAAAACCTCACATATATTAACCTAAAACCTAGATTAGGTGGCTAGGATTGAGATTAAGAGAGCAGCGGCGGCTGAAAACGTGGGGGAGAAAAAGCAGACTGCAGATTGACAGTAGAGGTCAGAAAACAAGAGATCCAGGAAAGGGAAGAAGACAAGGGCAGGAAAAGACTATTCTCAATCATTCAAATATCAGGTTAGATCAGTTTGCAGTGGATTCTTACTGTGATCTCTTGGGAATGTTTTGGATATTGTGCTTAGGATTATAGTCCTTGTATCCCTGAGATTCTCTTGTGGCTATTGCTTTGGGCTTGGGCAAGAAGCCTGAGATCTGTATATTCATTATTTTGATAGTGGATTTTCTCTGGCTTGTCCCGTGGTTTTTACCCTTCGAGTTGAAGGGGTTTTCCACGTAAATCTTGGTGTTCATCTGATTGTGATTTCTGTTTTGTTCCGCTGTGTGTGACGGTCTACTAGTATTTGTTCGTATACAAAGTTGATTCTTATTTTTATTCCCATCAACTGGTATCAGAGCAGGGTTTTGGTGGTATTTAATCTTTTGTATCTGAACATGGAGGCCGGTAATATTTCTTGCATGATTAGTTTAAACGGAAACAATTGGATGATATGGAAACCAAGAATGGAAGATCTCTTGTATTGCAAAGATTTGTATGGACCTTGGCAAGGAGATAGTGCAAAGCCCACATCTATGACAGATGATGAGTGGAAGAGGTTAGATCGAAAAACAGTTGGCTTTATTCGACAATGGCTCAATGATAGTATCTTTCACCATGTTTCTACTGAATGTTCTGCATACTCTCTTTGGAAAAAGTTAGAAGGTCTTTATGAAAGAAAAACGACTGGCAACAAAGCTTTTCTGATCAGAAAACTTGTGAACTTGAAATATAAAGAGGGTACTTCTATTCCTGAGCATTTGAATGAAATACAGAGTATTACTAACCAGTTATCCTCTATGAAAATGTCTCTTGATGATGAGTTACAGGCATTGTTACTTCTCAGTTCTTTGCCAGAAAGTTGGGAGACACTAGTGGTTTCTCTCAGTAATTCAGCACCAGATGGTATTGTCACCATGAGTCAAGTAACAAGCAGTTTATTGAATGAGGAGTTAAGGAGAAAGAATTCAGCAATTTCTCAGATTGATTCACAAGCACTTGTTTCAGAGAACAGAGGAAGGTCAAAGTCAAAGGATAGAAGTGGTTCACGTGTGGGTAGAAGCAAGTCAAGGTCAAGGAAAAATATTGTTTGCTACAATTGTGGTGAGAAAGGACATTACAAGAATCAGTGCAAGCAACCTAAGAAGAACAAGAAAAGGGGGAAAGAAGTGGAGCATACAGAGTCAAAAGAGAATATCACAGCTACAGTACAAGGTAGTGATTATTTGATTTTGTCTACTTCCGATGATATTTTTTCATGTGTGTGCTAGGATCTCGAGTGGATAATTGACACAGGTGCTTCTTATCATGCTACACCACGGAGGTAGTTCTTTGCTACGTACAGGTCTGGAAATTTTGGTGTTGTCAAGATGGGCAACTATGGCACATCAAACATCATTGGCATGAGAGATATCCATATAAAGACCAACCTTGGTTACAAGTTGGTACTTAAGGATGTGAGACATATGGTTGACTTAAGACTGAATTTAATTTCAGTTGGAAGGCTGGACGATGAAGACTTTGATGTCAGATTTCATAAAGGGTAGTGGAAGCTCAGTAAGGGTTCTCTTATTATAGCTAATGGGAAGAAATGTCATACATTGTATAGATTGTAGCCTAAAACTTGTGGTGAGCAGTTGAATGCTACAGTGAAAGACTCCAGTATAAAGTTGTGGCATAGGCGACTAGGACACATGAGCGAGAAGGGGCTGCAAGAACTTTCCAAAAGAGAGGTATTGCCATACCTCAAAGGTACACGTTTGAACCCTTGTATTGATTGTTTGGTTGGTAAACAACATAGAGTTTTCTTTGTTAGCCCTGCCTTATCTAGAAAAATGCATGCCTTGGACCGTGTCTATACAGATGTGTGTGGTCCTTTGAGGACAAAAACTCCTAGTGCATCTGTTAATGTTCCTAGTATAAGTGGTGCACTTTATTTTGTTATTTTTATAGATGACTTTTCCAGGAAAGTTTGGGCCTATGCTTTGAAGACTAAAGATCAGGTTATTAATGTTTTCAAAGAGTTTCATATCAGAGTTGAAAGGGAGACAGAAAGACAATTGAAATGTATAAGATCAGATAATGGTGGTGAGTACACAGGATTGTTTAATGATTATTGCAGGTCACATGACATCCAGCATGAGTTGACAGTCTCTGGTACGCCTCAGCATAATGTAATTGCAGAGATGATGAACCGTACCATCATGAAAAAGATTAGATGTATGCTTTCACAGGCCAAGCTACCCAAAAGGTTTTAAGATGAGGCTTTGAGGACTGCAGTTGATGTAATCAACTTATCACCATGTACAGCTCTAGATGGTGATGTTGCAGAGCGTGTATGGTCAGGGAAAGATGTCTCCTATAGGCATTTAAGAGTGTTTGGTTGTCGTGCATTTGCACATGTTCCAAACAATGAAAGGTCCAAGCTGGATGGTAAGACAAAAGAGTGTATTTTTCTTGGTTACTCACATGATCAGTTTGGTTACAGGCTTTGAGATCCAGAAAAGCAGAAGATGTTCAGAAGCAGAGATGCTGTCTTCTTTGAGGATCAAACCATTGAGGATTTGAAGGAGGCACCAGCTAAGACTTCTGCAGAGGGATTTGTAGACTGTGACCCAGTTATTCCTCCAGTATATCAGGGTGATGGGGGAGATGTGCAGGAAGATGGTGCAGAGCCAGATGTTGATCTACCTGCAGGACATGTTGAGCAAGAAGGAGAAAGAGAGCAAGTTCCCACAGAACCTCAGTTAAGAAGATCTTCTAGACAACGTCAACCTTCCAGAAGATACTCTACAGATGAGTATGTGATGCTTACTGATGCAGGTGAACTAGAGAGTTACCAGGAAGCAGTTGAAAGTGAGCAGAAAAAGAAGTGGTTTATTGCTATGCAGGAAGAGATGGATTCTCTGCAGAAGAACCACACATATGATTTGGTGCAATTACCAGAGGGAAGTAAGGCCTTGAAGAACAAGTGAGTTTTCAGGTTGAAGACTCAAGAATATTGTTCTCAACCAAAGTATAAAGCTAGATTGGTTGTGAAAGGCTTTGGTCAAAAGAAAGGTATTGACTTTGAAGAAATTTTTTCTCATGTTGTTAAAATGTCTTCTATCTGTGTTGCTCTTGGTATTGCTGCTAACTTAGACTTGGAGATTGAACAGTTAGATGTGAAAATAGCTTTCCTTCATAGTGATTTGGAGGAGGAGATTTATATGGAGCAACCAGAAGGCTTCAAAGTCAAAGGTAAAGAAAATCTTGTATGCAACTTGAAGAAGAGCTTGTATGGGCTGAAGCAAGCTCCAAGACAGTGGTATAAAAAGTTTGATTCATTTATGATTGAAAATAAATATAAAAGAACAGCTTCAGATCATTGTGTGTACATCAAACGGTTTGGTGAGGATTTTATTATTCTCTTACTTTATGTTGATGATATGCTTATCCTCGGAAAAGATATGTCTATGATTGACAGGTTGAAGAAGGACCTGAGTGAATCTTTTGCAATGAAGGACATGGGGCCAGCAAAGTAAATACTGGGCATGCAGATTTCTCGTGACAGAAGAAAGAGAAAGATTTGGTTGTCACAGGAGAAATACATTGAGAAGGTATTGGATAGGTTCAGTATGAGTAATGCAAAGCCAGTTGGTTCTCCTCTTGCAGGTCACTTCAAGTTATGCTCAGATCAGAGTCCGTCAAGTGATGAGGAGAAGGAGAAAATGCAAAAGGTTCCTTATGCTTCAGCAGTTGGAAGTTTAATGTACCCAATGGTATGTACGAGGCCGGACATTGCATATGCAGTGGGTGTTACTAATATATTTCTTGCAAATCTAGGTAAAGAGCATTGGACAGCAGTGAAGTGGATTTTTAGATATCTCAGAGGAAGTTCTAAAGTTTGTTTAAGCTTTAGAGGTGGACCACCTGTATTGACAGGTTACACAGATGCAGATATGACAAGAGATATTGACACAAGGAAGTCCACATCAGGTTTTGTACTTACTTTTACAGGGGGAGCTGTGTCATGGCAGTCCAGATTGCAAAGGTGTATTGCTCTCTCCACCACAGAGGCAGAATATATTGCTGCTATAGAGGTTTGCAAAGAAATGTTTGTCTCATTCACACAAATGATAATGAGACAAACATATTGACAAAGACTTTGTCGAAAGAGAGACAGGAGATGTGCCGACAGTTGGTCGACATGGCTTCACATTGAGGAGTCATGAGACAGCCTCCCTTATGAGCTGAAGAGGGAGGTTGTTGGGCAGATGGCCCAGATTCAGCCCATAATAGGCTTTAGTAAAGCCCACAGCCCAAAACCTCATATATATTAACCTAAAACCTAGATTAGGTGGCTAGGGTTGAGATTAAAAGAGCAGCGGCGGCTGAAAACGTGGGGGAGAAAAAGCAGACTGCAGATTGACAGTAGAGGCTAGAAAACAAGAGATTCAGGAAAGGGAAGAAGACAAGGGCAGGAAAAAACTATTCTCAATCATTCAAATATCAGGTTAGATCAGTTTGCAGTGGATTCTTACTGTGATCTCTTGGGAAGGTTTTAGATATTGTGCTTATGATTATAGTCCTTGTATCCGTGAGATTCTCTTGTGGCTATTGCTTTGGGCTTGGGCAAGAAGCCTGAGATCTGTATATTCATTATTTTGATAGTGGATTTTCTCTAGCTTGTCCCGTGGTTTTTACCCTTCGAGTTGAAGGGGTTTTCCACGTAAATCTTGGTGTTCATCTGATTATGATTTCTGTTTCGTTCCGCTGTGTGTGACGGTCTACTAGTATTTGTTCGTATACAAAGTTGATTCTTGTTTTTATTCCCATCAGGAACCACTAGAGTACTTGCCATTCTTAAAGAAGAAAACTGTTGCGGTTGTTATCAAAAAATATCTTCAGCAGCTTGGTAATTGAGTCGACCACACCAAGTCCTGAGATAAAATTCTACAACTATAAAGCTTAATTTATGGCCTTAAAGTATGTCATAAATTCTGCTTCCATCATAGATGATGTAATAAGTGATTGTTTTATACTTTTCTAAAAAATTGCCCCACCAGTTAGCATGAACAAAAATCCTGAAGTGGATTTTCTGTTATCGAGGTAATTTGTAAAATCAACATCTGAATATCCCGTCACTTCAAGCTGATCTAATTTCCTATATGTGAGCATATAATCTTAATCTTTTGCCCTTTACAGAAATCTCATTACTTTCTTTGCGACTTTCTAATGTTATATTCCTGGGTTACTTTGGTATCTACCCAGCATTGTAACTGCAAAACTAATATATGGTCTTGTACAGGTTTGAGCATATAATAGACTTCCAATTGCGCACACATAACGAGTCTTTTTTATTTGATCATTTTCTAAGTTATTTTTCGGGTACTAGTTTTAGCTGAATTTTTCACCTCTAGTAATAGGTGTATCATTGACTGAGCAAAACTACATATTAAACATATCTAAGATACGATTAATATAACCTTTCTGAGATAGTCCTAACAAACTTTGAGATGTCCCTGAATATCTCAATACTAATAACATAGGATGCCTCATTCATATCAACCATTTTAAAGTTATTGTTGAGAAATATCTTGGTTTCATGCAACAAACTAAGATCACTGCTAGCAAGTAATATATCATCCATATATAGGACCAATATAATAAACTTACTCTCACTAACCTTCAGATATATACACTGATTAATAGTATTTTCCTTAAATCTGCAAGAAGTAATGGTATCATGAAACTTTATATATCATTATCTGAAAGATTGTTTAAGGTCATAAATGAATTTATTAAGTTTGCAAGCCCAACTTTCCTTTTCCTTTTCTATGAATCCTTTAAGTTATTCCATATAGATTTTCTCATCTCATCTAGATCCCCATTCAGAAATGTTATTTTCACACCCATCTGATGTCACTCAAGATCATAATGAGCTACTAATGCCATGATGATCCTCAATGAGTCCTTTCGAGAAACTGAAGAAAATGTCTCTGGTAGTCAATGCCTTCTTTCTGAGAAAAACCTTCGGGTACAAGTCTGACTTTATATCGTTCGATATTGTCCATTGAATCGTGTTTAGTCTTAAAGACCAATTTACAACCGACTCTTTTACAATTATTGGGCAATTCAACGATATCCCAAACATCATTCTGGTCTATTGATTTTAACTCCTCTTTCATTTCATCATACCATTTTTCAGAATCATTACTTTTTATGACTTGTGAAAACGATCAGGGGTCTCTTTTTATCCCTATATTAAAATATGATTCTTACAGATATACCACATAATCATCAGAAATGACATAGTACATTTTCCTTTGAGATCTTCTTAAATATGCCAATTGTGATTATTCTACAAGATTATAAGCGACGATATCAACATAATGTGAGAATTCATCAATGTTATTTTGTTGTTCACCCTCATCAATTTCTTATTAATTTGAGGAACAATAATTTTTCGAATAGGGGATAATACGGGAGAAGTAGCCCGAATCTCCTTAATATCAAAATTAATCCTTCGAAACTTTTGACTCCCATTGATTTCGTCATCTTTTAGGAATTTTGCATTACCAGATTCTACTATTCTTATATTATGATTAGGGCAATAAAATTTGTATCCCTTGAATCTTTCTGAGTAACCAATAAAATATTCAAAAATTATCCTTAGATCCAATTTCTCTTCATGTAGATTGAATATTCTTATTTCTGTAAGACACCCCTAAATATGTAAATATCTCAAACTTGGTTTTCTACTAATCCATAACTTAAACAGAGTTGATGGAACCGACTTACTAGGAACTTTATTCAAGATATACATAGTTGTCCTAAGAGTTTCACCCCACATTGACTCAGGTATAAAGGAATAACTCATCATGCTCCTAATCATATCCATAAGAGTATGATTTAACATTTCAATAACATCTTTCTATTGTGGCACACCTGGTAATGCATAGATACCTCGTTGTTCTAGGAATCTAGCAAAACGACCAACATTCTGACTGGATTCATCATATCTGTCATAAAATTTACCACCCCTGTCAGATCTGACAATTTTAACTTTTCTATCTAATTGTCTCTTGACCTTATTTATGTACACTTCAAGAATATCAATGGTCTGAGACTTTTCATGTATTAGATAAATATAGTCATATCTGGATAAATTATCTATAAATGTGATGAAATACCTTTCTCCACTAAAACAAGGAATATGGAGTGGTCTACAAATATCAATATGAATAATTTCAAGAAGTTCTTTACTTTTTGTGACATTTTTATTTGTATGCTTAGTTTGCTTTCTCTTAATCCAATCTATCTAAACATCAAAATCAATGAAGTCTAAATCTTCCAAAATATTATCTTTCACTAATCTTTCAATTCTTTCCTTAGAGATATGCTCCAAACGTCTATGCCACAATATAGAATATCTTTCATTATTGAAATTACGTTTCATTCCAACACTTGATTGTATGGTCAATAATGTCTTTGTAAACTCAAGATTCAAATTAATTCTGTACAAACTATTACACATAATTCTAGAATCAACTTTTATTGAATCATAAAATATGTTGAGTTTACCATTACCAAAAGAAAGACAATATCCTAACTCATCAATTCCAGATAGAAAAACTAAATTTCTAAAAATGGTAGGAATAAAACATGTGCCTTCAAGATCAATCAAATGACTCGACTCTAGACGTAAGCAATAAGTCCCTACTAATACCACTTTTGTTTTGAGACAATTTCCCATAATTATGAATCTTTCATGTTCTTTTGGTTTCCGGGTTGAAAGGAATCCTTGCATATTATTAGTAATATGAGTTGAAGTTCTAGAATCAATCCACCATGTATTAGAAGGAACTTCTGTAATGTTTGATTCAAAATATACAAAGGTTGAGTTTATACTTTTCTTTTCGAACCAAGTCTTATGTTTAATGCAGTCTTTCTTTATACATTTCTTACCACAAAAGAAGCACTTTACTGTAATAGTTTTTTTTTAGTAGTCTGTCTAACATTTTCAGACCCCGCAAATTTCTTTGATGGATGATGTTTCAATTTTCTTTTATTGTTACCAGCTCCTTGAATAGTAGTTTGTACATTATATGAACTTTCTTGCCTTAATTTTAACTCTACTTAAACACACATACTAGTTAACTCATTTAAGTCTCACTTATCATTATTTGTATTGTAGTGAATCTTGAATAGGCCAAACTAAGAAGGAAGATAATTAAGAATGAATTGCACGAGGAAAGATTCATCAACATTCATTCCCAACACTTTAAGTTTTGCAACTTTATTAGCCATATTGAGGATGTGATCCTGAATTCCTCGAGTACCATCATACTAAAATGTAGACAGTTCTTTCATAATGTATCAGCCAATGACTTATCAACAGACTTAAATCTGTCTTCAATAATATTTAAATATTCACGTGCGCTAGTTGCAACCGGTAATAAAGTCTTTAAATTATTTACAATTATCATTCTTATGAACATTAAACTGAGTCTATCAGATCTTTCCCAAGCCTTCATTTCATTGACTTATTCCACAGTACTTTCATCAGTTAATTCTGTGAGCTTTTCAACAAGCAATGCTAAATCAAGATCTAATACATCCAATGTGAATTGCATATGCTCTAACAATTCTGAATAATTTGATCCAGAAAGTACATGGACACTAAAAGCATGAGAATGTATAGACATGAATACCACTGCAGAATATAAAATAACATTAATGCTTTGAGTTTATTAAAATATGATGAACTATTGACATCATCGATATTTAACCTTTGGGTAAAAATATTGACATATCTAGTGTTCACTCAAGATCATTTATGGAGGACTGATACAATCCTTATGGAATATTTTTGCTACCTTTGGGTATACAATTCTAAATTGCAAGGATATCCAAAATATTATCATCCTACCTCATCACATAATTATTTGAAATAGATTATCCTTTGGGATTATCTAAATATCCTAATTATACATGTAATTTTGAATATTATTTTCTTAATATCATTTAGGATTTGTTCCTTAATATAATTTTATAAATCATTGATCTATGCCACTTTGGTGACTACAAGACTAATGCAGTAATATAAACTATAAATTAAATTATCCTATAAATGACATGACCTTAATTATATTTCATATCGTATAAGTCTACCATCTTAGATCATTTTGGCAACTACTAGAAAGATATAACTTAAGGAGATGAATTACAAATAATATTCATTAATTCATTTAATCTAATTTATGTTGAAATAGTTCAATAATAGAATAACAATCATAATAATTATTGAACATTAATCAGCAGAAAAAAACTCATATGATAACTGTAATCATGATAATACATAAATCATGCCTTCATGTGCAAAAAAATATTATTTCATAATTCCTAACATATGCACGTGAATAACTGAATAAATATCTAAGAAACAATAATTGAATTTAACTCATGTAATTAATAATTCATATGAGAAAACTATAAATAAATAATATTTTATATTTTTTTAATTAAATTAAACTAATTAATTTTATTAAATTGAGAAGGCACATAAGCTCAATTAAACAAATTAGATCAAAATAATAAAATTGATCGAGATCTATTAATTCTAATTTAATCAAAAACTAAATTTAATTAATAAACAATAAAAAAATATAATCATGATTAAATTTCATTAGATTATATATTGATCAATTTCATAATTAAAAAATAAATCATAATTTCTCTATTTTATAATGGTATAACAGTAATTTTATGATAGGACATAAAAGAAATTACAGAATTATGAAGGGCAGAAATGTTATAGGATTAATAAAACACCGAAGGGCAAAACCATAAAGAATCCTATTCTTAAGGACAAAACCATAATTTCGGCTAAACAACAAAATTGTAATTTTAGCCTAAGGGCAAAACTATAATTTTGTCGAAAAGGGCAACCCTAATTCGGAAGAAGGGTACAATCATAATTTTAACTAAAGAGCAAAATCGTAATTTTTAACTAAAGGGCAAAGCCATAATTCTCTCTAAAGGAAAGAAAACCCTAGCCCCTAATTTCTTCCCTACCGTCGCCACCGCCGCAACGCGTGGCTGCGGCCTGTGCGGCTGCGGCAAGCACGATCGCGGCCTGCGCACGGGTTCTGCACGTGCCAGCCGCTGATTGCGCGGCCTCTACTGCACGCGGTGGTGGAGCACGCAACTGCCACTTGCCACTTGTGGCAGACCCACTCGCGGTCTCCGCTTGTGCATGGCCACTATTGCATCCTGTGGCCACTTGACGTGGCCTCTGCTGCACGCGGCTGCGACCAGTAGCTTGTGGCAGACCCACGAGCGTCCGTTGCTAGATGTGACTACCAATATAATATGGACTTTAATTTAATATTAACTAATATCTCTTATCATAATCCAATTAATCTCATAATATATTTATTCAATTATAAAGGGCCACATAATCTTACACTATACAATAATCATAATTAATAATTTTAAAAATGTCTCAAAGGAAATAAACTATGTCATTCATGATTATTATATGATATATTTATAAAAATCAGATTATAATATAGGAATCAAAAGGATCTTTCATTGTTTTCACAAAAGGTAACGTTTATGAAAGGTGATATAATACAATGAAAAAAGAGTTGAAATCAATGACTAGAATTGTGTCTCAGATCTCATCGAATTGTCTAATAACTATAAAAAAGTATTATATAAATATGACTCAAAAAATAATATCGAACGATATAACGATCAGACTGATGGTCAAATATTTTTTTATGCATAAAGAATGGATCAACCATAACGAGATATTTTTTATTTTTTAAATAAACTCTTAAAAATTGTTATGACATTAGTGATGCATGATTTTGAGTTATATCATATGGATGTGAAAATAAGTTTTCTGATTGGGGATCTAGATTTATACGGGTTAACCTAAATAATTTATATAGTAAATAAAAAAATATAAAAGTTTGGTATGCAAATTTAAGAAATCCATTTACGACCTTAAGCAAGCTTCAAGATAATGATATATAAAGTTTCTTAATATTATTACTTCCTTTTGATTTAAGAAAAATACTATTGATCAATATTTATATCTAAAGATCATTAGGAGCAAGTTTATTATATTGGTCTTATATATAGATAATATTTTGCTTGCCAGTAGTAATCTTGGTTTATTATACTAAACCAAAAAAATTCTTATTAAAAATTTTAAGATGATTGATATGAATAAGACATCTTATGTTATTAGCATTGAGATATATAGAGATAAATCTAAAAGATTATTAAAAATATCTCAAAATGACATATTGACCGAATCTTGAAAAGATTTAGTTTATAGCTTTGTGCAGCAAATGATAAAAGTAAAAGTTTCAATCAAAACAAGTATTTTTTTTAAAATAACTTAATAAAGAATTAGATAAAAAAATATTCTTTATGTATGCATAGTTGAAAGTCTATTATATGGCTAAGCTTATGCTAAATCAGATATCAGTTTTATAATTAAAATATTATGTAGATATTAGAGCTACCTAAGAATGAAAAAACTAAAAGACTATAAAGAAAGTAATAAGACATATGAAAGTGATGAAGGATTATATGCTTATATATATATATAATTAGATCAGCTTAAAATACTAATATTTTTTTGATGTTGATTCTATAAATTATCTTGATAACAAAAAATCCACTTTATGATTTATTTCTATATCAGTTAGAGGTGTAATTTATGAAAAAAATTATAAAGCAATATATTATTACAAAGAAGCTAATTTTGTAATGTGGTTTAAGGCCACTAATTAAGCTTCATGGTTATAAAATTTTATCTCAAGATTTGATAAGGTCCAACTTAATTGCTAAGTTGTTGAAAATACTTTATGACAAATTAGAGTAACTTTCTTCTCTAAGAATGACAAGTACTATAGTAGCTCTTTGCATTATGCTATAAAGTATTTGATGGTTAGAAAAAAGAGTCTAGAAATAATTAATATTAATTAATAACTTAAATTTTATTATATTGATTATTGATTTATTCACTTAAGACTTATAGTCTAAAGTATTTAAAAGAACATATTCTTATGATTGGGTTTGTGAGCAATCTATAAAAGATACGATGATGCATGTTTGAGTAGACAATATAATTGACATTCTTATTAGGTAGCTTTTGCTATCTTATTCACACACACACACACACACACACACACACATATATATATATATATATATATATATATATATATATATATATACAAATTATAACGATCATTTTGGACTATATTAGAAAAAGACTGACAGTGTTATGATACATAAAAGAAAATATGATATTGATGACATACAATTGTTATGACTTATATTACTAATCAAATTTAATATAATATTATCGTATATATCCTTTTGAATTCATGTTTGTATAAATAATTTTTTAAAATTTAAAATCTAGTTGTGTAAAATTATTTTTAAATAAATTTTATTTTAGTTATTTTTAATTTTAAATCTTTTTGTATCGTATTAATTAATGGGTCAAGTAAGAGAATGTTAGATTATGTAGTCCTATCTAAATTATTAAGATATATTATTGATATAATTAGATTTGATTATTGAACAATAGAAAGGAAGTCTAATTATAGTATATTTCCTCGAGTGATGATTTTGATGGGAGGAATTCTCCTAATTACTTATTCTAAACCCTCTACTCTCATTTTTAAATATATATGACTTCCTAGGGACTCAATACACAACACAAATACAATAAATTTAGATATAACCTCAAGGATTTACAATATCCATTTTCATATAACAATAATATTAAAACCAAATTGAAACCTAAGGAAGATTTAAATACTTCAATAGCTCTTCCAGTCATATCCATATATGACTTGCTTCTAGACATCTGGAATTTTTGAGCAACAAGGTATGCACAAACAATCGCTTAGTAAGTATCGACAACTCACATACTAGCAAAACTGATATAAGAAAATAAATATTCTTATCAAAACCTGTAAATCATTTCCCATATTTGCGCCAAACACATGACAACATTGATAATTCTTTTTATTTATTACAAATCATAACATGAGCTAATCAAAATTATATGTCATATATTGTGCAAACCATAAGCTTATAATCGAATAACTTTTAATTTTTTTTTTCAAAGCAACGTGTTTTGAACATAATTTTTTTACGTAGCTAAAGTTACATACTAGAACAGATGTTGTGTTAGCAATGACGGCTGTGGCTATGCTATATCTAGTAATAAGTCTCAAAATTATGTTTGACCTCATAATACAAGTAGCACATTTTGTAACATCCCTTAGTCCTATATTAGAAATGTGGGAATATATAGGTACCTTATAAGGGTTGATGAGTATACTACTGTTAACTCCCGGTTTGAACATTTTGCCTAATGGTTGGATCAAACTGATACTATCAGGATAGTTAGCTCATCAACTCGGGTCGTGACATTTGATATCAAAGCCGACCTAGTATTTGGGCATGGTGAGGAGACCTCCGTCGAAAAGGACTACCTGTGTGTATGGAGTGCTATGAACTCCCGAGTGCTTTAAGTGCCTTATAAGGGTTGATGAGTGTACTACCGTTAACTCCCGACTCGAGCATTTTGGCTAGTGGTTGGGCCAAACTAAAGCTATCATGACAGTTAGCTCATCAACCTGGGTCATGACACATTTATTACTATGTCATGATTTAGAAAAAAAATAGTTTTTAAATAAATAATAATATTTAATCCTCATTGATAGTGTTCAGATCATAACCACACTAAATAAACAACCGAGGTCATGTATTATATGTTAAACATTTGAGCAATTCTTTCTAAATATTTCACAGAATCATGGGATAAAAAGGTAAAGATATTTTTTATATGAACAAATACTAGTAGATCGTAACATACAATAGAATAAAAAAAATTATAATCAAATAAACACTAAGATTTACGTGAAAAATCCCTCCAACTCGAAGGGTAAAAACCACGGGGCAAGCCAGAAAAAATCCACTATAAAAATAATGAATGTATAAATCTCAAAACCTTATGTTCAAGCCCAAGCAACAATCACAAGAGAATGACAAAGATACAAGGATTATATTACTATGCATAATATCCAAGACATTTCCAAGTGATCACAGTACGAATTCACTACAAACTGATCTAACCTGAGATTTGAATGACTTAGAATAGTCTTTCTATGTTCTTGTCTTCTTCTCTTTCCTAGATCTCTTATTTTCTACCCTCTATTGCTAATCTGTTGCTTCCTTTCTCTCTCCCATGTTCACAGCCATCGCTACTCACTTTTCCTCAACCCTAGCTACCAAAACTAGGGTTTTTGTTAAGAAAAATAAAGTTTCAGACTATGTGCTTCACTAAAACCTATTATGGGCAGAATCTGGGCCATTTGCCCAACAACCTCCACCTTTAGCCCATAAGGGAGGTTGTCTCATGACTACTTAATGTGAGGCCATGCGGACCAGCTGTCGGCACATCTCTTGTCTTTCTTTTGGTAAAATCTTTGTCAACATGTCTACCTCATTATCATCTGTGTGAATTTTCTGAAGCTGTAACTACTTCTCTTCAAGCACACTTCTGATCCAATAATATTTGACATATATGCTTTAACTTGGAATGAAATGTTGGGTTCTTATACAGATGTATGACACTTTGGTTGTTACAATACATCACATAGTTTTTCTCTTTCAGCCCCAATTCTTATAAGAATTCTTTCATCTATAACATTTCTTTGTAAACCTATGTAGCAACAATATATTCTACTTCTGTGGTAGAGAGAGCAATACACATTTGTAATCTGGATTGCCATGACATAGCTCTCCTTGTAAAAATGAGTACAAAACCTGATGTGGACTTCCTTGTGTCAATATCTCTTGCCATATCAGCATCTGTGTAACCTGTCAACATATATAGTCTACCTCTAAAGCTTAAACAAACTTTAGTTCTCCCTTTGAGATATCTAAAAATCCATTTCACTGTTGTCATGCTTTTTGTCTGGATTTGCAAGAAATCTACTAGCAACACCCACTGCATATGCGATGTCCGACCTCGTAAAGACCATCGCGTACATTAAACTTATAATTGCTGAAGCATAAAGAACCTTTTGCATTTTCTCCTTCTCCTCATCACTTGACGTACTCTGCTCTAAGCACAACTTGAAGTGACCTGAAAGAGGAGAACCAATTGGCTTTACATTGCCCATACTAGACCTATCCAATACCTTCTCAATGTATTTCTCCTATGACAATCAAATCTTCTTATTTTTTCTATCACGAGAAATCTGCATGCCCAGTATTTACTTTGCTAGCCTCATGTCCTTCAGTACAAAAGACTCACTTAATTCCTTCTTCAACTTGTCAATTATAGATATATCTTTCCCAAGGATAAATATGTCATCAACATAAAGTAAGAGAATAATAAAATTCTCACCAAACCATATGATGTACATATAATGATATGAAGCTGTACTATTTTTAATCATAAATGAATTAAACTTTTTATATCACTGTCTTGGAGCTTGCTTCAGCCCATACAAGCTCTTCCTCAACTTGCAGATAAAATTTTCTTTACCTTTGACTTTGAAGCCTTCTGGTTGCTCCATAGAAATTTCCTCCGCCAAATCACCATAAAGGAAAGTTATCTTCACATCCAACTGCTCAACCTCCAACTCCAGGTTAGAAGTAACACGGATAGAAGATATTTTAAAAACAAGAGAAAAAATATTTTCAAAGTTAATACCTTTTTTTAACTAAAGCCTTCACAACCAATCTAGCTTTGTACTTTGGTTGAGAATAATATTCTTGAGTCTTCAACCTGAAACTCACTTGTTTTTCAAGGTCTTACTTCCGTTTTGTAATTGCACCAAATCATATGTGTGAGATCATCCATCTCTTCCTGCATAGTAATAAACCACTTTTATTTTTGCTCACTTTCAACTACTTCTTGATAACTCTCTGGTTTACCTACATCAATAAGCATAACATACTCATCTGTAGAGTATCTTCTAAAAGGTTGACATGGTCTAGAAGATCTTCTCAACTAAGGTTCTGTAGGAGGTTGCTTCATATCTTCTTCTTGCTCAATATGTCCTGCAGGTATATCAACATTAGGCTCTACACAATCTTCCAGCATATTTTCCCCATCACCCTGATGTATTGGAGGAACAACTAGGTCACAATATGCTAATCCTTCTGCATAAGTCTTGGCTGGTGCCTCCTTCAAATCCTCAAAGTTTTGATCCTCAAAGAAGCCAATATCTCCACTTTTGAACATATTCAGATACTCAGCAATAGAAGTGCCCTATTTATATTTTAGGTTCATAAGTTTTCTAATAAAAAGCGCTTTGTTACCGGCCGTTTTTCTTTCATAGAGACCTTCTAATTTTTTCTAAAGAGAGTATGCAGAAGTTTTAGTAGAAACATAGTAAAGACACTATCATCAAGCCACTATCGAATGAATCCAACTATTTTTCGGTCTAATCTCTTCCACTCATCATTTGTCATAATTGTGTTTTGCACTATCTTCTTGCAAAGATCCATGTAAATCCTTGCAATATAAGAGATCTTTCATTCTTGATTTTCATATCATCCAATTGTTTCTGTTTAAGCTAATCATGCGAGAAACATTCCAGCCATTATGTTCGAACATAAAAATTAAATACCACCAAACCTTGCTTTGATACTAGTTGATGGGATAAAAAGGTAAAATAATTTTTGTATACAGACAAATACTAGCAGGCCGTAACACACAACAAAATTAAACAGAAATCACAATCAAATGAACACCAATATTTACGTAGAAAACCTCTATAATTCGAAGGGTAAAAATCACGGGATAAGTCAAAGAAAATCTACTATAAAATAATAAATGTACAAATCTCAAAAGCTCATGCCCAAGCTCAAGCAACAATCACAAGAGAATGACAGGGATACAAGGATTATATTACTATACAAAATATCCAAAATCTTCCCAAGTGATCACAGTAAGAATCCACTGCAAACTGATCTAACATGAGATTTGAATGATTGAGAATAGTCTTTCTCTATTCTTATATTCTTCTCTTTCCTAGATATCTTATTTTCTACCCTCTACTACCAATCTACTACTTCCTTTCTATCTCTTACGTTCATAGCCGCTGCTACTCACTTTTCCTCAATCCTAGCCACAAAAACTAGGGTTTTAGTTAAGAGAAATAAAGTTTCAAACTATTATGGGCTGAATCTGGGCTAATTGCCCAACACATATCATATTTTTTAAAATTAATTTTGTAAAGAATTTTATAATACTTTAAACTATAAAATAATTTGTAGACAATAATTACTTCAAATAATATATGCAAGTTAAAGATAGAAATATACTTTTTCAATTGTTGCAAACATACATAACATATTTTCTAAACATTTTGAATAACAAAAATATTTTAAAGACTAATAAAAAATAATACTAGGCATAATATATATCATTACTTTCAAAACATGCCAAACTAAGTTGACTAAATGTTTACCTTGATGGTAGAATATTAACATTAACACAAAGACCAAGATCTTCTTCCTTTCCTAAATAGTATAAGGAGTCTTAGTTAATAATCATCTATAAATATAAAATTTAAAATATAAATATAATTAACATCACCTAAATTAAATTTTATAGACCAAAATTCTTATTGAAACCTCATACTATATCTTAAAATCAAAGTCACCCCTCGTACTTTAAAACTCGTCTAAGTGATCTCTCGTACTAAGATTTCATATCAAAGTCACCCCCGTACTTTAAAACTCGTCTAAGTGACCCCACATACTATACCTTAAAATCAAAGTCATCCCCCGTACTTTAAAACTCGTCTAAGTGACTCCCATATTACGATTTTACATCAAAGTGACCCCCTCTATTAAAAATAAGATTACTCCATTAAGTAAAATAATTTAGGATATTATTTATCAATAAAACAATTTAAAACTCGAAAAAGCATACACATTTTTACTTTTAATTTATTTATCAATAAAATTATAGAAATCATAGATCTCAAGCAAAGAAAAAATAGAAAGACAGAAAGGCAATGGTAGAAAGATAGCAGAAAGACGAACAAACTAACGCCGACAAAGGTTGATGAAGTAAGGCAAAGATTGAAGTTGCAAAAAAGAACGTCGATAAAGGTTGGAGAAGAAAAAGAGAGAGGAAAAAATGCATTAGGGCTTTGGGACTATTTAGTTGTAATCCTAAAATAAAAATAATCCCCTAAATTATTTTACCTAAAGATGTAACATTATTTCTAATAGAGAGAATTACTTTGATGCGAAATCATAGTACGGGGGATAACTTAGACGAGTTTTAAAGTACGGGGTTAACTTTAATTTCGAGGCATAGTACGGGTGGTCACTTAGACGAGTTTTAAAGTACGGAGGTGAATTTTATTTTAAGGCATAGTACAGAGGGGTCACTTAGACGAGTTTTAAAGTACGAGGATTATTTTGATATGAAATCGTAGTACGAGGGATCATTTAGATGAGTTTTAAAATATAAAATATGATTTTGATTTTAAGATATAATAGGAGAGGTCAATAAGAATTTTGACTAATTTTATAATTACCTATGTCTTTTTTATTATCCCGTCAAATATTTTGTAATATTTTTTTTTTTTCAAAATTTTCTCCGCTCTGAGTTGCGCGGAGGCACGCCCTCCTGCGACACCACTACTTCCCTTTTTGGTCCCACTCTCTTTTCATCCCTCACATCTCTTCCGACGCTGCAGCGACTCGCATCTGCTGCAGCAAGCCTTTTTTTTTTGCAGTAAGCTCCCTTTTTTTTTTGCTGCAGCAATCCTTGCAGTAAGCTCCCTCATTCCCCAGAGGAGTGCGTTGACTGTCGCCAGCCAACCAAGACCTCCTGCTGAAGCACTTTTTTCACCCTTTTTTTTTTTTTTTTTCTGTTCGATCCCATATTTTTCTTTTTCTTTTTCTTTATTCCTTTCTTTTCTCCTCTTTTTCATGCACATCCGAGCAAACCACGATGGCTTGCTTACTTTACGGAGCGAACGACGGTGGCTTGCTGGCTAAGCGCGGCAAGCCGTGGTCATGATCCCTCTCTTTTATTTTTATTTTGATTTTTCTGTCTCAATCTACTTTACACTAAAAAGTTAGATCAAGATATTATAAATATATGTTCTTACTACATCATCTAAAACCTAATATATATATATTTTTTTTTGTTATTCCCCTATATTCAATTATATTATTATTATTTTTAAAGTAGAAAACTTGAAACAGGACCAATTGACCCTACTTGACTCAACTAATAATCCAGTGATACGGTACCCCGAATCGACGTCGGATTAGGTTCTAGTAACTCTCGCCCTCGCGAACCACGGCCAAGAATCGATCCACCATCCATTCTGGCTATGTGTATGTCAGCAGGCAATGGGGTTTCCCCCTCCCTCGCTGGCTGCGGCTACCGTTGCTTCTCCTGGGAACTGCTGCTGCTGCTGCTGCTGCTTCCGGATTGCTTGGTGGATAAGACATCAACCCCATTCTCAAGCCGTTCTGCCTTCCTCCTCTACCTGCGGCCTTGCACATGTTATCTGTCGAGGTAAAAGGCTGATGAGTGTCTCGTTGCAGAAGGAGAAGGTTCGTGCATGAGCATGTGTTTTGAGGGAGGACGAGGTTACTTGGTAGAGTAAGAAAACCAAAAAAGAAAAGAATTCTAAAGAATTATTTGCTCACCTTTCTTCGGATTCATGTGCTTTAGTTGAAGGATTGATGATGGGGACTTTTGTTTCGGCTTCGAGCAACAAACAGGAAAGAGACAGAGACATACATTCATGCAACGCAGGTCATGTGAGCCACACACTGTTCTCATCAACTTCACCACTGCAAGGGGGAAGATATCAAGAGAGAAGACCAATGTCAGTTTAGCAGACATACCCCCATCCATCAATCAACCCCCCTCTACCTATTACTGCAAAAGTTCCTTGTGATTCATCATGGCGTTAACATCTTTTATCCAAACATTCCCTCCTCTATAACCTGGGTGAGTGAATTATGAATAATAATAATAATAATAATAATAATAAAATGATAAGATCGTCGCATTCTCAAATGTTGTATTGTAAATGGTTTGACAAATTTCTTCATGTATGGTCGGTCGGTCAAAATAATGTGTTCAAAGTTGACATTGGTTCACAAAGATGACACAACCTATGATTTAATCAGAAATATAATAATTTCCTAATCCCCGATTCACTTCACTAGAGAAGTTACTTGGCTTAGTAAATAATTATACTCCAAATAAAATTAGTTTAAATTAATCATTGCCGAGTATCAGTACCACAAAATTAGACTATATAAAGATTTTACATTTCACGAGTTTGAAAAAATATCCTTTATATAATCATGCCTAGTCAGAAAAACAATGCTCAAACCTGGATAAAGAAAAAAAGATGATGTGGAGCTGAAGTTCAATTCGAATTTGATGCTCAATATATTACAAGCTCTGATGAATCATGGAAAGCTTTGTTTTTTTTTTTTTGTACTCATTGATACACTGATGAACCAATTCTATTAACATGATCTAAATCTACATTAGCCCACAGCTAAATCATCACATAATGTCTTGTATGCTGCACTCCAGTGCTTGAATTTCTCCGCTGCCACCTGCTCACGCCTCGAAAGAAGGTTATGGTACCATGTTACTAACTTTAAAAAAAAAAAAAAAAAAAACTATGACTCCATATAACTATACCATGGAACAAGGGAAAGCACATGCAAAAATCAAAATAAAAATTGTAGGTAGCAATATAATAGTGATTTTTTTGTTGTTAGGAAAGAAACAAGAGCTGAACTAAATTGTACCGCGTTGGAGTTTCCACCTATATGGGGTGTAACCAAGACCTATTTCCACAAAGTGCATATACCATTCAATTTCAAGATTTCTTAAACATGGAGCAACTCTATAAAGTTGATGATCTTTAAATAAATTACACTTCATGGAACATAAGACTATTCTTTAAATAATGCTAAATCACTAAAAACACAAAATTATAAGCACAAAAAATAAAACCCACTCAAGATTTAAAAAGACTTTAAATTTCATAAATATCAATGCCCCAACATAATAAAAGGAACAATATTTAGCTCCCTCAGATATTAATTCTTTGCATAGAAAATACTATGTATTTAAATGCAACATGCATGCAAGACTACTTTACACCTTTTTATCAAGTAAGCAGAGGATATATAAAAAAAAAAAAATGTAATGAATATTCCAGACCATCGGAACTCAGGAGACTTACATGCTCGACTTCTTCCAACTTTAAAGGATTGGATGCCTACAACCCAAGAGCTAGCCTGCTGAGCAGAGAATATCAGTTTCATCATCTACTCCATATGTCGAACTCCAAAAGCTTTTCTGAGAAGTATGGCCAGCAGAACTCCACCAAAAAATCTTGAAACTATAAGAATACCATTAAGAGCATCACGCCCCTCCAGATGCAGAAAGAAATATAGTGTCAAAATCATCATTGTCATTTGTATATAATTTCAAAAGCTCCATTCCCTATCAATATATATCAATAAAACAAAACAAAAAAAAAAAATCTGAGTTTACTTTAAATAAATAAAACTGCAAGATCCACAAATTAATCAAATAGTCCTTTTTGTTACCTGAACTAATTTAGCTTATGTGAATTTTACAAACCTATAACTCTCACCATGTTTTTGTAGCTCAAAACAAAAGAAGCAGACTGAAAACTGAAATTTGACAACTTCATCTCGAAAGTGTGCCACAAGATGAACTTCAACAAAAACACATAAAAGTCTCAGTGATCTTCCTAGTGGAATAATAACAAGCATATAGAATTGTATCTTTCATAAACATCTCATTTGTTCCGACAAATAATTATGATACTTGAGCTTACGAACAAAAGATTATTCAATTATCCATTGCTTTAAAATAAACATCACCCAGTAGCACATTGTCATTTTCCTTCTTGGCGATTCCAATGTCTAGAAAATTTTGGAGCACTGTATGGATTGATTTAAGTTTTGAGTACAAACAATTTAATGCAACCTTCTACTAACCGAGATGTCCCTCGGGTATGTGCGAGTTCACTGTTGTGTTTAATTTGGCATGAGCCAGGGAATCAGATTTCAGATATCAGGTTTGGGAAACAAACATTTTTTAAATTATCTACAGAGGCTTCTCAAGTTTGATGAAGTTGATTGTTCATAATATAAAACATTGCACAAATAACACAGATATCCTTACTTTTATTCCTCCTATATGATTCCCATTTTGGTTTATGAAAACCATTCTTCTTTACTCCCTTACTTAACAACCCTGATGTGTCATGAATTGATGAGTTCTGTTCATCTTCATTAAGCCAGCACTGGGGTCTCAAAGAAAAATGAAGAAAGAAAGTCCACAGAATAAAACAATGTCCTCTGGAAAATTAAAGAAAAAAAAATCGGCACCAAAATCATGACAAATCAATAGTGCATCAACTGTACAATAAAAAAACAAAAACTTATACAAGTAATTCAAATGTATCACTTATTCTATAATGTAGAACGTTTCAGTCAAGTGCCCTGAGAAGATGTTCAGATCACTAGGTTATCACAAGTAGTTCAGTAAAAGCAGTAGCCAACCTTCAGTGGCATGCTTAACTTACATAGCCAAAGGAAGACGTAGGAACATAGTAGTTTGGAATCCCAGAAAGCTCTACTATGAAAACAGTAATTACACCTACTCTCAAAGTTTCCTAGATCTTAATCACAGTTCCTATGGAGAGGATAAGGGACCTGAATGAAATTGTTAAAAGCTAGCACTCGTTCTCCTAATCATTAGATTATCATCTTTCTGGAATGACTTTGCTCTTCTTAATGTAGAACTGAAATATTACCTAAAATAGGAATAAAATCCTTTAACTCAATGACGTGGTGGCCATGGTTTCAGAAACATTATCCATGAAAAGCACGAGGGGATGAAGCTAGCACACTACAAGACTGATCAATCGTATTGGCCTACGTGGAATGTTTGAAAGCAAGTTTTTTGAACAATGCATAGAACATCATATCCAAATCCTCCAGCTTAATTGCTTAGATTAAAAAAAAGGGAGAGAGAATACTATCCAAGAACAGTCTAAGAGACTTGTTTCTTAAACTCTTCCATGTTTTGTCTATGACGAAAATAAAGCTGAATCAACCTTGCTTCAGACAGAAACCAAACACTAAAAGAGATAACAAGGTATATGATTTTCTTAATCTTGGAAAAAGAATCATGCTAGTCATCAACCAATTGATACTGAAGTGCTTGGAACACCAAGTTGAACTCTGAATCCTAAACCTTAGAGCTTTTCCAATTTGAACACAGAGAAGCAAGAACATACATTTACGTTCTGCACATGTCCAAGAAACTAGCTCCCACTTTATGATAGTAACCATGGATGAGAAACAAGAATCATGTTGTTGGTTCAATGCTTTGCATAATAAACAGAAGTTTAGTCTTAGATTTAATCATGAACAACAACCAACTTCTACAAAACAATACGTATCATAAAAATAAAAAAAAAACTGTTAGCATTGCTTCAGATGTCCAGTTTCCTATCCCTAATCTGTACAGACCATATATAACATAATCTGTTCTACATCAAAAGGTGAAAAAAGAAGCGAAAATTTCTGGAGCTCAAAGTATGCTGCATTTCGAATGATGGCAACATAAACTCCTAGAGAACTGTTTCAAATTATGCGGCCAACGAATCAAAGCTCAGCTCTTAAGCTTGGCTCTCATATGACACCTTGTGCAATATGTTTAAAAGGTGGACATTGCACTTTTTGCATATTGAAAAATGTTACCTCCTATAGCTATGGATACAGCAAGCGTTGGAGACAGGGAATATACAAGGTTGCTTAGGCAAATACAGCTCAGGTTGGTTATGGAGAGTTTTCATGAACACAGGGGGGCAATATTGGGAGGGAATTGTGGCTGGGTTGGTTGGTGTATAAGACATCCATTCAGAAACAAGGCTATGGAAAAAGGAAAAATATTCACTTTAGAAAATTTAATGTAGTTGATAGAATCTAAGAAGTGTGAGCAGATATGGAGGAAAGAAAATGTTTGACTTCAAACAGCTCAATTTAGTTGATGCAACCTCAGAAATGCAAAGGAAATTATGTGTTACAAAGATTGTGTAGAGTGCACAATGGAAGTAATTCGAAATGAAGACAATAAACATCGGTATGGAAATGTTTTCAGTTAAACATGTAAACAAGAATGGCCAGGCAAAGAGAAAACAACAGCCAACAGCTTAGTAGTTCTAAACTTCTAATAATATCTTTGAAAAGACTAATAGCAACAACATAATATATAAACAGCCTTACAAGTCACAGGTAGATAAATGTCAAGTAGAATGAATACACAAAACCAACTAGGCTAGCAGAAAGAAAAGTTCTCATATATTAAAAGTTAACCTGAAAGAGGTGCTCGGCATAGTCTGAGAGGTTGTAGACCACTATCCTTTTAAATTCCATCTCTCTATTCCATTTTGCATAGTAGTTGAGTCGCCCAAGATATATTACTCAAGGAGAACGAACATTATGCTCTCTGACAATAAATATATTGACTTTATTTAGAACCAAGAAAAAGCAGTACGCTTTAATATGTAAGAAGAATCCAATTTCGCATAGCAGCATCCGTGGAGGCAAATAATTCCCAACACGCTTAGCCTATGAAGTTTCAGAGGGTCATCGAATTACAGATTTCGATCCTCCCTTCATCACTTACCCTTTTAAATAAATAAATAAATAATATAAAATCGATCAGAACTCATGAAAGTGCCAAAACTTCTCTTGCGCTGCAAGACGGGGGTGGGATGGAATGGAAGAAGGAGATGGGCACTGCCCAGGGGAGGGGGAGGGGGAGGGGGAGGGGGAGCGGGAGTAGCGTGGGGGGCCGACGAGGGCGGATCGCAGCGACCACGACGTTCATCTTGATGCCCGCTCGCTTGGGCTGCCTTCCTGCTCTTGGATCGGGAGGTCATTTTGAAAATGGGCTTACTAAGCCCAGGGCTCGGTTCTAAGCCCGAACCCGATCCGTATTTTTCCGCACTTGATTTATGTATGCAGTCAGTAGCATTAGTAAAGTGCACATTTCTAATCCGCGTCCAATGAAATCAACAACTACTTGAAGAGGCTCAAGCTAGGGATATATATTTGGAAGGAGATATGTAGAGCTTATTGGCCATCTCTACTCGTCAACTGGGGGCCACCTTCCAACTTGATGTCTCTTCCCGCATTTGAAGTCCTTGAACTAATTTTGCTTGCATGCATTGGAATGTTCAATACAAAGTTTCTACATCCAAAATAGCAAATATATGTATGTCACATTGTTTTGCATCAGCAACTCAAATCTCAAGATCGAGAAAATGAGTGTTGATGGTGAGATAAAGTTGCTCCTCTACGCTCTGATCTGATCTTATCCGAGTGACTCAAATTTGAATTAACAAAATCGATCTTTATTGGTAAACATCTTAAGTTCTACATTATTGATGAGACAGCCCCGCGTCTTGGACCACCATTGACGTGGACGTAACAATGAATGCATTATGACACACACACACACACACACACAAAAGCATAAGAAGTTAAATTACCTTATGATCAAATTAAATATTATTTAATTTCAATCATAATTATTATATACTCTGTAGTAGAAGTAGAGAGAAGATTTGAACTTAAAATCATTATGATAATTCATCAAAAATCTTTATCAATTAAATTAATCACTACTTTTTAATATACTGGATGAATAAGATCTTAAACTTTTAATATTTAATAAATGAATCTAATACATCACTTGGAGCTACCAGAAATCCACACGAAGGTAATGACTTATCTATCCTTTTCACACAAATAAATATTTTTCAATAAACTTTTCTAATAGTTATCTGTCTAAATGAACATTCAAAAGACTCCATTTCAAACAAATAAGTATTTTTCAACAAACTTTGGTAATAGTTTTCTGTCTAAATGAACATTCAAAAGACTTTGCAAGTCTTGCACAATATTTTAAGATTGAGCAGCAGTGGATTATGTTTTCTCCACCGAAGTGAGTTGGTCAAATAGGTGGGTGCATGTACCTTGCTCTGTCTCTTCGCTTTTTGAAGGTACAGATTTGTAACTCGACATTGACAGATTCGTCAAGGCATTGGATTCCGGAACGCATCATTATTATCAAGTCACAAAAAAACTCTAATTTTATATTGGATTCATGATTCATCTGTCCATTATTTTTACAACTTTAGAATATAAAATTTGTTGATAATAATCTAATTAATTAACATGATGATGAAATTAATTTAGATGATGATAAAATTTATTTAAATATGATAAATTTTTTAATATTTTAAAATATTTATATTCTGTCTTTTAATTAATATAAATATGTGCTCTTGGTTCATTCCATAGCACTGCACACTGCTGATTGAAATTACTCCTAATTCTCTCTACTAGTTCTTTTGCTTCTCTCTGAAGTTCTGTAGAAAAGCCAACAGTGGTATTAGAGCCTGGTTCAAAAAAAATCAAAAGGAGTACATCGGTCAAAAAGAAGGAAAGACAAATAGATCCAGAAAAGAAAAAAAAAAAGAGAAGATGACAGGCCTTATAGTAAGTGTTCATAATCAACTTCTTCCTATCCTCAAAGATGATAATTATCAGTTTTGGGCTATTAAAATGAAAACTCTCCTTATTTCACAAAGATTGTGGAAGTTGGTAGAAAATGGTTTTGTTGAGTATGATCTCCATGATCCTAAGATTACTAAAGATCAAAAGCATCAAATGAATGAAAATATATAAAGAGATGTAAAAAGCCTTCTATATGCTACAACAAGCAATAGATGATTCATTATTTCTCTGAATCATGCTGGCATCAACATTAACAGAAGCTTGGGAGATATTAAAAAATATATATGGAGGCACAGAAAAGGTAAAAATTTTAAAGCTTCAAATTCTTTATTGTGAATTTGGAACACTTATGATGAAAGATTCAGAATCTGTTGATGATTTCTTCTGAAAAGTTTCTTCTATTGTGAATCAAATGAGATCTTACGGTAAAAATTTAAAAGATCAAACTATAGTAGAAAAAGTTTTACGAAGTTTATCTTCAAAATTTGATATGATCTCTAATGTTATAGAAGAAGCTAAAGATACAAGTAAATTATCTATTTATGAATTAATGGGATCTCTTTTCGTTCATGAACAAAAAGTGAACAAATCTTCATATGAAACCTTGGAACATGTTCTTCAAATGAAGATTGATCAGAAAAAGGATCAAAAAGAAAATTCAGAAATCAGATCTCAAGGGAGAGATCAAAAGGACAGAGGATGAGGCCGACCAAATGAATGTAACAAAGAAACTCGAAAATATTTTTGTTGTAAAAAAATAGGGCATATTGAAAAGGATTGTTGGTATAAAAATAAAAATCCAAATGTTCCTCTATGTTCTTATTGTGGAAAATATGGATATTTTGAAAAAGATTGTTGGAATAAAAATCAAACTAACTATCACGAGGAAAGTAATGATGACAAAAGAGATGAAGAGAATATTTTCTTTACAACATCTGATGAAAAATATTCAGATTTATTTGGTTTTTGGATAGTGGATGTAATGATCATATAACAGGGGATAAAATTTTATTTCAGAAGCTTGATGATTCGGTCAGATCTATTGTGCAGATGGGAAATGACAAAAAGGTTCAAGTAAAAGGAAAAAGAACATTTGTTGTGAACACAAAGTCTGGTAAAAAAATTATCGATAATGTGTTATTTATTCCTGATTTAAAATAAAATCTCATTATTATAGGACAACTGATGAGAAAATGATATTATGTTATTTTTGATGATGAAAAAATACCTGATTTATGATAAGAAAATTGATAAATTGATAGCAACTGCAAGGATGACAAAAAACATGATGTTTGCCTTATTATTTTCAGATTTTGCTATTTCTACTAATGAATCAATATTTTGACATAAAAATTATGATAATCTAAATTTGTGTGGATCTATGTAAACTATCTTAGATGATGCATGTTATAATGTTGATGACACACATGTACAGAAAATGGGTGAATATCTAAACTCCAAAGATAATAATAAAAGTATATATACAGTGTTGGTAGAAGTTTATGATGATATGAAGAAAGCTAAGAGAAAGAAAAGAAAGAGAAATCTTCCGCATACAAAGGGATTGAATCATACAAATGTAGAGTCTCCATCATATCATCAAAGATGGCTATCGAAGAGAAAAATGTCAGGAGAAACGATAAAATATTTTAGGTCAGAAGTTCTCAAAGATCTATGGACAGAGAAAAAATATAAGACAGCCGCTGCAGCATTGAAGATCAACTTACAGACATCTTCATAAAAATTTTGACAAAGAAAATATTTTTTAAAAATAATTTTAAATTATAATTACTTGAATTAAGGGGGTGTGTTGAAAATAATTCAAGTAGTTAAGATGATGATGAGATTAGTTTAGATGAGGATAAGATTTATTTAGATATAATAGATTTTTTAGTATTTTAAAATATCTGTATTTTATCTTTTAATCAATATAAATAGGTGTTTTTGGTTTGATTGAAAGTAATCCTAATTCTTTCTACTAGTTATTTTACTTTTCTACAAAGTTTTATAAAAAAAAAAAACTAACAAAACTTACGTAGACTCACGTGCATGGTTTACCAGTAAGATAGGACACATTGCATCTCTTTCCCAAGCCAACATTGTCTGATAAAGTTTATTCATGGGGCCGACCTTTCTGCTCTACTTTTCATGGAGCCTTTGTTTCTTCCATCCAACTCTTCCGGTACACCATGCTTAAATGCCACCAACAACAACAAGGGTAGTCCTGCTGATAACACCATGGAGGAAGAATCTACATCATTTGAAGTGGCAGTAAGCAGCTGGAAGAAAAGCTAGGAAGAAAAGAGAGAAAACGATGAGACTCGACAAGGCTTTTGTGGCAGCCGGAAGAAAAGATGGGAGAAGAAAATGATTAGGCAAAGTAAGGGAATGTTGAGAGACCTGCATCATGATGAAGAAGACTATACTTTCCATTGTTAGATCATCATCATCTTTCTTCTTTCTGAAAAGACAACTATTCTTTTCCTTGATTTAGTACAGATCCACCTACTCGATTGATATCAAATATATTCTTCTTATTATTATTATTATTTACTACTACTACTATTACTACTACTACTACTATGAAATTTGCTTTCAGTGGAAGTGCGTATTACTGCCAAAAATAAGTTTTTCTTTCTGTGCAGATTTTAATTCGTAAGAAATAATCAACCAATTCTCAGCAAGTTGCATAAACAAGATGCAATCTCAAGATGAAGGTAGCAAAATACTACTACTACTACTATTACTATTATTACTATGAAATTTGATTTCATTCAAGTGCGTATTATTGCCAAAAATATGTTTTTCTTTCTGAGCAGATTTTAATTCGTACTAAATAATCAACCACTTCTTAGCAGGTTGCTCAAGATGAAGGTAGCAAAACATACTCTTGATTGCAACAGTTTCAAGTTTGCAACGCTGAAGTAGGTTAGCGTAGTAATTGTTGTTGGCTTTTTTACATAACTTCAGGGAGAAAGAGAAGAGAATAGTAGAAGACACCATGAGTACTTTCAATCAACAGTCTACAGTACTCTGTAATGAACCAAGAATACTTATTTATATTGATTAAAAGATATGATACAAATATTTTAAAATACTAAAAAATCTATCACATTTAAATAAATCTTATCCTAATATAAACTAATCTCATCATCATCTTAACTACTTGGATTATTTCCAACACACCCCCTTAATTCAAGTAGTTATAATTTAAAATTATTTAAAAAAAATATTTTCTTCGCCAAAATTTTTGTGAAGACGTCGGCAAGCTGATCTTCGTTGCTGCAGCGGTTGTCTTATGTTTTTTCTCTGTCCATAAATTTTTGAGAACTTCTGACCTGAAATATTTTATCGTTTCTCTTGACATTTTTCTCTTCGGTAGCCATCTTTGATGATATGATGGAGACTCTGCATTTGTAGGATTGAATCCCTTTGTATATGGAAGCTTCATTTTTCTTTTCTGTATATGTGTGTCATCAACATTACGACCTGCATCATCTGCATCCACAGAATTTTAAATGATCATAACTGTTTTTCCATAATGTTGATTCTTCGGTAGGAGTAGCAAAATCCGAAAATAATAAGACAAACATTTTATTTTTTATCATACTTGCAGTTGCTATCAATTTGACGATTTTCTTATCATAAATCAAGTATTTTTATTATAAAAATAACATAATATTATTTTCTCATTAGTTGTCCTATACTTATGAGATTTTGTTTTAAATCAGGAATGAATAACACATCATCAATAATTTTTTTACCAGACTTTGTGTTCACAACAACTGTTCCTTTTCCTTTTACTTGAACCTTTTTACCATTTCCCATCTGCACAGTAGATCTGATCGAATCATCAAGCTTCTGAAACAGACTTTTATCCCCTGTCCTATGATCACTACATCCACTATCCAAAAACCAAACAAATCTAGAATATTTTTCATCAGATGTTGTAAAGAAAATATTCTCTTCATCTCTTTTATCATTATTACTTTCCTCGTGATAGTTAGTTTAATTTTTATTCCAACAATCTTTTTTAAAATGTCCATATTTTTCATAATAAGAACATAGAGGAACATTTGAATTTTTATTTTTGTACCAACAATCCTTTTCAATATGCCCTATTTTTTGCAGCAAAAATATTTTTGAGTTTCTTTATTACCTTCATTTAGTCGGCCTCGTCCTCTGTCCTTTTGATCTCTCCCTTTAGATCTGATTTCTGAATTCTCTTTTTAATCCTTCTTCTGATCAATCTTCATTTGAAGAACATGTTCCAAGGTTTCATATGAAGATTTATTCACTTTTTGTTCATGAACTAAAAGAGATCCTATTAATTCATCAATATATAATTTACTTGTATCTTTAGCTTCTTCTATAGCAGTAGAGATCATATCAAATTTCAGAGATAAACTTCGTAAAACTTTTTCAACTATAGTTTGATCTTTTAGATTTTCACCATAAGATCTCATTTGATTCAAAATAGAAGAAACTTTTGAGAAGAAATCAGCAACAGATTCCGAATCTTTCATCATAAGTGTTTTAAATTTACGACGAAGAATTTGAAGCTTTGAAATTGTTACCTTCTCTGTGACTCCAAACATATTTTTTAATATATTCCAAGCTTCTGTTGATGTTGACGCCATCATGATTCAGGAAAATAATGAATCATCTATTGCTTGTTGTAGCATATAGAGGGCTTTTGCATCTCTTTGCATATTTTCATTCATATGATGCTTTTGATCCTTAGTAATTTTAGGATCCTGCAGATCATACTCAACAAAATCATTTTATACCAAATTCCACAATCCTTGTGAAATAAGGAGAGTTTTCATTTTAATAGCCCAAAACTGATAATTATCACCTTTGAAGATAGGAAGAAGCTGATTAGGAACACTTACTGTAAGGCTTGCCATCTTCTCTTTTTCTTTTCTGTTTTCTGGATCTACTAGTCTTCCCTTCTTTTTGGCTGGTGTACTCCTTTTGATTTTCTTTGAACCAGGCTTTGATACCACTGTTGATTTTTCTGCAGAACTTCAGGGAGAAGGAGAAGAGAATAGTAGACGACACCAGGAGTACTTTCAATCAACAGTTTGCAGTACTCTGGAATAAACCAAGAGCACTTATTTATATTGATTAAAAGACATGATACAAATATTTTAAAATACTAAAAAATCTATCATATCTAAATAAATCTTATCATAGTCTAAACTAATCTCATCATCAACTTAACTACTTGGATTATTTCCAACAATTGTAAGTGAAGTCAAGCTCTTGAGATGAATGTTGGTAATCAACATCGATAAGCATCTACAAAAAGACCTAATAATAATAATAAAGTATGTATGATTACAACCCTTAGACCCATAATATGCAACTCTTCTCTCTTCCTCTAATGGGATTTGGTTCTCTCATATGGGAAGATCATACATCTCTTTATATTCCAGACTCAGGACACTAGGACTTATCACAGTCCTCTCAATCCTTATTTGATTAAACTATTAGCTTAGCGTCTCCTAAATCAATTAGATAATTATCTTATTATTTCTAAATTAATTAAACTTTTATTAGCAATGTTTTAACACTTCTCCATAATATTAATATCCAAGTTTCTCCCTTCAAAATTAAAATAAAAAAAATCTAATGGCGAATATTTAGAGAAAATATTTGTAAGGTGTTCTCTTTTGTTATAGCAATTGAACTTATCATTCATTCAACAACTATGGCGAATAGATTGAGCTCTTAGGGGTAATAACTATAGTTTTGTCAAAAGACCTTTTTTTGTTTTTTTTTAGACTGTTGCTTGAGTGTTGAATGGATCCATCAATACCTCTTATTGGATAATAAAGATTCATCATCCTTAATTTCTTCGAATCAGTTGTATGTTTTGATTCTTTCTCAAATTTAATAGGTTCTTCAATTTGAGCAAACTTATATCTTTCAAAAGTTTCAACTAACGATTATACTTTTTCTCAATGGAGTTTCTTATGATGAACTAGGTAGAGTCTAAGATGACGAATAACTACTACTCGAGAATTTTCTTTAGAAACATTACTGTTCGACATTGAAGTATAGCACATATTCTCTAGTTTCAACTAACCCAACATTAGCATTCAGTGTGCAACTGAATGTTGATTTGAAAAGATTCAAACATTGGTTAATAACTATATCATGCAGCTCACCATATTCGTCCAATGTTATAATATCACCATCTTCATCAGCATAACTAACAACAATATCAACTTCTCGACTAAATTTAAAAGGTCAAACATCTTCCTTCTCAATCTAGTTATATTATGATCTATGTCCTTGTAGGCATTGAACCACTTAAATGTATCATTGTACCTTATCTTAATCACAAAATCTCACTCATTAGTAGACTAACATGTCAAAAGTAAGTTCTCTAAATTTTTTTCTCCTCTCACAAAATTAGTTTAATGATGCTACCTTTAAATAACAAAACTTTTCAATATGATCACACTTTTTTAAAATAATCACACTAAATATTTTCTTATAAGAAGTTTGATTGTTGCCCTCAGTGTTTCCATAAGTTTGACCATCAGATTCATAGTGACTTTAATTGTCTTATTAGCATCTTGCACCGTGACGATGACCCTTATAATTTTATTTGCTGGGTTGTTCATGTTGGCTTTTCTATAGAACTTCAGGAAGAAAAAGAAGAGAATAGTAGAGGACACAATGAGTACTTTCAATCAGCATCATACTGTACTTTCGAATGAACCAAGAGCACCTATTTATATTGATTAAAAGATAGAATACAAATATTTTAAAACACTAAAAAAATCTATCAAATCTAAATAAATCTCATCCTCATTTAAACTAATCTCATCATCATCTAAACTAAATTAGATCTAAATCTTTATCTTTCATTTTATCTAATCCTAACTCCTTAAATCAATCTTAACTACTTTGATTATTTCCATACACCCCCTTAATTCAAATAGTCATAATTTAAAATTATTTTCAAAGAAATATTTTCTTCGCCAAAATTTTTGTGAAGACGTCAACGAGCTGATCTTCGATATTGCAGTGGTTGTCTTATGCTTCTACTTAGGTCTATAACTTGATCTTTTTCTCTTTGATATCTATATCTGATGATTGATGATGACTTTGTATTTGTAGGATCGAATCCCTTTGAATGCGGAAGCTTCATTTTTCTTTTCTTTCTCTTGGCCTCCTTCACATCATCAGAAACTTCTACCATCTCTATATATGTATTTTTATTATTGCCCTTAGAGTTTAAGATCTCATCCTTTTCTTGTGGATGTATTTTAACAACTGTAGTTTCTTCATGACCTGCACCATCTGAGATAGTTTGTATAGATCCACAAAATTTTAGATGATCATAATTATTTTTCCACAATGTTGATTCATCAGTAGGAGTAGTAAAATCCGAAAATAATAAGTCAAACACTTTATTTTTTGTCATCCTTGTCGTTGCTATTAATTTTTTACTTTTCTTATCATAAATCAGGTATTTTTTATTATAAAAAATAATATAATATCCTTTTCTTATTAGTTATCCTATACTAATAAGATTTTATTTTAACTTAGGAATAAATAACATATCATTAATAATTTTTTTACCAGACTTTGTGTTCACAACAACTATTCTTTTTCTTTTTTACTTGAACCTTTTTACCATTTCTCATCTGCACAATAGATCTGATTGAGTCATCAAGCTTTTGAAACGGACTTCTATCCCCTATCATATGATTACTATGATTACTGCATCCACTATCCAAAAACTAAACAGATTTAGAATATTCTTCATCAGATGCTATAAAGAAAATATTCTCTTCATCTCTTTTGTCATCATTATTTTTCTCATGATAATTTGTTTAATTTTTGTTCCAATAATCTTTTTCAAGATATCTATATTTTTTACAATAAAAACATAGAGAAACATTTGGATTTTTATTTTTATACCAATAATTTTTTTCAATATGCCCTTTTTCTTGCAACAAAAATATTTTCGAGTTTCTTTGTTACCATCATTTGATTGGCCTCGTCCTATGTCATTTTGATCTCCCTTGAGATTTGGTTTCTGGATTTTTCTACTGTTCCTTTTAAGGATCTATTTTCATTTGGAGAACATATTATGAAATTTCATCTGAAGATCTGTTTACTTTTTATTCATGAACTAAAAGAGAACCCATTAATTCATCAATATACAATGCACTTGTATCTTTAGCTTCTTCTATAACAGTAGAGATCATATCAAATTTTAAAGATAAACTTTGTAAAACTTTTTTTACTACAATTTAATCTTTTAGATTTTCACCATAAGACTTCATTTGATTCACAATAGAAGAAACTTTTGAGAAGAAAACAATAATCAATTCTGAATCTTTTATCATAAGAGTCTCAAATTCACGTCGAAGAATTTGAAACTTTAAAATTTTTACCTTTTATGTGTCTCCAAATACACTTTTTAGTATCTTTAATGCTTCTGTTGATGTTAATGCCATCAAGATTTAGGGAAATAAGGAATCATCTATTACTTGTTGTAGCATATAGAGGGCTTTTGCATCTCTTTGCATATTTTCATTCATCTGATGCTTTTAATCCTTAGTAATCTTAGGATCCTGCAGATCATACTCAACAAAACCATTTTCTACCAAATTTCATAATTCTTATGAAATAAGCAGAGTTTTCATTTTAATAGCCCAAAACTGATAATTATCACTTTTGAAGATAGGAAGTAGCTGATTAGGAATACTTACTGTAAGGCCCGTCATCTTCTCTTTTTTCTTTTCTTTTTTTTGGATCTACTAGTCTTTCCTTCCTTTTGACTGATATACTCCTTTTGATTTTTTTTTAAGCAGACTCTAATACCACTGTTGGTTTTTTTACAGAACTTCAGGGAGAAGGAGAAGAAAATAGTAGAGGACACCAGGAGTACTTTCAATCAGCAGTTTACAGTGCTTTGGAATGAACCAAGAGTACCTATTTATACTGATTAAAAGATAGAATACAGACATTTTAAAACACTAAAAAATCTATCAAATCTAAATAAATCTCACCCTTATTTAAACTAATCTCATCATCATCTAAACTAAATTAGATCTAATATTTATCTAATCCTAACTCATTAAATCAATCTTCACTACTTTGAGTATTTTCAACAATACAATGGCATTCTTTTTATTTTTTCTTCTTCTTCTTCTTATAAAGATTTAATTTACTTTGAAAGGCATGCTAAATATTAGTATCTTTAAATTCATTCAGTCTATCCTTATATGTTTCTAAAGAACCAAACAATTCACTGACATGTAATTGATAATATATTTTATTATTAATATTTTTTGTGTCTAGAACTAACTAATCTATCCTTAATAATTCTTTGATAATAAATTAATTTTCCAAATCATCTCATTCTATTGACTAACCCCATGACTCTTATTATTTTTGCTTTTATTTATAAATAAAAGTTTAAAATTTTTATAAAGAATTTGGAGTTTGACGACTAATACCTTAGTGCTCTTATGGTACTCTTGGTCCAAGATCTCTCAATCCTATCAACAATTTGTTACTTCAAATAAATTTAGAGAAATATCATCACATCAACTAATTGTTGAAGCCAATCGAGGGCATTCAAATATATTATTTGGTTTTTTATGTCTTTGACAACATTATAAACGTCAATAATCTCTCACAAAAATCTTGGCATCAAAATCAAGTTTTCATCATCACACACTAGAAATAATTATCTCATCTGAAATTTAGGACCATCAACAACGAAAATCTCATAGCGGCACCTATATTATTGCTCACCACCACAAATAAAAATACTATATTTCATACTATTTTTTTAAATCTATGATAAAAAAATAGAAAGTCAAGTATGAAGAATCATTAGTAACAACATCTGATTACTGTCCTTTGTGCTTTGCCGGGTCTTCTTGACAACCTTTGTCTTACTTAGTCTTTCTATGCCCTTGCCCTTCTTAAGGGTCTTACTGGCCTTCATTTTCTTTTTGGTCTCACCAATATAGAGAACTAACTTCTTTTTCTTGAAGGCACCCTTACCTTCCCTCAACATAATGAGGAGCTTAAGGAGAGTCACCTTAAACATCCTTATATTAAAATTCATGATGAAGTGAGAAAATGAGTCTGACAAGGACTGAAGTATAAGATCAACGCATAAGTTATTATCCTCTTGGACTATTCCTAGACCTGTGAGTTTCTTGATCCACTCTATCACTTTAGGACATAGTTCTGAACTAATGCCCCTTTTGTTATCTTGGCTCGGAAGAGACTCTTGGATATCTTATATTTTTGAGTTAATCCCTTAAAAAGATGACGGAGATGAAGAAGAATAGAATTGACATCCATGCTCTAATAAGAATCAGATCGTGATGAGATCATGATAATGAGATCGATTCACCTTTAAACACAGATCCTAAATAATTCGGTTATAGGTTACTCAAGATGGACATCGAGATAACCGGATAGATCGATATACTATATACCCATCCATATAATGGAGGTGGTTGGTCTCATAGCCACTTGTGTGGAGACACTAAGGATATAGTACATGTGCTCATTGGAGAATGAGTTCACTGATTGATCCGCTTATGGAATGTTATATGATTAATGATACTTAATGTCAGATAGTAATTTCATAGTCCCAGTTATGTATCTGGTCCTTTGACTTGAGACACCAATGATGCCTTGTATGAGTACTCCTTTCCTTGACGTTAGACTTATAAGTTTGGAAAGTTTCAGATCTAGTACAACTAGTTATCGAGATTGGTAGCCAACCTTACGAAGGTAATTGAGTGTCAATAGAGGATCATCTACTCTTGGTATCATGAGAGAAATATCCCATACGTGCTTGCTTTATTTGGATTGAGAGAGGAGTTCTCCGAGAGAATCCGATTAGAGTGAGACTATGACGGATTCCGTATATGACCTGACAATACCATGTCCAATATATGATCTATGAGATATTAGTTAGATGAGGGATTATAGATACATTGTAACTATGGATAAACAGGTCCGATGGATTCGATCCCCCCTATAACATCTAGGGACTATGGCTTAGTCTCATAGTACGTCCATAGTCGATGAGTCGAGTGAATTATTATGGAGATAATAATTCACTTTATCAGAAGGAGTTCTGATGGGAGTGACTCACAGCCAGCTCAGTATCGGGTTTAGAATGTCACACATATATGGTGGATGCTTCAGCGAATAGAGGATTAGATGGAGATTCAATTAGCCTCTATTCTCATTAGATGAGATCCTATGCTAATAGGCTCCTTGATTGAGGCTCAAATAGAGGTCTAAGGATATTATTAGATAAAGATCAAATAATGTAAGGTTAGTGGGTAATTGGATGGAGATCCAATACCCACTAAGGCAGGAGCCCTAGGATTTTTTGGTGGCTCTCTATAAATAGGAGGGGAGACTCATAATTGATGGGCTACAACTTTGGCCTCCCCTCCCTATTCTCCTCCCTCCCTCTGCGTAAGAGTTGCGAGATTAGATTGGAGGAGTTTCGCTACAGAGATCCATCGTGTCGATACCACTAGAGGGGAAGACGCTTTTGTACGACTGTAGTTCTTTTTCAGTTTTTACGACTTTCTCGAGACCCCAATCTTTTGTACAATGATTTGATCTATGTGAGAAACTAATTTTTTATTTTTGATTTTTGCTTCGTATGTAATGCTCCCGGTGAGGTTTCCCAACAAGGGATTTACGAGCGACATATTTATGACAAATAAGATATAACATAAATAAATAACATGCAGATTTTATGAAAAAATTAATTAAGATATGGACTTTTATCTTAATGTGCTCTCACTATTTTCCTTGTGAATCACGCAACACCCTCGGCACGTGAAATGAAAATCTCCGATAGAGTTCTAGTGGGGATCATGATCCAATCAGCATCTTAATGCAACCTCGAGTGACTCAACCAATTATACTAAGCCCAAAATGTAGGCAACTCTTACCAATCACAACTCCTTGTGATTCCCGTCATGTTTAGCCTCCGAAGCATCAGGGTCTCGATTGCTCGATGAACTATGAAGTTTAGTTAAGTCATCACCATTGGTACAAGATGAGTCTGATTCGATGATATACTCTCGAGTGACTCGACTAAGCATACTATATCCTTAGATTACCAGTGACAACTCTATATCGTATGCAAGATCTCGATCACATAGATAGGTGAGGCTCGAGTGACTCGACTAATTCAGCCTATGTCATGATATAATTTCTTCCTATAATGATAGAAGGCCACATGAGTCAATCTTATTGCCTTACGCTCTCCAACTTAATATTATCATAGGAGGGGTTTTTGTTTTGTATCGGTCTCTTAATATGTTATGTCACACATATACATATTCAATATATATTTACATTGAATATATATATATATATATGTATGTATATTTATATAAATATAAATATAAATATAAATATAAATATAAATATAAATATAAATATATGTATATATAAAGATAAATATAAGTATAAATATAAATAAATAAATAAATAAATAAATAAATAAAATAAATAAATATATATATATATATAAATAAATAAATAAATAAATAAATAAATATATATATATATATATATATATATATATATATATATATATATATATATATATATATATATATATATATATATATATATTAGGTGTATAGCATATATCACATATACAAGTCACATCGGATGATCATGAGCTGTCACTATTAGGATCAATTGACACTAGAAGGGGGACGGGATATATGAATTAGTGTAAGTGTAAATTGATGTTTTAACGAAAACTTTTCGTTTGGAATAAAATCGTAAATCGGAAGCATAACTTGAACTTAAAGGCGAGTAAGTAGATGTTTTAAAAATATAATCGAAAGATGATGCTCTTGATTTTCTAATTACGAATAATTGTAGGTAGTAAATGAAGCAAGTAAGGAACACTTACAATTTATAGTGGTTCGACCTTAACCTTGGTCTACGTCCACTTCCCAAGTCCTCCTCCTTGAGGCACACCGGCGTCCACTATCGATCTCCTTTGGGTGAAGACAAACCCTTACAACTTGAGGTTACAAGGGAGACTCTTTACAAGAATTTTACAACTCTTAGCTCACTCCCTTCCCCTTTTCTTTTTCTTACAATTCACATAAGTTTTTCATAGAATTTTAATCACAGAAATTATTATATGGAATGCAAGAAAACTTGTGATATTTATAGGCCCCAAATAGCTTCAGAATTTGGAGTCAAAATTTAAACATATCCAAAATATTCGGTTACAGGTGGTTCACCCGTCGACGCCAACGGTGCAGCCGTCGAAAGCACCTTGAAAATAGGGTATGGGCGGTTCAGTCACCATCTAGGGCAGTTCAGCCATCGTCAACCACCCAAAAACCTAGGCAGTGATGGTACAACTGTCGGTCACTGACGGTTCAACCATCAAAATTTTTGAAAAAGTGGTTCCCTCCACTTTTTGAATTCTGACTTGAACCATCAGTTGACTACTTCCCTTGTCAACTAAATGAGCTCGACCTGAGCTCAATCCAACCCCATAGTGGATCCGGTTGCCTCTTTGAGTTAATTTGGATTACTTCCAAATCACACTCAATTCGAACTCAAAATTAACCATCGACTTAAGGATTACAACCATACATTATCACCAAGCTTAATTAACAACCTCACTCCCGTAATCTGGCAACCTCCGGCATTCCCTACGGTGAGTCTCATGGTCTTCCTTCAGCGATCTCCCAGCGTATTCCTAGCGATCTTCTCGACACCTTCGGCGAAGTCCTAGCGAACTCCTGGGGAGCTTCCACCGCAGGATGCTGGTCTGTAACTATGATCTTGGGTCCATGTATGGTCTGTAACTCATTTTCATCATCGTGGTTAACCTGCATGATGCTAACTATGACTTAATTAATTACAATCATGACCAACAAATCAACTTAAAAGCCTTCCCAACTCCCGGTAAGCTTTTCGGCTACCCCCGATAATCTTCCGACGAGTCTCGATCTTCTTTCGGCAAACTCCCTTGTGCCATCCTAGCAAGCTCCCGATACCCTCGGCAAGCTCCCGACGCACTCCAAGCGAGTTCCCAACTACATCGTCCTCACTTCGGTTCGATGCCTGGACTTAACTTTAGCCAATCCTTTGATTGTAATCTATCGTAGTTAATCTTGCATCAATCAACTTTAACAACCTTGTTAGATTAACCCATTAATTGATTTCATCATCAAAATATGAGATTCAATAGTCACCTAATATGATTAAGCCCGAGCCAATAGGCCTAATCACTCACAATAGGATCTACCTATGCATCGGTGCATCTCCATGCCTTGTGATTGTTGATCTCGTCATCATTCATTTCACCGAATCCTCGTCGCATCACCATGCATCGTGATCTCCCGCCACGACAACGTGGGTCCTATTATCACCTCTATGCTCCCACTACGTATCTCCGTGTAATTACAATATAATCACAAGCATGTAGGCTTAACAATAAATGAGAAAAACGGAGGCTCATAGGGCCCAATTATAATAATAATCATATGTACACACATCACATCACATGACTCATGATCATCCATCCATATCATACATCACATGTACACATCACCATGTTGGTTAAATATTAGATAATAAATAAATAAATAAATTATTTAATTAATTATTTTTTAGAAATTAGTATATGTTAGAAATTTCCAAAATTATCAAAGATATTTTCAGAATTTTAGATAAAAGGAAAGGTCTAGGAATTTCTAAAATTTCGAGAGACAAAATCATCATTTTTCGAAAAGAAGGCCTAGCCCTTTCTATACACCTTTAACGAGCCACCGTCACTGCCCCCACGCAGGTGGGAGGTTGCCCTTGCCTTTGAGCGATGCCTCTGCCCATAGGCGGCCTGCATGCGGGCGTCGCGCCCACAGCTGTCCACCCCTACAGGCGACATGGCCACTGGAGGGCGCCATCGTTATTGCACGTGGCCACCTGGCTCGCAGGCAGCCGCACTTGCTAGCGCCCTTGGCAGCAAGCGGTCGCCCCTGTTGGCGATAGCCCTGGCCGTAGGCGACTACTCCTTGCGGCCTTGTGCCCTTGCAAAAGGCTTGGCCGTAAGCGATCGCCCTTGCCAGTAGCCCTAGCCTCGTGCAGCCACCCCTATAGGTTGCCTGGTTGTGGGTGGTCTCCCCTGTAGGCAACCTACCCGTAGGTGGCTACCCCCATCCTAGCTGTCTTTACTATGAATCGTAGCAAGAATGTGTAGAATAGTTCTACGCGATTCAATCTCATTACACATAGTTTTAAAGCCAATTTTTTGCACGAATAACCTATCTTTGATACCACTATTGGAAAACCTCAGTGGGAGCATCATATGTGCAGTAGAAGATCAAAAGAAAATTGGCTTCTCATATAGATCAAAATCGACATGCAAAGATTGGTGCCAAAAACTACAAAATAAAAAATCTCATCGTGTGAGAGATTATTTACCTAGGGTGATTGTATATCCTTATTTTTTCAGATTCAGATAGAGATGATACTCCTCCAATCATAGCCATAAATCTCGCAACTCTTGTGCAAAGGGAGGAAGGAGAATAGGAGGGGGCAGCCAGAGGTGCAACCTATCATATAAGAGCCACCCCTGCCTCATATTTATAGAAAGCCACCAAAAATCCTAGGGATCCTGCTTTAGTGGGTATTGGATCTCCATCCACTTACCCACTAACCTTGGATTATTGGATCTCTATCCAATAATCTCATTTGCCCTATAATTGGGTCTCTTGCAGGAAACTCATTAACGTCAGATCTCATCTCATAAGAATAGGGGTTAATTAGATCTCTATCTAATCCTCTATCCGTTGAAGCATCCATCATATATGTGTGACCCCTTAGGCCCAATACCAAGTTGGTCATGAATCCTCCCTATCAGAACTCCTTCCGACTCAGTAAATTATTATCTCATAATAATTCACTCGACTCATCAACTATGGACATACTAGGCCACTACACCATAGTCTCCAAATGATATAGGGGATCTTATCCATTGGACTTGTCTGTCCTCGGTTACCATATATCTAGAGTCCCTCATCTATCTAATATCTTAGAGACTATATATCGGACATGGTACTATCAGGTCACATACGAAATTCGTCTAAGTCTTGCTATAATCGGATTCTCATGGAGAACTCCTCTCTCAATCCAACCAACCTAATTAGGGATTTACCTGAGCGAGAGCATATGAGATATTCCTCTCATGATACAAGAGTGTATGTTCCTCTATCAACACTCAATAGCCTTCGTAAGGTTGACTACCAATCCTGATAGCTAATTGTACAAGATCTAGAACTTTCCAGATCTATAAGTCCGATGTCAAAGAAATAATTACTAAAAAAAGACATCCTTAGTGTCTCAAGTCTAAAGACCAGAAACATAATTGGGACAATGAAATCATTGTTTGAGTTAGGTATTATTAATCATACAACATTCCATAAGCGAATCAATCAATGAACTCATTCTCTAATGAGCATTTGTACTCTATCCTTAGTGTCACAAGTAGCTATGAGACCAGTCGCCTCTATCATATGGATGAGTATACAGTACACTGATTTGTTCGGTTGTCTTGATGTTCCTCTCGAGCAAGCAATGATCAGAATATTTAGGATTTGTGTTTAAAAGTGAATCGGTCTCATTATCGTGATCTCATCACGATATATATATATATATATATATATATATATATATATATATATATATATATAATATGAGAATATACCAATAATAATAATTTAAAGAGACTGTGTCATGTTTCACACGTGCCATCACTCACGTGATTGGCTTGCAACCAACACTGCCAGCAACCGACGGTACCATCGCCTAAAATTTTGGATAAAGTACTTTTTAAAACATTTTATACCCAAGCTATACCATCTCTTGACCTAGCTATACCTCCTTCTAGGTCAACGAAATGAGCCTCCTAATAGGCTCAAATCAACCTTAATTAGGGCTTAATCAAGGACCAAAAGACTCTTAATTGAGTTGGCATAGTTACACCCAAAACCAACTCAATTATGATCATAACTACTTCACTCTAGACATAATAAATTATAAACAAGATACTAAGTTGTCAAGCATGTCATTGGTTTATCCGGTGCTTCATCCAAACCTTAGACGCATCATCCTCTCTTGTGACGTATTGCCCAATCGGCATATTGACCTCTACAATATCCGATCTATTGGGAAACCTCAGCTGGAGCATCACATAAAGATTGAGCCATGAGAAAACCTCAAAAATAAAAAAATCACATAGTGTAAGAGATTATTTTACTTAGGGAGATCGTATATCCTAGTTTTTCCAGATCTGAATGGAGAGGATGAAGAAGGTCAAGCGTCCTCCTCTCTAGCGGTATCCACATGATGGATCTCTGTAGCGAAACTTCTTTAATAAGATCTTGCAACTCTTGCACAGAGGGAAGGAGGAGAATAAGAGGGGATGACCAAAGTTACAACCTATCAACTATGAGCCTCCTCTCATATTTATAGAGAGCCACCAAAAACCCTAGGGGTCCTGCCTTAGTGGGTATTGGATCTCTATCCAATTGTCCACTAACCTTGTATTATTGGATCTCTATCCAATAATCTCTTTTAGCCTCTAATTAGGCCTCATGAAAGGAGCACATTAGTGCAGGTTCTCATCTGATGAGAATAAGGGCTAATTGGATCTCCATCCAATCCTCTATTTGCTGAAGCATCCACCATATGTGTGTGACCCTCTAGACCTGATACCGAGCTGGCCGTGAGTTGCTCCCATCAGAACTCTTTCCAATATAGTGAATTATTATCTCCATAATAATTCACTAGACTCATTGACTATGGACGTACTAGGCCACTACACCATATCCCCAGATGGTAAGGGGGATCAAATCCATCATACTTGTCTGTCCATAGTTATCGTATATCTATAATCCTTTATCCAACTAATATCCCAGAGACCATATACTAGACATGGTACTATCAGGTCACATACAAAATCCATCTAAAACTCACTCTAATCAGATTCTCCCTGAGAACTCCTCTTTCAATCCGAATAAACATGGCTAGAGATTTATTTGAGCAAGCATATATGAGATATTCATCTTGTGATACCGAGAGTAGATGATCCTTTATTGACACTTAATTGACTTCGTAAGATTGGCTACCAATCTCGATAACCAATTGTACCAGATTTGAAACTTTCCAAACTTGTAAGTCTAGCGTCAAAGAAAGGAGTACTCATACAAGGTATCATTGGTGTCTCAAGTCAAAAGACAAGATACACAACTGGGACTATGAAATTGCTGTCTGACATTAGGTATCATTAACCATACAATATTCCATAAATGTATCAATCAATGAACTCATTCTCCAATGAGCACTTGTACTATTTCCTTAGTGTCTCCACAAAATGGCTATGAGACCAACCGCCTCCATCATATGGACAGGTATATAGTACACCGATCTGTCCAGTTATCTCGATGTCCATCTCGAGTAACCTATGACCAGATTATTTAGGATCTGTGTTTAAAGGTGAATCGATCTTATTATCATGATATCATCACGATCTGATTCCCATTGCACAGAACCAAGGACATTACAATATATATATTCCATAGATAATATAATATGAGAATATGTCAATAATAATCATAAGTAAAAAGATCACACAGCATGTCACACATGCAATCACTCATGAGATTGACTTGCAGGACACTTATAACCAGCACGATCTCCTTGGTGCAATGTTCGATCCTTCTAGCTCATTGCCCAAACTCATGCCACGAAGTCCTTTTGTCGACACATCGACCATTCTTTCGGCCCGACGTCCAATCTTCTAACATGTTCAATTTCTGCCCGACATCTGATTCCACTATTTTAATCGAGTTGTCTCTCCTTGATCGAAGCTAGTCCTACATCACTCAAATGCATATTAGATTGTAACATTATCAATTGGTTTCATCATCAAAATCCATGATTCAACAACATTCCAAGTTAAAACGTATTTCCGAAATGGGTTTGATTGAACAATCTATCAAACTGATGTAATTTTTTAATAGCACTAATTCATCCTCCTATATTCAGAGTCAAGTTTCTCTCATTTGGTTTAACACCCAAGAGAGATTAAATGACTTTTTTAACCATTAAGAGGGTAACTATCACTCATCCTCCTATGTTCAATGGGATGGAATACAAATATTGGAAAACACGAATGAGGATCTTTTTGATTTCTATGGATTTTAATTTATGGAATATCAATTGAATGTAGTTTTCAAAAATCCTCTAAACCGAATGGAATGATTTTGAGAAGAAATTATTCTTGTCACATGCTAAAGCTATGAATGCTTTGTTTTGTGCCTTGGACAGAAATGAGTTTAATTATATTTCGACTTGTTGCATATGATATTTGACACACACTTGAAGTTACACATGAAAGCATAAATAGAGTTAAAGAATTTATACTTACTCTCTAGCTACATAGTTTTAAGTTATTCCGAATGAAGCCAGGAGAAAACATTGGTGACATGTACACCTATTTTACGGATGTTGTCAATGATTTAAAAGCTCTTGGTAAATCTTTTACTAATTTTAAACTTGCTAATAAAATTTTAAGATCCCTTCCAAAAAGTTGGGATCCAAAAGTACCTACAATTCAAGAAGCAAAGGAAAAGGACTTAATACTATTTTTTGCTTGAAGAACTTATCGGGTCATTAATGACTTATGAGATAACTTGTGTGACACATGATGAACATGAGAACAATCTTTCAAAGTGTTAGGATCAATTGGCATTAAGCAAGATAGTGCAAGTGTAAATTTTAGTTTTAACGAAATTTTTTTCGCTTTAAGCAAGATAGACAAATTGAAGATTTTCGTAGCAAGTGAATGATTCAAAGAAAATTGCTAAGTTACTTGCTTAAAAATGACTTAAGCATAAACAAGCAAATCCCAATAAAAGATAATCAACATCGAAGGGAAGTGCTTGACTTGGAACTTTACTTTCAAAAAATAAGTAAAAATCGGAAGCGTCTATTCAGTTCAAGTGAGTAACAAATGCAAGAATTAAGAAACACTCACAATTGTAGTGGTTCGGCACCGACGAGCCTACGTCCACTGTCGAGTTCTCCTTCTTGAGGCACACCGACGTCCACTACTGATCTTCTTTGGGTGAAGACCAAACCCTTACACTTTGCATACAAGGGAGACTTTAAGAATTTTCTAACTCTAAGCTCTCTCCCTTCCCATTTTCTTTTTCTTACAATTCACACATAATTTTTTTTCACAGAATATAATCTCCAAATTATTGTATGGAATGCAAGAAAACTTGGGGTATTTATAGGCCCCAAATGACTTTAGAAATTAGAGCCAAAATTTAAATATACCCAAAAATATAGGTACGAGTGGTTCAGTTGCAGGCCTGGGCGGTTCAACCGCCCAAAAATCTGGTATGAGTGATTTACCCATCGATCCTAGGCAGTTTATTCGCATGAAAACCTGGTACAGGCAGTTTACTCGCCCGTCCTGGGCGGTTCAATCGTTAAAAGTGCTGACAATCACCCTGTTTCCAGGGTACGGGTGGTCCAACCGCCGCTCATCGACGGTTTCTCGCCACAATCTCCGAAAAAGTGGGTCCCTCCACTTTTCAAATTATAGCTTGAACCTGATGTTGACCAATTCTTTGGGCAACTAACTGAACTCAACTTGAACTCAATCAAACCCTATAGTGGACCTGGTTGCCTCATTGAGTTGATTTAGATTTTTTTCAAATCCAACTCAATTAGAAATCAATCCCTAACCTACGACTTAAAGATTACAATCAAACATGATCATCAAGCTTACAACCTCACTCCCGTAATCTGACAACCTCTGGCATTTTCTACGACCCAACATCTGATTGTAGTGCCTTTTACTGTCGCAGTTAATCCCGCATCATTTTCTTTAACACACAAGTTAGACCATAAAATCTATAAATTAATTTCATAATCAAAATCCTAGATTTAGCAATCTTCCCCTTTTTGATGATGACAACCAATTGATAACAAAGTTAACTTTATCTCCCCCTATATATACAACAAACTTGAATTCAAAAGAACCCATCACTTTTGAACTAGTATTTTCATAATTGAACTATTCATGATACCATATATTATAAAATTTTCAAAGCATTCATTTTCTTGGTATCACATAAAAATTTTAATCATTATATTCATAATATAACCATGTCATCAATTATGATATAGCATTCATTTAAACTATTTTAAAGATGTCAAAATATCTCTCTTATATCATCAATTATGTCATTTCTCCCCCTTTGTCATCAACAAAAAGGAGAAATGCTCAATTCATATTTGAACATTTATTACAAATATCTATCATTTAAACATTTATTATTTTTGAATATTTATCAAAAATATTCAAACACACCATTTATCATTTGTCATCAATATACTATCTCTCCCTCTTTTGTCATCAAAAAAGAAAAATGTTCAACATAACTTTTCTAAACAATTGTTCAAAAGAAATGTTCATTATATGATAAACTTTCAAACACAATATTTATCATATGTCATCAATCATGCCGTTTCTCCTTGTTATCAAAAAGGAGAAATATTCACCACATATTTGAATACTAAATGTTCAATAATATGTCAACACATTTATCATAAATATTCATTGCACAAAGAAATAAATCTAGTCCATTCTCCCCCATAGTAAAAAAAAATAGAGTTTAATCCATTTCGTATCAAATTGTTTTATTCCCCTTTGTAAATAAAATAGAAGAAGAAGAAGGGAAGGAGGTTTCAAAGATCCAAAAATCAAGTATCCAAAAATAAAATAAATTATTAAGAGGAGGGATACATTTGAAAATATTTATGAATCTAGGAATTAAGATATTGAAAGAGACCTCATGAGTCTTTATCACAAGAGAATTTAACTTACATTTTTTTTTCCTTTTGTAAATATCAAGAAGAAAGAATCAAGTGAAATCATTTCAAAAGATAGCTCAAAAAGTTGAGAAATCTGAGAAAAATATAAGAACTACTCATATGATGTCATGTAAATATCAAGAAATACTCAAAGTCATAATAGCAAATCATGGGTTTAGAAGGTTTTTCATATCTAATTTTCTTCAAGCAAATTGTTCCTCATTTAATGATTTTATCGTAAGATATCAATTTTATCTCCCCCTTGGTCATTGTAAATAATGAAAATGAGTCATAGGAGAGTAAATAATCTTGATTCGTTCAAGGTAAATCTTAATACATATAATTCATTCAAATAATTCTTCTTAATAAAATGGAAGAATGATCTTGATTAAAAATCTCAAATTATAGTTATTAAGATTATAAACCTTTTTTATTAAAAAGAAGAAATCATAGAGGTTAAAAATAATTTTCATAAAGGATAAGTCAAGTGATGAAGTCAACGAGAAGTTGAAAGAAAATCATTCAATTTTTAACTGATCATAAATTTAAGAAATATTAATTTGGTGATATACCATACATGAATATAAGGAAGTCATAAATGAATCATATTATGAAGTATATTAATATCAAATCATGAATACCAAAAGATATAATTTAATTTTACAAGTTTCTTTTAGGTCAAAAATAAATTTTATGAGATCAAATAATAAGAAGGATCTTGTTTCATATAGATAATTTTCTTTAATAAAATAAAAAAGTCCTAGTGAATAATCTTGATTTATATGAAGTTCTCAAATTATGATTTTCAAGATGTTAAATAAGACCCTTTATGGTACATTGCATAGGAGAAAAGATTTTTTTTCTTTGATTTATATATAGAAAATTTCAAGTTATCAAGATCCTTAATGGAAATCTTAAGTTATAAGATCATAAGTCTCCTCTTTGGTAAAAAGAAAATTATAGAAGCAAACAAAAAATGATTCCCATATAAGATGCCTCAAGTCAAAAATCATGAGAAAGTTCATGATTTGGCCGAAAAAAAATCTCATTCAAATTTCAATTATCAAAATCACTTTTGTAGTTCAAGAGATTCAACAATAATCATAATACTTTACCTCTTACTAAAAACTTGATTGAGAAATTTTTAAAGAAATTTTTTTCCTCTTTTTAGTTATTTTAATCAATGTGATTTGTTTCATACAAAAATTCCAAGTTACTTTTTCAACATTATCAAAGCCATTACAATGACACATCAAAATGATAAAATATCTTCAAAGCAAAAATTCAACCAATCACAATTCCAACATGTAAATGAGTCTAACTTTTTACATGCAAAGGAGTTGACAAACTCATTTCAAATTTTTTTATTTATTTCAAGTCTATCTAATATAACATTCAAATCATACAACTATTCAACCATCAATCATTCATAATATTTAGGTCATTCAACAATAGCCCTTCCAAATATTCAAACCAATGATTTTGAACTTATTATTCAATCATTATCAAAATCTCATTTATGTAAATTTTAACATATTTTTCAATAACTATGGTTCTTTGGTTCTAGTTCATTTTTATACTTATATGTTCTAGTTATGCATCAAGATTAATTGTATAATGATAACTATTTTCAATAAAAGGATTTGTTATAATAGAAACAAGGATTATTAAGCTTCAAACTGTTGAATCTTGGATTTTGATGATAGAATCGGTTGATGGGTTATTGATCTAATAGGATTATTAGAATTGATTGATGTAAGATTAATTACGATAGAATAATTATTACAATTAGGATTGGCCAAGGTCAAGTCCATGCATCGGGTCGATGCGGTTGGGAACTCGCTAGGAGTGCGTCGGGAGCTCGCCGAGGGTATTAGGAGTTTGCCAAGATGGCGCAAGGGAGTTTGCTAGAAGAAGACCGAGACTCGCTGGAAGATTGATGGGGGTAGTCGAAAAGCTTACCAAGTGTTAGGATGGTCTTGTAATGGATGTTTGACAATTATGATTGTATTTAATTAAATCATAATTAGCATTGTGCAAGTCTAACTATGACAGGAGCAATGAAGTTACAACTAGATAATGGGCCAAGATCAAGCTTAGGCATCAGGCCGGGTTTGGACGATGCAGTGGGACCTCGCTGGGAGTTCGCTAGGAGATTCGCTGAGGGGATCGGGAAGCTTGCTGGGAACACGCCGGGAGATCACCGGAAGAAGGCTGGATGATTTACTACAAGAACGTCGAAGGTTACCGGATTAGTGGAAGTTATGTCTTAGTTTAAACTTGTGGTCTTTAAACGTTGTAATCGTTGAGTCATAGTTAGAAGTGAGTCTTAATTGAGTTGAATTTGATGAAATCCAAATCAACTCAATAAGGCAACTAGGTCCACTATTAGGGTTTGATTGAGCTCAGGTTAAGCTCAATTGATTGACCAGAGGGTTGGTCAACATCAGGTTCAAGTCGGAATTCAAGAAGTGGAGGGAACCACTTTTGCAAAAATTTCGATGGGTAAACCGTCGGTGAGCGGCCAATGTACCACCGCTGCCTAGGCTTTCGAGCGGCTGACCCACCCAGGCCGAGCGGTTGAATCGCTCATACCCAGGAATCTGGGTACTTTCGGCAGTTGACCCGCCTAGGATCGATAGGTAAATCGCCCATACCTTGGTGTTCGGGCGGCTGAGCCGCCTAGGTCGGTGGTAAACCGCTCATACCCAATTTTTTCGAGTATGTTTGATTTTTGGATCCAAAAATCTGAAGCCATTTGGGGCCTATAAATACCCTAAGTTTTCTTGTATTCTAGATAATAAATTTGAGAGATTATATTCTAAGAAAATATTATGTGAGAATTGTAAGAAAAAGAAAAGGGGTAAGGGAGTGATCAAAGCGTATAATCGTGTCTCTCTTGTAAGCAAAATCTAAGGGTTTTGTCTTCACTTAAAGAAGATCGGTAGTGGACGCCTGTGTGCCTCAAGAAGGAGGACTCGGGAGTGGACGTAGGCTGTTGGCGCCAAACCACTATAAAAATTATGAGTGTTTTCTTGCTTATATATTTTTGTATTGACACTTCCGATTTAACTCAATCTTCGAAAGTAAAGTTTTCACGATAAGTTCTTTCCTTCAAACGTTACTTATCTTTCCGATTTGATTATTAACTTAGCAGCTTTTTTTTAATCACTCACTCGTTTCACTAAGAACGAAAAGCTTCAGATTTCCTATCTTGGTTCAATCAAAAAGATTTCATCTAAACTGAAAATTTACACTTGCACTAATTCAGCCCCCCCTCTCTTAGTGCCAATTGAACTTAACAATTGGTATTAGAGCCACATTTTTCTCATTTGGTTTAAAACCTAAGAAAATGACTCTTTTTGGCTTTCAAGAGAGTTTTTCTATTGTTCACCCTCCCATATTTAATGGGACAGACTACACTTATTGGAAAGCTCGGATGAGAGTTTTCTTGCTTTCTTTAGACCTTGATTTATGGACTATTATTGAAAATAGATTTGAAAAGTCTTCTCTTCCAATGAATAATTGGAAGGATTTGGAGAAGAAGACTTTCTTTTTAAATGTCAAGGCTATGAATGCCTTGTTTTGTGTATTAGATAAAAATAAATTTGATCGGGTTTTTTTATTATGATTCAGCTTTTGAAATTTAGCTTACATTAGAATTGACACATAACAACACACTTAATTTAAATGACTTATTAAATGAAATATCACACAAAATGAATATGAAGAACACCTTCCAAAGAATAGGAATGATTGTGAACTAAAAATGACATATAACTCCTCGAGTGAAATCTCGAGTGATGAGAACCTTGGGCATGAACTTTTGACAAATGAACTAAAAAAATTAATGAAGTTGAACCTTAAAAATAATCTAAAGATGGACAAAACCTCTTGTTATGAACGCAAGAAGTTGATGTGCTCTAAAGATGAAGAACACGATCAAGAAGAAGTGGAAGGTAATTACTTTTAATGAGTTATTACTTTCTTTTTATGAGCTTTATGATGAATTTAGAAATATTAGCAAATCTTATAAATTACTTAAGGAAGAGCATGCATCGTTAGTTAGTAAACTTGATGAAATGCATGAAGTAGCACCATCACACAATACATGCACTAAACACGAAACCTTACATGATACTTTACCCTAACATAATTTTTGCTTTAAATATGAAATGCTAGTTGATGTTAAAAAGGGAAATATCATGCTTAACCAAATACTAGAAAATTTTAAAATAGGGAATAAATTCCTAAATATGATCCTTGCCAATAAGGATCATATTAATAGAAGAAATGATATAGGTTTTGTTGGTAACATTCAATAAGAGCCAACCATGTTTGTGAAAGGACCTACATTAAATTTGTCACCTAAAAATAAATATAATTTTTATGGTAGATTAGGACATAAACCCTATAAATATCCATTTAAAAATTATAGTCAACATAAATTAATTTGGAACCATAAACAATCTTAAGCCATTAGAAAAAATAGGAAGAACATACTATGAAGGATCCAAACTTAAATGGGTACCTAAATCAAAACCTTCCATAATATAAAGTTGTATCCTAATAAGGCTAGGAGCACTAAGTAATATTTTGAAACTAGATGCTCAAGGTACATGACTTGAGATCTAATACTCTTTCATAGCTCACTAGCCTAAGCAAATAATAAGAAAATTTATTGAAAATAAAATTATTGGTAGTGAATCTTAAGGATGATTCATTGTTATAATTAATCTTGATTGCTTTCAATGATGCATAATCTTTGCATAGCTAGAGAATGCTAGAATTAGAAAGAAGAAAGTTTAGCTATCTTAAATAGAAGTCATGTATGAAATAAAGATTTTGATGATGATTAATGTATTGATTTGTGTGCTTGAATTTATGTACATTGTCTTGAGATTAAATGACCAAATATTGAATTTGAACTTAAAGGTCATATACAAAATCATTTTTCTTTAAAGGAAAAATTTCTTGATAATATGATAGAATTTTTCAACATATAAAATCATTGGATTTAAAATGAATCGAAGATTTTGTTTGAAAGTATTTTATTGTAATTTTGTTTTTGGACTTTAAATGACATTGCATTCTAGAAATAAATTTCAGAAGGACAATTATTCATGAAAGAATATTTTTTTCCCATGAATCCTTCAACAAGATAAAATGATACATTTATTATTGAATCTCTTTAACTATAAAAATAAATTAGAAAACTTTAACTTATTTTTGGAAAACAATCTATGTTGACTTTATTGAAATTTTCTAAAAATGATTTTTGATGATGATTTTGGATAAGTTTATAAATGATTTTATTTTAAAATGAGATTTATGAATCTATCCAATGTTATTGATATTTTGATGATTTTATCATAATCTTGACAAGTTGAAAAAAAATTACACTTTGAAATCCTTATATAAATTCGTTCAAAGAAAGTCATATGAATGAATCATAATTTGTCTCTTCGGATCTATTACTTGAAAATCTTCTTATGAACCATATTCTTAAAAATTTGACGTTTCATATATATAAATCAAGATCTTCTACTTTTTTCTTCCTTAAAATTAACTCATGATCTTGATATCTATAATATGATATCTTTATGAGATGAAGACTCTTCTTTGTTCTATTATGGTTCTATTTTATCATCTAAGAAGAGATTTATTAAATTAAATCATGTCTTTAATATTCATGAATGTCTTTTGATATCAATATTTATCTTGATATGATTTATTTTAAAACTCATGAATGACATAGCTTATCACCAAAATTAGTATTTCTTAAATTTATGATAAGTTAAAATTGAAAGAGATTTATATTATCATGAATATTCTCTTAATTTCTTGACTTAACTTTTACGTTATGAGAATCACATTATTGATTTCTATAATTTTCTCTTTTTAATAAAAAGGAGATTTATGATCTTAACAATAATAATTAAAATTTTATTAAGATTATTTTTCTTTTTTATTAAAAAGATTTATCTTGGATGAATTGAGATTATCCCCTAAGACTCATTGTTATTATTCATAAAAAAAGGGGGAAAGAAAATTATTAAATGAAATCATATTTTTGATATTCAACAATTTAATTTTATCTTTAATGACATGACCTCCTTGTACTTTTTGGCATAATTTGAATATGAATGCCAAGAAGAAATTATGCCATCATATTTCATTCTTGACATTGACCAAAAAAAGGGAGAGATAAAATTATTAATATGATTAGAAGTAAATTTGGATATGATAACAATGAATGAGGAACAATTGATTAGAAGAAAATTAGGACTTTCTAAATGCATGCAAAATACTTGATTTACAATTTGAGCTTGATCTACTATCATGTCTTCTTATGAAATTCTTGATGCTTTTTATCAAAATTTATAATAAATGATTTTTTTGCGATACTTGAAATTATATGAGATGATTTTAAATGTATGAGTAGCCCTTAAACTTTTGAATCTCCTTGAATATCTTGAAGTTTTGAGCTTAATTTCAAAATTCACATATATAAAATTTATATCTTTAAAATTGAACATTCTTATGATATGATATTTTTCATTTCTCTACCTTGATTCTACTTTTTTGCTCACACAAAGTGGAGAAAAGAAATCACTAGCATTTCAAGAGACTAATAATTCTATTAATTACATTTTGAATCTCTTGAAAGTGATTTTGATGATTTTGAAATTGAATGAGTGATTTACCTATATCGTGGTTTTGATTTCTTGGAATTACAACTTGAAATCTTTTATGAATCAAAATCTTTTGTTATATATTTTTATATTATTTAAAAGAAAATTTTTATACAAATCATGAACTTGACAACTTGAAATTTCTTATGAATGAACCAAGAGATTTTATTTTATTTATTTCTCTTATAATTTATCTCTTGATAGTCACAATTTATCTTCATGAATTGTACATCTCATCACTATGTTAATTTTTCTTGATATACTTCATGTGATGATTTGAAAAATGATGTAATGGGAAAAGTTTTGCACTATCTCTTCTTTTTGACAATGATAAAGGGGAGCAAAACTTGTTTTGCATGATGTAAATTGATAGCTTGAATATTGAAAAGGAAGCAAAAATTTGCTAGCTTGCACTTCTCAAAAGAGAAGAAAGAACTTACTAGCTTGCATGTTCTAAAGTGATGAAAAATTTGCTAAATTGCTAAGCTCTCATATATCAAAAACTTGCTAATTGCACTTCTCCTTTTTGTTGATGACACGGGGGAGAAGATACGATGATGTGAAATCATGTATGATGATAATGCATGTTGATTTTTGAAAATATACATGATGACTTGGAATAGTAATCATAATTTTATAATATGATGTATTGCATATGATGTGGTTAAAATAGTTTCAACTTGGAATTTTGAGTTCATCTTAATATTTTTTAAAAATTTATTAAGAGTTCTTCTTAATGATATTTTACAACTCCTCTCTTATTTTCTTTTCTTCTTTTTCACAAGAGGAAGAAAATTATTTATGACTCATGCCGTATTTTACAAAGGGAGAGCAAAGGCTCATGTTCCTTAAAATTCTTAGCCTTATATTTCACCTTTTTGTTGATGACAAAAGGGGAGAAATATACATTGATGACACATGATATTGATTGATGACTCATGATATTAATGATATATATTGATAACACATGATATGGATATGGATTGGACATCTTGAATATAGATATGAGTGCATAATTCTTATTATGATTTGATGACTTAATGAAATTCATGATTTAATGACTTGATGCAAATTTATGTTAAAATTTGCAAAATATTGATTGTTTGAATTTAAGAGTGTGTGATTCTCTTAAATTTAAGTGGCATAGATTAATGGGGAGTTAGGATTAACTCCTGTCACCAATTGATTGTCCTCATCAAAAAGCGAGAGATTGTTGAATCTCAAATTTTGATGATAAAATCAATTGATGCGTTATTGATCTAATAGGATTGTTAGAATTGATTGATGCAAGATTAATTACGATAGAATGATTATTACAATCAGGATTAGCCAACGTCAAGTCCATGCATCAGGTCGATATGGTTGAGAACTCGCTAGGAGTGCGTCGGGAGCTCGCCGAGGGTATCGGGAGTTTGCAAGGATGGCATAAGGAAGTTTGTCAGAAGAAGACCGAGACTCGTCGGAAGATTATCGGGGGTAGCCAAAAAGCTTATCGGGAGTTAGGATGGTCTTGTAATGGATGTTTGGAAATTATGATTGTATTTAATTAAGTCATAGTTAGCAATGAAGTGACAACCAGATAATGGGCCAAGATCAAGCTTAGGCATCGAGCTGGGTTTGGACGATGCAGTGGGACCTCACCAGGAGTTCTCTAGGAGATTCACCGAAGGGAACGAGAAGCTCGCTGGGAGCACACCGAGAGATCACCGGAAGAAGACCGGACGACTTGCCACAAGAATGCTGGAGGTTACCGAATTAGCAGAAGTTGGGTCTTAGTTTAAGCTTGTGGTCTTTAAGCATTGTAATTATTGAGCCGTAGTTAGAATCGAGTCCTAATTGAGTTTGATTTGGATGAAATCCAAATCAACTCAATAAGACAACCGGATCCATTATTGGGGTTTGATTGAGCTCAGGTTGAGCTCAATTGGTTGACCAGAGGGTTAATCAACATCAGGTTTAAGCTGAAATTTAAAAAGTGGAGGGAACTACTTTTGTGGAAATTCCAATGTGTAAACTGTCGGTGAACAGTGGGTGTATCACCGTCGCCCAGACTTTTAGGCGGCTGACGACGTCTGACCGGCCCAGGCTGGGCGGTTGACCCGCCTAGGATCGGCGGGTAAATCGCCCGTACCCTGGTGTTCGGGCAGCTGAGCCACCTAAGTCGGCGGGTAAATCGCTCATACACGATTTTTTCAGGTATGTTTGATTTTTGGTTCCAAAAATCTAAAGCCACTTGGGGCCTATAAATATCTCAAGTTTTCTTGCATTCTAGACAATAAATTTTGGGGATTATATTCGAAGAAAATATTGTGTGAGAATTGTAAGAAAAAGAAAAGGGGTAAGGGAGTGATCAAAGAGTATAATCTTGTTTCCCTTGTAAGCAAAGTGTAAGAGTTTGGTCTTCACCCAAAGAAGATCAGTAGTAGATACCGTTGTGCCTCAAGAAAGAGGACTCAGGAGTGGACGTAGGCTGTTGGCACCGAACCACTATAAAAATTATGAGTGTTTCTTTGCTTACATATTTTTGTATTGACACTTCCGATTTAACTCAACTCTTTGAAAGTAAAGTTTTCACCATAAGTTCTTTCCTTTAAACATTGCTTATCTTTTCGGTTTGATTATTAATTTGGTAACTTTCTTTTAATCACTCACTCATTTGAGTAAGAATGAAAAGCTTTAGATTTCCTATCTTGGTTTAATTGAAAAGATTTCATCTAAACTGAAAATTTATACTTGCACTAATTTAACCCTCCCCCCTCCCCCTCTTAGTGCTAATTGATCATAACACAAACATCATAATTCAAATAATTTTCCTTATTTTTTATATTTTAGCTAGAAAGCTTTGATAAGTAAGTTAGATCTTAAGTCAAATGGCTTGAGCATCCACAAGATATCATTCCATTTTGCTTCTAGCCTTAGTTTGGTGACAAACCTATAAGAAAGATTTAGGTACCCATTTTACATTGAGACATATATGAAGAAATTTGTCTTTTTTATCGAATGGTTTTTAGTTATTTGTTGTTACTTTAGAAAACACATTTGAATAAAAAATGTGTTTAACTTGAAAGTGTAAGTATAGTAAGTAAAGTAAATCAGTGAGCAATAACAAAGAATAGCATGAAAGGAAATACAAATTAATTTATAATAGTTTAATTATCTCGACCTACGTCTACTATCGATTCCTCTTCTCCTAAGGCCACTGACTTTCACTACTGATCTTCTTTCCAACGGGCGAATATCAACTACCCTTATTATAACCCTTCTCATTTTACCAGGTTCAAGAAAGAAAGTTTACATAAACTCTTTCACATAAGACCTCACACGTCCTTAGAATAATCGTTAAACTCAAGGAGGAAGAGACTCAAACACTTTCAAGAGTTTACAACACTTTAACCTCAAGGATTCTTTCTCTTTTCACCCTTCTTTCATACTTCTTCATGTTTCCATAAAGCAAGAATGAGTGACATATTTATAAACCCCTAAAGGTTATAGAATTAGAGCCAAAATTTAAATCCATGAGTTTTCAGGGTACTAGCGGTACCACCATCGGTGTCGGGTGATACTACCATTAGATAAAGCTTGAGAGTCTAGGCTCTAGTGGTACTACTATCAGACTAGGTAGTACCAGTGTCATCAGATAGTACCAGTGTTGTCGGATAGTACCATCGCTACCAAGGGGTGGTACCACCGCTAGCAAGGGGTGGTACCATTGTCGGATTACCCAAAAAAGCATAAATAGTTCTTCTTGACTATTTGGGTGGTACCACCACTTGGGCCTAGTGGTACTACCACCCAGGCTAATTTTAAGTCACTGAATTGGACTTCCATCAAACCCAATTCAGCCCTAGTTCAGGCCTAATGAGCTCCAAATCAAGTTGGCATGGTTTCAACCTATTCCAAGCTTAATTTGACTTTAAATGATCATGATCAAGACTTAACTATTTTAATTACAATCATAAGCTTTTAGCATGTTGTCCAACATTCCAACATATCATCTAATCATCTGACACTTTATTTGAACCTCTGGTGCATCTTCTGACCCAATGTCCTAACTCATAGCACAAAGTCCATCATATCACATGTCAACTAATCCTCCGACCTGACATCCAATCTTTAACATGATGTTTTTAGCCCAATGTCTGCTTCAATAATTTACCCTCCGATGGTTCAAGTCCATGATTAAATTTTGTCCTGTATTACTTATCTTGAAAGTATATTACTTCATAAATTCATCAAGTGACTTCATTATCAAAATCTAGGATTCAAAAGACTCATAATAAACCATTATTATAATGACACATATAATTTAAGATAAAAAAAGATTCATCTTATCAAGGAAGAGAGGTCGTAGCGATAGAGGTAGGAGAGGTTGAAAGCAAAGGTGAGGGAGAGCTAGACCATCACGTCATAAATATGATGAGTGGGGGCACAAAAGAGGATGAAATAAGAGGCAGTGGGGACAAAGATGCCTAGGAAGAGGAAGAGGAAGAGGGACTAACCATTGCGTGTTGAGTATAGAACTGGTTGACACACATCTACCTGAGCTATGATCGAAAGATCTTGAGCTCGTTGTTAGTGCAGGAGACGTTGTGTGCATATGACATCCTGCTAGGCAATTGTGGCTCGAGGCTGCTAGCGATCATTTCCACGACGATGCCTCTTTCAACCATTGATGGTGGTCTCAATTTTTTAATTTTAAATTATAATATTATTATATTAATTTATTTATTATGTGTCAGCATATCATGAAAGTAGACTATAATATCTTTTAACTCAGATTTGACAAGAGGGGCTTATATGTTATGTTTTTAAAAATGTTGGAGTCATTTTAGACATGAGCAAAACAATAAGAGCTTAAGTGGTCTACGACCAAAGCTATAGAGGCTAAAATGAGTCTTTTTAGAAAAAAATTAAATTACACGTATTATTATACTAATAGTTTATTATGAGTTAGCATGCCACATAAGCAAACTCTAACATCTACTATATGTTACATTTTTGAAAATGTATCGGTTATTTTAGACACAAGTAACCATAAGAGTTTAAGTGGTCCATGGGCAAAACTATAGAGGCTAAAATGAACCTTGACCTATGAAAATAACACAAGAGGGAAGTACTATTACTAATTATATGCAAAATATAAAAGTTATTATAGATGACTTGGCTTTAATAGGTCATCCCTTGAGTGATGAAGAAGTCATTGTCTATACTCTCAATGGCCTAGGAGTTGAATATAAGGAACTAGCGATAGCAATTCAAGCACGAGACTCACCAATGCCATTTGAAGAAATGTATGACAAACTAATTGATCATGAAATATATCTGAAAAGATAAGAAAGGATAACATGACCAACTATCACAGCTCAGTTCAATCAAAAATCCAAAAGAAAGAGCAATCAAAGCAATAAGAATTTTAACAAAGGATCAAACAAGACACCTCCTTACAACTTGGGCAACAAGCAAAGCTATTATCCCCCATTACACTACCAACCCTTCAATCATGGTAGCAACTTTCATCCAAATAACTCAAGAAATAACTATAATTATCGATAGTACTAGAGTCCCAACATTAACAATCAATAAAAAACCATCTACTAGCTCTGTGATAAAATTAGATGCACAACAAAAATTTATTAGTCTTGACCCAAGCCTACTACTATATCCAATTGGGCTCAAACAAACATTATGACTACTTCGACTGCTCTTCTAAATAATTGGATTGTTAACTCTAGTGGTTCCCAACATATTACTTATAATATGTAGAACTTATCTATCTACAATGACTATGGAGGCAATGAAGATATTATCATTGATGACGGTAATAGAATTTCTATTACTCACACTAGTTCTACAACACTTAATTCAAATACTAAACTTGATGATGTTTTATGTGCAACTCACATTAGAAGGAATCTTATTCATGTTTCTCAATTCTGTAAACAAAATAACTAAGTTTTCTCTTGACTCATTTCTTGTCAAGAATTTGAATACAAGGTATCTTTGGTCTAAGGATAGAATAAAGACAATTTCTACGAGTGATCGTCAGCTTCACAAGTCACCCAGCCAATTGCTCTTACTTCAGTTGCTACCCACTTAATGTATGGCATTATCGCCTTGGTCATCCATCATCCATTCAACAACAGCTACTTTCTCATTACTCTCTTCCAATTTTTAAATCAAATAGAATTATAACTCATTCTGATACTTCTTTAGACTTATGATGATTTGGAAATTAGACTTGTAACTCATATACCTCATTCTTAGGTATACTTGTGTTAGAAGTACTTGAGAAGATAGTAAAGGTTCTCTCCTAAGCCTAGTAAAAGGAGAAGTGTTGTAAGGGTAATTGGATTTTGCTTATTAGAAAGAACATCGATAGTGGAAGCCGGTGGCCTCAAGTGAAGAGGAATTGAGAGTGGACATAGGTCGAAGGACTGAACCACTATAAATCCAATGTGCACTTCTTCTTTTGCTTTTTCTTCTTATTGCTTAGTGATTTAGTTGCTCACTACAATTTACTCACTTTCTAAGTCAAAAGCACTAATTCACCCCCCTCTTAGTGTCATTTACGATCCTAATAGTTGGTATTAGAGCCAAGTTTACTCAGTTGGATTAACACCAAGTTAGTTTCAATGGCTTTTTCTAGCAATCACGAAGGTCACTCTATCACTCATCCTTTTATGTTTATTGGGACGAACTATACTTTCTAGAAAGCATGAATGAGAATTTTTTGATTAATATGGATTTTGAGCTATGTAACATTATTGAAAATGACTTTAAAAAAATCTGTCAATCCAATGAATGATTGGAATGATTTAAGAAAGAAATATTTTTTTTTAATGCTAAAGCTATGAAAACTTTATTTTGTGCTTTGGATAAAAATAAATTTAATCATGTTTCAATGTATGTGCACATGATATTTGGCGTACACTAGAAATCACACATGAAGGCACAAGTAGAGTAAAAAAATCTAAGATTAATCTCTTGCTATATAGATTTGAGTTATTTCAAATGAAGCCAAGCGAAACTATTGGTGACATGTATACACATTTTACGGATGTTATCAATAATTTGAAAGCTCTTAGTAAATCTTTTACTAATCTTAAAATTACATGTATACCCATTGGTGACATGTGATTCATATGATTGAATCTTGGATTTTGATGATGAAATTAATTGATGGGTTATTGATCTAACATGTGTGTTAGAGAAAATAATACAGGATGAACTATAACAAGGCAATACAATCAGACATTGGGGCAAAGTCAAGTTCGGGCATCGGGCCGAGGTTTGGACGATGAAGTGGGAACTCATCGGGAGATCATCGAAAGCTCGTCGAAGGTATTAGGGCTTGCCGGGAGTTCGCTGGAAGCTTGCCGAAGGTATCAGGGGCTTGCTGGGAGTTCGCTGAGAGCTCACCGAGGGTGATTGGGGACTTACTAGGAGTTCACTAGGAGCTCACCGAAGGTGACCAGGAGATTTTCAGGAATGCACCGGGGACTGACAAAAAATGACCGAGACTCGTTAGAAGTTTGTCGGAGGTTACCGAGAATATTACCGCGAGTTAGGAAGGTCACTTGACACGTTAGTCAAATAATTATATTTGTATGTCTTTATATGTCGTAGTGAGCATCAGTTTGGTTTAGAGTCCAAATTGAGTTAGATTCGGAAGAAATCCAAATTAACTCAATGTGAGGCAACCAAGTCCACTTTGGGTTAGATTTGAGCTGAGCTCATTTTGTTGACCTGGAAAGGGATCAACATGAGGTACGAGTCAGGTATGCAAAAGTATAAAAAAGTGGATTTTGCCAAATTCTCAGTGGCCAATGATGGGCGGTGGTGGTACCGCTATCGCCCGTGTTTTAGTGGTGATTTTTGCGATAATACTGTCGACTCTGGCGATAGTACCACCAGTACCTAAATTTTATGGGATTGGTTCGATTTTGGCTTAATTTTTGAAGTCAATTGGAGTATATAAATACTCTAAATTTTTTTATTTGGAGATAGCAAGGGTGGTGAACGAAAAAATGAGATAAAATTTTGTTAAAGAGTTGTAAAATTTAAGAGCTTCCCTTAAGTACTTCAAAGTGTAAAGTGAGTCTAAGGGAAGTGAGAAACTCTTGTAAAAGGTTCCTCTCCTGAACCTATGAAAAGGAGAAAGTGTAAGTGATTTGGTCTTTACTTGTGGAGAAAGATCATTTAGTGGACTCTGGTGGGCCTCGATGAAGGAGGACTCTGAAAAGTGGACGTAGATCAAGTTTTGGTCGAATCACTATAAAATCTGTGAGCATCTGTACTATTGCTTTTTCTATTGCATTTGAATTTAATTATTCTTAATCAGTTTGAAGAAAGGCACGAGCATCATCTTTCGACTTTATTTTAAATCACTCACTTATTCGCTTTCAATGAAGTCCAATTAACGCTTCCGATTTCTTCTTTACTTCAAGCAAGTTTTTCAAATCAAGTATTTTTATACTTGCACTAATTCACCCTCCCCCTCTTAGTGCCAACTTGATCCTAACAGTTGGTATCAGATCCACGTTGTACTTATTGGATTAACACCCAAGTGAGTAAATGACTTATTACGACATTAATGAAGGTTAATGAATCATAAGTCCTCTTATGTTCAATGGAACAAACTACACCTCTTGAAAAATTCAAATACAAATTTTCTTAATTTCGCTATATGTTGATTTATGGTGTATTGCCAAAAATGGTTTTCAGAAGTCATCCAATCAAATAAATGATTGGAATGATCATGAAAAACATATGTTTTCTTTAAACGCTAAAGCTATGAATACTTTATTTTCTACTTTAAACAAAGATGAGTTTGATCAGGTTTCTACATGTGATTTGACTTTTGAGATTTGACATAAATTAGAAATGAAACATAAAAGCATGATTAGACTAAATAAATCATTACATGAAAAGATTTACAAAAATGAATTTGAAGAACTTATTCCAAAGAACAGCAAGGAAATTACTTTGAGAACATAAGAACAAGAGCTTCCAAAGAACAAGGATATTGAACTAAGAAACAGAAGAAAACCACCTTCCAAAGGATAAGAAGGAATTAGAACTGAGAACAACAGATGACTCCTTGAGTAAATCCTTAAGTGATGAGAACTTTAAACTTTTGACAAATGAATAAGAAAAATTAATAAAAAAAAGTCATAAAAATAAACTTAAATTTGATAAAACCTCTTGCTATGAATACAAGAAGCTAAGACATTTCAAAGATAAGGAGCACAACTAAGAAGTAGAAAATCTCGCGCTTATGGCTATCAACAATGAGGTAAGTGATTCTTCCAATGTCTCTTTTACTTTTAATGAATTATTAAATGCCTTTCATGAATTATTTGATGAGTATAAAAAGGTTAGCAAAACTTATAAATCACTTAAAAAAGATCGTGCATTAATTCTTGTAAACATGAAACTTTGAATGATGCATCCACATCATGTATTTCTTGTTCTAAATGTGAATCACTAGAGGTAATTAAATAAGAAAATGATATACTACAACAAACTCTAAAAAAGCTTAAGATAGACAATAGGTCTCTAAACATGATCCTTGTTAATAAGGGTCATGTTCATAATGAAGATATTAGCATTGTGAGCAATACTCATCAAAAGCCAACTACTCTTATTGGAAGACCCACATTACACTCTTTACCTAAAAGTAGATGTAATTTTTTTGGTATATGTAGATATTTTGTCTATGGATGTTTATTTAGAAAGTATAGTCCACATAAATTAATTTGGGTTCCTAAATGAACTATAAACGACCTAAAGCCATTAGTAGAAATTGGGAAGAACGATTCATGAGAGACTTGAGCTATTTTTAATGGAAAGTTATATACATTCAAATTTATGAAAGAGAGATTTTGATATGATTATGATTATACGCTTATATTGACTTGTAATGGTTAAATGAGTGTATGTTATCTTGAGATAAAATAAAATTATTAAATGATGATTCGATCTTAAAATATAAAAATTATATATATGAAATCATGCTTTATTTTCTAATGTGGTTTAAAAATTATTATTTTTTAAATGAGACAAAAATTTTCTTAGTAACATATTAGACTCATTTAATAAAGAAAAATCATTGGATTGAAAATAAACTAAAAGATTTTGTTTGAAAATATCTTTTTAATAATCGTAATGACTTTCTTCGAAAATGTTTTACTCGTTTGGAAATTTTATATTGTAATAACCTTGATGACATTATGTTAATGTTAGTGTTGAATAAGTGACTTGAAATATAATTAAATGGTCATTGTTGAATGTTAAATGATTAAGTGTTAGATTATTCATGAAAATGAGTATAGAATAAAATAATAAAAAAGGGGAGAGAAAAATCATGCTTTATTTTCTAAAATTTTTGAAAAATTAAAAATATTTTTTTTTAAATGAGCAAGCCAAATGCATGTCAACTCCTTGTACTAAATGTAAAGAGTTAGACTCACTTAAATATTAAAATTAAAATAAATCAGATTTTTTGTTTGAAAATATTTTATTGTTTTAATGGATTATATTAATGATCTTATTGATTTATTTTGAAATGATACTTGATTTTCAGTTTCAAATGACCATGCATGGATTTGGAAACCATTCTTGAAACATATCAAATAAAGTGATACAACTAAAAAGAAAAAAAAAAGTATTCTTCTTGAGAATATCTTTATCCTATCAAACCTTCGATAAGAGATGTGATATCATTATTATTGAATCTCTTAAATTACAAAAATGATTTTATGATTTAAAATTGAAAATTTTAATATCCAAATCATGATATTGACATACTAAAAATTATAACTTGAGATCTTCATATAAATCAAGATCATTTACCATGATTCTTATATTTTATTAAAGAAAATTATGTAAATGAATCATGATTTATTTTTTTTTATTTTTTAAAATTATAACTTTTTTTATGAATTATTATCTTGATAAATTGGAATTTTCTATACATGAATCAAGATCTTTTATCTTTTCTCTTATGCAACTTATCATAGAAGAGTTCCAATCATGATTTTGTCTTTTCGATATTTCTAACTTGATATGAGTCAAGTTCTCTTTATTATTTGACAGCCTAAAATTATTTTTTATCATCTAAGAGGAGAATTGTCAAAATTAAATCATGTCTTTTGGCATTCATGATTTGATATTAATATATTTCTTGACATTATTTGTTTATGACTTCATTTCATGAATGGTATACCTCATCACCAAATTAATATTACTTAAATTTATAATGAGTTGAAAATTGAGTGAGATTTTCTTGACTACTTGACTTGACTTATCCTTTATGAAAATTATCTTTTAAATCTTTATGATTTCCTCTTTTTAATAAAAAGGAGATTTATGATCTTAACAATTATAATTGAGAATTTTTTCAAGATCATTCTTCTATTTTATTAAAAAAATATATCTAAATGAATTAGGTATCTTAAGATTTATCTTGGATGAATCAAGATTATTTAATCCCCTAAGACTCATTTTCATTATTCACAAAAAAATGAAGAGAGATTTATTAAAAGAAATCATGTCTTTTGGTACTTCTAATTTGATCTTTCATCCTTAATGACATGATCCTTTTGTACTTATGATCGTATTTAGGATATGGATGTAAAAAAAAATTAAACCATTATATTTGACAATAGTAAAGGGAGAGACAAAATTCTTAATTTGATTAAAAGAAATTTGGATATTAAAAATCTTCTAACATTGGATGATGAATAATTTAATTAGAAGAAAATTGAAATGATTTTAAATCTTCCACATGCATGATTTGTTGCCATTTTATTTGAATTTTTTAGTTTTTCATCTTAAGAATTTTATATAAGATGAATGCATAAGTGGATCTTAGATTTGTTGGATTTTTGAGCTCATCTTTGAAATAATCTTTTCAGAATATACATTTATAAGATTGAGATTAAAAGCCTTTCATTGTGATGTGATCATTGTTTTCACACCCCCCTCTTTTTCTTCTTCTTCTTCTATTCTATTTATAAAGGAGAAGAAAGAAATTTGGATGAGAAAATTCTATCCTTCATCTTATTTTATTAAGGGGGAGCAATGAAATAAATTCTTCTTGTACCAAATGTTTGTGTTAAACATTTAGTATTAAAAAATATGATCAATATTTCTCTCTTTTTTGTTAATAACAAAGGTGGGAAATTTTGAATTATGATGAACATTTGTCTTGAACGTTTGCTTAGAAATTGTATACTAAACATTTTAACTTTTTATTGATAACAAAAGGGGGAGAAATGATGTGACATAATATTTTATTTGAAATATAATGAACATTTATCTTAAACATTTGCTTAAAAATGGTATACTAAATATTTTACCTTTTTGTTGATGACAAAGGGAAGAAATTGTATATTGATGACAAATATTGAATATTAATGAGAAATGTTAAAATGAGTATTTTTTTTCTTTTTTTTGTAGATGATAAATTGGGAGAATTGATTGATGATTTAAAGGGGAGAAATGATTTATTATTTTAAAATCTTTAAATATCTGAAATTGATGTTTTATTATGAATGTATTATTTATGCTAAAAATTTTAGCTGGAATATGAATATTTGAAAATTTTATCATGAATAGTATCATGCTTGAATTCAAAAGTGTTGGGTTCTTTGAATTCAAGTTTGTTTTATCCTATGACATTTACAAAGAGGGAGTTAAGGTTAATTCCATCATCAATTGATTGTTATCATCAAGAAGAGGGAGATTGTTGAATCTCAGATTTTGATGATGAAATCAATTAGTGAGTTATTGATCTAGCATGTGTGTTAGAGAAAATGATGCAGGACTAATTACGACAAGGCAATACAATCAGACGTTGGGCAAATATCAAGTTCAGGCATTAGGCCGAGGTTCAAACAATGTAGTGGGAACTTGCCAGGAGATCGTTGAAAGCTTGCCGAATGTATCGAGGGCTTGTCGGGAGTTCGTCGAAAGCTAGTGGAAGGTATTGGGGGCTTGCCAAGAGTTTGTCGGGAGCTCGCTGAGGGTGATTGGGGGCTTGCAATGAGTTCCTTGGGAGTTCACCAAAGGTGATCGAGAGTTCACCGGGAGCTCGTCGAAGGTGATTGGGAGCTTGCCGGGAATGCACCGGGGGTTCGCCAGAAGATGACCGAGACTCGTCAGAAGTTCACCAGAGGTTATCGAGAAGATCATCTGGAGTTACGAAGGTCTTGACATATTGGTCAAATGATTATATTTGTATACCTTCGTATGGTTTGCTTTAGAGTCCAAATTGAATTAGATTTGGAAGGAATCCAAATTATCTCAATGTGAGCCAACTGGGTTCACTTTGGGTTGGATTTGACCTCAGGTTGAGCTCATTTCATTACCTAAAAAGGGGTCAACAGGAGGTATGAGTCGAGTACATAAAAATAGAGAAAAAAATAGTTTTTGTAGGATTCTTGATGGTGTACCATCGGTGGGCGATGGTGGTACCACCACCACCCTATTTTAATGGTGCTTTCGGTGGTAGTACCATCAGCACCGGTGGTAGTACTACTGGTACTTAGATTTTTCAAGATTGGTTAGATTTTGGTTCAATTTTTGAAGCCAATTAGAGTCTATAAATACCCCAAGTTTTGTTGCTTGGAGAAGACAAGAGTGATGAATGAAAAAATGGGATAAAATTCTATTAAAGAGTTGTAAAATTTGAGAGCTTATCTTGAGTGCTTTAAAGTGTAAAGTGAGTCTAAGGGAAGTGAGAAACTCTTATAAAGGGTTCCTCTCCTGAACCTATGAAAAAGAGAAAGTGTAAGAAGTTTGGTCTTTACTTATGGAAGAAAATTATTTAGTAGACTTTGTTGGGCCTCAATGAAGGAGGACCCCGAAAAGTGGACGTAGGTTAAGTTTTGACCGAACCACTATAAAATCTGTGGCATCTCTACTCTTGCCTTTTCTATTGTATTTTAATTTAATTGTTCTTAATCAGTTTGAAGAAAGGCACGAGCATTATCTTTCGACTTTGTTTTAAATCACTCACTTATTCGCTTTCAACAAAGTCCAAGAAATGCTTCTGATTTTTTTTTTACTTTAAGCAAGTTTTTCGAGTATATATATAATAGACTTGCACTAATTCACCGCACCCGCCCCCAAACCACACCCCCCCCCCCTCTCTTAGTGCCAACTTGATTGTAACAGACATATATATCCATTTTACGGATGTTGTCAATAGTTTGAAAGCTCTTGATAAATCTTTGACTAATCTTGAACTTGTTAATAAAATTCTAAGACCCCTTTTAAAAAGTTGGGATTCAAAGGTAACTACACTTCAAGAAGCAAAGGACTTGAACTATTTTATGCTTAAAGAACTTATCGGGTCATTAATGACCTATGAGATGATTTGTATGACACAAGATAAACATGAGAACAATATTCCAAAGAACAAGAATGATATTGCATTAGAACAAAAGAAAACCACTCGAGTAAAAGCTCAAGTGACGATAATGACCTTGATCTCCTCATAATAAAATTTAAAAAGTTCATAAAACAAGAATCTAAGAATAAAAATGAACTTAAAAAGAACACGATAACTTGCTATGAATTCAAAAGGCCATGGTACTCCAAAAGTGAATGTCCACAACTAAAGAAGAAGATGTTGGCACAAAAGAAGAAGAAAGCAATCAAGGCGACTTTGGACGAATTAATTGCATCAAAAGACAAAGAGCAAACCAATGAAGACAAAGTAGCAAACTACACTTTGATGGCTCACAACAATGAGGTTTGTGACTCAACAAAACCCCTTTACGTTACAATGAAATTCTTGATGTATTTTTTGATTTATTTGATAAATTTAAATTAGTTGGTAAAAAATATAAATTATTAAAAAAGGATCATCTTCTCTCTCTAGTAAATTTAAAAAATTAAAAATGAGCATGACAATTGCATGCTAATACCTTGCACTAAATATGAAGAATTAGAGTCATTTAAAAAGGAAAATATATTATTACAATAAGCATTAGAAAATTTTTAAATAGGTAACAAATCATTAAACATGATTCATGGCAATAAGAGCCACCATGTATGTAAAAATGAAGGAATCGACTTTGTGAGTAGTAACACTCAACAAAAGCCGACTATATTTGTTAAAGGACCCACATTGTATGTTTCCTGTAAAATTAAATATAATTTTTTTGATAGATGTGGTCACTATGCTTATAAATGTTCATACAAAAAATATAACTCAGATAAATTAGTTTGGGTTCCTAAAGAAACCATAAATAACTTAATACCAATAGTCAAGATGGCTAGATCTATTCATGAGGAACCCCCAGTTAAATGGGTGCCTAAAAGTAAATCTCATTTCTTAAGATGTGTCTACAATCGAAAGCAATGAGCAAAAGATAATATCTTAATTGTAGATGCTCAAGGCATATGACCGGAGATCCAACACACTTCATAAAGCTCATTAGTTGAAACAATAATAATAAAGAAAAAATGATTTGAATTAAAATAATTGAAACTTTGTGGTTTTTGTTGTGGTTCTAATAAATCTTTTAATTGAAAATGGTTTATGGTTATACTATTGATCTTGATGATTTTTATGATAAAATTTATTTTTGATTTTAAATGATGATATAATTTGGCATCAAAGACTAGGGCATGCTTGTATGATATCAATCAAATAAATTGAAATTAAAAAGGGGAATGCATTTTTCTTAAAAATTTCTCTATCCTCAAAGCTTGTCAAGGTTTTTAATAAGAAACCCTTAATCATTGATGAGTCTAATTTTGAATCTCTTGAACTAAAATAATAATTTTGATTATGATTTTAAATTTTATAATTTGATTTTTTTTCCCCAAAATAACTTGGATATCTACTTCCAAATAATCCTTACCTAAGGAAAGAAATTATTTAGATGTACATCTTAAGGAGCTAATTATTTGAAATAAATCAAAACTTATTCAAACTCGCTCTTCATTGAAAAGTTTTTGTTCAAATGCATAAATCAAGAACTTCTATTCTTGTATATTTCCTTTGTTTTATTAAAGAGAATATTTATCAACACGAATCATGATTTTTTACTCGATATTTTAGATTTACTATTTGTTCACCTATGCTTCTTTTTGCCATTCACTAAAGAGAATAATTATCCAAATGAATCATGATTTTTCTTTTGATTTCCTAGAATTATAACTTGAAATCTTTTTATAAATCAAGATCTCTTATTATTTGTTCTCATATTTTACTAAAGATGATATTTATCAAAATGAGTCTTAATCTTTTAGTATTCACAATTTAATCCTTCATGGTCTTTAATATCTTTCATGTCATGATTTTCATATGACTCCTTTATATATATAAAATGTATACCCCGTCACCAAATTGATTTTTGATAATACCTTTCATATGATAATTTAAACATTGATGGAAAGGCAAAAGAATTGCACCATTGTATTCTTACCTTCTTTTGACAATGACAAAGAGAGAGAAAAAGAAGTGCTATCTTGCTCATCTCAAGAGAAGCAAAAACCTACAAACTTACACATCCAAAAGAGAATCAAAATTTACCAGCTTGCATAGCTCATGAGAAGCAAAAATTGCTAACTTATATATCTAAAAAAAAATTACTAGCTTGCATGTTTTAAAAACTTACTAGTTGCACTTTCTCATTTTTTTTTATGACAAAGGGGGAGAAGTTATGAAATTTGAATCATACATAGTATAATGTACCTTGACGTTTTGAAATTTATGATAATCTAAAATTATACATGCAATACTCATAATTTTATGATGCATGCTATGATGTGAAAGTCATTGTTTCTACTTAAATTCAAAAGTTATCAATCTTTTTGTTTTTGAATTCAAGTTTTCTTTATTTCGATATGGCATATGTTGAATCTCAAATTTTGATAATAAAATCAATTGATGGGTTTATGATATAACCTGTACGTTAGATATTAGTGATACAAGATTAACTATGATTGTAAAATGTAATACAATCTAGTGTTAGGCCAGAGTCAAGTTCGGGCATCGGGCCGAGGTTCAGACGATGCAGTGGGAACTCGCCAGGAGATCGCCGGAAGCTCGCCGAAGGTGATCGAGGACTTGCTAGGAATTTGACGGGAGCTCGCCGAAGGTGATCGAAAGTTTGTTGGGAGTTCGTCAGGAGCTTACCAAGAACGCGCTGGGAGTTTACCGGAAGATGATCAAGAGCTCACTGGGAGTTTACCAGAGGATACTGCTAGGATGTTCACTAGGAGTTCGGATGCTAGATAACAAGAATGATTGTATTTATATGCCTTAGTGTGTCATAGTTAGCATCATATGTTTTGAGTCCTAATTGAGTTAGATTTGGAAGAAATCCAAATTAACTAAATGTGTGATAACCAGGTCCAATTTGGGTAGGATTTGATCTCAGATTGAGCTCATAGAAAGGGTCAACATGAAGTACAAGTTAGGAATAAAATAGTATAAGAAAAGTACTATTCTAGGATTCTCGACGGTAGTACCACCAATCGACGACGATAGTACCATTCAGGTGGCGATGGTACCGCCTAGGCAATGATAGTACCATCACCGCTTAGGTTTTTAAGCGACTGTCGGTGATGGTACCCACGGGCCTTGAAAAAAAAAGAGATATTTTGGCTTCATTTTTTGAAACCAATAGGGTCTATAAATACCCCAAGTATTCTTACATTAGATAACAAGAATGTGAAAAAAAAGAGGTGAAAATCTTTGAAAAAATTCCATAAAATTTGAGTGCTTCAAAGTGTAAAGTGAGTCTAAGGGAAGAGAGAAAATTTTGTAAAGGTTCCTCTCCGGAACCTGTGAAAAGGAGAGAAGTGTAAGAGTTTTGATATTCACCCGTGGAAGAAGATTATTAGTGGAGACCCACGGGCCTTGACGAAGGAGGACCCAAAAAGTGGACATAGGTTAAGCTTTTAGTCGAACCACTATAAATTGTGAGCCTTCTTTCCTTGTCTTTTACTTTAGCATTCCTCAGCTAGATCAAGATTTTTTTCAGTCTTAAGTTTAAATCGCTCATGTATTTGATTCTAATGAATTCCACAAGAAACACTTATGATTTCAATTTTTCATTTCAAGCAATAGTTTTTCAAATTGAATTTATTTGACACTTGCACTAATTCACTCGCCCCCCACTCTTAGTGCCAACTTGATCGTAACAATTAGTATCAGAGTATGTTATACTCAATTAGATTAATACCCAAGCGAGTAAATAGTCTCTTTTGGTATTAATGAGGGTCAATGCATTACACGTCCTCCTATGTTCAATGGGACGAACTACACCTTTTGAAAAACTAGAATGCGTATCTTTTTTATTTCGTTAGATTTTGATTTGTGAAATATTGTTGAAAATAGTTTTTAAAAGTCATCCAATCCGATAAATGATTGGAATGATAAAAATAAATAAATATTTTCCTTAAATGCCAAAGCTACGAACGCTTTGTTTTACGCTTTAGATAAAAATGAATTTAATCGGGTTTCTACTTATAATTGGACTTTTGATATATGACATACTTTAAAAGTCATACATGAAAGCACGACTAAACCAAAGGAATTAAAAATAAATAAAATAACTAGCGAAGATGAACTTGAAGAATACCTTCCAAAGAATATGAAGGACATTGCTTTGAGAACTAAAGATGAATACCTTTCAAAAAACAGGAAGGATACTGAATAGAGAATACAAGAAAAATACGTTCCATAGAATCGGAAGAAAATTGAACTGAGAACAACAGATGACTCCTCGAGTGAAACCTCGAGTAATGAGGACTATGAATTTAAACTTATGACAAAAGAACCAATAAATTAATAAAAATAAATAAAAAACATCAAATGAACTTAAAATAGACAGAACTTCTTGCTATGAACGTAAGAAGTCGAGGCACTCCGAAGATAAAGAGTATAACCAAGAAGAAGTGGAGAATCTCGTTCTTATGGTCATCAATGATAAGGTAAGTAACTCACCTTCTTTTACTGTTAATGAATTGTTAAATACATTTTATGAACTATTTAATGAATTTAAGAAGCTTAGCAAAAGTTATAAATTACTTAAGAAGAAACATGCATTACTTGTTAGTAAAATTAAAAACATGCATGAAGCATCAACATTATTCATTTCTTACTCTAGATGTGTCCTTAGAGGCAATTAAAAAGGAAAATATTATACTACATGATCAAACTTTAAAAAAGTTTAAAATATATAATAAATCTCTAAACATGATCCTCGCTAATAAGGGTCATGTTTATAGAAAAGAAGGTATTGGCTTTGTAGATAATACTCATCAAAAGCCAACTATTTTTATTAAAGGACCCAAATTATATTATTCACCCGAAAACAAATATATCTTTGTGGTAGATGTAGACACTTTGCCTATAGATGCTTATTTAGAAAGTATAGTCTACCATAAGTTGATTTGGGTTCCTAAAGGAACCATAAACAACCAAATGCCTTTAGTTAAATTAGGTAGAGCTTTTCATGAGGGACCCAAAGTCAAATGAGCACTTAAACCAAGACCCCCTCCCCTCTCTTGTAGGTTTGTCTCCTTATAAAGAGTGTACTAAATGGTGTCTTGAAAGTGAATGTGCAAGGTAAGTGACTTGAGATCTAATGCTCCTTTCAAGCTCACTAGCCTAAACAACAATAATAAGAAAAATTATTAGAATTAAAATTATTGATAATAAATCTTTTGATGATTCATAGTTATATAATTAATCTTGATTGCTTTTCGATGATGAAAAGATTTTGTATGCAAACTAAAGCATGTATGTACAAAAAATTAAAACTTAAAATCTTAAGCTATTTTTAATGAAAAATTATCTACATTAAAATTTATAAAAAAAGAATTTTGATGATGATTGAATATTAGGCTTGTATTTTGGTATTGACTTAAATTTTTATTATCTTGTAAAGGTTGAATGATGATTGATTTTAAATGATAAATGAGTTGTATGTTGACTTTATATAAGATTGATCGCTTAAATGAAAATTATTGATGTGTATGCTTAATGATTGATTTGAATGTTATATTAGATGGATTCAATGATTCCATGTTGACTTAAATAGATTGTATATTATATGATTGAATTTTAGGTCATTCTTGAATTGGGGCTTGAAATAAAATAAAAACACTTATGCTTCACTTTTCAGTGTTTTTGGATAAATATAAAAATTTAAAAAAAGAGAATGAAAATTTCATGATAACTTATTGGACTAAGTCTAAAGAAGGAAAAATCATCACATGCCTGATACACTAGAAGGCAGGAAAGTTTTTCTTCAAAAATTTCTCAATCGAAGTTTTCAATAAGAGATAAAGTGATACCATTATTATTGAATCTCTTAAACTACAAAAATAATTTGATGATTTAAACTTAAAAAAGTTATTGTCCAAATCATAACTTTGACATCTTAAAGTTATAATTTGATATCTTCATATAAATCAAGATTGTTACCCCTTCCTTTTATTAAAGAGAATTATCTAAATGAATCATCATTTATCTTTTGGGAATTATAACTTGATTTTTTATTGAATCATGATCTGGATAATTCGAAATCTCTTATACATGAATTAAGATATTTCATTCTTCCATGTCTGTTTTCTAACTTACTGACGAAAAGTTTTCATCCTAATCATGATCTTAACTTCTCAATATTTATAACTTGATATGTTTATATGAATCAAGATCCTACTTATTATTTGATCTCCCAAGATTCCTTTTATCATCTAAAAGGAGATTTATCAAAATTTAATCATGTCTTTTGGTACTTATGAATTGATATTAATATCCTTCATGACATGATTTGTTTGACTTTCTTATAACTCATAAATAGTATACCTTATTACTAAATTAATATTTCTTAAATTTGAGATAAGTTTAAAATTGAATGTTTGTGAACATTCCCTTGATTTGTTAACCTGACTTATCTTTTATGGGAATCACTTTTAATCTATTTCTTCTTTTTAATAAAAAGGATATTTATGATCTTAACAATTATAATTTGAGATTTCTAATCGTTCTTCTATTTTATTAAGAAGATTGATCTAAATTAATTAGATATCTTAATATTTATCTTGGGTGAATCAAGATTATTTAATCTCCTAAGACTCATTTTCATTATTTATAAAAAAAAGGGAGAGAGATTTATTAAAAAAATTATATCCTTTGGTACTTAGCATTTGATATTTAATTTTTAATGACATGATCTCTTTATACTTACGGTTGTAATTAGAACTTGTATATAACAAAAAAGATTATACTATCATAGTCCTTTTTGACAATGACCAAAGGGGGAGATAAAATTGTCAATTTGACTAGAAAAAAATTGGATATGATGAATCTAATTATATTAAATGAGGAACAATTTACTCAGAAGAAAATTATAAATTTTAAATTTTCTAAATGCATGAGAAATGTATAATTTACAAATTGAGCTTCTTATTAAAATATATGTGAGATGATAATCCAAATACATGATTTGCTATTATGTTATTTGAAATTCTTGAGCTTCTTCTTCTTGATATTTATAGGAAATGATCTCTTGAATAAAATGAGTAGCTCTTTTTTTTATAGATTTCACTTATTCTTTCTTCTTGACATTTAAAAAAATATATGGCTCAAAATTTTCTTGTGATGAGACTCTTGAGTTCTTTGTCAATATTTTGATTCTTGATTTTATGAATATTCTCAAATGTATTCCCTTTCTCCGCAGCACCATATTCTCAAATGTGGTGCCGACGGTAGTATCTCTCGTAGTCAATTTTTCAAAAAAGAGTGAATTTTAGCTCTATTTTTTTAAGCCAATTGGGGTTTATAAATACCCCAAGTATTCTTGCATTAGATAGCAAGAATGTGAAGAAAAAGAGATGAAAATCTTTGCAAAAAATTTGTAAAATTTGAGAGCTACTCTTGAGTGCTTCAAAGTGTAAAGTGAGTTTATGGGAAGAGAGAAAATTTTGCAAAGGTTCCTCTTCTAAACCTATGAAAAGGAGAGAAGTATAAAGGGGTTTAATCTTCACATGCAGAAGAAGATCATTATGGGACACCGGGGGCCTCAACGAAGGACTCCAAAATTGGACGTAGGTCAAGCTTTTAGCCGAACCACTATAAATTATGAGCCTTCATTTCTTGTCTTTTACTTTAGCATTCCTCAGATAGATCGAGATTTTTTTTAGTCTAAAGTTTAAATTGCTAACGTATTTGATTTCAACGAATTCTAAAAGAAATGCTTTCGATTTTGATTTTTTCCTTCGAGCATCAGATTAAGTTCATTTAACACTTGCTCTAATTCCTTCCCCACACACTCCCACACTTCCTCCCCCTCTCCACACCCCCCCGCACCCCCCCCCCCCCCCCCCCCCCCCCCCCCCCCGACTCTTAGTGCCAACTTGATCCTAACAGCATATAGATAGAAAATTTGAGAGCTTCCCTTGAGTGCTTTAAAGTGTAAAGTGCATCTTTGGGAAAATTTTATAAAATTTGAGAGCCTCCCTTGAGTGCTTCAAAGTGTAAAGTGAGTTTATGGGAAGAGAGAAAATTTTGTAAAGGTTCATCTCCTAAACCTATAAAAAGGAGAGAAGTATAAAGGGGTTTAATCTTCACCCATGGAAAAAAGATCATTAGTGGACATCGGGGGCCTCAACGAAGGACTCCAAAAGTAGACGTAGGTCAAGCTTTTGGCCAAACCACTATAAATTATGAGTCTTCTTTTCTTGTCTTTTACTTTAGCATTCCTCAGCTAGATCGAGATTTTTTTCGGTCTAAAGTTTAAATCACTAACGTATTTGATTTCAACGAATTCTAAAAGAAATACTTTGAAAGATCAATTGACATGCCAGACCAACAAGAATGATTGTATTTATATGCTTTAATGTGTCATAGTTAGCATCGTATGCTTTAAGTCCTAATTGAGTTAGATTTGGAAGAAATCCAAATTAACTCAATGTGAGGCAATTGGGTCTACTTTGGGTTGAATTTGAGCTAAGGTTGAGCTCATTTCATTGATCCAAAAAGGGGTTAATAGAAGATATAATTTGAGTACAAAATAGTATGGGAAAAGTATTGTTCTGGGATTCTCGGAGGTGGTACTGCTGGTGTCGATGGTAGTACCACTCAAAGTCGATTTTTCCAAAAAGGATGAATTTTGGCTCCATTTTTTGAAGTCCATTAGGGTTTATAAATACTCCAATTATTCTTGCATTGGATGGCAAGAATGTAAAAAAAGAGATCAAAATCTTTGGAAAAAATTTATAAAATTTGAGAGCTTCCCTTGAGTGCTTCAAAGTGTAAAGTGAGTTTATGGGAAGAGAGAAAATTTTGTAAAGGTTCCTCTCCTAAATCTATGAAAAAGAGATAAGTATAAAGGGGTCTAATCTTCACCCGTAGAAAAAGATCATTAGTGGGCACCGGGGGGCTCGACGAAGGACTCTAAAAATGGACGTAGGTCAAGTTTTTGACCGAACCACTATAAGTTACGAGCCTTCGTTTCTTGTATTTTACTTTAGCATTCCTTAGCTAGATAGAGATTTTTTTCAGTCTAAAGTTTAAATCGCTAACATATTTGGTTTCAATGAATTTCAAAAGAAACACTTCTGATTTTGATTTTTACTTCGAGCGTCAAATTAAGTTCATTTAACACTTGCATTAATTCCTTCCCATACACCACCACCACATCTCCTCCTATCTCCACCTCTCCTCCCCCCCCACTCCCCCCGCCCCCCTCTCTCTCCTGATTCTTATTGCCAACTTGATTGTAATAGCATATAGGTAGGGGGAGTTTAGTTAAAACTTCATCATCAGTTGGTTGTCATCATAAAAAAGGGGAATTTTGATGATAAAATCAATTGATGAAGTTATGATCTAATGAGCATTTAAGTGACATAGAAAAGACTTCAATCATGAACATGAACCATCACATGCAAATTATCGAAGTAGGAGAATCAGATGTCGGGCCAGCGGAGTATCATGTTAGAGATTGGATGATGAGTTAGAGGATAGGTCAACATGTGGTAGGATAGACTTCATACGAAATTCGGGCATCAGGCCAGAAGGATTAAGTATTGCACAAAAAGATCAGATGTTACAAAAAATCAATATGCCAATAAATAGTGTGATACGTCGAAGGAAAGGACGATGCATCGAAGGTTCATACGAAGTGTCGGATAATCAGAGGATATGTCAGAATGCTAGACAACATGTTGAATGCTTCGTGATTGTGCTAGATATATAATTGAGTGGTTAGGTCTTGTGCTGGTTACAGGTGCCCTGCAAGCCAATCATGTGAGTGATGGCATGTGTGACACGCTGCGTAATCTTTTTGCATATGATTAATATTGATATATTCTCATATTATATTATCTATAGCATATATACTGTGATCTCCTTGGTTCTATGTAATGGGAATCGGATCGTGATGAGATCACGATAATGAGATCGATTCACCTTTAAACACAAATATTAAATAATCCCGGTCATAGATTACTAGAGAGGGACATCGAGATAACCGGACAGACCGGTATACTATATACCCATTCATATGATAGAGGCGGCTGATCTCATAGTCACTTGTGTGGAGACACTAAGGATATAGTGTTGGGAAATCTCAGCGGGTGCATCACATGCGCAGCGGAAATTAAAACAAAAAATGGTTTCCCACGCAGATCAAATCATCGTGCAAAAGATTGGGGTCACGAGAAAAATAGAAAAACTGAAAAACCACGATGTGTGAGAGATTGATTTTACCTAGGGAGATCGTATATCCCTATATTCCAGATCCGGATGGAGAAGATGAAGGAGGTCAAGCATCCTCCTCTCTAGCAGTATCCACACGATGGATCTCTGCAGCGAGACTCCTCCAATCTGATCTTGCAACTGTTGCTCAGAGGGAGGGAGGAGAATAGGAGGTGGTGGCTAAAGCTGCAACCTATCAACCATGAGTCTCCCCTCCTTGTTATAGAGAGCCACCAAAACCCTAAGGCTCCTTCCTTAGTAGGTATTGGATCTTCATCCAATAACCCACTAACCTTGTATTATTGGATCTCTATCCAATAATCTCATTAGGCCTATAATTGGGCCTTAAGCAAGGAGCCCATCAGTATAGGGTCTCATCTAATGAAAATAAGGGCTAATTGGATCTTCATCCAATCTTCTATTCGCTGAAGCATCCACCATATGTGTGTGACCCTCTAGACCTAATACCAAGCTGGTTGTGAGTCACTCCTATCAGAACTCCTTCTGATATAGTAAATTATTATCCTTATAATAATTCACTCGACTCATCGACTATGGACGTACTAGGCCACTACGCCATAGTCCCCAGACGGTACAGGGGGATCGAATCCGTCAGACCTGTCTATCTACAGTTATCATGTATCTATAATCTCTTATCCAAATAATATCCCAGAGACCGTATATTGGACATGGTACTGTCAGGTCACATACGGAATCAGTTTATCTTGCTTTAATTGGATTATACCATAGGACTCCTTATCTCTCAATCCGAATGACCCTGGCCAGGGATTTGTTTGAGCAAGCATATATGAGATATTCCTCTCATGATACTGAGAGTGGATGATCCTCTATTGGCACTCAATTGCCTTCGTAAGATTGGCTACCAATCCTGATAACCGATTGTACCAGATCTGGAACTTTTCAAACCTGTAAGTCTGGCGTCAAAGAAAGGAGTACTCATACAAGACATCCTTGGTGTCTCAAGTCTAAGGACCAGATACACAATTGGGACTATGGAATCACTGTTTGACATTAGGTATCATTAACCATACAGCATTCCATAAGCGGATCAATCAGTGAACTCATTCTCTAATGAGCACCTGTACTATATCCTTAGTGTCTCCACACAAGTGGCTATGAGACCAATCGCCTCCATCATATGGACGGGTATATAGTACACCGATCTGTTTGGTTATCTCGATGTCCCTCTCGAGTAACCTACGACCGGGATTATTTTGGATCTGTGTTTAAAGGTGAATCGATCTCATTATCATGATCTCATCATAATCCGATTCTCATTGCACAGAACCAAGGACATCACAATATATATGCTACATATAATATAATGTGAGAATATACCAATATTAATCATAAGCAAAAAGATCATACAGTGTATCACACGTGCCATCACTCACGTGATTGGCTTGCAGGGTACCTGTAACCAGCAATCTCCCACTTAACCAAAAGCCAATCACTTATATGTCTAATCCCCATCAGACTCCTGTGACGCATAAATACAATCTAAGCCAACAGCTTTGTCAGTGGATCTGTAATGTTATCTTCGGATGAAACTCTTTCTATTGCTATATCTTTTTGGGTCATGATCGCTCTAATCAGATGGAGCCTCCTCAGAATAATTCTGTTGAGACCTGAGTTCCTTTGTTAGAGTTATCGCCCTATCGCTGTCATAATATATGGAAGTCAGCTCCATGCTGCTTGGTATGACTCCCAAATCCTTGATGAACTTCTTCATCCACACCCCTTCGTCTTGCTGCTTCTACTACAGTAATGTATTTTGCCTCTATGATTGAGTCAGCAGTAGTATCTGGCTTGGAACTCTTCCAGCTTACTACTCCTCCAGTTAGGGTGAAAACATACCCTGAATTTGACTTGCTATCATCAATGTTAGACTGAAAACTTGAGTCTGTATAGCCCTCAACCGGGAGGCTACCTCCTCCATATACTAATAAAAGATCTTTAGTCATTTTCAAGTACTTAAGGATACACTTTACTCCCTTCCAGTGTTCTAAACCTGGATCTACCTGATATCTGCTCGTGACACTCAAAGCATGTGCTATATCAGGCCTAGTACATAGCATCGCATGCATGATAGACCATATCGCTGAGGCATAAGGTATCTTATTCATGTATGCCCTTTCTTTAGGAGTTTTTGGGGACATACTCTTAGAAAGTGATATTTTATGTCTCATCGGTATGAGACATCTCTTAGAATTTTTCATGCCAAACCTTTTGACAATGGAGTCTATGTACCTAGACTGGGACAAGCCAAGCATCCTTTTGGATCTATCTCTATAGATCTGGATCCCTAAAATATAGGATGCTTCCCCTAAGTGTTTCATGGAGAAGTTTCTAAATAGCCAAGCCTTTATTGTGGAGAGCGTTCCTACATCATTCCCAATGATTAGGATGTCATCCACATATAGAACCAAGAAGATGATAGCTTTTCCACTTACCTTCCTGTACACACAAGGCTTATCTTCGTTCTTAACAAAGTCATAAGATCTGGTCACCTCATCAAATCTTATGTTCCAACTTCGGAAAGCTTGCTTCAATCCATAAATGAATCTAAGCAACCTGCATACTTTATTTGGACTCTCTTTGGATACGAATCCCTCTGGTTGTATCATATACACATTTTCCTCGAGGTTGCCATTGAGGAATGCTGTTTTGACATCCATCTGCCAGATCTCATAGTCATAGTGTGTTGCAATTGCCAAAATAATTCTAATGGACTTAAGCATGGCTACAGGTGAAAAGGATTCGTCATAGTCAATTTCTTGTCTTCGACGATATCTTTTAGCTACTAGCCTTGCTTTATAGGACTCTACCTTTCCATCCACTTCGATCTTCTTCTTGAAGATTCATTTACAGCTGATGGGTATAATACCCTTAGGTGCATCCATAAGGTTTCAAACCTTGTTAGAGTACATGGAATCCATCTCAGAATTCATAGCTTCTTACCACTTCCCGGAGTCTACACTCATAATAGCCTCCTCGTAGGTCTAAGGATCAACAGCTTGAGAGTCATCTCCACTGATATGTCTCACATATCTTTCAAGATGGTGAGATACTCTATTGGACCTACGTAAAGTTGGAACTTGTGTGTAATGTACCTGAACAGACTCGGGCTCTGGAATGGTGCTTGAGCTAGGTTCTCTAACCTCGCTCAATTCTATCTCACTCCCATTGTTTCCACCAAGAATGTGTTCCTTCTCAAGGAACACAACTCTCTTGGCAATAAAGACCTTTCGATCCTCGGGATGATAGAAATAATACCCACAAGTTTTCTTTGGGTATCCCACGAATGTGCACCACTTGCTTGATGAAGCATGAATAGGGGTGAAAAGAGAGAGAATTCTCAAAGAAAAAATATTGTAAACTCTTAGTGTTTGAGTCTCGTCCTCCTTAAGTTTGTTGGTCATTCTAAGGAGGGTTGAAGTCTTAAGAGAAAGAGTTTGTGATGGTTCTCTCCTAAGATTGGTAAAAGAGAAGTGTTGTAATGGTAATTGATTTTCTCCCATTGGAAAGAAGATCAGTAGTAGAAACTGGTGGCCTTAAGTGAAGAGGAAACTGGAGTGGACGTAGGCCAGAACCACTATAAACCCAGTGTGCATTTTTTTCTTTTGTTTTTTCTTCTTATTGCTTATTGATTTTGGTGGTCACTGCACTTTACTCACTTTCAAAGTTTAAAATGCATTTTCAATATGGTTTCCTCAAATGATTTTTTGAATCATCATAATTTTTTGAAAGCACTAATTCACCCCCTTCTTAGTATTATTTACGTTCCTAACAGTGTTACATAAAGATATTAGTGGTGCTATGGGTCTAATGGTTGAAGCTTGAATTACTTATAGAATAAGATGATCTTGTCATAACCATAGCTTATTATCATGATTTGTTATTGGGTTGGGTTCTCCTGTTATTTGGATATTTTCTGGTGGATAGCTGAAAGAGCTATCGATGTAGCTCAATAAATCATATCCAAAAATGAGATTAGAGAATTATACTCACCAAGATGCATAGTTGTCGCCCTTGGATATTTTAAAGGAAATCAGAGTTACAACATTAATAAATATACGTCCTATGTGTTGAGAAGAACTATTATTTCTTATAGGAACAATAATTGGAGCGTTAGTTACAGATGAGAAAGAAATACTGAGAGTATGAAGCAATCTAATAGATCAAATTACATAAGAGGGGATGTTGTTGTCTATCTCGATCTCTACTACTTCAACTTGTACGACTGGGGAAGATAACACATGGTCGATAATTGAATGAGAGATCTGCAGGTAGATGTAGAGGAGCAAGAGAAGGTGGAGGGGTGACCATAGTTGGTTATGATGTGCACCCTCGAGGATGATGAGGCCGAGAGGAGGTGATAGATGCTCGGCCTACTATTGTGTAAACGCTGAGAAGAGGTATCGAGCATTCGGCCTACTACTATGCAATTGATATAGATAGAGATAAGGAACAAAAGAGATACTTTATTCATTGTTACAATACTTAATTATACAGGGTTGAGGGAGGATTTTCCTCAACTGATGAATGAGATCTTCTCGTTCAGTTACAAAAGCTATTCAGCTAATATGCCCCTGCAAGATCGAGCTTCTGTCAAGGATGCCGATCTTGGATCGATGCAAGAGAAAGAATTTATGAGCCAAAGCCTTCGTGTGGGAGTCTGCACGTTGATTGGCCATGTGGACATGAGAAACATGGAGCTGTTGTCAGATGACTTGATCACGCACAAAATGAAAATCAATAGCAATATGCTTCATGCGGGAGTGAAAAACTGGATTAGCATAAAGATAAGTAGCACCAATGTTGTCATAATAAATAGTAGGCGTAGAAGCAAAGTGAATGTGAAGCTCTGTAAGTAAGTGATCCAATTAAGTTCGGCAGTAGTAGTGGTAATAGCACGATATTCAGCTTCAGTAATAGACCTGGCAACTGTCTTTTGTTTCTTAGAACTCCAGCTAATCGGATTAGCACCAAGAAAAATAATATATCCTGATGTAGAAATTCTATCATCAACATTACCGGCCTAGTCTGCATCAGCAAAGGCATAAAGTTGAGAGGGAGAGTGATTGCAATGAAAAATGTCATGATCGATGGTCCCCTTAAGATAATGTAAAATACGTTTAAGAGTAGTCTAGTGTAAAGTAGATGGTTGGTGCATGAACTGAGATAACTTATTAACTACAAAGGAGACATTTGGACGAGTAAGAGCGAGATACTGTAAGGAGCCAATTACCTGTCAACACTGAATAGGACCTGTAGTAAGAGTGCCATCACATAACTTCAGTGATTCACTAGCAGATAAAGGAGCGGTAACCTCATTTGCATCTTGCATGTTCATCTTCAATAGCAAATCCTAAATGTACTTTCTCTGTGAAAGGAAGAGGCCATAGGATGTAAACGTAGCTTCGACACCAAGAAAATAACTCAGGTTGTCGAGATCTTTAAGAGAGAATCGGTTAGCCAATTACGTGATAAACACCTGAACTTCCATAGGATTGTCACCTATGACAATAATATCATCGACATAGACTAGAAGATAGATGGTGCCCCCAAGTTATTGACGTAAAAATAGGGAGACATCAGACTTGGAGTTGATGAAGCCAACTGAAGATAAGTAAAGACCAAGCTCAATATACCAAGCTTGTGGAGCTTGACGGAGTCCATAAATGGCTTTATGAAGTTTACAGATATGCCATGGATATTGAGGATGTATAAATCCTAGAGGTTAGTCCATGAATACATCTTCAGTGAGAGTCCTTTGTAAACATGCATTGTTAATATCTAATTGGCGTAAGCACCAGTCTTTGGAGATTGCCAGACTTAGGATAATCCAAATTGTAGTGGGTTTTACAATGGGACTAATTGTCTCAGTGTAGTCAACACCAGATTTTTGATGAAATCCTTTGGCCACAAGTCGTGCTTTATAATGAGCAATCAAACTATCAGGATTCCGCTTAATTCGAAAGACCCACTTATACCTAATAATATTTTGTGTGGAGTGAGAAGGAGTAAGGGTCCATGTAGCATTATGAATGAGAGCATCGTACTCCTCACACATGGCTTTACGCCAATGTGAAGATTTTTTGACCTGAGAAAAAGAAGTTGGTTCAACAGAGTCGAAGGAAGACTCAGTGCTAGTATGTAAGTCAAGAACCTGACGTGGTTTAAAGACACCGCTCTTAGAATGAGTTTGCATAGGATGCCGGGAGGCCGTAATAAGATTGGGGATAGAGAAAGAGGATTATTACTGTTTAAGTCAAGCTGAAGAACTACAGAAGTTTCCTGACGAGGTGAAGATAAAGGATGCGGTTCTAGAGGCAATTGTATAGGAAGAGATGGAGCCGGAGGTGAGGAGAGAGAAAAATATGGAACATAGGTAACAAGAGAGTATGGATCCAATGGAGATGCGTGAGAGGATAAAAATGTGTTGTAAGACTCCAATGGGATGACAGAGTGCTTGTGATCCCGAAAGGGAAAGACAGACTCTACAAAAGTGACATGCTTAGAAACAAAGATTTTAGTAGTGTGAGTCATAACAGCGGTATGTATTATGTTCTAGAGAGTATCCAATGAAACTGCAAGGGCAAGATCGAGGTTGTAGTTTGTGAGAATTGTAGGGACATAACCATGGATAACATAGACAACCAAATACTTTTAATGTCTGCAATTTGGGGCGTTTGTGAAACAACTTTTCAAATTATGACTGATACTGTAGAATTGGAGTAGGCATCTGATTAATAAGGTAGACAACAGTTTGAAATGCTATAGACCAAAAAGTGGATGACATGGAAGCTTGATGAAGTAGCGTTAGGCCCGTTTCGACAACATGTCAATGTTTATCGACGGAGGAGATACTGCCACGGCTGGGACGATCGGTAGATCTGAAGGGCAGCGAGAGAAACGCTGCGATCGTAGATTTGCTATCGTTTGACAGTGAGAAAGAATTTGTTGCGCCCTCTCTGTAGAGCACTGAGAGATGATGAGCGATGGCCCGTACAAGTACTCTCGGCAAAGAGAATAGAGCAACAACGGCTGCAGGAGGGACGGTGCTGACGAGTAGGTGTAGAAGCCATTATCTATTGCAGATGGAGTAGGGAAGGTGCCATTGCTTGTTGGAGCTGATGCGACAGTGGTGGTGCACGAGAAAAATGGCATCGTACAAAAGGACACCTCGGTAGAGGAATGAGAAAGTCGACGGGGTCTAGCGGGGGAAGAGAAAGCTGACACACCAGAAGTCTCAAGCTTTGACGTCGACGAGAGGCTATCGTTTGACAGCAAGAAAAGATAGAAACTATCGTTGGACAATGAATAAAAGAAAGATAATCTCTCTTATAGAGAGAGAGGCTCTGATACCATGATAGAGATAGAGGTAAGGAACAAAAGAGATACTTCATTTATTGTTACAATACTTATTTATACAGGGTTGAGGGAGAATTTTCCTCAACTAATGAACGAGATCTTCTTGTTCAGTTACAAAAGCTGTTCAGCTAATAGCAACAACTAAGAGGAGGCAGTGGGTGCTCGACTTACTGCTATGCAACCACTGAGAGGAGGCAGTGGGCGCTAGGCTTGCTATTGTTCAACCACTGAGAGGAGGCGACGGGCGCTCGGCGGGCCTCCGGTTCTCTGAAAGCTTGCGGGAGGCTACAATTAATTGAAGGGACAAAAGATGTAGTCGCGGAGGAGATGGGGAAGCAAAAAGAGGGAGTGCTCGATAGTGGGTGAGGAGTGATCACAGTCAGTACCATTGGCGATGTTGGTCAGGGCACCGCTAGCGGCGATGCGGTATGTAGCTGTGAGCAACGATGAAGACCTGTGGTGAAACCCACATGAGTGAATGAAGAAGGACGATTAGGTCCTTTGTGAAACACCTCCATTTGTCTTCGATGCTGTGACAAAGAGGATGGCTCGGGGTGGGCAGTATACGTCAGGCAAGAGTGCCAAAAATTCATGATCCGACCTAGTTCCTAAACCTGTCAATGTTCGCCACTCGGCTTGAGGTCTACCGGTTTGAAGTCTATCAATCAGATCAGTAGTGGTTGCATGCAGAGTATGTCATTGAGCAAAGTATGTTGTCAAGTAGAGGAAATTGATTGATAGGCGGGAGTTATTGTTGTAGACTGATGATGGTAATGAGGCAAGCACTAGGTGCAGAGGTTGCCCATTGTTGCTACAGTGACTGTAGGCCAATCGATATAGAAATTGTTGTCGACCGAAGAGATAGCTAAGGAAGGGAGAAAACCGGTAGCAAAGAAAGGATAGATTGTTGTCATCGGACAGTAAGGAGGGAAGGCTTGCTCAAGACATGAGAAGCTCTGATACTATGTTGAATTGAGAAATAGATTGTGAAAGAGATGTCCATTATTCATTAAGGTGATGAGTTTTTATACAAATTTTGTGAGAGAACATTCTCTCAATCAATCATGTCAAATCATCTACTTAAATCTATGATCGATCCTCAAATAATAGATTATGAGGATATAAGAAAGTAGGAAATCCTTGATCAGATGAACTACTTGTCATGATCTTCTGTCGGACTTCTCATAATTTTATCCAGATTAGGTACTCTTTTTTAATTTAATTATGATGTTTACGTCAATTAAACCAAATAAACTATTATCTTAATATTTATAAATTAATTAAGTTCTTATTAGCATTATCTTAATGATCGGTTTGATTGCATCCATGTATCAAGAAATCAATCTAGAAAGAAAATTTTAATAACAAAAAATGCGAAGTGTAAGCAACTCTTTACGTCATATTTTGTTAGACTAAAAACAGTTGATTATCTTCAACATGAGTGCAGCATAAGTTTAGTACAATTCATAACATCATATAATTTTAGTACTCATATAATTCCTAACATCAACATTTTCATCGGAACATGCAATCCTTGATTCCACTATACATAACAATGTTAGGTGTAGATACATGTATCAAGAATAAATTTACTTTTGCGTGTGGGGAGGTACATGCAATCATAGTATAAAAAGTTGTTTGTTGATACGTCACGTTGATGACTGATAAAAATTCCTGTAGCTAAGTTACGTACGCGCCCTGAGATAACATTCAGAACACACATTCTCTCTCTCTCGCTCATAGTTGTGGGATTCTTTCCGTTGTAGTGTAGTAAACCGGAGTCATCGAAGACAGGCCCGTGAACTATTTCTCTTTTGTCTGGACATTTTTTATAGTCATCCAATTTTCAGTCTCAGATGAAAGTTACCTGTCCTCGGCACTCAGTCAAGAGCCAAATAAAGTCTTCTCTCTCTCTCTCGATATATATATATTATATATATATATATATATATATATATATATATATATATATATATATATATATATATATATATATATATATATATATATATATATATATATTATATATATATATATATGTGCTGAGTCAGTGAGATCACCCTGGCTTTTTTTGAGGCTGCTGCACTGAACTTTTGCTGCTTGATTGCCAGTAATATATAATATACATATATAGGTATTGCTACTGGACATCATCACGTGTCGTCGTGATTGGGGAATTTTGCAGGCTTTGCTATATCATTCATTCTCCCTGTAATCCGCCTTTAGGAGAGTGTGGCAAGCAGTGTCGAAAAAGATGGATGAAAAGGTCAATCATGCATGCTCTGAAGCTCTGAAATGGAATATAAAATGCATCAAGTGAATCATACCAAGTGAGGAGTAAAGACAAACAGATATGGTTATGGTTAAATCCATGGAACCCTAAGGTACTTCAAAGTCAATGATAGAGGGCAGTGCAACTGAGAAGAAGTTCAGCAGGAAAGGCATATTCTTTTTGAGGGCAGGTTGAATTAACAGGAAAAGATCGAGAGGCAAAAGCCAGGTTTACTGATTCACGCTATCAAAGAAACAAAGGATATATCCAAAACCTAATCTGGTTCACCAATCTAATAAACTATGCTCAAGTTGCAATTCAAAATACAACAGTTGGATTAGGTGGCATTCATGCATGCTGCGTTCTACTTAACCACATTATCTATCATACACATCATAATAAAGAACTCAGCAACAGAAGTTTGGTACCTGAAAACTGCATTAGAAAAAGCAGATGGGTAAACTAAGTAATGCAAACGAAGGAATCCTCTAAACACCCTAATAGCTATTATATATTGCTCTCCTCTTCTAATTGTAAGGAAGGTTTTGTTTTATCTGGTGTCTGCTTTCTGCATGGAGTTGGCAAGAATTATCCAAACCCCAATAACCGGAATATATGCGAACCACAAGCGTCCATATGCTAGCGGACAATAACTGGAGTACTACTTGTTTCCTTCGGTTTCTGTGCTTCACAGTAGGGTTTGGCTGTTTGTTTTGCATCCCACTTTGTGATTCCTCCAAAGTTTCATGGCTTTCAGATCGAAACTTTGATACGGAAATAGTTTCTCATGCATATATAGAAAGGCACTGCGATTGATTATTATTATTATTATTATTATTATTATTATTTACTTATATTAAAGCATCCTCTTTTATGAGAGTTGTCTTTAAAGAGATCTCATTTACCGGAAATGACAATGACATATTAGAGAATAAGAATATGCTCCCTTATAGTGTAGGATTAGAGTCAATGCGACTATAGCTTTAATCCTCTTAACAAAAAATGTGAGTTTTCCAGCTCATGGTAACAATCAAAACCTCTACTCTTATATATTATAGTGATCAATTTTCTTTCTCTTTGATTCAAATATCTTTTGACGAAGCTGCATTTGATGTACGATAAAATGATGAGTTAATAAACCATGCGTTCAAAGCTTAAGCTACCAACGGGATGAAGGATTAATGAGTCTAATATATGGACACAAGTGAACAATCATGTGCAAGTCAAAAGATCAAGGCTTTTCACAAGTATTGTATATGATATCGGACAAAATTTCTAAAGGAAACTTCTTTGCTTTAAGATTCAAACTTTGGTACCATGGTAAAATGATCAGCCGGATAACAGTTTTCTTGATGTTTTAACTGGTCTAACATGGATAAAAAAATGAATGCATATTTTTGACCTCCTGTTTGTTCTATCTCACATGCTTAGAAGTGACCAATTATTGATTGTAGCAAGCCAAGAACACCATGAAGGTCACACACTCATCCATTTCTTGGAAGACAAATTAACCACCAACATTTATCTTGTTCCAGAACAAAGGTCATGATGATATGTGGTCCAATAAGCATAACTATGTCTCCTAGATTTCAAAGGAAAATCCATGTGACCTGCCACCCACTTAATCTGAACAAATCCTAGATGGTAGTGTTTGACTTGATCCTACTTCTGTGGGAGTTATCATTAAACTGCTCTAATCCCAATAAATTTAGTTGTCATATCAAGCTATCAGGTGCCTAATGAAGTTTGTTTTGCCAACAAATCCCCAACCGATCATATTTATATTAGACTTTATTTTGTTGAATAGGATGGAGATGACTGATTTCCTTAACCCAGAACCAAATTGAGACTTAAGTTCTACTCTACAGCATATAAACCAGTTGGATAAATCAGCTCATGTTTCCTCTTTCTCTCTCTCTCTCTCTCTCTCTCCCTCCCCCCCCCCCCCCATGAGGGTGAATGTTTCTTGAGAAGCTCATCACACTTGTCGGACCAGACCAAAGGTTGGAGTTCGACCACTCAGCTTTCAGCCTCCATTAATCTTGTGCTCTGAGGCTTCTATATATCTCAGCTGCCAACTCAAAGACAAACACTTCCCTTGGGGAAACCCTATCATCCATGTCCAATACCAATCATCTCGCTGTATCCATACACTCCACAAGTGTAGATATCTCTGTACACAGTTAAACATTACACAAACACAAGAAAGACTCAAACACCAACATGAGGTAGCATCTTGTGATATATTTGGATATGCAAGCTAATAAAATTCTAAATTAATGTGGTCATGATCCATAGTTTATTTGTATCAGTGAAAACACTCAGGTTCTCATTTGCTAACTAGCAGTATATGGTGAAAAAAATGATAAATATATGCATTTTTTTTAAAAGATATATATTTCATTATCGGCAGTATCAACAGCCAGGTCTATTCGATTCAATCGGGCTATCACAGGAGACATGGTAGATGCCACAACATTTGAGGGACTCGAACATTAATCAGTATAATAAACTGTATGCTATTGCTTGCAGTTTAATTCATAGTGAAACACATAGAAACTAAGGACACAAAAAACCTGATAAGTTGGGAGAGTAGTGTTTAGAGTTATATTACAAGGCCATTATTTGAATTATATTACAGTGGTATACAAGGATACATATTTGATAGTATTTAAGCGTGTTTGGGTGAGAGTAATACTAGGATGGGTGACCCCCTAGGAAGTCCTCGTGTTCAGATCCTTGACAAGAAATAAGGAGGTGAATACAAAGATAAGGAGGATTTTGGAAAATGACAAGTTCTAGAAATCCGATGTGATGTGATGAGAGGTGTCAAAGTCCATAACCCTCAGAAGGCATGGTAGCCAGAGGTCGAGGACAAGAACGACAGACCTTGGCAGAGTGACCAACTTTATCACACAGCTGGCAGACTATTCGGTGTTGAGGCATAGGAGCAGAACGTCAAGGCTGGTGATAATTGTTGTTGCTATCTTGAGGTATGGGAGCAGGACACCAGGGCTGGTGGTGAAGGATGCTGCTACCGCTCGACATGGGAGCAGGATGCCAAGATGGTTGGGTACCATAGTTGCCACTTGGATTATAATAAGATGGTGCCTGCTCTGGACCCTTGTTGGTAGACTTATAATACTGATTGTTTTTTCGTTTGAATTTTTGACTTACTTGGGCAGTAATAGGTTGTGTTGGTGCTCTATCTTCGCACTTCAGATAAGTCTCGTAGTCAGTCAACTTGTCGTACAGCTCTTCAAATGATAGTGGGGAGTCACGTGCCCGGATTATTGCTGCTAATTCTTTGTATTCAGCCACAAGACCATTGAGGGTGTGGACGATAACTTAATCATCACTGAGATAATGTCTTATTAAGACTAAGTGATCGATGATTACTTTGATAGTTTGGAGGTAATCAGCGATGGTACTTCCCTCTTATTTTGTGTTCATAAGTCTGGAGAGAAGGCCGAGCATGCGAGTGCGCGAGTGATTTGCCAATGTAGTTTGTAGCTTCCACCAAGCTTCGGCAGCAGTAGCACATGAAGATATAAGTGGTGCAACAGAGCCAGCAATTGAGGCTTGAATCGCTTGAAGAATAAGACGGTCCTATCATAGCCATAGTTTATGCCCTGGATTCGATGCTTGACTTGTTGTTCCCGGGATATCAATCATTGCTGGTGGGCAATTGAAGGATCCATCAGCATATCCTAACAAATCATATCCAAAGAGGAGATTACTAAACTGAGCAGCCATGAAGCATAGTTTCCTCTGGATAATTTGACGATGATGATGATGGCAGCATTGATGGAGATCAGTCCCGTACTCTGAGAGGTACTGGTGCTTCCTGTAATAACACGGACAGAAATCGGAGAAGTAGTTGATGAAGCCATTGTAGAGGAAACGAATACCGAATATTTTTGTGTCTTTTTTTTGTTTTATTTATTTTATTGTTTGGTTTTTGTTAGTTTTTTTTTTTTTTGCCGGTTCTGCCAACTTGTGTCTCACTGGGTTCCGCTGTGTAGTTGTCACGAGGGCCTTCTTGTAGAAGGAGCCTCTGAAAGGGAAGAGCCAGCGACTGCGCGGTTTGATCGCGACGGCAGGAGCAAGGGCAACAGCGGTAGGCAGCAACAGACGAGAGCAGTAGTTGCTATAGAAGAAGAGCCCCATGTAGGCTTGTGGGTTCAATGCCATAGTGAGCAAGCGAGGGGCCGACGATGCTATGAAAGAGGGAAAGAGAGATCTGGAGCAATCCGTTTACTTTGATTGCTGAAGGCTGGCCGGTTGTAGGGGAGCGGAAGTTTGATGGCAGCGATAGAAATGAGAAGGTTCAAGAGCCGGCGGCTGGCTCGCGGCAGCACGAGCATGTGCAGTAGCGGCAATAGGCAACCGCTTGGCTGCAGTAGAGGTGGCCGGTTGGAGATAAGCAGCAGTTACTCCTGATGATGGATCGCTACTGATGGCAGTGAAGGGTAGCAGGTGAAAGATCACTTCGGGATAGAGGAAACAGAGGATGATGTAGTTCTTTCCAGAGAAGGTTCAGTCACGATCGAGCACAAAGATGGGGCGTGCCTCCTCTACTGCTCCAGCGCTGCAGGTCTGGTTTGGGCGAGCACGGGCGACGGTCGCGGGAGGTGGACCTCTGTTCCCGATCGATCCGTGGAGGAGGAGCGACGGCGATTAGTGGTGATGTGTTGACTGTAGAGATCGAGCAAAGAGGTAGGGAGTAGCGTAGCGGACCTGGTTGAAGATGGCTGCAAGCGGGGGGAGGTGGCGCGGTGGAGAAAAGGCAGCGGAAGAAGAGCTCACTGTGAGAAGTTGTCCGGTGGTTCCATCGATGGAGGAGGCGGAAGTGCCGCGATGGCAGATGGGTAAGAGTCGAGCGACCGAGTAGGGTTTGTGATGGCCGATGATTTACCGGAGGAATACGTCACCGGTTTCCACAAATGCGATTGGAGAGGATGGTGAAAACCTGCTGCCGTTTGACAGCGAGAAGAGAGCTTGCTCTAGGCAAGTGGCTCTGATACCATGATAGGAGTGAAAGGAAGAGTCGAATGAAGTGAAGTGTACTTCTTTTATTCATTCACTGATGCCTATTTATACAAAGGAAGAGAGAGATAAAGGAGTTGGACGTTGAGGATTTCCCTCAACAATCTAACTATTCTGGTACTGGTTGTTACAACAACCCTAACAACTCTATCTTTCAACATGCCCCCGCAATATCGCGCTCCTACCAAGGATGCTGATCTTGGACTGATGAAGTGAAAATAACTTACGGGAGAATGGCTTTATGAGGGAGTCCGCCAGTTGATCTACTGTGTGAATATGAGAGACACGTAGTTGATGATTCATCACTTGATCTCGTACAAAGTGGAAGTCAATTGCTATATACTTAATACGAGAGTGAAACACCGGATTGACACATAAGTAGGTAGCCCCGATATTGCACAGTATACTGTAGGAGTAGCAGAGGAGCGGATGTCAAGCTCTTTGAGCAGATTCATCAACCAGTTAAGTTCAGCAGCTGCAGTTGCAATTGAGTGATACTCAGCTTCAGTAGATGACCGAGCAACTATCTTTTGTTTCTTGGAACTCCAACTGATTGGATTGGCTCCGAGAAATATAATATACCCAGATGTTAATGTTCTATCTTCAATGTTTCCAGCCCAATCAGCGTTAGCATAAGCATGAAGTTGAAGTGCAGAGTTTTTGTAGAAAATGATGCCATAGTCAAGAGTACCTTTAAGATATCGTAATACTCGTTTAACATCTGACCGATGAGTGGCAGATGGTCTATGCATGAATTATGACAGCTTGTTAACGGCAAATGAGATATCAGGGCGTGTGAGGGCTAAATATTGCAAGGAGACAATCACTTGCTGATATTGTGTAGAATCCGTAGCAGGACTGTCATCATTTAACCGAAGCGATTCGCTAGTGGAAAGAGGAGTTGAAACAACATTTGCATCCTTCATGTTTGTCTTTACTAATAAGTCCTGAGTATATTTCCGTTGAGAGAGGAAGAATCACGAAGATATAGACATTGCCTCCACACCCAAAAAATAATTCAAGGGACCGAGATCTTTGAGGGAAAATCTAGCGGCCAACTGGTTAATGAACATTGTGACCTCCATAGAATTACTACCTATCACAATAATATCATCAACATATACTAGAAGATATATTATACTGTCTGGTTATTGACGGAGAAATAAAGAGGTGTCAGACTTAGAGTTAAAAAAGCCGACAAACATCAAAAGTGAGCCAAGTTCATTGTACTAGGCTCTCGGAGCTTACTGAAGACCATAAATAGCCTTGTGGAGTTTGCAGACATGTTTCTGATACTGAGGATGATAAAAACTGGGAGGTTGCTCCATAAAGATCTCGTAAGTTAATGTTCCTTGTAAGAATACATTGTTCACATCAAGTTGTCGCAGTCGCCATCCTTTTGAAATAGCTAAACTCAGAATCAGTCGGATTGTTGTAGACTTAACATGACTTAATGTCTCTACAAAATCAACACCAGGACGTTGATGGAAACCTTTGCCACTAAGCGGGCCTTGTACATGACAATGGACCCATCAGGGTTCCGCTTAACTCGAAAAAACTCACTTACACCCGATGACATTTTGTGCGGGATGAAATAGAACAAGTGTCCAGGTAGAGTTATGAAGTAGGGCGTCATATTCATCAGACATAGCTTGACGCCAATGAGGGGACTTTTGGGCTTGAGTGACCGTGGTAGGTTCACAAGTCTCAATAGAGGGAGTCACAATCGTATTGAGATTGAGAACCTGACGTGGCTTGAAAATGCCACTTTTTGAGCATGTTGTCATTGGATGTCCAAGTGGTTTAGGAGATAATAGTGGAATGAGTGTGGGTGAAGCAGTAGAACAGGGTGAGTTGGACTGTGGAACAGTAGTGGTAGTAGGCTGAGACGAGGGAAATGCTAATTGTTGAGTGTCCGATGATTGGATGTCTGTGGTAGCAGAAGAGGGAGAAAGAAAAGAGGGAGTGAGATGTTGTATTGGGGGTGTGCTCCACTCATGAATTGGAGTGGGTAATTCGTGTGGAGATTCATTGGATAATGGCATGTGCCATTGATGCATATTCACCGGAGTGATTGATATAGTGGAGGATTTGTGTTGTTGAAATAGAAAGGAAGACTCCACAAAGACAACATAACGAGACACAAAGACCTTGTGAGTTGAAGGATCATAGCTTCGGTAAGCATTGTGTTCAAGAGAGTAACCAATGAAGGTATAAGACTTTGACTGTGGGGCTAGTTTATTTGATGCATAAGGATGCAACCAAGGATAGCGGACACAACCAAAAACCCTAAGTTTTTGAAGATTTGGGGATCGATGAAATAGCTTTTCAAATGGTAATTGATTATGGAGGACAGGAGTAGGGATGCGATTTATCAAATAGATGGCGGTCTAAAAAGCAGCAGACCAGAAGGTAGGTGGCATGGAAGCATGATGGAGAAGTGTGAGACCGGTTTCAACTATATGCTGATGTTTGCGTTCGGTACAGTCAACTAGTTAAAGAGTGTACGGAGGAATTTGAGAAGCTGAATACCATAGGCTAACAAGTGTGGTGTTAGTGTTTGGTATTCACCCCCACCATTAGAATAAACTATTTTGATAGTGGACTAAAAGACATTTTCTACCATTTTTTGAACGTAAGGAAGATTGTAGAGACCTCAGACTTATGTTAAAGAGGATCAAACTAAGTATATTTGGTAAAATAATCAGTCAAGATAACATATCATCTGTATTTGTCAAAAGAAATACTTAGTGCAGGGCCCCAAACATCAGTATATATAATTTCAAATGGATGTGTGCAAGAAATAGAAGAATGAGCAAACGACAGTCGATGACTTTTATTACTAAGACACGCATGACAATGAGTAACAATATGCCTAGCTTTAAATGAAGGAAGAGCATAATGGGATAGAAACGTTTGTAGAGTAGAGGAAGAAGGGTGACCGAGACAATGATGCCACACATCCGTGGAAGCAGCAATAGAAGAATAGGCAGTAGGCTGAGAGGTGGATGACCACTGGTAGATGTTATCTTTACTCTGGCCTTGAACTAATTATGCCCCCGAGTTCAGATCCTTGATAAGAAAGTAGTCAGGAAAAAATTCAATAGAGGTATTTTTTTATTTACATAATTGAGAGACAGAGATGAGATTCCGTTTGATATAAGGAGCGCACAACACATCACCGAGTATAAAGTTAAGGTAATGCGAATTAAGCATTGTGGAACCAGTATGAGTAATAGGAAGACGCTTACCATCACCAATGATGATGTCATCAGTACCCCCATAGTTGTTGGAAAAGGACAAGTTCTAGAGATCCGAGGTGATGTTATAAGAGGCGCCGGAGTCCATAACCCAGGAGTGTTGATCAGAAGGTGGAGTAGCAGTGAGATGTGCATGGGGCATGGTAGCTAGAGGTCGAGGACGAGAACGACAGACCTTGGCGGAGCGACCAACCTTATCACACAGCTGGCAGACTATTTGGTGTTGAGGCATAGGAGCAGGACGTCAAGGCTGGTGATAATTATTATTGCTACCTTGAGGTATGGGAGCAAGACGCCAGGGCTGGTGGTGAAGGATGCTGCTACCGCCCGGCATGAGAGCAGGATGCCAAGATGGTTGGGTACCACAGTTGCCACTTGGATTGTGATAAGACGGTGCCTGCTTTAGACCCATGTTGGCAGACTTATAGTACTGATTATTTTTCTGTTTGAATTTTTGACTTACTTGGGTAGTAATAGGTTGTGCTGGTGCTCTATATTCCCGCTTCAAATAAATCTCGTAGTCAATCAACTTGTCGTACAACTCTTCAAATGATAGTGGGGAGTCACATGCCCGGATTGCTGCAGCTAATTCATTGTATTCAGCCCCAAGACCATTAAGGGTGTGGACGATAACTTCATAATCATGAGATAATGTCCTATTAAGACTAAGTGATCGATGATTACCTTGATAGTTTAGAGGTAATCAGCGATGGTACTTCCCTCTTGTTTTGTGTTCATAAGTCTGGAGAGAAGGCCGAGCATGCGAGTGCGCGAGCGATTTGCCAAGGTAGTTTGTAGCTTGCACCAAGCTTCGGTAGTAGTAGCACATGAGGCTTGAATCACTTGAAGAATAAGAAGGTCCTATCGTAGCCACAGTTTATACTCTGGATTCGGTGCTTGACTTGTTGTTCCCGGGATATCAATCATTGCTGGTGAGTAACTTAAGGATCCATCAGCATATCCTAACAAATCATATCCAAAGAGGAGATTACTGAACTGAGCGCCATGAAGCATAGTTCCCTCTGGATAATTTGAAGGGGATGATGACGGCAGCATTGATGGAGATCGGTCCCATACTCTGAGAGGTACTGGTGCTTCTTGTAATAACATTGACAGAAACCGGAGAAGTAGTCGATGAAGACATTGTAGAGGAAAGGAATACCGAATGTTTTTGTGCCCGTTTTCTTTGTTTTTTTTCATTTGTTTGTTTTTTTTTTTTTTGGCTGGTTCTGCCGACTTGTGTCTCACTGGGATCTGCTGTGCAGTTGTCAAGGGGGGCTTCCTGTAAAAGGAGCCTCTGAAAGGGAAGAGCCGGTAGCTGCGCGGCATGCTCGCGGCGGCAGGAACAAGGGCGGCCGAGGAGGGTTTGTGGTGGCCGAAGATTTGCCGGAGGAATACGTCACCAGCTTCCACAGATGCGATTGGAGAGGATGGTGAAAACTTTCTACCGTTTGACAATGAGAAGAGAGCTTGCTCTAGGCAAGCGGCTCTGATACCATGATAGAAGTGAAAGGAAGAGTCCAATGAAGTGAAGTGTACTTCTTTTATTCATTCATTGATGCCTATTTATATAAAGGAAGAGAGGGATAGAGGAGTTAGACGTTGAGGATTTCCCTCAACAATCTAACTATTCCGGTACTGGTTGTTACAACAACACTAACAACTCTATCTTTCAACACTTCACTTCATTTTATCCCACTTCTGACACCATGATAGAAGTGAAAGGAAGAGTCAAATGAAGTGAAGTGTACATACTTTTATTCATTCACTTATGTCTATTTATACAAAGGAAGAGAGGGATAGAGGGGTTAGACGTCGAGGATTTCCCTCAACAATCTAACTATTCTGGTACTGGTTGTTACAACAACGCTAACAACTCTATTTTTCAACATGCCCCCGCAAGATCGCGCTCCTGCCAAGAATGCCGATCTTGGACCGATGAAGTGAAAATAACTTGCGAGAGAGTGGCTTCGTGAGGGAGTCCACCAGTTGATCTGCTGTATGAATATGAGAGACACGTAGTTGATGATTCATCACTTGATCTCGAACAAAGTGGAAGTCAATTGCTATATGTTTAATATGAGAGTGAAACACTGGATTGACACATAAGTAGGTAGGCCCAATATTATCACAGTATATTGTAGGAGTAGCAGAGGAGCGGATGTCAAGCTCTTTGAGTAGATTCATCACCCAGTTAAATTCAGCAGTTGTAGTTGCAATTGAGCGATACTCAGCTTCAGTAGATGACTGAGCAACTGTCTTTTGTTTCTTGGAACTCCAACTGATTGGATTGGCTTTGAGAAATATGATATACCCAGATGTTGATGTTTTATCTTCAATGTTCCCAGCCCAATCAGCGTCAGTATAAGCATGAAGTTGAAGTGGAGAGTTTTTGTAGAAAACGATGCCATAGTCAAGAGTACCTTTAAGATATCGTAATACTCGTTTAACAGCTGACCAATGAGTGGCAGATGGTTTATGCATGAATTGTGACAGCTTGTTAACTACAAATGAGATGTTTGGGCGAGTGAGGACTAAATATTGTAAGGAGCCAATCACTTATCGATATTATGTAGAATCCGTAGCAGGACTACCATCATTTAACGAAAGTGATTCACCAGTGGAAAGAGGAGTCGAAACAACATTTGCATCCTTCATGTTTGTCTTTACTAATAAGTCCTGAGTCTACTTTCGTTGAGAGAGGAAGAGTCCCGAAGATGTAGACGTTGCCTCCACACCCAAAAAATAATTCAAGGGATCGAGATCTTTGAGGAAAAATCTAGCGGCCAACTGGTTAATAAACATTGTGACCTCCGTAGAATTACTACATGTCACAATAATATCATCAACATATACTAGAAGATATATTGTACTGCCAGACTGTTGATGGAGAAATAAGGAGGTGTCAGACTTAGAGTTAGAGAAGCCGACGGACATAAAAAATGAGCCAAGTTCATTGTACCAGGCTCTCGGAGCTTGCCGAAGACCATAAATTGCCTTGTGGAGTTTGCAGACATGTTTCAGATACTGAGGATGAAGAAAACTAGTAGGTTGCTCTATAAAGACCTCGTCAGTTAATGTTCCTTGTAAGAATGCATTGTTCACATCAAGTTGTCGCAGTCGCCATCCTTTTGAAACAGCTAAACTCAGAATCAATCGGATTGTTGTGGACTTAACAACAGGAATTAATGTCTCTGTAAAATCAACACCAGAACGTTGATGGAAACCTTTGGCTACTAAGCAGGCCTTGTACCTAGCAATGGACCCATCAGGGTTCCGCTTAACTCAAAAAATTCACTTACACCTGATGACATTTTGTGTTGGATGAAACGGAACAAGTGTCCAAGTAGAGTTATGAAGTAGGGGATCATATTCATCAGACATAGCTTGATGCCAATGAGGATACTTTTGGGCTTGAGTGACCGTGGTAGATCCACAAGTCTCAATAGAGGGAGTCACAATCGTATTGAGATCGAGAACCTGACGTGGCTTGAAAATGCCACTTTTAAAGCATGTTTTTATTGGATGTCCAAGTAGTTTAGGAGATAATGGTGGAATGAGTGTGGGTGAAGTAGTAGAACAGGGTGAGTTGGACTATGGAACAGTAGTGGTAGTAGGTTGAGACGAGTGAAATGCTAATTGTTGAGTTTCCGACGATTGGATGTCTGTGGTAGCAGAAGAGGGAGAAAGAAAAGAGGGAGTGAGATGTTGTATTGGGGGGGGGTGCTCTACTCATGAGTTGGAGTGGGTGATTCGTATGGAGGTTCATTGGATAATGACATGTGCCACTGATGCATATTCACCGGAGTGATTGATATAGTGGAGGATATGTGTTGTTGAAATGGAAAGGAAGACTCCACAACGACAACATGACGAGAAACAAAGATCTTGTGAGTTGAAGGATCATAGCATCGGTAAGCATTGTGTTCAAGAGAGTAACCAATGAAGGTACAAGGCTTTGACCATGGGGCTAGTTTATTTAATGCATAAGGATGTAACCAAGGATAGCAGACAACCAAAAACCCTAAGTTTTCGAAGATTTAGGGATCGATGAAACAACTTTTCAAATAGTGATTGATTGTGGAGGACAGGAGTAGGCATACGATTTATCAGATAGACGACGGTATGAAAAGTTACAGACCAGAAGGTAGGTGGCATGGAAGCATGATGGAGAAGTGTGAGACCGGTTTCAACTATATGCCGATGTTTGCATTCGGCAGAGCCAACTAGATAAGGAGTGTACGGAGGAGATTTGAGATGTTGAATACCACAGGCTAGCAAGTGTGATGTTAGTGTTTGGTATTCACCCCACCGTTAGAATAAACTATTTTGATAGAGGACTGAAAGATATTTTCTACCATTTTTACTAAATATACTTGGTTTGAAAAGGATAAAACCAAGTATATTTAGTAAAATAATCAGTAAAGATAACATAAAATCTGTATTTGTCAAAAGAAATACTTGGTGCAGGGACCCAAACATTAGTATATAGAACTTCAAATGGATATGTGCAAGAAATAAAAGAATGAGCAAATGACAGTCGATGACTTTTATTACTAAGACATGCATTACAATGAGTAACAATATGCCTAGCTTTAAATGAAGGAAGAGCATAATGAGATGGAAACGTTTGTAGAGTAGAGGAAGAAGGGTGACCGAGACAATGATGCCACACATCCGTGGAAGCAACAATAGAAGAATAGGCAGTAGGCTGAGAGGTGGATGGCCATTGGTAGATGTTATCTTTACTTTGGCCTTGAACTAACGATGCCCCCATGTTCAGATCCTTGACAAGAAAGTAGTAAGAAAAAAATTCAATAGAGGTATTATTTTGTTTACAGAATCGAGAGACAGAGATGAGATTCCGTTTGATATGAGGAGCGCACAACACATCACTGAGTGTAAAGTTAAGGTAATGCGAATTAAGCATTGTGAAACCAGTATGAGTAATAGGAAGGCACTTAACATCACCAATGATGATGTCATCAGTACCCACATAGCTGTTGGAAAATGATAAGTTCTAGAGATCCAAGGTGATGTAATGAGAGGCGCCAGAGTCCATAACCCAGGAGTGTTGATCAGAAGGTGGAGTAGCAGCGAGATGTGCCTGGGGCATGGTAGCTAGAGGTCGAGGATGAGAACGACAGACCTTAGCGGAGTGACCAACCTTATCACACAGCTAGCAAACTATTCGGTGTTGAGGCATAGGAGAAGGATGCCAAGGCTGGTGATAATTATTGTTGCTACCTTGAGGTATGGGAGCAGGACGCTAGGGCTGGTGGTGAAGGATGCTGCTACCATCCGACATGGGAGCAGGATGCCAAGATGGTTGGGTGCCATAGTTGCCACATGGATTATGATAAGACGGTGTCTGCTCTAGACCCTTATTAGCAGACTTATAGTATTGATTATTTTTTCGTTTGAATTTTGGACTTACTTGGGCAGTAATAGGTTGTGCTGGTGCTCTATCTTCGCGCTTCATATAAGTCTTGTAGTCAGTCAACTTGTCGTACAGCTCTTCAAATGATAGTGGGGAGTCACGTGCCCGGATTGCTGCTGCTAATTCTTTGTATTCAGCCCCATGACCATTGAGGGTGTGGACGATAACTTCATCAACACTGAGATAATGTCCTATTAAGACTAAGTCATCGATGATTACCTTGATAGTTTGGAGGTAATCAATGATGATACTTCCCTCTTGTTTTGTGTTCATAAGTCTGGAGAGAAGGCCGAGCATGCGTGTGCACGAGCGATTTGCCAAGGTAGTTTATAGCTTGCACCAAGCTTCGACAACAGTAGCACATGAAGATATTAGTAGCACATGACGGGGCCAACAACTAAGGCTTGAATCGCTTGAAGAATAAGACGGTCCTGTTATAGCCACGGTTTATGCTCTGGATTCGATGCTTGACTTGTTGTTCCCAGGATATCAATCATTGCTGGTGGGTAACTGAAAGATCTATCAACATATCCTAACAAATCATATCCAAAGAGGAGATTACTGAACTGAGCGCGCCATGAAGCATAGTTCCCTCTAGATAATTTGAAGGGGATGATGACGACAACATTGATGGAGATCGGTCCCGTACTTTGAGTGGTACTGGTGTTTCCTGTAATAACACTGACAGAACTAGAAGTAGTTGATGAAGACATTGTAGAGGAAAGGAATACCGAATATTTTTGTGCCCCTTTTTTTTGGCTGGTTCTTTCGACTTGTGTTTCACTAGGTTTCGTTGTGCAGTTGTCATGGGGGGCTTCCTATAGAAGGAGCCTCTGAAAGGGAAGAGCCGATAGCTACTCGGCTTGCTCGCGGTGGCAGGAGCAAGGGCGACAATGGTAAGTAGCAACAGGTGAGAAAAGCAGTTGCTGCAGAAGAAGAGCCCCACGTAGACTTGTGGGTTCAACGCCGCAGTGAACGAGTGAGGGGCTGACACTGCTGTGAAAGAGGGAAAGAGAGATCTCTTTGAGGAAAAGAGAGATCTGGAGCAATCTTCTCACTTTGATTGTTGAAGGCTGGCCGGCTGTAGGGGAGCGGAAGCTTGATGACAGCGATAGAAATGAGAATGTTCAAGAGCCGGCGACTGGCTCGCGGCAGCAGGAGCAAGTGCGGTAGAGGCAACTAGCAATCGCTTGGCAGAAGCAGAGGTGTCCGATCGGAGAGGAGCAGTAGTTGCTCCTGATTATGGATCGCTGCTGATGGCACCGAAGGGCAGCAAGTGAAAGATCGCTTCAGAATAGAGGAAACAGAGGATGATGCAGTTCTGGTTTGGGTGAGCACGGGCGACGGTTGCGGGAGGTGGACCTCTGTTCCCGATCGCTCCGTGGAGGAGGAGTGGTGGCAATTGGTAGGGATGTGTTGACTGTAGAGATCGAGCAAAGAGGTAGGGAGTAGCGTTGCAGACCTGGTTAAAGATGGCTGCAAGCGGGGGGAGGTGGCATGGTGGAGAAAAGGCAATGGTAAACAACGGATGAAGCGCTCATTGTGAGAAGTTGTCCGTGATGGGAATAAAACAGGAATCAACTTTGTATAGGAACAAATACTAGCAGACCGTCATGCACAGCGGAATGAAATGGAAATCACAATCAGATGAACACCAAGATTTACGTGGAAAACCCCTTCAACTCGAAGGGTAAAAACCAGGGGACAAGGCAGAGAAAATCCACTATCAAAATAATGAATATACAGATCTCAGGCTTCTTGCCCAAGCCCAAAGCAATAGCCACAAGAGAATCTCAGGGATACAAGGACTATAATCCTAAACACAATATCCAAAACCTTCCCAATAGATCACAGTAAGAATCCACTGCAAACTGATCTAACCTGAGATTTGAATGATTGAGAATAGTCTTTTTCTGCCCTTGTCTTCTTCCCTTTTCTGGATCTCTTGTTTTCTGGCCTCTACTGTCAATCTGCAGTCTGCTTTTTCTCTCCCACGTTTTCAGCCGTCGCTGCTCTCTTAATCTCAACCCTAGCCACCTAATCTAGGTTTTAGGTTAATATAAGTGAGGTTCTGGGCTGTGGGCTTCACTAAAGCTCATTATGGGCTGAATATGGGCCATCTGCCCAACAACCTCCCCCTTCAGCCCATAAGGGAGGCTGTCTCATGACTCCTCAATGTGAAGCCATGCCGACCAACTGTCGGCACATCTCCTGTCTCTCTTTCGGTAAAGCCTTTGTCAACATGTCTGCCCCATTATCATCTGTGTGAATTTTCTGAAGCTGTAACTGCTTCTCTTCAAGCACATTTCTGATCCAGTGATATCTGACATCTATATGTTTTGACTTGGAATGAAATGTTGGGTTCTTGCATAAATGGATGTCACTCTGGCTGTCACAATACACCACATAGTTTTCCTGTTTCAGCCCCAATTCTTGTAAGAATTCTTTCATCCATAACATTTCTTTGCAAACCTCTGTAGCAGCAATATATTCTGCCTCTGTGGTGGAGAGTGCAATACACCTTTGCAATCTGGACTGCCATGACACAGCTCCCCCTGCAAAAGTAAGTACAAAACCTGATGTGGACTTCCTTGTGTCAATATCTCTTGCCATATCTGCATCTGTGTAACCTGTCAATACAGGTGGTCCACCTCCAAAGCTTAAACAAACTTTAGAACTTCCTCTGAGATATCTAAAAATCCACTTCACTGCTGCCCAATGCTCTTTACCTGGATTTGCAAGAAATCTACTAGTAACACCCACTGCATATGCGATGTCCGGCCTCGTACATACCATTGCGTACATTAAACTTCCAACTGCTGAAGCATAAGGAACCTTTTGCATTTTCTCCTTCTCCTCATCACTTGACGGACTCTGATCTGAGCACAACTTGAAGTGACCTGCAAGAGGAGAACCAACTGGCTTTGCATTACTCATACTAAACCTATCCAATACCTTCTCAATGTATTTCTCCTGTGACAACCAAATCTTTCTCTTTCTTCTGTCACGAGAAATCTGCATGCCCAGTATTTGCTTTGCTGGCCCCATGTCCTTCATTGCAAAAGACTCACTTAGGTCCTTCTTCAACCTATCAATCATAGACATATCTTTTCCGAGGATAAGCATATCATCAACATAAAGTAAGAGAATAATAAAATCCTCACCAAACCGTTTGATGTACACACAATGATCTGAAGCTGTTCTTTTATATTCATTTTCAATCATAAATGAATCAAACTTTTTATACCACTGTCTTGGAGCTTGCTTCAGCCCATACAAGCTCTTCTTCAACTTGCAGACAAGATTTTCTTTACCTTTGACTTTGAAGCCTTCTGGTTGCTCCATATAAATTTCCTCCTCCAAATCACCATGAAGGAAAGCTGTTTTCACATCTAACTGTTCAATCTCCAAGTCTAAGTTAGCAGCAATACCAAGAGCAACACGGATAGAAGACATTTTAACAACAGGAGAAAAAATTTCTTCAAAGTCAATACCTTTCTTTTGACCAAAGCCTTTCACAACCAATCTAGCTTTATACTTTGGTTGAGAACAATATTCTTGAGTCTTCAACCTGAAAATCCACTTGTTCTTCAAGGCCTTACTTCCCTCTGGTAGTTGCACTAAATCATATGTGTGGTTCTTTTGCAGAGAATCCATCTCTTCCTGCATAGCAATAAACCACTTCTTTTTCTGCTCACTTTCAACTGCTTCCTGGTAACTCTCTGGTTCACCTGCATCAGTAAGCATCACATACTCATCTGTAGAGTATCTTCTGGAAGGTTGACGTTGTCTAGAAGATCTTCTTAATTGAGGTTCTGTGGGAACTTGCTCTCTTTCTTCTTCTTGCTCAACATGTCCTGCAGGTAGATCAACATCTGGCTCTGCACCATCTTCCTGCACACCTCCCCCATCACCATGATATACTGGAGGAATAACTGGGTCACAGTCTACAAATCCCTCTGCAGAAGTCTTAGCTGGTGGCTCCTTCTTCAAATCCTCAATGGTTTGATCCTCAAAGAAGACAACATCTCTGCTTCTGAACACCTTCTGCTTTTCTGGATCCCAAAGCCTGTAACCAAACTGATCATGTGAGTAACCAAGAAAAATACACTCTTTTGTCTTACCATCCAGTTTGGACCTTTCATTGTTTGGAACATGTGCAAATGCACGACAACCAAACACTCTTAAATGCCTATAGGAGACATCTTTCCCTGACCATACATGCTCTGCAACATCACCATCTAGAGCTGTACATAGTGATAAGTTGATTACATCAACTGCAGTCCTCAAAGCCTCATCCCAAAACCTTTTGGGTAGCTTGGCCTGTGAAAGCATACATCTGATCTTTTCCATGATGGTGCGGTTCATCCTCTCTACAATTGCATTATGCTGAGGCGTACCAGGGACTGTCAACTCATGCTGGATGCCATGTGACCTGCAATAATCATTAAACAATCCTGTGTACTCACCACCATTATCTGATCTTATACATTTCAATTGTCTTTCTGTCTCCCTTTCAACTCTGGCATGAAACTCTTTGAAGATATTAATAACCTGATCTTTAGTCTTCAAAGCATAGGCCCAAACTTTCCTGGAAAAGTCATCTATAAAAGTAACAAAATAAAGTGCACCACTGATACTAGGAACATTAACAGATCCACCAGGAGTTTTTGTCCTCAAAGGACCACACACATCTGTATAGACACGGTCCAAGGCATGCATTTTTCTAGATAAGGCAGGACTAACAAAGGAAACTCTATGTTGTTTACCAGCTAAACAATCAATACAAGGGTTCAAACGTGTACCTCTGAGAGATGGCAATACCTCTCTTTTGGAAAGTTCTTGCAACCCCTTCTCGCTCATGTGTCCTAGTCGCCTATGCCACAACTCCATGCTGGAGTCTTTCTCTGTAGCATTCAACTGCCCACCACAAGCTTTAGGCTGCAATCTATACAATGTATGACATTTCTTCCCATTAGCTACAATTAGAGAACCCTTACTGAGCTTCCACTGCCCTTTATGAAATCTGACATCAAAGTCTTCATCGTCCAGCCTTCCAACTGAAATTAAATTCAGTCTTAAGTCAACCACATGCCTCACATCCTTAAGTACCAACTTGCAATCAAGGTTGGTCTTTATATGGATATCTCCCATGCCAATGATGTTTGCTGTGCCATAGTTGCCCATCTTGACAACACCAAAATTTCCAGACCTGTAAGTAGCAAAGAACTCCCTCCGTGGTGTAGCATGATAAGAAGCACCTGTGTCAATTATCCACTCGAGATCCTGACTCACACAAGAAAAAATATCATCAGAAGTAGATAAAATCAAATAATCACCACCTTGTACTGTAGCTGTGATATTCTCTTTTGACTCTGTATGCTCCACTTCTTTCCCCCTTTTCTTGTTCTTCTTAGGTTGCTTGCACTGATTCTTGTAATGTCCTTTCTCACCACAATTGTAGCAAACAATATCTTTCCTTGACCTTGACTTGCTTCTACCCACACGTGAACCACTTCTATCCTTTGACTTTGACCTTCCTCTGTTCTCTGAGACAAGTGCTTGTGAATCAATCTGAGAAGTTGCTGAATTCTTTCTCCTTAACTCCTCGTTCAACAAACTGCTTGTTACTTGACTCATGGTGACAATTCCATCTGGTGCCGAATTACTGAGAGAAACCACCAGTGTCTCCCAACTTTCTGGCAAATAACTGAGAAGTAACAATGCCTGCAACTCATCATCAAGAGACATTTTCATAGAGGATAACTGGTTAGTAATACTCTGCATTTCATTTAAATGCTCAGGAATAGAAGTACCCTCTTTATATTTCAAGTTCACAAGTTTTCTGATCAGAAAAGCTTTGTTGCCAGCCGTTTTTCTTTCATAAAGACCTTCTAACTTTTTCCAAAGAGAGTATGCAGAACATTCAGTAGAAACATGGTGAAAGACACTATCATCTAGCCATTGTCGAATAAAACCAACTGTTTTTCGATCTAACCTCTTCCACTCATCATCTGTCATAGATGTGGGCTTTGCACTATCTCCTTGCAAAGGTCCATACAAATCTTTGCAATACAAGAGATCTTCCATTCTTGGTTTCCATATCATCTAATTGTTTCCATTTAAACTAATCATGCGAGAAATATTACCGGTCTCCATGTTCAGATACAAAAGATTAAATACCACCAAAACCCTGCTCTGATACCAGTTGATGGGAATAAAACAGGAATCAACTTTGTATACGAACAAATACTAGCAGACCGTCATGCACAGCGGAATGAAATGGAAATCACAATCAGATGAACACCAAGATTTACGTGGAAAACCCCTTCAACTCGAAGGGTAAAAACCACGGGACAAGGCAGAGAAAATCCACTATCAAAATAATGAATATACAGATCTCAGGCTTCTTGCCCAAGCCCAAAGCAATAGCCACAAGAGAATCTCAGGGATACAAGGACTATAATCCTAAACACAATATCCAAAACCTTCCCAATAGATCACAGTAAGAATCCACTGCAAACTGATCTAACCTGAGATTTGAATGATTGAGAATAGTCTTTTTCTGCCCTTGTCTTCTTCCCTTTTCTGGATCTCTTGTTTTCTGGCCTCTACTGTCAATCTGCAGTCTGCTTTTTCTCTCCCACGTTTTCAGCCGCCGCTGCTCTCTTAATCTCAACCCTAGCCACCTAATCTAGGTTTTAGGTTAATATAAGTGAGGTTCTGGGCTGTGGGCTTCACTAAAGCCCATTATGGGCTGAATATGGGCCATCTGCCCAACAGTCCGGTGGTTCCATCGATATGGGAGGCGGAAGTGTCACGACGGCAGATGGGTAGGAGTCGAGCGGCCGAGGAAGGTTTGTGGTGGCCGAAGATTTGCCTGAGGAATACGTCTCTGGCTTCCACAGATGCATTGGAGAGGATAATGAAAACTTGCTGTCGTTTGACAACGAGAAGAGAGCTTGCTCTAGGCAAGCGGCTCTGATACCATGATAGAAGTGAAAGGAAGAGTCGAATGAAGTGAAGTGTACATTCACTGATGTCTATTTATACAAAGGAAGAGAGGGATAGTAGGGTTAAATTTCCCTCAACAATCTAACAACTCTATCTTTCAATAGTTTTCAGTGAATGAAGTGAAGTGTACATTCACTGGTTGTTACAACAACACTAACAACTCTATCTTTCAATAGTTTTGAGGGGGAAGAAAGTAAACATGACAAATAAAAAAAGAAACTTAGACATCAATAATAGAAAATATATTAGAAAGTTGACATATGATTTAACGTGGTTCAGTAACTCCCTATCTACTGAGAAGATCAAAGTAATCACTCTTCCTTAAATCAACTCAAATCAAAACCTAAAATCCCTTATGCACATTCTCATATGAGACTCCAAAGACTCTTCTCTTAATCCTCTCTAAATCTACTAGAGAATACCCTACCCAAAATATTTCTTAGGAGCACGCAAATTATTTTATAAAAAATTAATTTGTATCAAAATTAGGTGCTTGTTTATCTTACTTACTTGCACTAATAAAGCAAGAAATGGGAGAGAACTATCTTTTCCCTCTCCATGCTTGTGATTCCAGGTACATTTTTGTACGCTTTTGATTAAGTTATATTACCTATTTTTTAATATATTTATTGAGTTCAACTTTTAGCCATTAAATTAGTTATCCTTAACCCAAATCTAAATACAACTTAAACATAAAAATGTTTGATAAATTTTACTAAACTAAATTTAATCTATTACGATGGATGAAGAAGGCAATGCCTAACATAAGGTTATTGTTTCAAGTTATTTTTTATAGTCACCTTAATTAATGGAGACACATGATCTTCATGAGGCCAAAATTTTCTTATTGCATAATAGATTATATCAAACTATATTCTTTTTCTACACAAGAGTCAGATGTACTTACTATAAGCTAAGATAACATTTGTAGGCTTTAATATCATTTATAAAAAGAAGATATCAAATAAAGAGAGTAGTGGTTGATTAAGATATGGTGGGAGTATTTCACTTTAGTTTCATATAATTTCTCCTCACACACACACACACACACACACATCGCCTGCGTCATGACATCCGGCTGATCTTGATGGACTCCATGTGTTTCTCGTTTGCTCTAGGAGAAAGATAAGCACCACATTTCTCATACTTCCTATAGGGATTTGATCCACACTACACATCAATGGCCAAGACTACAACTCAAGAATTAGAAGCTTTGAGGTGATTGCCATTCATATCTTCGAGAAAGTAAAGACATCAGACAACTTGGAAATTAATAACATTTTCATGTGTGTCTCTTTCATGGTCTTAGCTGAAGTCAAAATGAACTATTTTGTTGATACAATTGGCAATCATTTGCACATTTTAATCTTGCCTGGATTTTTCTTTTTTGTGTTTCCTAGATTTCCCTAAGTTGTACCAGTATATCGAGGTCATTGATGTGCTTGGAAATTGCTTAAGCTTAGAGAAGTCTTTGGAAATCAATCTTTATTAACCAATAGTCACAAAAGTAACTACCAATTCTCTAGCACAGATTTTTCTCTATATATGGGTTATTCTTTTGGTTAAATCGACCAACTTATTCATGTATACATAAAGATTGAAAGATAACTAAGAGAATAATCTCATATTTCAACGGGTTAAAAGACTTAGATTACATATAAAAGATTTTATCTATAATATGATAAGCTTAAGTTTTGACGTGTATGTTAACCCCAATAAGTTAGACTCGTTATCATCAATGTTAGCATAGTATCAAACTAAAGGTTCATTGAAAAAAAAAAAAAAGAGTGAATAAAGCATAGCTAATTAATTATTGGTCATAGTCAGACGGAAAAAATAGGTCCAAATAATAAGTTGATCATTAAGTCACACATGAATAGTCCCTAAGGATTAAAAGAATTGGATTACATATACTGAATATATTAGGTTTGACCTATGATCAAGTAGATTAAAGTTTTTAGATTATATATATATATATATATATATATATATATATATATATATATATATATATATACATATATATATATATATATATACATATATATATACATGTATATATACAAATATATATACAAATATATATATATATAAACTTTTGTATTTGTGATTTATCTATACAAATTTTTGGAGAGCCGGTATACATGGAGCCTTTGAATGACAAGTGCCATGTAACCCTGATCAAAGAGTTATACATGTGATTTATCAGTAAAATATTTAGAGAACTAGCGTGAAGTCTTTTGTATCATTGTATGACAAGTGACAGTTAGTTTTTATCAAAAAGAATTTAATGTCGGGTGAGAAAAATGTCATATGTTCATTTGTCCTCAGATTACGACTGGAATAAACCAGTACGTCTCCCCAGATTAGCTGATTTTGGAGCAGAACATGGATTTACGTTTTTAGTGGTTAAACAGATGATGATGACGATGACATTAATGTCTTAAAATATTTCACAAACAGGAGATCGAACATGCAGTACCTCGATAAGGTCGTCAATTAAGTAGTGAAACAGAAGTAATATAAGCAAATGAACATATCAGTATCAGCTTTCCTTCTAACAATGCAAGACTAGAAAAATCTCTCTCCAATCTTTAATCTTCCTTGTGTTTGTATGTTCTTGTTTTTGACTCGCGTGAAACAAGAGAGGATGAAAGAGAGATGTAGGTAGTTCTTTTGCCCAGACATGGGAGGAAGGTGATGCAGAATAAGAGGAGATGTATGAGAAAAATGCCTACAGTCGGTGGACCATCCTTGGCCACATAACGACACGCTTTGCCTGCTCTACACCATCCTTCCTCCGTAATCTCTCTCTATCATATTTATTTTGGTACTTCTTTTAGTTTGGAGAGAAGGAGTGAAAAGGGCAGAAACTGAGTGTGGAAGAAGAGCGAGGAAAAGTGGCAAAGAAGTGAATGAAATTACACAAGCAGTAGGTTCCATCCTTGCATCGCTCCAGTCCTATCATCACCCAAGACGGAAGAGCTGAAGGAGAAAGGAGGAGATCCTTGATTTTATTCCACACCTTATGTTATACAACCTGGTCTTTGTTCTGTATCTGTTCCACTGCTTGCTCCCACAGATCTAGGAAGAGCAAGAGATGGAGGTGCTTGGGAAGGTTTTCTTCTAAGAGCTCTGAATCAGTGAGTATACACTGGAATATCGGGGTTTCTTCATATCTTCCCTTTCTTTTAGGCTCCAATATTTGTTGTCTCTAAGGATTGAGTGGAAAGAATGGTGGGAAGCATGGGCAGATGGATGCATAGTTAGATTGAGAGAACAAAACAAGGGGATCAGATTTCGTGGTTGCAAGCTGGCTACTGGGAATTGTTTATGTTGGTTTGATTTGGAGCTGTTCGGTGTTGCTACCAGGGAGAGGGAGAGGGAGAGGGAGAGTGAGGAAGAAGAGACACGAAGAACACCACCCGTAGAAATTTGATCTTAGTTCTTGTTGTAGCTGTTTGGAGGTAGGAAATGGCAGCAGCTTCGTCGTCGTCACCCTTCGTTGGAGTCAGAGGTGAGGAGCTCCAAAGTGATATGAAACAACAGCAGAAGCAGCCCTCTACGGCGCCACCGCCCCCTACCATGAAGAAGAGAAGGAACCAGCCAGGAAATCCAAGCAAGTATCTGAAACGCTCGAACATATATATCATGCAACACAATTCATCCATGCATATTCGTATGCTCCCGCTTTATAATTTGATTTCATGAAAACCCTAATCCATGGCACAGGTTCAAGCTTGGGATTTCTCTTGCTGCGTTCCCAGTTAGCTTTTTTTTTCTCAGTTTCTCGACATGGCCTCTCATGAGTTAATGGATTAGGCCACAGAATTGTGTCCTTAATGTCTGTGGGTTAATTGTTCCTCTTTTTCTTGTGGTTTTGCTGAATTGTAGTACCAAATTTCCTCCAACACATACTTTCTCCCTCTATTTTGTGTTGATTACATACTTCCTGTTTGCTCCTCAATCCAAGTGCACGTCATAATATATTAAACAGATCAAGTTATTCTATTCTTATCTTGATGAATGATTGATGGATTAAATAATGGCAACGACAACCATATCCACATGTGTGTAGCAGATCCGGACGCCGAGGTGATTGCGCTGTCGCCGAAGACGCTGCTGGCGACGAACCGCTTCATCTGCGAGGTCTGCAACAAGGGGTTCCAGCGGGAGCAGAACCTGCAGCTCCACCGCCGTGGCCACAACCTGCCGTGGAAGCTCCGGCTGAAGAGCAGCAAGGAGGTACGCCGCCGGGTATACCTCTGCCCCGAGCCGACGTGCGTCCACCACGACCCCTCCCGCGCCCTCGGCGACCTCACCGGCATCAAGAAGCATTTCTGCCGCAAACACGGCGAGAAGAAGTGGAAGTGCGACAAGTGCTCCAAGCGCTACGCCGTGCAATCGGACCTCAAGGCTCATTCCAAGACCTGCGGCACCCGCGAGTACCGCTGCGACTGCGGCACGCTCTTCTCCAGGTTAGTAGCATGGTGTAGGCCTTCATCCAGCTGGAGCTCTACCTACATGCACACCTCCATCGATCATGTGCATCTACATATCCTAAATGAATTCAGTTTCTTGATTTAAAATGGGCCGCTTTGGGTTTGTTGATGATTAGCCTTCTCTTGTCCATGCTTTCTGATCTTAAGCGTGCACTCTGTTCTAGGGTTAGTTTTTTCTTTTTTTTTTTAGGTTTGTTATGGTTGGATTCCCTAGAAGGAGAGGGAAAGGAACGTACGTGTTGGGAAACGTCTGTAGGGAACTGCTCTCACGTGAATTGGTCTGTAGAATTGCCATGGTCATAGAGGTTTCAACTCCATCAAAAGGTCTCAATCTTTTTTCACCTCATTGGAACCATCGCCACCCTTCTTCTGATCTCCTTTAATATATATATATATATATATATATATATATCGTTCACGTGCTGCCAAGTAAGCATCGTTGCAGGTCTGTTCTCTAGTGGTTTGTCTAAATGTGTGTGCAGGCAGGTCCTGCGGCAGTGGCAGGTCAGCCTTTTCATGAAAACGTTAGGGTTGACACAGGGAAGGAAGTCCTTCAAATGCAGATGTCTCCCTCTCTTCATTCATTTCAAACATTAGAACGCTTTAAGTAAGATGCTATGTTTTTTTTTGTCCAAAAGAGGAGAAGAAATGGGAATGCGAAGAGCTGCTAGTTTATTTGCATTCGATATCAGCGGTTGGCTGTCATGGTTTGAGGAAAAATTCTCTGGGTGGGTCCAGGATGATGATGATGATGATGTGCTCACAGGAGTTAGAATTGTCGATGGGGAATGGGTGACTTCCATGCTTCTAGCCTCTCGTTGTCTTCATTGGCAAGCTGAGTCTGGGATTGGGCTTTTCCTGGGCACGGGAAGATCATTTTTTTACTCGTTCGAGAGGAATTTTCTTCTCTCATGATCTTGATATGAGTATACGTTGTCCTATTGATAATTATTATTTCTGTCTTGCATGTCTTTAGTGTATAACTAATGGTAATTACTCACAGGTACATGTTCCCTCTTCCATTTCAGAATCCTTTAGGAAAAAATTAGCGATTTATATAGTGTAAGCGTATTCCAAATAATGCCAGAGTAGATGATTGAACACTGTGAGGTTTTCCTGTTACAACACTCTTATTCGAACTCATGAACCAAGTTCGTGCAATAACTCTTGTTGTGATTCATGTAGGCGTGACAGCTTCATCACCCATCGGGCCTTCTGTAATGCCATGGCGCAAGAGAGGTCGAGAATTCCGACCGTTGGCCTGAACAATCTTGGCAGCCACCTGTATGGGAACAACACCATGGCTCTCAGCCTGTCTCAAGTGAGCGCTCAACTCAGCTCATTGCCGGACCACAGAGGCAGTGGATCCCAGTTCGAACACCTCGTCAGCGCTGGGAACCCTTCACCGTTCTCACCACCGCAGCCCCCTCCACAGGCCGCTTTCTACCCTGGCAACAATGGCTCCAACCAAGGCTTCAGTGAGGATCACCAGCTTCACAACTCTTTGCTTCAAAGCAAAGCATTCCATGGTCTGATGCAACTCCCTGATCTCCAAGGCAACACCGATGCTTCTTCCAGTACTGCGGCCGCCAGTTTGTTCAATCTCAGCTTCTTCTCCAACAACAGCAGCGCGAGAAGCATCGGTGACAGCAACAACGAGGGTAATCAGAACAATCAGATACTGATAGCCAACGAATTCAATGGTGCCAATGGAAGCAGTGAGCCCACCACGCTCTTCAACGGGGACCTTATGAGCGATCACGTCGGGGGAGAAATGAACTCTCTATACAACACCTCGATGCAAAGCGAATCTATCCTCCCACGGATGTCCGCTACTGCATTGCTTCAGAAGGCAGCTCAAATGGGCTTGACGACCTGCGGCGGATCCTCGTTATGGAGAGGGTTTGGCAGCTCCACTTCAGGCAGCCTGAAGCCACCTAGCCTAGGCAGTGGCATGGGTGGGGGTGGCGGCAATGGCGGAGATGGACTGCAGGCTCAAATGGAGAACGAAGCTCACCTCCAGAATCTGATGAACTCGCTCGCGAACGGAAGCAGCAGCCTATTTGTCGGCGCCGGAGGGGTGGCGGCTCTTGGTGGCAGCTTCACGACCGGGGGCTTGGGTTCCTTCGCTACGGGATTGCGGGATGGGGACGAGACCAAGTTTAGTTTATCGAGCACTGGAAGCCTCAGGGGTTCCGACCGCCTGACGAGGGACTTCCTAGGTGTAGGCGGCATGGTGAGGAGCATCAGCGGCGGCATGTCAGGGCGAGAACAGAATCACGGCATCGGCTTGAACGCCTTGGATCCCAAGTGAAGTCGCGGTCCTCGAGCCAGTCCTTTGCCTTCTTGCAACGAGGAAGAAATAGGATGAACCAAAAGCTAAGAGAAGAAGAGTGTATCTTAACTCGAAGTTGATGAACTACGTTGAGAGGTATCATTTAAGTTTTTTTTTTTTCCCCTTTAATATCAGTATATATATATATATATATATATATATATATATATATATATATATATATATATATCTCTTTCCCCTTTATGCTATCGGGAACATGTGGTGCTCATGGAAGATCTGAAGTCATGAATCTTCAAACCATCATGCATTCCAAGTCTGGATAGTACGCCTTTGGGAATCAATCCAGTGCTCACCGCCATGCCTAGCTAAACCTATTCAGTATTGTGTCATCTGCCATCTATTTCAGTGTTGTTGTTCGCCGTAGGTACATCCCTTAATGTGTGTTTTGTACGTGCGTCGTCTGCATGCGACGGCCATCTTCTGCGTTTGCATTTGACATCCGAAGACAGATTTTCTAAAGGTGGCCGAATGAGGAAGTAAAATATACTGTTCCATCTACACTAATTTTCAAGAGTGATATCTCTCAAATTCTACATCCTAAACAGCACTTACCGTACGTACCATTTAATTTATTGCATGTTCTTTATCTATCTCTCTCTCTCTCTCTCTCTCTCCAGTTTTAATTCGCTTTCAGATTGTATATATCTATCACGTATGAAATGATAAATCTGGCTTATGCCTAAAACCATTTCACGCCCTTCCCTCGTTATATAATAAATACTTAATCTCCCCCCCCATCTAAATGAGGCTTGTCCAAGAAATGAGTTTCCGCATATAAATAAATAAGAGTACTCTAAGGACATCCTCTCAATTGTTGGGATGTTTTATATACCATTATACCACAGCTACATTCAGTAATTAATCATATACGTTGTCGAAACCACTTGGCTCTGTTTTCAGTTTGTCTCTATCAGTCAGTCAGTAAACGTGTCAGATGAGCTCTTATGAGTTGAAACATCAAGCTATGCTGTCATGGAATAAGGTTTTTTGTGTGAAGCATGTCCAGTGTGTACTTCGACCAACTAGCCATTGTAATCTTTGTGTCACCCTTTTGACACTTGTGACAGGGGTCCAGGATTGTTTCCGTTGGAAAAATTTATAAACAATTATGATAGAATAATAGTAATAATTTTAAGAGAGAAGAAAGAGAAGACAGAAATTTTCAATTCATTCTTTTTTAGTGCGATACATAGAGTTTGACATGGTTGTAAATGAATTGTTAATCCCATTATTTATATGATTGGTTCATGATTAATTAATTCATCATTTTTTAATTATGTATAATATTTATAATCTGAATTCAACTTTCGATTTGTATTTTTCGGATTTATATTAATGAGTTCTTACCGTATTCCTTCTTAATCTATACTCATAAAATTCGTGGAAAAGATAAAACAAATTTGTTACTACTTACACCCTGTTTATTCTTCTTTTTATTTATTTATATAAGCTTATATTATAATACCTTTATGTTGATCAATAAATCATACATATATATATATATACACACACTCTTTGGTGAGTCTCACAACCATCCATCGTACCATAAAAAACACTCTAGATCATCATGAGAGATCATGATTAATTTTTAATAAATTTGATATTCATCGAATCCTTTCGGTTTCCTTATTAATTTAAATATAAAAAAAATTAATGGGTATGCCCTCTATGTAAAATTGGTAATTTAATGTGACCCTACATGAGAGAGAGAGAGGGGAGGTCACTTTTGACTTTTGATTTTGATCAAAATAATAAATATATAAAATTATGATTAATCAAAAATTAATAACAAATAAAATGAATGATGAAAACTAAGCAATCATATATAAATATAATAAAAGAAGGAATGACAAAATAATTTCTAGTGATTCAGTTTTTTTTACTTACGTCAACTCTTAATTCCTTTGTCCTCAAGATCATTGATTTCTACTATCAATTTTCTTTTCAATAGGTGAAAATTAATTATTTTTATTATAATTTTCTTCTTTTTGACTTACGAGAAAACTTTCATACTTAATCTTTTATAAGAGAGCTCTCTATTAAACTACCATTTAATATCAATACTAAACTTAAGATGGAGAAAGCTACTCAAATAATACTTAAATAGAGTTATAATACTTTATAAACTCAAGATTCCATATTTTATTAGTTTAGCCTAAGTGAGATATTTATATCCCTCAAAAATCTTATAAAAAAGGTTAAATTTTAAATTTTTAAGATTTTAAGGTATAGATAGTACTACCACTATAATCTTTAAACTAGATCCATAATTTTGGACTTTAATGATCCTGTTGTCATCATAGGTGATTCCACCATAGATAATACTAAAACATTCGTATGTAATACCAACACGAACACCAGAAGGAATAAAAAAATATAAATAAAACTTTTCGACTAACTTAGATTTGCTACTACTTGCGTCTAGTAGTTCCACCATCCCTGACTACTTTAGGCTATGTGTTTGGCCTTTTAAGGGCCTAAATTCAGCTTAACTTTAAGTTCATTGACTTTTATGATAAGTGACATTTTAACTCACAACCATCTCAAATTAGTCTAAAATGATATCGATCAAGATATTAACTCATTAACTAACTATTCATTTGACATATTTTTAAACCTTTTGGCAAATTATACACTCTTCTAGCATGTTATATGATCTTTTGATATTTTGTCCAAATCTTTGGTATATCATTCTATCCTCCAACACATCATACATTCTTCACCATATTAACTGTGCCACAACATCTAATTTTCTGATGTAGGTATCCAATTCTTTTAGCATGGTATTTGAACCTCTATTATGAAGTTTTATTTTTAGTATGTTGACTAATCCTCTGACTTAATATCTAATTTTCATCACGATAATTATCCTACACAATGTCTAACTTTGTGGCTCAACATTTGGCCCTTCAGTGGTCTGAGTCTATGGTCAAAATATTTCTTATATCAATTATCTCAATAATATATTAGTTCATCAGATTCATCAATTAATTTTATCAATAAAATATAAGATTTAATGATTTTTTTCCTTTTTGATGATGACAACTAATTAATGATGGAGTCTTTATATAGCTCCCTCTATCTATATCTCATCTTAATAAAAGTCATGATGAACTTGAACTTAAAATAAAAAGAGCATAAATCCTTCTAAATGCTTGTCTTATTGAAAACTTTAAGAAACTTCAAAATTCTGATCAAGTAAAGAGATAAGCATTGAAAACTAGTTTAACCCAAGAATAAACACAAATAAGAGAATAAGTAACAATAGAGGGAAATCAATTTTGTGATGGTTCAATCTTCTTGACCTATATCCACTATAGATTTATCTTTCTTAAGGCTATCGATTTTCACTATCAATCTTGTTTTTAATGGATGAAGATCGACAATCCTTTATAACCATTATCTTTTCAAGACTTAGGAGAAAACCTTTATCTTTAATCACTTTCAAGACTCTCATACTTTCTAAATTTGGTAACACAACTAGAAACTCAAAAAGGTGAAATTTAAGCAAGATTAAGAGAAGATTAAGCTTTGAAAGCTCAAGAATGATGCTCCTCATTCATGATTGAAGTAAAGTATTTATAGGACGTAAAGAGCCTTAGAAAATAGAGCAAATCATGAAAAATTATCCAAATTCAAGGGTACTGACATTATTACCATTGACACTACAAAAGGTGCTACCCAAGCCATTTGCCATCTTGGGCGATATCGCTGCATAAACTAGGGTATACTACCACCTTTGGGTAGTATCATTATTGCTCTAGGCGGTATCATCTCTTCCTTTGTGGTACCATTGCTCATACACAAATTTGACCCAATAAGGGCTCAAATCTAACCTAAATTTAGTCCACTTCGATCTTAACCTGACAGAAGACAAATTTAGCTTAATTGAAGCCTAATGGTAGCCTAATCATCTTCAAATAAAGCTTTAAATAAGCAACAACTTCTTATAGCATATAACAAAGTATTTTTAACAAGTCATGCATTCTTTTGGTACATTGTTATTCTTTTAACACATCGTTCCATCTTTCCGTGAATCATTATAAATTCCAACATATAGATTTATCCTTTTTTGGTATATGATGTCCAATCTTTCGATACAATATTTGATCATTTATCACGATGTCTGATCTTTTGACATGACTTTAATCTTTTATTATGCCAACTAATCTTTCTACGATTCGAGCCATTGGTTAAAGTGCACCTATATCACTTAATATATCACAAGATTAGTTCTTTAAATTTATCATTTGATTTCATCATCAAAATCTAAGACTTAGCACAATCAAATTTTAAATTTTAAGATATAATATTTGATCATTATTAATGTATTATGTTAATCAAGGGATAAACTAATTTAGCCATTTGAATAAAATAAGTCAAATATGAGCTATGTAACCATAAAAAAAATCATAAGTTCAAACATAAAATATTTCTCCCTATTCAACATATAAATTAAAGCGAAAAAAAGTAATAGCAAAGTTACTTTTTCTCCTTCTTTATTATTAATAAAAAACATATATTTAATAACAACTCAAACGAGTAATGGTAATCCAAAATATCTAAATAAAGTGTGACAATGTCCATCAGAAGTGTTAAAACACTGATAAAGATGTTGTATCTTAGTCAAAATTTGATCTTGATGACGTTGAAGGTAATCCAATTGAGCTGCTATAAAATTAGAAGATGACGTGGAAGCTAGATCTGTTGATGGTCCGACCTCAAACGGACTAATAAAAGGAGAATGACTACCCTTATATATATATATATATGTATATATAAAATTGGCTCAAGTGGAGAAGGATCAGCTCTCTGAGGTGATCTAGTCTATATTTTATTAATTACAAAACATCTCAGTTTTCTTAATCAACTCTTATTAATTATATTGAATGTCTCTTATTTAACTATTTCTTTATTTCTTAATTATATTGAATATATCTTATTTAACTATTAATCTAGTCTATTTCATGAGCATTTACAATTCTTACAATTAGGCCTCTAACTGGTTTAGACATATACAATTCTTATAAATCATGATATCCATGATAGAAATATGATAGCTTAAAACATACATAGATGACATATCATTTTTATCTATATGCACAATATTATAAAACATCTTAACTGGCTTAAGGTATATTTGTTTATTTTTTTGGGGAATGAGAGATACATCTAGGGTAGTAAACCATTGATAGTCTCTATATCTTCTATGTCTTCTAAATCAATATATTTTCTTTTGTGAACTATTCTAGACTCAAATTTAGATAATTTTTTGATATGTTCAAAGAATTAAATAAGGTGAAATCATAGGTTTTATTTATTCTCCTTTTTTTCCTTTGTCTCTAGAAGATCTTTTACGCATCATAAGGACTATAATATGTATTATAGAAATAAAAACAAGAGTAAACTACAAATTTGAATATAAGAGGAGGATTGAGAGATTACTCATGTGGTATTAACCCTTGAACTTATTAAGGCTTCTTTCTTTAATCTTAAAAAAAGAATAGTTGAGCTCTTGAACTTATTAAGGCTTCTTTATTTAATCATAAAAAAGAATAGTTGAGCTCTTAATTTTACCGTTAGTGTTGTAGAAAGAGGGATGAGTGTCTTAGATTCGGGGAGAGAAGTGAGGATTGAAGGTTTAGGAGAGAGGAGGTGAACAAGGGGTCATATAAGATGTTTAGAGGGAGAAAGAAGGGGTTTTAGGTAGTGGAAGGATGACTAGGGTGGGGCTTGGGAGAAGGGAGAAGATAATTTGAGGGTTTAGGAGGCAATGGTACCAATTAGTCCTAGAGCTTAGCGACTTGGGTTTGGGTCTCTAGTAGCAATTTTTGCTAGCCCTAGGCATTCTTCCCGCTACTAGATTAGTAAGTAATCTAGTGGTGGTAACGCAAGATCCAACAGGGCTACCACTAGATGCTTTTTTTTTTTTTTTTGTTGGATCAGTGTCTAAATAGGCCATAAATAGGCCTATTCCATTTAATATAATCAAATTTGTCTTTACTAAAAGATTTTGTAAAGATATCTATTAATTGATGTTTATTATCAATGAATTCACATAATGTGATCTCTAATAAAATAAAATTTAATATTAATATGCTTGGCCTGAAAGTAGTATTATATTTTTTTTATCAAGAAAATTACACTATTATTATCATAATTTATATAGATATATTATAAGCAAAGTTTATATCCTTCTAAAGTGTAATTCATCCCTAATATATTCATCTTCAGCTATTTATAGTTCAATAAAAGAAGTGTATGACCTAGAATTTGATGAGTTTCCAAGGTATCTTTTTTTCATATCTATTTTATATCTTTAAAAGTAGGCATCAACATAAATAAGCAAATCAAAATTATGAGATTTGGGATACCATAGTTCTAAAAATTATTGAATCGATAAATTTATGGACTAATATGCTTTTGAGATAAATGATGTAGGAAATACGTTAATCATAGACTCGAACCATCAAATGACAACTTGTCGAAGTATGAGAATCAAACATTGTGCTAGGAGAAGTATCATGTCAGATATTGGATGTCGAGCTAGAGGATTGGTCGACATGCTGAAGATTGGACTTCGTCTTATAAGTTCAAGCATCATGTTGAAAGGATAAGGTATTACGTTAAAAGATCGGATGTTGTTAGTCAATATGTTGATAGATTAGACGATATACTGAAGGAAATGATGATGTATCGGATATTCGAACGAAGTGTTGAAAGATCAAACGACATGTCGGAATGATATACAACATGCTGAAAGCTTCATAATTATACTGAATATATGGTTGGATTATTAAAGTCATCGATGCCTTTCTAAGTCAAATTGTATAAGTATTGGTCTGAAACCATGCTAACTTATCGAGAAAGTCAATGGCCTTACACTCGAGTCGAATTGTGACCATTAGAAGGTCAAAACAGTGGCCTTGAGCTGGCCTGGGTAGTGATACTGCTAAGCCCTGGTTGTGGTATTGCTTGAGTCGATCGACAAGTATAAAGAATACTTATTAGCACTTCCTACGGTGGTACCACCTATGTAGGCGATAATACCACCTAGAGCGGTAGTGGTACGACCTAGAATTTATTATGGTGTCAAAAATTACAATGGTAGTACCACTATGTGTTAGTGGTAGGACCATCCACATCTTGAAATTTTAGGGATTTAAGTTTTTTTTTCTCCAGTTTTGAAGTCTCTTGAGGCCTATAAATACCATGTAAAGACTTGGTTGATAGAGTATCAAATTCTGAATTAGTGAAGGGTTGTAGCTCTTTCTTTAGGCATTGTTTTAGTCTCTTCCTCCTTGAGTTTAGATGTGATTCTAAGTTGTAGGAGGTAAGAGATCTTGTAAAAAATTAAGTGTGGATGTTCATTCCTAAGCCTTTAAGAAGAGAAAAGTTGTAACAAAGGTAGTTGATCTTCGTCTATTAGAAAGAATATCGATATTGAAAGCTAATGACTTCGACGGAAGAGGAATCAAGAGTTGATGTAGGTCAAGAAAACCAAATCATTATAAATCCATTTCAATTGCTTCTCTTGAATTTGATTTGTTGTTACTTACTCATTTACTTTACTCATAACCCTTACTCACATTTTTGGTTAATCACATTTCTGATACATATTTATTAAACAAAATTTAAAATTAGTTAAATTTGCTACAACACTAACTAATCCCCTTCCTCTCCCCTCTTTAATGTCATTACGATCCTAATAATTGATATCAGAGCCCAGTTCTCTTAGTTGGATTAACACCCAAGAGAGATATAATAGCTTTTTCAAGCAATCAAAAGGATATTTCATCGCTCGTCCTCTTATGTTCAATGTGATGGACCACTTATTAAAAAACTAGAATAAAAATTATCTACTTTATATGAATTTTGATTTATGGAACGTCATCGAGATTAGTTTTCAAAAATCTTCTAAACCAATAAATGAATGCAATAATTTTTTTTTAAAAAATATTTTTTAATATTAAGACTATGAATGTTTTATTTTGTGCTTTAGATAAAAATGAGTTCAATCAAGTTTCTACTTATGACACCGCACATGGATATTTGACATACACTCGAAGTTACTCATGAAGACACAAATAGAGTAAAAAAATCTAAAATTAATCTTTTTATTCATAGTTATGTATTATTTAATATGAAATCAAGCAAATCTATTAGTGATATATACACTCATTTTACCGATGTTATTAATGATTTAAAAGCTCGTGATAAAAAAAATACTAATCTTAAATTGATGAGTAAGATTTTAAGATATCTTTCTAAAAGATAGGATCCAAATATAATGATAACTTAAGAAGCTAAAGTTTTGAATAACTTTTCTCTTGAAGAACTCATAGAATCTTTAATAACCTATGAAATGACCTATAAAACACATGATAAAGAAGAGAAAAACCTCCTAAAGGAAAGGAAGGATATTGCCCTTAAATCTAAAGAATATTACTCGAGCGAAAGCTCAAGTAATGATGATGATGACATAGCTCTTATAAGAAGAATTAAAAAGTTCATTAGGAGAAACAAGACAAATCCTGCAAGACGAGAAGATAAGAATAAAAGTAAGCCTAAGAAAGATCCACTCATATGCTATGAGTGGAAAAAGCTAAGACACTTCAAAAATGAGTGTCCACAATTGAAAAAAAATCATCAATTCAAAAGAAGAAGAAAATACTCAAAGCAACGTAGAATGAGTCAAGTGAGTCAAAAGTTGAAGAGCAAATCAATAAAGAAGAAGTGTCAAATTATGTATTAACAGTCTTCAACGACGAGCTATTTGACTCTCCTAAAATATTTTTATCATATGATGAATTACTTGAAATATTTTATGATTTATATGAAGAACTTAAAAAGATTGATAAAAAATATAATATACTAAAAAGGATCATATCTCTCTATTAATGAATTTGATGAATTATAAAATAAGTATGACAACTATATGTCAATATCTTGCTTTAAATGTGAAGCATTAGAGTCACTTAAAGAAGTCACTGAATATGATAAATATTAAAAAAAATAAATTTAAAAATAAGTCACTAAGTATGATTCTTGCTAACTAAGATTGTGTATCAAGAAAAAAATGAATTAACTTTGTGAGTGGTAACACTCATCAAAAGCTAATAAAATTTATAAAATGACCCACACTATATATTCCTCTTAAAGTTAAATCTATTTTTTGTAAAAAAATATAGACACTATGCATACACATGCTCTCTTACAAAATATAGTTATTATAACATAATTTGGATTCATAAGGGAACTATAAGTAATTTGATGCTAAAAGTCAAGAAAGTTAGATCTAACCATAAAGGACCCAAAGTTAAATAGTTACCTAAAGCAAACTCATCTTTCTTATAACAGCTAAGAGTAAAAGATAGTATCTTGATAATAGATACTCAAGGCACATAATGTTAGTTACAGGTGCCCAACAAGTCAATCATGTGAGTGATGACACGTGTGACACACTACACAATCTTTTTGGTTATTATTATTTTAATACTTTTTACTTTATATTGCATGATAAATATATTATGATTTGTAATATGAATTGGATCATAATAAGATCATGATAATGAGATTAACTTAACTTTAAATATAAACCTAAATAATTTTCGATCATAGGTTACTCGAGAGGGACGTCGAGATATCAGACCGACTAGTATGCTATATACCTATCCATATAATGGAGGCAGATGGTCTCATAGCTGCTTATATGGGAACACTAGGGATAGAGTGCATGTGCTCATTGAAGAATGAGTTCACTAATTGATCTGCTTACGAAATGCTAGATGGTCAAATGATACCTCATTGCCATATAGTGATTCAATAGTCCTAGTTATATATCTTGTCCTTAAACTCGAGACACTAAGGATGTTTTATTTAAATACTCTATTCTCTGATATCGAACTTATGAGTTTGGAAGTTTTATATCTCGCACAGTCGATTATTGGGAATAATAACCAATCTTACGAAGATAATTGAGTGTCAATAGAGGATCATCCACCCTCGATATCAAGAGAGGAATATCTCGTGTGTTCTTGCTCAAGCAAATCTCTGGCCAAGGTCATTCAGATTGGGAGAAAAGAAGTTTTTTAGAAGAATCTGATTAGAGTAAGTCTCAGATAGATTCCAAATGAGCCTAACAATACCATGCCCGATATATGATCTCTAGGATATTAGATGGCTGAGAGACTGTAGATACATAATAATTAAGGGCAGACGGGTCCAATGGATTGAATCCCCCTATATCATCGGAGGAGTATGACATAGTGGCCTAGTACATACATAGTCGATGAGTTGGGTAAATTATTATGAGATAATAATTCACTAAGTCAGAAGGAGTTCTAAAAGGTGCAACTCACCATTAGCTCAGTATTGGGCCTAAAGGGTCATACACATATGGTGGATGATGCGACAAATAGAGGATTGAACATGAGATATCCAATAAGACATTCTTTTATTGGATTCATCGGGTGAAACCTAGTAAGAGCGTAGAGTATATATTTGGATAGAGATCTAATTTCTATTAAGGTTAGGATAATTAGATAAATATCTAATATCCATTATATTAGGATAATTGGATAAAGATCCAATACCCAATAAGGTCAGATCCATTAGGGTAAGTTGATAGGGCTTTCTATAAATAGGAGAGGGGCCAAAGCATCATACACTAGACTCTTTTGGCTGCTTACCTCCTAGTCTCCTTCCTCCCTTTCCTCCCTTGTTGTCAACCCCTATTTGGGGTGTGAGGATAGCAAGAAGGGCCAACCCCTTCTTGTTTTTTCTATTGTGTGGTGGTGTGCAAAAGCAAGGAAAGAACATGTTGCAAGAGGAGGTGCATCACCACTTCATCTATTATGTGGATCACTGCTTAAGAGGAGTTCACAAGAGCCCCTTCATCCACAGACTTCGGTTTGCATTCTTTGGGGATATACTATTTCTCCTAGGTGAGATCATCTCACACTTCTTTACACAGTTTTTGGTTTCTCAAATTTTTCACTCCCAATCATCACACGAAGATCTGATATTGTTCTTTTGGGAAATCTGTTCTATTTTTATTTTCTCGCTATGCACTCTCGAAAATTTTTCAACACATAACTAGAGATCTAACATACTTCTCAAAACTCAATAGTCGAGATAAAGAATGTTAGCTTTGGAGACAATAATAAAGGAAAAATAGCAGCATTAGAAATATTGATAATAAATTGAATCTTCTAATTGAAGACGTGCTTCTGGTATATGCTCCGAAACATAACTTAATAAGCATTAGTTAATTTAAATGACTAATAAAAATATATTAGTAGGTTCAACCTGGGTGGTACAATCGTCACCCTCTAGCAGTACAACCACTAGGAATCCCGAAAAAGTGATTCCCTTCACTTTTCAAATCCCGACTTATACCTTCTATTGACCAATTCTCAAATCAACCAATTGAGCTCAATCCATCCACATAATGGACCCAGTTTATCTCACTGAGTTAATTTGGATTCCTTCTAAAATTAACTCAAATGGACTCAAACCTACCTATGACTCACTTGATTACAACTATACATGACCATCAAGTTTAACAATTGACCTAACTCTCGGCAATCCGACAACCTCCGACATTCTTTAGGCGATTCTTATGATCTTCTTATGGCGATGTCCCGGCGTGTTCCCAGCGAGCTTCCCGATCCCTTCAGCGAACTCTTAGCAAACTCCTAGTGAGCTCCCACAGCATCGTCCGAACTTTGGTCCAATGCCCAAACTTAATCCTGGCCCAACATCTGATTGTAACTCTTTTTCTCCATCGTAGTTAAACCTGCATTACTTCCTCTAACACATATTTTAGATTAAACACTCATCAATTGATTTTATTATCAAAATCTGAGATGCAATAATCTCTCTCTTTTTGATGATGACAATCAATTGATGATGAGAATTAACCTTAACTCCCCTTATTTTTATGCCATAAACCAAATAAATTAAACTTAAATTCAAGAGAACCACACACTCTTGAATTCAAGTATCATAAATAATTTTTCAAGTAATTTTCATGAATATTTAAATGAGACACTCATACATCAATTTCAGAAATGATATGATATCAATTTCAACAAAAAATTTACTTTAAGTCATCAACTCATCAAAGATTTTCAAAGTATATAATATGAATTTTAAAATTATGCATTAGTCATACATTTAAAAATCTCATCTTAAGTCATTAATCATTTCTCCTTCATCAAAATTTTTCTTACATGTGTTATCAATATCTATTTCTTCTCCTTTGTCATCAACAAAAAGGTGAAATGTAGAGCTAATGATTTCAAGGCACATGTGTCATCGCTTCCCCTTAGTACAATAGGATATGAGCCATAAAAATTTCCTCTTCTTTGTGAGCAAGAAAAAAGAAACATGGGAGGAGTGTGAAAATATTACATCATTAAGAATGGCTCTCAATCTTATAGAAGTGAATTTTGAAAAGAATATTTTGAAGATGAGCTCAAAAATCTATGAAATATAGGAAGATTCAAAAATCTAAGAGCTACTCATGCATTTAAATTCATCCTATGCAAATTTTAAGCAAAATTAGTAAATAAATCTGAAAAATAGCAAATCATGAATTTTGATGGTTTAGCATTCCTAGCTCTCTTCTAATGAAGTCAAATTGCTCTTCATTTAATGGCTTAGTAAAAATATCTGCTAAGTGATACTTAGTATTAATAAATTCCAAAGATATATATAGATTATTCACATGATATCTAATAAAGTGATGCCTAATATAAATATGTTTAGGTCTTGAGTGTTGAACGAGATTTTTAGTTAGATATATTGCACTTGTTTTGTCAAATTTTACAGGATATTTTTTAAATAAATTTCATAATCTTTTAATGTGTTTTTCATCTAAATGACTTGGGCACAACATGCACTAGCTGCAATATATTCGACTTCAACTATAGATAAGAAAATCGAATTTTGTTTCTTGGAAGACCAAGAAATAAGAGCATGTCCTAAAAATTGACATGTCCCGATAGTACTTTTTCTGTCTATTCTACATCCTCTAAAATCAACATCCGTATAAGCAAGTAAATTAAAGTTTTTAAATTTTAGATCCCATAACCCTAAGTTATAGGTTCCTTTTAAATATCTAAATATCTGTTTAACTGCTTTAAGGTGAGAAAGTTTAGGATTGGATTGAAATCTTACATATAATCCAACAATAAACATCATATCTGGTCTAGTAGCAGTTAAATACAACAAGCTACCTATCATTCCTTTATATGTTCTTTGATAAAAAAAATTTCTACCTTATTATATAAGTCTAATGTTGTAGAAGTGCTCATGGGTATGTTTATAGCCTTAGCATTTTCTATACCAAAACGTTTTAACATGTCTAAGGTATATTTAGTTTGACTAATAAAGATACCATCATTCAATATTTTAGTTGTAATCCTAAGAAAAAGGTTACTTCACCCATTAGACTTATATAAAATTCTTGATTCATACTCTTGGCAAAAGATTCATATAAGGATTTATTTGTTGATCCAAAAATGATATCATCAACATAAATTTGAATAATAAGAAAATTATTTTTAAAATACTAAAAAATAATATGGTATCAACCTTGCCTTTAAAAATTATTTGAAATAAGGAAAGAACTAAGTCTTTCATACCAAGCTCTAGGAGCTTGTTTTAATCCATAAAGAGTTTTAGAAAGTTTGAAAACATGATTTGGATGAAGACTATTTTCAAAACTAGGGGGTTGTTCAACATACACTTCTTCGGAAATAAAACCATTAAAAAAAATATTTTTAACATCCATTTGAAATAATTTAAAATCTTTAAAAGATGCAAAGACAAGGAGCATCCTTATGGCTTCAAGTCCAGCCACAGGAGTGAAAGTTTCTTCATAATCAATTTCTTCGTATTGGTTGAAATCTTTGGTCACTGAACTAGCCTTGTTTCTAACCATGATACCATTTTCATCTTGCTTGTTTCTAAAAATTTATTTAGTACAAATCACTAAGCGGTCATTAGGTCTAGGAGCAAGCTCCCAAACCTCATTTCTCTCGAATTAATTTAATTCTTTATACATTGGAATAACCCAAGAGTCATCTCTTAGGGCTTCATCAATGCATTTTGGTTCAATTTGAGAAAGAAATACGACATTAGCACAAAAATTTATAAAAGAAGAACGAGTTTGAACACCTATTGATGTATCTCCTATTATAAGCTCCTTAGAATGAGTATTTATATACTTCCATTCCTTGGGTAAGGATTTAGAAGTAGATTCATCCAAGTTACTTTTATGAGAGTTAACATTTAAATTCAAAGTATCAAAATCAAATTCATCATCAAAATCAATTTTCTTAGGTTCGAAAATCTCATTGAAAACAACATGAATAGATTCTTCAATTATTAAAGTTCTTTTATTGAATACACAATAAGCTTTTGAAGTAGAAGAATAACCATCAAATTTTCCTAAGGCATTCTTTACAACCAAATACTTTAAAATAAGAAATATTAGGTTTTTTACCATTCCATAATTCATAAGGAGTTTTAGTGAGTAATGGTCTTACAAGAACCCTATTTAAAATATAGCATGTCGTGTTAACGGCTTCGGCCGAAAAATATTTGGGTAGACTATGTTCGTTTAATATAATTCTAGCCATTTCTTGTAAGCTCATATTTTTTCTTTCTACTAAATTTTGTTGTGGATTTCTAGGAGTAGAGAAGTTGTGGATATACCCATTTGACTCATAAAAATTATGAAACTCATTGTTTTAAAATTCACCACCGTGATCACTACGTATTAATGAAATCATAAACTTTTTTATTTTGAATAATTTTACAAAATTTTGAAAAATATTTAAAAGAATCACTTTTGTATGCCAAGAAATAAGTCCAAGTATATCTACTATAATTATCTACTAAGACAAATGCATATTTGCTACCTCCTAAACTTATAGTATCAATTGGTCCAAATAAATCCAAATGAATCACTTGTAGTGGCCTAGAGGTGCTTATTTGATTTTTTTTTACTTAAATCTATTTTTTATTTGCTTTCTTAATTGACAAGTATCACATATTTTATCTCTAATGAACTTAAGACTAGGTAATCCTCTTACTAAGTCTTCGGTTGAGATTTGGTTTATTTTTATTTTTATGATTTTTGTTCTTTTTCATAATTTTTTTATTTTTCTTGTCAATAGTTGTTATTGTTCTCATCACTCGAGGTTTCACTCAAGGAGTTATCAGTAGTTCTCAGTGCTGAATCCTTCCTATTCTTTGGAAGGGGTTCTTCAAGTTTGTCATGAGCTTTACAGTTCAGTTCATAAGTCATAAGAGATGCAATAATTCTTCAAGAGTAAGATTATTTAGATATTTAGCCTCTTGGATTACAGTTACTTTAGGATCTCAATTTTTTGGAAGAGATCTTAATATTTTACTAACAAGTTTAAAATTAGAAAAATATTTACCAAGAGTTTTAAGACAATTAACGACATCTGTGGGTGTACATGTCTCCAATGATCTCACTTGGTTTCATTCAAAATAATTCATAACTATGAACTAAAATATTAATTTTGGACTCTTTAACACAACTAGTGACTTCATGTGTAATTTCAAGAGTGTGCCAAATTTCGTAAGTTAAACAAAAACCCGATAAAATTCATTCATATCAAGTGCAAAAAATAAAGCATTTATTACTTTTGCATTTAACGAAAATTTTTTCATTTCTAAATCATTCCATTCATTCGTTGGTTTGGAAGATTTTTCGAAGCCATTCTCATCAATGTGCAATAAATCAAAACCATAGAAATGAGAAAAATATACATCCTTATTTTCCAATATGTATAATTCGTCCCATTGAACATGAGAGGACGTGAAATAGAATATCCCTCATTTATGCCAAACAAAGATATTTACTTAAGTGGATATTAGTCCAATGAGTAAGACATTGCTCTGATACCAATTGTTACAATCAATTGGCACTAAAAGGGGGGGATGAATTGGTGCAAGTGCTGAAATCTCAATTTAAAAAATACTTTTCATTCAAATAAAATCGAGATCGGAAGCATTTCTTAGAATTTTAAATATGTGAGCAATTCAAACTAAAGATCAAGAAACTCGGATTTAGCTAATGAATGCTGAAAATAAATAGGAGAGAGACACTCATAATTTATAATGGTTCGATCGTAATCTTGGCCTACATCCATTTCCCAAGTCCTTTTTGTCGAGGCCCACCGGTGTCCACTACCGATCTTCTTTAGGTGAAGACCAAACCCTTGCAAGCTTTCAACTTACAAGGGAGACTTTTTACAAGAATTACAATATTTGGCTCACTCCCTTCTCCCTTTTCTTTTTCTTGCACACTTTTAGTACACTTTTTTCATAGATTTTTGCCCAATGACTTGTATGAATTCTTGTACTAAATGCAAGAAGACTTGCGGTATTTACAGACCCCAATTGACTTCAGAAGAATAGAGTCAAAATTCAAACATATTCAAAAAATCCGAGTACGGACAGTACAATAGTCGACATCGATGGTACTACTGTCGAAAGCTACCCAAAAAACTAGGCGATTGTGGTACAACTACCGGCCTGGGTGGTACAACCGTCAGGAATCCTAAAAAAGTGATTTCCTCCACTTTTTCAATCTCGACTTGTACCTTTTGTTGACCAATTCTTAGGTTAACTAATTGAGCTCAACCTGAGCTTAATCCATCCCCATAGTAGACTCGGTTTGTCTCACTTGAGTTAATTTGGATTTCTTCCAGAATTAACTCAAATGGACTCAAACCTAACTATGACCAACTTGATTACAACCATACGTAACCATCAAGTTTAACAATTAATCTAACTCCTGACAATCTGGCAACCTTCGACATTCTTCCTGCGAGTATTATGGTCTTCTTACGACGATCTCTCAGTGTATTCCTAGCGAGCTTCCAGATCCCTTCGGCGAACTCCTAGCGAACTCCCGACGAGCTCCCACAGCATCGTCCGAACCTTGGCCCGATGCCCAAACTTGATCATAACCCAACATCTGGTTGTAACTCCTTTTCTCCATCATGGTTAAACTTGCATTACTTCCTCTAACACACATGTTAGGTTAAACACTCATCAATTAATTTCATCATCAAAATTCGAGATTCAATAATGAATAGGGTATAAGACCTTAAGTATCTAAAACTCTCTACAAATTATGGAATAATCAAGTCCCAACATTTTATATTTCAAAGTTTTTGGATGTAAATATTTTATTTTAAATGAAGAGGATACCTTAAGAAAATTTGATGTAAAATCAGATAAAGATATTTTTCTTGGATATTCCTTTATTTCTAAAGCTTATCAAGTTTTCAATAAAAGATCCTTAGTTGTTAAGAAATCTATTTATGTTGTTTATAATAAATTTCTAAAAGTTAAGAAAAATAATTTTGGTGATGATTCTGAATTTGATAAATTGTATTTGAATGAGAATTCTCCTCTACAAAGCAACTTGGATACATCTACTTCTAAAACAATCTTACCAAAGGAATAGAAATATGTAGATGAATATCCTAAGGAGCTAATTATTGAAGGTATATCAAAAGTTATTTAAACTCATTCTTCGTTAAAAAATATTTATGCAAATGATACCTTTTTATCTCAAATTGAGCCTAAATGCATCGAAATGACTCATAAGCCTTGACAATGCATAAAGAGTTAAATCAATTTAAGAGAAATAAAGTTTGGATGCTTATTCCTAGACTTAGTGATCATCTCATGATTAACACTAAATGAGTCTTTAGAAATAAACAAGATGAATAAGATATCCTAGTTTGAAATAAGACTAGATTAATGATCAAAAGTTTTAACTAAGAAGAAGGTATACATTATGAACAGACCTTTGCTCTTGTGGCAAAACTTAAAGTAATAAGGATACTCTTTACCCATGCATATTTTAAAAATTTTAAATTATTTTAAACATATGTCAAAAATACTTCTCTTAATAGTTTTATTTTCGATGAAGTGTTTGTCGAGTAACCATTTAGATTTGAAAATAATTTTTTTTTATAAATTATAATTATAAATTATCTAAGGCTCTCTATGAGTTGAAACAAGCTCCTAGGGCTTGGTATAAAAGACTTAGCTTCTTTTTTATTCAAAATAATTTTTCAAAAAGTAAGGTGGACACCATATTATTTATTAAATATTTTAAAAATATTTTTTATTATTTTAATTTATATTGATGATTTTATTTTTAGTTCTACAAATGAATTTTTATGTGAATCGTTTGCCAAGAATATGAGCCAAGAATTTAAAATAAGTTTAATGAGTGAATTGATATTTTTCTTAGGATTATAAATGAAACAACTAAATGATGAAATTTTCATTAGTCAAACCAAGCATACTTTAAATCTATTAAAATGGTTTCACATGAATAATACTAAAGCTATTAAATTAGATATGAATATGAAGGAGAATGCTTTGATCAAAAGACTTATAGAGGTATAATAGATGGTTTGTTATACCTTACTACAACTAGACCTGTTATAATATTTAATGTTAGGCTTTGTGTAAGATTCTAATCTAATCCTAAATAATCTCATTATAAAGTAATTAAAATAATTTTTAGATACCTAAAAGGAACTCCCAATCAAGGATTATGGTATCCTAAATCTAAAAAGTACATTTGAAACTTGTCAATTTTTAGGATGCACTTGTTTCTTAGTCATCTAAGAAATAAAATTCTATCGCATTATCTATAGCCGAAGCTAAATATATTGTGATAGATGCATGTTGTGTACCAGTAATTTGAATGAAAAACACTTTAGAAATTATAGACTTTGCTTAAAAAACATCCCTATATAGTGTGACGATACTAGTTATTGACCAACCAAGTATATTGATATTAGATATCATTTTATTAGGGATCATATAAGCAATCATGATATATCATTGGATTTTATTGATACAAAATATCAGCTAGCATATATTTTTACTAAACTACTGAGTGAAAAATAATTTTAGTTTATTAGAAGGGCAATTATACATGTTAAACCTAAATGAATGAATCTTGATAAGCTTAAAACAAAATTTAGATGTCATGCCCATTCTTCAAAATATAGTGAACCTATCTATCCTAGACTCGTTAGATTATATAATGACAATTTGCATGTAGATGAAAATGATAGGTTATCCATTTATCTTCTAGGGCATCATATACTTATCACATATGACATAATTTATGACAATATAAGAATTACTAAAAAAGATGAGGCTACTATTTTAGAGGACAATGAGACATTGAATCAATTAGAGTCACATATTTTTAAGGCAATTGATACTATTTTTGAAAACCCTAACCTATTATTGCTCTAAAGAGTTTTGAGCCTCTTTTACCATTTAATACAAAATTACTTCATCACATAATGATTAGTATTCCACTTCCTAAACAAGACCATATTGATAAAGTTAATACTCTAAAAAGAAGCATCTTGTATTAGATTATGATGGACGTGATTGTTATCTAATATATTAAAATATGATTGATATATCTGAGAAGGAATTGTTGAATCTCGGATAAAAACTTATTTTTTAATTTTGAATAATAATGCATGACTTTTCTAAAGGAGACTAGTGCATGTTAGTATGAAATTAATCTCACAAATTATAACTAAAAAACTTACAAGAGAAATAACTAAATTAAATTTAGACCATTACAACTAATTCATATGAATTTATTTAGACATATTGATATCATAAATCTATGAGATAACAAATATGCTTTTGTGATTATTGATGATTATAATAGATATACTTGGATATACTTCTTGGCACATAAAAATAATTGTTATAGTTATTTTATCAAATTTAATAAACAAGTTCAAAACAAAAAAGGTTTTATGATTTTTTTTTCTATTTGTAGTGATCATGGTGGTGAATTTTAAAAGCATGATTTTTAAGAATTTTATGATCTGAATAGGTATGACCATAATATCTCCACTCCAAGAAGTCTACAACAAACTGAAGTTATTGAGAGAAAGAAATAATAAAAACTTATAAGAGATGATAAGAATCATGCTTAATGAATATAGCCTATCCAAATACTTTCGGGTCGAAGATATTAATACAGCATATTATGTTATGAATGTTAGGATCAATTAGCACTAAGAGGGGGGATGGTTTGAATTAGTGGAAGTGTTAAAATCTCAGTTTAAAGAATACTTTTCGTTCAAATAAAATCAAGATCAGAAGTGTTTCTTGGAATTTTTAAATACGTAAGCGATTCAAACTAAAGATCAAGAAACTCCAATTTAGCTAATGAATGCTGAAAAGAAACAAGAGAGAAACATTCACAATTTATAATGGTTCGATTGCAATCTTGGCTTACGTCCACTTCCATAGTCCTCTTCGTCGAGGCCCATCGGTATCTATTACTGATCTTATTTGGGTGAAGACCAAACCCTCACAGGCTTTCAACTTATAAGGGAGATTTTTTACAAGGATTACAATACTTAGCTCACTCCCTCCCCCCTTTTTGTTTTCTTACACACATTTAGCAAACTTTTTTCACATATTTTTGCCCAATGATTTATGTAAATTCTTATGCTAAATGCAAGAAGACTTGGGGTATTTATAGATCTCAATTGGCTTCAAAAGAATGGAGCCAAAATTCAAACATATTCAAAAAATTCAGATATGGGCGGTACAACCGTCAGCATCGACGGTATTACCGTTGAAAGCTGTCGAAAAAATTAGGTGACTAAGGTACAACCAAAAGCACTAAGCCTAGATAGATTCAACATTATTAATAAAAATATATTATGAAGATTAAGGAATATTGTAATGAATGAATATGGACTAGTTACCTAGAAGAACAAATCCTCCTTAACTTGAGCCTAAACCAGAAACACCTGTACATAGGGATAGTCTTTCTCCTCCTACTAGTCCTTTTAAGGCGAGACATTTAAATGATCTACCTCCTGCTTCATCTTCTAATTCCATAGTAGCTCGTCTGGATTATACTGAGCTTCACCAAGATCAGATTTTGATTGAGATGCAGCATATTCATTAGCGTCTTTACACTTTTGATACATATTTTTATACTCTTTTTATGCATTTTATATTGCCACAACCTAGGTAACTTTACTTTTTAATGACTTGATAAAAATCATGATGTTTTAACTTATAATGATGATAATGTTTAAGATTTTAACTAAAATTATGCATATGACTTTTGCAATGATTATTGTTAAAAATCAATAAAATTTATGATCGAATTATTTCTAACTTGAATTCAATATAAGCATTTAAAATAATATACGATGATTTGAATTCAAGTTTATCATAAACTCTCAAAATATCATATAGATAGGGGGAGTATAGTTAAAACTTCATCATTAATTCGTTATCATCATTAAAAAGGGAGAGATTATTGAATCTTAGATTTTGATAATGAAATCAATTGATGCTTTTGTAGACTAATATGCTTTTGAGATAAGTGATGTAGGAAATACTTCGATCACAGACTTAAATCATAAAGGACAAATGATCAAAGTAAAAAAATCAAACATTGTGCTAACAGTATCGGCTATTAGACGAGCGAGAGGATTAGTCAATGTGCCAAAGATTGGACTTTGTATTATAAGTTTGGGCATCGGGTCAGAAGGATTAGGTCTTGCGCCAAAAGATTATATGTTAAGAGAAAGTTGACAAGTTGATAGATTAGACGATATGTTGAAGGAAATGATGATGTATCGAAAGTTCAGACAAAGTTTTAAAAGATCGAATGACATGCCAAAATAGCATACAACATGCTGAAAGCTTAGTAATTGTTCCGGATATGTGGTTGAATTGTTAATAAAAGTAATTAAATGAAGAAGTGATAAATTATGCCTTGATGACTTTTAATATTAAAGTATTTAACTCTCTTGAAACCTCCTTATCTCATGAATAATTACTTGAAGCATTTTATGAATTACATAATGAACTAAAAAAGATCAATAAAAAAATTATTAATAAAAAGAATCATGCCTTATTTACTAATGAGTTTGATACATTGGAAAATATGTATGCCAAATATATGTCAACATCTTATACTCCTTACATTAAATGTGAAAATTTACAATCATCTTAAATTTAAAAAGGTTGCATGCTTTAAAAAATACCAAAAAAGAATTTAATTCCAATGAATAAAAACTTAAACACTACTTCAAAGAGTCAATTTATAGTGATGATATAATAATTTTTTAAAAGGAAAATATATTTTTGTGACAAATAATAAAAAATTAAAATAAAAAATAAGTCATTTCATATGATTTTTGCTAAATAAGGTATTATATTTAGAAAAGACGGTTTTGAAATTACTAATATTAACATTCAAAAAGCCAATCAAATTTATGAAAAGACCAACATTGCATACTCATACATCTCCTAAAATTAAATATAACTTTTATGAATGATTTGGATATTATGCTTACTCATGCTTTCTTAAGAAGAATGATTATCTCAAATTAGTTTGAGTTTCTAAAAAAATTATAAATGATTTAAAACCAAAAATCAAGAATGATAGATGTAACTATAAAGTATTCAAAGTTAAATATGTATCTAAATCAATCCCTTTTTTTTGTAGATATGTCTCCGAATAAGAGTTAGAAGCAAAATATAGTATTTTGATAATGGATGCTCAATGTATATGACCGAAGACTCTACAAACTTCTCAAGGCTCACTAGTTAAGATGAAAGATACGTCATTTTTTGAGATAATAATAAAGAAAAAATTATTGACATTAGAACTTTAGTAATAAATCATGTCTTATAATTAACGATAAAATTTTGCTAGATGATTTGAAATATAAGGATTAACTTTGTGACAAAGGATGCAAGGTTAAATTTAAATTTTATACTTTCATCATAGATATACCAAATAAGATTAAATCTATGATTGCTTTAAGGAGTAATAATATTTATGCTATTGATCTTGATAACTTTCATGGTGTAGCTTATTTTTTGGCTTTACATAATTATTCATGGATGTGACATAAGAGACTACGACATGTTAGTATGAAATTGATTACTTAAATTGGAACTAAAGAACTTATAAGGAAAATACCTAAAATTAAATGTATTAAAGATAAGATTTATGATATATGTTAATTGAAAAAATATATTAGTAGTAGTTTTAAACCTAAAAATTAAGTACCTATAGACCACTATAATTAATTCATATGGACTTATTTAATATCACAAGTCTAGAAGTTGATAAATATGTATTTATGATTATTAATGACTATAATAGATACACTTGGAGATACTTCTTGGCATATAAAATGGTTCTTTTAGATTTTTTACTAGGTTTTATAAATAAGTCCAAAGTAAAAAGGGTCTCATGATTTGATCTATTCGAATTCAAAAATGATTTAAATAGATATACACAACTATTTCACTCCAAAAAATCTATAATAAAATAAAGTTGTTAAGAGAAAGAATAAAAGTTTATAAAAAATTGCTAGGACTATACTCAATGAGTAGTTTATCCAAATAATTTTTGAGCCAAAACCATTAACATGGTTTGGTATATCATGAATAAAGTTCTTATAAGGTCGTATTTATCTAAAACTATTTATCAATTATGTAACAACAAAAGATCCTATATGTTTATTTTAAATTTTTTGAGTATAAATATTTTATTTGAATGATAAAGATTCTTTAGGAAAATTTGATACTAAATCTGATGAAGTTATTTTTTTTTATATTCTCTTATATTTCTAAAGCCTATAGAGTTTCAACAAAATATATTTTGTTATTAAAGAACTATTCATGTTATTTTTTAATAAATCTTCTCAAGTTATAAAAATTAATTTTGATAATGATTGCTTTAAATTTAGAAAACTAGATTTAAATAATGATTCTGCTCCTCAAAGTAACTTAGATTTATCTATTTTTGAAAAAATCTGACTTAAAGAATGGAATCATATTGATGCACATTTTAAGGAATTTAAGATGCAATATTTAAATTTGTTCTTCTTTTAAGAATATTTATATAATAATTATTTTTTATCTCAAATTAAGCCTATATACATTGATGATGCTCTTAAAGATGATTTATGGGTCTTAACAATGCATGAAAAACTACATAAAATTAAAAAAATATAAACTTTAGACATTTATTTCTAGACTTAGTGATCATCTTATAATTCATACTAAATAAATATTTAGGAATAAGCAAGATAAATAAGGTGTCATGATTCAAAATAAAGTTAAATTCGTGATCAAAAGTTTTAACTAAGAAGAATGTATTGACAATGAAGAAACATTTACTCTTATTGTTAGACATAAAGCCATAAGATACTTCTTACGTATGCTTACTTTGAAAATTGCAAACTATTTTAATGACTTGTAAGAATATTTTTCATAATAGTTTTATTTCAAAAGAAGCTTGGGTCAATTTGAGTTTTTAAAAGGCTAAACACAGCCTAAGCTACTTAGGCTAGTAGTGGTACTACCTATGGTTGTGGTATTTTGAAATGTTAGGATTTGAATTTTTAGCCTTATTTTAAAAACCTTTTGGGGGGTTATAAATAACCCACTCAAGTTTGGTTGTTGGAATATCTATTTTTGAGTTTATGAAGTATTGTAACTTTCTCTTTAAGAAATATTTAAGTTTATTCCACCCTCTTGAGTTTAGTTATGATATTAAGTAGTAGGAGATGAGAAGTTTCTTATAAAAGAGTGAGTATAAAGGTTCTCTATTAAGCTTATAAAAAAAGAAAGGTTATAAAGGGTTATTGATCTTCATTCATTGGAAGCAAGGTTAGTAGTGAAAGATGATGACATCGAGATAAAAGAAATCGAGAGTAGACATAAGTTAGAAAAGATTGAACTACTATAACTTTGTTTATATTCATTCTCTTGCTTGTGATTTTTATTTATGATTACTAAATTATTATCATTCACTTTATTTTTAACTCTCGTTCATACTTATTATCATTCACTTTGTTTTCAACCCTTGCTTATACTTAATATATGATTAGTTGTATTTATGGTACTTATTTTTAATTAAATTTTAAAGTTAATTAAAATTTACTATACTACTAATTCATCCCCTCTTAATAGCATTAATATACTAATAATAACCTGAAAAATGCAATAGTGTACCATGATTTAAATATATTAATTTATTCTTATATCTTCAAAGAGGGAAAGATGATTTGATTTTATTTGTTAAAATATTTAAGCTATAAGTTAATAGCGAGGATCGTGGGCCAACAAACACAATGGGAAAGTGTTCATGATGACATATGATTCGATTGTACTCCATAAATAATTCTTGTCCATGAAATTGTACTCCATATATATATATATATATATATATATATATATATATATATATAGGCCATAATTTTTTTTTCTAAGGATACATTTATTTATTTATTTAAATAAAAAGGATACATTCACTTGTGAATAAATATTAAAAATGTAAGAATGATAAATTTATTATATAATATTCAGTAAACTTTTGAAATATAATTTTACCAAACAGCTCATACATCGATACATATTTAAAATGTAATTTCTATCTATTGTTTATCAAATACTCATACATCAATACAAGTCATTCCACAACTATATATTTAATTAAACCTATTTTTTATATGTATATTAAAAATATAAATATATTCCCAAATACAACCTGTATGATAAGAGAGATTCTAGATGTCCTACAAATTTGCTTCGATTGCCTCCTATAGGCAAATTAAATTCATTAACTATTAGACAAGTAAAATGATCTTAATTGAACTAGAGTAGTTGAAAAGAAAGATCCATGAACTATTAGACAAGTATTTTATTCGACCTAACTAATGAATCTTTAGGATGCACCTATCCAATTTATATTGAAGAATGATGAGTCGATGAGATTATACATTGACTATAAACAACTTAACGAGACAACCATGAAGAACAAATATCCCCTTCCTTAGATAGATAGTTTATTTAATCAACTTTAGGGCATATAAGTATATTCAAATATTGATTTAAGATATGAATATCACTAACCAAAAATAAAACAGAAGAAGATATACAAAAGACTTTCTTTAGAAGAAGATATAATCATGATGTCGGGATAACGAGGGATGGAATTTAAAAGGTTGATAGTTGAATTTGTTAAAAATACTTTTGGAATGGAGAAAAATCGGATTCACCAAGTTTAAAATCACAAAAGGATACAAAAATTTACCATTCTAAGGATAATTAAACAAGAAAATAGAATTTTAAAAAATGACTCATCACTCAAGGAAATATCCAAAAGATACAGTGATGAAATATTCTACTATATGATAAACCAAATATATACATAGTTAAAAGAGAGAACTCAAAGAATTTCTATCAATACAATCATATTCCGAATTGTATTACCAAAATAAATATTAGTGCATGAAACAACCCAGCATGCATAGAGAATTATGAAATTTATTGCTTTGCTACTAATGTCTAAGCACTTTAATGCAATCCTTATCAAGAAGATAAGTTGAATTAACTTTTTTTTTTAAACAGCTTAACTTTTTGCCTGCTAGACTATCTATTAATAAAATAGCTTTAACTTTTTGTCTACGAGACCATCTATTAATGAAATAGTTTTAACTTTCTTTAGAAAAATACTTATGAGCTATCATATGTTGGATTAAAGGCTATGTGACAAGTATTATGGGCTATAGAGAACACCATAGGATCAATAAAATTTACACGAGCTGATTGTAGCAAATTAGGCACTCTTGTATCAATCTCTCTTGGTTGAAAATGACTTGTCCTCAAGTCCTCATTTGTTCTATCAACATAATAATGACTTAAACTAGTCATATTGAATGTTAGGAACATTATATAATCTCCAAGTAGCTCGATCTTATATATAAGCATTCTTACCAATTCTCTTAAGCACCTTGAACTATCAACCTTTGGTTTCAATTTTTTTAATTTGCATGGTGGAAATCTCCCCTTAGATAAATCCAAATCACTCGCATTAAACTTCACATGCATTCTATGTTTGTTAGCAACTTGCACGTATCTCTTATTTTGCTTCTTAATGGTTGCTTTAACACTTCCATGTAACTTTTTTATCTAGTTAGTCTCTCATCAGCAACTCTAATAAATTGTTTAATTGTAGAATGAGGAACTAAATCCAAAGGATAGTAACATTAACATCATAAATAACCTCAAAAGGACTCTACCAATTGTATGATGCATGGAATGATTTTAAGCAAACTCAATTTGTGAAAAAATGAGATCTCATTGCTTAATGTTCTTGCCAATATAGCTTCTAAGCACGTTTCTCAAGCTTCTGTTCGTTACCTTTATTTGCCCATCGATTTTATGGATGATGAGAGTTACTAAAATTCAAAGATATACTTAGCTTCCTCTATAAAGTTCTCCAAAAAATGGAATCATAAATTTTGAATCTTGATAAGCCATCATAGTTCTTAGAATGCCATTCAATCTCATAATTTCTTTGAAGTATAAATCAGCAATATGAGATGCATCATTTGATTTGTTACATAGAATAAAGTGAAGCATCTTCGAGAATCTATCAACAACAACCTGAGAGGACCCTAATAGGATATAGTCTACATCTATTAAGTCATACTCTATTGAGTCATGTTGGTTGGTCTAGACAAGTCAATTAGGAGTTTATTTGATTAGGAGTCCTAGTAGGAGTTGGAGTCTATTTGATTAGGAGTTCTAGAAGGAGTTGGAGTCTATTTGATTAGGAGTCCTAGTAGGAGCTTTTCAATCCACTCAATCATCTTCAAGATATGATTATGAACCAATGTCCTCTTAGTTATCCTTGCATGAAAGAGACTCTTGGATATCTCATATTGCTGAGTCCTTCCCTGTTCCTCAAACAATTCACAAAGATGAATGAGGATGGATCTGGCATCCATATTTTCATACTACATCTGTAGCTCGGGAGTCATAGAGCCTAACATGTAACACTAAGCAAGAGTGGAATCGTCTATGTATTTCACATAGCAAGCAATCTCATCTTCACTTACGCCTTCCTCTAGCGTAGACACTATTATATTAAGGACATATGCGATTTTCTCTATCGTGAAAAAGATTATCAGTTCGTAGAGCCAATCTATATAGTTTAAACCATTAAGGTAGTTGACGTCAAGTATGTCACATAAGGGATTTAAACGCGACATTTTTTTGAAAAGTAAAAATGTAGCAAAAAGCAAATAACATGTATATTTTGGATTTTATGAAAAATAATTAAGATATTAACTTTTATCTTAATATACTCCCACTATTTTCTCACGAAACACACAACACCTTGTAGTATGTGAATTGAAAATCTCTAGTGGATTTCTAGAAGGGATCAGAATCTATTCGATGTCTGAGCATAACCTCGAGACACTCGACCAATCACACTAGGCACAAAAAGGTAGATAACTCTTGTTAATAATAAATCTTTGTGATTTCCATCTTGTTCGGCCTCCAAACCATCATAGCCTTGAGGGACTCGACCGACCATGATGTTCGGTTAAAGTCAACACCATCATTAGAAGATAAGTTTGATTCAATGATATACCCTCAAGGGACTCGACCAAGCATACCATGTCTTCAGGTCACTGGTGATACCTCTATGTCGTAGGCAAGATCTCAAATCTCAATATATGTGAGCCTTGAGGGACACGACCAACTCAATCTATATCGAAAAATGATTTTTATTTATAATTATGGAAGGCCACATGGGTCAATCTAATCGCCTCAACTTAATATTATTGTTGGATGGATTTTTAATTTGGTCTCATTGTTAAATATAATGCATCACACACATACATTTAACTTATATTTACATCATATCGTATATATATATGTATGTATGTATGTATAAATACATATATACATATACATAAATATATATACATATATATACATATAAATATATATGTTTAATTAGTTATTACCTAGTTAAATCATTTAATTAGTTACCTAGTAGTCTTATATGTTTGTATATATACGATGTATGATATAGAGAGATGATCATAGTCATATGTGATGATGTGTTGTGTGTGTATATGATTATTATTGGGGCTTGTAATAATAATGTGATGATGTGTTGTGTGATGATGTCTTGTGTGTGTATATAAACAGATGATCATAGGCTATATGTGATGATGTGTTGTGTCCCTCTTTGATAAGATCAAGGCTTCTCATTTATGTGATATATATATTTTTGGGCTTGCGTGCCTGCAATTAAGTTATAATTGCACGAGAAGCAGCGATAGGAGCATGAAGGTGGTAGTAAGACCCATGAGGATGAGATGGATGACCACCGGGCATGGAGATGTGCTGAGGTACCGACAGGACCGATGAGGACGAGTTGGACGATCACCAAGCATCGGGATGCACTAGAACACACATAGATTTCTTTGTGAGTCATCATGCCTTTATCTCGGGTCTAATCACGCTAGGTTATGGTCCATGATCATCTGGTGTGGATGTGTGTATATATGTGATAAATATTTCTTCACCTACTAGGTGTGTGTGTGTATATATATATATACATACAAATATATATTTTATATATACACACATCCATCTAATATCCTAGAGACTATATACCGGGCATGGTACTGTTAGGCCCATACGGAATCCATCTGAGTCTCACTCTAATCGGATTCTCCTACAGAACTTCTTAATCCATTTGACCATAGCCAGATATTGGCCTAAGCGAGAATATATGAGATATTTTTCTCATGACACCGAGAGTAGATAATCCTTCATTGACACTCAATTATCTTCATAAGATTGGTTATTGTTCTTAATAACCGGTTGTACCAGATATGAAACTTCCAAACCCATAAGTGTAGTATGAAAGAATAGAGTACTCAAACAAGACATTTTTGTTGTCTCAAGTCTAAGGACTAGATATATAACTGGGACTATGGAATCATTGTTTGATGATGAAATATCACTAACCATCCAACATTTCATAAGCGGATTATTCAGTGAACTCATTCTCCAATGAACACTTATATTATATTCCTAATGTCTCTACACAAGCAACTACGAGACCAGATGCCTCCATCGATGGGCATATAGTACATCGGTTTGTCCAATCATTTCAATGTCCCTCTCAAGTAGCCTATGACTGGGAATATTTAATGTCTATATTTAAAGACAAATCAGTCCCATTATTATAATCTCATCATGATTCAATTCCCATTACACAGATCCAAGGACATCAAAATATATTTATCATCCAATATAAAGTGAGAAAAATACTATAATAATAATAATAATAATAATAACTAAAAACATTGTATAGTATATCACATGTGCCTTCACTCACATAATAGGCTTGTAGGGCACTTGTAACTAACATAGTTGTCATTTAAGTATTTCCTCTTGAACTCTGATTTTATTTTCTCTTATGTCACGATCTTACTCTTCCTCTCACATTCTCTTTGTTTCTTCATGTTTTCTCACCAAAATTATGCATTCTTTTTTAGTTTCAATGTCATAAGCTTTACCTTCTTTTATTTTGGTGGTTCATGAAAATCAAACATTCTTTCCACCATATTAAACTAATTAATAAAATAATCAACATTGATTTTATCTTCAAACTCCGGAGATTGTACTTATTTTGCCACTCATCTTGGTCTCTATACTTTGCTCAATATCTTCCTAACTCCCTTGGGTAAGAAGGTGTACTATCATCAAACTCTTGGGTATTATTTTCATGCTGGTTGTTTCTTCTTCGAAGATCTTCAATGATTTTATTTATTTTCTAGACTATATGAAAATCTTTATAGCTACAACCTCAAGGACTAGACATCATCTTCATGGCCACTACCTTCACCAACTATAAAGTTTCTATTCTACCTTACCATGATCTCTAGCCTTGAGCTTTGATATCAAACTACTGTCGGGATCATGAGGGATGAAATTTGAAAGGCTGATAGTTGTATTTGCTGAAAACACTTTTAAAATGGAGAAAAAAAAGGATTCACCAAGTTTAAAATCATAAATGGAAATAGAAATTCACCACCCTAAGGATAATTAAATAAGATAACAAAACTTAAAAACAAAGACTCAACACTCAAAAAAATATCAAAGAGATACAGAGATGAAACCCACTACTCTATCATAAACTAAAGAGATACAGAATTAAAGAGAGAACTCAAAGAGTTTCTACTAATATAATCATATTCTGAATTACACTCTAACCCTAAAACATCAAAATAAATACTAGTACATGAAACAACCCTCCATAGGGAAATGAAATTTATTGATTTGCTATTGATATCTAAGTCCTTTAATGCAATCATTGATCATGAAGATAAGTTGAATTAACTCTCCCTTTGAAATAGATTTAACTTTCTCTAGGAAAATGCTTACAGGCTATCATCTACTGGATTAAAGACTATAGGATAAGCATTATGGACGGTAGAGAATACCATAGGATCAACAAGATTTACATAAGTTGATTGTAGCAACATAAGCACACCCGTGTCAAACCACTGTGAATTTTTGTGATATCTTTTGGGCTGGCAAATGCATCAATTATTTTTATGGATATGATGAACAAATTTTTTATCATTAACTTAGATAAGCTTGTGATTATATACATTGATGTCATTTTGATTTACTCTAATAATAGGATGGAGTATGATCAATATCTTAAGATAGTTTTAAAAGTTTTGAGATAGGAGAAAGTGCAACTTCTAGCTCATGTATCTAGTGTAGGTATTTTTGTTGATCCTGAAAAAAATTAAAGTGGTATTGAATTGAAAGCAACTCACTAATGTTTGATGATTAAAAGATTTACTAGATTAGCAATTTATTTTAAGAATTTTTAAAATTAGTAACTAGTAAGATTGACTAAAAAGAATATAAAGTTGATCTTGGATGATAGATATCAGTGATGTTTCGATAAATTAAAGGTTAAGATTTATTTTAGCCCATGTAGTTTTGGTCATGGACAACATAAACTCTTATGGTTTATTTGTGTCTAAAATAACTCTTATATTTTTAAAAACATAATATATAAGGCTCTCTTGTCAAGTCTGAGTTAACATACGTTAGAGTTTACTTACATATCATGTTAACTGATAATAAATTATTAATATAATAACACGTGTAATTTAAATTTTATAAAAAAGATTCATTTTAGCCCATATGGTTTTGACCATGGATCACTTAAGCCATAATGGTTTTGATTTTCTCTAAAATAACCTCTATATTTTAAAAAACATAGCATATAAGCCCCTCTCATTAAGTCTAAGTTAAGAGAAGTTAGAATCTATTTACATGACATGCTGACTTATAATAAATTATTAATAAAATAATATATAATTTAAATTAAAAAAATTAGGACCACCATCAATAGTTGAAATGCTGGGAAACCTTAGCGGGAGCATCACATGCACAGTGGAAGATTAAAACAAAACCAGTTTTCCACGTAAATCAAAATCATCGTGCAAAGATTAGTGCATAGAAAGCTGCAAAGCTGAAAAACTACATCATGTAAGAGATTGTTAATCTAGGGAGATCGTATATCCCTGATTTTCTAGATCTAGATAGAGAGGATGAAGGAGGTCAAGTTTCCTCTCTAGCAGTATCCACACGATGGATTGCTGCAACGATACTCTTCCAATCGCAGTCCCAAGTCTTGCAACTCTTGTGTAGCTTCTCGAGATAAATATGGAAGAAGATCATCTATCTTCTTCATTGCCCTCTCATGTTATAGAGGGGCTAATTGGTTGAGAAAGGAGAGGGAGAGGAGGACATTAGAGGGGGCAGCTAAAGGTGTAGTCTATCACAAAAGAGTCGCACCTGCCTCATATTTATAAAGAGCTACCAAAAACCCTAAGGAATCTTACCTTAGTGGGTATTGGATCTCCATCTACTTACCCACTAACATTGGATTATTGGATCTCTATCCAATAATCTCCTTTGGCCTTTAATTGGGCATTATGCAGGGAGCCCATCTAATAAGAATATGAGCTAATTGGATCTCTATCCACTCCTCTATCTGCTGAAGCATCGATCATATATATATGACCCTCTAGGCCCAATACCAAGTTGGCCGTGAGTCCTCCGTATCAGAACTCCTTTTGACTCAGCGAATTATTATCTCATTATAATTCACTTGACTAATCGACTATGGACATACTATGCTACTACGTCATTGTACCCAAACTGTTGGGAAACCTCAGTGGGTGCATTATATGCACAGCGGAAATCAAAACAAAATATCAGTTTCCCACGGAGATCAAATCGTCGTGCAAAAGATTGGAGTCGCGAGAAAAATCACAAAAATCAGAAAACCATAATGTGTGAGAGATTGATTTTACCTAGGGAGATCATATATCCCTGTATTCCAGATCCGGATGGAGAAGATAAAGGAGGTCAAGCGTCCTCCTCTCTAGTGATATTCACATGATGAATCTCTACAGTGAAACTCCTCCAATCTGATCTCGCAACTGTTGTGTAGAGGGAGGGAGGAGAATAGGAGGCGGTGGCTAAAGTTACAACCTATCAACCATGAGTCTCCCCTCCTATTTATAGAGAGCCACCAAAAACCCTAGGGCTCCTGCCTTAGTGGGTATTGGATCTCCATCCAATTACCCACTAATCTTGTATTATTGGATCTCTATCCAATAATCTCTATAGGCTTCTAATTGGGTCTTAATTAAGGAGCCCATCAACATAGAGTCTCATCTAATAAGAATAGGGGCTAATTGGATCTCCATCTAATCCTCTATTCCCTGAAGCATCTACCATATGTGTGTGACCCTCTAGGCCCGATACCGAGCTGGCCGTGACTCACTCCCATCAGAACTGCTTCTGATATAGTAAATTATTATCCCCATAATAATTCACTCGACTCATCGACTATGGATGTACTATGCCACTACGCCATAGTCCCCAAACGGTATAGGGGGATCGAATCCGTCGGACCTGTCTATCCACAGTTATCATGTATTTATAATCCCTCATCCAACTAATATCCCAGAGATTGTATATTGAACATGATACTGTCAGGTCACATACGAAATCTATCATAGTCTTGCTCTAATCGGATTCTCCCAGAGAACTCTTTCTCTCTCAATCCGAATGACCCTCGCTAGGGATTTGTCTGAGCAAGCATATATGAGATATTCCTCTCATGATACTGAGAGTGGATGATCCTCTATTGACACTCAATTGCCTTCATAAGGTTCGCTACCAATCCCGATAACCAACTGTACCAGATCTGAAACTTTCCAAACTTGTAAGTCTGGTATCAAAGAAATGAGTACTCATACAATGCATCCTTGGTGTCTCAAGTCTAAGGACCAGATACACAACTGAGACTATGGAATCACTGTCTGATATTAGGTATAATTAATCATACAACATTCCATAAGCAAATCAATCAGTGAACTCATTCTCCAATGAGCACCTGTACTATATCCTTAATGTCTCCACACAAGTGACTATGAGATCAGTCGCCTCCATCATATGGACGGGTATATGGTACACCGGTCTATCCGATTATCTCGATGTCCCTCTCGAGTAACCTATGACCGAGATTATTTAGGATCTGTGTTTAAAGGTATATCAATCTCATTATCGTGATCTCATCACGATCCGATTCCCATTGCACAGATCCAAAGATATCACAGTATATATGCTATAGATAATATAATATGAGAATATACCAATATTAATCATAAGCAACAAGAACACACATCGTGTCACACGTGCCATCACTCACGTGATTGGCTTGTAGGGCACCTGTAACTAGCAATCTCCCACTTGACAAAAAATTAATCACCTATGTGTTTGATCCCCATTAGACCCCTATGATGCTCAAATACAATCTGAGCCAACGATTTTGTTAGTGGATCTGCAATGTTATCTTCGGATGGAACTCTTTCCATTGCTATATCTTTTCGGGTCATGATCACTCTAATCAGATGGAACCTCCTCAGAATAATTCTGATGAGACTTGGGTTCCCTTGTTAGAGTTGTCGCCCTATCACTGTCACAATATATGGGAGTCAGCTCCATGCTGCTTGGTATGACTCCCAAGTCCTTAATGAACTTCTTCATCCACCCCGCTTCCTTTGCTGCTTCTACTGTAGCAATGTATTCCACCTCTGTGGTCGAGTCAGCATTAGTATCTTGCTTGGAACTCTTCCAGCTTGCTGCTTCTCCATTTAGGTTAAAAATATACCCTGAATTTGACTTGCTATCATCAATGTCGGACTGAAAACTTGAGTCAGTGTAGCCCTCAACCTGGAGGCTACCTCCTCCATATACCAGTAAAAGATCCTTAGTCCTTCTCAAGTACTTAAGGATACACTTTACTGTCTTCCAGTGTTCTAAACCTGGATCCGCTTGATACCTGCTCATGACACTTAGAGCATGTGCTATATCAGGCCTAGTACATAGCATCATATATATGATAGACCCTATCGCTGAGGCATAAGGTATCTTATCCATGTTTGCCTTTTCTTCAGGAGTCTTTGGGACATACTCCTAGAAAATGATATTGCATGTCTCATCAGTATGAGACCTTTCTTGGAATTCTCCATGCCAAATCTTTTTGACAATGGAGTATATATACCTGGACTGGGATAAGCTAAGTATACTCTTGGATCTATCTATATAGATCCAGATCCCCAAAATATAGGATGCTTCCCCTAAGTCTTTCATGGAGAAACTTCTGGATAGCCAAGCCTTTACTATGGAGAGCATTCATACATCATTCCTAATGATTAGGATGTCATCCACATATAGCACCAAGAAAGTGATAGCACTCCTACTTACCTTCCTGTACATACAAGACTCATCTTCGTTCTTAACGAAGTCAGAAGATCTGATCACCTCATCAAATCTTATGTTTCAACTTCGGGAAGCTTGCTTTAATCCAGAAATAGATCTAAGCAACCTACACACTTTATCTAAACTCTCTTTGGATACAAATCCCTCTGGCTGTATCATATACAGCTTCTCCTCGAGGTTGCCATTGAGGAATGTCATTTTGACATCCATCTGGCAGATCTTATAGTCATAGTGTGCTGCAATGGCCAAAATAATTCTAATGGACTTAAGCATGGCTACAGGTGAAAAGGTTTCGTCATAGTCAACTCCTTGTCTTTGACGATATCCTTTAGCTACCAACCTTACTTTATAGGTCTCTACCTTTCCATCACTTCGATCTTCTTCTTGAAGATCCATTTACAGTCGATGGGTACAATACCCTCAGGTGCATCCACAAGGTTCCAAACCTTGTTAGAGTATATGGAATCCATCTCAGAATTCATGGCTTCTTGCCACTTCTCGGAGTCTATACTCATAATAGCCTCCTCGTAGGTCTGAGCATCAACATCCTGAGAGTCATCTCCACTGATATATCTCACATATCTTTCAGGAGGGTGAGATAATGTACTAGACATACGCAAAGTTGGAACTTGTGTGTTAGGTACTTGAACATACTCGGGCTCTGAAATGGTGCTTGAGCTAGGTTCTCCAACCTTGCTTAATTCACTGTTTCCACCAAGAATATGTTCCTTCTCAAGGAACACGACTCTCTTGGCAACAAAGATCTTTCAGTCCTCGGGGTGATAGAAATAATACCCATAAGTTTCCTTTGGGTATCCCACAAATATGCACCATTCTGTCGTTGATTCCAACTTATCAGGGTTGTGCGTGGGCATGACAGCCCCAAATCTTAATAATCTTAAGATCGGGCTTCTTTCCTTTCCATATCTCATATGGTGTAGACACTATCGACTTTGACGGAACTTTGTCCAGAAGGTAAGCTACGATCTCTAGGGCGTACCCCAATGAGACGGGTAGGTCAACAAAACTCATCATGGACCGCATCATGTCTAATAGCATGCGATTCCACCTTTCTGATGCACCATTGAGCTGAGGTGTATAAGGAGGTATCCATTGGGATAGAATCTCATTCACCATGAGAAAATGAGTGAACTCTGTACTTAAGTACTCTCCTCCTCGATTTGATCGAAGAGTCTTAATACTCTTTCCAATTTACTTTTCTATCTAATTCTTATATTCCTTGAATTTCTCAAAGGTCTCATATTTGTACTTTATTAAGTACACGTGTCCATACCTAGAGAAATCATCAATGAATGTAATGAAATATGAGTAACTACCTATAGCCTGAGTCAACATGGGACCACATATATCACTATGTATGAGTTCCAATAACTCGGTGACTCTCTCTCCAGTTCCACTAAAAGGAGAGTTGGTCATCTTCCTACGAAAGCAAGGTTCGCAAGTTGCATATAACTCATAGTCAAATGGATATAAGTATCCATCTTTCAGTAACTTTTGAATCATTCCCTCATGTATATGACCTAACCTATAATGTCATAGGTTTGTATTATTCACCTTATCTCTTTTCCTCTTAGACATATTTATATTCATGATGTATGGAGAAGTGTTTAACACATATAAGCCATTTACAAGGGTTCCTCTAGTGATGATCTCATCATCTATAATTATTGAACAACTATTATTCTCAAAAACTAATTTATATCCCCTAATTGTCAAACAAGAGATAGATATAATATTTTTAATAATAGAGAGAATAAAATAGCATGAATCCAATGAAATGATAGCTCCACCAGGCAGATGTAGGGTGACCTCCCCAATGGAAACTACAGCAACTCTTGCTCCATTGCCCATCTTGAAGTTTATCTTGCCTCTGCCTAGTCTCTTAGGTCTTGCCAGAACTTGCAACGAATTGCAGATATGATAAGCACTCCCGGTATCCAATACCCATGTGTTATCATAAAAATCTGACAAGTGAAGACTGATTATGAATATACCTGAAGCTTCTCTAAGCTTCTGTTTCGTCTTATCTACAAGGTAGTCCTTATAGTTCCTCTTCCAATGTCTGTCTTGGCCGTAGTGGAAGCACTGTCCTTTATCCTTTATCGGGTCTCTCTTGGCAACCTTTGCCTTACCTGATCCTTTTTTGCCCTTGTCCTTCTTAAGGGTCTTACTGGCCTTCCTTTTCTTTTTGGTCTCACTAATGTAGAGAACTAGCTTCTCCTTCTTGATGGCACTCTCAGCTTCCCTCAACATATTAAGGAGCTCTGGGAGAGTCACCTCAAACTTGTTCATATGAAAGTTAATAATGAATTGTGGAAAGGAATCCGGTAGGGACTGAAGTATAAGATCAACACACAGGTTATCCTCTAGGACTATCTATATACTTCACAAAGTAATCGATCTCATCATCACTTATCTTGTCCTCCAGCGTGGGCATAATCATGTTAAGAACATATACGATTTTATCTTCCGCGAGAATAATTCTCAAAATGTGAGCTTTTGGATCAATGAGGCGGTTGGCATCAAGTATGCCACGTAGGGGTTTTGCAAGCGATAAGCAAGATATAGTGTAAATTAAATAATATTTAGATTTTATAGAAAATATTAATTAAGATATGGACTTCTATCTTAATGTACTCCCACTATTGTCCTAGCAAATCATGTGACACCCTCGACACATGAGACGAAAGTCTCCGACAGACTCCTAATAGGGATCAGAATCCAATTGACATCTTAGTACAATCTCGAGGGACTCAACCAACTACACTAAGCCCAAAGGTAGACAACTCTTGTCAATCACAACTCCTTGTGATTTTTGTTATGTTCGGCCTCCGAAACATCATGGTCTCGACTGCTCGACCAAATATGAAGTTCAGTTAAGTCATCACCATCGTTACAAGATGAGTCTAATTTGATGGATATGCTCTTGACTACTCGACCAAGTCATACCATATCCTCAGGTCACCGGTGACATATATATGTCGTAGGCAAGAACTCGATCACGTAGATAGGTGAGCCTCGAGTGACTCGACCAACTCAACCAATGTTGGGATTCAATTTTTTCTTATAGCAATTGAAGGCCACGTGGGTCAATCTTATTGCCTTACGCTTACCGACTTAATATTATCATAGGAGGAATTTTTTTTTCTATCGGTCTCCTAATATGTCGTGTCACACACATACATATTTAATATATATCTACATCGCATGCAAATATATATATATATATATATATATATATATATATATATATATATATACATATATCTAGTTGGTGTATAATACATCACACATGCAAGCCACACCGGATGATCATGAGTCGTCACCTAATATGATTAAGCCTGAGCCAATGGGCCTAATCACTCACAATAGAATATATGTGTGCATCGACGCATCTTAATGCCCTATGATTATTGATCTCGTCATCATCGATTTCGTCGGATCGTCGCATCACCATGCGTCGTAATCTCCCACCACAGCATTGTGGGTCCCACTGTCACCTCCACGCTCCCACTGCGTCTCTCCATGTAATTACAAATAATCACAGACATGTAGGTCCGACAATAAACGATAAAAACGGTGGCTCACAGGCCCCAATAATAATAATAATCATAATTACACATATCACACACTTGGCTCATGATCATCCATCCACATCATACATCATATGTATGTCACATCATATTTAGGATTACTAGATATATTTAATAATTAATTAAACCATTTAATTAATTATTTTTCTGGAAATAAGGATATGTTGGGAATTTTCAGAATTATAAAGGGTATTTTCATAATTCTGGATGAGAGGACAGTCCTCGAAATTTTCAGAATTGTTGAGGGCCTTTTAAGAATTCTGTACACGAGGACAGTCCTGAGAACTTTCATTATTAAAGTTATAAGATCTAATCGCTTCATCAAATCTTATGTTCCAACTTCAGGAAGCTTGCTTCAATCTATAGATAGACCTGAGCAACCTGCATACCTTATCTAGACTCTCATGGATATGAATTTCTCTGACTGTATTATATTCACATCCTCCTCGAGGTTGTCGTTGAGGAATACAATTTTCATATCCATTTGTCAGATCTTATAGTCATAGTGTGCTGCAATGGCCAAAAAAATTTTAATAGATTTTTTAGTATGGCTATAGGTGTGAAGGTCTTGTCATAGTCAGCTTCTTATCTTTGACGATATCCTTTGGCCACCAGCCTTACCTTATAGGTCTCCACCTTTTCATTCACTCTAATCTTTTTCTTAAAGATCCATTTGCAATCGATGGGTATGATATCATCAGGTGCATCCATAAGGTTCCAAACCTTGTTAGAGTACATGAAATCTATCTCAGAATTCATGGCTTCTTGCCACTTCTCGGAGTCTACTCATAATAGTCTCTTCATAGGTTTGAGGATCAACATCCTGAGAGTCCTCTCCACTGATATCTCTCACATATCTTTCAGGAGAGTGAGATACTCTACTAGACCTACGTAAAGTTGGAACTTGTGTACTAGGTTCCTGAACATACTCAGACTCTGGAATATTGCTTGAGCTATGTTCTCCAACCTCACTCAACTCTATCTTACTCCCACTATCTCCACCAAGAATATGTTCCTTATCAAGGAACATAGCTCTCTTGGCAACAAAAACCTTCTAGTCCTCAAGATGATATAAATAATAACCCAAAGTCTCCTTAAGGTATCCCATGAACGTGCACCGTTCTATCCTTGTTTTCAGCTTATCGGGGTTGTATCTTCTAACGTGGGCAGGACAGCCCCAAATATTGACCACCTTAAGATCATGCTTCTTTCCTTTTTATATATCATATGGTGTAGACACTAGAAACTTTGATAGAACTATATTTAGATAGTAAATTGCGGTCTCTAGGGCATATCCCCAGAATGAAATGGGTAGGTCAGTGAAACTCATCATGGACCACACCATGTCTAACACAGTACGATTCCTTCTTTCTGATATATCAGTGAGCTGAGGTATATAAAGAGATATCCATTGAGATAGAATCTCATTGTATTTGAGGAAATGAATCAACTCTGTACTAAAGTAGTCTCCTCCTCAATCTGATCGAAGAGTCTTAATACTCTTTCCAATCTGATTATTATATTCTCTGAATTTCTCAAAGGCCTCGGACTTATACTCCATCAAGTACACATGTCCATACCTAGAGAAATCGTTAGTGAATATAATAAAGTATGAGTAACCACCTATAGCTTGAGTCGATATAGGACCACATACATCACTATGTATGAGTTCTAATAGCTCAATGGCACTCTCTCCAGTTCCACTAAAAGGAGAGTTGGTCATCTTTCCACGAAAGCAAGGTTCATAAGTTACATATGACTCATAGTCTACAATGTCATAGGTATGCATTGTTCACCTCATCTGGTTTCCTCTTAGACGTATTTGAATTCAAGATATGTGGAGAAGTGTTTAACATATATAAGTTATTTATCAAAGTTCCTCTAATGATGATCTCATCATCCAAATTATTGAACAACTATTATTCTCAAAAATTAATTTATATATATTAATTATCAAACAAGAAATAAAAGTAATATTTTTGATAATAGAGGGGATAAAATAGCATGTATCCAATGCAATGATAGCTCTACCAGACAGATGTATAGTGACCTCCCCAACAATAACCGCAGCAACTGTTGCTCCATTGCCCATCTTAAGGTCTATCTTGCCTTTGGCCAGTCTCCTAGATCTTGTCAGAACCTACAACGTATTACAGATATGATAATCACTCACAGTATCCAATACTCATGTATTATGATAAAAATATGATAAGTGAAGATTGATCATGAATGTACCTGAAGCTTCTCCAAGCTTCTGTTTTACTTTGTTTGTAAGGTAATCGTTACAGTTCCTCTTCTAGTGCCCGTGTTTGCCGTAGTGGAAGCACTTTCTTTTGTCCTTTGCTGGATCTTTCTTGGAAACCTTTGTCTTACTCGGTCTTTCTTTTTTCCTTTGCCCTTCTTAAGGGTCTTACTAGCCTTCCTTTTCTTTTTGCTCTTACCAATATAGAGAACTGGCTTCTCTTTCTTGATGGCACTCTCAGCTTCCCTCAACATATTGAGGAGCTCAAGAAGAGTCACCTCAAAATTGCTTATGTTAAACTTGCTCATGTTAAACTTCATGATGAAGTGAGAAAAGGAATCTAGTAATGACTGAAATATAAGATCAATGCACATGTTATTTTCTAGGACTATTCCTAGACCTGTGAGTTTCTCGATGCCCCTTCTGTCATCCTGGCTTGGAAGAGACTCTTAGATATCTCATATCTTTGAGTTCTTCTATGCTCCTTAAACAACTGGTGAAGATGAAAAAGGATGGAATCGATATCCATGCTCTCATGTTACCTCTATAACTCGACAAATAAAATATAGCATAAATAAATAACATGCAGATTTATGAAAAAAACTAATTAATATATGAACTTTTATCTTAATTTACTCACATTATTTTTCTAGCGAATCACGCAATACCCTAAGCACATGAAACGGAAGTCTCCAGTAGACTTTTAGCGGGGATCATGATCTAATCGATGTCTTAGTGCAACCTCGAGTGACTCGACCAATTTGTGCTCACGTTGAGCTCATGAAAAGAGGTCAACAGGAGGTACACCTTAAGTACAGAACAATATAAGAAAGTACTATTCCCAGGATGCCCGATGGTACTATCATCGATGGGTGACGGTGGTACCACCCAAGTGGTGGTAGAACCATCGCCTCCTAAGATTTTGGACAGCTTTCGGCGGTGGTACCACCGGTGCCGACGATAGTACTGCCCATACTCGATTTTTCTGGTAAAGCTTAAATTTTGACTCTATTTTTTTAAGCCAATTGGGATCTATAAATATCTAAAGTATACTTGTATTGGAGAGCAAGAAAGTGATAAGAAAGTGCAAGAAAAGTAGTCATAATCTTGGTTAAAATTTTATAAAATTTGAGAGCTTCCCTTGAGTGCTTCAAAGTGTAAAGTGAGTCTAACAGAAGAGAGAAAAAAAAAATTTGTAAAGGTTCCTCTCCTGAACCTGTGAAAAGGAGAAATTTGTAAGGGGTTTTGATCTTCACTCATGGAAGATCATTAGTGGATACCGGCGGCCTTAACAAAAGAGGACTTGAAAACTAGATGTAGGTTAAGCTTTTGGCCAAACCACTATAAATTTATGAGCCTTCTTTTACTTGCCTTTTATTTTAGCAATCCGTAGCTAAATCGAGATTCTTCATTTGGTTTTAAATATAATCGCTCATTGTCTTTCAATGAATTCTAAGAAATGCTTCCATTTTCTTCTTTATCTTAAGCAAAATTTTGAAACGAGTCCTTTTTGCACTTGCACTAATTCACCCCCCCGCACCACAACCCCCCCTCTCTCCCTCCCCCTCTTAGTGCCAACTTGATCCTAATAGTTGGTATCAAAGCAGGTTATACTCAATTGGATTAACACCCAAGTGAGTAAATGACTTCATTTCGTATTAACGAGGGACACTCTATCTCACATCCTCCCAGGTTCAATGGGACAAATTACGTATATTGAAAAACTAGAATGCGTGTATTTTTTATTTCGATGGATTTTGAACTATAAAATATTATAAAACATGGTTTTCAAAAGTCATCCAATCCGATGAAAGATTGGAATGATCATGAAAAAAAAGATGTTTTCATTAAATGTCAAAACTTTGAATCCTTTATTTTGCGCTTTAGATAAAAATAAGTTTAATCGGGTTTCTACTTGTGATTCGGCTTATGATATTTGGTACACTTTACAAGTCACACACGAAGGCACAAGTAGGGTAAATAAATAAAAAATAAATCTTCTTATACATAACTATGAATTGTTTAAAATGAGACCAAGTGAGACTATTGATGACATGTATACCCACTTTATGGATGCCATCAATAGTTTAAAATCTCTTAGTAAAGTTTATTCTAATCTTAAACTTGTTAATAAAATTTTGAGATTTTTACTTAAAAGTTGGGACCCGAAAGTAACAGCTATACAAAGGCCAAAGACTTGAACAACTTCTTGTTGAATCTTGGATTTTGATGATGAAATTAATTGATGAGTGTTTAATCTAACATGTGTTGTTAGAGGAAGTGATGCAAGTTTAACCATGATGGTGAAAAGGAGTGTAACCAGACATGGACCTAGGATCAAGCTTAGGCATCGAGTCAAGGTTTGGACGATGCGGTAGGAGCTCGTCGGGAGTTCGCTAGGACTTCGTCAAAGGTATCGGGAAGATTGCTAGGAACACACCAGGAGATCGCTAGAGGAAGACTGTGAGACTCACCACATGAAATGCTGGAGGTTGCCGTATTGCGGGAGTGAGGTCATTAATTAAGCTTGGTGGTCATGTATGGTTGTAATCCTTAAGTTGTAGGTTAAGCTTGACTCCCAAATGAGTGTGATTTGGAAGGAATCCAAATCAACTCAAAGAGGCAACTGGTTCCACTATAGGATCCATTGAGCTCAGGTCGAGCTCAATTAGTTGACTAGGGAGGTGGTCAACTAAAGGTATATAACAGGATGTGAAAAGTGAAGGGAACCACTTTTCTGGGATTCCCGACAACTGAACTGTCGATAAGCGATGGTTGTACCATCACCGCCCAGGTTTTTGGGTGGCTAACGGTGGCTGAACCTCCCAAGACAGTGGTTGACTTGCTCGTACCCTGGTTTCAGGGAAGCTTTCGACGGTTTGACCGTCGGCATCGATGGTTGTACCACCCATACCTAGATTTTCCGAATACGTTTGAATTTTAGCTCCAAATTCTGAAGCCAATTGGGGTCTATAAATACCCCAAGTTTTCTTGCATTTCATACAACAAATTTTGGGATTAAAATTCTATGAAAAACTTGTGTGAATTGTAAGAAAAAGAAAAGGGAAAGAGAGTGAGCTAAGAGTTATAAAATTCTTGTAAAGAGTTTCCCTTGTAAGCTCAAGTTTGTAATGGTTTGATCTTCACCCAAAGAAGATCGGTAGTGGCAACCGGTAGGCCTCGAGGAATAGGACTTGGAAGTGAACTAAGCCAAGATTGGTGCCGAACCACTATAAAATGGTAAGTGTTCTCTATTTGGCTTATTCTCTACTTTCAATTGTTCTTAATTAGAAAAGCAAGAATATCATCTTCCGATTATGATTTGAAATTGTTTACTTATTCTCCTTCAAGTTCATGAAACACTTCCGATTTTATTTTTTCTTAAACAAAAAGTTTTTGTTAAAACGTGATTTTGTACTTGCACTAATTCCCCCCCTCCCTCTTAGTGCCAATTGATCCTAACAATTGGTATCAGAGCAAGGTTGTTACTCATTGAATTAACACATACTTAAGTAAATGACTTATTTTGGCATGAATGAGGGACATTACATCTCACGTTCTCCCATGTTCAATAGGATGGATTACACGTATTAGAAGACAAGGATGCATATCTTTCTTATCTCTTTGGACCTTGATTTATGGAATATTATTGAGAATGAATTAAAAAAATCTTCTAGGCCAATGAATGAGATAAATGATTTGGAAAGGAAGAATTTTTCTTTGAATGCAAAGACTATGAATGTCTTATTTTGTGCTCTTAACAAAAATGAGTTTAATCGTGTTTCCATTTGTGAATTGACTTTTGATATTTGGCACACATTAGAAATCACACACGAGGAGACTAGTAGAGTAAAAGAATCTAAGATTAACATTTTAGTTCATAACTATGAGTTGTTTCGAATGAAACCAAGTGAGTCTATTGGAGACATGTACACCCATTTCACGGATGTCGTTAATGGACTTAAAGATCTTGGAAAATATTTTTCTAATTTTGAACTTGATAGTAAAATTTTAGGATCCCTTCCTAAAAGTTGGGATCCTAAAGTAACCGTTATACGAGAGGCCAAAGATTTAAATAACTTGTCTCTTGAAAACTCATTGGATCATTAATGATATATGAATTAAATTGTAAAGCTCATGATGAGCTTGATGAACCCCTTCCAAAGAACAAGAAGGATGTAGCACTTCGTGTTGAATCTTAGTTTTGATTATGAAATTAATTAATGGGTTATTGATCTCACATGGGTTGTAAAAGAAATTGATTGGTGTAGGATTAACTACGACAGAGAGAATATGATAATAAGGATTGGCCAAAGTCAAGTCTATGCATTGGGCCGAGGTTCGGACGATGTGGTTGGGAATCGCCAGGAGTGCGTTGGGAGCTTACCGAGGGTATCGGGAGTTTGTCAGGATGGTGCAAGCGAGTTCGCAGGAGGAAGACCGAGACTAGTTGGAAGATTATTGAGAATAGCCGAAAGACTTGCCAGGAGTTGAGAAGGTCTTGAAGTGGACTTGTGGCTATTAATGATAGAAATTAATTATCATAGTTAGCATCATACAGGTTTAACTATGACGGAAGGAGTTACAGATCAGACATGGACTTAGGATCAAGCTTAGGCACCGGGCTAAGGATTGGACGATGCGAAGGGAGCTCGCTGGGAATTCGCTAGGAGATTCGCTGAAGGGATTTGGAAGCTCGCTAGGAACACGTCGGGAGATCATCAGAGGAAGACCATGAGACTCGCTGCTGTAGAATTCGGAGGTTGCTAGATTGTGGGAGTGAGGTCGTAAGCTTGGTGGTTATGTTTGATTATAATCTTTAAGTCGCAGGTTAAGAGTGAGTCTGATTTGAGTGTGATTTGGAAATTAACTCAAAGAGGCAACTGGGTCCACTATTTGGGTTTGGTTGAGCTCAGGTTGAGCTCAATTGGTTAACCAAAGGATTGGTCAACATCAGGTTCAAGCTGGAATATGAAAAGTAGAGGGAACCACTTTTCTGGAGATTTCAGCAGGTAAACTGCTAGTAAGCGACGGGTAAATCACCGTCGCCCACATTTTCGGGTGGCTGACGACGGCTGAACTGCCCATGGTCGGCGGGTAAACTACCCATACCCAGGGTTTTGGGCAGTTGAGCCGCCCAGGTCGATGGGTGAACAACCCGTACTCAGATTTTCTAGGTATGTTTGAATTTTGGTTCCAAAATTCTGAAGTCATTTGGGGATATAAATAGCCCAAGTTTTCTTGCATTCTACACAACATTTTTAAGGAAATTTTTTTGTAAAAAACTTGTGTGAAGTGTAAGAAAAAGGAAAGGGATAAGAGAGTGATCAAAGAGTTATAATCTTGTCCCCCTTTTAAGCTTAAGTGTAAGGGTTTGGTCTTTACCCAAAGAAGATCGATAGTGGATGCTGGTGTGCCTCAAGGAGGACTTGAGAGTGGACGTAAGCCGTTGGTGCAGAACCACTATAAATTATAAGTGTTTCCATTTGCTCATCTTGTTTACTTCTTGATAGTGTTCCAAATTAGTTCATTGAGAAATACGATTTTCTTCTTTACGATTTTGATAGGACTCCAGTAAGGTTGAGTACTAATCTCCCTAGAAGTAGTCAATAAAACCCTGCTAGATTGTAACAAAGCCACTCCTATCTTATAAAGGAGTATGACTAGGGTTTAGATTAGCCCTTAGGGCTTAGTGACTGTCGCCCCCTTACTGGGTTGGTTCGCTAGAGTTTCCCCCTACTTAGGTCAACTATAGAGCCAACCTAGTTACCCCATGTTCCTATTAAGGCAGGTTGGCTATAGGAGGGGCAAAGAAGTAATTTTACTTAGGCAAGCACTCCCTTAGGCTAGGGTTTTGATTCCTATATAATGATGTAGCCGCCCCCTCTCTTGAATCAAGTAATCTATAATTTTATTTCAGCCTTGTGCCAAGTCTAGGAGGGAGGAACCCTTATACCATTCCAAGGGTTGATCCCCCTCAAGGATCAAAATCTATAGAGCTCCTTCTGGGGTTCTATCATCTGGTATCAGAGCAGTGATCTTACTACCCCTGTAGCCATCTCAGTCGCCTCCACCTTCCCAAGCAATTCCTACAATTGCTACGACACGCACCTCCACCTTCCACCCAGCAGCAAATCAAATCTGCCGTTGCCCCTAAGTTTGATCTGGAATTCTGGTATATTTTTATCATCCACGCCTCTTCAATACTACAAGATTCCTTACTTTACACATTGAAGATTTTTTTCAAATTTTATCTACTGCAAATTTTGTTCGTCGCAAATGTTATCATCGTTGTAAAGGCGAAATGCTGTAGAAATTTTCAGCCGATTATTGCTTCTTGAAACTAAACTTTTAATCATCTTTTTTGGCTGAAACTTTTATACAATTTCATAGATTATCTTAGCTTTAATCTAAGACTAATCTTGTGAAAAAAATCCTTCTGGATCTGGACTTATAGCACTGTGATTCTTCATTGCATAGTATTGAAATTTTACAATGCAGAATCTGCCTTCCGTCTATTGGCCTCTTGAAACCAAACTTTTGTTCATCCTTTTTAGCTGATTTTTACACAATTCTCAAGGTCAAGTTGGCTTTCATTTGGATTTGATTTCACAAAAAAACTCCTTCTGGAACTGGTTTTTTGTGCAATCTTTGACCATCACGCAGTTATGGAATTTTACGATGAAGGAATCTGCCTTTCATCTTTTGCCCTATTTCCCTACTGTTATGCTGCCAAAATTTCATCAAACTTTTTACTGGTATTAACAACATCTGAACCAAGGGTTTTTGCATAATTTTCTTGAACTTTCCTCTGGAATTTATGTCGAGAAGTCATCGTTTCTCTGACGTAAAATCGGTTCAGCAGGACAGCACATCGTAGCACTTCTTTTCACCGAATTCTATCAGTTTGAGTACTATTTTTTGTTGGATTTTAGACTCTCTTTTCCTCATCTCCAAACCCTACTATCCTCAGTAAAAATCCTTCCAAATGTTACCCTAAACCAAATCCAAACAGCCCTAAATCAGCCACCCAAATCAGCCTACTTCCTTATCAATCCACTTACCTTTTTAGCCAACTTTCCTTACCGAGACACCTACCTTTGCTGCCATCTATCTAAGATCTAAAATCTATTTTCCTAACCTTCATCTACTGCTATCACAGTCCTAAAACTATACCAATTCGTAGCCTAAACTCCATAAAACCGCAGCCCCAAATCTGCCCTAAACCGTGACCTACTTACATCCAAACCGATTCACCTTCCAACCGGCCACCCCCTTCTCCAAAATTATAGATCTCAATATTATAGATCTAGAAGCATATACTATGGCATCAGAGGAGGCTATCAATGCAAAGCTTGAAACCTTTGGAAACCGCATGGAAGAGAAGATGCGATCCCTTTTCGCAGAATTCAGCATTGGCCGACTGTCGAACCCGAGGAAATCACAACACGGAGAAACTTCAGATCGGAGAGATGATCCTCATGAACATGTCCACATCACCTCTGATCTCAATAATCCATGCATGAAGGTTGACTTCCCTAGATGGGAAGAAGGAGACCCGATCGGGTGGATCTCATGTGCGGAGCGCTATTTTCGATTCTATCGAACCGACGATGCCACACGGGTGGAGATTACTGCCATCCACCTCCAAGGAGATGCTATTCAGTGGTTTAATTGGTTTAACCATACCCATGGAGGGCTCTGTTGGCAGCGATTCAAGGAAGGACTACTAGACCGCTTTGGACAGACCGATTTCAACAACATCGACGGACAATTGGCAAAGATTCGTCAAACCTCTATAATACAAGAATACCAAACAAGGTTTGAGCGTTTATCTAACCAAACTTTTAGGTACATTTATCGTGGGCCTAAAGTCAGAGATCCGAGGAGAAGTAAAGGTGCGACAACCGTACACTCTTACGGTGGCGATTTCCTTCGCACGTATCCAAGAAGAACAATTGAATCACGAGGTATGAAGGACAAGGGTCGCTCCTTGACCAGCCATGACGAGGCCTACTGCCCCCTCTACTGCCATTCAAGCCCCTGCACCAAAAAAGTTGACAAGAGACGAGCTTCGCAAACGATCGGCCAAGGAGTTGTGTTGGCATTATGACGAACCGTGGAGCCGCGAATATCACTGCAAAAAGGGTCGGCTCCTCATGATTGAACTAGTGGAGGATGAGGACAATGAAACATCTGAAGAAGCCCTTGAACCTAAAGAAGAAGCCTTGGAGGAAGAGTCCCAACCGGCCAACTACATAGTGCACGCATTGGCCGGCTATTCCAACCCGCAGATGATAAAAGTTGGAGGACTTCTAAAATAGCAACTCATCACCGTTCTCATCGACACGAGCAGCACCAATAACTATCTCAACAGTAAGGTTGCTGCATGTTTGGCGCTTCAAATTGAAGGTTGCAACAAGTTTGACATAAAGGTCATCGACGACCGAATCTTTAATTGCGACCAACGGTGCCCGCGGGTGAAACTACTCCTCCAAGACCAAGATGTGGTAGTTGATTTCTTCCTCCTACCCATCGATGATTATGAAGCCGTATTCAGGATCGAATGGCTCACTACACTAGGTGATATCTCCTGAAATTTTTCTAAATTAATCATGAAATTTTATTGCAAAGGGAGACAGGTCACGTTACGAGGCAAGCGCGGGAGCCAAATTTCCACTGTTTCGGTGCAACAAATGGAGAAAGTTTTGCACAAAGTATATGGTGGATTCTTGATGCATATTTAGCAGCCATCTATGGCGGAGAACATACAAAACTTAGATCTAAGCTTGCCCTTTGCTTGAACGAATTCGTGGATGTTTTCTTGGAGTCGCGTGGGCTGCCCCCTAACCGGATGCATGACCACTGCATTCCTATTTTGTCAGGCAAACCTCTAGCAAATTTATGATCATACCACTATTATCACTTACAGAAGTATGAGATCAAGAACATTGTTAAAGAGATGCTTGACACCGGGGTGATTCGACCGAGCTGCAGCCCATACTCCTCACCGGTGTTGTTAGTGCGTAAGAAAGATGGTACGTGGTGGATGTGCGTTGACTACCGCGCTCTAAACGCCATCACCATCAAGGATAAATATCCTATCCCATTCGTAGATGAACTCTTGGATGAATTAAAAGGAGCCCCAGACCTCACTAAATTGGATCTCCAATCCGGATACCATCAGATTCGGGTATGCACTGAAGCTATTCTGAAAACTGCATTCGGCACACTTAACGACCACTACGAGTTTCTAGTAATTCCTTTCAGACTTAAGAATGCTCCTTCTAATTTCCAAAGCCTAATGAATGACATCTTTCGGAGTTTTCTACGTAAGTTCGTATTGGTATTCTTTGATGATATTCTCATTTATAGCCCTACGCTCGATATACATTTTCAGCACTTACGAACTGTTCTAACGATTCTTCGGGAGAATATTCCTTATATTAAACAGTCAAAGTGCAGCTTCTTATAGCATAAATTGGAGTATCTTGGGCATATTATATTAGAGGATGGAGTAGCGATAGACCCGACAAAGATCGAGGCAATGCAAGGAATACCGAGACCTACAAACAGACAATCATTACGTGGTTTCCTTGGACTCATGGGTTACTACCAAAATTTTGTGAAAGATTATGGCAAGATCAGTGCCCCGCTCACGTCCTTATTGAAGAAAGACTCCTTGTGGTCGGATAAAGCCTCCGCAGCCTTCGAACGACTCAAGGCAGCCATGACGATGACGTCAGTCCTAGTAGTGCCCGATTTCGGCCGCACTTTGGTCATTGAGGCCGATACGTCAAGAGTTGGAATTTAGGATATTCTTATGCAAGATGATCGACTCCTAATTTACACCGAGGCTTCCCCCACACTTTATATGAGGTTTTTACAGGAGATACTAATTATTATAAAATTTAAAATATGGTTGGATACAGGTCCATGACACGAAAGAGGAGTTAAACTAGAAGAATTGCAATCCATGCTCACGCCAGATTAGGCTCTTATCATCCTGAACCATACCAGAGGGTAGTCACCATTCCAGAAGAATGATTGGCTATCATTAAAGACTAACCATGTGGTAGCCCATGCAAGGAAGAAACTTCCCCCTGACAAACGTCGGAGCAGAGAAAGATCAAGTACCCCTTCATCTCCAGCTCCACCAGCATAAAATTCAAGCCTCAAGAAAGTGGTCTCCCTTTTTCTTTAGGCCTTGCAAAATTGGGGATCATATTGGGGCCCCAACCTGGAGATCAAATCCGTGCACCAGATCAAAATTATAGTTGATCCTCCAAGTATCCCACCTCAAATGAAAATTTAAAGACGACGACTTAGCTCAAGTTCTTCCAATTGACAACCAAGCTGATGAGGAGCTGAAGATCTGATTCCCTGAGTTCATAGAACTTCAGCCTTGAGGACAAGGCTGATTTTAAGAGGGTGGGTTTGATAGGACTTTAACAGGGTTGAGTCCTAATCTCCCTAGAAGCAGTCAGTAAAACTCTGCTAGATTGTAATAAAGCCACTCCTATCTTATAAAGGAGTATGGCTAAGGTTTAGATTAGCCCATAGGGCTTAGTGGTCGTCGCCCCCTTACTGGGTTGGTTGGCCAGAGTTTTCCCCTGCTGAGGTCGGCAATAGAGCCAACCTAGTTACCCTCTGTTCCTATTAAGGCAGGTTGGCTATAGGAAGGGCAAAGGGATAATTTTACTTAGCCAAGCACCCCCTTAGGCTAGGGTTTTGATCCCTATATAATGATGTAGCCGACCCCTCTCTTGAATCAAGCAATCTATAATTTTATTTCAGCCTTGTGCCGAGTCTAGGAGGGAGGAACCCCTATACCGTTCCAAGGGTTGATCCCCCTCAAGGATCAAAATCTATAGAGCTCCTTCTAGGGTTCTATCAGATTTTAATTGTTATCTATAAATTATCAAGTGATGCTTTCGAACTATGATTTTGCTCTAAACAAAAAGTTTCTTGGTTAAAATGAGAATTTTATACCTGCACTAATTCAACCCCCCTAGTGCCAATTGATCCTAACAATTGGTGTCAGAGTCACGTTTTTCTTATTAGGTTTAACACGCAAGAGAAATGACTCTTTTCAACATTAACGAGGGTCAATATATTTAATAAAAATAAATTTTATTTTTATTGAATGCAAAGTCTATGAATGTCTTATATTATGTATTTAATAAAAATAAATTTGATCGGGTTTCCTATTTTGATTCGGCTTTCGATATATAGCGTGCATTAGAAATAATACATGAAAGCACACTTAATCTAAATGAATCATTAAATTAAAATACTTCTAAATATGAACAAGAAGAACACATTCCTAAGAACCAGAAGTACTGTGAACCGAGAAGAACATATGACTCGAGTGAAATCTCGAGTGATGAGGACTTTGAATATTTGATAAATTAACTAAAAAATTTAATCAACATGAACCATAAGAATGATTTAAAGATAGACAAAACTTCTTGCTATGAATGCAAGAAGCCGAGGTGCTCCAAAAATGAAGAACACAATCAAGAAGAAGTGGAAGATCCCGCACTCGTGGCCAACCACGATGAGGGAAGTAAGCCACCCGAATGCTTTTACTTTTAATGAGTTATTACATTCTTTTCATGAGATTTATAATGAATCTAGAAAGATTAGTAAATCCTATAAATTACTTAAGGTAGAACATGCATCATTAGTCAGTGAACTTGATGAAATGCATGAAATAGCACCATCACACAATACATGCACCAAACATGAATCCTTGCATGATACTTTACCATTACGCAATGCTTGTTCTAAATATGATATGCTAGGTAGTGTTAAAGAAGAAAACATAATGCTAAAACAAACCTTAGAGAAATTTGAAATAGGGAATAAATCTCTTAATATGATTCTTACTAATAAGGGTTATATTAATAGAAGAAATGAAATAGGTTTTGTGGGCAATACCCAACAAAAGCCAACTACTTTTGTTATAGGACCAACGTTAAATCTACCACTAAGAATCAAATGTAATTTTTGTGAAAAATGAGGACATAAGGCAAACAAATATTCATTTAAAAATTATAGTCCACATAAATTAATTTGGGTTCCTAAAGGAACCATAAATAACCTTAAGCCATTAGAGAAAATGAGAAGAATATATCATGAAGGATCCAAACTCAAATGGTACCTAAATCAAAACCTTCCATAATATAAAGTTGACTCATAACAAGACTAGGAGCACTAAGTTATGTTTTGAAAGTAGATGCTCAAGGCACATGACTTGAGATCTAATATTCTTTCAAAGCTCACTAGCCTAAGTAATAAAAAAAATTTATTGAAATAAAATCATTATTAATGAATCTTTGGGTAACTTATTAATCTTGATCCCTCTAACTTTGGTATGCTAGTACAAAAATGAATTAGAAACTTTATCTAAATTTAAAGTTATGAAAGAAAGATTTCGATGATGATTATGATTAAATGATAAGTTCAAAATCATTAGCTTGGATGTTGGTTTAAATGTAAGGACTATTGTTAAATGGTTCAAATATTGACAAAGTCTATGGAATGATTAATTTGAATATTATATTGATTGAAATACTATGATGATTGAATGATTAAGTTGAATCTCCTTAACTACAAAAATGAATTAGAAAACTTTAGCTATTTTGTTTTAGAAAATAATATATGTTGACTTCATTAAAATTTTCCGAAAAGTGATTTTTATTATGATTTTGGATATGTTTTCAAATAATTTTATTTTAAAGAATGGATATATTTGAATCTATCCAACTTTATTGATATTTTGCTTTTGATTATTTGATAACTTAAATCATGACCTTGAATTCTTGAAAATTATAATTTGAGATCTTTTTTGTTCACTAAGATTCCCGCCCTTTATTAAAGAAAAGATTTCATCTTAATCATGATCTTGACTTCTCAATATTTATAACTTGATATTTCTATAAGAATTAAGATCCTTCTAACATGATCTCCTAAGATTTTTAAAGCTTTGAAATTTCATCTAGGAAGAAATTTGTCAAAATAAATCATGTTCTTGGCATTTATGATTTGATAATAATATTCTTCATGACATGATTACTTATGACTTTCTTCTTAGTATAACTTATCACCAAAATTATTATTTTTTAAATTTATGATAAGTTAAGAATTTAATGAGATTTGTCTTATCATGAACATTCCATTGATTTCTAAACTTGTCATATATGATTTATTTGTTTTGATAAAAATGAGATATATAATTTTGATTGTGATAATCTAAGATCAAGATTGTTTAGATCTCACAAAATTTCTAATCAAGATTTTTCGGAGAATTATTCAGTCTTGTCTTTTGAATTTGATTTATGATGACATATTCCCTTTATAATTTTGGGTATCATTAGAACATGAATGCAAAATAAAAATTAAACCATTATATTTCTTTTCAACATTAACAAAGGGGAAATAAAATTATCAATATGATTGGAAGCAAATTAGATATGATAACATTGAATAAAAAATAATTTGCTTAGAAGAAAATTTAGAATTTTAAATTTTCTAATTACATGCAAAATGCATGATTTGCTTAATTTGCTACATTGCTTGAAATTTGCATAATATAAATTAAATTGCATGCGTAGCTCTTGATTTTTTCTTGGATTTTGGAATCTATATCTATAAAATTTACATCTATAAAATTGAGCATTTTTATGATATGATGTTTTTCACTTTTTCTTCCTTGTTTCTACTGATCTACAGAAATACATGATTTGCTATTTGTGTTAGAAAATCACACAATTTAAATGCATGAGTGACTCTTAATTCTTCTTGGATTTCTTGAATTTTTTAGCTTACTTTCGAAATCACTCTAGTCAAAATGAACATAAGAAGATAATTCAAAATTTTGTGATAAGATAGTTTTAAAAATTATTCTTGTATCATGAATCTTGATGAATGTTTACAAAGGGAAATATATATATAACATAAACTTCTATGATGCTTGATATAAGTCTTTGACATGGAATCTTTGATGAATCACTTGATGTGCTACGATTGATTTAAATGAATTAAATTACATGGGTAGATATCAATTCTTGGATTTCTGAATTTATATCAAAAAGATTGAGCCCTCTTTTTGTAATACAATGTCTTACACTCCCCTCCCTTTTTCTTCTTTATGAATCAAAATCTTTTGTTATGTGTTCTCATATTATTTAAAAAGAAATTTTTATATAAATCATGAACTTGACAACTTGAGATTTCTTATGAATGAATCAAGAGATTTTATTTTATTTGTTTCTCTTATAATTTGTCTCTTGATAGTTACAATTTGTCTCATGAATTGTATATCTCATCACTATGTTAATTTTTCTTGATATATTTCAAGTGATGATTTGAAAAATGATGTAATGGGAAAAGGTTTTCACTATCTCTTCTTTTTTACAATGACAAAGGGAGAGCAAAACTTGTTTGCTAGCATGATGTAAATTGCTAGCTTGAATATTACAAAGGAGGCAAAAATGTGTTAGCTTGCACTTCTTAAAAGATAAGAAAGAACTCACTAGCTTGCATGTTCTAAAGTGATGAAAAATTTGCTAAATTGCTAAGCTTTCATATATCAAAAACTTGCTAATTGCACTTCTTCTTTTTGTTGATAACAAAGGGGGAGAAGATATGATGATGAGAAATCATGTATGATGATAATGCATATTGATTTTTGAAAATATACATGATGAATTAAAATAATAATCATGATTTTAATATAATGATATGATGGTGTGATTAAAATAGTTTCAACTTGGACTTTTGAGCTTATCTTAATATTATTTTTGAAATTTATTAAGAGCTCTTCTAAATGATGTTTTGTAAAAATTCATGTGCCTTAAAATCCTTAGCCCTATATTTCATCTTTTTGTTGATGACAAAGGGGTAGAAATATACATTGATGATGCATGACATTGAGAAATATACATTGATGACACATGATACTAATCTTGGATATATTTGATATCATTTTGAGACTCATTCAATGATATGATGCAAATTTGTGTTGAAATTTATATAGAATGTTGATTACTTGAATTTAAAAGTGTGTGATTGTCTTAAATTTAAGTGCCATGGATTTAGGGGGAGTTAAGATTAATTCTTGTCATCAATTGATTGTTATCAACAAAAATAGGGAGATTGTTGAATCTCAAATTTTGATGATGAAATCAATTGATGGATTATTGATCTAACATGAGTTGTTAGAAGTTGATTGATGCAGGATTAATTACGACAGAGAGAATATAACAATTAGGATTGGCCAAAGTCAAGTCCATGCATCGAGTCGGGGTTCGGACGATGAGGTTGGGAACTCGCCAGAAGTGTGTCAGGAGCTCAACGAGGGTATCGAGAGTGTGCCAGGATGGCGCAAGGGAGTTCACTGGAAGAAGATTGAGACTCATTGGAAGATTGTCAGGGGTAGCCAAAAGGCTTACCGGGAGTTAGGAGGGTCTTGAAGTGCACTTGTGGCTATTAATGATTGAAATTAATTAAGTCGTAGTTAGCATCATGCAGGTTTAACCACGATGGGAGAAAGAGTTACAGATCATACATGGACCCCAGATCAAGCTAAGGAATCGGGCCAAGGATTGGACGATGCGGAGGGAGCTCGCTGGGAGTTCGCTAGGAGATTCACCGAAGGGATTAGAAAGCTCGCTTGGAACAAGTAGGGAGATCATTGGAGGAAGACCGTGAGACTCGCCACTGTAGAATCCGGAGGTTGTCGGATTGCAGGAGTGAGGTCGTAAGTTTGGTGGTCATATTTGATTGTAATCTTTAAGTCGTAGATTAAGTGTGAGTTCGATTTGAGTGTGATTTGGAAATCAACTCAAAGAGGCAACTGGGTCCACTATTAGAGTTTGATTGAGCTCAGGTTGATCTCAATTAGTTGACCAAAGGATTGGTCAACATCAGGTTCAAGCCGGAATTCAAAAAGTAGAGGAGCCACTTTTCCGGAGATTTCGATGGGTTAACCGTTGGTAAGCGGTGTGTAAACTGCTGTTGCCCAGGTTTTTGCGTGGCTGACGGTAGTTGAACCACCCAGGGTCGGCAGGTAAATCGCCTATACCCAGGGTTTCGGGCGGTTGAGCCACCCAGGTCGTCAGGTGAACCACCCGTACCCGGATTTTTTTGGGTATGTTTGAATTTTGGCTCCAAAATTCTGAAGCCATTTGGGGCTATAAATATCTCAAGTTTTCTTGCATTCTACACAATACTTTTGGGGGAAAAATTCTGTGAAAAACTTGTGTGAAGTGTAAGAAAAAGAAAGGGGGTAAGTGTTAGGATTCTAGCTAGGGGAGTCCTAATTTAGTTTCATTAAAGAGGGCAATCATATAAAATCTAAGGGCATTCATGTAAATCTTATCTAGCTGACCCCTATTAAGGAAAGTAAGGAGGCTGGCTAGGTTAGGATTGGTTGAGGAAGATTTTTGAAGGGAGAGTAAGATGCATGTTACCATAATTAACTACCCCTTATCCTAGTTAAAGAGGGGGTTGGTTGAGGAGGAGATTATGTTAAAATAGGATTATGAAATAGTAAAGCAACCTGCCACCCTTAGATGGGTCGGTTGATGGTTAGACTTGGAGTTACAATAAGAGTTGCTTTAGGAGTTGGTTAGGAGTAGAAGTCTTGAAATATGAGTCCTATTAGGAGTTGGGTTTAGAAGGTCTATAAATAGTCATGTAATCCTCCACTTTTTATCATCAATAGAAGAGTATTTTCTATAGCCTTTGAGCATCAATTTAGAAGAGGGAACCCCTATAGAGTTCCAAGGAGGTCGATCCCCTATAGTGATCACCCCCAAGCTTAGAATCTGCTAGGGTCCTAATACTTGGTATCAGAGTAGTGTTCTTGGTATCTCACTGCCCTTCCACAACCATCCATTAGCCCTCCAAAGAAATTCCTATAATTTTTTGAAGATTGTCACCAAATTCCATTGTCATCTCCACTACCGCAGATCATCCCTTATCTCCTCATGAATTGCAACAAGATCTGGTTTCCTACCTTACTGCTGTTGTAATTTAGTTATCCCTATTTAAAAAATATATAAAATAAAAAATTTGTTCCTATTTGCTACACAAACTTTTCGCTGTAAAGTTTCCATCTTTACGATGAAAGTTATGTCACAGAATTCCAGGCACACACCCTTTACTGTTTGATTTGCTGCAGCATTTTTACTAATCCAATTTCTACAAAATTTATATCACGACTTTATAACTTCTGATTCTCGAATCTCCCTTTGGTTTCATTGAAAAATCATCAAGATAACCTGCTCATCTTTTACGTCCAAACTGTTACAATTTAGATGTAAAAATTTGCTACCGTACTCCTTCGTAATCTTTGATTTTCCTGAACCTATTGCTGTTATTTCTTTCCACGAAATTTTTTTCGGCACTAGCTCTTCCTTACCAGAAGATACCCCTTAAGTTTCACTTGAATTTTTGTTGGAAATTTCTGGAAAAAATTATGTCTTCACTATTGGAATTTTTTTCAATGAAAAATCTACTACAACAATTTTGTCCTTCTTCTTCTTCCTAACCCACCAAAACCAAACCATCTCGCTGCCACCACCCAATACGTCTTTAGGGCATACCTCTAGCTTTAAGTTGCAGCCATAATAACCTACTTTATAACCCTAACACCCCCAAAAACCGTAGCCTAAAATAGAAAACCATTGTAGCCGAACCCTTCTATCACTAATCGATTGTCCGAATCTTCCACCACCCATGCCATTGACCCATCAACCGAAAAAATACAAGGACATATCTGATCTACAGGCATATACCATGGCTTCCCAAGATCCAAATGATGCTAAGTTTGAAGCATTGGAATCTCGGCTTGAATCATGCTTGAAGGACAAACTGCGCGCTTTGTTCGCGGAGTTCAAAATTGGACAACCATCGAGTCCAACAAAATCTCATAGAGGAGAGAGTTCAGATAGGCCCCTTGAGAAGGAGGGACAACCTTCAGACATTCTTCAGCCATGCATGAGGGTGGACTTCCCAAGTTTGTGGGAAGGAGACCCAGCATGGTGGATTACATGCGTTGAACATTACTTCCGCTACTACCGAACATCGGATGATGCTATGGTGGAAATCACTGTCATCCACCTTGAAGGTGATGCAATCCAATGGCACAATTGGCTAGAATATAATCATGGAGCTCCAACGTGGAATCAATTTAAAAAGGCACTACTGAACCGCTTCGGACCTACTCGTAAAAATTTAGCAAACCTCTACAATTCAAGAGTACCAAACCAGGTTTGAGAAGCTATCCTACCTTGCTCATGATTGGACTGACCGACAATTGCTAGGATCCTTCATCGAGAGACTCAAGCTGGAGATAAAAGGGGAGGTTAAGGCGCGGCAGCCCCGTATCGTAGCTGTTGCAATTTCCTTCACCCGAATACAAGAAGAGCGGCTCAACCGAGATGCCCGGAGGATGAGAACCACTCCTAGGCCCATAGCATACAAGCCTCCTTCTATTCCCAGCCATCCTTCACTGCCAAAAAAAATTGACAAGAGAAGAACTACGTGACCAATCAGCAAAGGGGCTTTGTTGGCATTGCGATGAACTGTGGAGTCACAATCATCGCTGTAAAAGGGGCCACCTCCTATTATTTGAACCACTTGAAGATATGGAGGAGGAGGTCCAGGACCATGAGGAAGAGGTCACGGAGGAAGAAGAGCAGCCAATTGATATTACAATGCATGCTCTTGCATGTTATGCAAACCCACAAACGATGAAAGTGGGAGGATTTCTGAAGCAACAACCGATTATCATTCTCATTGACACCAGAAGCACTAATAATTTTATGAACAACAAGATTGCTATCCATATGGCCTTACCTATTGAAGATTATAGCAAGTTTGATGTTAAAGTTGCCGACGGACGACTTCTGAAGTGTGATCGCTAGTGCCCGTAGGTGAAGCTTTTGCTGTAGGATCAAGAAATAATTATAGATTTTTCCCTCCTTCCTCTTGATGATTATGAAACTGTGCTTGGAATAGAGTGGCTGACGATATTAGGTGATATTTTCTAAAATTTTTCAAAATTAATCATGATGTTTTACAGCCAGGGAAAACAGGTGGCACTGTGCGACAAACGGGGGAGCAACATATCAACGATTTGCAAATGACGAATGGAGAAAGTCTTGCATAAAACATGCAGCAGCTTCTTAGTACAACTTGAGCATCAATCCAAGGGGGAGGCAACCGAAGTTGAAGACCCAAATCTACTTCCCTTGCTTGCTGAATTTTTAGATGTATTTGACAAACTGTGCAGCCTACATCCTAGCCACCAGCATAATCATCGGATACCGATTCTTCCGGGCAGACCTCCAGCAAACATTCGACCATATCGGTACCCTCATCTTTAGAAGGATGAAATAGAAAGGATTATGAAGGAGATGCTTGAAATAGGAGTCATTCAGTCGAGCTATAGCCCCTACACTTCACCAGTACTCCTTGTACGAAAGAAGGACGGAACATGAAGAATGTGCATCGACTACAGAGCTCTCAACAATATAACTATCAAGGACAAGTACCCTATTCCAGTAATAGATGAATTACTTGATGAATTAAAGGGAGCATGAATCTTCACAAAGTTGGACCTTCAATCCGGATATCATCAGATATGAATATGCGAAGAAGACAGACCGAAAATCACCTTTCGGACGCATAATGGCCACTACGAATTTCTGGTAATGCCCTTCGATCTCACCAATGCTCCCTCCACCTTCTAAAGCCTTATGAATGATATTTTCTGGAATTATCTTCATAAGTTTGTGTTGGTTTTCTTTAATGACATCCTTATCTACAACCCTTCTACTGAAAGTCATTTTGAGCACTTACGACTTATTTTGATGATTCTTCGAGAGCATGTCCTTTTTGTCAAAAAAATCAAAGTGTAACTTTCTTCAACAGAAGGTGGAGTATCTTGGGCATATTATATCAGAGGAAGGAGTGGCGGTGGACCCTTCTAAAATTGAAGCAATGCAGAACTAGCCGACCCCAAGGAACGTAAAATCACTGCGCGACTTTCTCGGCTTAACAGGCTACTACTGCAAGTTCGTGAAAGACTATGGGAAGATCAGTGTGCCTTTCACTTCCTTGCTAAAAAAAGATGCTTTTCAATGGTCGGATAGAGCCTCCACCACCTTCGATGAACTTAAGATCACAATGACGACAACGCCCGTGTTACCACTACCCGACTTCGATAAGACTTTTGTTATTGAACCTGATGCCTCCGGAGTGGGAATAGGTGGTGTGTTAATGCAAGATGGCCACCCCCTAGCATATACAAGTAAGGCTTTATCTCCTTCGCACCTCAAGATGACTATTTACGACAAGAAGATGCTCGCGATTGTGCACGTGGTGGCTAAGTGGAGACCATACTTAATCGGGTGATGCTTCCAAATCAAGACCGATCATAAGAGCCTGAAATATTTCTTGAAGTAGAAGATAAAGATATCTTCCCCCGAGCAGCAAAACTAGGAAACAAAGCTTCTTGGATATGATTATGAAGTAATTTATAAAAAGGGAAAAAAGAATATTGTTGCAGATGCGCTTTCACGACTACCCATGCAAGTTGAATTTTCAACTGTTTTACTTCCGACCAGCAACTTCCTTGAGGACATTAGGAAAGAATGACAAGATGATCCAAGAACAAGCAAGATCATAAAGAAATTGGAGGAAGAATTAGGTTCTGTGGCTCATTATAGTTAGGACTCAAAAGACCTATGCTATAAGGGATGCATTGTGCTTGTGTCAAATTCTAGTTACATAAAGACCATCCTTCAAGAGATGCATTCCACACTCGCGGCTGGGCATTCCGGCTTCCTTAGAACCTATAAGAGAATTACACATAATTTTTATTAGGAAGGGATGAAAAATATTATTGCTAAATTTGTAGCACAATGTGATGTGTGCCAACGACATAAAGGCGAAACAATGGCAAGCCCCGGAAAGCTACAACCTCTACCCATCCCAGACTTAATATGGACTGATATATCAATGAACTTCATCGAAGGGCTGCCCTCATCACAAGAAAAAGTTATAATTCTTATTGTTGTTGATCGCCTTACAAAGTATACTCACTTTTGTGCAGTTTGTAATCCCTACACTGCATCCAGCATTGCCCGAATCTTTATAAAAAATATTATAAAATTACATACGATACCAAGATCTATTGTAAGTGATTGTGATAGGATCTTCACAAGCAAATTTTGGATAGAATTATTCCCGATGCAGGGCACTAAATTGAAGATGAGTACAACATATCACCCACAAACCAACGACTAGACTGAAGTGGTGAACAGGTGTTTAGAGACATACCTCAGATGCTTCGTGGGTGATCAGCCAAAAGAATGGATAAAGTGGCTCCCTTGGGCCGAGTGATGGTATAATAAAACTTATCATTCATCCACGAAAATTACACCCTATGAGGCTATGTATGACCGACCTCCTCATGTAATCCCAAAATATGTATTGGGCACCTCTAAAGTAGAACAAGTAGACAGGAAACTATAGGATAGAGATAAAATGCTGAAGCTATTAATCTCACTGTAGCTTAAGCAAGGATGAAACAGTAATATGATCAACATAGAGGTGAAAGAGAATTTTTCGTGAGAGATTGGGTATTTTTACGGCTCCAGTCATACAAGCAAACATCGATCCAGACCAGAGCATCCATGAAGCTTTCACCTTAGTTCTATGGACCCTACCAGATTGTGGAGTGCATCAGGGCAGTAGCATACAGATTGGACTTACCCGCCAACTCTCGAATCCATCCAGTCTTCCTTGTGTCATGCTTGAAGCTCAAATTAGGACAAAATGAGACAGTTCAAAGACATCTACCTAATATGACTATCCAAGGAGAGCTCTAGACTCAGCTGAGTGCCATTATTGACTGCAAGATCGTGACACGATGATGGCAACCTACTACTGAAGTGCTAATATAGTGGGCGAACCTTCCAGAGGAAAAGGCCACTTGAAAAAACTATGATGATTTAAACATCAAATTTCCAGAATTCATGGAGCATCAGCCTCGAGAATAAGGCTGAGTTGAAGAGGCGGGTCTGTTAGGACTCTAGCTAGAGGAGTCCTAATTTAGTTTCATTAAAGAGGGCAATCATGTAAAATCTAAGGGCATTCATGTAAAATCTAAGGGCATTCATGTAAATCCTATCTAGCTGACCCCTATTAAGGAAAGTAAGGAGGCTGGCTAGGTTAGGATTAGTTGATGAAGATATTTGAAGGGAGAGTAAGATGCATGTTACCCTAATTAATCACCTCTTATCCTAGTTAAAGAAAGGGTTGGTTGAGGAGGGGATTAAGTTAGAATAGGATTAGGAAATAATAAATCAACTGGCCACCCCTAGATAGGCCGGTTGGGGTTAGACTTAGAATTGCATTAGGAGTTGGCTAGGAGTAGAAGTCTTGAAGTAGGAGTCCTATTAGGAGTTGGGGTTAGAAGGTCTATAAATAGTCATGTAATCCTCCACTTTTTATCATCCATAGAAGAGTATTTTCTGCAACCTTTGAGCAACAATTTAGAGGAGGGAACCCCTATAGAGTTCCAAGGAGGCTGATCCCCTACAACGATCACCCTCAAGCTTAGAATCCGCTAGGGTTCTAATAGTAAGAGAGTGATCAAAGAGTTGTAATTTTGTCTCTCTTGTAAGCTCAAGTATAAGGGTTTGGTCTTTACCCAAGGAAGATCGATAGTGGATGTCGATATGCCTTAAGGAGGAGGACTCAGAGTGGACGTAGGTCACTGGTGCCGAACCACTATAAATTGTAAGTGTTTCCCTTTGCTTATCTTGTTTACTTCTTGATAGTGTTCTAAATTAGTTCATTGAGAAATACGATATTCTTTCTTATGATTTTAATCGGGATTTTAATTATTATCTACAAATTTACAAGTAACGCTTCCGATTTGTGATTTTGCTCTAAACGAAAAGTTTCTTGTTTAAAATGAGAATTTTATACCTGTACTAGTTCACACCCCCCCCCCCCCCCCCCCCCCCTCTTAGTGCTAATTAATCCTAACACTTCAAATGACAAATGACTCCTCGAGTGAAACCTCGAGTGATGAGGACCATGATATTGCACAATTGTCTAGAAAGTTTAAAAAATTTATGAAAAAAATAAGAACTATAAAAACAAAAATGAACCGAAGAAGGACAATGTCATATGCTGTGAATGTAAAAAATCGGGACATTTCAAAAATGAATGTCCTCAATTGAAGAAGAAGGTACCACATAAGAAGAAAATACTTTCAACAACTTGGGATGACTCAAGCTCATCGGATGAAGAAGACCAATCCAAAGAAGAAGTTGCTAACTATGCTCTAATGGCGATACAAGATGAGGTTAGTGATTCATTAAGCATTTATTTTTTGAATTAAATATGTTCCATGATTTGTTTGATGAGTTTAGAAAAATTAACAAATATTATAAGTTACCTAAAAATGAACATGATTTGTTACGATTTGATAAAATGCATGATTCATTAGTATTGTATAACCCTTGTTCTAAATGTGAAATGCTAGATAATATTAAAGAAGAAAATATCTTGCTTAAGATAATATTAGAAAAATTTGAAATTGGGAACAAATCCCTAAATATGATCCTTGCCAATAAGGGTCATATTAATAGAAGAAATGACATAGGCTTTGTTGGTAACATTCAACAAACGCCAATCATTTTCGTTAAAGGACCTACCTTAAATTTGCCACCGAAAATCAAATGTAATGTTTGTGAAAATTTAGGACATAAGAACAAACAAATGTTTATTTAGAAAATATAGTCTACACCAATTAGTTTGGGTTCCCTAGAGAACTTCATAAAATAAAAAATGATTAGAAAAGAAACACAAAGTTCATTATGAAGGATCCGACAAACCTCTATGATCCAAGAATACTAGACTAGGTTTGAAATATTATCTAACCAAGCCTGTGATTGGTATAAAAAATAATTGCTATGGACCTTTATCAACGGATTAAAGCTGAAGATACAAGGAGAAGCTAAGGTGCAGCAGCCCTATACATTGATGGCAATGATATCCTTCGCACGACTTCATGAGGAGCGACTTAATTAAGATATTCAGAGGACGAGACCCACACCACAACCAGCAGCATACAAACCTCCAACCCCATCCACTTTTAGCTGACCCCCTCAACTGAATAAATTTATGAGAGAAGAGCTTCGCAATAGATCCGCGAAGGGGTTGTGTTGGCATTGTGACGAGTCATGGAGCCGCGACCACCGATACAAGAAGGGATGAATTCTCCTGATTGAACCGGTTGATGAATCTGAACAGGAAAAGGAGGACCTTGAGCACAAGGAGGAGAATATGAAGGAGGACCCGCAATCGGTTCTTAGTATAATAGTTCACACTTTAGCTGGTTATGCAAACCCACAGACGATGAAAATTGAAGGGTTCCTCAAGCACTAGCTCGTCACCATCCTTATTGACACTGGGAGCACTACAACTTTATGGACATCAAGGTTGCTACATGATTGATGCTCTAAATTGAATATTACAGCAGGTTTGATGTAAAAGTCACAGATGGCCGAATCCTCAACTATAGCCAAAGGTGCCCGCAGGTGAAACTAGTTTTGCGGGGCCAAGAGATCACTATTGATTTCTTCCTCCTACCATTTGAAAATTATGAAGTAGTGCTTGGCATCGAATGGCTCTCCTTGTTATGTGATGTTTTTTAAAAAATTTCCAAGCTAATCATGAAATTTTTCAGCTAAGGGAAAAAGGCAATCCTGCGAGGAAAACACAGGCGTGAAGCAACGATAGTTTCTATGCAACGCATGGAGAAGGTGCTGCATTAATCACACATTAGCTTCTTAATATGACTTCAAAGGCTACAGATGAAGAAACCAGTGGCAAATGAAGATCCAAACCTTCCCTTGCTACTTGCTAAATTTTCAGAGGTCTTTGTTGAATCGAAAGGTCTACCCCTACCTGGCTGTACTACCACCATAAGTTCATGAAGGACGACGACAAGATCATCACTCCCCTCACGATATTGCTGAAAAAAGATATCTTCCTTTGGTCGAATGAAGCTACAGCAACCTTCGATGCCCTTATAGTCGTGATTCCATCTATATTGGTGCTAGCGCTAACCGATTTTATCAAGGTGTTTGTAATTGAAGCAAATGCATTGGGAGTCGAAATTGGCGTTGTCCTCATGCAGGATGGTTGACCCCTAGCCTACATTAGCAAAGCCCTCTCTCCACCTCACTCGAAGCTTTCAATCTACAACACGTAATCATTACTAAAACTAAGGCTTTTGCATGATACAGGTCAATGACGCAAAGGAGAGCCGAAGATAAGCCCGGGAAAATTACAGCTTCTACCAGACTTAGATCATGCTCACATCACTGTGGATTTTATCAAAGGGTAGCCACCATCTCAAAGGGAAGCTTGGCTAACATTAAAGAACAACTACACAATCGTGCATTGTCATGGACAAAAATATAAATAAGGTGTTCGACGTAATGCTTATGTTTATCCATGTCCTTTAGTTTTTGTACATGCTTTGTACAACAAGTAGCGGCTTGCAGTAGGCTTGACAGCCCTAGTTTGGTTAGCTTTTATGGTCGATTTCGATTTGTAAATGAGAGTCGTGTCATGTGGACACTTGTTGAGACTTCGATCTATAATGGACATTGATCATTGTGTGCATCCATTCAAAGCTTGTAAAGTCCATAGGTGTAATTTGTCTTAGCTATATAAAGTGTTTACTAAATTGGTTACTTGTGGATCCCATGGGAAATATTTTCTTTGACCCGTTTTCTCTTTTGTAGGTCCTAAGGGACCCTAGGAGGTTTTGAGGAAGCTAACATTTGCTGACGGATATGCAAGGGTGCTGCATGACGTAGGAAAAACCAACTAAGCTTGTGACAGCATGCAAAAAAGAAGTAGTTGCCTAACAAACATCGGAACCAAAGGACGTTTGCTATTAAAGACCGAGTCTTCCTTCATCTTCAGCCCTACCAGTAGGAATCTATAAAGACTCGAGCCTCGAGGAAGTGGTCGCCCTATTACTTTGGACCCTACAAAATTGGAAAACACATTAAAGTCGTGTCCTGCGGATCAGATCTACATGTCAATTCAAAAGTACACCTGATCCTCTATGTGTCCTACCTCAAGTGAAAGTTTAGAAAGGATGACTCAACCCAGATCCATCCACCTGACACCCAAGTTGATGAAGAGGCCCAATTCCAGCTGAAGATCATATGGGATCACAGGATCATGATGTATCATAGTCTAGACACTACTGCTGATGCTAAACCATAAGAGCATGATGCGCCTACTACAGGGGCCATGAGGGAGCCTCATGAGGAGTTGCATATTAGGATCTAGAGTCATGGAGTCTCAACCTTGAGAGCATAGCTGATTTGAATATGGTGGGTCTATTAGGACTCTAGCTAAGTTGGGTCTTGGTCGATTGAGTCGACTCCTTAGATTGGGCCTTGTTGGCTGGACTAGACATGACATTAGGTTGGCTATGAGGAGATTTAAGTCCATTATAATAAATCAGCCTAAATCCTAGTAGGGTTAGGATTCGGTTGAACTAGGATCTAGTTAGGAATCGGAGTTGGATTCGAGTTGGAGTCAACTAAGTCAAGCTTGTAATCAACCCAATTGGTCACCCACCTTGATGAGGGAAAGTCGGTTTGGGCTGAGAGGAGGCGACTAGGGTTTGAGATGAGAGTGTTTCACTTGGAGTAGGAGTTTGATTAGGAGTTAGAGTCTTAGTTTAGTTTCCTTGGAGTGTGAGTCCTATTAGGAATTGGGATATTGAGATCCTATATAAAGCATGTAGCCGCTACTATTTTGGCAAGCAATACAATACATCTTTCAGCCATTATGGCCAACTACCAAGGAGAGAGGAACCCTTATAGCATTCCAAATATGGCCAATCCCCTACAAAGATCAACCAAGCCTTAAAATCATATGAGGTTCTAATAACACCTTATCAGAAGCATCACATGAGCAGCAAAAAAACAAAAAGGTTTCCTACGTTTATCAAATTATCGTGTGATGATTGGTGCACAAAAAAAATGCAAAACTAAAAAATTATGCATTGTGTTAGATGTTTTACCTACGGAGATTGTATATCCCTAAAAAACTAGATCTGTTGGTGTAGATGAAGGATGTCAGATGTCCTCCTATCTAGTGGTATCCACACGGTGGATGTGGTGATGATGCTCTTCAGATCATTGTGGGATCTCCCTCTCCAAGATTTGTCGCCCAACGAGGGGAGGAGGCTAAGGAGAATAAAAGGGCATGGCCAAAGGTGCAACATATTCCCTTTCTTGGCTGCCCCTGCCTCCTATTTATAGGAAACATCTTTATAACCCTAATGGATCTTGCCTTGGTGGGTATTGGATCTATATCCAATTACCTTTACTACTTGGATTATTGGATCTCTATCCAATAATCTCAATTTACCTCTAATTAGGCCTCATCCAACGAATCAATTATTATGATCAATTGGCACTAAGAGTGAATTAGTGCAAGTGTAAATTTTCAGTTTAGATGAAACTTTTCGATTAAACCAAGATAGGAAATTTGAAGCTTTTCGTTCTTAGTGAAATGAGTGAGTGATTAAAAGAAAGTTGCTAAGTTAATAAGCAAACTGGAAAGATAAGCAACATTTGAAGGAAAAAACTTATCATAAAAACATTATTTCAAAGAGTTGAGTTAAATCGGAAGCATCAATACAAAAATATATAAGCAATGAAAGCAAGGAAACATTCATAATTTTTATAATGGTTCGGCGCCAACAGCCTACGTCCACTCCCGAGTCCTCTTTCTTGAGGCACACCAGTGTCCACTACCAATCTTCTTTGGGTGAAGACCAAACCCTTACACTTTGCTTATAAGGGAGACAAGATTACATTCTTTGATCACTCACTTATCCCTTTTTTTTTCTTACAATTCTCACGCAATATTTTCTCAAAATATAATCCCAAAAAATTATTGTGTAGAATGTAAGAAAACTTAGGGTATTTATATGCCCCAAGTGGCTTCAGATTTTTGGAGCCAAAAATCAAACATATCCGAAAAAACTGGGTAAGGGCAGTTTACCCGTCGACCAAGGTGGCTCAACTGCCCGAACACCAAGGTACGGGCGATTTACTCGCTGGTCCTGGGTGGGTCAATCGTCAAAAGTACCTAGATTCCTAGGTACGGGCGGTTCAACTACCTAGTCTAAGTGGGTCAACCACCCGAAAGCTTGGGTGGCGACGGTACACCTACCGCTCACCGACGGTTTACCCGTCGGAATTTCCACAAAAGTGGTTCCTTCCACTTTTCGAATTCCAGCTTGAACCATCAGTTGACCATTCCCTTGGTCAACTAATTGAGCTCAACCAAACCTTATAGTGGACCCGGTTGTCTTTTTTAGTTGATTTTCATGTCACACTCAAATCAGACTCACTCTTAACCTATGACTTAAAGATTACAATCAAACATAACCACTAAGCTTAATAACCTCACTCCCGTATTCTGAAAACCTTTGAAATCTCTAACAGCGAGTCTCACCGTCTTCCTCCAGCAATCTCCTGGCGTGTTCCTAGTGAGCTTCTCGATCCCTTCGACGAATCTCCTAGCGAACTCCCGACGAGCTCCCACTGCATCATCCAATCCTTGGCCCGATGCCTAAGCTTGATCTTGGGTCCATGTCTGATCTGTAACTCGTTCTCCTATCATGATTAAACTTATGTGATGCTAATTATGACTTAATTAATTTCAATCATAATAGCCATAAGTCCACTTCAAGACCTTCCCAACTCCCAATAAGCCATTCGGCTACCCCCGATAATCTTCCGACGAGTCTCGATCTTCTTCTGGTGAACTCTCTAGCGCCATCCAGGCAAGCTCCCGATACCCTCGGCAAGCTTCTGACGCACTCCTGGCGAGTTCCCAATCGTACCATCCGAACCCCGACCCAATACATGGACTTGACTCTGGCCAAACTTGATTGTCACATTCTTTCTATCGTAGTTAATCCTGCATCAATCAACTTCTAACAATCCATGTTAGATCAATAACCCATCAATTGATTTCATTATCAAAATCTGATATTCAACATCCATTAATATTGGGTCTCATTCAAATAAAATTAGTGCATATTGGATAATTCATATCTAATCCTTTACTCGTCACAAAATCCACGATATGTGTGTAACTCTCTAGGCCTAATATCGAGCTGGTCATGAGTTACACCTATCAGAACACTTTCTGACTCAGAACGCCTTCTGACTCAGTAAATTGTTATCTCATAACAATTCACTCAACTCATCAACTATGAACGTACTAGGCCACTACGTCATAATCCCTAAACGGTATAAGGGGATCTAATCCATTGGACATGTTTGTCCACAGTTACAATGTATCTATAGTCTCTTATCCATCTAATATCCCAAAGATTATATATTGGTATGGTACTGTCAGGCCTCATATAGAATTCATCCTAGTCTTGCTCTAATCAGATTCTCCTAGATAACTCTTTCTCTCTCAATTTGAATAACCCTCGCTAGGGATTTACCTAAGTGAGAGAACACGGGATATTCCTCTCATGATACTGAGAGTAGATGATCCTTTATTAATACCCAATTATCTTCACAAGGTTGGCCACCATTCTCGATAACCGGCTACGCCAGATCTGGAACTTCCAGACCTGTAAGTCCGGGATTAAAGATAGGAGTACTCAAACAAGACATCCTTGGTGTCTCAAATCTAAGAACAAGACACACAACTGGGACTACGGAATCGCTATATGATGTCAGGTATTATTAACCATCCAACATTTTATAAGTGGATAAATTAGTAAACTCATTCTCCAATGAGCACTTGTACTATACCCTTAGTGTCCCTACACGAGTGACTATGAGACCAGTCGCCACCATCATATAGACAGGTATATAGTACACTGGTATATCCAATTATCTTGATATCCCTCTCGAGTAATCTATGACCGAGATTATTTAAGATATGTGTTTAAAGGCAAATTGGTCTCATTATCATAATCTCATTATGATCCAATGTCATTGCATAGATCCAAAGACATCAAAATATTTACAATATGCAACATAAACTGAGAATATGCTAGTAATAATAATAAGCAAAAAGATCGCATAGCATGTCACACATGCCATCACTCAAGTGATTGGCTTGCAAGGCACTTGTAACCAGCAATCTCTCATTTGACCTAAAGCCAACTATATATATGTCTGATCCCCATCAGACCACTGTGATGTTCAAAGATAATTTGAGACAACGACTTCGTTAATGGATCTGCAATGTTATCTTTAGATGAAACTCTTTCTATGAGCCATAATCTCTCTAACAGTTGGAACCTCTTAAAAACAATTCTGATGAGGCATGGGTTCCCTTGCGAAAGCTATCGCCCCATTGGTGTCACAATATATGGGAATTAACTCCTCGTTGCTCGGTACGACTCGTAAATCTATGATGTACTTCTTCATCCAGACTCCCTCATTTGCTACTTACCGTAGTAATATACGATGCCTCTGGTCGAGTCAGTAGTAATATATTGCTTGGAACTCTTCCATATTACTGCTCCTCCATTCACAGTGAAGAAATACCCTAAGTTTGACTTGCTACCATCGATATCAGACTAGAAAATCGAGTCTGTGTAGCCCTTAGCCTAGAGGCTACCTCATCCATATACTAGTAAAAGATCTTTAGTCCTTCTCAAGTACTTAAGGATGCACTTTACTGCCTTCCAGTGTTCTAAACTTGGATCTGCCTGAGCATGCACTATATCAGGCTTGGTACATAGCATAGCATATATGATAGACCCAATCGCTGAGGCATAAGGTATCATATCTATGTTTGTACTTTGCATAGGAGTCTTTTGGGACATACTCCTAAAAATTGATATTTCATATCGCATTGGTATGAGACCTCTCTTGGAATTTTCTATGCTAAATTTTTTGACAATGGAGTCTATAAACTTGGATTGGGATAAGCCAAGTAGCCTCTTGGATCTATCTCTATAGATCCAAATCCACAAAATGTAGGATGCTTCCCCTAAGTCCTTTATAGAGATATTTTTGGATAGCCAAGTCTTAACTATGGATAGCATTCCTACATCATTCTCAATAAATAGGATGTCATCCATATATAGCACTAAGAAGGTGATAACGCTCCCACTTACCTTCCTATACACACAAGGCTCATCTTCGTTCTCCATAAAGTCATATCTTATTGATAGGACTCCAGCAGGGTTGAGTCTTATTCACCCTATGAGTAATCAATAAGAACCCTATGAGATTATAATAAAAACCACACCAAGTCATTTCTATCCTATAAAGAAGAGTGACTAGGGTTTATTTGAGCCTTAGGGCTCATGGGTCATCGCCCCCTTTACTGGGCTAGTCGGCTAGGGTTTCTAGCATTAGTAGGAGGCCATGGAGCCAACATAGCCACCACCCATCCCTATTTAGGCAAGGTCGGTAATTCACTTAGCAAGCACCCCCTAGGGCTAGGGTTTTGAGCCCTATATAAGCTTATAGTCTCTACATCTTTTTCATCAAGTAAGACTACTTTTATTTCAGCCATTGTGCCGAGTTCTAGGAGGGAGGATCCCCTATAGTGTTCTAAGAGTTGATCCCCCTCAAAGATCAAATTTTATAGAGCTCCTTCTGGGGTTCTATCATCTAGTATTAGAGCTGCATTCCTGTTGCCCCTGCTGCCATCTCTGTCGCCTCCACCCATACAAGCAATTCCCATAATTACTTAAAGACGTCGCCTCCACCGTCATCCCCATGCCGTAGATCTATCAAACTATTGTTGCCCCCCTACGTTTTGCATTAAAGATCTAGTAAAATTCCATCACCCACACCTTGTTACTACTGCAAATATTTATCCTTACATTCCAAAGAAAATTTTCTATCCTTACTTTGCTATGAATTCTTTCCGTCGCAAACGTGATCATCATTGCGAAGGGGAATTGCTGTAGAAAATTTCAACCACAAAGAGGCTTATTGAAACCAATCTTTTGAGTATCTTTTGTGAATGAAATTTTTACATATTCTCACAAATCAACTTAGCCTCCAACTAAGATTGATCTATCATAAAAATTCTCTCAAAAAATCAATCCTATATTGCTGCAATTCTTCACTACTTATTACTGGAATTTTACGACGAAGAATCTGCCTTCCATCTTTTCATCTATTTCCTACCGTTATGTTGCCAAAATTTTATTGACCCTATTTGCTGATATTAGCCACATCTGAACCGAGGATTTGTTGACAAATTTTTGCATATTTCCCTCGGGGTTTTCCTCCATAATTTACATCGAGAATTCATTATTTCTCCGACGTAAATTATGCTCGACAGGACAGCACATACGCAGCCCTTTCTTCACCAAATTCCATCGGATTTGAGTGCTATCTTTTTCTATTTTTTGGACTCTCTTTCTACCATTCTCACCCAAGAACCCTACTAAACTGCACCCTAAACCGATCCCAATCAGCCCCAAAAATAGTCGCAACCACTGTCTACTTCCTCGCCGATCCATCCACCTATTAGGCCACCCTTTCCTCGAAACCTCTCATGCCCTTAACTCGATAGCAAAAAAAAAACCTCAACATCACAGATCTGGAATTTTATACCATGGCAATAGAGTAGGCTATCGATGCCATGTTTGAAGCCTTTGAGACCCACATGGAGGAGAAAATTCAGACTATCTTTGCCATACTCAACATGGGTCGACCACCGAGCCCAACGAAATCACATCATAGGGAAACTTCAGATTGGAGAGAAGAACTCTAGGAGCATGGAGGAACTACAATGATCCATATAGTCCATGCATGAGGGCGGACTTCCCTAGATGGGAAGAAGGAGACCCGATAGGCTAGATCTCGCGTGTGGAGCGCTACTTTCGATTTCACCGAACCACCGATGCTGCCATGGTGGAAATTGCGACCAACAATCTTGAAGGAGACACAATTCAATGGTTTGATTGGTTTGAGCATACCCATGGAGGCTGAACTCGCAGTAATTCAAAGGACTATTGAACCATTTCGAACCAACATACTACAAGAATATCGACGGGCACTTGGCATAGATCCGACAAACCACCACCGTACAAGAGTACCAAATAAGGTTTGAATAATTATCTAACCAAACTCATGACTGGTCTGAAAAGCAACTTCTAGGAACTTTTATTGATGGCTTAAAGCCGAAGATACGAGGAGAAGTGAAGACGCGACAACCGTACACTCTTATGATGGCTATCTCTTTCGCGCGACTACAAAAAGAATGCTTGAACCATAAAGTCCGAAGGACTAGGGTCGCTCCCCGACTAGCAATGCCGAAGCCTTCAGCCCCCTCTATTGCCATCTGAGCCCCTACACTAAAACAATTGACAAGAGATTAACTTCGGGAGCGATCCGTAAAGGGACTATGTTGGCACTGTGATAACCGTGGAGCCACGAACGTCGCTACAGGAAAGGCCAACTTCTTGTGATAGAACCAGTAGAGGATGAAGACATTGAAACATCTAAAGAAAGCCTCGAATCTGAAGAAAAAGTCATAGAGGAAGAATCCTAATCGACCGACTTTATAGTGCACGCGCGAGCCGGCTACTCCAACCCGTAGACGATGAAAGTGGTGGGACTTCTCAAGCAATAACCCATCATCATTCTCATAGATACGAGTAGCACAAATAACTTCCTTAATAGCAAGGTTACTACATGTATGGTGCTTCAAATCAAAAGTTACAACAAGTTCGATGTAAAGGTCGTCGACGGCTGAATTCTTAAATGCAACCAACGATGCACGCGGGTGAAATTGCTCCTACAAGACCAAGAAGTGGTAGCCGACTTCTTTCTCCTAACCATCGACGATTATGAAGCCATGCTCAGAATTGAATGGCTCACGACATTGTTGGGAAACCTCAGCGGGTGCATCACATGCGAAGCGAAAATCAAAACATAAAACTGATTTCCCACGCAGATCAAATCGTCGTGCAAAGATTGGGGTCATGAGAAAAAATGCAAAATCAGAAAACCACGATGTGTGAGAGATTGATTTTACTTAGGGAGATCGTATATCCCTATATTCTAGATCAGGATGGAGAAGATGAAGGAGGTCAAGCGTCCTCCTCTCTAGCGGTATCCACACGATGGATCTCTACAGTGAAACTACTCCAATCTGATCTCGTAACTCTTGCACAGAGGGAGGGAGGAGAATAGGATGTGGTGGCTAAAGCTGCAGCCTATCAACCATGAGTCTCCCCTCCTATTTATAGAGAGCCACCAAAAACCCTAGGGCTCCTTCCTTAGTGGGTATGTGATCTCTATCCAATTACCTACTAACCTTGCATTATTGGATCTCTATCGAATAATATCCTTAGGCCTCTAATTGGGCCTTAATCAAGGAGCCCATCAGCATAGGGTCTCATCTAATGAGAATAGGGGTTAATTGAATCTCCATCCAATCCTCTATTCGCTAAAGCATCCACTATATGTGTGTGACCCTCTAGGCCCGATACCGAGCTAGTCGTGAGTCACTCCCATCAGAACTCCTTCTGATATATTGAATTATTATCCCTATAATAATTCACTCGACTCATTAACTATGGATGTACTAGGCCACTACGCCATAGTTCTCAAATGGTACAGGGGGATTAAATCCATCGGACCTGTCTGTCTATAGTTACCATGTATCTATAATCCCTCATCCAACTAATATCTCAGAGACCGTATATTGGATATGGTATGATCAGGTCACATATGGAATCTGTCATAGTCTCGCTCTAATCGGATTCTCCCGGAGAACTTTTTCTCTCTTAATCTGAATGACCCTGGCTAGGGATTTGTTTGAGCAAGCACATATCGGATATTCCTTTCATGATACCGAGAGTGGATGATCCTCTATTAACACTCAATTACCTTCGTAAGGTTGGCTACCAATCCCGATAACCAATTATACCAGATCTAAAACTTTCCAAATCTGTAAGTCTGGCATCAAAGAAAGGAGTACTCATACAAGGCATTAGGTATCATTAACCATACATCATTCCATAAGCGGATCAATAAGTGAACTCATTCTCTAATGAGCACATGTACTATATCCTTAGTATCTCCACACAAGTAGCTATGAGACCAGCCACCTCCATCGTACGGACGGGTATATAGTACACCCGTCTGTCCGGTACTCTCGATGTCCCTCTCGAGTAACCTATAATCGGGATTATTTATGATCTATGTTTAAAGGTGAATCGATCTCATTATCATGATCTCATCACGATCCGATTCCCATTGCACAGAACCAAGGACATCACAATATATATGCAACAGATAATATAATATGATAATATACCAATATTAATCACAAGCAAAAAGATCACACAGCGTGTCACACGTGCCATCACTCACGTAATTGGCTTACAGGGCACCTGTAACCAACAATCTCCCACTTGACCAAAAGTCAATTTGGTTCTCTTATATTCCCTGAAGTTCTCAAAGGTCTCAGATTTGTACTTCATTAAGTACAAGTGTCCATACCTAGAGAAATCATGAGTGAATGTAATGAATTATGAGTAACCACCTATAGCCTGAGTCGACATGGGACCACATACATCACTATGTATAAGTTCTAATAACTCGGTGGCTCTCTCTCCAGTTCCACTAAAAGAAAAGTTGGTCATCTTCCCATGTAGGCAAGGTTCGTAAGTTGCATATGATTCATAGTCAAATGGATCTAAGTATCCATCTATCAGCAACTTTTGAATCATTCCCTCATGTATATGACCTAGCCTACAATGTCATAGGAATGCATTATTCACCTCATCTCTTTCCCTCTTAGACATATTTATATCCATGATATGTGAAGAAGTGTCTAACACATATAAGCCATTTATAAGGGTCCCTCTAGTGATGATCTCATCATCCATAATTATTGAACAACTATTATTCTCAAAAACTAATTTATATCCACTAATTATCAAACAAGAGATAGAATGCATCTAATGAAATAATAGCTCCACCAAGCAGATGTAGGATGGCCTTGTAAAATTGGGGATCATATTGGGGCCCCAACCTGGAGATCAGATCCGTGCACCAGATCAAAATTATAGTTGATCCTCCAAGTATCCCACCTCAAATGGAAATTTAAAGACGATGACTCAGCTCAAGTTCTTCCAACTGACACCCAAGCTGATGAGGAGTTGAAGACCCGGTTCCCTGAGTTCATGGAACTTCAGCCTTGAGGACAATGCTAATTTGAAGAGGGCGGGTTTGATAGGACTCCAGCAGGGTTGGGTCCTAATCTCCCTAGAAGTAGTCAATAAAACTCTGCTAGATTGTAATAAATGTCACTCCTATCTTATAAAGGAGTATGGCTAGAGTTTAGATTAGCCCTTAGGGCTTAGAAGTAGCCACCCCCCTTATTGGGCAAGTCGACCAGGGTTTCCCCCAGCTTAGGTCGGCTATAGAGCCAACCTAGCCGCCCCTTGTTCCTATTAAGGTAGGATGGCTATAGGAGGGGCAAAAGGGTAATTTCACCTAGATAAGTGCCCCCTTGGGCTAGGACTTTGATCTCTATTTAAGATGTAGCGGCCCCCTCTTTGAAGGCAAGCAATTATTTTCTTCAATTCAGCCTTTGTACCGAGTCTAGGAGGGAGGAACCCCTATAGCGTTCAAAGGGTTGATCCCCCTCAAGGATCAAAATCTATAGGGCTCCTTCTGGGGTCTTATCACTGGTATATAGCATCACATACACGATAGACCCTATCGTTGAGGCATAAGGTATTTTATCCATGTCTGCCCTTTCTTCAGGAGTCTTTAGGGACATACTCCTAGAAAGTGATATTATATGTCTCATCGGTATGAGACATCTCTTGGAATTCTTCATGCCAAACCTATTGACAATGGAGTCTATGTACCTAGACTGGGACAAGCTAAGCATCCTCTTGGATCTATCTCTATAGATCCGGATCCCCAAAATATAGGATGCTTCCCCTAAGTCTTTCATGGAGAAGTTTCTGGATAGCCAAGCCTTTATTGTAGAGAGCATTCCTACATCATTCCCAATGATTAGGATGTCATCCACATATATCACTAAGAAGGTGATAGCACTCTCACTTACCTTCCTATACACACAAGGCTCATCTTCATTCTTAACGAAGTCATAAGATCTGATCACCTCATCAAATCTTATGTTTCAACTTCAGGAAGCTTGCTTTAATCCATAAATGGATCTAAGCAATCTGCAAACTTTATCTGGACTCTCTTTGGATACAAATCCCTCTGGTTGTATCATATACATCTCCTCCTCGAGGTTTCCATTGAGGAATACCATTTTGACATCCATTTGCCAGATCTCATAGTCATAGTATGCTGCAATGTCCAAAATAATTTAATGGACTTAAGCATGGCTACATGTAAAAAGATTTCATCATAGTCAACTCATTGTCTTTGATGATATCCTTTAGCTACCAACCTTGCTTTATAGGTCTCTACCTTCTCATCCACTCTGATCTTCTTCTTGAAGATCCATTTACAGCCAATGAGTACAATACCCTCAGGTACATCCACAAGGTTCCAAACCTTGTTAGAGTACATGGAATCCATCTCAGAATTCATGGCTTCTTGCCACTTCCCGGAGTCTATACTCATAATAACCTCCTCGTAGGTCTGAGGATCAACATCCTGAGAGTCATCTCCACCGATATGTCCCACATATCTTTTAGGAGGGTGAGATACTCTACTAGACCTACGCAAAGTTGAAACTTGCGTGTTAGGTACCTGAACAAACTCGGGCTCTAGAATGGTGCTTGAGCAAGGTTCTCCAACCTTGCTCAATTCTATCTTGCTCCCACTTTTTCCACCAAGAATGTGTTCCTTAAGGAATACGGCTCTTTTGGCAACAAAGACCTTTCGGTCCTCGGGGTGATAGAAATAATACCCAAAGTTTCCTTTGGGTATCCCACGAATGTGCATTGTTCTGCCCTTGATTCCAACTTATTGGGGTTGTGTCTTATAATGTGGGCAGGACAGCCCCAAATCTTAACAATCTTAAGATCGGGATTTTTTCCTTTTTCATATCTCATATGATGTCGACACTACCGACTTTGATGGAACTTTGTTCAGAAGGAAAGCTGCGGTCTCTAGAGCATACCCCTAGAATGAGACTGGTAGGTCAACGAAACTCATCATGGATTGCACCATGTCTAACAGCATACGATTCCTCCTTTCTGATACACCATTGAGTTGAAGTGTATAAAGAGGTGTCCATTGGGATAGAGTCTCATTATCCCTGAGGAAATAGGTGAACTCCGTACTCAAGTACTCTCCTCCTCAATCTGATCGAAGAGTCTTAATACTCTTTCAAATTTGGTTCTCTACCTCATTCTTATATTCCTTGAAGTTCTCAAAGGCCTCAGATTTGTACTTCATTAAGTACACGTGTCCATACCTAGAGAAATCATCAGTGAATGTAATGAATTATGAGTAACCACCTATAGCCTGAGTCGACATGGGACCACATACATCACTATGTATAAGTTCCAATAACTTGGTGGCTCTCTCTCCAGTTCCACTAAAAGAAGAGTTGGTCATCTTCCCATGTAGGCAAGGTTCGTAAGTTACATATGATTCATAATCAAATTGATCTAAGTATCTATCTTTCAGCAACTTTTGAATCATTCCCTCATGTATATGACCTAGCCTACAATGTCATAGGTATGCATTATTCACCTCATCTTTTACCCTCTTAGACATATTTATATCCATGATATGTGAAGAAGTGTCTAACACATATAAGCCATTTATAAGGGTCCCTTTAGTGATGATCTCATCACCCATAATTATTGAACAATTATTATTCTCAAAAACTAATTTATATCCACTAATTGTCAAACAAGAGATAGAATGCATCTAATGCAATAATAGCTCCACCAGGCTCAAAAACTAATTTGATAATAGATGGAACAAAATAGCATGCATCTAATGCAAAAATAGCTCCACCAAGCAGATGTAGGATGACCTCTCCAACAGCAACTGTAGCAACTCTTGCTCCATTGCCCATCTTGAGGTCCATCTCACCTTTAGCTAATCTCCTAGGTCTTGCCAGAACCTACAATGAATTGCATATATGATAAACACTCCCGGTATCCAATACCCATGTGTTATCATGAAAATCTAACAAGTGGAGACTGATCATGAATATACCTGAAGCTTCTCCAAGCTTCTGTCTCACCTTCTCTGCAAGGCAGTCCTTACAATTCCTCTTCCAATGCCTGTCTTGGCCGTAGTGGAAGCACTGTCCTTTATCCTTTGTCGGGTCTTTCTAGATAACCTTTGCCTTACTCGGTCTTTCTTTGCCCTTGCCCTTCTTAAGGGTCTTGCTGGCCTTCCTTTTCCAATTAGTCTCACAATATAGAGAACTGACTTCTCTTTCTTGATGGTACTCTTAGCTTCCTTCAAGATATTAAGGAGCTCAGACAGAGTCACCACAAACTTGTTCATATTAAAGTCAATAATGAACCGTAAAAAGGAATCTGGTAGGGACTGAAGTATAAGATCAACATACAGGTTATCCTTTAGGACTATCTTTATACTTCACAAAGCGAGTGATCTCATCCTCACTTGTCCTTTCCTCCGGCATGGGCATAATCGTATTAAGAACATATATAATTTTCTCTTTCGTAAAAACAATTCTCAAATTATGGAGCCTTTGGACCAATGAGGCGATTGGCATCAAGTATGCCACATAGGGGTTTTGCAAGCGACAAATAAGATATAGCGTAAATAAATAACATGTCGACTTTATAGAAAATACTAATTAAGATATGAACTATCTTAATGTACTCCTACTATTTTCCTAGCGAATCACGTGACACCCTCGACACGTGAGATGGAAGTCTCCAGCAGACTCCTAGTGGGGATCAGGATCCAATTGGCATTTTAGTGCAACCTCGAGGGACTCGACCAATTACACTAGGCCCAAAAGATAGGAAACTCTTGCCAATCACAACTCCTTGTGATTCCCGTCATGTTCGGCCTCTGAATTATCATAGGAGTTGCCAATCACAACTCCTTGTGATTCCCATCTCGAGGGACTCGACCAACCATGATGTTCAGTTAAGTCATCACCATTGTTACAAGATGAGTCTGATTCGATGATATGCCCTCGAGGGACTCGACCAAGCATACCATGTCCTCAGGTCACTGGTGACATCTCTATGTCATAGGCAAGATCTCGATCATGTAGATAGGTGAGCCTCAAGGGACTCGACCAACTCAACCTATGTCGTGATTCAATTTCTTCCTATAATGATGGAAGGCCACGTGGGTCAATCTTTTTGCCTCACTCTTACCGACTTAATATTATCTTAAGAGGGGTTTTTATATCGGTCTCCTAATATATTGTGTCACACACAATATATATGCATCGCATGTAAATATATATATACATATATCTAGTAGGTGTATAACACATCACATATGCAAGCCACATCGGATAATCAAGAGTCATCACCTAATATGATTAAGCCCGAGCCCATGGGCCTAATCACTCACAATTGAATCTATGTGTGCATTGGCGCATCTCTATGCCCTGTGATTGTTGATCTCATAATCATCAGTTCTGTCGGACGTCGCATCACTATGCGTCGTGATCTCCCACCACGACATCGTGGGTCCCGCTATCACCTCCACGCTCCCGCTGCACCTCTCCATGTAATTACAAATAATCACAGGCATGCAAGCCCAACAATACACGAAAAAAATACAGGTTCGTAGGCCCCAATAATAATAATAATCATAATTACACACATCACAACACATGACTCATGATCATCCATCCACATCATACATCACATGTACATCACATCATATGTAGGATTACTAGATATATATAAAATAATTAAATAAACTATTTAATTAATTATTTTATGAAAATCAGGACATGCTCAGAATTTTTAAAATTATCAAGGGCATTTTCATAATTCTGGATAAGAGGATAGTCCTCGGAATTTTCAGAATTCTTGAGGGCATTTTCATAATTTTAGATGAAAGGACAGTCCTTCGAATTTCCAGAATTCATAGGGGTAGGATCATCCTTTAAAAAAAGGATGCCCTAATCCCTCTTGCCCCTTTTACGCCGCCGTCGTTGACCCTGCGCAGGTGGCAGCTGCCATTGCCCGCCGGCAGCTGCGTTATCAAGGGGCAACCACCCCTGTGGTTGGCGCTGCCGCCCCTGCTGGCCGCGGGCGGCAACCCCTTGCGGGCGCCCTACAGCCGGCCCCTCGCTGCAAGCAGTTGTGCCCGTAGGCTGCTGCTGTCCCCGCGGACGGCGCTTCTGCCCGTAAGCGCCGCCCCTGCAAACGGCTGCCACCCCTTGCGGGCTGGCCCTGGCCACGGCCTGGCCGTGGGTGGTTGGCCCTACATGGGGGCTGGCCGTGGCTAGCCGCCCCTCCTACTCTTTGCCTTCACTATGAAAACGTAGCAAGAACGTATAGAACGATTCTGTGTAATTCAATCTCATCACATACAGTTTAAACAAATCTTTCCTACAAAAACCTTGGCTCTGATACTACTATTGGGAACCTCAGCGGGTGCATCACATGTGCAGCGAAAATCAAAACATAAAATTAGTTTCTCACGCAGATCAAATCGTCGTGCAAAGATTGGGGTCGCGAGAAAAAACGTAAAATTGAAAAACCTGAGAGATTGATTTTACCTAGGGAGATCATATATCCCTATATTCCAGGTCCGGATAGAGAAGATGAAAGAGGTCAAGCGTCCTCCTCTCTAGCGGTATTCTCCCGGAGAACTCTTTCTCTCTTAATCCAAATGACCCTGGCCAAGGATTTGTTTGAGCAAGCACTTATGGGATATTTCTCTCGTGATACCAAGAGTAGATGATCCTTTATTGACACTCAATTACCTTCGTAAGGTTGGCTACCAATCCCGAAAACCAATTGTACCAGATCTAGAACTTTCGAAACCTGTAAGTCTGGCATCAAAGAAAGGAGTACTCATATGAGGCATCCTTGGTGTCTCAAGTCTAAGGACCAGATACACAACTGGGACTATGAAATCACTGTCTTACATTAGGTATCATTAACCATACTGCATTCCATAAGCGGATCAATTAGCGAACCCATTCTCCAATGAGCACATGTATTATATCCTTAGTGTCTCCACACAAGTGGCTATGAGACCAGCCGCCTCCATCATATGGATGGGTATATAGTACACCGGTCTGTCCGGTTATCTTGATATCCCTCTCGAGTAACCTATAACCAAGATTATTTTAGGATCTGTGTTTAAAGGTGAATCGATCTCATTATCGTGATCTCATCACGATCCGATTCCCATTGCACAGAACCAAGGACATCACAATATATATGTAATAGATAATATAATGTGAGAATATGCCAATATTAATCATAAGCAAAAAGATCACACAACGTGTCACACATGTCATCACTCACATGATTGGCTTGCAATGCACCTGTAACCAGCAAACATTAGGTGACATCCCCTTTAATTTCTCTAAGTTAATAATGAAGTCTTATTGTAAAGGTAGACAGGTCACCTTACGAGGCAAGTGCAGGAGCCATATTTCTACTGTTTCGACGCAATGGATGGAAAAAGTTTTACACAAGACATATGACGGGTTTTTGATGCATATCCAGCAATCAACAGAGGAGAAGAACATGCAAATCATAGACCCTAAGCTTGCCCAATTGCTAGAGGAATTCGTTGACGTCTTCGTCGAGCCATATGGACTTCCCCCTACCCGGCAGCATGATCATCGCAACCCTATACTTCCGGGCCAACCTCCAGCGAACTCAAGACTGTACCACTATCCTCACTTGCAGAAGGATGAGATTGAGATCATCGTTAAAGAGATGCTTGACACTGGAGTAATTCGGCCAAGCTGTAGCCCTTACTTCTCACTGATGTTACTAGTATGCAAGAAGGACGGTGCGTGACGGATATGCGTTGACTATCGAGCTTTAAATGCCATCACCGTCAAAGATAAATATTCAATTCCAGTAGTGGATGAGCTCTTGGATGAACTAAAAGGAGCCCGAGTTTTCACCAAATTGGACCTCCGTTCTGAGTACCATCAGATTCGAGTATGCACTGAAGATGTTCCGAAAATGATATTTCGTAGCATAACAGCCACTACAAGTTTTTGGTAATGCCTTTACAAATGCGCCTTCTACCTTCCAAAGCTTGATGAATGACATTTTCCACATGAATTTATGCTGATATTCTTTGATGACATTCTCATTTATAGCCCTACGCTTGACATACATTTTTAGCACTTACAAATTATTCTAACAATTCTTCGAGAGAATACCCTCTATGTTAAACAATCAAAGTGTAGCTTCTTACAGTGGAAAGTGGAGTACCTTGGGCACTTTACATCGAAAGATGTTGTGGCGATACACCCGGCAAAGATTGAAGCAATGCAAGGATGGCCGAGACCTATGAACATAAAATTACTACGCGGTTTCCTTGGACTTACAGGCTACTATCAAAAATCCGTGAAAGACTATAGGAAGATCAGTGCCCCACTAACTTCCTTACTGAAAAAAAACTCCTTCTAATGGTCAAACAAAGCTTCCACAGCCTTCAAACAACTCAAGACAGCCATGACGATGACACTAGTTCTAGCACTGCCTGATTTCAATCGACCCTTCATGATCGAGGCTGACGCATCCGGGGTTGGAATTGACACTATCCTAAAGCAAGATGGCCGACCCCTTTCCTATACCAGCAAGGCTTTGTCTCCTACTCATTATAAAATGTCTGAGTATGATAAAGAGATGCTTGCAATCATACTCGCTGTCAAGAAATGGAGACCATACCTGATCGACCGATGATTCCAAATAAAGACGGACCACCGGAGTCTCAAATACTTCTTTGAACATAAGTTATCATCCCCAGAGCAGCAAAGATGGGTAACTAAATTCTTTGGTTTTGATTATGAAATTGTCTATTGAAGGGGGAAAGAAAATATTGTTGTATATGCACTATCATGGCTACCGGAGCAAGATGAAATTTCAGTCGTCTCCCTTCATTCCACCGACTTCCTTAAGGATATTAGGGAGGAATGGAAGAAGAACCCAAAGACTCAAGACATCATAGAGAAATTGGAGAAGGATGCAGGTGTCATAAGCCACTACACTTAGGATTCAAGAGACCTACGCTACAAGGGTCGAATTTTGATTGTTCCCTCTTCTCCTTACATCAAAACTATGCATGAATTGCACTCTTCACCTTCAGTAGGGTACTCTGACGTCTTGAGAACATACAAAAGGGTGAAGCAAAACTTTTATTGGAAAGGCGTGAAGAAATTTATTTATGATTATGTGGCTAAATGTGACATGTGCCAACAACACAAGGGTGAAATAATGGTCAGCCCGAAAAAACTACAACCACTACTTACACCGGACTCAGCATGGACTGACATCTCCATGGACTTCATCAAAGGGTTGCCACCATCTCAAGATAAAAGTACGATCTTTGTGGTGGTAGATCGCCTAACGAAGTATGCCCATTTCTGCGCTATGAGACACCCTTATACCACCGTTAGTATTGCTCAACTCTTCGTTGAAAATATTATTAAACTACATGGGATGCCAAGGTCAATTATGAGCGATCGTGATAGGATATTTACAAGCAAATTTTGGATCGAGTTGTTTCAACTACAGAGCACCCAACTCAAAATGAGCACAGCCTATCATCCACAAACGGACGGCCAGACAGAGATGGTGAACAGATGCCTAGAGACTTATCTGCGATGCTTCACCATTGGTCGACCAAAAGAGTCGACAAAGTGGCTTCCCTAGGCCGAATGATGATACAACACGACTTACTATTCCTACACCAAGTATACCCCTTATGAGGCATTGTATGGTCGGCCACCTCCTGTAATACCAAAGTATGTATTTGGTGTAGCCAAGGTAGAATAGGTTGATAAAAATTTGATGGAAAGGGATAAGCTCCTACAGCTACTGAAGGACAACTTAGCTGTCGCCCAACCCCGCATGAAGCAACAAGCGAACACTCATCGAAGCGAACAAAAATTTTCGGTAAGAAATTGGGTCTACCTTCGCTTACAACCTTACAAGCAGTTGTCCATCAACACAAGAGCCTCGATGAAACTATCCCCGCGATTCTATAGACCCTATCAGATCACGATGCATATTGGAGCTATGGCATATAAATTGAAACTGTCAGAAGACGCCAAGATCCATCCCGTCTTCCATGTATCCTGCTTGAAGCTCAAACTAGGAGAACATGAGTCGGCCCAAATCCAGTTGCCGAGCACTAGAAATGATGGCGATATTCAAGCTCAACCACAAGCCATACTTGATCGGAGGATTGTGATACAACGTCGACGCCCCTTAACTAAAGTACTAGTGTAATGGAACAACTTATCATCCGATGATGCCACGTGGGAGTCTTATGAGGAGCTGAAGATCCAATTCCCAGAGTTTATGGATCCTCAACCTTGAGCACAAGGCTGATTCAAAGAGGGTGAGCTTGATAGGACTCCAGTAGAGTTGAGTCATATTCACCCTAGGAGTAATCAATAAGAACCCTGTAAGATTGTAATAAAAATCCCACCAAGTCATTTATATCCTATAAAGAAGAGTGACTAGGGTTTATTTGGGCATAGGGCTCATGGGCCGTTGCCCCCTTTACTGGGCTGGTCAGATAGGGTTTCTAGCATCAATAGGAGACCATAGCGACAACATAGTTGCCGCCCATCCCTATTTAGGCAACGCAGCTATAAGAGGGGTAAGGGGATAAATTCACTTAGGAAGCACCCCCTAGGGCTAGGGTTTTGAGCCATATATAAGCTTATAGCCTCCATCTTTTTTTGATCAAGTAAGACTACTTTTATTTCAACCATTATGTCAATTTCTAGGACGGAGGAACACCTATAGTGTTCCAAGGATTGATCCCCCTTAAAGATCAAATTCTATAGAGCTCGTTCTAGGATTCTATCACTTATGTTCCAACTTCGAGAAGCTTGCTTTAGTCCATAGATCGACCTAAGCAACTTACACACCTTATCTGAACTATCTCTGGATATGAATCTCTCAGGCTGTATCATATGCACCTCCTCCTCGAGATTGTTGTTGAGGAATGTGATTTTCACATCCATCTGCTAGATCTCATAGTCATAATGTGCTATAATAGCCAAAAGCATTCTGATGGATTTCAACATAGCAACGATGAGAATGTTTCATCATAAGCAACTCCTTGCTTTTGACGATACCCTTTAGCCACCAGCCTTGTCTTATAGGTCTCCATCTTTTCATCTACTCTGATCTTCTTCTTGTAGATCTACTTGCAACTAATAAGTATAATACCCTCAGGTTCATCAACAAGGTTCCAAACCTTATTGGAGGACATTGAGTCCATCTCAGAATTCATAGCTTCTTGCCACTTCCCGGAGTCTGTACTCACAATAGCCTCCTCGTAGGTCTGAGGATCAACATCCTGAGTATCCTCTCTACTAATATGTCCCACGTCTGTTAGGACCATAGCTGAGTTGGGTCCTAGTCGATTGAGTCGAGTCCCTATATTGGGTCATGTTAGCCAACCTAGACCTGACATTATGTCGGCTAGGAGGAGACTTGAGTCCATTGTAATAAATCAACCCAAATCCTAGTATGATTAGGATTCGGTTGAACTGGAGTCTAGTTAGGAGTCACAGTTAGATATAGGTTGGAGTTAGCTAAGTCAAGCTTGTAACCAACCCAATTGGCTACCCACTTTGATGAGGGGAAGAGCTTCATTCAGTTAGGACTCTATCAAGGATTGATTAGGAGTTGGAGTCTTAGTTTACTTGGAGTAGGAGTTGCTTCTTAGAGTTGGAGTTGTTGGAAGCAGGAGTTGCTTCTTAGAGTTAGAGTTGGAGTTGTTAGAAGTAGGAGTCTTGAATAGGAGTCATATTAGGAGTTAGGATTTAGAAGCCCTATAAATAGCTTGTATTCTCCCCTCTTTTCATTATCAATAGATCAATTAATTTTCATCCATTGTGCAAAAAACCAAGGAGGGAGGAACCCCTATAGAGTTCTATAGAGGCTGATCCCCTATAGAGATCACCCCAAGCTTAGAATCCACAAGGGTTCTAACAATATCGCTCAGGAGGATGAGATACTCTGCCAAACCTATGCAAATTTAAAACTTATGTGTTAGGTACCTAAACAGACTTAGCCTTCGGAATGGTGCTTGAGTTAGGTCCTCCAACTTCACTCAACTCTATCACGCTCTCACTATTTCTACCAAGAATATATTCATTCTCAAGGAATATTGACCTCTTAACAACGAAGACCTTTGGCCCTCGGGATGAAAGAAATAATACCCATAAGTTTCCTTGGGTGTCCCACGAACTTGTATCACTTCATCATTAATTTTAACTTGTCAGGGTTGTGTTTTCTATTGTAGGCAGGGCAACCCCAAATCTTAACAACCTTAAGATCGGGCTTTTTTCCTTTTCATATCTCATATGGTGTAGACACTATCGACCTAGATGAAAAATTTGTTCAGAAGGTAAGATACGATTTCTATGGCATATCCCCAGAATGAGATAGGTAGGTCGGTGAAACTCATTATGGACCGCACCATGTCTAACATTGTGCGATTCCTCCTTTCTAATATACCATTGAGTTGAGATGTATAAGGCATCCACTGTGATAAAATCCCATAGTCTTTGAGAAAATGGGTGAACTCTATACTCAAGTACTCTCCTTGTTCACCTCATCTCATTTCCTTTTCGATGTCCTTTCATTCATGATCTGTAAAGCTACATCTAACATAAATAAACTATTATACAATGCTCATCTAGTGATGATCTTATCATCCAAAATCAATGAACAACTATTATTATCAAAAACTAATTTATATCCCATAAACGTCAAACACTAAATGAAGATAATATTTTTGATGATAGAAGGAACGTAATAACATGCATCTAATATAATAGTACCTCCACAAGGCAAATGTAGGATTACCTCACCAACAACAACTGTAGCAATTCTTGCTCCATTACTTATCTTGAGGTCCATCTCGTCTCTCACTAATCTCTTAGGCCATGTCAGAACCTACAACGAATTTGTTGAATCCTGGATTTTTGATGATGAACTAATATGTTCTTGAGATAAGTGATGCAAGAAAATCTTTGATCACGGACTCAAACTATTGAAAGGCAAATTATTGAAGTAGGAGAATCAGATGTTAGGCCGGATAAGTATCATGTCAGAAATTGGACATCGAGTCGGAGGATTAGTCGACATGTCAAAGATTGGACTTCATTCCATGAGTTCGGACATCATGCCGGAAGGATTGGGTATTGCACCAAAAGATCAAATGTTGTGAGAACGTCAACATGTCAATTGATCGGGCAATATGAAAGAAAGGATCATGAGCCAAAGGTTTGGACGAAGTGTTGGATGATTGGATGACATGACAGAATGCTGGATAACTTGCTGAAAGCTTCATGATTGTGTCAAAAATGTTGGTATTGGGTTGAAACCATGCAAACTTATCTAGAAATCTATTTGGCTTAAACCAGGACTGAGTTGGGCTCGTTAAGAGGCCAAACCAGTGGCCTTGAGCAGGCCTTGGCGGTGGTGCTACCAGGCCTAGGTAGTGGTACCGCCCAAACAATCAACTGTTTTGTGTCTGTCAGCGTAGCCGACGGTGGTACCACCTATGACGGTAGTAGTGTCGCTCAAAATTTAAAATTTACCATAGTAATACTACCCAGAAGTCCGAAATTGCAGTATCAAATGTTGTGACTATAAGATCATCTAAATCCCAAAATTTTCAATGATTTGACTTTTTTTTACTCCATTATAAAGCCATTGGGGCTATAAATACACCCACCAGCTTGGATTGGAGCAAAAAATAAGTTATGAAGTTTATAAGGGTTGTAGCTCTCTCTTTGAGCATTGGTTGAGTATCTTCCTCCTCCTTGAGTTTAGAAGTGATGATTCTCAATTGTTGGAGGTTTGAGGTCTCTTGTAAAAGAGTGAGTGTTGAGATTCTCTCCTAAGCCTATTAAAAGGAGAAGAATTATAACAAGGGTAGTTGATCTTCACCTATTGGAAAGAAGATCGGTAGTGAAAGCCAGTGGCCTCGAGAGAAGAGGAATTGACAATTGACGTACGTCGAGACAATCGATCCACTATATATCGTTTTGTATTCTTCTCTTGCCTTGATTTGTTGTTGCATACTAATTTACTTACATGCAATTCGTACTCACTCTTTTTGCTAATTATATTTTTGATACAAATTTATTGATCGAACTTTTTAAATTAGTTACATTTGCTATAGCACTAATTAACAATTGGTATCAGCGCTTGATTCTCTCATTTGGATTAACACCCAAGAGAGATCTTATGGCTTTTTAGGGCAACCAAGAGGGTCACTCCATCACTCATCCTCCTATGTACAATGGGACGGACTACACATACTGGAAAACATGAATGTGGAGTTTCTTGCTTTTTATAAATTTTGATCTATTGAACATCATTGAAGTTTGTTTTAAAAAATCATCTAAATTGATGAATGAATGGAATGATTTTAAAAATAAAACATTTTCCTTACATGCTAAAACTATGAATGCTTTATTTTATGTTTTAGACAAAAATGAGTTTAATCTTATTTCTACTTGTGACATTGCAAACAATATTTGGCACATACTTGAAGTTATTCATGAAGGCATAAGTAGAGTAAAAGAATTTAAAATTAATCTTTTGGTACATAGTTACGAATTATTTAAAATGAAGTCAAGTGAAACCATTGTGATATGTACACCCGCTTTACAGTTGTTGTTAATGGTTTAAAAGCTGTTAGTAAAAGTTATACTAATCTTGAATTAGTAAATAAGATTTTAAGATCTCCTCCAATACGTTGGGATCTAAAAGTAACCACTATCCAAGAAGCAAAGGACTTGAATAATTTTTCTCTTAAAGAACTCCTATGATCTTTAATGACCTCTAAAATGACCTACAAGGCACATGATGAACAAGAGGAAAACCTTTTAAAGAATAGGAAGGATATTATACTTAGAACCAAAGAAGACAACTTAAGCGAAAGCTCAAGTGACGATGATGATATTGCACTCCTTACAAGAAGATTTAAAAAGTTTATGAGTAGAAACAAAACTAATTCTATAAGACTAGAAGGTAAAAATAAAAATTAATCTAATAAAGTTGTAATCATATGTTATGATGCAAAAAGTCAAAATACTTCGAAAATGAGTATCCACAATGTTAGGATCAATTGGCACTAAGAAGGGGGGGGGATCCTGAATTAGTGCAAGTGTAAATTTTAGTTTTAACAATAATTTTTTTGCTTTAAGCAAGATAGATAAATTGAAGCTTTTCGTAACAAATAAATAATTCGAAGAAAATTGCTAAGTTACTTGCTTAAAAATGAGGAAACAAGCAAATCCCAATAAAAGATAATCAATGTCGAAGGGAAGTGCTTAACTTAAAACTTTGCTTTCAAGAAGTAAAAATCGAAAGCGTCTATTCAGTTCAAAATAATTACGAACTCGACAATTACAAGTGAGTAATAAATGCAAGAATTAAGAAATACTCACAATTATAGTGGTTCGGCACCAACGGGCCTACGTCTACTCTCGAGTCCTCCTTCTTGAGGCACCCGACATCCATTACTGATCATCTTTGGGTGAAGATCAAACCCTTACACTTGCTTACAAGAGAGACAAGATTATAACTCTTTGATCACTCCCTTACCCTTTTTTTTTCTTACGATCCACACAAGTTTTTCATATAATTTTATCCCCCAAATTATTGTATAGAATGTAAGAAAACTTGGGGTATTTATAGGCCCCAAATGGCTTCAGAATTTGGAGCCAAAAATCAAACTCGTCCAAAAAATCCAGGTACGGGAGGTTCACCCGTCGACCTGGGCGGGTCAACCATTGAAAGTGCCCAGATTCTTGGGTATGGGCAGTTCAGCCACCCAGCCTGGTCGATTCAGTCGTTGACAGTCACCTGAAATCCTAGGCGGCGCTGGTTGAACCGCTGCTCACTGGCGATTTACCCATCGGAATCTCTGGAAAAGTGGTTCCCTCCACTTTTCGAATTTTGACTTGAACCTAATGTTGACCAATTCTTTGGTCAACGGATTGAGCTCAACCTGAGCTCAACCAAACTCTCATAGTGGACTCGATTACCTCTTTGAGTTGATTTGGATTCTTTCCAAATCACACTCATTTAGGACTCAATCTTAACCTACGACTTAAATATTACAATCAAGACATGACCACCAAGGTTTTGACCTTACTCCCGCAATCCAACAATCTCCGGAATCTCTAACGATGAGTTTTACGGTCTTCCTCTAGCGATCTCCCAGTGTGTTCCTAGCGATCTTCCTAATACCTTCGGCGAAGTCCTAGCGAATGCCTGGCGAGCTCCCAATGCATTGTCCAATCGCTAGCCCGATGCCTAAGTTTGATCCTGGGTTCATATCTGATCTGTAACTCCTTTCTCTCATCATTGTTAAACCTGTATAATGCTAACTATGACTTAATTAATTATAATCATAATGGCCAACACATCCACTTCAAGACCTTTTCAACTCCCGGCAAGCCTTTCGGCTACCCTCGATAATCTTCTAACGAGTCTCGATCTTCTTCCGGCAAACTCCCTTGCGTCATCCTAGCAAATTCCTGATACCCTCGGCAAGCTCCCGACGCACTCTTGGCGAGTTCCCAACCGCATCATTCGAACCCCGGCCCGATGCATGGACTTGACTTTGGCCAAACCTCTAATTGTCATATTCTCTCGGTCATAGTTAATCCTACATCAATCAACTCTAACAACACATGTTCGATCAATAACTCGTTAATTGATTTCATTATCAAAATTCAAGATTCAACAATTTCCCCTTTTTGATAATAATAATTAATTGATGATAGGAGTTAATTCTAACTCTCCTTAAATCCATGTCGCTTAAATTTAAGAGAATCACACACTCTTAAATTTTAAGTATTTTTAAGTAATTAATATTTTAAGCAAATTTAAGCATAAATTTGTATTAAGTCATCAAATCATGAGTTTGAAAAAGATTATACATCAATATCCAAGATATCCAAGTATATCATCAATATTATGTGTCATCAACGTCTATCATTAATATCATATGTCATCAATGTATATCATCAATATCATGTATTATCAATGTATATCATCATGTGTCATCAATGTATATTTCTCAATATCATGTGTCATCAATATATATTTTTTCCCTTTTTTTATCAACAAAAAGGTGAAATATAAGACTAAGGATTTTTAAGGCATATGAGTTTTTGCTCCTCCTTTTTAAGATATGATATGAGTCAAAAAAAAAATTATTCCTCTTGAAAAAGATGGAAAGAAAATTAGGGAGGATTTGTAAAACATCATTAAATATAGCTCTCAATTTTATAGAGGCAAATTTCAAAAATGAGCTCAAAACTCTAAGATGTTCAAGGAGATTAAAAAATTTAGGAGCTACTCATGCATTTAAAATCATCTCATATAATTTCAAGTATAGCAAATAAATCTGTAAAATAGCAAAACATTATGCAAATTTTCTCTCCTTTTGTGAATAATAAGATAAAGAACATGGAGAAAGTTTTCAAAAATATTATCATAAAAAGCTTAATCTCATGAAATCTAGATTAGCAATTTATATTAGCATTCCTAGCTCTCAACCTCAATCTTGTAGATAGAAAATTTTAAAAGAAAATTTAGAATTTGAGCTCAATAAATCCATCTTATATAACGTAGCAAATAAATCTAGTGAGCTCTTTCTTCTCTTTTGAGAAGTGCAAACTAGCAAATTTTTACTTTCTTTGCAATATTCAAGCTAGCAATTTATATCATGCAAGCAAACAAGTTTTGCTCCCCCTTAATAGGATAAAAAAACATAATTTTCTTATAAAAAAAATTTTCCCCTTTCTTTAAATAATAAAGAAGAAACAAGATAGGGGAGTGTAAGACATTGTATTACAAAAATAGGGCTCAATCTTTTAGATGTAAATTCTAAAATCCAAGAATTGATATCTATCCATGCAATTTAATTCATTTAAATCAAGAGTAGCACATCAAGTGATTCATCAAAGATTTAATGTCAAAGACTTATATCAAGCATCATAGAAGTTTATGTTATATATATTTCCCTCTATAAATATTCATCAAGATTCATGAAACAAGAATAATCTTTATAACTATCTCATCACAAAAATTTGAATCCTCTTCTTATATTCATTGTAACTAGAGTGATTTCGAAAGTGAGCTAAAAAATCCAAAAAATCTAAGAAGAATTAAGAGTCACTTATGCATTTAAATTCTGTGATTTTCTAACATAAATAGCAAATCATGTATTTTTATAGATCATCTTTCATTTATATTTTCTTCCCTTTTTGTAAACAAGAAGGTAGAAACAAGGAAGAAAAGTGAAAAATATCATATCATAAAAATGCTCAATTTTATAGATGTAATTTTTAATAGATGTGAATTCCAAAATCCAAGAAAAAATCAAGAGCTACCCATGCAATTTAATTTATCTTATGCAAATTTTAAGCAAGATAGCAAATCAATCAAATCATATAGATTTTGATAATAATCATTAAGAATTTCAAAAGAAAACATGATAGTAGATTAAGCTCAAATTATAAATCTAATATTTTACATATATTTAGAAAGTTCTAATTTTCTTCTAAGCACTTGCTCCTCATTCAATTTTATTATATCCAATTATCTTCTAATCATATTGGTAATTTTATTTTTTCTTTTTGGTCATTGTCACGAAATATGATGATATAATTTTTTTTCATCCGTTCAATTTATGCCCAAAAGTATAAGAGGTATCATGTCATTAAAAATAAAAATTCAAATCTAAAAGACATGATTTAATAAATTTGCTCTACTTTTTGTTTATGAATATAAGTAATCAAGACATCTTATGTATTTTCAAATAAAATTATCAAATCATGCATATTTCATTTAATTTTCAACTTATCATATTCATGAGTTATGAAATAAATCATGTCAAGGAAGATATTAATAACAAAAGACACTCATAAGATATAATTTAATTTAATAATTATCCTCTTAGATAATAAAAATTTTAGGAGATCAATTTTGTAAGTAAAATCTTAATTCATGAATATTGTCCATTTACAAGTATGATTTTGCAAAACGAGATGTGGAAATATAGGATCTCAATTTATATATGTAAAGGTTTGAAGTTTCATTTTTTAAATTTACCAAAAATCATGATAATAACTTATTCAAGTTCAAATTATCAAAATATAAATAACATTGGATAGATTCATCAATCTCCTTTTTAAAACAAAATCATTTGAAAACTTATCCAAAATCGCTTTTCAAAAAAAATGCATTATAGATTGTTTTTCAATAGCTAATGTTCTCTGATCCATTTTTTTAGTTTAAGATATTCAACAATAATAGTATCATTTTATCTCTTGTTGAAAGATTAATAAGATAAAAATATTTTCAAGAATAATTATCTTTTTTCTAAAATTTATTTCAGGAATGCAAAGTTAGTTAAAGTCAAAAACAAAATTTTATCTAGATCATTGCAATAAAATATTTTCAAACAAAAGTTTCAATTTATTTTAAATCCAATTATTTTTATATGTTAGAAGATTCTACCATATTATTAAGAAGTTTTTCTTTTAAAGATAAATGACTTTGTATATAAATTTTTAAGTTCAAATTCAATATTTGGTCATCTAATCTAAAGACAACATATACAAATACAAGCACACAAATCAATACATTAATCATCATCAAAATCTCTCTTTCATGTTCATAATTTTTTATTTAAGATAGCTAAACTTTCATTATTTTAATTATAATATGCTTGCATCATTAATGAGTCATCCATAAGATTCATTACCAATAATTTATTTTCAATAATTTTTTTATTATTTACTTAGGTTAGTGAGCTTGAAAGATTGTTAGATCTCAAGTCATGTGGCTTGAGCATCTAAAACATTGTATAGTGCTCCTAGCTTTGTTAGGAGACATATTTATAAGTAAGATTTAGGTACCCATTTTACATTAGGACCATATGAAAAACTTTATCTTTCTTATCTAATAGTTCTTGGTAGTTTGTTGTTCCCTTAGGAACTCAAACTAACTTGTAAGGACTATAATTTTTAAATAGACATTTGTTGGCTTTATGTCCTAATCTATCATAAAAATTATATTTTATTTTTTGTGGCAAATTTAAGGTAGGTCATTTAACAAACATGGTTAGCTTTTGTTGAATTTTTCCAACAAAACCTATGTCATTTCTTTTATTAATATGACTCTTATTAGCAAGGATCATATTTAGGGATTTGTTCCCAATTTCAAATTTTTCTAATGTTGACTTAAGCATGATATTTACTTCTTTAATGTTGTCTAGCATTTCACATTTAGAACTAGGATTATGTGATGCTAATAACTCATGCATTTCATCAACTTTACCAACTAACAAATCATGTTCATTTTTAAGCAACTTAAAATATTTGCTAAGTTTTCTAAACTCATCAAACAAATCATCGAACATGTTTAATAATTTCGAAAAAGAAATGCTTAATAAATCACTAACCTCATCGTTGATGGCCATAAGAGCGAGGTTCTCCACTTCTTGATTGTGCATTTCATCTTTGGAGCTCCTCGGCTTCTTGCATTCATAGCAAGAGGTTTTGTCCATATTTAAATTATTTTTAAAGTTCATGTTCATTAATTTATCCTGTTCATTTGTCAAGGGATCAAAGTCCTCATCACTCGAGATTTCACTTGAGGAGTCATATGTTCTCAATTCAAATTCCTTCCTGATCTTTGGAAGGTGTTCTTCAAATTCATTTTTAGAATTATTTTCATTTAATGATTCATTTAGATTAGTTGTGCTTTCATATCATTTCTAATGTATGCCATATATCGAAAGCCGAATCAAAATAAGAAACTCAATCAAATTTATTTTTATTAAGTGCATAATATAAGGCATTCATAGCCTTTGCATTCAACGAAAACATATTTTTTTCATAATTATTCCAATCATTTGTTGGATTGGATGACTTCTAAAAATATTTTTCAACAATACATCGCAAATCAAGATCTATCGAAATCAAAAAGATATTCATTCATATTTTCCAAGATTTGTAGTCTATCCCATTAAATATAGAAGAACATGTGATGTATTGACCCTCATTAATGTCAAAAAGAGTCATTTCTCTTAGGTATTAAACCAAATGAGAAAAATATGGCTCTGATACCAATTGTTAGGATTAATTGGCACTAAGAGGGGGCGGTGGGGGTGTTGAATTAGTGCGTGTAAATTTTTGTTTTAATGAATAACTTTTTACTTTAAGTATGATAGACAAATCGAAGCTTTTCATAACAAGTGAATGATTCGAAGAAAATTACTAAGTTACTTGCTTAAAAATGACTTAAGAGGAAACAAGCAAATCCTAATAAAAGATAATCAACATCGAAGGGAAGTGCTTGACTTGAAACTTTGCTTTCAAGGAGTAAGTAAAAATTTGAAGCATCTATTCAGTTCAAAATGATTATGAACTCGACAATTGCAAGTGAGTAATAAATGCAAGAATTAAGAAACACTCACAATTATAGTGGTTCGGCACCAACGGGCCTACGTCCACTCCCGAGTCCTCCTTCTTGAGGCACATGGGCGTCCACTACTGATCTTCTTTGGGTGAAGATCAAACCCTTACACTTGCTTACAAGGGAGATAATATTACAACTCTTTGATCACTCCTTTACCCCCTTTCCTTTTCTTATAATACACACAAGCTTTTCATATAATTTTATCCCCTAAATTATTGTATGGAATGCAAGAAAACTTGGGGTATTTATAGGCCCCAAATGGCTTCAAAATTTAGAGCCAAAAATCAAACTCGCCTAGAAAATTTGGGTATGGGCGGTTCACCCGCTGGCCTGGGTGGGTCAATCACCAAAAGTGCCCAGGTTCTTGGGTACGGGCGTTCAGCTGCCCAGCCTGGACGGTTCAGCCACTAACAGCTGCTCGAAATCCTGGGCAGCACCGGTTGAACTATCGCTTACCAGTGGTTTACCTGTCGGAATCTCTGGAAAAGTGGTTCCTTCCACTTTTCAAATTTTGGCTTGAACTTGATGTTGACCAATTCTTTGGTCAACTGATTGAGTTCAACCAAACCCTCATAGTGGACCCGATTATCTCTTTGAGTTGATTTGGATTCCTTCCAAATCACACTAATTTAGGACTTAATCTTAACATATTACTTAAAAATTATAATCAAGACATGACCACCAAGCTTATGACCTTACTCTCGCAATCCGACATCCTCCGGAATCTCCAATGGCGAGTCTCACGGTCTTCCTCTAGCGATCTCTCAACGTGTTCCTAGTGATCTTCCCAATACCTTCGGTGAAGTCCTAGCGAACACCCGACGAGCTCCCACCGTATCATTCAATCATTGGCCCAATGTCTAAGCTTAATCTTGGGTCCATATCTGATATGTAACTCCTCCTGTCGTGGTTAAACCTACACGATGCTAACTATGACTTAATTAATTATAATTATAATGGTCAACACATCCACTTCAAGACCTTCCCAACTCCCAGCAAGCCTTTCGGCTACCCCCGACAATCTTCCAACTAGTCTTAGTCTTTTTCTGGCCAACTCCCTTACGCCAACCTAACAAACTCCCGATACCCTCAGCGAGTTCCCGATGCACTCCTAGCAAGTTTTCAACTGCATCGTCCGAACCCCGGTCCGATGCATGGACTTGACTTTGGTCAAACCTCTTATTGTCATATTCTCTCTATCGTAGTTAATCCTACATCAATCAACTCTAATAACACATGTTAGATCAATAACTCGTCAATTGATTTCATTATCAAAATTCGAGATTCAACACACAACTGAAGAAGTTGTCAACCCAAAAGAAGAAGAAATCATTCAAGATAATATGGGATGAATTAAGTGAATAGAAGCCGAAAAGCGAATCAATGAAGACGAAGTGGCAAGCTATGCTTTGATGGCCTTCAGCGAAGAGGTATTTGACTCTCCCGAAACCTCTTTATCTTATGATGAATTACTTGATGCATTTCATGATTTATATAATGAACTTAAAAAGATTGGTAAAAAATATAATTTGCTAAAAAAGGATCATGTCTCATGAATTTGATGAATTAAAAAATAAGTATGATAACTATGTGTCAACATCTTGCACTAAATGTGAAGAGCTAGATTAACTTAAAAAGAAAAAATATGTTCTTACAATAAACATTAGAAAATTTTAAAATTAAAAACAATTCATTGAACATGATTCTTGCTAATCAAGGTTGCGTATTAAGAAAAGAATGAATTAGCTTCATGAGTGTAACACATATCAAAAGCCAACAAAATTTGTAAAATGACCCATACTATATATTCCTCCTAAAGTTAAATATAATTTTTATGAAAAATTTGGTCATTATGCTTATACATACTCTCTTAAAAATTATAGTTATCATAAATTAGTTTGGATTCCTAAGGAAACTATAAATAATTGGATGTCAAAAGTCAAGAAAGGTAGATCTAACCATAAAGGACCCAAAGTTAAATAGGTACCTAAAGCAAACCCCTCTTGTTTGTAAGTATATCTTCAAATAAGAGCTAGGAGCAAAATATGGTATCTTGATAATGGATACTCAAGGTACATGACCGGAGATCCAACACACTTCCCAAAGCTCATTGACTGAGACGAAGGATATGTCACCTTAGAGACAATAATATCAAATAAAAAACATAACCTAAATGATTAGTTAGTCAACTTTGTGATAAAGGATATAATGTTACATTTGAATCTAATGCTATAGAAATATCAAATAAAAATAAATCTATGATTGGTTTAAGAGGTGATAATGTTTATACTATTAATCTAAATGATTTTTATGATGAAACTTGCTTTTCAATTTTAAATGATAATGCATGGCTTTGGCATAGGAGATTAGGACATGCAAGTATAAAATTAATCACACAAATTAAAACTAAAGAACTTGTAAGAGGAATGTCTAAAATTAAATTTGTCAAAGATAAAATTTATAATGTGTGTCAACTAGGAAAACACATAAAGAGTAGCTTCAAACCTAAAAGCCAAGTAAGTAATTCTAGACTATTACAATTAATTCATATGGATTTATTTGGACCTATTGATATCATAAGTCTAGGAGATAGTTAATACGCTTTTGTGATTGTTGATGATTATATTAGTTATACTTGGACATACTTCTTGACATATAAAAGTGATTGTTTTAAATATTTTACCAAGTTTTGCAAATAAATTCAAAATGAGAAAGGTCTTATGATTTCTTCTATTTGTAGTGATCATAGTGGTGAATTTAAAAATTATGATTTTCAAAAATTTTATGATTCAAATGGGCATGACCATAATTTCACTACTCCAAGAAATCCACAACCAAATAGAGTTGTTGAGAGAAAGAATATGAGTTTAAAAGAGATGGCAAGTACCATGTTTAATTAACATAGTCTATCCAAATACTTTTGGACCGAAGTAGTTAATATGGCATGCTATGTCATGAATAGGGTTCTCATAAGACATCTACTATCTAAAAACTCCTTATGAATTATGGAACAATAGAAGGCCCAATATTTTATATTTTAATTTTTTTTATTATAAATATTTTATTTTAAATAAAAATAATTTCTTAGGAAAATTTGATACAAAATCTGATAAAAGTATTTTTCTTAGATATTCCTCTCTTTCTAATGCTTTTTGAGTTTTTAATAAAAGAACTTTAGTTATTGAGGAATCTATCCATGTCATTTTGTAATGAGTTTTCCAAAGTTGAGAAAAATGAGTTTGATGATGATTTTGAGTTTGATATTTTGAATTTAAATAAGAATTCTCCTCTCCAAGACAACTTGGATACATCTACTTCCAAAAATACCTTACTCAAGGAATGAAAGTATGTAGATGCTCATCCTAAGGAGCTAATAATTGGAGATACATCAAAACGCATTCAAACTCGTTCTTTTTTAGAAAAAATATTTATGCAAATTCTATCTTTTTATCCCAAATTAAACCTAAATACATTGATGATACTCTCAAAGATGACTCATGGGTCTTGACTATGCATGAAAAATTAAATCAATTTGAAAGAAATAAAGTTTGAACGCTTCTTCCTGGACCTAGTGACCATCTTGTGATTAGCACTAAATGAATCTTTAGAAATAAGGAAGATGAACAAGGTGTCATGATTTGAAACAAGGCTAGATTAGTGGCCTAAGGTTTCAACCAAAAAGAAGATATAGAATATAAAGAAACCTTCAGTCCTATGGCTAGACTTGAAGTTATACAAATACTTCTTGCCTATACATATTTTAAAAATTTTAAATTATTTTAAATGAATGTCAAAATTTCTTTTCTTAATGGTTTTATTTTCAAGAAAGTTTTTGTTGAGCAACCACCCAGATTTAAAAATAATTTTCTTTTGAACCATGTTTATAAATTATCTAAGGCTCTCTATGGATTGAAGCAAGACTCTAGAGCTTGATACGAGAGACTTAGCTCCTTTCTTATTCTGAATAATTTTTTAAAAGGTAAAGTTGACACCACACTTCTTATTAAACATATCAGCAATGAGTTTGATGGGTGAATTGATATTTTTCTTAGGATTACAAATCAAGCAATGATGAAATTTTTATTAGTCAAACTAAATATACTTTGGATCTATTAAAACGGTTTTATATAGATAGTGCTAAGGCTATTAACATACCAATAAGCATCTCTATCAAATTAGATGTGGACAATGAAGGAGAATGCTTTGATCAAAAGTCTTATAGAGATACGATACTATAACTAGACCTGATATAATGTCTAGTGTTGGGCTCTGTGTAAGATTTCAGTCCAATCCTAAATAATCACATTATAAAGCAGTTTAAAGAATTTTTAGATACTTAAAAGAAACTACTAATCTGGGATTATGGTATCCAAAGTCTAAAAATTTTGATTTGATTGCTAATGTCGATGTCAACTTTGTATGATATAGAATAGATAGAAAAAGTACCTCTGGAACCTGTCAGTTCCTAGGTCATGCACTTGTTTCTTAGTCTTCCAAGAAGCAAAACTCTATTGCTTTATCCACAACCAAAGCTAAATATGTTACGACAGGCACATGTTATGCACAAGTAATATGGATGAAAAATAATTTAGAAGATTATGGACTTTACTTAAAAAATATCCCTATAAAGTGTGACAATACCAATGCAATATGCTTATCAAAGAATCATATTCAACATTCACGAACAAAGCATATTATCATTAGACATCATTTTATTAGGGACCATATAAGCAATCATATCCTTAGAGTTTGTTAATATAAAACATCAGCTAGTAGATATCTTTACTAAACCATTGAGTGGGAAATAATTTGATTTTATTAGAAGAGATTTAGGCATCTTGAATCTTTCAAATATATGATATCATATAATTCTTCTTATATGATTCTTTCTTTTACTAAAGAGGAGATTTTTTAAATGAATAATGGCCTTTCACTTGACTTTCCGATATTCAAGATTTACGATTTATTTTGTAGTTGTTCTTCTATAATTCTTTCATTTCGTCAATGACCATGAAGGAGATTTATTCAAATGAATCATGATCTTTTACTTGACTTCTCAATATTTATAACTTGAGATTTATTTTGTATGAATTAAGACTTTTTACTATTTATTCTCCTTTAACTCTTTCTTTTTACTAAAGGAGAGATTCATCACAATGGATCATTATCTTAATTTCTTGATATTTATGATGTGAGATCTATTTCATATGACTCCTTTGTATTCATGACTTATATACTGTATCATCAATTGACCTCTTATGACTTAAACTTATCTTCGATATTAATATCCTTCATGTGATTTTAAAGTAGTTGTACAATTGACATATGAATGTAAATGAAGAGAAGTAGCACCATGATACCGTGATATTTTTCTCTTCTTTTTGATGATGACAAAGGGGGAGAGAGAAGTAAAAGCTTGCATATTTTTTCTTTTTGTTGATGACAAAGGGGGAGAAGTAATGAAAACCGTTTGATGACATGGTAACTATATTAAACAAGGAGAAGCATATTGTAATCTTTGATGATGTGGAAGCATTATGATGATGTTTTAATTTATGATGTTTATAATGATGTTTTAGAATTTAATGGAAATTATGCATATGATGTATGCAATAATTATTTTGATATTTTAACTATATATAGGATGTGTGAAATGATTATTTTGATATTTTAACTAAAATTATGTAGATGCTTTTTACAATGATTACTATTGAAAGTTAATAAGATTTATGATTAAAATTATTTCGATTTGAATTTGAAGACTAGCATTGAAAGACTATTATATTCTTTTGAGTTCGAGTTTATTATATTCCAAAATGGCATATAGACAGGGGGAAACCTGGTTAAAGCTTCATCATCAAAAAGGGGATTATTGAATCCTGGATTTTGTTGATGAAATCAATTGATGAGTTTATGGACTAATATGTTGTTGAGATAAGTGACGTAGGAAAAACTTCGATCATAGACTCAAACCATCAAAGGAAAAATTGTCGAAGTAGGAGAATCAAACATTAGATCGGATAAGCATCATGTCAGAAATCAGACATCGAGCCAGAGGATTGATTAACGTGTCGAAGATTAGACTTCATGTAATGAGTTCAGGTATCATACCAAAAGGATTGGGTATTGCACCAAAAGATCGAATGTTGTATAATGTTAATATGTCGATAGATCAGGCAATATGCCAAAGGAAAGGACAATTCGTAGGAGGTTCTAACGAAGTGTCGGATGATTGGATGACATGATGGAATGCTGGACAACATGTTGAAAGCTTCATGAGTGTGCCAGGATTGTGGTTGGATTGTTTATGTCTTGATCAAGGTCTTTTGGGGTTAAAATGAGTTGGTATTGGGCCAAAAATCATGCCAACTTATTGAGAAACCTATTTGGCTTGAACTATGATTGAGTTGAGCTCGTTAGGAGGCTAACCAGTGGCCTTGAGCAAACATGGGTGGTGGTACTGCCAGGCCTAGGTGGTGGTATCGCCCAGATAGCCGACATCCACTGTTTTGTGCCTGTCAACACAGCCAGCAATGGTACCGCATGTGTAGGTGGCGGTATCGCCTGGGGTGGTGGTAGTACCACCCGAAAGTTCAAAATTATAGCATCAAAAGTTACAATTGCAGGATCATCTAAATCCTAATTTTTTTAGTGATTTGAATTTTTTGGCTCCATTTTGAAGCCATTAGGGCTATAAATACCCCCACTAAGGCTTGGATTAGAGCAAGAAATAAATGGTGAAGTTTGTAAGTGTTGTAACTCTCTCTTTAAGCATTGGTTAAGTCTTTTCCTCCTCCTTGAGTTTAGAAGTGATTCTAAGTTGTTGGAGGTTTGAAGTCTCTTGTAAAAGTGTGAATGTTGGATGTTCTCTTCCGAGCCTATTAAAAGGAGAAGAGTTGTAATAAGGGTTGTTGATCTTAACCCGTTGGAAAGAAGATCGGTAGTGAAAGCCGGTGGCCTTAAGAAAAGAGGAATCGAGAGTGGACGTAGATCTGGATGATCGAACCACTATATATCATATTGTATTCTTTCTCTTGCCTTGATTTGTTGTTGCATACTAATTTACTTACACGCAACTTTTGCTCACTCTTTTTGCTAATCACATTTTTCGATACGGATTTATCGATGGAACTTTTAAAATCAGTTAAATTTGCTATAGCACTAATTCACTCCCCCTCTTAGTGTCATTACAATCCTAATAGAATTACAGATATGATAAGCACTCTTAGTATCCAATACCCATATGTTATCATAATTATCTTCCGAATGGAGACTAATCATGAATGTACCTGAAGCTTCTTAAAGCTTCTGTTTTGCCTTCTTTGCAAGATACTCTTTGCAGTTTCTCCTTTAATGCCCATCTTTGTCACAGTGGAAGCACTCACCTTTGTCCTTTCCCAGGTCTTTCTTGGCAACTTTTGTCTTACCCGATTTTCTCTTACCCTTGCCCTTCTTAAGGAACTTCTTAGTTTTCCTTTTCCTTTTGATCTCACCAATATAGAGAACTGATTTCTCTTTCTCGACAGTACTCTCAGCCTCCTTCAATATATTGAAGACTCAAGGAGAGTCACCTCAAGTTTGTTCATATTAAAATTCATAATGAACTGAGAAAAGAAATCTAGTAGGGACTGAAGTATAAGATCAGTGCATAGGTTATCCTCTAGGATCATTCTTAGACTTATGAATTTCTCAATCAACTCAATCATCCTCAAGACATGGTTCTGAACTGATGTCCCCTCTATCATCCTAGCGCGGAAGAGTCTCTTGGATATCTTATATCTCTGAATTTTTTCGTGTTCCTCAAACAGTTGGCGAAGATGAAGAATGCTGAAATTGGCATCTATACTCTCATGTTACCTCTATAGTTCAAGAGTCATAGAGGCTAACATATAGCACTTAACCAAAGTGGAATCGTCTATATACTTCACATAGCGAAGGATCTCATCCTCGCTTGCCCCTTCCTCTAGCGTGGGCAAAATCGTATGAAGGACATCAAGTTGTAGAGCCAATTCATATAATTTGGACCAGTGAGGCGGTTGACATCAAGTATGCCACATAGGGGGTTTGTCAGCTATATATTTATAACAAACTAGATATAGCATAAATGAGTAACATGCAGATTTTGTAGAAAGTAAACAATTAAGATATGGACTACCATCTTAATCTACTCCCATTATTTTTCTAGTGAATCACGTAACACCCTCAGCATGTGAAATGGAAGTCTTTAATAGACTTCTAGTAGGGATCAGGATCCAATCGACATCTTAGTATAACCTTGAGGAACTCGACCAATCACACTAAGCCCAAAAAGGCAAGCAACTTTTGTCAATCACAACTCCTTATGACTCTCATCTTGTTCGACCTCTGAATCATTATGGCCTCGAGGGACTCAACAAACAATGATATTTAGTTAAATCATCACCATCGTTATAAGATGGATTTGATTTGATGATATGCCCTCAAGGGACTCGACCAAGCATACCAAGTCCTCAGGTCATCGGTGACATCTCTATATCGTAGGCAAGATCTCGAATCACGAGATATGTGAGCCTCGAGAAACTAGACCAACTCAACCTACGTCGGAATTTGATTTCTCCCTATAACGATAGAAGGTCATGTGGGTCAATCTAATTGTCTCACGTTTACCGACATAATATTATTGTAGGAGAGGGTTTTGGTTCGGTCTCCTAAAATATCATGTCACACATATATATATTTATATATATCTACATCGCATATATATATATATATATAATCACACCGGAGTATCCTGAACCATCACTTAATGTGATTAGGCCCAAGCCAGTGGGCTTAATCACTCACAATAGTTTCTATGTGTGTATCGACATATCTTCATGCCTTGTGATTGTCCATCTCGCCATCATCGATTTCGTCGACATCTCGGCGCATCACCATGTGTTGGGATCATCCGTCTCAACATTGTGGGTCATGTTGGCACCTCCACGCTCGCGTTATGCCTCTTCATGTAATTACAACATAATCACAAGCACGCAGGCCCGATGTTAGGACTCTAGCTAATAAGGTCCTAATTTAAATTCATTGAGAGAGTACACATGTAAATCCAATCTAGCCGACCCCTATTAATAGATGAAGAGGTCGGCTAGGTTAGGATATTTGGATGAGGCATTGAGCACATTTAACCCTAGTTAGCTACCCCTTACTTTGGTTAAAGGGGGTTGGTTAAGGTAGGATTGAGTTAGAGTTAGATTGGGAGTCCTAACCGTCGGCCACCCCTAGTTGAGCCGGCAAGTAGTTGCTTCTTAGAGTTTGAGTAGGAGTTACTTCTTAGAGTTGGAATAGGAGTTGTTAGAAGTAGGAGTCTTGGAGTAGGAGCCCTATTAGGAGTTAGGGTTTAGAAGGCCTATAAATAGCCTTGTAATCAGCTAGTTTTCTTTATAAATAGATGAATCTTTTCAGCAACCTTTAAGCAGCAACTTGGAGGGTGGAACCCCTATAGAGTTCCAAGGACGTCGATCCCTTATAGAGATCACCCCAAGCTTAGAATCCGTAAGAGTTATAACACTTGGTATCATAGCAGCATTCTTGGCATCTCGTTACCCTTCCATAGCCATCCATCATCCTTCCAAAGTCATCCAAAGCGATTCCCACAATTGCTTGAAGATCGTCACTGAATTCAGTTGTCATCTCCACTACAGTAGATCATCCTTTGATCTCCTCGTGAATTGCAATAGGTTCTAGTTTCCTACTTTGATGTTGCTACAATTTAGTTATCCTTATTCAAAAAAACCTAAAAATTTGTTCCTATTTTACTGCACAAACTTCTCGTCGTAAAGTTTCCATCGTTACGACAAAAGTTGCACTACAAAATTCTAGCCGCATAGCACTGCTTATTTGATCTTATTGCTGCATTTCGTCTGTCCAAAAATTTGTTCCAAGAGGAACTGCTGCACTTCCTAATAGCATATTTTCTTTTGGTTTCATCGAAAAATTCTCTATATAAACTACTGATCCTTTACATCCAAACTGCTGCACTTTAGACGTAAAAATCTGCTATAGTACCTTCCCGAGATATTTGATTTTGCCAAACCTTTTGCTATCATTTCCTTCCATGAAATTTTTAACGGCATTAACTCTCCCTTACAAGTAGATTCCCCTTAAGTTTTACTCAAATCTTTATTAAGAATTGCTGGAAAAAATTGTCTTTACTGCTTGAATTTTTTTGACGAAAAATCTACTGCTGCATCTTTGTCTTTCTTCTTCTCCTTAACCAACCAAAACCTAACCATCTTGCTGCCACCAACCAAGATATCTTTAGGGCACCCCTCTAGCCTTAAGCCACAATTGTTATAATCTATTTTTATAACCCTAACAGCACCCAAATCTGTAGCCCAAAATAGTAAATCACTACAGCCACTACCTTCTACCACTGATCTATTGTCCGAACCTTCCACCACCCCATGCCATTGATGCATCAACAAAAAAAAGATAAAGACATCTCTGATCTATAGGCATACACCATGGCTTCTCAAGATCCAATTGATGCCAAATTTGAGGTATTGGAATCTCGACTTAAATCATAGCTTGAATCGCACTTGGAGGACAAACTGCGCGCTTTGTTCGTGGAATTCAAAATTGGACAATCACGAGTCCAACCAAAATCTAGCGATGAGAGAGTTCAGAGAGGCCTCCAAAGAAGGAGGGATAGCCCTCAAACATGCTTCAGCCACGCATGAGGGTGGACTTCCCATGATGGGAAGGAGACCCGGCAGGGTGGATTTCACATGTCGAACGTTATTTCCACTACTACCAAACGTCGGATGATGCTATCGTGGAAATCACTATCATTCACCATGAAGGAGATGTTATACAATGGTACAATTAGCTTGAATACAACTATGGGACTCTGACATGGATTCAATTTAAGAACGCACTATTGAACCGCTTTAAACCGACGAAGTACGAAAATATCGACGGCCAACTCGCAAAGATCCGACAAACCTCCATGATCCAAGAATACCAAACCAGGTTTAAGAAGTTATCCTATCTTGCTCATGATTGGACTAACTGATAATAGTTAGGGACATTCATTGAGGGACTCAAATCGGAGATTAAAGGAGAGGTTAAGGTGCGATAGCCCCACACTGTAACAGCTGTGGTTTCTTTCGCCCAAATACAAGTAGAATAGCTCAACCAAGATGCTCGGAGGATGAGGACCACTCCTAGGCCCATGGCATATAAACCTCCTTCTATTCCCAACCATCCTTCACTGCAAAAAAAAATTAACGAGAGAAGAACTATGTGACAGATCAACAAAGGGTCTTTGTTAGCATTATGACGAACTATGGAGCAACGATTATCGCTGCAAGAAGGGGCACCTCCTACTGATTGAACCCCTTGAAGACATGGAGGAGGAGGTCCAAGAGTATAAGAAAGAGGTCGTAGATGAAGAACAGCAACCGGTTGATTTTACGATGCATGCTCTTGCCGGCTATTAAACCCACAAACGATAAAAGTGGGAGGACTTCTCAAGCAAGAACCAATCACTATTCTTATTGACACCGGGAGCACTAATAATTTTATGAATAGAAATGTTGCTATTTAGATGGCCTTACCTATTGAGGATTGCAGTAGGTGTGACATTAAGGTCGTCGATGGACGAATTTTAAAGTGTAACCATAGGTGCCTGCGGGTGAAACTATTACTATAGGACCAGGAGATAGTTGCAGATTCCTTCCTCCTCCCACTTGATGATTATGAGGCCATGCTTGGCATCAAATGGCTGATGATATTAGATGATGTTTGCTGAATTTTTTTTGAAATTAATCATGAAATTTTGCAGCAAAGGAAAATAAGTGGTGTTGCACAATAAACTGTGGAGCAATGTAACAATGATTTGAACACAATGAATGGAGAAAGTTTTGCACAAGATATGGAGTGGCTTCTTGATACAACTTGAGTAGCAATGTATGAAGGAGCCTACCAAATTTGAAAACCCAAAACTACTTCCCTTGTTTGCTGAATTTTTAGGTATATTTGACGAACCCCTAGCCTACCTCCTACCCACCGGCATGATCATCGTATCCTGATTCTTCTAGGCAAACCCCTAGCAAACACTCAACCATATTGGTATCCTCATCTCCAGAAAGATGAAATAGAAAGGATTGTGAAGGAGATGCTTGAAATAGGAGTCATTCGGCCAAGTTGCAGCACCTACTCTTCACCGGTGCTCCTCATACGAAAGAAGGATGGAACATAGCAACTGTGCATCGACCACAAGAGCCTAAAATATTTTTTGGAGTAGAAGATATCCTCCCCCAAATAGCAAAAATGGGTAACAAAGCTTCTTGGGTATGATTATGAAATAACTTACAAAAAGGGGAAAGAAAATATTATTGCAGATGCCCTTTCGCGATTACTCGAGCAAGCTGAATTCTCAGTCATCTCCCTTCTAACCAGCGACTTCCTTGAGGATATTAGGAAGGAATGACAAGATGATCCGGAGACTAGTAAGATAATAAAAAAATTAGAGGAAGAATCGAGCTCCTTGGCCCATTACAATTGGGATTCAAAAGATTTGCAATATAAGGGACGCATTGTGCTTGCGCTAAATTCTACTTACATAAAAACTATCCTTCATGAGATGCATTCTACACTAGCAACGGGGCACTCCGGGTTCCTTGAAACCTATAAGAGAATTAAGTAAAAATTTTATTGGGTAGGGATGAAAAATGTTATTGCTGAATTTGTAGCACAATGTGATGTATGTCAGCGAAATAAAGGCAAAACAGTGGCAAGCCTCGAAAAGCTACAACCTCTACCCATCCCGAACTTAATATGGACCGATATATCCATGGACTTCATTGAAGGGTTGTCCTCATCACAAGGAAAGGTATAATTATTATTGTGATTGATTGCCTTATAAAGTATGCTCACTTTTGCGTTGTTCGCAATCCCTACACTGCTTCTAGCATCACTCGGATCTTTATGAAGAATATTGTAAAATTGCATGGGATGCCAAGATTCATTGTAAATGATCATGATAGGGTTTTCACTAGCAAATTTTGGATAAAATTATTCCAATTGCGAGGCATTAAGTTGAAGATGAGCATAGCATATCACCCATGAACTGACGGCTAAACTAAAGTGGTGAACATGTGCTTGGAGACCTACCTCAGATGCTTTACCAATGACCGGCCAAAAGAGTGGGCAAAGTAGCTTTCATGGGCCGAGTGATGGTATAATACAACTTATCATTCATCAGAATATACTCCTTATGAGGCTATGTATGGTCGACCTCCCCCTGTAATTCTAAAATATGTATTTGGTACATCTAAAGTAGAGCAAGTAGATAGAGAGCTCAGCGACAGGGACAAAATGTTGAAGTTATTAAAAGATAATCTCATTGCAGCCCAGGCAAGGATGAAGCAACTGTATGATCAACACAAAAGTGAGAGAGAATTCTCAGTGGGAGATTGGGTTTTTTTTTTGCTCCAGCCATAGAAATAAACATCGATCCAGACCAGAGCATCCATGAAGCTTTCACCTCGGTTATATGGACCCTACCAGATTCTCGAGCGTATCGGAGCAGTGGCATACAAATTGGACTTACCCGCTAGTTTCTGAATCCACCTGGTCTTTCATGTGTCATGCTTGAAGCTCAAGTTGGGGCAAAATGAGATAGCCCAAAGCCACCTACCAAATATAACTACCCAAGGAGAACTCCAGACCCAGTCGAGTGCCATCATTGATCGACGAATTGTGACTAGACGACGATGACCCACTACTGAGGTGCTAACACAGTAGGCGAATCTACCAACAGAGGATGCCACCTAGGAGGACTATGACAACTTGAATATTAAATTCCTAGAGTTTATGAAGTGTCAGTCTTGAGGCATCCAAGGAACCCATTACTGGGTCTCATCCAAATAAAGCAGGGGCTTATTGGATAACTTATATCTAATCCTCTATTCATTGCAACATCTACCATATGTGTATGACACTCTAAGCCCAATACCGAGTTGGCAGTGAGTTGCACCTGTCAAAACTCTTTCTGACTCAGAACTCTTTCTGTCACAGTGAATTGTTATCTCATAACGATTTACTCAACTCATCAACTATAGACATACTAGGCCACTACGCCATAGTTCCCAGATGGTACAGGGGGATCTAATCTATTTGACCTATCTATCTATAGTTACTGTGTATCTATAGTCCCTCAACTATCTAATATCATAGGGACTGTATATTAGGCTTGGTATTGTCATGCCTCATACAGAATTCATTCGAGTCTTGCTTTAATCAAATTCTCTCGGAGAACTCTTTCTCTCTCAATCCAAACCCTGACCGGGGATTTGCTTAAGTATGAGTACATAGTGTATTCCTCTCGTGATACTAAGAGTAGATGATTCTCTATTGACACTCAATTGCTTTCGTAAGGTTGGCTACCAATCTCGCTAACCGATTATCTGAAACTTCCAGACCTATAAGTTTGACGTCAAAGAAAGGAGTACCCAAATAAGGCATCATTGGTGTATCAAGCCTAAGTACTAGACACACAACTGGGACTGTAGAATGATTGTTTCACGTCAGGTATCATTACCATCCAGCATTCCGTAAGTGGATCATGATAGAACCCCAGATGGAACTCTATAGATCTTGATCCTTGAGGGGGATCATCCCTTGGAACGTTGTATGGGTTCCTCCCTCTTAGATTCGGCACAAGGCTGAAATAAAATTGATAATTACTTGATTCAAAAAGGGGGCGGCTACATCATTATATAGGGATCAAAACCCTAGCCTAAGGAGGTGATTGCCTAAGTAAAATTATCTCTTTGCCCCTCCTATAGCCAACCTGCCTTAATAGGAATAGGGGGCGACTAGGTTGGCTCTATAGCCAACCTGAGCAGGGGGAAACTCTGGCCAACCAACCCAGTAAGGGAGCGACGGCCACTAAGCCCTAAGGGCTAATCTATACCCTAGCCATACTCCTTTATAAGATAAGAGCGGCTTTATTACAATCTAGTAGGGTTTTATTGACTACTTCTAGGGAGATTAGGACTCAACCCTGCTGGAGTCCTATCAAACCTGAAGTTCCATGAACTCAGGGAACCGGGTCTTCAGCTCCTCATCGGCTTGGGTGTCAATTGGAAGAACTTGAGCTGAGTCGTCATCTTTAAATTTTCATTTGAGGTGGGATACTTAGAGGATCAATTGTACTTTTGATCTGGTGCACGAATCTGATCTCTAATTTGGGGCCCCAATATGATCCCCAATTTTGCAAGGTCCAAAGAAATATGGAGATCACTTTCTTGAGGCTTGAATTTCATGCCGGTGGAGCTGGAGATGAAGGGGGACTTGATCTTTCTCAGGAAACTTTCTTCTGCTCCGACGTTTGTCAAGGGGAAATTTCTTCCTTGTATGGGCTGCCACATGGTTAGTCTTTAGTGATAGCCAATCTTTCTTGGAATGGTGACTGCCCTCTGATATGGTTCAGGATGATTAGAGCCCAATCTGGCATGAGCATGGATTGTAATTCTTCTAGTTTAACTCCTCTTTCGTGTCATGGACCTGTATCCAATCATATTTTAAATTTGGTAGTAATTAGTATCTCTTGTAAAAACCTCGTATGAAGTGTGGGGGAAGCCTCGATGTAAATTAGGAGTCGACCATCTTGCATAAGAATAGCCCAAATTCTAACTCCTGACGCATCAGCCTCAATGACCAAAGTGCGACCGAAATCGGACAGCGCTAGGACCGACGTCATCGTCATGGCTGCCTTGAGTCGTTTGAAGACTGCGGAGGCTTTATCCGACCACAAGGAGTCTTTCTTCAGTAAGGACTTGAGCAGGGCACTGATCTGGCCATAATCTTTTATAAAATTTTGGTAGTAGCCCGTGAGTCCAAGGAAATCGTGTAATGATTGTACGTTTGTAGGTCTCAGCCATCCTTGCATTGTCTCGATCTTTGTCGGGTCCACCGCCACTCCATCCTCTAATATAATGTGCCGAAGATACTCTAATTTACGCTATAAGAAGTTATACTTTGATTGTTTAACATAAGAAGTATTTTCTCGAAGAATCGTTAGAATAATTCGTAAGTGCTGAAAATGTATATCAAGCGTAGGGCTATAAATGAGAATATCATCAAAGAATACCAATACGAACTTACTTAGAAAACTTCAGAAGATATCATTCATCAGGCTTTGGAAATTAGAAGGAGCATTCATAAGTCTGAAAGGCATTACCAGAAACTCGTAGTGATAATGTGCGGAATGCAGTTTTTATAATATCTTCAGTGCATAACCGAATCTGATGGTATCCGGATCGGAGATCCAATTTAGTGAGGACTCGGGCTCCTTTTAATTCATCCAAGAGTTCATCTATGAATGGGATAGGATATTTATCCTTGATGGTGATGGTGTTTAGAGCCTGGTAGTCAACGCATATCCACCATGTACCATCTTTCTTACGTACTAGCAACACCAGTGAGGAGTAAGGGCTGTAGCTCAGTCGAATCACCCCGGTGTCAAGCATCTCTTTAACAATATTCTCGATCCCGTCCTTCTGCAAATGAGGATAGTGGTATGGTCACAAATTTACTAGAGGTTTGCCTGGCAAAATAGGAATGCAGTGGTCATGCGACCGGTTAGGGGGCAGCCCGCTCAGCTCCAAGAAAACATCTGCGAATTCATTCAGGCAAAGGGCAAGCTTAGGATCTAAGTTTGTACGTTCTCCCCCATAGATGGCTACTGAATATGCATCAAGAATCCACCATGTGCTTTGTGTAAAACATTCTCCATTTGTTACGACGAAACAATGAAAATTTGGCTCTCGCGCTTGCCTCGTAACATGACATGTCTCCCTTTGCAATAAAATTTCATGATTAATTTAGAAAAATTTTAGGAGATATCACCTAGTGTGTGAGCCATTCGATCATGAGTATGGCTTCATAATCATCAATGGGTAGGAGGAAGAAATCAGCTACCACTTCTTGGTCTTGGAGGAGTAGTTTCACCCGCGGGCACCGTTGGTCGCAATTAAAGATTCGACCATCGGCGATCGTTACGTCAAACTTGTTGCAACCTTTGATTTGAAGCGCCAAATATGCAGCAACCTTACTGTTGAGGAAGTTATTGGTGCTACCCATGTCGATGAGAATGGTGATGAGTTGCTATTTTAGAAGTCCTCCAACTTTCATCATCTGCGGGTTGGAATAGCCAGCCAATACGTGCACTACGTAGTTGGCGGTTGGGACTCTTCCTCCATGGCTTCTTCTTTAGGTTCAAAGACTTCTTCAGATGTTTTATTGTCCTCATCCTCCACTGGTTCAATCAGGAGGAGCTGGCCCTTTTTGCAGTGATGTTCGCGGCTCCATGGTTCGTCACAATGCCAACACAACTCCTTGGTTGATCGTTCGCAAAGCTCGTCTCTTGTCAACTTTTTTAGTGCAGGGGCTTGGACGGCAGTAGAGGGGGTAGTAGGCCTCAGCATGGCTGGTTGGGGAGTGACTCTTGTCCTTCGTACCTCATGGTTCAATTGTTCTTCCTGGATACGAGCGAAGGAAATCGTCGCCATAAGAGTGTACGGTTGTCGCGGCTTTACTTCTCCTCGGATCTCCGACTTTAGGCCCTCGATAAAAGTACCTAAAAGTTATTTCTCAGACCAATTCTCAGTTTGGTTAGATAAACACTTAAACCTTATTTAGTATTCTTGTATTGTGGAAGTTTGATGAATCTTTGCCTATTGTCCGTCGATGTTGTTGAAATCGGTTGGTCCGAAGCGGTCTACTAGTCCTTCCTTGAATCGCTACTAAGAGAGTCCTCCATGGGTGTGCTTAAACCTATTAAACCACTAAATAGAATCTCCCTCGAGGTGGATGGCAATAATCTCCACCTGTGTGGCGTCGGCGGTTCGATAGAACCGAAAAGAGCGCTCCGCGCGTGAGATCCACCCGATCGGGTCTCCTTCTTCCCATCTAGGGAAGTCAACCTTCATGAATGGATTATTGAGATCAGAGGTGATGTGGCCATGTTCTTGAGGATCGTCTCGCCAATCTGCAGTTTCTCCGTGTTGTGATTTCCTCAGGTTCGACAGTCGGCCAATGCTAAATTCGGTGAAAAGGGATCACATATTATCTTCCATGTGGTTTCCAAAGGCTTCAAGCTTTGCATCGATAGCCTCCTCTGATGTCATAGTATACACCTCTAGATCTGTAATATTGAGATCTTTTTTCTGTTGTCGGGTTAGTGGCATGGGAATTTTGGAGAAGGGGGTGGTCGGTTGGAAGGTGAATCGGTTTGGATGGAAGTAGATTACGGTTTAGGGCAGATTTGGGGCTACGATTTTATGAAATTTAGGCTACAAATTGGTGTGGTTTTAGGGTTGTGATAGCAGTAGATGAAGGTTAGAAAAATAGATTTTAGATCTGGGATAGATGGCAGCAAAGGTAGGTGTCTCGGTAAGGAAAGTTGAATAAAAAGGTAAGTGGATCGATAAGGAAGTAGGCTGATTTGGGTGGCTGATTTGGGGGCTATTTGGATTCAGTTTAGGATAATATTTGGAAGAGATTTTGGTGAGGATGGCAGGGTTTGGAGATGAGGAAAAGAGAGTCTGAAATTCCACAAAAAATAGCACTCAAATCTGATATAATTCGGTGAAAAGAAGTGCTGCGATGTATTGTCCTGCTGAACCAATTTTACATCGGAGAAACGATGACTTTTTGATGTAAATTCCAGAGGAAAGTTTAAGGAAATTATGCAAAAACCCTTGGTTCAGATGTTGTTAATACCAGAAAAAAGTTTGACGAAATTTTGGCAGCATAACAGTAGGGAAATAGGGCAAAAGACGAAAGGCAAAATCCTTCATCGTAAAATTCTAAAACTGCGTGATGGTCAAAGATTACACAAAAAAAGTTAGTTCCAGAATGAGTTTTTTCATGAAATCAAATCCAGATGAAAGCCAACTTAATCTTGAGAATTGTCTAAAAATTTCAGCCAAAAAGGATGAACAAAAGTTCAGTTTCAAGAGGCAGGTTCTGTATTGTAAAATTTCAATACTGTTCAATGGAGATTTGCAGTGCTATAAGTCCATATCCAGAAAGAGTTTTTTCATAAAATCAATATTAAATGAAAGCTAAGATGATCTATGAAATTGTATAAAAGTTTCAGCCAAAAAGGATGACTAAAAGTTTAGTTTCAAGAAGCAACAATCAGCTAAAAATTTCTGCAGCGTTTCACCTTTGCAACGATGATAACGTTTGCGACGAACAAAATTTGTAGCGGATAAAATTTGGGAAAAATCTTCAATGTGTAAAGTAAGGAATCTTACAGTATTAAAGAGGTGTGGCTGATAAAAATATACCAGAATTCCATATCAAACGTAGGGGGCAATGGCAGACTAATTTGATCTCCTACTGGGGTGGAAGGTGGAGGCGCGTGTCATAGCAATTGTGGGAATTGCTTGGGAAGGTGGAGGCGGCTTGAGATAGCCAGATGATAGAATCCCAAATGGAGCTCTATAGATTTTGATCCTTGAGGGGGATCAACCCTTGGAACGTTATAGGGGTTCCTCCCTCCTAGATTCGGCACAAGGCTGAAATAAAATTGATAATTGCTTGATTCAAGAGAGGAGGCGGCTACATCATTATATATGGATCAAAACCCTAGCCTAAGGGGGTGCTTGCCTAAGTAAAATTATATCTTTACCCCTCTTATAGCCAACCTGCCTTAATAGGAACAAGGGGTGACTAGGTTGACTATATAGCCAACCTAAGCAGGGGGAAACTCTAGCCAACCAACCCAGTAAGGGAGCGACAGCCATTAAACCCTAAGGGCTAATCTATACCCTAGTCATACTCCTTTATAAGATAGAAGTGACTTTATTACAATCTAGCAGGGTTTTATTGACTACTTCTAGGGAGATTATGACTCAACCTTGCTAGAGTCCTATCAGATCAATCAGTGAACTCATTCTCTAATAATCACTTGTACTATACCCTTAGTGTCCCCACATAAGTAGCTATAAGACTAGTTATCTCCATCATATGGACAGGTATACAGTACAGTGATATGTCCGGTTATCTTGATGTCTCTATCGAGTAACCTATAACCGGAATTATTTAAGATCTGTGTTTAAAGGTGAACTAGGCTCATTATCATGAACCAATTGTCATTACACAGATCCAAGGACATCACAATATATGCAACATGGAATATAAAATGAGAATATACTAATAATAATAATAATATATAAAAACATCACACAGTGTGTCACGTATGTCATCACTCACGTGATTAGCTTGTAGAGCACCTGTAACTAGCAGCTTCTACTGTAGCAATATACTCCACCTCTATGGTCAAGTCAATAATAGTATCTTGCTTAGAACTCTTCCAACTTACTGCTACTTCATTCAAGATAAATATATACCCTGATTTTGACTTACTATCATCAACATCATATTAGAAACTCGAGTCCATATAACCCTCAACCTTGAGGCTACTTTCTTTATACACCAGTAAAAGATCTTTCGTCTTTCTCAAGCACCTAAGTATATACTTTACTGCCTTCAGTGTTTCAAATTTGGATCCACTTGATACTTGCTCGTAACACTTAGAGCATGCACCATATCAGACCTGGTACATAGCATAATATACATTATAGATCGTATCGCAGAGGCATAGGGTATCATATCCATGTTTGTCCTTTTTCAAGAGTCTTTGGAGACATACTCCTAGAAAGTAATATCTATGTCTTATCGGTATGAGTTATCTCTTGAAATTTTCTATATCAAACCTTTTAATAATGGTATATATGTATCTGGACTGGGATAAGCCAAACATTCTCTTGGATCTATCTCTATATATCTGAATCCCCAAAATATATAATGTTTTCCCTAAGTCATTCATGGAGAAGTGTCTAGATAGTTAAGCCTTAAACGTGGAGAACATTCTTACATCATTCTCAATTATTAAAATATCATCCACATATAGTACCAAGAAGGTAATAGCGCTCTCACTTACCTTCTTGTACACACATAGCTCATCTTCGTTCTTAATGAAGTCATAAGATATAACCGCCTCATCGAATCATATGTTCCAACTTTTAAAAGTTTATTTTAGTTCATATATTGACCTTAGTAGTATGCAAACTTTATTTGGACTTTCGTTGGACATGAATCCCTCATGTTGTATCAATGGCCAATAGAATTCGAATGAATTTCAGCATAGCTATGGGCAAGAAGGTTTTGTCATAATCAACATCTTGCCTTTGACAATACCCCTTAGTCACTAGTCTTGTCTTATAGGTTTTTACATTTTCATCTACTATGATCTTCTTCTTAAAGATCCATTTATAACCAATGGGTATGATACCCTCAAGTGCATCAACTAGGTTATAAACCTTATTGGAGTACATGAAATCTATCTTTGAATTCATAGCCTTTTGCTACTTCCCGAGGTCTATTCTCGTAATAGCCTCCTCGTATGTCTGAGGATCGACATCCTCAATATCCTCTCCCTTGATATATCTCATATATCTCTCAAAAGAGTGAGAAACTCTGCTAAACCTATGTAAAGTCGAAACATGTGTGCTAGGTTCCTAAAGAGACTCGTCCTGTAGAATGATGCCTGAGCTAGGTTCTTCAACCTCGCTCAACTCTATTACCCTCCCACTATTTATATTAAGAATGTGTTCAAGGAATACTATCCTCTTGGTAAGAAAGACCTTTTGATCCTTAGGGTGATAAATAATACCCACAAGTCTCCTTGGGGTATCCCATAAATTTGCATCGTTCCATCATTGATTCCAACTTGTTAGGGTTAAGTCTTATAATGTGGGCAAGGCAACCTCAAATTTTAACAACCTTAAAATCATATTTCTTTCCTTTCTATATCTCGTATAGTATAGACACTACCGATTTAGTTGGAACTCATTATGGATCACACCATGTCCATTTAGAAGATAAGCTATAAATTCTATGACGTATCCCCAGAAAGAGACAAATAGGTCAAGAAACTCATTATGGATCACACCATGTCCAATAGTGTGTAGTTCCTCCTTTCTAATGCACCATTGAGCTAAGGTATATAAGGAGAAGTTTATTGGGGTAGGATCTAATGGTCTTTGAGGAACTTGATGAACTTTATACTCAAGTACTCTCCTCCTCAATCTGATTGAAGAGTCTTGATACTCTTTCTGATCTGACTCTCTACCTCATTCTTATATTCTCTTAATTTCTCAATTGCTTTGGCCTCTACTTCATCAAGTACACATATTCATACCTAGAGAAATCATCAGCGAAGATGATAAAGTATGAGTAATCGCATGTGGCCTAAGTTAATATAGAAACACATACATCAATATGTATAAGTAATAGCAACTCAATGTCTCTCTCTCAAGTTCTACCCACTTTCTTAATCCCCACAAGGCTTTGTACTTGACCATCCCTCAAGAATCTGCCTCCGCCTCTTAACCCTTGACTTCCTTGAGTTGTTGAGTCAATCCCTCGATTGCAATCGGAGGCCATCGACCTTTTCCTTCAAGGTTTGGCTTTAAAAAAATTAGTCGTTGATTCAGCCTTTCAAGTCACCTTTATGAGTATGGCTCATTTAGCCTTTGTGTCATCATTCAATCTCTGTGGCTTCTCTATCCGTACCCTAAGGGTTGAGACCGTGGCCCGATCTACCTCTCGCTCATGTCGATAAGCCACTACTCACTCATCTGGTGGTGGACTCATGCAAGCCAAGAGCAATCCACTTGAACTTCTCTTTTCTGGCATATATAGCCTCAGGGTGGCATTAGAGAATTTTTTAGTGGAGCAACACAAATTGATTAACCACTCATTTCTTAAATAAATAAATTAAAATCTTATTTTCCAACCTTTACAAGAGGTTAGAGCAAGGTAACATCATGAATAATATATATATATATATATATATATATATAAACCCAGTAAAATAAATATTATATCCATTAGATTCTTATAGCTAGAGACAATTCTTCTCTCACTTAAATCAAGTAAATCGAAGAGATTGAGGCACTAACAAATTTTATTTTTAATATCTTTTTTTATCCAAATAACCAGTTAGGTATATGAAACTTTTAGGTCACAGGAATATTCCAATGTAATTTTTTAAAACCATTTCAATTGAATGAATAGTTTCCTCAAGAAAAATATTTTCTATGAAAAATAAATTTTAAAATAATTGAAAGTGGTGCAATGAAAATAGAGAAAGACAGTAGGATGATTCCCTAGAAAAATATTCATATTTTTAGATTTTTTTTCAATCGGTATCTTTTATTTTATTTTTTAAATAGCACCCCTTATATATTATAATATTTTACAACAAAAATATTATAAAATATACTTGAAAACACTATAATGAGTCAAATGGAGTCAGAATACGCTAGAAACCATTTGTACAATTTAAATATATATTTATAATATTTAAAAAATAACATCATTCAAATAAAAATAAAATTTGGCTTTATAATATTTTTATCATCATGATAAAAATATTACAGGTCATTCTAGAAGATACTGTAAACTTCTAACCTTAACCAATCAAAAAATATGGTATTGTAATAATATATGAGCATTGAAAATCAGATCAGCAATATCACTTACAATATTTTTTAATAATATTTATAGTATTTTTTGTATATCAATAAAAAATTTAAATGTTATTGAAAAATATCATATACTAGTCAAATAAAAACAATGTAATAATTAAAAAATAATAAAAACAGATTAAAAAACTTTAAGAGATATTTTAAGTGTTTTTTTTTCAATTATGAGTATTGCTTGAAAAAATAAAAATAAAAATACCCTCTGAGAAATACCAGTATTTTCTAGGAAAACCCCCCTAGGAATTATATATAAATATTTATATATTTTTATTTCGATTGAAAATGTTACTTGCTACCAAGCTACAATAAAAGATACATGAAATTGTTCTCAAATTATTTGAAAATTATTGTTTATCATCGTGATTGTTATTTTGACGGACTGATATCTTCCTTCGACTCTTTCCGGTGGCACGTTTCCGTAATAATGTTTATTCAAAAAACACAAAGGGAAGAAAAAAAAAAGAGATTTCTATGACAGCTAAAATCTTCCTGGTGTAATATCAGGAAGAAATCTTTCTGATTTCACAATAACATACATCTCATCTAATCCACACCTCAGAAAATAAATAATATAATTTTCTTGTTGAATAATTAACTTCCTGTTTCTTTTTTTTTTCTAAATAGTGATGATATTTTAATATTTTTTCAAAAAAAAATTATTAATAACATTAAATGATATATAAGACATTCTAACATAAGATGACTTAACCGTGCAATGATGCATCCACCACAAACATATCTTAACAAGACTCAAATCAGTATTTATTTACGCTGTTTTTATCATATTCATCTTACAATGAGCCTGAATCCTGACCTCCCAAGCACTCGCTCGATGATCGACACGTCCACCGCTGGAAGCATCGAACGGTTAAAAAATGTGCGGTGACAAACCCTAGCTTCCTCCCTACGCCCGGATTCCTTATTAAAGCTTCGATCCCTTGTCGGCGTAGCTGACCATTTTTTCCCTTGGCGATGGAGACGACGACCTCGATCCTCCACGCCGCTACCGAGGTTGAGGAAGAGATCCTTGACGTGCTAGGGTGCTCGCCACCACCATGGTCTTTCGACACATATAGTTCCGGGATCTGCCAGCAGTATCTTTGACGAGAAGCGGAAACCATTGAAAGAGTGAAAGCAAGTCGTAAATGTCTGACTTGTGCATTCGAGTACTCCTTTTCAAAGGAAGGAGCAAGGTATTATGCTATCAATTTATTTCTGGCAATATGATTCGTTGTTATTTCTTAAAGATCGATGCTTTTGTGCCTCCGAAATCGGAACCACAACGAATTGATAGTTCTGCGTTTAGCTGTTCAACAAGTATACTGTGGAGTTCATAAGAAAATTTGATGCTGGTGGCCAATTAGCCAGTCACACCCCTGCAGCTCTGATGGCTGTAATCTTTGTGTGAATGGTCAGTAAGCACACCTATAGCAACTTGGTGTTTGCATCATTCGAGGAAACTTACTTGTGGTTTCTTTTAAGATGCATTCACCAACATTGCAGCCCAACACTTTCTGAGGGAAATTTGGAGATATGTCTTTCTTAGTTTAAAGAGTTGAACGAAGTTAAAAGGGTGTTTGATGTTTCGGAAATATAGGATGGTGACTAGAGCTGTCATTTATGCAACATGACTATTCTAGTGACCTTTTGCTTGTTCTTTTGGAAATGATGTCTGTTATCCTTCTTTTTTTTATTTGATGTTTATGCTTGCTTAGGTCCTCTACTGCCCTGAAACATAGATGTTAACTATCCAATGATGGCTTTCATAACTGTGTTAAGACGTTTCCTTAGGATGGTTCTAACTAATATTTGCAATTGGCTTAACACAAGACTCTGGAGTTTGAAGATGATAGTTGGGTTGGAGGGACCAGTAAAAATTTGATACAAGGACCGGTTATATGGGCAGTAAAAGGTTTGGCTGGCGACTAATTAGTCATTCACACTCGCAGCCCAACTCTTCTGTGGGAAATTTAAAGAAATGCCTTTCTTAGTTTAAAATATTAAACGAACTTAAAAGGGTGGCTTAATGCATAGGAAATATATGATGGTGATTGCAGCTATCAATTGTGCAACAAGACTGTTCTAGTGACTTTTTTCTTCTTTTGAGATGTTGTCATTTATCTTCATTATTTTGATGTTTGCACTTGCTTAGGTCCTATACTGCATTGCAATTGAAACATGGTAGTCAAATTAGCCAATGATTGACTTTCTATAGCATTAAGATGTTACCATAGGGCATTCTAATATTTATAATTGACTTAGACTATGGAGTTTGAAGATGTTAGTTTGGTTGGAGAAACTGGAAGAATTTGATACAAGGATTCGGTATATAGGCTGTAAAAGGTAGGTTGGTGACTAGTTAGGCATGCACATACTTCGACGGTAATTGCTATATATGTTAATGATCATTTTATTTATTTATTTCTCTGATTTTATCATCAATTTCAACTTCTAATCCAGATTTTTTATAATAAATATTTAAATAGTCACAAGCAACAAAATAAATTGATGGAATATCGAGAAAATAATTTGTCAATTTCGATTTCATTGTCATAAAAGTCATATTTAAATGATGATCATGTTGATATGTTTTTGAAGCACCAATAATATTAGTACAAGTAATTACAAATATATGAGCAGTAGGATGATAAACACGAATAAAGTATAAATAGCATCAGTAATAAATTTTAAAATTTCTAAAGTTTTTCATAAACATTCCAATGTTGTGAATATAAACAAACTTATCTAACATTATTTGTAATAAAAGTGCATAATAATTTTTTATAATCAAAAGATTCATTAAGCAATTTATAGGTAGAATTCCATCGGGTAGGAACGTTCTTAGGAAATCTTTTGAGTCTTTTGTTGTTTATTACCTGTGGATGATAAAAATACAATTGCTTGCTTGATTGGAGTAAGAAAAGTTTCAAGATCTTGTACATATAAATTTATAACATGGTTAGAACATCAATTATGAAAAAATCACCAAAAGTCAGTTGATACATGTGTAATTCAAGAATAGGAATGGTATTTGTGGATGCAGTGAAAATCAAATGAAAAAAATTAATCAAATAATACTCTACTAAAAATAATTTCTATCATTCTATAGATGTTATCGACAGAATATCGTTCATCAAGAACTCTAAAGGTAATAATTTTTTTCGTATGGTCCAATCATTGTCAATCCAATGACAAGTGACCCATGTAGGAGTGCATTTGTCAGTGATTACACCAAATACCGGCATAAATAAAAATATGATCATCAAAAGCTCAAAAAAACTTTAGTTGGACAATGAGATTTAAAACGTTCTAACAGTAATCAATAATACTGATTTTTTTTTTTTTTTTCACGAAAACCATAAGACATTTTTGACAGAAATAAATTTAGTTTATTTTTTGTATTTTTTTAATGAAAAAATAAAAAATGTGATTGTGTGTTCAGCTTTTTCGTACTGGTTTGTATTGGGTGTTTTCGAGAACATTATATATACATTCTTTTTTATTTTTTCATACTGACTTGTATTGGTTTTCTTCCAAAAACATCCTGCTTCTGATTGTAAATTTTGTAAATTACTCTTTTTATATCATTAGGCTCATTAGAGATTCATTTATGAAAGATTAGAAATAAAATTATAATTTTTTTATAAATTAAATTATTTTAGTTAAAAAATAAAAATAAAAAAAAATTGGTGTTTCAAATTGGAACAGGAATGAGAATCTTGGACCAAGGTCAGGTCTATGTATTGACAAACATTTAAATTTATTTAATTGTTATTTATTTTGGGAAGAGAATAAGTAAATTCTTATTAGTAGGTTGTCACACGGGTAAATTCTTTGTTATCACTAAAGTCAATTCTTTGTTATTTTGATAGGTAAAACTTGTGGATAGTTCGTGTGCTGCTGGTAACACCAGTCAGTTTCATTTTCCACTAAAATGGTACAAATATGTGATAAATAATAGTTGTGGTTGTTGATGAAATTATGCTGACAGGCTCGTTATCCGGATGGAAACCTAAATTTTAGTGTTAAGCTGCGGAATATAAAATGCCATGACAAAATGCTTGATGCAGGTACAATGGTACAGTGCCCATATTATGCCATGACAAATGACTGATTTATCTCTTGAGAAGTAACTTCAGTGTTAGCCACTCCGACTTTTACCTCGTGCTGACATGGTTTTTGAGTATCGGACATTATATAAATCAAGGAAAGATGGATCATTGGAACAGAAAGGACTTGTTGAAGGCACAATTTGTTTTTTTTTTTTTTTTTTTTGGATTATCGAGGATGACGATTGGAACATATTTGAATAAATAGCAAGAATACATCTCCAATTTTTATTGGTGTTGAGGAAAATTTATTTATTTATATTTTTTCATACTTTTTTTCTTTTTAGGTTTATTTTGTTAGGGACGGCATTTCCGATGCACACTAACTAATTTTGCCCACTTTTCCGATGACATTTCAAACGAAAAAGGAAAGAAAAAAAATAATTTATACTCTGATTTTCATTCTGATCAATATCAAAAAAAATTTAATAATTTATAATTAAATATTTTTAATTTTATCTTGTAGGAATTTTTTTTATCATATTTATAAATAAGATAAAGATGCCTATGGATCGAAACTTATAACAGTTTTAAACTTAAGTCAGTAGAATTCAAGGCAAAGCTAAAAAAGATATCAGATTGACCTTCAGGTGTAGTTCTGATGTGTCTCATGCCTCAAAGTTACCCGCTCTTCGTGAGCCTAACATCTTTGCATCATAAGATATTAAACTTGCGATAAAAAAAAAATAAAAGAAAAATCAAGCATTCCGATTTTCAAATCTGATTAGTATCAAAATTTTTAATATTTCTATTTAAAAATTGAACATTTCTGTTTTCATCTTTGTAGGAATCATCATCATCATCATCATCATATATATATATATATATATATATATTAAAAAATATATATATATATGCTTATAGAAAGAAGGTTGTGACGGTTTAAACTCCACTCATAGGCACAGCAAAATAGATACCAGTTTGACCTACAGACTTAGCCCTGATTACACCAGGGGATTTATATACCTTATTAACCGATCAGTATAACGTTTAGCTTTCTTGAAAGATAAAAAGTGACCACAAGGTTAGTAAATCTCCATGATGATTTTCTCTAACGTTTAAGAATTGTTTTTAAAATAATTTAAAGAATATTTATCTCGATTCAGTTTCAAATGACCGATAGAAGATACAGAACTGATGTTTTAAAACCCATCTCGATACGATACGACGCAAGTGTAAAAGGCACACAGACAGGTCGATCCGAGATATTTTGGAGCTCTCAAATCTTTTGAAGGTGTAGTAATCCATTAAAACTTTGAAGACAAATCTAGATTGCATGCATACCACCAACCCTATTATTGCTAATAATACTCAGCTCCAGACGTATACCACAGGTACTAACTAGCATGCATGCAACACAACATGGAACACAATCGCATTTTTTTTCTTTTTTTCATGGCTCGAGATATTCGTTAAACAAAAGTAATGAGATTTACAGTAAAATAAATTGAAAGATGAAAAAAAGAAGTTCAAAATCATGCTCTTTCACCTCATGAATTAAATCTTGCCTCCATCTATAGATTCTTACAATATCTATACCATCATAAGACCATAAAATCCTACGGTCCAATTTTAACACTGGCATGCTTCACAAATTTCATTTCAAATGTATACATTCCAAATATTTCTTTCTGCTTAGGCTTGCAATCCAAATTGAAGTAACCATCCCCAAAACCTTAAAAGAATAGAAGACTATAGTACAAAGCAAAAGATTTAAGACTGTTCTCAGATTGATAGTAGAGTTTACAAATTCCCAAAACTGCATGGCAAAATTTTCCATTCGTCAGACAACATAATATTATCAAAAATAAACTCTCTAAAATCACAAAATCCTGCAAGCTCACTTCAGTTTAAACACCATCCTGACGATCTAATCCTCTTCATTCTCCCTTTCATCTTTCACAAGCGTAATCATATCATCTATCCGCAGAATCGTTATAGCTGCTTCGGTTGCAAACTGCGGTTAAAACAAGTCAACACCAATTATCATCCTAACCCTAAAATATTAGGTGAACGTAAGACATTTATCTTGCAAGTCCTCAACATTCAGACATATAAAAAGGATAATCAACAAAATGGCAGCTTATATATGCTTCTCAATAGCTTTCTCTGCCAGTATACAGAAAGAGGTGAGAATTACATCTCAATCCACATCAAAAATATGGATTCAACTGCAAAATTGTCTACAAGTATAACCATAGCAACCCCATAACCGTTGCATCGACAAGTCAAATATGTTGCTTACCTGTATAATCTTCACCATGCTCATTGTAGGCTCAATAACTCCAGCTTCAAGATTGTTACGAACTATACCTTTTGAGAGGTCCAACCCCATACTGCAATATAACAAATAACATATAAGATTATGTGCCAACAGTCTGCATATCATATTACGGCATTCGTAAGCAAAGCAGTTCTTTCAGGCATCTTAACATCGATAAAGAATTTCATGTATGAGTACAAGCAAAACATGCAATTAAGAATCTTTCCAAATGCTAAGTAATATGTTTCTAACTGTACTATGCACACACACAGGTCACTGAAAAAGTTGGTGACTGATGGTCAGGTAAATCATCATTTGAGGTGCCAACATAACTCAAGTAGTAACGATAGAAATTCTAGGCACCACGGGACAAGTTGGCAGAAGCACAGGATTAAGTTTCTAATAAACATACAAATTTTTCTCCTTGTTATGGATGGAAAAGTACCTAGGCAATGTTTTTCAGTTCACAACACAGAATTGTGCAGTTTCCATTGTCTAAAAAAAGATTCAGTTATGCTGGAGATACATTTAATTGTTACAAACAGATGAATGCTCCAACAATTTTCCCCGAGACCAAGTGAATTTTAAAGCAGACAGAAAAGACTAGCTGAAGACGTCATGATTTACTGATTGACAAACCTAGAAAAGCCAACAAAGAGCAAGCAACATGTGTTTAAACTATAATGATGAATTCAGTGATAGCAAATATGAACCTTGAAAGGTGCTGCTTGTCTGCCTTGGTTTGGGCAGTGTGGTGATAAGCCCGAAGTTTTGCAACTAACTCGGTGGCATCCTTTGCCGCATTCACAGAAAGTACCTGTTGTACAAATTTTGTAAATCAAAAAAAAAATTTATGTAACCAAATGAGAAATGTTACAACTTAATGTTATTTACAACCTTAGGTATGACAAGAAAAGATTCTGCAAATTCTGCAATTGCCAGCTGTTCCCTAGATCCCAAAGTTGTAGCAAGATACTCCAAGTACACAGACAATGCAGCCTCGACAGCACCACCACCAGCAACAACCTATATCACCAATTTAAGCAAAGACCAAACATTAAAACAGTTCTGAAACATATAAGAAAAGTTAACACTACATAGACCTTCAGGTTGTTATAAAGAATTTCAACTAAGCTCATGAAATATATCTTAACACTTGCAAAACACAAATAAGATGGATTTATTCTCCGATCTATTATATTCTAAAGCAAGTTTATTTGCAGGAAGAATCGAATAGGAGTTTGCAAAAAGCAATGGTACAGCCAATTGGTAATCACCAGTAGCAAAGACTCATTTAGGCAGCAGAAAGAAAACCATATATCTCACGTAGCAAGAAACATTATTTTTTCACTCTGACAGGTATAACACAAGTGGAAGCACCAAAAGGATATCAGACCATGTAGTAAAAACCATGATATCAGACCATGTAGTAAAAACCCAAGTGGAGGCCTTGGGTTGAACTTCATGATATCAGACCATGTAGTAAAAACCATAATATGTAATACAGCAGGAAACATGACTGCTTTATGACCATAATCTCCCAGAAAAACATGACAAAAGAATTTTAACTTCATAGGCAAATTTCATATGTATCCAGCAAGATACCTTAATTCCACATTAACCCCTTTGAAAAGAGAATATCACACGTCATCTAAATGAAAAAATGTCACAAGAATTATGTTTCTAAAAGCAATTGTTTTATGAAGACAGTGATGACACCATGTAATGGAATCTGGACATGAAACATCTGCAATTCAAATACAAAAATAATGCTCAATTAAGTTTAAATAAGATATAATGAAGACAAAATTAAAAAAAGTAAACATGTGCTAAGTGCAAATTCAAAATTTGGGATGCTGATTGCCTTTCCAAGATTGCATTCGCAACACATACAGCTGCAAAAATTGCAATTCAGAATGCTGATTGCAGATATGCTTCTCAAGATTCGCAATGTCATAGATATCCCTCCAAAATGCAAAATCATAGAGATTGCCTTTTCAAGGGTATATATAAACATTTTGAGATGGCAGGGATAACCACACAGTTGTTCCAGCTTTGAAAAAGAATACCAAGATATAAAACAAACAAAATAAAAAATGAAAGGATCTTGCTACAAAATAAGGCCAAATGTCTCTCAATCTTAAAATGGTTTCCCTTTTTTTTTCTTCTTGAAAATAGGGACTAAACAAGAAAAAGCCAAGATCAGTTGACTTTGGGATCTCAAGTAGCCAACCATACAAAAGTCATCTACAAGATTCGAATGTTAGGGGTTACCATATTCGACTCAAGGGTCCTCTTCACAATGCACAATGCATCATGTAAAGCCCGATCCATCTCATCAAGCATATAGTCGTTAGCACCTCTAAGAATCAATGACACCTGATGGAGAAAACATTGCGTGTTAATGCACAGAAACTAGTAAGTACAAGGATTACAGGGAACATGCTTGAAGTTTTAAAAATTGGCAAGAAGAAACCACTGACCGCACTAGAATTCTTTGTGCCCTTGATCAAAATTACATCATCATCAGCAATGCGCTCCTCTATAACTTCATCAGCATGACCAAGAAGTGACGAATCAAATGTTTCTTCTCCCTCCATGTCTGCAAATGTGGTAACCTTCAAGGAACCAAAATCAAGACTAATTAACACAACCTTGTGTTTTCTACAAATCCAAGTGATAGATGAACATGTGATGATTTTGTACAATACATAAAGCATGCAGGGCCATATGCATGCCTAAGTGAGATCCCAGAAATATTACTAAGCATACTCTTGTTCAAGAATAGACATAAAACACAGACATATTAGCTCAGCTAGAAATTGCCTCAAACAAGTTCCACTAAGAGTAGGTTATGCTCTGTTACTCACATGGTAAGGCACATCAAGCTACCTCTTCGAGGACATCAACAAACATCATTGTAAGAATACCAAAGTGGAGTGGCTTGAGGATCCATAATATCTAGCAGAATGTTGTACAAACCAAGGATGCAATACCGGGCGGTACCGTGAAGTAGCGATTGTTTTTGTACCGTTACAACCCGAAATCGATTGGTAATTATGATCGATTTCGACCGTCGTTGGCCGCTGTCGAGCAAGTGTTTCTGCGTGTGCTTGTCCCGCTCTAATACTATCTATCACGAACTTATCTGGTTTTGCCTAAATCGTTTGGCACCCTTGCGTGTCCGTCCGCAAAGAGTTAGCCTCCCCAAAACCTTCTAGGGTCCCTTAGGACCTACAAAAGAGAAAACGGTTTAGAGGAAACATTTCTCACGAGATCCACAAGCAACCACTTTAGCAAACACTTTATATAACCAATACAAATTACAACCATGGACTTTACAAACTCTAAACGGTTGCACATAAAGGATCAAGGTCCATTACAGACCGATGTCCCCACATGTGTCCACATGATACAACTCTCATTTACAAGCCGAAACCGACCATGAAAGCTAACCAAACTAGGGCTGTCAAGCCTACTGCAAGCCCGCTACTTGCTGTACAAAGCATGTACAAAAATCGATAGACACGGACAATCATGGGCATTACATCGAACACCTTGTTTTTATTTTTGTCCGTGACATTCTCCCCCACTTATTCCTTCGATGTCCTCGCCGAAACCACTGCAAACGCTGCATCTCCTCGCCTTTTGCTAAATCTTTAATCTTCTGCTCTAACTGCAACACGCCTCTTGGCTCCTAGCTGTCCTGCGCCGTTGTTGAGTAGTCGAACTCTGATCCGCCATGCTGCTTCAACTCACCAATGACTGACTCTGGTGTGGGGTCGACTGAGTTGTGTTGATCCTTATTGATTCTTGCGGCTCCTTTTGATAAAGGAAAAGACCTTCCTTGTTTTGCGTCAATATCTCAAACGTCTCATGCCACTTAAACTGGATGGATGCTTGTTTGAGCTTTAACAAGCATCATCTCGCAGACTTAAAGTTTTTGAGATCCTTCATAAAAATGGCCCATCGATTCTTCTTCAACTTAATTGTCGCTTCCAAGTAAGTTTGCATCACTTCCGCTTTCGATTGACATTTCTGTTAGGGAAATGAAGCGGACAATCCACTCTCAATAGCATCGATCACCAATGGTGAGGATTTAACAATTATTGTCTTCCATTATGTTTCTTCGAAGGGTTTTTGAACTTGTACAAAGCTCCTCTGCAAGATAAAAAAGAGAACTTGGGTACTCGATTTCGCCCATTCTCTTAGGAGTTGAGAAGGCAAAGTTACTTGACTTCACTCGCCTCCTCGAGGTTGTACTTCATGCATCAAGCTGGTTACTAGTCTTCGCCAGCTCTTTGCTCACACTTCCGAAGCACCCGAAGTGTTTGCACTCCTTGCGTTGAGTTAGCTACTATGATTCACCTTCTATCTGCCATTGAACTTCTTGAGTGTAAGAAGTTTTGCCCAAAAAGAGCAAACTTTCACCCCAACTTGGAGCAAGTCTTTGATAGTTATGGCCGCCTATAGGATTGTAACCGCCTACTCCTCTGAGTGGAAAAGGTACAGCACCACGTACTGCCAACTTCGTTCCTTGGTCGAGCATTCCTGCATCAACCCGAAGTCCCCCACTTTCGGCTATCTTGATGAGAAGCCCGTTGACACTAGTCTTATGAAGTTCCTTGGCCTTTGCCCTTCTATCTTGCCCTAATACTTAGAGTTTGACTTTGCATTCTCCACCTCCTCGGTCCCTTTCACGACTAACGCTCTCCGTCCTTGAGAGCAAGGGATTGATGACTCCATGGAAGTCCCACCTCTACGGTACCATGGTGCTGCTAAGCCCATGGCCCTACTATTCGTTGCCTTGCATCTGTGTCCCTTTCTTCGTGACCAGTAGATCCGCCTCTGCGGCACTATGGCATTCCTCCGAGTCCACCTCCTTTCTGACTGACGCTTTACTTTTGGGCAACTGAGCCCCTCTAGACTCGTCGTCACTTCCTCACCTCTTTCGACCACCTGCTTCAACACCCCTGTGCTCTCTAAGCAATTTCCCTTGGTCAATGGAAAGATAAACGACAACTCTCATGCATGGCTTCCTCCATCTTGTTGCAGGACTCGCACCGATTCTGTTCTCCTTAGCTTCCTTGGTAGCAACTTTCGCTTACTCAGCCTTGTCCTCTGACTTGTCGGGCTCCCTTAAGCGAATATGAGCACTGAAGCAGTCAAACTCTACAGCCGCTTTAAATACCTCTGTATGATCAAGTCCCCCATGGGATTCGCTGGTACTTGCACTCAGAATTCTCCTTTAGTGGTACACAACCCCCATATGCTAATGACCAAGGCTTTCATCCAATGCAAGATTCGATAAGCACACACGGAAGACCCGCCGCTGCGGTACCATGGCATTCACTCCTTGAATCCATAGCCCTTCTTGTCGTTATGTTCACCAAAGTGGAGCTCCCAGTAGCTCCTGATCATAACTCCGCATGATCACATCCCTCACGGGACATCTCCCGCGTGTGTTGTATTGCCTCAAATTGTTCATTCTGTTCTCCTTTGGCAATTCACCTTCCTCCACCCATTCTCAGGTCACTCCTGGACGAAGGATCGCTCTAGGATAGTCTATCGCCTAGTAGCTCTCGAAGTCCTCAGACTTCGCTAAAATTGGTGCACCATTGTCTGGATCCTGGGCCTCTATCCCCCACCAGCATAATCTCCGCTGTGCACCACTTTCTTCATGACAACTTAAATGACAGCACTATGACATATTCTTCAAGAGTACCCGCCTCTACATCCTCTTGCACCGTGCTAAGGCCTTCTGATCCCAACTTCACCTCTGCAAGTTGAGTCGCCTTAGTCCCTCTATCAAATGCTTCTCTAAGATAAGGAGCATGTGCATCGAAGCTCCCTTCATCTTTGACACCATACAAAAATGAGTCCACCCCATCAGAATGAAGAACCCATGGAACGACATAATCTCACTCTTACCTACAAGTATTCATGTCCTTGACCTCTGTCCAAGGAAAACTTCGTGCCTCCGCTCTATGTTCCCTCTTGTACGTCGACACCCTTCATGCGGCTTGGATGCTTTCACCAAGTTCCACCCAAGTTGCTCCGCTTCTCGATTTGCATTGAGTTGATGGTGGCCCTCACACCCACCATTCCACGGGTCAACCCTCCATTAAGTTTGATTTCCACATCGGCTCTAAATGTGCCTTCGTATGATGTTTCCATGGTCGCTCCCCCACTTGATCTCGCAATGTATCCACCAATGCATTACTTCATTGGAGATCATGCAACGACTCCTTGCTACTCACTCGATCTGTTGAGCTTTGTAGAGATATTGTCTTGAGGTACTCTTCCTCAACATGTGCGGTCCACTGCACATGATTCTCCCTCTGGAAAACCATGACCTATCCCTCTTGGATATCTATCCTGTTGGAGCAACTTTCCTCTTTGCATTCTTTCCTCTGGAAGTTTCAGAGACCAGCATTCCCTTGGATTACTCCGTCTTACTGAACAATCTGTGCATTGTTCTGCCCCCACAAATACGCTTGCTAGATTGCGACTCTTGGCCAATACAGTCCCCGCTATACCCTTCAAGGCCTAGCAACATATTAAACTTGTTGCATACTTCTATCTCCTACAGACGCATCCATTCCATGCCCTACAGACGCATCCATTCCATGCCGAAGAGAAAGTTTCAGTGTTTCATGGCGCCGAGTTTCGGTCGCTCTAGGATGACCACGAACACTCCATCGTCCGCATACAAGCCCTTACATGAGTACCGAATTCTTCGAGTTAGCAATTCCCCTCACCTCTGTGAGCTTTGCACAACTCTTTCGGTCGTTGGGCAACACATCCCACTTTGCATTATCTCATCTTTTACCAAGCGCCCCACTAGCCTTGAGCACCGTCAAGTTTAGTTGCCAACGTCAAGCCGTAGCTCGAGCTCAGTCATCCCAACCTTTGTGCGCTACACATTTTTTCTAGTTTGCTTGTCCTCGTGGTGCCTCTTGCACAAAGGGTTGGCCATTCCTTTGAATATCAATTAAGGATGCTTGATCCTCTGAGCGACTCCTTTCCCTATATCTCCATGTTTGTTTCTCCCAAACGATCGCGCGTGTTGGCTACCCTCCACACAGCCCTACTAGGTCCCCCACGTTTGCATGGCAAGTGTTTCTGTATGAGCTTGTCCCGCTCTGATCCCATCTATCACGAACTTAGCTGGTTTTGCCTAAGTCGTTTGACACCCTTGCGTGTCCGTCCGCAAAAGGTCAGCCTCCCCGAAACCTCCTAGGGTCCCTTAGAACCTACAAAAGAGAAAATGGGCTAGAGGAACATTTTTCACGGGATCCACAAGCAACCACTTTAGCAAGCACTTTATATAGTTAATACAAATTATAACCCTAGACTTTACAAGCTCTGAACGGTTGCACACAAAGGATCAAGGTCCATTACAGACCGATGACGTCACAGGTGTCCACATGACACGACTCTTATTTACAAGTCAAAACTAGCCATAATAGCTAACCAAACTAGAGCTACCACCCCTACTGCAAGCCCACTACTTGTTGTACAAAGCATGTACAAAAACCGATAGACACGGACAATCATGAGCATTCTATCGAACACCTTGTTTATATTTTGTCCATGACAATGTGACGAGAAGAAACGTCTCCCTGCATGGGGAGAAGGAACAAGGCGACGTCACCCCTTTTTTATTTTTTAACTTAATTTATATTATATTATATTATATATATACCAAGCGATATGTTTTATGCATATCGCTTGGTACTGGGTACTATATCGTACCGAGCTCAGGTATGGACCTGTATGGCAATCCTTGGTACAAACAAATATGACAAAGCAAGGAATACTAGAGCAATTAACTCATGACAGCTTAGCTGTTTAATCATCCATAAACAAAATAAAATCTTACCTTGCATTTTTCTCATTCACCATTTCTAAGATGAATAAAATTACTGAAAACACTTCAAAATTCAATTACAGTAAAGTGCAACAAATTTTCAAAAAGTATTTGCTCAATCACTCTTGTAAACAAAACATTTAGAAGCCACTTAAATCTGGGTTGTACGAATTAATTAAACCAGCACTACTGAAACAATATTGGTAGTAAGATGTTTGGTGCTTGAAATGTTGGTGCTCAAAGTTCTGGTGAATAATGTTCTCTTGTCTATTCTCCGAGATATCAAATATTAAATAATTGAAACAACAACCAGAAAACTTTTGAATAGATATCATGATAAAACCAGTTCACAGTCTTCATTGATGTATCTCAAATGTGTGCCAAACAGGCTATGGGTCTCAAATGTGGTACATTCTCGTATAAATTCTTAAACATGACAGTTTTGGGCATGCAAAGCACAGAAATTTAGATATTAAAAAAATGCAAAGCACAGACAGGAAATGTTAGGGTTTGGCATGTACACGTGACATGTCACACCATCCACTTAATAATCTTTGATGGTATATGGCACCCTGGTAACATGTCATTAAGAACATATTTGAGAAGAATAACAAAAATCGCTTCCTTTTTCATGGAAAAAAGATATGAACATAAAAATTGATTTGGATTTTGGGGATTAGATTGCCAGTAATAATAGATAACAGTGATTAAAAAAGTGCTAGGCGCCAAGGTCCCAAAACGCCTGAGGCGTCATGTGCTCGCCCGAGCAAAGCGAGATGCCAAGATATTAAAAAATATATATTACCATTAATAAATATAATTATTTAAATAAAAATGTCATATTTAATTAAGCAAATCTGAAGTATAAATTACAAAGTCACAATGTCACATTAACAAAAATTTTAAAATTCAAAACAATAAACTTTTACATCAAAATCACTCATCATAATCAATATCATCGTTATTTTCATACAAATCATCTTCATTAAGTACGTCCTCTTCCTCTTGCCCTTCCTCTTCATCAAAATGTCTCATTCTCTGTGTTTTCAATAAGAACAAGAGCTGGGCTTAATGTTGCTGCACTCAATTTTCTTTTTGTCATCTGCCTTGTATATGTTTGTAATTCTCCAGCACCTAAGGCTCTTGCCACATCTCCCCATGTCAATCTATCATCTTCAAATACAAGCTCGTCTTCGGTATCCTATAAGTTGGCACCCATTTCTCCCACCAGCCACTCATTTGAATCATCAATATCTTGTAATGAGATTGGATCAATTCTATTTCGTAATTCATGACGAGCTTTCAAAGCTTGATTATACTTTACGTAAACAAGATCATGTAATCGTTGATGTTCCAATCGATTTCTTCTCTTCGAGTGAATCTGTCATATAATATAATTTAAAAATATATTAATACATATAAATAAATAAATAAAAACAAAAGTATTTAATGATTCTTAATGCTTAAAGACACTCCAATTCCGCTCACAACCTGAAGCGCTACATGTCAAACTGAGTATTTTGATAGCAAATTGTTGTAAGCTTGGAATGGAATTTCCAAAGAGACTCCACCATTCAGCTGTAAAATTTATGTTATTATTAGCAATAACATAATAGCATACCAATTACCATAGATGAAATTATTTATATAAAATTGTTACTACCTGGGGATGTAGTTGTCCTAGATTGAACTGCCACTGGAATTCCAAAAAGACCTTCAGCATTTTTATATAAAGATAATTCATGAATAACCTTATCTTGCGCTTTAACACCTGGAACTAATCTTATAATGCACTGATATAATCCATCTAGAACTTCTGCATCAAACGCAATAGATGTAAACTTATAAAAAAATTCTGGATTCAAATAATATCCTGCAGCATGTAAAGGACGATGAAGCTGACAATTCCATCTTTCATCAATGATTGCAAAAATTTTCTCATATTTTTCTTTATTTTTATTAAAAGACTTTTTAATCGTCTCCTTTGCTTTATCCATAGCCTCATAAATATATCTCATTGCAGACTTATTTTCATTATCCATTAATCGAATGACACGAACAAGAGGGCCCATTATCTTTAATATGTAAAGCATATGATTCCAAAAGGATGGCATTAAGATTATATCAGTGGCTCTTTTACCTTTTACTTCTTTTGCCCATTTACTTATCACCCATTTCTCAGAAGTAAACATGTTTCTCAGATTATGTTTTTGCACGCTCTGTAACGTCAAAAATGATGTAGCAAATCGGATAACATTATATCTCACCAATTCTTTGTCTGTAAATTCTCTCATCATGTTCAAAGCTCTAATATGATTATAAAGAAAACCAACAACAAAGATTATCCTTTCTAATGTTTTCTTAATGTACGGGATCTTTCCAATACCCTCCAACATTAAATCGATACAGTGTGCCGCACATGGAGTCCAATATATGTGTTGTCTTTTTTATTCAAGTAATTTACCTAAAATAAACGATAAAAAATTTATAAGATTTAATTGAAGATAAAAATAAATAAAATATTTAAAATATTTAAAAAATAGATATTACCAGCTAATACATAGTTGCTTCCGTTGTCGGTTATGACTTGGACGATATTTTTTTCTCCAATTTCTTCTACAAACTTGTCAAGCAAATCATATATCTTATCTCCATATTTCACGAAAGACGAAGCATCTATTGACTTCACAAATATGGTCCCTAAAGAACAATTAACCATAAAATTAATTATACTTCTACGTCTTCTGTTGGTCCAGACATCTGACATAATAGAGCAACCATATGTTGCCCATGATTCTTTATGACCCTTTAATAAATCATTTGTATACTCCAATTCTTTTTTCAACAATGGAACTTGCATCTCATAATAATTTGGAGGTTTTAATCTTATATCATATCTTCCAATAGCTTCAATCATATCCTCAAAACTGTCTAGGCGAGTGGTACTAAGTGGAAGACCAACCTGATAGAAGAAACGAGCAATGTATTGAATTGTTCTTCCTCTTATTTTTATATCGCAAGCATCACTTATATTTGTTTGTCGTAATTTTGAACCTCCTGTTTGCCCGTGTTGCTTTTGTGATCCTTGAAACATATATAGATCCATCGGTCCCTTTTTACGCTTCTTAGTAGTAGTGCTCATAACTTCTTTCCTCTTCTGTCGTATATATGTTTTTCACTTGAGTTAATATTTATGGAATAATCTTTTTCATCATCCCTGATATGTTCAACATTATCCTTTGATAAATTTCCATAAGATTCATTCTTTTGTATCTTTTTTTCATTCATGTAAGCCAACAACTCTTTTTTTACCTCAGGTGGACACTTCTCACAAGCTGCTTCATTTTTTAAATCCCATATTATATGTTGTTTTGCACGAAAAATCTCACCTCTAGTAGTCTTATCCCAGAATATACACATAACTGCGTTAGGATCCTTTAGATAGTTGTACTTCCATGCTGGATCCTTTTTTGATGTCACTGGAGAATTTATTGAGTTGCCCTGTACACTTGTCATTTATCTTGGAACTCTGACAATAATTTCAAATAAATAAGGATTAATATTATTAAAATTTAAAATCGATAGAATATATTATTAATCTAATAAATAAAAATATCGTTATTAGTATACTATTTAATACTTAATAGTATATTGTTAACAATAAATTAACAATATACTATTAAATATTAATATACTGTTAATAGTCCATTAACAATATACTGTTCATTAATAAGTATACTATTAATATTTAATATACATTATACAGTATAATGTTAATATAATAAATATATTATATGTCCCTGCAGTATATATAATAAATATATTATATTATTACAGTATACTGATGTACTGTGCCAGTATGTTACAGTATACTATTAATATAATAAATATATTATTACAGTATACTGATGTACTGTGCCAGTATTTTAAAATATACTGTTAATATAATAAATATATTAAATATATTGTTAAGTGTTAACAGCATATTAACAGTATACTATTATACCGTTAACAGTATACTGTTAACAATATATTAACAGTATAATGTTTACTGTTAACTATATTATAATATGGATAATATACTGTATATGTAATAAATATTAACAAGTATACTACTATACTGTTAATATTTAATATACACTATACTGTTAATATATTGTTAAGTGTTAACAGTATATTAACAGTATACTATTATACTGTTAACAGTATAAGATACTGTTCATAATTAGTTATAATAATTAGTCAACTTAATAGTATCCTATTAAGTGTTAATATACTGTTAACAGTAGAATCGAGATAATGAGCTGAGCTGACCTGACCGCGAGAGTAGCAGCGACAACGACGGCGGCAAGCGGCAACAGTGACGGCGGCGAGCTGCAGCGAACGACGACGAAGAGAAACGACAGCAGAGATGGCATCGGCGACGTAATCCAAGCGACTGAAGCAGGCTCTCGGGCACTCGGGCGAGAGCAGTGATGGCGGCGAAGGCAACAGCAGCGAGGCAACGAAGACAGCGGTAGCAGCAGCAAATATGACGACGACGAGATGCTAATCCCGATTCCAGATCAGGATTAGGGTTAACGGAAAATATATAGCTACGTTAGTTGGTCAATCGCGAGATGCTAATCCCGATTCCAGATCAGGATTAGGGTTAACGGGAAATATATAGCTACGTTAGTTGGTTCGATTGAACCAACTAACGCGACCGACCGAACCAGAGCTAAAAGCCTGGTTCGGTCGACTGGATTAAACCGGGCGCTCGCCCGAATCGCCCGTCGCCTGGGCTCGGGCGAGCGCCCAGGCGGCGCCTCTTTGAAGTGCGTCGCCTGGGTGTTGATTGAGGTGCTCGGGCCTCGCCTTGCCTCGCCCGGGCGCGAGCGCCTATTTAAAACACTGATAGATAACAACTATATGTAAGGAATAAACCAGGTAGACACAACAATTACAATCTAAGAACAGAAATAGATATGAAATCTAATGATGTAAAAAGTGAACAGCAAGTGCCCACACCATTTGGAAGTGTAGAAGCAAGAAGGAACTAGTAAGGTAACAAATTTTATTATTAGGAACCGATATTAAAACAACAAAAAATTAATCATCATTTAGATAAACATGAGTTTGAAAATAACAAGAAGTTGCATATGCATTGCAGAACTTTAAGATAAAAATATATAAATAAGCATAAATATTAAACATGCCCAAGAAGACCACAGCTGAAACAATCCAGGTCATACCACAGTTGCCCCGGTTGCTTTTGCAACATGACGTAAGTCCTCTTTGCGAACACGCCTCACAGCAATAGCTCCAGACTCAACAAAGTACTGAAACGGCATTAAAGCAAAATGGTTCAGAATTTAAACTGGAAATACCAGAGAGAACTAATGTCTCTGCATATGAATTTTCTTAAACAAACTGTCAAGCTTCGAAATATAAAGAATAGTATCATATATATGCAAGGAGAAAAGTGAATCACAGGTCAAGCACATCAAAAATCAGAATCCGGAGAGATGACATTGACTTAATTAAGCAGATCCATGGATACCAATTGTGAGTACTGGAAAGACGAACAAGAACTTCAGCAAATAAGCAGAAAAAATTTGTTAAATAGATTAATTACCCAGGCATGAGACAACCAAAGGCAGTTTTACTAAAAATGGGAAAATGGCCAAAAATATTAGCTATAAGAAACTATGAATTCTTAATGATAACTCATTAAAGCTGGTGAAGAATATAAGCACATCAAAATAAAGCTACCTATATCAATTGCTAGCATTGATCCACCAACATAGGCATTATTGATCTATTTTGAAACATTAGTCCAGTAATGATATCACGAGAATTAACTACATTAAATGGAGTTTTACCAACACCACCACAAACATCTCCAATGTTTATGCATAATTTACACAAAAAGAAGATATGGCTAATTCTAAAGAAAAATTATAAGCATAAATGGTGAAGGCAATGCAAAACAAACAAAAGATTAAACTTAACTAAACATGAAAAATGTGAGTTCAGAAGACATGCCTTTAGCGATTCCCTTGGTTGTTAGTACAACATTAGCTCCAGCTTTTAAAAGCTTCTGAATGCGTTCCTTAGTTATGTCAGCTTCCCTGGAAAAAGTTCAAGATGAAACTTACGATGACCTCAGAAAAAGAGCAAAGTAGTGCACATACAGGATCCCCACTGTGGTGCCTACTGAATTATCTAAGCTGTTGTCCAAAATATTATGCATACTAGTAATGTGAAGCAAGGTTTGACTTACCGGTCCATACCAGTGTACCAAGATTATCTCGGTACTGATATGGTACCAGTACCGGGCAGTATGCACAGTGCATACCACCGGGTATATTAAAATATAATATAATATTATATTATATTATATTATATTATATATATTAAATATATTAAAAACAGAAAAGAAACTCGGCGACGTCGTCTCGATCTTTCTCCCCGAGCAGGGAGACATTCCGTCTCCTTGCGCGGGAGAAAAAGCAGGCGAGGGCGGCGATGACGCGCCGGCGACCCGAGGGCGAGGACGGCGCTATGTATTTCTTTCTTCCCTTTTTCTCCTCTTCTTCTTTTTTCTTCTTTTCCTCTTCTTCTTCCCTTTTTTTCCCTCAATCAACCCGATTTCTCCCTCAATCGACTGTCGACGGTCGATTTTTTGCGGTACCGCCCAGTAGCAGGCGGTCCGCGTACCGGTAACCTAGTGGACCGGTATGTACCACCCATACCGAGCGGTACAGATCGAAATTGCAAACTTTGATGTGAAGGATATAATTACTTGGAAAAACAAAATACTTAGCAGAAAACTTAAGCAGAAACAAGAGTATTGTCAGTAGAGGCTTGAAGTACTGGAAAAGAAATGGAAAATGATTTACTTAGCAGAATAACCTAAATTTTCGTAATTACCCCATATATTGCAACTGAAAATTGATCCAACTCATGTAAGTATGACATTACATTCAGGCCAAGCAAAAGCCAAAATGAAAATAAAATTTGTCTAGAAGTTTAAGATTCGCATATATCTACTTAGTAAAATCTCCTTTATATAAGTTTGTCTTGATTAACAAGTTGAACTTATTAAACGTGTTAAATAAAATTCCACTAAAGAATTACCTTTCACGAATTTTTTCAAGTTCTCTTGGGTCTGTGACCAAGACTTGAACACCCATCTGCATTTTTGTCTTTTGAAGGTTAAAATCAAGACAAGCAATTATTGCGGGAGCGACCCTGATAGGCATCCCTTGAGCTGCACAACCCGTGTTTAAAGCATATCCATTCAGCAAGTAGCTATCTTTGGCACTTTTTCCATGAGCTTTCAAAATGTTTATGCTCTTCAAATAAAACAGACAAAAGAATAGAATATATGAGTAAAAAGAAAATTATGAACTGAAGGAAACAAGCCAACATAGAAATAGATCACAAACTTTGTGTAAGTCTAGAATCTCAATAAAATGTCAAAGAACAATTCAAGTTTAATGAAACTCAAATCTCCTTAGAATTCATCCATGTATCCAAAAAAAAATTTACTAAGAACTAACTGAATCAGAGAGATCCAACAATGTACTCTTGAATTTATCAGTTAATCCAAATGGACAATGAGAATAAATTTGGAAATCACTTGTGCAACAAGGAAGGATCCAACTAGACACTAACCTTTATTGGGTATTTAACTTCTCCTCTTGCATTTGTAGTCTTTACTGCTTGAACTGCATCCACAACCTAAATAACAAAGTCAAACTCATATATCAAACACGCTTCTGCATGAGAAACAATGACTCAAACCAAGTCCCATGTGCAAACTGTAAAGGGATAAGACTAAGCTTTCTATATATTATCGGCTAATTTCAAATCACCTGGTATCAGTGGCTGATGCAAAGAATTCAAATTTCGGTCTAAACTATAAAGTGTTGACAGCCAGATTGGTATGATACCAACACAAGCAACGAAGGAGGAGACAAATCAAAAGAAGAGAAGAGATGGAGTAGGTCGAAAAGGAGGAAGAAGAGATGGAGGATAAAGGGAAGGTAAAGGAGGAGTACCAACAAGAGGAGGCAGCAAACATGTTGTCGCAGACAAAGCTATTAACAGGGTGTTCGATGTAATGCTCGTGTATATCTAAATCTTTCGGTTTCGTTTATGCATTATATAACATGTAGAGAGCTTGCAATAGGCTTGTAAATGCAGATTGTGTCATGTGGGCACTTGTGGGGTCTTTGGTCTGTGGCGGACCATCTTAGACCCTTTGCCGTGCGGCCTTTTAGAACTTGCAAAGTCCATTTTTGTAATTTGTATTGCTTATCAAGTGTTTGCTGAAATTGTTACTTGTGGATCCCGAGTTACACACTTTCTCTATCCGTCTTCCGTTTTATAGGTCCTTAAAGGACCATATGAGATTTTGGGGAGGATTGACCCGTTGTGGATGAACACGCAAGGGTGCCGCACGACTTAGGCAAAACCAACTAAGTCCGTGAAAGATAGTATCAAAGTGGGACAAGCACACGTAGAAACACTTGGCATGCAAATGTGGGGGACCTAGCAAGGCTACGTTGAGGGCAGCCAGCACCCGCAATCGTTCAGGGGAAACAGGCGTTGAGATGTAGGAAAAGGGATCGCTCAGAGGAGCGAGCATTCGAGATTGGCATTCAAATGAATGACTAACCCTTCGCGCGAGAGGCACCACGAGGACAAGCGAGCTAAGAAGAATGTGTAGTGCACAAAGGTTGGGATAGGAGATTGACATTTAGATAAATGGCCAACCCTTTGCGCGAGAGGCAACAGGAGAACAAATGAGCTAAGAAGAATGTATAACACACAAAGGTTGGGATAGCTAAGTTCGAGCTACAGCTCGACGTTGGCAACCAAACTTAACGGTGATCAAGGCAAGCGAGGTGCTTGGCAAAGGATGAGACCGTGCAAGATGGGATAGGTTGCTCAATGAACCGAAAGAGTTGTAGGGGTAGAACAATGCACAGTTTGTTTAGCAAGGCGGAGTAGTCCAAGGGGATGGTGGTCTCCAAAACGTCCAGAGGGAAGGATGCGAAGAGGAAAGTTGCTCCAACGGGACAGATATCCATGAGGGATAAGTCCCGAGTCTCTAGAGAGAGAATCATGTGCAACAAACCGCATATGTTGAGGAGTATCTCAAGACAACAACTCCACAAATCTCAATGGACCGAGCAAGCGACGAGAAGTCATTGCATGATCTCGCATGAGGTGATGATTGGTGGATGCAATGCAATATCAAGTGGGGGAGCGACCCAAGGCAATACCAAACAAAGGCACACTTGGTGCCGATGTGGAAACCAGACTCAACGGAGAGCTAACCCATGGAATGGTGAACACAAGGGCCACCATCAACTCAATGCAAATCAAGAGGCGAAACAACTTAGGTGGAGCTTGGTGAAATGCTCAAGTCGCATGAAAGGAGTCAGCATATAAGGTTGAACATGGAGCGAATGCACGAAGCTTTCCTTAGACCAAGGTCAAGGACATTAACTCTTGCAGCGGAAAGAGCAGGATCATGTATTCCGTGGGTCCCTCATTCTGATGGAGCGAACTCATCCTGCATGGTGCCAAAGACGAAGGAAGCTTCGAGACACATGCACCTTATCTTGAAGAAGCATTTGACGGAGGAACTAAGGCGACTCAACCTGCAGAGGCGAAGTTGGGGTCAGAAGACCTTAGCACGGGACAAGAGGACGTGGAAGCGAGTACTATTGAAAAATATGCCGCGATGCTACAATTCGAGTTATTGCGAAGGAAGCGGTGCCTAATGGAGAATATGCTGGGGGAGCCCAGGATCTAGATAATTGTGCACCAATTTCAGCAAAGCTAATGGACTTCAAGAGGTGATCAACGACGGACTATCCTAAAGTTGTGCTTCGTCCGAGTGTGACCCGAGAGTGGGTGGACGAAGGTCGATTGCCACAGGAGCGAACACAATCGGAGATAACGAAGGCCATCCAATGTGCTGGCAAAGACCACACACATGAAGAGATTGTAGTCCGAGTTCATCTCATGAAAATCTGAACACAAAGAGATGTCACCACGAGGCGACATGGTACAGCGGATCGTGGTGGAACAGTTCAAGGCAATACGAAGTCCGGGAGAGGTACTGCAAGGGACTAGATCATACGAGGTATGATTGGGAGCTCTATTTTGGTGAATAACACAACAACAAGAAAGGCTATAGATTCAAGAAGTGAATGCTATGGTACCACAAAGGCGGGTCTTCTGTGCGTGCATTAAACTTTGCATCATATGAAAGCCTTGGTCGTCAGCATATGAGGACTATGTACCACTGAGGGGAAATCTTGAGTGCAAGTACCGATGAGTCTCATGGGGGGGCTTGATCATACAGAGGTCTGACTGGAGCGACAAAAGAATTAGACTACTCCAAAGCTCATATTTGCTTAAGGGAGCCCGGCAAGCCAGAGGACAAAGCCGAGTAAACGAACGTTACTATCAAGGAAGCAAAGGAGAACAAAATTAGCGTGAGCCCTGCAACATGATAGTGTAGGTCATGCATGAGAGTTACAGTCTATCTTTCTATCGACCTAAGGGAATAGCTTAGAGAACATAGAGGTGCCAAAGCAAGTGGTCGAAAGGAGCGAGGAAGCGATAACAAATCCAAAGGGTCTTAACTACCTAAAACCAAGCATTAGTTAGAATAAAGGTGGACTCGTCAAAGTGTCACAGCGCCGCAGAGGCGGATCTACCGATTGCGAAGAAAGGGACGCAGATGCGAGGCGATCGATAATAGGGCCATAGGCATTTGCCATGGTAACACAGAGACGAGACTTCCATTGAGTCGTCGATCCCTTGCTCTCATGGAGGGAGAGCGCTTGGTCGTGAAAGGGGATAAGGAGGTGGAGAATGCAGAGGCAAACTCCAAGTACCGAGACAAGACTGAACGGCAAAGGTCATGGAACTTTGTGAGACTGGTGTCAACAAGCTTCTCATCAAAATAACCAAAAGTAGAGGAGTTCAGGTTGATGCAGGAGTGCTCAACCAAGAAACAAAGTAGGCAATATGTAGTGTTGTACCTTTTCTGCACAGTGGAGTAGGCAACAAAGATGAAGGAGGAGACGGTACAATCTCAGAGGTGATCAAAACTATTAGAGACTTGCTCCAAATCAAGGCAAAATTTTGCTCTTTTTCGAGCAAAACTTCTAGCATTCCAAAAGTTTAATAGCAGTGAGAAGGCGAATCACAGTAGCTAACTCAACACAAGGAGTGCAAACACTTCGAGTGCTTCGAAAGTGTGAGCAAAAAGCAAGCGAAGGCTAGTGTTTAAAAAGGCGCTCGAGCGCTCGCTTAGGTGCTCAGGTAAGGTGAGGCGAGGCCCGAGAGCCTCGTTTAATGGCCAAGCAATGCGCTTCAGAGAGGCACCTAGGCCAAGCGAGCACCCGGTTTAAACAAGGTCGATCGCACTTGCGTTAGTTCGTTGGATTGAACCAACTAATGCATGCATATCAGCCTCCCCCTCCTCGAGACTTCTCCTAACCCTACGTGCGATTATGCCACTGACAGTTCCACTGCCTCTCTCTACTATCGTTGCCACTATCGTTGTCACAGTCACTACTATCTGTTGTCGTTGTCGTTACCGCTACCACTATCGCTGTTCTCCGTTGTCGTTGTTGTTGCTATTGTTCGTAGCTTTCGTCGCTGTCACTACTGTTGTCTGCAACTTTCATCGTTGTCGCTGCTGCTACCATCTTCACACCGCTGCCTTCTCACTATTGTTGCTCCAACTGTTGTATTCTCACTGTTGTTGTTGCCACTTTCCATCAATTTTTATCCCCCTTTGTTATTGTTAACAATTTTTCCTCCCCCTCTAACTATTGTTAACAATAAGTAATATACTGTTAATAGTATATTTTTAATTTCATATCATATTTTTATTTGAATAATTATTTATTTAATTATATTATATATTTGTTATATTTTAATATTCTACAGCGCCTCTTTTTGCTCGGGCGAGCGTAATTTTTTTTAAATCTCTGGCGAAAGCTAGTAACCAGCTCGATGCATGGAGTACAACACTCGAGGAGGCAATAGAAGTCAGGTAACCTTTGTCTTCTCACTCTTGAGAGAATTGGTAAAACCGAGTACTCTAGTTCTCTTATTTATCCAACAGAGGAGCTTTACACAGGTTTAAAGACCCTTCGAAGAAACTTAGTGGAAGACAACAGTTGTCAAATCCTTACCAACGATGATCGGTGCTATCGAGAGTAAACTGTCTGCTTCATTTCCCAACAGCAAGGTTTGACTTACCGGTCCGTACCGATGTACCAACATATTGTCGGTACGGTACGGGACCGATACCGAGCCGTATGTACAGTGCATATCACCCGATATTAAAATATAATACAATATTTTTTATAATATTATATAATATAATATTAAAATATTAAAAAAAAGAAAAGGGGGCGACGTCGCCTCGATCTTTCTCCCCGCACGGGGAGACACTTCGTCTCCTCACGCGGGAGAAAAAGCAGTCACGGCCGTGGGTGGCGACAGCGCGCAGGCGACCCGCAGGCGGGTTAGTTATTTTTTCTTCTCCTCTTCTTTTTTTTTTCTTTTCGTCTTCTTCTTCCCTTTTTCTTCCTCAATCGACCGCCGACGGTCGATTTCTCTCTCAATCGACCGCCGACAGTCGATTTCTTCTTCAATCGGCCGCCGACGGTCGATTTTTGGCGGAACCGCCCGGTAGCGAGCGATCCGCGTACCGGTAACCTGGCGGACCGGTATGTACGGCCCGTACCGGGCAGTACATGTCAAAATTGCAAACCTTGCCTAACAGAATACCAATCGAAAGCAAAAGTTATGCAAACCTACTTGGAGACGACAACTAAGAAGAAGAGGAATCGATGGGCAAATTTTGCGAAGGAAAGACCTCAAAAACTTTAAAGTTTGCAAGGTGATGCTCGTTAAAGCTCCAACAGGCATCCACCCAATTCAAGCAGCATAAGACGTTTGAGAGACTGCAACATAACAATAATGGTCTTTTCATTCATATGAATGATCCGCAGGAACCAATAAGGATCAGCACAACTTAGGCAACTCCACACCAAAGTCAGAGTCATTAGCGAGTTGAAGCAGCATGACGGATCAAATTTTTGACTACTCAACAACAGCGAAGGAGAGCAACTGGGAGCCAAGAGGCACATTGCAGCTAGAGTAGAAGATTAAAGATTCAGCAAAGGCGAGGCGATGCAACATCCACAAAGACTTCGATGAGAACATTGAAAGAATAAGTGAGGGAGAATGTCACGGGCAAAGCTATAAACAGGGTGTTCAATGCAATGCTCGTGTATGTTCATGTCTTTCAATTTTGTTCATATTTTACGCAACATGTAGAGGGCTTGCAATAGACTTGGCAACCCTAGTTTGGTTAGCTTTTGTGATCATTTTCGGCTTGTAAATGCAGATTGTGTCATGTGGGCACTTGTGGGGGACCATCTTGGATCCTTAATTATACGACCGTTTAAAGCTTGCAAAGTCTATTTTTAAATTTGCATTGCCTATCAAGTATTTGCTGAAATGGTTGCTTGTAAATCCCAAGTTAAATGCTTTTTCTAACTCATCTTATGGTTTATAGGTCCTTACGAGACCATAACAGATTTCAAGGTAGGCCGACCCATTGCAGACGGACATGCAAGGGTGCCACACGGCTTAGGCAAAACCAGCTAAGTCTGTGACAACATGATAAACAAGAGACGACGACCACGTGGAGGGCCAGAAGGCCACAAAGGCGAGAGTGCAGGGAGGACGCCAAGATAGACTAGGGCAGAGAGACGAATGGAAATAAAAAGATGAAGAAACAAGAAAATAAAGAATAGTTATGATAAGTATAACAAAACAATAGGTACAACACTAGATGGTAAATGAGGCATCATTATTAGTACCAATCTCCTTACTGTCGAGTAACATATGTAGGATGAGATTATTATTGCAACAGAATGAATTGGTTGAAATCACTTGGTCCATGATCTAGTTTGTTATCAGATCAATAAATACTAACCTGTACTGACCGGTGTAGCAGTACATGTGCATATCATAGCTAGCCACATAAAAAGAGGTAAAGAGTCAGATAGTAGTGGAGTTACATATGAAAAAGTTGAAGGAGTCGATTTTGGTGTGATCAATTCCACAATTATAGCGATTTAACATATATCATACGGATTCATAGCACTAACAAAATAAGGATACTTTGATAGGTAAAACTTAACAAGCTAGGAAAATAACAAAAGCTATTAGTATAAAGTATAAACAAATATAATCTCATAATAATTTCTATGGTAAACTATATTATGTTTTTTAATTTCATGATAGAGCATCTTATGGCGATAGGCTGTCACTGGCTCTATGCTAAAACCACAACATCGATAGGCACTCGATACAATTAGTGTGGTCCACTATTTAAATAAACAACTTTGACAAAAATAAACAAGTAAAGATTTAGATTGTGATTAATGAACAATTCACAAATAACCTACTTTTATAGATGGCAAAAAAGTTCTTTAGTTACAAAGGAGCCACCGTTTTGCTTAAAAACCTAGAGCAAATGAAAAGAAACAACATTAAAACAAAAATATATAAGTAAAAGAATGATGGCATCCATGTTGACATATGAAAGTGCTTAATATATCAAGGGATTCCTTAGTAGTTTATATAATATTTTTTTAACTATTTTCACAGCTAGATTTTGGTACTTATGTACAAGAATAAAGAAAACACCAAAACATGTATAACAATAAAAGAACCAACAACAACAAGAATTATAAACCATAATGTCCCAACTATCTGAGTTTTGGTCGAATAGGTTTTTTCTACAATTAAGCAATATCTTTAGTTAAATTAAATGAATTTAAATCTTAATTTAAAAGTTTTCTAACAATCTTTCTAATATCCCTCTACCTCTTCTCGCACCACCAATACTATTATTTCATGTCTTCTAATGATAATAACTATAAGTCTAATGCCAGGTACATGTTTATAACATCTTGAACAATTCTCCTTTAGTTTATCATCAATAAAACTTCTGCCTAGTTATTCACAAATAAAATGTTTTTCCCAACTTTAGTGGTAACTCTATACATCTATCTCGGTATTATCATTTCAACATCATAAACATTTTGCACATATCAATTCTTAAGCATAGTTGATTGCTTTATAAAATCTTATTTTAGTCTAATAGACATGCAGTGATGACACAAAACTCTTGATATCACTTTGCACCTTAAACACTTGTTTATTCTGCGAACAATATCTTCATCAATTTCTCTAATTTGTTGTATAACCCAAGGTTAGCCATACCAGTCCGTACCGGCATACCGAATTTATCTCAGTATGGTATGGTACCCGTACCAAGCGGTATGCACAATGCATATCGCTCAGTATAATATTATATTATATTATATTATATATTATATATATTAAAAAATGAAAACAGACGAGGCGTCGTCTTGCCTCGCGGGAGAACGATGCCTTGTTCTCTCGCCGGAAGACAATGCAGCGCCTCATTCTCCAGCTGGAAGACGAGGCAACGCCTCGTTCCTACGCGGGGAGATGAGGCGTCACCTCGTAACCTCGTTCCTGCGTGGGGAGACGCACGATACCGCCCAGTAGCGACTGATCCACATACCAATATCCTGTCGGACTGATATGTACCTCCTGTACCGAGCGGTACAGATCGAACAGAGAACCTTGGTATAACCGATCCAAGACATCTAACTCGATTACATGTTCAAATGTTTTTTTATATTACTAAAATTACATCTCATATTTCAATCTTTATTCTACTTTAATTAAAATCTTTAGTATCTAAGGTTTGTAACAACTCAAGTTTAGAATTAAATCCATTTAACCCTCAATGATTTAAAATTTTAAATAATATCAACAAACAAAATATAAGATGTAGGTCTATCTGGATTAGTCAATGCTGTGAACTATGATATAAAGAAGAGAAGAAAGACTTGCATATCACCTTTACTGATTAGAAAAATCATGACATGGAGTTTAAACATGTGATATGATGATCATAGAAAAGAATAAAATTTTCTAATTGATGTGACTAAAGGCATTTGATGGATAAACTTTAGTGTTAGAACAAGGGCAAAACCAAGGATTATCCTTGATCTTCACCTTTTTCCACTCGTTATGAATGTACTTGCTTGGCATATTTAAGTTGAACTCCATGTGTTTATTCTTATGATATTATTGTTTCTTGATGACAATTAATTTTGAGGTAAAATCTAACAATGAGCTATATGAATTTTAGAAAATAAGGATTTCAAAACATAAGTAACCAATATAGGCATATTAAAATCATGTCAAGCTTACCAAGTTAGCAAAGAAATCACTATCAGTGGCAATTAATTTTGATGACATGCTTGTCTTTGCACAGTTCACAAGTGAATCTTTTCCAAGTTTTTCAACCTGAGGAGACAAATAGTTTTGCAGGTAAAGGAAATTGATAATTGAAACAATCGGGCCATTGGTAATATTAATAAATGGATTATAGTTCGTACTTTTGTAGCAAGTTTTTCTTCAACATATTTGCAAGCTTCTCTCATTGCAAGCTGCCAGCAGATAATAAGAAATATAAATAGTTACGAACTACTTCAATTGAAATGAAAGCTAAAATTACTCCAAACAAGCTGAATATGGATTAACCGTTCATGTTACCCTGTAGCCACTAATTATAGAAGTTGGATGAATCTTGTTTCTCACAAGATCATTTGCTCTCTGCAGCAAAAGAATATAATAGAGAGTTACTAAGAGATGTCACCCCCTGATTTACAACACAACATAAATGCAAGATGAACTCAACAACAATCATAGTTTACATGACACCTTAAGTAACTCAGCAGCCAGGATAACCACTGATGTTGTTCCATCTCCAACTTCTCGATCTTGAAGTTCAGCAAGTTCAACAAGAACCTAAAATCATCAAAATAGGAATTATAACAAGAATGTAAATCAGCAAAACTTTAAAGATCTAGGAGATAAAACCAAGTTCAGGTATGCTACCTTGGCAGCTGGATGCTCAACTTCTAACATCTTTAGTATCGTTGCACCATCATTGGTAATTGTGACATCACCAATGTCATCAACCAGCATCTAGTAATTCACCATCCAATGCAAATTTGAATATTAAATCAACCTTAAAATGCAGATAATGCTAATAGCATACTAGATCATGCTAATTGCATCATTGGTAATTGTGACACCACGAATGTCATCAACCAGCATCTAGTAATTCACCATACAATGCAAATTTTAATATTAAATCAACCTCTAAAATGCAGATCATGCTAATTGCATACTAGACCAGATAAGAAGCATTCATCAAAGCAAAGCAAGATATATATGCCTAATTAAACTTCATGAACCTGAACCACTGCCGAAAATGTTTAACCCAATCTAATAGTAGTAGACTAATCTAGTCCTCATAAACTGATACAAATTTCCACCCACATAGGATGTGGAACTAAACCAAGGGTTACAATCTCCCTACTTAGGCATGGCATCCTTATCAAGCATGAACATAATTCAAATCAAACTCCAGCATAATGTAAGGCCTAGCCCAGTGATAACTCCACACCTTGATGCGCCTCTCGCTGCATCCACGTGTATCCTTTCATTTGGGCCAATCACCAGAAATTTTGTCATGACCCGAACCAAGATAATTAACTCATTAACTTGATGAGCCCGAACCAATGCTTAAAATAGTAAGGCTCAAATAAATAGTAGTAGATGCATCTAGTCTTTATAAATCAACTCAAATCTCCCCCCACATCCAATGTGAGACTTTAGTAGGAGTGTTACAGTGCAAATATATCTTTTATTTATTGCTAACTTCAGGTGCTTCAATTTATGTGAAATAACATCAATAATAATTAATTAATGTTGTCAAGATCTGTATATTAAATTCAAAGAGAATCATATCTTGTTAGGAAAGTACTTGGATGAGATAAATACGATGGTCAACTTGGAGACACTTTAGTTGTATGTGCAGTAATCACCTTATATCTTCTCACTCATATTGCAATGGTTAATCAAAACTCAAGTAAAAAAATGTCAATAACTATATTAAACCATGTAGCATTTAATTATAACAAAAGCTTCTCCATAGCTACATTCCAAGTCCTTTTGAGATGTTCTCATTCATTAATTTTACCATTCCATGATAATGAAGGCACTTATGTCTTAATGCAATATTTCAATTGCATCGTCCTTTAGGTTCTTCATTTAGTTGCCCAAGGGGCAGTAGTTCATAAGTTATTTTCTCTGTTCCTTATCATAAGCTTAAAAAAAAAAACAGTAAAGATATATAAATGAAAAGACAACTTCAAGTCATATTATAGTCTCTCAGATTCAGCAGATGTGCCTCACGTGGCATATGTGCCTTAACAATTTATCCAAGAGAAAAAAAAGAAAAAAAACAATAATTAAGGATGCAGAGAGCAGGATAAGAGAGAGAGTAAACTGCAATCGAACTTTGAGTGCTTGTATAGGTGTACAGTATGCAACATGATTGATCTAAACCATGTAATTACTGATCCAAATTGCAACTTGGACCATAAAGTAAGATCAAAGATGTTCCATACTGTTATTTGTTATGGCAAAATTGCTTAGAACACAAAGGTTATTACTTTAAAAAAGGCTCTATAAGTCACATACATTAATATACACTCGAGCCGATGTTCCTCTGTTGATTTTGTGTTACATGATGATCCTTTTAGACAGAAAGGTTCATCGTAAACTCAAAACCATCTTCAGCAAGCTATTGGAGCCGCAAGCATCATGCATGCCAGTAAAACAACAGAATATGCTAACTACCAACCAAGAAGAACAGAAAAACGATGACAGTGAGATCCGAAAGTGCATTCACCTTATCGAGACCAACTGGTCCGAGGGACGACTTCACAATGTTGGCAACCGCTTGGCACGCCACCACTGCCCACAAAAAAACGCAAGGCAGCAGGAAACGGGGTTAACCTTAGCATATCCGATAGATCAGAGATGGATGGAGAGGGAGAAGGACCAAACCATTCTGGGTGCGGACGTCTTGGCCAGACTGCCGTTCTCCCAGGATGTCGGGCGTCTGAGAAACGATCGCCATCGCGAACCTCGGAAGGGAGCGGAGGGGAGGCGACGGTTAAACCCTAGATTTGCCCTGCTATTATTAACGAACGGAGAGAGATCGAGCGAAGGAGAAGAGCGCGAATCTGGGCAGCAGCTCGCTGGTGCTTCCGCTGGCCGTGGGTGGGTTGGACTCCCCCCTCCGACCGGAAGAGAAAAGACCTGCCATAGAAATTAAAGATCCGTTGTATACTTCATTTGTAACACCAGCCGAAATATAAAAATCGCCGTTAAGGAACAAAACGATTTGGCATCTACTCCCGTTACGAACGGTCGCATATAGCGTTATTTAGTAAAGAAGAAATCCCGTTACGAATAGCCCTTTGAGACGGTTTTGCAGTGAAAAATCATTAGAATTACAGATAAGAAATTTAGTCAGGTCAAATTGCTTCCAATAAAATTTGGGTTGAGCTATTATTGAGATAAAATGAACATATGTCCTGTCCGCCTGGAACATGCAGGAGTATATACGCAACGCCAATTGATGGATGGCATCAATTTAGTGAAGTGAAGTGAAGAGCGGGACTGTAGCAGAATAGCTTTTCAACTCTTCTTTGAGCTCAGCGGCTGTTACAGAAATGGTGAAAGCTCGCCTGGGTGACTCCTCCCCATCGATAACTCTCTCCTTTTCGTGTTTGCTGGCATCGGATCCGCCGTTGCTTGTGGTAGGAATTCACATCGCTCTCTGGAATCCCTAAACAGTCATGTCATCATCGCTCTCTATGATGTCAGAGGTGCAGAACCTGCGTAGCCAAGTATCAGGTGATGCTTGAAACGAAAAATAGAAGTCAGTTAGATATATATGAACCTCAAAAGTCAACCATAAACTCTCATTAATCATGTACTTTCAAGGTAAAGATTTCAAACACGGCGGTAGGTTTAGTCCCTCCCTCCCATATTGAGCTGTTCTATACTACGTCTACTACAACTACTACTACTACTACTACTACTACTACTACTACTACTAACTAAAGGGAGTACGAATCAACTAAACTAGGCCAATCCGCACACCTAATCGATTGGAGACGATAGTAGTACAGGTAAAAAGGGGAAGAATTATTTACAATATATGTTTGGTTTATTAGTATATTTTATTTTATTGGCTAAACATTTTAATGGTTGTACAACAGAATTAACTTCTCAAGTCCAATTAAAAGAACTGCTCAACTTTAAATGACTCGATTATCTTGTTTAGATTTCGACTAAGCTGGTAAGATCTTAAACTCATATTTTGGATCATCATCATCATTATCATCATATATCAATTATCTCATACTTTTACATGCAAGATCATCAGATGGATTTTGAGGACATATGTTTTGTTCATACTATATCTAGAAATTTAGTTTCTTTATCTAAAGTTGATGAGTTAGGATATTATATTTCTTTTAGTAATGGTAAACTTAATATATTTTATGATTTAATAAATATTAGTTCTTAAATTCTGTATGATGATTTATACATAATTAATTTAAATCATAAGTTTGTAAATTTATTATTAACCTTACAACTAAGTGTTAGATTTAATTATAGTTTCAATAGTGAAACATCTTGTATAGTATGGTATAGACGATTAGGTATATTTTCATAAAAAGAATTGAAAGACTAATGAAGGATAATATTTTAAAGATTTAGACTTCACTGATTTTAATGTTGATCGAAATTATTATTGACCCCTCATACTATGTCTCAAAATTAAAGTCACCCCCCTTATTTTAAAACTCATTTAAGTGACCCCTCGTACTACGATTTCATATCAAAGTCACCCCTCCTACTTTAAAACTCATCTAAGTAACCCCTATACTATGCCTCAAAATCAAAATCACCCCTCGTACTTTAAAACTCGTTTAAGTGACCCCTCGTACTATGCCTCAAAATCAAAGTCACTCCTCATACTTTAAAACTCGTCTAAGTGACCCCTCGTACTACGATTTCACATCAAAGTGACCCCCCGTATTATTCTATAGATGTTAAATAAATCTCTTCTATTAATATAAAGGTAACAGTATTTATGTTTATAACTAGGGGAGGGGGGGTATTTGATTTTCTTCAATATAGCCAAATTATGCGAGGATAACTTAAAAAATCAAAGACACCCCTTATACTATGATATGTTAATCAAATACACCTCTCGTACTATCATTATTCATTAAATTTATCCCCTAAACGTTAATGCAATGATATTAAGTGGTACAAAAGTCATGAAAAAAATTAGTCTTAACTTCCAGCATTGTTTGAATTTATTTTACACTTTAAGCTTGATTAATGATGGTTTTTATTTGTTATACATTTAATTATTTTAAGTAATTAAAAAATTGATCTCTAAAGAATCTTAACATGCAGGCACCTCCACCAAAACTCGAACATATCTCATTTATAATCAATCACATAACTTACAAAGAATAACAAGATATAAATAATTTATTGAACTATCACAAAGTTAGAAACCTTGTCAATTAAGCATATCATACAAACATCTAATGTACCAAACTACTAGTAATTCAACAACTATGTCAAGTAGAATGTACATCAATAATAATTCATCTCATATACCAACTCATAAACAAAAAGTGAAATGCATGTAAACATCAATAGTCAACTACTACTAATAATTGCCCTAATAATTTCATTCACTAGGTCTTGCTTCAGAATGAGCGTACTTCTTCCTTTTATCTAAGGAGAATTTACATTGTCTTGTTGTAGTCTTGATATGTATCTTAGTTGGGCATTGTTCCAATATTAAAGATCAATTTCATAAAGTTAGTTTCAATTATCAAACTATGTGATAATTAATAGTATTATTAAAAATATACCTGTGATTTAGATTGAGACTCCAGTGGTGGTTGACTTGGGCCCGGTTCCAAGTGGGTTACTTCTATTGCTTCAGTTTGCTTCGATGTCATCCTATGTCGCGTCATCCTATTTGTAGACCGTTGACAATGCGTCGCACGTACGAGGTTAACTATGTTATTTTGGCATCGACGAGTATTATATCCTTATTGTCCACATCGCCCACACTTGTTTGGGTGCCCCGGTTTTGTTCTCATTTGTGATGGTTGTCCCTCACCATCAGCCCATTTTCTCATCTTTTTGGGTCGACCAATCCTCTTGTTGAAATATGATGGCTCGATAGGGAACCCACCAATATAAGGCTAGTCATCAATATCTGTAAGTGATAATATTTTGTAAAGGATCCATAAGTAGATTATAATATTAAAATAAAACCTATGATAGATAAAAAAAGTTATCTAACTGGGCACTATGTGTACTCTCTCGTTGTAGCATTTCTCCCATATATTCTTATGGTAATAAGGATCTATGTAGTCTTCTAGGGCTTGCCTCTGAAAATATATGACGGTTATGACATGCTGACAAGGAATACCTGTGAGCCCCCATCTGTTGCAATTGCAAAACCGTTCCCTTAGCCTAATGATGTGTCTTTTTTCAGTAAAATGATCCACCTTAGATACATCGCTATCAGTACGAACCGTAATCCAATTTTTGTATCGCTTCTTATCTTCATCCATCTTCTTCAAGATTCTAGGGCATATATCATGACAATGACCCTCTATTTTGGCTCTTCGGGTCTCAATTCTCTTTATCACCATTCTCCTAATCATCTCGATAACCGGTTGGTCACATGCTTTTAATATCCAAGAATTGAATGTCTCTGCGATATTACTTACCAACATGTCAGATTTGGGGTGCCTAAAATTGAAAAAGAAAATATCAAAGTTAGTAGTGATATATTTTTTTTGCATAACAACAAACAAAATATATGAAGGGCAATATACCATGCAAAGTCGCTCGTTGACCACTAACGATTGTCCTTTGCTGCTAACCAATGATACACATCATCATTGACCTCCTTTATTTGGTTCATGTAGTAACCAAATTCTATTTCAGTCATCGAGGAGTTTGCTTGCCACACGAGGTACTTCAAGACCCCGCCCTTGAATTGCTTCTTGAAGTTCTCGTACATGTGGCGAACACAAATCCTATGGTTCTCACATGGCACAACCTTTGAAAATGCCTCAACGAGCCCTTAAATTAGCAATATACATAATATTTCAAGTAAGGTTAGTAAACATTTATAACATATATCACCCAAATCATGATATAGGAAGTAGTTTAAAATATCTTATGTTAATCACTCACAAAAAATCCAACTATGCCCCTCAACTGATCCGATGTCGAATAATAGCTCTTCAATAAATCACTTCCATTTTTTTTTATTTTATATGCTAGTTACCGCTCATGTTATTGAGAACATCCCACATTGACATCTATTCAAATAGCTGCTAATAAAACCCCTTTATAACGAGTCTTCAAATAACAACCATCAACTATAATTATAGGCCTACACCCCTCAACAAGAAAGAATACAAAGAAAAAACTAACATATTTAAAGAATAAACTAATATACTTGTAGTGACCATAAAAATACCATAGCAAAGTAATCTTTTCCTCTTTAAACTTGATGTTGATGGAATATTACCTCCCTACGTGCACCACATAGCCCAGGAAAAAATAAAAGGAGTGATAAAATATTATTAATTTTCTCTTCTAATAAATTGATATGATGTGATACATTAACTTTCTAATGTTCACACCGAGAACTAAGCTACATCCAGCAATTATTTTTGGATACTAGATAAATAAAGTATATATCCTTTTGTGATTTTAGTTATGTCATATGAAAACGCATCAATCAAACTTAACCAGTACCATTGAGGGCATAATTCAAACAATGAATGACCAATTGGCTTCTATTCACCACATGCGGACAAGCTTAGCTACCCAAGTTTATAGGGTAATTTAGTTGCTTTGTCGTGTAAAAGCTTTCGCTGCAACATTAATATATATATATATATATATATATATATATATATATATATATATATATATATATATATTACTTAATTCATTCTGTATTCCCTTTCCCAGTAGATGAATCAAAAGTATCTACAAGCTTATCTCCAGATTCCTCGAGTCCTAGCATATCGTTCGGAAACAAAACCCTTCAAACCCAAAGGAGAAAATTTTCAGATCTGAGCACTGAGATGTATTCGGGTATATACTCGCATATACAACAACAAGAATGACCAAGAGATTCAGTTTCTCCAAGACACTTGAATTTTCTAATGAATTTCCAACCAAAAAAATAGGAGAAATGAGAGAAAAAAGAGAATGCAAGAAACCGAGGTACTTATGGGGATTTGGAGATGAAAGGGTATGATGGAGAGGTGTACCTTGGATCGACCCCCCTGAGGTGGAGGCAACTAGAGGCAATGGTGGGGGATCAGCGGAGGCCGAGTACTGGGGTGGGGAGGGTGTGGAGCGAGTTCCTCTCTCTAGATGGGGGCAGATTTCATGTTTGATATGAACGCCGACAGAGGTTGGAGAAGAAAGAAAGAGAGGGAAAAATGGATTAAGGCTTTAAGACTATTTAGTTATTATCCTCAAATAAAAATAATATCCTAAATTATTTTGCCTAATGACGTAACCTTATTTCTAATCGAGGAGACCACTTTGATGCGAAATCGTAATACGAGAGTCACTTAGACGAGTTTTAAAGTGTAAGGGGTGACTTTGATTTTAAGACATAGTACGAGGGGTCACTTAGACGAGTTTTAAAGTATGAGAGTTGACTTTGATTTTGAGGTATAGTATGAGGGTTCACGTAGACGAGTTTTATAGTATAGGGGATGACTTAGATTTTGAGGTATAGTATGTGAGAGTCAGTTAGACGAGTTTTAAAGTACGAGAGTTGATTTTGATTTTAAGGCATAGTACGAGGGTCACTTGACGAGTTTTAAAGTACGGGGGATGACTTTAATTTTGAGGTATAGTATAGGTGGTCAATAAGAATTTTAGCCTTTAATGTTTGCATATATTGCACTAAGGGAAAGCTGAACATACAAAAAAAAATATCACAAGAAGTAAAGAACTCCTTTAAATTATTCATATTGATATCTACGGAGCACTTCATATTTTTTATTTTAGTGAAAAAATATATTTCATCATATTTATAGATAACCTGTCTAGATATGGCTATGTTTATCCAATACACAAAAAGTCTCAAGTTGACACTCTTGAAGTTTACATAAATGAGATCGAGAGATAATTCAATAGAAAAGTTAAAATTGTAAGATCTGATAGGGATGATGAATTTTATAGCAAATATGATGAATCTAGTCTATTTATTGATTGTTTTGCTAGACTTAGAGAGCAATTGGGTATTTATGCTCAGCATGCCTTACCAGGTCTGCCACAGTAAAATAATATTGTTGAAAGTCAAAATTATACTCTTATGGATATGGCTAAGAGCATAATGAGTTATTTCTCTGTACTTGAGTCAATATGGGGTGAAGCTCTTAAAATATTTAGGTACATCTTAAACAAGGTTCATAATAAGTCGGTTTCATCAACTTTATTTGATTTATGAACCTATAGGAAATCCAATCTGACATATTTAGAGGTGTCATTCAGATATAAGAGTATTCAATCTATATTAAAAGAAATTGAATCCAAGAACTATTTCTGAATATATACAGAAAAGTCTGAGGAGATAGATTTTGCCCTAATCATAATACGAGGATAGTAGAATCTAGTAATGCAAGATTCCTAGAAGATTGTGAAATTAGTATAGTGAAAAATATAGAGGGATCAATTTTGATATTAAAGAGATTCAGGTCAAGTCTCACGTATCATATCCTATTCGAGAAATTATTGTTCATCAAATCAATGAGAGAATTGATAAGGGTAAATAACAAAATAACATCGATGAACTCTCATATGATATTGGTGTCGTCGCTGATGATCTTGTAGAATAATCATAATTAGCACCTTCGAGAAGATCTCAAAGGAAAAAAAATTTGTTATTTACGATGATTATGTGATATATCTACAAGAATTAGATTATGATATAAGAATAAAAAGAAACCCCTTATCATTTTCACAAGTCATAGAAATTAACGATTCAGAAAAATGGTATTTGAGAACTCATTGAATTACTCAATAATTATAAAAGAATCAATTGTAAATGGATCTTTAAAGTAAAATACGATTTAGCGGGTAATATCGAATGATATAAAGCTAGACTTATGACTAAAGCCATTTGTAAAAAGACAGTCGAAGGGATTTGCACGACGAGCATTATGATGCCAGAGAGGTATTCGATAAAATTAGTCAAAAAATGATGATAGAGACGAGAAGGCAAGGAGACGATGCTGGAAAAAGTACTTTTGCAAATATTACCCCATTGTCATCAAAATTTACATGAAAGTCTTATATAAAAGAAATTATAAGAAAATAACTTTTTGGGGCTCGAAAAAATAATTACTTTTGGATTTATAAGGCGAAATGACCTTAAAAAAATATTTTTAAATATAAAATTAGTGTTAATAAGAAATCATGGGGATCAATTTTGATCATCAATTTAACATGATAAAATTTGATTCAATTTAATATTTCTTTTAACGCTCGACTTGCATGAAAAAAAAGTAAATATTGTGATTTAGTACCAACAGTTCATGATATGGTGCTAAAGTTGCTTAAGGCCTATTTTTTCTTTTTTCTTTTTTTGCTTGAAAATCAATATCTCAATATGGATAATAGAAAAATCAATAAACGCTCAAATTAATAATCTTAATATGGATAATAGAAAAATCAATAAAGAGAATTCAACTTGAAAAACAATGAATGTAACCACGGTTTTTTTTAATCTTTTTTCAATGACATGATAATCATATGTCAGGACGCTATGGGTGAGAATGGATATTTCCTTATTAGCATCTAAAGTTAGGAAATAAATATACCTAAGAGTAAAGTATCACTTACAAGACTCATCTAGAAGTCTTGAACAAGGATGATGTGTGAAAATAAAGAAGTCAACCAGGGAGCTTTGACCTGAACTCGTGAGATTGGAGGCAAAATTCTCTCGTGTCCAAAAAGGTTTGAACTATTCAAACAACTGCTATGAAATTTTCACTTGGTATGTATTCTATAAAGTACTTAAGTGAGTATTTATGTGTAATGATAAAAAAAAAAGACCAATAAGATTCAAGAGTTCAAAATGAGTTTTAATAAGAATATACAATAAGAACACCCTTTATAACATTTATTCTATAATTATTAACGACTATGAAATATTAAGTGTCTTAATGAATAAATATTTCCTTTATATGTCATGTTAATTTGACACGTCGCAGCTAATTAACACATCACCAATTTTGGAATAAGGGCTTATCCAAGCCGAAGCACAATGTCCATCATACAAACTCAATAATAAGTGATCACATTGGAAATGATTAGAGTGTATTTAAGATATCTTCATCTAAAGGAGATGTATTTATTGAGTATAAAGGGATAAAGCCGCATAAAGAGATGATTTATTAGATTATGACGTAGATGCGAGATATTTTGCTTAGTTGAAGACATGTCAGAGTCTTCTATTCTTATGTTTTAGGAGGACATATCACGAAAAAATATTTTATATAATTATAATGCATTAAGTTTTTTGATACCTGTAACTTGGGCATACGCATGGCACGTGAGGATAAGCTTTGTTTGGTGAGGATGTATTAAACTTTTTGACACTTATGTCCTAGAAATAAATAAATAAATAAATAAATATACTTTATCTAATTAAGATATATTTAGAACTTTGATGCTTATTGTATATAGGGAGATGTTTTCCCTATGTCTGGGATAGAAACACCATACATACAAATATATTTTGTCGAATTAAGATGCATTTGAAACTTTAACACTTATGTCTTGGGTAAAAGATATATTATCTTGTCAGGAAATATCGAAAATTGTTAATGCTTATAGGTAAATTACAAGTAGAGAGATTTTCAACTAATTAGGTATATTAGGTTCTTTAGATGCTTTTGTCCTATATGTATGGAGATATTTTATTTGGTTAGGCCATATCAATTCTATCCTAAATTATATTAGATAGAAGGAGATGCTTTACTCAGCTAGGACACATCAAGTACTTTATATGGCTATATCTTTTGTAGATGCAATATGTTCAAAAAAAAAAAAAAAAAAAACTTGGTTTGATCATGTCAAACATGTTGTCCTCTTCACTTGTCCAAGGTGGATTGATTGATTTATTTAATGAGTTAAGTGATATGTTTGACTATATGAGTTACGTATATTTAACCAAATATTATGTGCCAAGCTCTTTTTGTATAACAAGAGTTGATAGTGGGTCGAACATATACTCCTCTCCATAAGAGTAGACAAGACATATTTCCTTGGAGTGGATTGAGTGTTTGACCATGTTCTCATATAATTGATATATTTCTTAAAAGTTTAAGTGAGCTTTTTTGGCTAGAGAATTGTCACCCTCAAGGTTGGTTAATCAATGATTGATCAAATTTATCTCTTAATTCTTTCCTAAGGTCGAAGTGAAAGGTCCTTGTTGTCTTCGGTGGTACTTCATATGAGGTGTTCTTCCTTTATCAATTTGTTTTTTTATATTATAATAGTTTTTTATGTTATATATATGATTTTTTTTGGAATCAAGCCTATCTAAATTTGTCTCTTTTACTAATGAAGATTTCATTGCGTGAAAATCTTGTAGGAATCTTTTTTTCTAATTCGAATGGAGAAAACTTTGACAGCATAAAAAAAAAAGGGTTTTCTACATTCATCATGTCGTCAAGCGATGATTGATACGTGAAAAATCATAAAACTGAAAAACTATGAATTGTGCAAGATGTGTTACCTAGGGAGATTGTTTATCTCTGAAAATTTATAGATCCAATAGGAGAAGATAAAGGAGGTTAGATGTCATCATCTCTGACATGGTGGATTGATACAACGATGCTCCTCCAATACTAACAATTTTTATGCACCTTCTTCACAACTTTTGTGCACCACCTTGCGGTGAACATGGAAGAAAAACTCTTTTCTTTTTCGCTATACTCACATAGGAAGGAGAGGGGTGGTCGATTGAGAAGAGAATGGAGAGAGGAGAATAGGAGGGGGTGGCTAAAGATGTAGTCAATCATCTTTCTTAGCTGCTCCTGCCGCATATTTATAGAGAACCTCTTAAACCCTAATGGATCCTGCATTAGTGGGTATTGGATCTCTATCCAATTACCTATACATCTTTGATTATTGGATCTCTATCCAATAATCTCAATTTGCCTCCAATTGAGCCTCATGCAAGAAATTCATTAATGTTGTGCCTCATCCAATGAAACAATGGCTTATTGGATAACTCATATACAATCAATCCTCTACTCGCTAAAGTATCCATCATATATGTGTGACCCTCTAGGTCCAATACCGAGCTGATCGTGAGTTGCACCTATCAGAACTCTTTCCAACTTAGAACTCCTTCTGGCTTAGTGAATTATTATTCATAACAATTCACTTAACTTATCGACTATGGAAGTACTAGGCCACTACACCATAGTCTTAGACGGTACAGGAGATTTAATCCATTGGACTTGTCTGTCCATAGTTATCATGTATATATAGTCCATCATCCATATAATATCATAAAGATCATATATTGAGTATGGTACTATCATGTCTCATATGAAATCTATCTAAGTCTCGGTACTAATCGAATTCTCCCAGAGAACTCATCTCTTAATTCAAATGACTCTGACCAGAGATTTGCTTGAGCAAGAGCACACATGATATTCCTCTCATGATACCGAGAGTGGACAATCCTCTATTGACACTCAAATTACCTTTGTAGGCTACAAATTCTGATAATTGATTGTACTAGATTTATAACTTTCGGACCTATGAGTCTGACATCAAAGAAAGGAGTACTCAAACAAAACAACTTTAATGTCTCAAGTCTAAAGACCAGATACACAACTGAGATTTCAAAATTATTGTATGACATCAGTTATCATTAACTATCCAGCATTCCGTAAGCGGATCAATCAGTGAACTCATTCTCCAATGAGCATTTGTGTTATACCATTAGTGTCCTCACATGAGCAGTTACGAGACCATACCTTCATTATATAGATGGGTATACAGTACACCGATTTGTCCAATTTTCTTAATATCCCTCTTGAGTAACCTATTACTAAGATTATTTAGGGTCTGTGTTTAAAGGCGAATCAGTTTCATTATCGTGATCTCATCATGATCTGATTCCCATTACACAGATCGAAGGACATCACAATATATACAATAAGCAACATAAAGTGAGAATATATCAATAATAATAACAATAATTATAAAGATCGTGCAGCATGTCACACGTGTAATTACTCACGAGATTGGCTTGTAGGGCACATGTAACCAATAATCTCCCACTTGATCTAAATACAATCGCTTACATGTCTGATCCCCATCAGACCCCTGTGATGCTCAAATATAATATGAGGCAATAACTTTGTTAATGGATCTACGATATAATCCTTATCATAAATTACTTTAGAGGGAGTTGAGATAACCGAACATATAGGTGTATTATACACTTGTTCATATGATGGAGGCAATCAGTCGTATAGCCGCTCGTGTAGGGACACTAGAGGTACAGTGCAGGTGCTCATTAGAGAATGAGTTCACTGATTGATCCGCTTATGGAATGTTGTGATACCGGGAAGAGAGAAAGAGGAATAAAATTTGGAAAGAAACGAGAAATCGAAAGACGACTTGTAGAAAATGAACAAACTTAGAACATAACTTGTGTAAAATGGATAAAAAGTTCACCACCAAGTTTAATGATGCAAGAGGATACAGAAAATTCACTACCTCAAGGAAATTAAATAAGGATACAGAACTAGATTAAAATACTCATCACTCAAGCACGCATCCAAGAAATACAGAGTTTTAGAGGACTATAGGGAATATCATAGGATTAGCAAGATGCATAAGTATTGATTGTAGCAAATTAGATACTCCTGTGTCATGTTGGATGGTTAATGATATCTGATGTCAGATAATGATTTTATAGTCCCAATCATATGTATGGTCCTTAGACATGAGACGCCAATGATACCTTGTATGAATACTTCTTTCTTTGGTATCAGACTTACAGGTGTGAAAGTTCCAGATATGGTACAATCGATTATCGGGAATGGTAGCCAACCTTACAAAGATAATTGAGTGTCAATAAAGGATCATCCGCTCTCGGTATCGCGAGAGGAATATCTCACGTGTGCTCGCTCAAACAAATCCTTAGCCATAGTCATTTTGATTGAGAGATAATGAGTTCTCCGAGAGAATTTGATTAGAGCGAGACTCGGATGGTTTTCATATGAGGCCTAATATTACCATGCCCAATATACGATCTTTGAGATATTAGATGGATGAAGGATTATATATACATAGTAACTGTGGATAGACATGTCTGATGGATTAGATCCCCTGTACTATATGAGGACTATGGTGTAGTGACCTAGTACGTCCGTAGTCGATGAGTCGAGTAAATTATTATTAAGATAATAATTCACTATATAAGGAGTTCTGATAAGAGTGACTCACGACCAGTTCGGTATCAAGCCTAGGGGGTCACACACATATGGTAAATATTGCAATGAGTAGAGATACAAATATTAGATATCCCCGAAGTCCCTATTTTGTTGGATATCCAATAAGCCCTTGTATTATTGGATCATATGGATGAAATCCAATAAGAGCCAATAAAAGATTATTGGATAAAAATCCACTAGTATAAATGACTTGGATAATTAGATAGAGATCCATTACCCAATAGTGCAAGATCCATTAGGGTTAAACTATATACACTTCTATAAATAGGAGGAAATTCAGGATTCATAAGCTAGAACTTCGTGCGGTCACTCCTCATATTATCTTTAGCCTCTTCCTTAACTCGACAGCCTTGTGGTGTGCGTGGAGAAATAGATCTCACAATGATATGAGAAGCATCATCGTCTCCATCGGATCTTAAAATTTCATGGATATATGATCTTTTTAAGTAACGCATCTCACATGATATGTACGACTTATAATTTTACAATTTTTTCAAGTATCAATCGTGGCACAGTATTTGACTTGGATAATATTTGTAGATTTCCCAACAAATATATTATGTTATGAAGTTAATACTAAACTATAAATCATATATATCATATTATAGTTTGATTCTATATTATAAATTAGATTTTAATAAAAATTATAAAAAGATTATGACATCTCAAGGAGGCTTAAGTTGATTCTATGAACTATTATCAATTTTGATTTAAGATTAGGATTGTGACAAACGTGATATATCGATACAATATATATATATATATATATATATATATATATATATATATAAAATTCAAAACGACTAAAAGATCACTCGGAGGTTTCACTAGCAAAATTCTTTACAATGAGAGGACAAAAATTAAACCCGGTCTATTCGCAAATTGGATTTGTGGGCCGACAAACACAGCCACAATTTTGTCATGACCTGTGCACAAAACTTATACAAAATGAAGATAAAGAAAAAAAAACTCAGTGAGCAACGGAGAGATCTTTCTATGATTATTGCTGTGCGGATGCCAACGCCACACGAGAGGCATAGCATCTCCGTCCGCCATAACGGGCACTCGCTTACGAGAAGGATGATGAGGGCTTGGGGCAGCCATCGCCGACCACAAGGCGGTGGTGGGTCGGCACGGCGGTGGCTTTGGACTGGTCGCAGCCGTCGACGGTGGCGTAGAGGCGGTAGGGTGACCTCGACGTAGTCGCAGAACCAGCCGTAGTGGGGCCCGGCACCGTCCGAGGTGAGGTTGAGGCGGCAGAGGTCGGCGGCCGCTGAAGGCATCGAGGGCCGCCCTCGCCCGTAGTAGTCGTGGCTGGGGCCCATGAGGCCGCCCCAGGTCACCAGGTCCGGCACCGCGACCTCGCGTCCCCCACCGTTAGCCCCACGGTGGCGTCCATCCCGCCCTTGATCACCGACCCCGCCCGGACGTACACCGTGTCCACACAGTCATCTTCCCCCTGACATCAGATCAGATACACGCGCTGACCTTCTCTCGGATCGTCCATAGGTGAAGAGGAGATCGAGACTTACAGCGGAGGCGAGAACGGGGAGAAGGAGGTTGAAAAGGAGGCGGTGGACGAGGCGAGTCATGGATGCGCAATGTGATCGGCGGGCGCCTCTCGGTGGAGACTGTGTTAGGGTCATTCATGTTACAAACAATGGGGGGTAGATGAAATGGGACTTCCCACGTGGCGGGAGGGTACCATGAGGCGTTCGATCCGCTGCGTAGGTTATCAACGTGGGTATACAAGAATATATATGGAGTTAGACACCTGATTTGAACCGTCTCATTCAGCAATCAGTATGGATGGTGTGTACAAAGTATTAAAAATATTTTAAATGTTATCGAAAATTAAAAAAAAATGATTTTTTTTAATTTAATCATAGATTTTTTTAAAACGATAACTGAGATTTACATAATCAATTCGAATTAATTAGGATATTATGACTCGTTAATGTTGCAGTTCCAAAACACTAGATCCAACCAAAGTCCGACCCATGAATTAACAAAAAAAAACCATAATAATTTTGCTTAAAAAAAAAAGAAAAAAAAAAAAAAAGGGAACAAACGATGTCTATGCTAACTAACTAATAGCGTCACGACACCCGAAGCTTTTGGTTGAAGCCATCTCTTTCCTTTATTTTTTTCGTTACTTTTATTCATTGGAAATATCTCTTTCCCTTTTTTGTTCCTTAGCGGTTTTCTGAAAACTGTTCTTGTTTTTTCAAGCAGTTATTCTATTTTCTTTTTCAAATAGTATTTTTATTTTTATAATTACGTCAATATCTTTTTTTTTTCTTATTTGTCTTTTGCTTCTGTCACCTTTTTGCAGCGCCATTAGCTGCTCCCTTGGTTGCCCATCGAATTTAGGGAATGACCATGGTGTGGTGTCCATGGGTGCTCGAGGTGATGAAGTGGGGGTGATATCGAGCCACGAATAAATAGCATGGCAACGAAGACACCCTCGACATTGAATTTGACGATGACATCAAAAAAGTTGATGATGAGGGTAGAGGGATTGCAGCAAGAGCAATTGTGAAGGGAAGAAGGCGGTTGAGGCCCCATCACCTTTATGCGACGCCACTCATCCTTCCTTACCCACCTCTATGCAAGGCGATGGCAACAGAGGCAATGGACATGTTGGGAGCAAGTGAGGAAGAGCAAGTGACTTTGGGGGTAAAAGGGGCGCAGGTGACGAAAGCCACGAGCGGAGATAGATATGCAGGGAAGGGGAATAATATTTTAGAGATTATATAAAAATAGAGGATACTAATTAGGATAAACTAAAAACATGAGCATCTTTTGCAAAGCATTTTTAGAATAATCATGCTTACATGTATCTTCATTCTTGTACTCTTTTTTTTTTTTGCTGATGGCATTTATTATTTTTTTCTTTTATTCATCGGTTCCATTATTTTTTCTACATCTATCTTCATTCATGTGTACTTTGTAAGCATAAAACTTGTAATATGCTATAAGATACGTGAAAACTTTCATGCTAAGATTGAAAGTACATCCTACATGTAAAATTTTTTGATATCATCTCAAAACGATCTCTATCATAATGACGTCGATCTAAAAGGAGAATTAGACACTTCTCATCTCTTCCTATCTTTTCATAGGTTAACTATTTATATCTTAACTACATCCTTATCTAGATTCCTAAGAGGTATGTCTATTTATAGGTGATAATAGAGGATCTAGGATAAGTTATTAAGAAAGTTCCTCCTATTAAGCTAACTATAATGTGAACTTATTTTCTATTGAATAATATCTATCATTATAATCCAATTAATTCAATTATACAGGGCTACATAATCTAACATTCACCCACTTACCCGTTAATTGATAAGATATATAAGATATTCAAAATCAAAATAAAAAAAATTATTTGAAAATAAGTTTACCTAATTAGATTTTAAAATTTTTTGAAAAGAATTTTATGCATAGCCATGAATTAAAAAAATAAGCCAATAAGTCTAATAAGTATAATAATACTATATTTAGTCCAACCATCAATATGAGTTATAGTAGTTGTATGTCATCAATGTCACACTTATCTATAATTTATCTTATTAAGACAATCCTATTATTACATTCAACCATAATATGTATAAATATAAATAGACATGATAGCAGAAACAAATAACTTTAATTATATAAAAAATATCAATTATGACATCCATCTAAACATACATCATTATATCTTTTATAGCTTGCTCACAAGCCCCATTATAAGAACATGTTCTTGAAATATTTTACATTGTAAAACTTTGATAAATGGATCAACAATCATCATAGTGGTGCTTAAGTTCTCAATTGACACTTGTTATTTCTGAACTCTTTATCTAACCACAAAGTACTTTATCTTAATGTGCTTAAAATCACTATAGTACTTACTATTCATAGAGAAGAAAACTGTAACGGTATTATCACAAAATATCTTCAATGATCAAACAATTGAGTCGATCACACCAAATCCCGAGATTAAATTTCGTAACAATAAAGCTTGATTTGTGACCTCAAAGCTTATTGCATCATCATCAACAATAGAAGTTAAATTTGTGACACCAAATTGAGTCGATCACACCAAATTTGTGACACCAAATTTGATTTGTGACCTTAAATTTGTAACGATAAAGCTTGATTAAATGGTCAAACAATTGAGTCGATCACACCAAATTTAACTTCTATTGTTGATGATGCAATAAGTGATTATTTTATATTTTTTTAAAAAATTGCCCCACCAACTAACATGAATATAAATTCTAAAATGGATTTTCTAGTATTGAGATAATTTACAAAATCAACATCTGAGCATATAATATTTTATCTCATGTAAATATCTTATTACTTTCTTTATAGCTTTCTAATATTCCATTTCTGGGTTGCTCTGGCATCTACCTAGCATTGCAACTGTAAAACTGATATATGGTCTTATACATGTTTGAGCATATAATATACTTTCAACTAAGCACCAATAAAGAATATTTTTCATTTGATTCATTTTTAAATCATTTTTTAGTACTGGTTTTGGCTGAATTTTTCACCTCTAGTAATATGTGCATCATTGGTTGAGCAAAACTACATATTAAATCTCTCCAAGATACGATTAATATATCCTTTCTAAGATAGCCCTAACAATCTTTAAGATATATATTTGAATATCTCAATGCCAATAACTTTTGCTATCTCATTCATATTAACCATCTTAAAGTTCTCGTTGATAAATATCTTAGTTTCATGCAATAAACTAAGATCATTATTGATAAGCAAAATATCATCAACATATAAGACCAATATAATAAACTTGCTCCCACTAACCTTCAGATATATGTACTGATCAATAATGTTTTCCTTAAATCCGAAGGAAGTAATGGTATTATATACCATTGTCTGGAAGCTTATTTAAGGTCATAACAGATTTTTAAAGTTTACAAGCCTAACTTTCTTTTTTCTTTTATATTAATTATTAAGATTGTTCTATATGAATTTATTTATCTAGATCCCCATTCAAAAATATTATTTTTATATCTATCTGGTGTAACTTAAAATCATAATTAGCTACTAATGTCATTATGATTCTCAACGAGTTCTTTTTAGAAACTAGATAAAAGGTCTCATTGTAGTCGATGTCTTCTTTATGATAAAAACCTTTGGTCATAAGTATGGCTATAATTGTTCAATATTGCCCGTTGAGTCATATTTTGCTTTAAAGATCCATTAATAATCGACTCTTTTATAATTATTAGATAATTCAATGAGTTCTTAGCACTATTCTGGTCTATTGACTTTAACTCTTCTTTCATTGTATCATACCATTTTTCGTAATCGTTACTTTCTATGGCTTGTGAAAATGATAAGAGGTCTATTTTTATTCCTATATCATAATTTGATTCTTGTAGATATATAACATAATCATCAGAAATGACATATTTTCTTTTCCTTTAAGATCTTCTCAAAGTTGCCAATTATGATTGTTCTATAAGATCATCAGTGTCGATATCAACATCATATGAGAGTTTATTAATGTTATTTTGTTATTCACCCTCATCAATTCTCTTATTGATTTGATGAACAATAATTTCTTGAATAAGAGATGATACATGAGAATTAACCTGAATCTCCTTAATATCAAAATTGATCATTTGAGATTTTTTATTCTCATTAATTTTATCATTTTCTAGGAATCTTGCATTACTAGATTATACTATCATCGTAATTAGTGCAAAATCTATATTCCTTAGACTTTTTTGGATAACTAATAGAATATTCAGAAATAGTTCTTGGATCCAATTTTTTTTATATAGATTGAATACTCTTATCTCTGTAGGAGACACCCAAATACGTAAATATGTCAGATTGAGTTTCCTATCTGTCAACTCAAATAGAGTTGATGAAACCGACTTACTAGGAACTCTATTCAAGTTGTACATAACTATTCTAAGAGCTTCACCTCACATTGACTCAAGTACAAAGGAATAACTCATCATGCTTCTAACCATATCTATAAGAGTACAATTTTACTTTTTAACAACATCATTATACTGTAGCATACCTGGTAAAGCATATTGAGCACAAATATCCTGTTATTTTAGAAGTCTAGAAAAAAGACCAATAAATAGACTAAATTCATCATATTTGTTATAAAATTTATCACCCCTATTAGATATGATAATTTTAACTTTTCTATCTATTTGTCTCTCGACCTTATTTATATAAACTTAAAGAGTGTCAACTTGAGACTTTTTATATATTAGATAAACATAGTCATATATATGGACATGTCATCTATAAATATGATGAAATACCATTCTCCACTAAAAGAAGGAATATGGAGTGCTATGCAGATATCAATATGAATAATTTTAAGGAGTTCTTTACTTATTATGATATATTTTTTTATATGTTTAGTTTGCTTTCCCTTAATGCAATCTATGCAAACATCACAATCAGTGAAGTCTAAATCTTCCAAAATATTATCCTTCACTAATTTTTCAATTCTTTCCTTAAAGATATGCCCCAATCGTCTATACCACAATATAGAAGATATTTCATTATTGAAACTATGTTTCAATCTAACACTTGATTGCAAGGTTAATAACAACTTTGCAAACTTAGGACTTAAATTAATTCTATACAAATCATCACACAAAATTTCAAAAGTAACTTTTTATTAAATCATAAAATATACTGAGTTTACCATTACCAAAAGAAAAATAATATCCTAACTCATCAGTTCTAGATAGAGAAACTAAATTTTTAGAGACAGTAGGAGTAAAATATGTGTCAGCAAGATCTATCAAATGATTCGTCTCTAGGCATAGGTGATAAGTCTCCATTGATATTACTTTTACTTTGAGATAATTTTCAATAATGATGAATCTTTCTTGTTCTTTTAATTTCAGGATTGAAAGAAATCCCTACATATTATTAGTATTATGAGTTGAAGTACTAGAATCAAGCCACCTAGTTTTAGAAGGAACTTCTGTAATATTTGATTCAAAACATATAAAGGTCAAGTTCATACCTTTCTTTTCAAACCAAGTATTACGATTAATATAATCTTTTTTTACATGTTCTTTCTTGCCACAAAAAAAGTAATTTATTGTAATATTTTTTTTTCATTAATCTATTTAATATTTCCAAACCCAACAAATTTCTTTGATAGATGATGCTTCAATTTTTTTCTTGTTACCAGCTCATTAAGTAGTAGTCATAACATTATATAAATTTTCTTGCCTTAATCTCAATTCTTCCTAAACACTCATATTAGTTAACTTATTTAAGTCCCACTTATCCTTATTGATCCTAAATTTTGATGATGAAATTAATTGATAAGTTTATGGACTAATATGCTTTTGAGAAGTGATATAAGAAATACTTCGATCATGAATACAAACCATCATAGGGCAAATTATTGAAGTAGGAGAATCAAACATTCGATAGGAAAAATATCATGTTAAAGATTTGACATCGGGCTGGAGGATTGGTCGACGTGTCGAAGGATGGATTTTATGCTATGAGTTCAGCATCGGGCCGAGAGGATTGGGCATTTCGCCAAAAGATCAGATGTCGTGAGAAGTCAACATACCAATAGATTGGGTGATACGTCGAAGGAAAGGACAATGCACAGAGGTTCGGACGAAGTGTCGGATGATCAGATGACATGCTAGAATGTTGGACAATGGCTGAAAGCTTCATAACTTTGCTAGATATATGATTGAGTGATTATATTTTGATCGAGATTGTTTAAAGTTAAATTAAGTTGGTATTGGGTCGACACCATGCCAACTTATCAAGAAACTTATTAAGCTTGAAATATGACCGAGTTGGGATTAATAGAAGGCCAAACCAGTGGCCTTGAGAAGACCTGGGCAGTGGTACTATCAAGATCAGGCGGTGATACCGCCTAGACAATCGATAACCTTTATTTTGGGCTTGTCAGCATTGCTAACGGTGGTACCACCCAAGTAAGTGGTGGCACCACCTAGTGTGGCGATAATACCACCTAGGTCGATGGTGGTACCACTAGAGCCCAAACTCCTACGCTCTCTCCAATGGTAGTATAGCTTAACATCGACGGTAGTACCACTAGTACCTAGAAGTCTCAGGGATTTAACTTTTGGCTCCATTTTTGAAGTCTTTTGGGGTCTATAAATATCTTAGTCATGCTTGCTTGATGCTAGAATAAGAAAAAGAATGTAATCTTGAGGATTAAAGAGTTATAAACTCTCTTTTAGTGGTGTTTGAGTCATTTCTTCCTTCTTGGGTTTAGAAGTGTTTTTAAGTTATAGGAGGGTTAATGTCTCTTTTAAAAGAGAAGTGTAAATATTTTCTCTTAAGCTTGTTAAAAAGAGAAGATTTGTTGTAAATGTTCACTCCTGAACTTGATAAAATGAGAATGATTGTATTAAGGGTAGTTGGACTTCGCCCATTGGAAAAAAGATAGGTAGTGAAAGCGGTAGCCTTGAAGGAAAATGAATTAGGAGTGGACATAAGTTGGGACATCCGAACCATTATAAATCAATTTGCATCCTTTTCTTACTTTCCTTCATTATTGCTTACTGATTTACTTCACTCACTATCCTTACTTGCACTTTTGGTTAAGTGCATTTTCGATACATATTCTCGATTAAACTTTAAAAAATTGAATCCTTTTATTGAGAGCATTAATTAACCACCCCCCATAGTGAATCTTAAATTGGACAAATTGAGAAGGAATAAAATTAAAACTAAATTACACGAGAAAAGACTTATTAACATTCATACCTAATGCTTTAAGTTTTGTAGCTTTATTAGCCATATTGAGGATGTGATTCTAAATTCCTCGAGTGACATCTTATTGACCCATAGTTAGTTCCTTCATTAGTGTGTCAGCCAATGATTTATCAATAGATTTAAATATATCTTCAATAACCTTTAAATATTCCCGTGTACTAGTTGCACATTACCCAAGTCTTCATTTCATTAAGTTCTTTCACAATACTTTTATTAGTGAAGTCTACGGGCTTTTCAACAATCAAATATAAGTTAAGATTTAATATACCTAGTATGAATTGCACATGCTCTAACCATTTTAAATAATTTAATCTAGAAAGTACAGGAGTACTAGAAGCATGAGAATGTATAGGCGGAAGTACCACAACAAAATATAAAATAACATAAAATACTTTGAGTCTTTAAAAATATGATAAACAATTGATATCATCCATATTTCACCTTTGACTAAAATATTGAAATATCTAGTGTTCATTCAAGACCATCTATAGAGGACTGATATCATTCTTGTGGAATAATATCGCTACCTTTGGGTATACAATCCTAAACTACAAAGATATTTAAAATAATATCATCCTACCCTATCACATAATTATTTGAAATAGATTATCTTTTGGGATTATCTAAATCTCCTAATTATGTGTGTTATTATGAATATTATTTTATTAATATCATTTAGGACTAGTTCCTTAATATAATTTTATAAACCATTGATCTATACCATTTGGTGACTACAAGACTAATACAGTAATATAAAATATAACTCAAATTATCCTATACATGACAAGATCTTTATCATAACTAATACCCTGTAAACCTATCATCCCAAACTACTTTGGCAACAATCGGTTAGATAAAACATTGGGAGATAAATCACAAATAATATTCATCAAATTTTTTTGTTCTAATTTATGTTGAGATTATCCAATAATAGAATAGAAATCATGATAATTATTGATAATTAATCAACAAAAGAAAAACTCATATGATAATTATAATAATAATAATACATAAATCATATTTTTATACAAAAAATAAATATTATTTCATAGTTTTAGATATATACATGTGAATAACTAAATAAATATTCAAGAACAATAATTAAATTTTATTTACCACATGTAATCAATAAATTATATGAGAATCTATAAAAATTAATTTATAGTTTTTAATTTCACATAAAATATTAAATTAAATCAATCAATTTTATTAAATTTGGGCAACCCTAAAATTGGGCTAAACATCAGCCCAATTAAACAGGTTGATCAAAATAAAAAAATTTGATCAAAATTTAATCTTTTCTAAATTTGATCAAAACTAAATTCAATCAATAACTAGTCAAAATATAGTCATGATAAAATTTAATTAAATTATTATATTGATCAATTTTATAATTAAAGATATAAATAAAAAAATAATTTCATAAAGGTAAATAGTAAATTAATATATTAAAACATAATTTATATAAATTCTGTGTGGCCACTATTCTATGCGCGGGCGAGCGTCACCACTGTGGCCATTGTTCTGCATATGGTCGCCACTAGATGCAGCTTTTGTTTATGCATGGTCGCCAGCGCGTGTAGCTATTGCAAATCGCGATTGATGCTTGTGCAACTAGCCCAACGCTTGGCTCGGGCCATGGTCAACATGGCCACCACGGTTGTTGTCTGTCGTTGCGGTGCACACAACCTGCCCATGCACAACTTGTCACTAGCATATCAGCCGTAGCGGTTATACATAGCGAGGTTGCTATGGTTGCCATCGGCAACAGTATGACAACGGTGTTGCACAACGACCATCACTGCCTCGCCATAATCGAAGATCACATTACAAAGAATCTAACATCGCTCACAAGCAGGCGACAAGATGGAGTAGATAAGAATTTAGATCAACAAAATATACAAATCATCGAAGCATCGTAAACAAAAATAAAAGATCTAATATATTTGGTCTCAAGAAGATATGCTCTAATTCCAATTGTAAGTATAAAATATATAATATGCTATATGTTATGCGGAAAAAATTTTATGCTAGGATTGAAATCAAATAACATTAGATCAAATTCACGATATGTACCTTTCAATTCTATTTGAAAAAGATATTTATCTGATCTGCAAAGGCATCATCCTCTGGATCTGAGTATCATAATGATATCAATCCGCAAGAAGAACTAGATACTTCTACTCATCTCTTCCTATCTTTTTAGAGGATCAGTACTATTGATAGTTTAGGAAGATTGAGAGAGAAACCATAATCTCTCAATTGAATTATTATCGAGATCCCTAGGAGGTCATATCAATTTATAAATGAGATTAGAGAGTTTATGATAACTTATTAGGAGAGTTACTTCTATCAACGATATACCTTAAGAAATCTTACTATAATATGAACTTTTTTTATTAGTTAATATCTATCATTAGAATTTAATTAAGATTATAAAGAGCCGCGTAATTTAACACACTACTTGTCTTTTTGCTTAATCGCCTTTTACTTGGTTGGTTAATGCTGTGCTATTACTTGTTTTCTCATGTGATAATGCTGTCCTATTACTCGCTTTGTTCCCCTTCTTTAGAACTCCCAAACATGCGAGTGCGAGTGGCTTGGGCTCTCCCTCACTCATTTTTATTCCTTCCCTCCGCCTCTAGTTAGGTCTTTCTTTTTTTAATTCCACAAAAAAATATATATTAATTTTATACATTATATTACAACCGATATCTTATTAATTTTAAAATTTAAACTTTAAAGTTTTAGTTTTGTTAAAAAATTAAACATATCATTGCCTTAAGATTATATTACAACTAGCATCTTATTCATCTGAATGAGGCACAAGTCTTCTAATAACTGTTGGAAACAATTATTCTTATAAAATAGCATAATTGGTTAATAAATGGAAATATTTTATTTCATCTCTCGATGAAACAACAGTATGAGAAGGGATAGAGGGAGATTAAAAGGATATTAAAAACTATAAATAAAGATATAAGGATTTTTAAATTTAAGATTATAAATTTTTACCGAGCTCAACAGTGACAAAAATTTATATAGTCGACCCCATATATGTGTGTGTGTTTTTTTCTGCGCTCATTATATGATATATATATATATTATATTTCTGAATTATTGAAATTGTATATTAGTATCCTTCACAGACACGTCTTTTATCAAAATTCATTTAGAAAATGTTGGTTAATTAGATAAATTAGTAAAAATACTAAAGACATTTACATTATAAATAATCAAATAGCCTAAAATTCTGAATGTCAAGCAGAATTGAACACTTCCATCCTAAAAAAAAATGACACACCTACACGCAATTTCTAAATTTAGCCGAAACATATATATGATTAATTTAAATTTAGAGAAAAAATTATAAAAAAAGCACTTATTTTGGAGGATAATGATATAATATCATGAAAAAAAAAGTTATTTTCACATTCCATATAAAAATAAAAAAAGAGATTAATATTTATAACCTCCTTCAAACTATTTATAATCATATTTTTTAATATTTTAAAAATAAACATAAATATTCTTTTATTTTCTCTTCTTTTTCAACCTTCTCCTTTTCTTTTTCTTTTTCTTTTTCTTCTTCCTCCTTGGAGAACAATATCAAAAGAACAACAATTGACTATAGAGAGCATAGGCTGGAGGTGTATCGATGGCAGGGATCATGAGTTGGGAAAGAATCCTATAAAAAAAAAGCACTCAAAATAGTAAGCTTCAAATAAAAAATGAAGAAAGAATCCACACAGAACTTTATGCTTTGTTTATGCTGCCCAACATCGATATAAGAGGAAAAACATGGATATAAGAGAAAGAAAAAAAGGAATCTATCATCTCATTGCATCTAAATATGAACAATGTAATATATATTACAACAAAGTAGACTTCGGCTGATATAGGACATACAAATTTATCAACAATGCAAACTAAGTAATTGAAAACTATGATGGCACCACAATTTACTCTTTTTTTTAAAATAAAAACCCTGTGCTAATTTACCAAACATTAACCAGCCATTGATCAAATAGTGAAGCCAAATTAATAGGAGTACCATAAAGATTTTATTAAAGAAAAAAAAAAGAAGCATATGAAAATTCATTATGAAAAAGCAAGTCAAAATTGTTGACAATAAAAATGAGTTGATTTCATTCATTCGTTCAATTGTACATCAGCTCTATTTATAAGCTAGATAAGCTGTTGAGGAATAAGATTTTCTTCAACTGAACATCAAGAGTTACTTGTGCAGTTGAGGAGAGAATACAGTTGAGAAAAATCTTATCTTCTATCATACCCTTGTAAGATTGAGCTCCTGTCAAGGATGTCGATTTTGATGGAAAAAAAAGGAATAAACTTTGTATATGAATAAATACTATCCTATTGTCACAATCAAATGAACACTAAAATTTATGTGGAAAAACCCCTTCAACTCGAAGGGTAAAAACCATGGGACAAGCCAGAGAAAATCCACTATCAAAATAATGAATATACAGATCTTAAGGCTTCTTGCCCAAACCCAAGCAACAACTACAAGAAAATCACAAGGATACAAGGACTATATTACTAAACACAATATCTAAAACCTTCCCAAGTGATCACAGTAAGAATCTATTTCAAACTGATCTAACATGAGATATGTATGATTGAGAATAGTCTTTTCTTGTCCTTGTCTTCTTCCCTTTCCTGGATCTCTTATTTTCTACCCTCTACTATCAATCTGTAGTCTTCTTTCTCTCTCCCATATTTTCAGCCATCGTTGCCCTCTTAATCTTAATCCTAGTCATCAAAACTAGGATTTTGGTTAATATAAGTGAAGTTCCAAGCTGTGGGCTTCACTAAAACTCATTATGGGCTGAATTTGGGCCATCTACCCAATAGATCTTGGACCGATGCAGTAAAAATAGTTTACTGACAAGAGGCTTTATAAAAGAATCTACTAGTTGATCAGTTGTATGGATATGAGAGACACGTAGTTAACGTCGAACAACTTGGTCTCGCACAAAGTGGAAGTTAATGACAATATGCTTAATACGGGAGTGGAATACCGGATTAACACAGAGGTAAGTGGCTCCAATATTATCACAATATATTATCGAGTAAGAGTAGAAGAGAGGTTAAGCTCTTTGAGCAGATTCATGATCTAATTGAGTTCAGCAACATCAGTGGCGATGACATGGTATTCAGCTTTAGTCGTAGATCGTGTAATTGACTTCTACTTCTTAGAACTCCAATTAATTGGATTAGCTCTAAGGAAAATAAGATATCATGATGTGGATGTTCTATCATTAAGGTTCCTGGCCCAATCAGCATCAACAAATTCATGCAGATAAAACAGGGAGTTTTTCTGAGGAAGATACCATGATTGAGAGTCCTTTTAAGATATCGCAAAATTCGTTTGACTGCGGACCAATGTGTAGTTGATGGTTGATACATGAATTATGATAATTTATTTACTGCAAATGAAATGTTTGGACGAGTGAGACCCATATACTGTAAGGAGCCAACTACTTGACGATATTGAGTAGGGTCTATAGCATGATTTCCATCACATAATTTGAGGGATGCATTAGTAGAGAGGGCAGTGGTAATCTCTTTTGCATTTTGCATATTTGTCTTTGACAATAGATCGTGAATATATTTTCTTTGAGAGAGAAAAAGTCCTGAAGACAAAAATGTGGCTTCTACTCCCAAAAAGTAACTCAAGGCTCCGAGATCTTTGAGAGAGAATCAATCTGCCAATTTTATGATGAATGTCTGAACCTCCAAAGAATTATTACCTATGACAATAATATCATTCACATATACCAAGAGATATATGGTGCCTCCAGGTTGTTGTCGTAGAAATAGCAAGGTATTAGACTTAGAGTTAACAAAGCCAACATAAGTTAAAAACAGGCCAAGTTTAGTATACCAGGCTCGTGGAGCTTGATGAAGTCCATAAATAGCCTTATGCAACTTATAAACATGCATTGGATACTGAGGATGGATGAAGCTAGGAGGTTGTTGTATAAAGACATACTCCATAAGAGTCCCTTGTAAAAAGGCATTATTAACATCCAATTGTCTTATGCACCAACTTTTTGAGATAGCCAAACTTAAGATAAGTCAAATTGTGGTAGGTTTAACAACAAGACTGAATGTCTCCGTGAAATCAATACTAGATCGTTGATTAAACCTTTTGGCCACTAGACGTGCTTTATATCGGGCAATTGAGCCGTCAAGGTTCCACTTAATTTGAAAAACTCATTTACACCCGATGATATTTTATGTGTTATGACATATAATAAGGGTCCATATAGAGTTACGGAGGAGAGCATCATATTCCTCACACACATGGCCTTATGCCAATAAGGAGATTTTTGGGCTTGAGCAAATGAAGTTGGTTCAACAGCCTCAGGGGCAGATTCAGTGCTAGCATATAGATCAAGAATACGACGTGGTTTGAAAATCCACATTTGGAATGAGTTGTCATGAGATACCCAAGGACTATAATATTATTAGAAGAGTCATGGTTTGAGTCAGACTGATGAGCTATAGTGAGACTAGGTGAAGGTGGTGGTACCTCTAAGGGTAATGATTCAACAATAGGAGAAACTTGTGGTAAGGTGGAGGGAGTGAGGACCAGCAGAACTGGAGTAACAAAAGAGTACGGATCTGGAGGGGAATGACTAGATGGTGTGGATGGAGGCTCGTTTGCCGAATCCGAAGGTTTAATCCATTGATGCATATTTTGTGGAGTTGGATATATAGCAGTAGACTTAGTGTTGTGAAAAGGAAAGATAGACTCAATAAAGGTAACATGATATGAAATAAAGACTTTATGAGAATAAGGATCATAGCATCGGAAGACATTATGGTCAAGAGAGTATCCAATGAAAACACAAGGTTGAGATCTAGGTGTTAATTTATGCGCGACATAGGGACGTAACTATGGATAACACAGACAGCTAAATACTTTAAGCTTATGAAGATTTGGACATTTGTGAAATAATTTTTTAAATGATGATTAATATTGTAGAATGAGAGTAAGCATACGATTAATGAGGTAAACTGCTATTTGAAAGACTACTGACCAAAAAGTCGATGACATATAGGCTTGTTGTAGGAGCGTCAACCTAGTCTCAACTATGTGTCGGTGCTTACATTCGATGGACCCAACTAGTCGAGGAGTATATAGAGGCGAATTTAGATGTTGAATATCACAAGCTGACAAGCATGAGGTGAGAGCTTTAAATTCACCTCCACCATTAGAATAGACTATTTTAATTATAGTAACATAGAAATTCTCTACCAACTTACAAAAATTAGTAAATACTTTTGAAACCTCATATTTATAACAATGAGGATAAAACCATGTGTACTTAGTGTTGGGATACCTCAACGGGAGCATCACATGTATAGCAAAAATCAAATCAAAATAGTCGTGCAAAAGATTGGGGTCACGAGAAAATCATAAAAATAAAAAAAAATCACATCATGTGAGAGATTATTTTACCTAGGGAGATCATATATCCTTGTATTCCAGATCCGGATGGAGAGAATGAAGGAAGTCAAACGTCTTCCTCTCTAGCGGTATCCACATGATGGACCTTTACAATGAATCTCCTCCAATCTGATCTTGCAACTCTTGCAGAGGGAGGGAGGAGAATAGGAGGGGGAGGCCAAGGGTGCAGCTTATCAACCATAAGTCTCCCCTCCTATTTATAGAGAGCCACCAAAACCCCAAGAGTCATGCCTTAGTGGATATTGGATCTCTATCCAATAACCCACTAACCTTGCATTATTGGATCTCTATCCAATAATCTCCTTAGGCCTCTAATTGAGCCTTAAGCAAGGAGCCCATCAATATAGGGTCTCATCTAATAAGAATAGAGACTAATTAGATATCCATCAAATCCTCTATTCGCTAAAGAATCCATCATATGTATGTGACCCTTTAGGCCCGATACCGAGCCGGCCGTGAGTCGCTCCCATCAGAACTCCTTCTGATATAGTGAATTATTATCTCCATAATAATTCACTCGACTCATCGACTATGGACGTACTATGCCACTATGCCATAGTCCCCAGACAATACATGGGGATCAAATCTATCGGACCTGTTTGTCCATAGTTACCGTGTATCTATAATCCCTCATCTAACTAATATCCCAGAGACCATATATTAGACATGGTATTGTCAGGTCACATACGAAATTAGTTTATCTTGCTCTAATCAGATTCTATAGGAGAACTCTTTCTCTCTCAATCTGAATGACCCTGGCCACGTATTTGTTTGAGTAAACACATACGAGATATTCCTCTCACGATACCGAGAGTAGATGATCCTTTATTGACACTCAATTGCCTTCGTAAGGTTGACTACTAATCCCGATAACCAATTGTACTAGATCTGAAACTTTCCAAACCTATAAGTCTGGCATCAAAGAAAGGAGTACTCAAACAAGACATCCTTGGTGTCTCAAGTCTAAGGACCAGATACACAACTGAGACTATGGAATTACTGTATGACATTAGGTATCATTAATCATACAACATTCCATAAGTGGATCAATTAGTGAACTCATTCTCTAATGAGCACCTGTACTGTATCCTTAGTGTCTTCACATAGCCGCCTCCATCATATGGATGGGTATATAGTACACCGATCTGTTTGGTTATCTCGATGTCCCTCTCGAGTAACCAATGATCGAGATTATTTAGGATTTGTGTTTAAAAGTGAATCGATCTCATTATCATGATCTCATCACGATCCGATTTCCATTACATAGAACTAAGGACATCACAATATATATATGTTACATATAATATAATGTGAGAATATACCAATATTAATCATAAGTAAAAAGATCGCACAACGTGTCACACGTATCATCACTCACGTGATTGACTTACAAGATACCTATAACCAACACTTAGTGAAATAATATATGAAAATAACATAAAATCAAAAATTATCAAAGGAATTCAATGGAGCAGGATCCCAAACATCTATATAAATAATTTAAAAAGGTTAAGAACATGGGATGAAGGAGTTTCCAAAAGGTAATAATGACTTTTAGAACTAAAACAGGCATCATAATGAGTTATGCTGTTACAGGAATTAAAACTAGGAAGAGAATAATGAGAGAATAATTTTTGCAGAATAGAGGACAAAGGATGACCTAGACGACAATGCCATACATTAATTGGAGCTGCAATGGACGAGTTAACAATGAGCTTTATTCTTTATGGAGCAGACGACCACTCGTAAATGTTATCTTTATTTTGGCCGCGAACCAAGGATCCTCTCATGCTCAAATCCTTAATAAGAAAGAAGTCAGGAAAAAAATTCAATAATAGTATTATTTTGGTTGCAGAATTAGGAAACAAAAATGAGGTTTCGTTTAATATATGGTGCACACAAAACATCATCGAGTGTAAAAGTAGTAGTATGTGAATTAAGTATTGTAGAACCAGTATGAGTAATAGGGAGTCTATTACTATCACCAAAGATAATGTCTTCATTCTTATCATAATTATTGTGGATGGATAGGTTCTGTAAGTTAGATATGATATAATGAGAAGCCCCAGAGTCCACGATTCAATTAGGTTGACTTATAGGCGAAGTAGTCATGAGATTCGCTTGAGGCCAATTGGATGCAGTTGAAGGTCGGGGACGAGACCGACAGACTTTTGCTGAGATTCTGACTTTATTACATAGCTGACAGACGACTTGTTGGGTTTTGTGGGCATGATGCCATGACTGAAAGTTATCCTTGGGATAGTAGTTGATGTTGGGGTTGAGATATGGAGGAAGCAAGGGTGGATTGTTGTTCATAGAGGTAGGATGTAGCATATCCAAACCTTTATTTGCTTTCTTGTTATACTGATTGCCTTTTCGTTTGAATTTCTGACTGGCCTGAGTGATGAAAATTGGTCCCGTCACATTCTCTTCTCGTTTCAAATATGTCTCGTAGTCAATCAACTTATCATGAAGTTCTTCAAACGATATAGATGAGTCACATGCTCGAATTATAGCTCCTAATTCCTTCAACTCATCTCATAGGCCATTAAAAGTGTAAATAAGAACTTCTTCATCACTAAGAGACAACTTAGTGAGAGAGAATGACCTATATAAAAAAAAAAAGACAACTTAGTTCCACGTTGAATTTTTATCAACAAGCACAAAAACCATGTAAACCTTAAAGCCAGATTCAAACGTATCAGTGGCAGCTTTCTCGATATGATGGATGAATACTGTTTATTAGTTAGGCCTAATTAATGTGCAATTGAATGTATTAAGTCTTTGCAAAGGAACTACGATGAATGCCTAGAAGTTTATACGGAGAATGACATCGATGTTTCCTAAGTTTGATTTGTTGATATAAAATATATAATATGCTATATATCACGTGGAAAAAATTTAATGTCAGAATATCAAATTAAATAATAATGGATCTAAAAGATTATTATGATATATATATTTTAATACTGTTATTCAGAAAAACCTTCGTCTGATTTGTAAACGCATCATCCTCGGATCCGAGATCTATAATGATATCAATATGCAAGGAGACCTAGCCTAGCCTTCTCATCTTTTCCTATTCTTTCATGAATTTTAGGACCAATAATATGAGAGAGAAACTATAATCTCTCATTGACTAGTTCACGTGACAAAGAAAGATGAAAATAAGATATGTAATCTCTCAATCATGTCACGATGTTGTATTCTCATAATCGTTCATCGTTCTTATGTTCATAGGAGTTCCTGTCTATTTATACGCGAGAACATAGGATCCAGAATAAATAATTATGAGAGTTAACGCATCTCCTAAAGAATTCTACCTTAATTAAACTTTCTTTCTATTAGCTAATAACCATAATCAAAATCAGAGTATAGATGTAGAAGAATATTCTTCTTGATATTAATGTGTTGGTATTTTTAAAAAATTTAGAGGTAATTTAGAAAATAAATTAAGCATTAATTAGGATTTAAAATAGTGGGAGTATGAAATAAAACAATGAGAAGACTATTGTAATTTGAGATAAAATGAGAATAATTACGTGATTGCGTATCTTCTTCTTTTCATTTTTTCAGATATCAAACATAACATATTAATTTCATAAATTTAATATTCTCCGTCATACTGTCATTCTTAAAGACAAATTATACGGAAGAAGAAGATTTTGGGAAGGTCAATGATGACAAATGATAGCAACTCAAATCTTAGCTTACAACAAGTGTTTCAATTTTTAATGATGAAAACTATGATTTTTGGTTTGTGAAAATGAAAACCATATTTCTTTCGCTTGATCTATGAGAATGATTGAGAATCTATATGATGATTCTAATAATATGGGAAAATCATGATAAGAGATCAAGCAATCAAATTAAAAAAAAATAATAATAAAGAGATGCAATAGCTCTTAGAAAGATTCAACAGGATGTTTTAGATGCAATCTTATCAAGGATCATGAGGGCTACAAACACAAAGGATGCATGAGATCCTTTACATAAAGAAATTAAAAAAATATGATATCAAACTTCAAACCCTAAGAAAAGCATTAGAGAATATGAAAATGAAAGAGAATGAGATATTGAATGACTTCTACACGAGGATTATGAAGTTGAACAACCAAAAAAAGGCTTATGGTGAAGAGATCAGTGATAAGATAACTATTGAGAAGATCCTGATTAGTATCCCAGAAAAGTTTAATCCTATTGTAGGTATGATTGAAGAAACAAAAGATTTTTCTACATTATGTGTTGAAGAACTTATAAGTTTTTTGAAAGGGTATGAACAAAGATTGATTCAACAATTCAAAGAAAGCCATGGAGAGTACATTTCAATCAAAACTCAATGTTACTTTCAAGAATGGAGAGGATAAATCAAATAACTAATCAGAAAGTACTCTCCAAGGAAGAGAAAGAGGAAGAGAGAGAAGTTCATCAAGAGGAAGAGGATGAATAGATTATGATAAAAATAAATTTCAGCAAGGAAGGACCACAAAAAAGATGCAGAATATGCAACAAAAAACAATCATGAAGAGAAAGATTATTATTATAAAGAAAGAACACAATGTTACGAGTGCAAGAAGTATGGTCACAGGCAAAAAGATTACTATTTCAATAAAAAAATTACTAGTTTAACATAAATCAAATCTGTCAGAAGAAAAAGAAAGTGAGGTCAATACTTAAAAGAAAAACCAAACAAACAGTGATGAAAATGGCAAGATCAATACTTCAAAGAAAAAGGGTTTAACCTAATGTATTTTTGGGCTGAAGTAGTTTATATAGCTTGTTTATCTTCTTAACAGGTGTCCAACAAAATTCTTAGAAAGTAGAACTCTTTTACAAGCTTGGAATAGAAGAAAACCATCTAAGAGTTTTTGGAAGCTTATGTTATTCCAGAAGAGAGAAGACATAATTTAGATAAAGTAAGTGAGGAAGTGGTTATGTATCATAGACTAAAGGCTATAGGCTTTACAGTTTATTAAGATAAGAGGCTATAGACTTTACAGTTTAATAAAATAAGAAAATGATAGTTAGTAGCTTAAAATTGGGAAGTGCTGCTTTGAATTAGAAAGGACAAGAAGAGAGAAAATAAATAAATAAATGAATATGTTGAAACAGTACCACCAGGATAAGTTCAAGAAGATATATATGATTGAGGGTTTATCCTCAAATATATCAAATCCTACTACATCGTCATCCAGTTCAAGTTCAGCATATCCTAACTTAAATCCACTTTGAATGACATTTACCAAAGATGTAATTACTGTGTGTTAGAACCATAAAACTTTTAGAAAGTCATTAAACATGAAGTTTGGAAGAAAGCTATGAATGAAAGAAGAGATTGATGTGATTAAAAAAAGAATAATACATGGGACTAGTTGATAGACCTCAAAATAAAAAAAAAATGTTATTAATGTCAAATGGATTTACAAGATGAAATATAATATAGATGACTTATTGCAAAGAAGCAAAGCTTTTATGCCAGTTGCTTGCATTGATATTATTAAAACTTCGATTGCACTAGCAGCTCGTAAAGGATAATTACAGCTTAAAGTATAATTGTTGAATCAACTTGATATGAAATCAGTTTTTTTGAATGAAGAATTAATTAAAAGAATAGTTTTATGTTGGGGAGGCAAGGCTTATAGGTTGAAGGAAGCATCATGTGCTTGGTACAGTGAGATTGATGCCTCCTTCAATACAAAAGGCTTTTTGAAAAAAAAAAAAAAGAGTGAACCTACTTTATACTTCAAAATAGGAAAAGGTTCAGGTATAATTATTATTATTTCACTTTATGTGATGATTTGGTGTTTATAAGAAACAACACAAAAATAATAGAAGAGTTCAAAAATAACATGGTGAATAAATATGAAATGAGTGACATGGGAATATTAGTATATTTTCTTGGCACTGAGATATCTCAACAAGAAAATAATATATTTTTCTCAAAAGAATTATGTAGATACGATCTAAAAAAATTAAACATGTTTGAATGTTAGTCATCCTGTTGTAATACCATTAACAGTTGGTGAAAAACTGAATAAAGAAGATTGATGCTAGTCTTTATAGAAGCTTGATTGGTAATTTATTATATCTCACAATTAAAATATCAGATAATATGTTTGCTGCAATTATGCTTTCTATATTCATGAATAGTCATAGTTACATTCATTTTAGAGCTAAAAAAGAATTTTCAAATATTGAAGTTTATGATAGTAATTGAGGTTCATGTATCGATGATATGAAGAATACTTCCTGTTTTTTTTTTCTTTTTTCTGTGCAAGTGTATTTTCTTAGAGCTCAAAGAAATAGCAATCAATGACACAATTTTGATAGAACCCTAGCAGGGTTGGATCCTACTCAATCAAATAACAACTAATAAAAATTTCGAGAGATTGTAATAAACCCCACCTAGCCACCTCTATCTTATAAAGAAGGTTCGCTAAAGTTTTAATATGGGGCAGGTCAACTATGCTTTTAGCAGGGGATGGCTAGCTAGTTGCAGTCCCCTAAGCCGCCGCCCCTTATAAGGTAAGTCGGTTAGGGAGGAGGGTAAGGATGACATTTAACTTGAGAGCAGCCTCCCTAGGGTTAGGGTTTTAAAGCCCTATATAAGTATATAGCCTCCATCACTTTTGAATAAGCAAAGATCAATCTTTATTCAGCCTTGTGACCGACTACATAGGAGGGAGGAACCCCTATAGCGTTTCAAGGGTTGATCCCCCTCAAAGATTAATCTGTATAGAATTCCTTTAAGGTTCTATCATCTGGTATTAGAGCAGTGATCTTGCTGCTTTTGCTGCCCTTCCTGCCTCCCACTATCAGCCAAGCAATTCCCATAATTACTTTGATGACGTCGTCTCCACCACCATCTCCTCATCGTAGATCAAATCAATCTGCTGCCACTACCACCAATTACATCATAGATATGATATTTTTCTACCATTAATACCTTTTGCCACTATAATTTTCTATCTAAAAAACACCAAAAAGAAGTTTTCATCTATCTCTTGTTGTGAATTCTTTTCGTCATAAAGTTACCATCTTTGTGAATGAAGGAATGTTGTAGAAAATTTTAGCCACATATTGCTACCTCTAAGCCGATCTTATTGTCATCTTTTTGGACAAAAAAATTTATACACTTCGTAGATCATCTCGGCTTTCATTTACGTTTGATCAATCATTGAATTCATCCTTGAAAACATCTTTACATTATTACAATTTTTCATCGTAAACCACTGAATTTTTCGACGAGAATTCTGCCATCACAACTTGCAACGTTTTTCTTACTGCCTTGCTACTGAAATTTTCTGATTTCTTCTGTCATCCTTGCTGCTATCTAAACCAAGATCTTATTGTCAATTTCCTCCACAAATTCTCAATTTTCTACTGAAAATTTCATCGAGAATCCGCTATTTCTTTGACGATAATTCTGCTCCCCAAACAACACCTATTTGCAGCAAACCTTCACTAATTCCTATCAAACCTTTGCTACCATCAACCACATATCTAAAACCCTATTCCTAACCTTTATCCACTACCATCACAGCCCCAAAACTCCACCAAACTGCAATCCAAACCACACCAAAAACAAGAACCAAACAAGCCTAAACCACAAATTACATCTACCAATCCACCAACCCTCTCGACCACAAATTCCTCAACTGATACATGCCCCTAACTTAGAAACAAAAGAAAGATCTTAACATTGCATATTTGGGGGCCTACACTATGGCATCCGAGGAGACAATCAATGCTAAATTTGAAGCCTTCGAGACACGAATGGAGGATAAAATACAAACTCTCTTTATTGAACTTAGTTTGGGCTGACCACCGAGCCCGAGGAAATCACAACAAAGAGAAAGCTCTGACCAAAAAGATGAATTACAGGAGATGAGAGGTTCTATGATCGATCTCTACTATCCACGCATGAGGGTGGACTTCTCTAGATGTGAATAAGGAGACTCGATCGGTTGGGTCTCGCGCGCGGAGCGATATTTTCAGTATCACAAAACCCCGAACACATCTATGGTGGAAGCTTCTATACATCTGTAAGGGGGCGCCATACAATGGTTTGATTGGTTTGAACACACTTATGGAGCCCTCTCATAGAGACAATTTAAAGAAGGACTGCTGATTCGCTTCAGACCAACCAATTATAAGAACGTTAACAGATAACTAGCCAAGATCCGTCAAATCTCCACCATCCAAGAGTATCATACCAGGTTTGAAATGTTATCTAATAAAACTCATGATTGATATGAAAAATAGCTATTAGGGACTTTCATTGAGAGCTTGAAGTCGAAGATTTGGGGAAAAGTTAAAGTACAACAATTGTACACACTTATGACAACCATATCTTTTGGCCGACTTTAAGAGGAGTGATTGAACCACGAAGCCCGAAGGACTAGGGTCACTCTCCGACCAGCAACACCAAAACCCTCAGCCCCCCTACTGTCAGTTGAGCCCTTGCACTAAAAAAGTTAACAAGAGAAGAGCTTCTGGAGCGATATGTGAAGGGGTTATATTGGCATTGCGATAAGCTATGGAGCCGCGAGCATCACTATAAAAAAGGGAGACTTCTTGTGATTGAACCCATAGAAGAATCTTGAACATCCAGAAGAGAGCATTGATCATGAAGAATAAGATGCAGAAGAGGAGTCACAATCAACTAATTGCATGGTGCATGCTTTTGCCAGCTACGTAAATCCACAAACGATGAAAGTTAGGGACCTAATTAAACAACAATTGATCATCATCCTCATCGATACAGGCAACACCAATAACTTCTTAAATAGCAAAGTTGCTGCTTGGATGGTGCTCCACATTGAGGATTATAGAAAATTCAATGTTAAGGTCGCCGACGGTCGAATCTTAAAGTGCGACCAAAGATGCCCGTAGGTGAAACTATCGCTGCAAGACCAAGAAATTATTATCAACTTCTTCCTTCTCCCAATTGATGATTATGAGGCTATGTTTGGCATAGAATGACTAATAACACTAGGTGATATCTCCCAAAACTTTTTTAAATTAATTATAAATTTTTACTGCAAAGGCAAATAGGTCATCCTATACGAGAAGCGCGGAAGCAACGTAACAACCATTTTGACTCAACGAATGGAGAAAGTCATACACAAGATAAACGGTGGCTTCATGATGCAACTCTAGCAGCAACCAGAGGAGAAGGAAATAAAAATTGAAGATCGAAACCTCGCCCATTTGCTTGCTGAATTTGCTGACGTTTTTTCGAGCCGCATGGTTTTCCTTCTACCTAGCAGCATGACCATCAGATTCCAATTTTTTCAGGCAAATTAGTGGTGAACACTTGGTCGTACTGCTATCCCCATCTCTAGAAGGATGAAATAAAGAAGATTATGAAGGAGATGCTTAAGACAGGGGTCATTCGACCAAGCTGCAGCCCCTATTCTTCGTCGGTGCTACTTGTGCGAAAGAAGGACGAAACATGACGGATATGCGTCGACTACCAAGCTTTAAATGACATCACCGTCAAAGACAAGTATCCAATACCAGTGGTAGATGAACTTCTTGATGAGTTAAAGGGAGATAAGTCTTCACGAAGTTGGACCTCTGATCCGGTTATCACCAAATTCGAGTATGTGAAGACGACATTCCAAAAATTATATTTCGAACGCACAATGACCACTATGAATTCTTGGTAATGTCTTTTGGACTCACTAATGCTCCTTCAACATTTTAAAGTCTCGTGAATGATATTTTTTAAAGCTTTCTTCATAAATTTGTGGTGGTATTTTTTTGATGATATTCTCATTTACAGCCCTTCCCTTGAGACCCACTTTTAGCACTTGTGGTTTGTTTTAATGATCCTTTGGAAGAATACTCTTTTTGTTAAGCAATTAAAGTACAGCTTCCTCCAGCAAAAAGTAAAGTACCTTGGGCATATAATATCATAAAAAGGAGTGATAGTAGACCCATAAAAAAATTGAAGCAATGCAATGCTGGCCGAAACCAAAGAACGTGAAATCACTGTGCGGTTTCCTTGGACTAATGGGCTACTACCAAAGATTTGTGAAAGATTATAGAAAGATCAGTGCACCCCTTACCTCCTTACTGAAAAAGATGCTTTTCAATGATCGAACAAAGCCTCCGCTGCATTCGATAAACTCAAGACAGTCATGATGATAAGACCCATACTAGCATTGCCCGATTTCAATCGAACCTTCATCATTGAGGTCGATGTATCTGGAGTTGAAATTGGAGCCATTCTTATGCAAGATGGCCGACCACTCACATACACCAGCAAAGTGTTATCTCCCTCCCATTAAAAAAATGTCAATATACGATAAGGAGATGCTCGTAATTGTACACGCAGTAACGAAATGGAGATCATACATGATCGGCTGATGCTTTCAAATAAAAACCGACCATAGAAGCCTCAAATATTTCTTAGAGCAGAAGATATCATCCCCCGTACAACAAAAATAGGTAATGAAGCTCATTAGATTTTATTATAAAATTACTTATAAAAAGGGCAAAGAGAATGTGGTTGCAGATACACTCTCATGGCTACCCGAACAAGCAAAACTTTTGACCATCTCCCTTCCAATCAGTTGAAGATATTAGGGAGGAATGCAAAAAGGATCCGGAAACTAGCAAAATCATAAAAACAATTGGAGGAGGAGCCAAGCTCAATAGCCCACTATAGTTAGGATTTGGAGGATCTACATTATAAAGGTCACATTGTGCTTATACCCGACTTGCCTTGTATCAAAATCATCCTACAAGAAATGCACTCCACACCATCAGTAGGGCACTTTGAATTTTTAAAAACCCATAAGAGAGTTAAACAAATTTTTTATTGGAGAGGGGCGAAAAAAATTATTTCTGAGTTTGTAGCATAGTATGATGTATGCCAACAACAGAAGGGTGAGACAGTGATAAGTCCTGGGAAGCTACAACCACTACCCATACCATATTAGGATCAATTGGCACTAAGGGGTGCGGGGGGGGGGGGGGGGGGGGGGGGGGGGCGGTGGATTTTGAATTATTGCAAGTGTAAATTTTCGTTTTAATGAAAAAAATTTCACTTTAAGTAAGATAGACAAACCAAAGCTTTTAATAACAAGTGAACGATTCAAAGAAAGTTGCTATGTTACTTGCTTAAAAATGACTTAAGAGGAAACAAGCAAATCCCAATAAAAGATAATCAACATCGAAGAGAAGTGCTTAACTTGAAACTTTGCTTTCAAAGATTAAATTAAATCAGAAGCGTCAATACGAAATTAGTAAGCAAGGAAAGCAAAATAAGAACTCATAAGTTTTATAGTGGTTCAGCACTAACGGGCCTACGTCCACTCCCGCGTCCCCCTCCTTGAGGTACACTGGCATCCACTATTGATCTTCTTTGGGTGAAGACCAAACCCTTGTACTTTTCTTACAAAGGAGACAAGATTATAACTCTTTGATCACACCCTTACCCTTCTTTTTTCTTAAAATTCACACAAGTTTTTCACATAATTTGATCCCCCAAATTATTATAAGGAATGTAAGAAAACTTGAGATATTTATAGACCCCAAAGGATTTCAGAATTTGGAGCCAAAAATTAAACTCCCTCGAAAAATTTGAGTACGGGCGGCTCACCCACTGACCTGGGTGGGTCAACAGCCGAAAGTACCCAAATTCCTGGGTACAAGCGGTTTAGTCACCCAACCTGGGTGGTTCAGCCGCTCGAAATCCTCGGTGGCATCGGTTGAACTGTCGCTCGCCAACTGTTTACTTGCCATCCCTACACCGCTGCTAGTATTGCTAAGATCTTTATAGAAAATATTGTTAAACTGCATGGGATGCCAATGTCCATTGTAAGGATCATGATAGAGTCTTTACCAGCAAATTTTGGATCGAGTTATTTCAGTTGCAGGGCATCAAACTCAAGATGAGCATGGCATACCATCCATAGACTGATGGCTAAACTGAGGTGGTGAACATGTGCATATAGACATACCCTCAGTGCTTCACTAGTTACTAGCCAAAGGAATGGACAAAGTGGCTCCCTTGGGTCGAATGGTGGTATAATACTACATATCATTCTTCTACTAAATGTACTCCATAGGAAGTAGTGTATGGTCGATCGGATCCTGTGATTCCTAAATATGTAATTGGCTCAGCTAAAGTAGATCAGATCGATCGAGATTTAATTGACAGAGACTAACTCTTATAACTATTAAAAGATAACCTCTCAATCGCTCAAGCTAGAATAAAGCAACAAGCTGACATATACCGAAGCTAAAGAGAATTCTCAGTAGGAAATTGGTTTTATCTTCGTCTCCAACCGTACAAGCAATTATCCATCAACACACGAGCTTCCATGAAGCTATCTCTGCGCTTTTATAGGCCCACCAAATCACAGAATGCATTGGAGCCATGGCGTATAGATTAAACTTACCAGCTGATGCAAAAATTTACCCTGTCTTCCACATATCCTGCCTGAAGCCCAAGTTAGGGGAAAATGAGTCAGCCTAGATTCAACTACCCAACACCACTGATGATAAAGATATTCAAGCCAAACCCCAAGCCATACCTGACCGCAGGATTATGATGTGTCGCCGACGTCCTTATACTGAAGTACTAGTGCACTAAAATAATTTACCAATTGTGGATGCCATGTGGGAGTCATATGAAGATCTAAAGACTAGGTTCTCTGAGTTCATGGAACCCTAGCCTTGAGGATAAGACTGATTTGAAGAGGACGGGGTTGATAGGACCCTAGCAGGGTTGGGTCCTACTCAATCAAATAACAACTAATAAAAATTATGAGAGATTATAATAAACCCCACCTAGCTGCCTCTATCTTATAAAGAAAGTTGGCTATGGTTTTAATCTAGGGCCTTAGGGCTTCCTAACCGTTGCCCATTTTTTGGGCAGGCCGACTAGGGTTTTAGCAAGGGTGGCTAGCTAGTTGCAGCCCCCTAAGCCGTCGCCCCTTAGAAGGCAAGTCGACTAGGGTGGAAGGCAAGGATGACATTTGGCTTGGGAGCAGCCTCCGTAGAGTTAGAGTTTTAGAGCCCTATATAAGCATGCATGTAGTCTCCACCACTTTTGTATAAGCAAAGATCAATCTTCACTTAGCCTTGTGGCCGACTACATAGGAGGGAGGAACCACTATAGCATTTTAAAGATTGATCCTCCTCAAAGATCAATCTACATAGAATTCCTCTGAAGTTCTATCAAATTCTTTGTAGAATTGTGCTAAGAGAAATTCTTGAAGATCTTTTATGATAGTAAATTAGCAATAACAATGGATAAGAACTTGGTCTACCATTCGAGCATCATTTCATCAGAGAAACTATTGGAGAATATGAAATTCAATTAAGTATGGTAACTTTAGTGATCAAGTAGTAGACATATTTACCAAGCTATTACTAAGGGATAAGTTTGAGTATTTAAGAGAAATTATGGGTGTTATTGAACAACAAACACATTAAGGGAAAGAAAATATTGATATTAATGTGTTGATATTTTAAGAAATATTAGGGACAGTTTAGAAAAGAAACTAAGAATTAGTTAGGGTTTTAAAAGTAGCGGGATTACAAAAGAAAGCAATGAAAAGGATGTAATTTTAGATTGAATAAGAATGATGTGCCTCCTTCCTTCTTTCCTCTTATAAATTAAACATAACATATTAATCATACAAATTCAATATTCTTTATCATATTCATGACAATGGCTCTTCAAGTCTCAACTCTATGCAATTCTCCGAAGGTAACCATGACGAAGAACAATAGAGACCTTCATTTGGATCAAGCAATGGATGATCAAGCAAGTGGAATAGCAGATCCTTCATTTGGATCAAGCAATGGATGATCAAGCAAGTGGAATGTCCTGAGTCTTCTTCCTTGACTCGTGGATCTCCGATGCCCATTTACCCCATCCACGTACTCACATCCGCCATCGCTACCAAAACGTTGTGCGTTAGTGAGCGAGGTCTTTTGCACAATGTTGTTTGTTCAATTATGCTAAGGTGAGCTTCCTGTACATTGAGGACTTTATGAATAAATAAATAAATAAATAAATAAATAAAAATAGGATAAACGGACAATAAGAGACGCATTCGTAAGAGATTTAAAAAAATAAAAAAAAAAAAAGTACGGTACAGAAGATCCTTGAGAAAAGGGTCAATGTTGACTTCCTGTTATAGGTAGGGTTGGTTATTGACCGCACCGCCGCCTCGCACTCTCTCCACCGTGGCCCCTTTTATTTATTTATTTTTATATTTTACTCGAGAACTTGGAACAACAAGAACTATACCCACTCCCATCAATGAAGTGTAGGAATCTTGGAGAGCCAAACAAACAGATCCGTTTTCCAACACTTCATTTCATGCTCAAGTTTCATTGTTAGCATGGAAAGAGTGCACACTTCTTTGATTAGATGCCAATAAATTAGGAGTACCTTCTCACGTTGACTTTTACGTGGACTTGATCTTCGTGTGGTGTGGTCGATATTGTTATATTTCGTTCATTTTTGACATTTATGAGATATGTCTGACTTCAAAATTAATTTTAACTTCTCTTTCGAGAGGTTTTCCATATTTATCGACACGGGAAAGCGATACGATGTGTCCGTCGGGAGAGAAGACAAAAAGATGTATGCTTTCTTTAAAAGTGACGAACCGATCCTACAAACAAAAAAAAAAAAAAAAGTCACGTTTCCAAACCCTAAAAACGAAAACTTATGTAAGGCTTTTCCAATCCACCCACACAATCAAATTTTGGACATTTAAACCAATCGAACCGGATGAGCGCTTCTTCACCGGGTTTTTTTTTTTTTCTCTTTCTCCTTCTTCCATATAAAAGGGATATATATATATATAAAAAGAACATTTGAAAAGAAAGGCTAGCAATCAAAGAAAAGTTGATGACTTACTTTTACCGCGCTCTCCTCCGCATTTGCATATTCTGTTATCTTATCACTGTCTCCTATTTCTACATTATTAAGTGTTAAAATGAAGTAGCAAAATCCAATGGGTGTCGATGATAGAACTCGACAAACGGAATGGACGGTTCGATTCGATTTAAAATAAATGTCGATTCTGTTGGGAAGGAAGCACACACCCTCCCCCGCCTTGCCTCCAGTTTCTCCTCGCTACCTCCCTCTCTCTTCAATAAGAAAGGCTTTCTTTGGTCCGAAGAAAGACGAGAACAATGGGAGGCGGAGGGGGAGAAGGAGAAGGGAGGGTTCAGAACGTGTTGGTGATGAGGCACGGGGACCGGATCGACCACCTGGAGCCGCTGTGGGTGGCGCACGCGAGCCGTCCGTGGGACCCGCCGCTCGCCGAGGGGGGCCTGATCCGGGCGTGGACTACCGGTAAGCGGCTGCGCGGCGTCGGCTTCCCCATCCACCGCGTCCTCGTTTCCCCCTTCCTCCGATGCCTTGAGACCGCCACCGAGGTCATCCGCGCCCTCTGCTGCGTCGTCGTCGACGACGACGACACCCGCCTCCTCGCCATGGGGACCAGCCAGGACGCCGTCCTCGATCCCTCTCGCGTCAAGGTTCGCCATCAAATCCTTTCCTTGTTTCCCTTCCTTTGGTTGGTTTCTCATAGAATCGAGAGGAGCCCTAAAAACTTTTGTTTACGCGATTTCACTGGATTATAACAGTCCGTATTTATCGAGTTGAAAACCTTTATGCTTAGATGTTGAAGGGTTCTTTTAATATTTTGCGAGGATTAAAAATACTTGCGGTAATTATCCTTAGTTCTTGTATGTTAACCAAATGAAGAATGCTCATTGCAAGATCACTTTACTTGTTTAAAAAAAATCACATTACTGGTAAACATTAAAACCCATTATTTGTTCAGTAAGTCCTAACTTTTTTAGACCTCGCTTAAAAACAATTCGGTTTACATGCTGACCTTTTAGATACCTAAGTGAACTCTTGTGACAATTTCTTTAGCTACAGGAATTGGCTGCCCTAAATTCCTTCTCAAAATCAATTGTAGGTTATAATAAGTCATACAACTATTTAAGATCAGCTACATGAATCTTTTGTCATCATTGAGATCCGTAAAAAATTACATTTTTAATTAAATTCAAAATATTTTAAATTTTTATTTATATTTTCTCTTATAGTTTTTTTAGATCCTCCTTTACCTCTTCTCATGCCACTAACATTGATTATTTCACCCCTTTTGACTACTACGTTCGGAGGTCTCCTAAACACATGCCTATACCGACTTAAGTAATTTTCTCTCATCTTATCCTCTACTGAAGTGATTCTTTGTTGTTCACGAATAAAAATATTTTTTTGTATCTTTCCTAATGACTCCACACATCCATCTCAACATTCTCATCGACAATGCAAACTTTTTGTATATATTGTTTCTTAAGTGCCTGACACTCAAATCCATAAAGTATTGTTGTTCTCATAATTGTCTTATAAAATTTTTCTTTTAATCTCAAAGTTATCCGACGATCACGCAAGACTTTTGACGTCCCTCACCATTTTAACTATCCTATGAATAATATCTTCATCGGTCTTTTCCTCTTGTTGAATAAATGATATAAGATACCTAAGACTATTACTTAAAGGGACTTCTTGTCTATCCATCTTAATTATATTCTCCTGTCTATCTCTAGAATTACTAAAATTATATTTTATATATTCAGTTTTAGTCATAATTAATCTACAACCTTTAGTTTCTAAGGCTTGCCTCTATATCTTAAGTTTATAATTAATTTCACTTAGGTTCTCATCAACTAAGACAATATTATTAGTAAATAGCATACACCAGAGAGTTCTATCAAGTGACTAGTAAATTCATCCATCATTAGTGTGAAAATATAGGTGCTTAATATGAATCCTTCATGTAATCCTATGCTAATAGGAAACTCACTAGACACTTTCTCTATAGTTCTAACACTAGTAGCTGCATTATCATACATATCTTTAATAATATCAATTTAATTAATGGATAAACCTTTCTTTTTCTAAAACCCATCAGAATAAGTCTTTAAGAACCTTATCATAGGCTTTCTCAAAGTCAATAAAAACCATATGCAAATATTTCTTTTTCTCCCTATGTTTTTTCATTAATTGCTTTAATAAATAAATAACTTCTATGGTTGATCTTTCAGGCATAAGACCAAATTGATTTTCAAAGATATTTGTTTTAAGCCTTATCTTAATTTTGATAACTCTTTCCCAAAGTTTTATAGTATGGCTCATGAGTTTATTTCCTCTATAATTTGAATAATTTTGTATGTCACTTTTATTTTTGTAAATTGGCACTAAAAGAACTCCATTCATCAAACATCATTTCGAATCTTATGATTTTATTAAATAAGCTAGTTAACCAAGCTACTCACTTATCCTCTAAACTTTTTCAGACCTTGATATGGATACCATCAGACGCCACACTCTTAAGCTATTTTCATATTCTTTAATGCATCTTTTATTTCATTAGCTCTAATATTAAATCCACCACTATTATTTATCGTTGAATATGTCTTATATGGAATATTTATCAAATAATTAATACAATTTTTTTTTCATCTTTCCCTAATCTTGTTTACATTAACAAGTATTCTTCGATCTTCATCTTGGCAGCTTTAGCAATTTGATATATATCTTTTTCATCATCTTTAGTACTTTTAGCTTCTTTTTTAGATTCTTTGTATCTTTCAAATTCTCACTTTAACTGATTTTAAGGTTTTTGTTGTAATATTCATGAGCTAACTGGTCCAATATTTTGGGGTCCTCGTCTTATCCTGTTAGAAAAAAAAATAGGAATGCATTTGAAGTTTTTCAAATTTATTTCTTCCTCGTCACCAAGTTATTTGTAAACTTGATTTGGTTTGCCCATGATTCAGTGGATACTTGAGCCATCATTAATAACATATAAGCCCTTCAGAAAGGAGAGACCAGTCGAATGAAACTTGCACAAAGAGAGCATTCACGAAGGTTGTTATAGATTCCACTTTGAGAAAGGCATATTCTATTTGTTATGATAGAACTTTCAGTCAGACGTATATCAATGTAACACCATGTACTATTGGGTAGGCAGACTTCAGATCTAAAGAAACTGAATATGATTTGATGCAAATTCTTATGGTCTTCTGCTTTAATCACAAAAGCAATATAGAAGGTTTGGAAAGAAACGCACATGAAGGGAAACATTGACAAAGAAACTAAATCGAGACAGAGGATAAAAGAGAAGATGACTAAATTGAAAGAAAAAGGGGGAAGTAGAAGATGTTTCAGCTCCGATTGCTCGAGATGTTTCAGCCTTTCCAATTCCAACATTCTGATCTTTCTATATGAAAGTCAGGTCTCATTTGGTTGTATTGAGCAGAATATATGTCTCTTTAAGTCTGAAATCGTATGAAATTTTACCTACTGTAAGTTCTTGCCTTGTGCATTTTCTTGTTTTATCTTGAACTTTGATTGTCCATTCTGCAGGTCTCTATTGAGTTCGGATTATGTGAGATGCTAAACTCACAAGCAATAGGTAGTAGTGTAGCTCCTAAAGATAATAAATGGTTTCCTCATATCTCAGAGCTTGAAGCTTTGTTGCCAGCTGGAACATTGGATCATTCTGCGGAGAGTATTTATAAAGAGGTTTATTCCTATACAATTTTAGTTGCTCATCAGAAATATTTTGTTCATACGTTTGCCTATTGAATTTCCAGAAACTTATACCTGCAAAATTTTGCATTTTCTGCAGTTGCCTCAATGGGAGGAATATCTGCTTGAAGCAAGAAAGAGATATACAAGTGTTATTCAGGCTCTCAGTGACAAATATCCCAATGAAAACTTGCTGCTAGTCTCACATGGTTAGTGTGTTTTTCCAAAAAAAATAAAAAATAAATATAATATGCATATTCTTCTTCACTTAATTATAAACTCATTTTTATATCTGTTATACAATCCTTAAATATATAGTAACATAATTATCCGCATATCTTGAGTCTAGTGGGCAAATTTACTCCTGAAATTATTTTTTGTTGCCAATGCATGAATAAATTTGCTGTAGGGTGTTTGCATTATTATGTGTGTGGCAGCATGCGGATGAGATGAAAGCTGCTTCCATCTTTCTGCGTTTTCTTTGGTTTTGAAAATGCCCATTTAATTGCCTTTGTTGCCTTGCTTCATCTTAGTCATTGTATAAAAGAGAATTGATTTTTGTTATGGTGTTTCTGGGTACGCAGGTGGCACATAACCAAAGATTCATGTCTATGCTATCTTCTAGATTTGGTTGTGTGAGCACTACTTATCCATGCTTCTATCTCATGTGCAGGTGAGGCTATAGGTGCTTCTGTGGCTTCATTTCAAGAGGACGCTATGGTTTTTGAGGTGGAATATTGTGCATGTTGTCATTTGCAAAGAAACATATTATCGAACTCTTCACAGGCCTTCAGCACTGAAAATTTCAGGGTGCTCACAGAGAGTGGCCAAACAGGTGTATCTTATAGTATAACTCCCGAGTTCTGAAGCATATATTGCAAGCTTCAATCAAACTTGGGTTTCATTTTAACAGTCCCCTCTGTTATTTTTGCCCGCAGATCATTATGGCTCCAGACCATAATGTTATTGTTGCTGCTATTACAACATTCCGGGGGGAGATGCATTATTTCCAATCTTTTGTCATGATTGCAATTTTATCAATGTTTTAACATTTTCAAAGATATAGAGATGGATCTTAAGAAAATTCTCTATATTTTGTTAGCTGGAATGCATTGTTAAGCATAAAAATAGAACAAAAGTGTTTGCAAAATGAACGCGGTTACCTACCTCCTGGCCGCATGTAAACACATCATCAGTGAGGATGATTTCACTCTCCATTTTGTTAGGAATCAAGATTGCTGCTAACGTCAAAGTAAGCATTTCTATGTGGCAGGCAGCATTCAGAATTGATGGCAAACATTTTGCTAGGAAACAAGATTTCATGTGCAGTTTCCACTTGGTCTGGTTTATGATGACTGTAAAAAGAGTGTGTAGCCTGGAAATAACTGTTTAAGTTGAGTTTGGTTACTGTATAACATATTTGGGGTCAAATAACTGTTTAATGTTGAATTTGGGTTATGGTGATTGATTCACTTGCAACCATTTGACGCCAAATCTAAATTATGGGTTGAGTGTTAATGGGCCTCCGTCGTATCATCATGACATTGCGAATTAGAGAATCCTATTAGTTTTTGCCTCTGCTGCCATCATGTATTCCAACTGCACTCTGTTTTTTTAAACACAGAAATCCCAGTACGGTTAGAATAGGTCATCTTTTCTAACTCTCATCTTCAATGTTCCCTCTGGTATAATAAAATGCTTCCCAACATATGATATTAGAGGATCCTTTAGTTTTTTGCCCTTCCCGTCATGTATTCCAACTGCACTCTGTTTTTAAAAACAGAAATCCCAGTACAGTTGGATTAGGTCATCTTTCTAACTTTCATCTTCAATGTTACCTCTGGTATAAATGCTTGCTCAACCTTTGATATCGATCCTTTGATTGACAAGTGAAGAGCCTTCATTACTTACAAGTCTCTCATAGACTAACTACTTCATTCTACAGAATTTAAAATTCTAAATTTGTTGTGGATCCAAAAGCACCAACATATTTGACAATCCTTGTACTTGAAAGACCATCTCAAATCACACATATCTTGAGGATTTAAAAAAAAAAGAAAAAGTAAAATAATAAGAGTGCTCATGGCAGGCCTCCTTTTACCTGCCCTGAAAGCTTTGGCATTAAGTGGCACAACAAACAGGCACATCCGTTCCCCAACGAACATGCAGAAGACATATGTCGTACTCCAGCAAACAATTAACATGACTAGGAAAGCAATAAACAATATGCTAATTTTTCTGCCAGTATTTAGATGATGAATAAAAGCCACTCGCATGAATTCACATTCCACAAAAAGAAATCCTAGGAAGATGGTATGTGGATGAATGGAATCAGTAAGACAATTAGGTGTGGCTTTTCAAAATATTGTATGATGATTTAATTCCTGAGAAAGCTACCACTGAAAATGAGGCATATTCATAAACCTACTGAACTGTAAGAGTTGCCCATGACTCGGTCAGTTTCACCTTTCTATTAACAAGAAAAGGTTTGAAGCTTATCATATCATAAAGTTTATCATGAGTGAGCCCTGGTGGGTGGATTAGAATGAAAAGCAGATTGCCTGTTTGACCCTCCCAACAAGTCCAATGTCAATGGCGCAGATGCTGTTTCTCCCAGGTGCTCTTTTAAGCTCAGTTTTGACATGCCCACGATATCATCGACCTTTATGGGATTCTTTGTGTGTATTGCAGTTGGCCTGATAATCTCGTATGCTTGCCGCTCTGAAGAATATGCTCCATAACCTGGCCATACGCAGAACGAAAATGGCACAAACGGTGGAAAATAAGCAGGAAGCGGCAGTGGGTAACTGCAGTGTGCAATTTCTGGTTGTTGCTCTTTTGCCTCTCCAGCAACTTTGTTGTTATTAGCATCCTCCACCGGTTTGCACTCTTCATCCAACACTGGAGCTACTTGGTGTAAATTTTTGTTCTGAGTCTCTGTTTCTTGGCAATTCACTGGAATGGATTGAGGTTCAACAGGCTGACAAAGATAAAAGCCATTTTGATAATGAATACTATCATCACAACTTCAAATTCCTTAATAGCAAAGAGAGGATGTATGAATGCATGGTCAGATATGTCACGATGCTAGGGCTAAGCCTTGCACAGGCTTTATTAAGATAATCATCATTATGCCCACTCAATACACACTATGGTTCTAATTAAAAAGAGAATTATACTTCCTAGGCTTGCACTCTGATACAAAGTTCCTCATTCTGGTTCCAAGATGATTTCAATATAATAGTTTTGGAACACACTCCGTGAACGCTGTGAAGCTAGTAATAATTGGACTCAAACCATTATAAAGTTAGTTCCCCTTTGAAAAAAGGGGGGAAAATTTTGGTTTGCTAATAGATCAAATTCATGTGTCGATCCATTCCCATATTTGCTAGCTGGTTTTTTTACATGTTAACAAGAAAACTTCTTGTCCTGTGTTTAAGTCGTCATCCGGCCCTCCCTACAAAAGTTCATTCACCTTTTCACTCCTACATTGAGGAAAACCAGTTTTACCATTTCAGTGTCTCTCTCCAAGGCTAAGGTCACAGCGATAATCAAGGATGTGGAACCAAAAGAGGAAAGAAGAGTCAACCACTCAGGAAGTTCCCAGTTCTGCATGGCACCAAAACTCACTTTCCTTTTCAAGAGAGCCAAAATAAACATTTGGGTGCCCTATGCTCATTCCTATCAGTGTATACCTCATGCGATAATTGAAGATGATAATCAATCATTAATTTCACGTAAAAAGTAGGCATGTGTAGGATACACATCTGGAAGAATTATGCATGTAGAGATAGAATAAATACCTCATCAGGCACCATATCAAATAGACTTGATCTTCTCTTTCTTCTATTCATATTGGTTTGGCGAATGAAGTACTTTTGAGCATGGCTAGCCACTTGGGTAGGTGTTCTAGATACCACATAGTTGCGGGATATCCCACGCCAATCACCTTTGCCAAGCTTTTTCAAGCCAAGCAGAAACCTCCTATGCTCTTCTTCTGTCCATGGAGTACCTGCAAACAATTATCAGGCAGAACACACTGCATCATAATGGATGAATATGAAGTACAAGACCTTTCTAAAGAACATTTACAAAATGAGTGTCACAGTAACTAAATAGGATAATCATCAGTCAGCCAAATAATAGATCATCATCACCAATCCAAAACAGCTGACATCTACAACGGTGTACTTATAAGATGGATGACATCTCAAATAAACAAGAAAGTTTCAGAGTACTTTAGGTATATTTGCAAAATTCAGAATATATATCCTTTACAAATAAGTAACATCAAGTGTGCTCCTATATTTCAAAAAGTAAATAAGAAACCAAAGAGTTATAAGAACTCAAAACAAATGAAATGAAATGAAATTATACCTTGTCTCCTATTTTGAACTCCGTAATACCTAAAGCTATGCAATTCACATATAATTTACATGCAGGAATTTTCATGTATAAATGAATTTTATTGGACTTGAATGCATAAGAAAGCTTGTCATCGCCTCAGCAATGATTCGCCAGTGATCATGGTTCATGAATGCGATCATGGTTCATGAATGCCTACAAATGAATCCAGTTTTGGGTTATGTTCGATAAAAAAAGATCCAAGTTTTATCCATATCACATCTAGATTTAGTTATACTATTTATTCTAGTCCATTTAACATATTATCATGAAACATTTCTATATCTTGCAACTGCAGGGTATATAGACCATTTGACACCACATCACATCAACCACATATTTCTTTGCACCCATTGATCTCTCCCCTATCTGCCTCCCTCCTCGCTTCGTTGCTTCCTCTTCTAAGTTAGATCCCTTGATAACTCCATAAATAAACATAGGATAGAGTTCTTTGTTGCAATCATCGGGTTCTTACTAACATGATTTGTAATCCTTTAGACTGCCAATTTAGAAATTTTAGAATCTCAAGCTCAAATTAATTAAACTTTTGTCAATTTCACTCATTTTAACATTAGAAATTATACATTTCAGAATTCAAGAACTTAATTCACAAGTCCAAAACACCAATGTATCTAAACATAATTTGAATTGACCACCACCAATTACACACCAATATTGCTGACTCTTTTCCATGCTAAGGAAAAAAGGAACTACTCTTTCGAATACATAAACAAAGAAATTATTGGATAAAATAATGGTTTCTGTCCTTTCTTTTTAACCTATAAACTAGAACTCGTTCTCCGAAACTTCCAATGACATAATTATGGTGACTTGAAATGGCATACATGTGAATTATTTGACTTCCCTATAAAATAAAAATCTAAGCATAGTAACTTTCTAATATTTCACCTTTTCTCAAGCATACATTTATCAATAACTGTTGCTCCATATCATGTAGAACATTTTGAATTATTTTTCATACAAACCACCCACAAGTACATTATAATATATTTGACATTTCTCTTTTTATTTATTTCCCTGCCTAAAGTGGATCTTTGAATCTCTATTGACCATATTTCACAAAATTGATATCAAGATCGAAACCAACTAAAGATGATATTATCATATCAACTAGGAATGATACGATCAGGATCAACAAAATTAGCAAGATTGATGAAAGATTGTTTTAAATTTTATCTTACAAGATAAAATAAAAAATATATAAGAACAATAAAAATATTTAGAAATATATAACAAAATATGTCAAAAAATTTGTTGTATGCTAAAATATCTTTAATTTTGTAATTAATTAAACATGTTTTACATGATAAGATCTTATTTTTTAAAAAATAAGCTAAGAATACTATTCTCTCAATACCCTTTCCTCTGTCTTATAAAGCTGTTTATGACGAATATTCCAACAAGTGGTAGGAAACAAATATGATGATTGGAACTTATAACAAACACAACATCAACAATGTTTCCTCATTTGTTTCATGGTCATAGTTACATGTTCTACAATTTAGCTTCCCCTTTTTCTTACTCCTATTTTCTTCTCCTTTTATAGTTACCAAATCGGCCAGAATTATCAATTCCAGTTAAGTTTAAATGCCTCAAATGATTTCCGACTACTTATTCTTTTTCCAACTCTAAGGATGACAAATCAGCAAAAATCAAATCAATTATAGATTGTACCATTTCAGACTAGACATTTCACATCAGAACTGCCAATACTATCAACAATGTAACTAATCCCATATATAAATACATCAATCACCCTATTGCTTTCACTTAGTTATTCTGATTGGTACAAAAAGAATAGGAACTCAACCTTAAAAATTGTCTGCATATATAAAAATTCTCTTCATAAATAATGGTAATATAAAATCCAAATAATGCAAAGGCATCGACACCCATCCTAGTTCTCTATTTTTAACATTTTCCAAATCTTGCTGCTTGAGCCACTAAGTCATCAGAAAGCCAAATCACAACAACCTTGACCTCATTTCTCCACCATCAGTCTAGCAGTACAGATGTCACCAACGATGACTAACTCCCCAGCAACAACTCACTTCATGTTCTGAAAACACATCTCAAGAAAATCACCAGTGCCAATACTAGCTTTCAGGACCATGAGTTTGTTTAAGATCTAGATTAAAGCCTTCCTGTTCTAACAGTGCCACTGTTCCCATATATAGATGTGTACATCAATCCAATTTCTGTCATTATATTACAGTATTTATCTTATTCAGGATTTTGACGTTGATGTACATTTCCAGATAACTATTCTTGTTCTCAACCATTAATCATGCTTTCTAATGGCTTCCAACCATATGAACACAAAACATATGTGAACCAATGACATTAACATCAAGTAATCACAAATTTAATCATGTTATCTGATTTATAAATACAATTGGACACCAACAACAAACTACAGGTATCACAAGTATAACATGTAGATGCCACCATGATATTTCTGTCCAAAGATATGCAGCAAAATAATCACTGAATTCGTTAGTTTGGACAGGGTTTATTTTCTAATATTTAACTTGGTCCAGAACTGCAAAACTCAACCTTGATACAACGCCGCAAAAGTATCGTCGCTAGATTAAGTATGTGACCCCAATTCACACCCGTAATATTCTTACAAAATCCAATCTTTTATAAGTACAAAAGACAATTAACTTGTACAACAGTTCAAATTGGAGACTCAAATTCAACAAGCACAAATGAATCTTGACTAAAACTACAACAGGAAACATTCACGAGAAAGAAGGGCCGTAGAGAAGAAAAGACTCACCTTTCTTGCGCTCGCGGGCGCTCGATGACGGCCCCTGGCCCAAATCCTCCGAAGCGTACCCATCGGCTGCAGCGGCCGGCTCATGGCCGTCGGGGGGCGACGCGCCGCCGCCACCGGATCCAGAGGCGAGGAGGAGATTCCCCATGCTGGCACTCTTCCGGATGGATCCAGAGGCGAGAGGCAGATTCCCCATGCTGGCGCTCTTCCGGATCGTCCCACCGGTGAGACGGACCCCAAACAACATCAGTCCCCGGTCGGGACACGTCCTCGAATTGTGCCCATCGTGGCTGCAGTGTGAGCACCTTCTGGTCATCTCGCGCTCCGTCGAAGGGCCGCGGTCTCTGCCTCGTCCTCCGCCACCGTTGTCGATCCCTAACGCAGGAGATCGGGTTGGGATTCGGGGCGGATAAATAGATGCACACATTAATGAGAGGATCCGTACTCGACCCGGGATCGATCGTACACGTGATTTTTTGAACGGTCTGGATTCATTTTTTGCAATCAAGTCTTATCTGCTGGTTCTTTCCGTATAATAAAGTCGACAATAAAAGGAGTCCCGATTTTTTATCTGCTAATTAATCCTTTCTATTCTTTTTCCGCTTACCTAATCAGATTATGTTCCCGTTTAACCCTATTAAATTATATTCCTTTTATGACATGTCAAGAGTCGTTTCTAAATCTTCTTGATAAAAATGTACGTACCAGCAAAGGGGGGTATGGATAAGGTAATCAGACATCACTATAATATTTACTTTCTTCATAATATATATATATCTCACGTGATTCTTTCTCTCTTTCTCATATAAATTTTTTATCTTAGCCGCTCTTTATATTTTTTATTATCTATCTTCAACTCCATCAATCATTCAACGTATTCGCTTAGCGGATAAATATCTTGATAGTTTATCCTAAGATCCAAAACTTATCGTTTGTAAATTAAAAAAAAAAAAATCCTTTATTAATCATTTTCTCTATGAGTCAATCACTTCAACAACAACAACAACAACAAAAAAAAGTCTTCGATCTAAGTATTATATTATTATTATTATGATAAATTCTCTGATGTTTTAATTGCACACGTTCTCTCTCTTCATCTCATATATATTTTTTGGATTTATCTTAAAAACATCATTTTAATCCAATGATCCACTTGGAACTAATACAATGAACCACTAGCTTACATGTCACATTCTTTTTAAGAAGTTCCTAAAATAAAAATCAATGGAGTAATTATTTTTATAATATTTTTCTTTGATTTTGAAATTTTGAAGGGAGTTGAATAAACTTTATATATATTTTTTAAACAAGAACAAACTTTATATTCTTATAATCATGTTACATTTTGATTATATAATTAAGATAAATATATATCAAATTGATGGTAAAAGTTTCTAAAATCAACAAGAACTAGAAAAAGGCAATAAAATAATTATATATATATATATATATATATATATATATATATATATATATATATATATATAATATTTTACTTCGATGGTTAAAATCCGACATATTGTGTTATATTCATACGTCAATTGTGTTACAAAGTTTCTAAAATCAAATGTAACATAGTTCATTTTTATTTTGATTTTGTAATCGAGCATAACAACTCATCTCAATCTTTCAACATAGCAATCAAATATTGATAAATATAGTGACTCCATTTGTTTTTTGTATTTTAGATGATTTTAGATATTTTTAAAGTCGGATTGCTACATTTTTCAAGTTGATTATATAATTGAGTCTAACGTAGTTGATTTTTAAATGGAATACCATGAAATTTGTCTGACCGATCTCAATCATTCATGACAGTTGACAAATATAATATAAATAGTGACTTCATTAAATTTTCTATTTTTGAATAATTTTAAGGGTTTCTAAAGTCAAATTTGTGTAGATTTATATTTAAACCCTATGAACCATGCAATCATCATTCATTAAAGAATAAGGATAAGAGAATAATTTAAACCCTATAAATCATGGAATAATCCTTAAAGAATAAGAAAACACTAACTCTATCTTAGGGAGGTATGCTGCTAACTCTTGAGGTGAAGTCTCATATTATATATAGAATTATCGTTTTAATTCCTTTGATTTGGTCCACTCTTCAGCAATTGTCTTTCATTATGCACACGTAGTTTTGTATTGCTTTTGACCACCTTCAGCAGTTGTAGGTTGTCATATGATATATGGAACAGCTTTCCTTCGATGGATCGATTAAATGGCTTTTTTTTTTTTTTTTTGCAGTTGTTATTTTCTTGCTGTGACGCAACAAAAACGTGATAAGTCTCATGATATGATGAACACTTGACATAGGCCATGATCCAACCACAACTCCAAGTCCTTGCAAGCAATTGGCGACGGGTAGTCGAACATGTCAGAGGGGAGCTCGTCGAGGAAGCTGTCGGGCGTTCCTGCCCTCACATCCACTCTCTTGGCGACGACATGCAATTCGTTTCCAAACCCCAATAGCAGCGGTAGCTCCCCGGTGAATTTGATCGGGAAACTTGCGGGCTCGAGTGACCGGAGGCAGAGCAGTGGCTGGGGGAAGGTGGTCGAGCGGCACCTGAGGCGACGGGGGCGGCATTAGGTTATGCAACAAGGTAGATTGCACGACCATGGCTAGCTAGCTAGCTCAAGAAGGGTTAGGGGAGGGAGTTGATCAAGCACGGCCAACTCACGTTTGTCCATTGTACGATGTCTTACTTCTGGATTGATATTGATCCTCGGAGGAGAGAGGAGGAATCTTCCCTGAATAAGATTAGACCCTAATTAAGGACATGGAAGCGAGGATGAGCAGTGTTGTGCTTGTTAGCACGAGGGTTCATGAGAAAAGACGGCGGGCAGTTTGCTATGACCCTTGTTAGATTTGGGAAGCAAATGCGTGCCAAAAAAAAATCCTCCCTAGTCGCTTCTGTTGAATTTTCTGTAGAATTTCAGGAAGAGGGAGAATGGGAATAGTAGAAGACATCAGGAGTTCAATCAACAGTCTGCGAACGAACCAAGAACATCTATTTATATTGATTAAAAGATAAAATATAAATATTTTAAAATACTAAAAAAATTTATCACATATAAATAAATCTTATCCTCATCTAAACTAATCTCATCATCATCTTAACTACTTGGATTATTTCCAACACACCCCCTTAATTCAAGTAGTTATAATTTAAAATTATTTTTAAAGAAATATTTTCTTCGCTAAAATTTTTATGAAGACGTCGGCAAGCTGATCTTCGTTGCCGCAGCGGCTGTCTTATGTTTTTCTATATCTATAAAATTTTGAGAACTTCTGACCTGAAATATTTTATCGTTTCTTTTGATATTTTTTTCTTCGGTAGTCATCTTTGATGATATGATGGAGACTCTGCATTTGTAGGATTGAATCCCTTTGTATGCGGAAGCTTCATTTTTCTTTTCTTTCTGTTGGCTTTCTTTACATCATCAGAAACTTCTACCAACACTGTCTATGTACTTTTATTGTTGTTCTTGGAGTTTAGAGTTTCACCCTTTTTTTGTATATGTGTGTCATCAACATTACGACCTGCATCATCTGAGATAGTTTGTATAGATCTATAGAATTTTAAATGATCATAACTATTTTTTCATAATGTTGATTCTTCGGTAGGTGTAGCGAGGTTCGAAAATAATAAGACAAATATTTTATTTTTTGTCATCCTTGCAGTTGCTATCAATTTACCAATTTTCTTATCATAAATTAGATATTTTTCTTCATAAAAAATAACATAATATCCTTTTCTCATTAGTTGTCCTATATTAATGAGATTTTATTTTAAATCAGAAATAAATAACACATCATCAATAATTTTTTTACTAGACTTTGTGTTCATAGCAACTGTTCCTTTTTCTTTTACTTGAGCCTTTTTACCATTTCCCATCTGTATAGTAGATCTGACCGAATCATCAAGCTTCTGAAACAGACTTTTATCCCCTGTCATATGATTACTACATCCACTATCCAAAAACCAAATAAATCTAGAATATTTTTCATTAGATGTTGTAAAGAAAATATTCTCTTCATCTCTTTTGTCATCATTACTTTCCTCGTGATAGTCAGTTTGATTTTTATTCCAATAATCTTTTTCAAAATGTCTATATTTTTCACAATAAGAACATAGAGGAATATTTGGATTTTTATTTTTTATACCAACAATCCTTTTCAATATGCCTTATTTTTTGTAATAAAAATATTTTCGAGTTTCTTTGTTGCCTTCATTTGGTTAGCCTCATCCTTTATCCTTTTGATCTCTCCCTTGAGATCTGATTTCTGAATTCTCTTTTTGATCCTTCTTCTGATCAATCTTCATTTGAAGAATATGTTCCAAAGTTTCATCTGAAGATCTGTTCACTTTTTGTTTATGAACTAAAAGAGATCTCATTAATTCATCAATAGATAATGTACTTGTATCTTTAGCTTCTTCTATAACAATAGAGATCATATCAAATTTTGAACATAAACTTCGTAAAAAATTTTCTACTACAGTTTGATCTTTTAGATTTTCACTATAAGATCTCATTTGATTCACAATAGAAGAAACTTTTGAGAAAAAAATCAGTAACAGATTCTGAATCTTTCATCATAAGTGTTTCAAATTCACGACGAAGAATTTGAAGCTTTGAAATTTTTACCTTCTCTGTGCCTCCAAACATATTTTTTAGTATATTCCAAGCTTCTGTTGATGTTGATGCCATCATGATTCAGGAAAAAAATGAATCATCTATTGCTTGTTGTAGCATATAGAGGGCTTTTGCATCTTTTTGCATCTTTTTGCATATTTTCATTCATCTGATGCTTTTGATCCTTAGTAATCTTAGGATCCTGTAGATCATACTCAACAAATCCATTTTCTACCAACTTCCATAATCCTTGTGAAACAAGGAGAGTTTTCATTTTAATAGCCCAAAACTAATAATTATCACCTTTGAGGATAGGAAGAAGTTGATTAGGAATACTTACTGTAAAGCCTGCCATCTTCTCTTTTTTCTGGATCTACTAGTCTTCCCTTCTTTTTGACCGATGTACTCATTTTGATTTTCTTTGAACCAGGCTCTGATACCACTATTGGCTTTTCTGCAGAACTTCAGGGAGATGGAGAAAAGAATAGTAGAAGACACCAAGAGTATTTTCAATCAACAGTCTACAGTGCTCTGGAATGAACCAAGAGCATCTATTATATTGATTAAAAGATAGAATACAGATATTTTAAAATATTAAAAAATCTATCACATCTAAATAAATCTTATCCTTATCTAAACTAATTTTATCATCATCTTAACTACTTGGATTATTTCCAACAGCTTCTCCCTCGTGCTCCAAAAGCTCTTCGCGGCGTTGTCCGTCCGCCCTGGCAAGTACGTCAAAATCCTCGCCTACTTTTTCCCCAACTGCACCTTTAGGTCGATCACGACCCGTTCTTCCTATGGCGAGGGCTTGCACCCGCTGCTCACAGAACCAATTAACAACAAAGAATTGGGGTAAGTCCTGTGTCATCCAAGTAAAGAACTTTACGCATGTATGCATGTAAGTGAAGGATTGGGTCCACGCAGAGTGATTACGTCTTGACGGAGGCGCCAGGAGTTGACAGGGAGGAGGCCTCTGGAGCGGATGGAGCTCCAGTCGCGAGGGCTGTCTAGGCGCGACGTACTCGAGGAGGACATCGTCCTCGTCGCCCATCCATGGTCGTTTCCTTAGTGCGGTGGATGTTACACTGTATTGCTGCTGTTGCTGGTATAGTTGTACAGATGATTTAGATTGAATCTATAATAGATTTTAATGAAATTTATAATTTATAATTTATATTTATCTTAATATAAATCCTAGATTTGGTGACTAGGGTTGTGAAAAAGAGAAAGACGACGATTAAAAATATGGAAGAGAGAAAGAAAGCTGTAGATTGATAGTAAAGAGCAAAAAATAAAGATCCAGGAAAGAAAAGAAGACAATGACATAGAAAGACTATTCTTAATCATCCATATCTCAAGTTAGATCAGTTTACAGTGGATTCTTACTATGATCACCTGAGAAGGTTTTAGATATTATGCATAGTAATATAGTCTTTGTATCCCTGTGATTCTCTTGTGGCTGTTGCTTGGGTTTGAGCAAGAAGTCTTAAGATCTATATATTCATTATTCTGATAGTAGATTTTTTCTGGCTTCTCCCGTGGTTTTTACCCTTTGAGTTGGAGGGGGTTTTCACATAAATCTTGGTGTTTATGTGATTATGATTTCTGTTTGATTATATTCTATGTGACAGTCTGCTAGTATTTATTCATATAAAAGGTTTATTCCTTTTATTCTCATCAACTGGTATCAGAGCAGGGTTTTGGTGGCATTTAACTTTTGTATTCGAACATTGAGGTCGATAATGTTTCTTGCATGATTAGCTTGAACAAAAATAATTAGATGATATAGAAACCAAGAATGAAAGATCTCATATATTAAAAGGACTTGTATGGACCTTTACAAGGGGATATTACAAAACCAGCAACTATGACAGATGATGAGTGGAAGAGATTAGATCGAAAAATAGTTGGCTTTATTCGATAGTGGCTAGAAGAGTGTCTTTCACCATGTTTATAATAAAAGTTCTGCTTACTCTCTTTAGAAAAAGTTGGAAGGTCTCTATGAAAGAAAAACAACTGACAATAAAGCTTTTCTGATCAGAAAACTTGTAATCCTGAAATATAAAGAGGGCACTTCTATTCCTGAGCATTTGAATGAAATGCAGAGTATTACTAACCAGTTATCCTCTATAAAAATGTCTCTTGATGATGAGTTGTAAGCATTGTTACTTCTCAGTTCTTTGCCAGAAAGTTGGGAGACACTAATAGTTTCCCTCAGTAATTCTGTACCATATAGTTTTGTCACAATGAGTCAAGTAATAAGCAGTTTATTGAATGAGAAGTTGAGAAGAAAGAATTCAGTAACTTTTTAGATTGATTAATAGACACTTATCTCAGAGAATAGAGGAAAGTCAAAATTAAAGGATAGAAGTGGTTAACGCATGGGTAGAAGCAAACCAAGATCAAGAAAAAGATATTGTTTGCTATAATTGTGGTGATAAAGGATATTATAAGAATCAGTGCAAGCAACCTAAGAAGAACAAGAAAAAGGGGAAAGAAGTAGAGCATACAGAGTCAAAAGAGAATATCACAGTTATAGTACAAGGTAGTGATTATTTGATTGTCTACTTCTGATGATATTTTTTCTTATGTATGCTAGGATCTCGAGTGGATAATTGACACATATGCTTCTTATCATGCTACACAATGGAAGGAGTTCTTTGTTACTTATAAGTCTAGAAATTTTGGTGTTATCAAGATGAGTAACTATGGCACAATAGACATCATTGGCATGAGTGATATCAGTATAAAGACCAACCTTGGCTACAAGTTGGTGCTTAAGGATATGAGACATGTGGTTGACTTAAGGCTAAATTTAATTATAGTGGGAAGGCTGAATAATGAAAACTTTGATGTCAGATTTCAAAGAGGGCAGTGGAAGCTCAGTAAGGGTTCTCTTATTGCAGTTAATGGAAAGAAATATCATATATTATACAGATTGCAAGCTAAAGCTTGTGATAAGCAGTTGAATGCTACATTGAAAGACTTTAGCATTGAGTTGTGGCATAGACGACTGGGACACATGAGCAAGAAGGGGCTGCAAGCTCTTCCAATAAAGAGGTATTGCTAGATCTCAGAGGTACACGTTCGAACCCTTGTATTGATTGTTTAGCTGACAAACAATATAGAATTTCCTTTGCTAGTCCTGCTTTATCTAGAAAAATACATACCTTGGATCATGTCTATACAGATGTGTGTGGTCATTTGAAGATAAAAACTCATGGTGGATCTGTTAATGTTCCTAGTATCAGTGGTGAACTTTATTTTGTTACTTTTATAGATAGCTTTTGCAGGAAAGTTTGGGTCTATGCTTTGAAGACCAAAGATCAGATTATTAATGTCTTTAAGGAGTTTTATGCCAGAGTTAAAAGGGAGGTAGAAAGATAATTAAAATGCATAAGATCAGATAATGATGATGAGTACACAGGATTGTTTAATGATTATTGTAGGTCACATGACATCTAGCATGAGTTGATAATTCCTAGTACACCTTAGCATAATACAATTGCAAAGAGAATGAATCGTACCATCATGAAAAAGATCAGATGTATGCTTTCATAAGCTAAGCTACCCAAAAGGTTTTAGGATGAGGCTTTGAGGACTACAGTTGATGTGATCAACTTGTCACCCTGTACAGTTCTAGATGGTGATGTTGCAGAGCATGTATGGTCAGGGAAAGATGTCCCCTATAAGCACTTGAAAGTATTTGGTTGTCATGCATTTGCACATGTTCCAAATAATGAGAGGTCTAAGTTGGATGGTAAGACAAAATAGTGTATTTTTCTTAGCTACTCACATGATCAGTTTGGTTACAGGCTTTGGGATCCAGAAAAACATAATGTGTTCAGAAGCAGAGATGCTGTCTTATTTAAGGATCAAACCATTGAGGATTTGAAGAATGAGACACCAACTAAGACTTCTACAAAGGGATTTGTAGACTGTGACATAGTTATTCCTCCAATATATTAGGGTGATATGGGAGATGTGTAGGAAGATGGTGTAGAGGGAAATATTGATGTACTTGTAGGACATGTTGAGCAGGAAGAAAAAAGGGAGCAAGTTCCCACAGAACCTCAGTTAAGAAGATTTTCTAGACCACATCAACCTTCCAGAAGATACTCTACAGATGAGTATGTTATGCTTACTGATGCATATGAACCAGAGAGTTACCAGGAAGCAGTTGAAAATAAGCAGAAAAAAAAATGGTTTTTTGTTATGTAGGAAGATATGAATTCTCTATAGAAGAACCATACATATGATTTGGTGCAACTACTAGAGGGAAATAAGGCCTTGAAGAATAAGTGAGTTTTTATGTTTAAGACTTAAGAATACTATTTTCAACTAAAGTACAAAGTTAGATTGGTTGTGAAAGGCTTTGGTCAAAAGAAAAGTATTGACTTTGAAGAGATTTTTTCTTCTGTTGTTAAAATATCTTCTATAGGTGTTACTCTTGGCAAAAGATTCACATAAGGATTCATTTGTTGAACCAAAAATAATATGATCAACATAAATTTGAATAATTATAAAAATATTTTAAAAATACTTAAAAAATAATGTTGTATCAACCTTGCCTTTCAAAAAATTATTTGAAATAAGGAAAGAGCTAAGTCTTTCAAACCAAGCCCTAGGGGCTTGTTTCAATCCACAAAGAGCCTTAGATAATTTGAAAACATGATTCGAAAAAGATCATTTTCAAAATCGGGGGGGTTGTTCAACATAAACTTCTTCGGAAATGAAACTATTAAGAAAAGCACTTTAGACATCCATTTGAATTAACTTAAAATTCTTAAAAGAGGCAAAGGCAAGAACCATTCTTATGGCTTTAAGTCTAGCCACAGGAGCAAATGTCTCTTCATAATCGATCCCTTCTTCTTGGTTGAAACCCTTAGCCACTAATCTAGCATTGTTTCTAACCACGATACCATTTTTATCTTGCTTGTTTCTAAAGACTCATTTAAGACCAATCACTAAATGGTCATTAGGTCTAGGAACAAGCTCCTACACCTCATTTCTCTCAAATTAGTTTAACTCTTCATGCATTGAAATAACCCAAGAATCATCTTTTAGGGCTTTCTCAATGTATTTTGGTTCAATTAGAGATAAAAATGTGACATTAGCACAAAAATTCTTAAATGATGAACGAGTCTGAACACCTTTTGATGTATCTCATATTATTAACTTCTTAGGATGAGCATCTATATACTTTCATTCATTGGGTAAGGATTCCTTGGAAGTAGATGCATCCAAGTTATTTTGGAGAGGAGGTTTATCATTCAAATTTAAAATATCAAAATCAAAATCATCATCAAAATTAATTTTCTTCAATTTGGGAACCTCATTAAAAATAATATGGATGAATTCCTCAATTACTAGAGTTCTCTTATTAAAGACACCATAAACTTTTGATTAAGGAATAACCAAGAAATATGCCTTCATCGGATTTTACATCGAACTTTCCTAAGGCATCTTTTTCGTTCAAAATAAAAGATTTACAATCAAATACTTTGAAATATAAAATATTAAGTTTTTTATTATTCCATAATTCATAAGGAGTTTTGGAGAGTAATGGTCTTACGAGAAACCTATTCATGACATAGCATATCGTGTTAACGGTTTCGACCCAAAAATATTTAGGTAGGCTATATTCATTTAATATGGTTTTAGCTATTTCTTGTAAGTTCATATTTTTTCTTTCCACTACTCTATTTTGTGGTGGATTTCTAGGAGTAGAGAAATTATGATTATACCCATTTGAGTTACAAATTTTTTTGAAAATCATGATTTTGAAACTCACCACTATGATCACTACGTATAGATGAAATCATAAAACCCTTTTCGTTTTGAACAAGTTTGTAAAATTTTAAAAACTATTTAAAAGAATCACTTTTGTGTGCCAAGAAATAGGTCTAAATATATCTACTATAATCGTCTACAATAATAAACACATATTTGCTACCTCATAAGCTTGTGGTATCAATTAGTCCAAATAAATCCATATGGATCAATTGTAGTGGCCTAGAGGTGTTTATTTTATTTTTTGATTTGAAACTATTTTTTATTTATTTTTCTTGTCAACATGCATCACAAACTTTATCTTTTACAAACTTGATGCCAGACATTCCTCTTACTAGAATTTTAGTTGAGATTTGGTTTAATAGTTTTATGCTAGCATGTCCTAGTCTCCTATGCCAAATCCATGCATCATCATTCAAGGCCGAAAAATATATTTCATTATAAAAATTATCAATATCAATAGTATAACTATTATTACTTCTTAAGGCAATTATAGAACTATTTTTGTATGGTATTTTCAATTATACAAGCATTAGATTTAAATTTGATAATATATCCTTTATCAGATAATTAGCTAATGCTTAGTAGATTATATTTTAAACTATCAACTAATAATACATCTTCAATCAAGAGATTTGATTTGTTACCTATGGTTTCTTTCCCAATGATTTTTCCCTTGTTGTTGTCTCCGAAGGTGACAAATCCTTCATTTAGGCTAGTAAGTTTAGAGAAATGAGTTGGATCTCCGATCATGTGCCTTGAACATCTACTATCAAGGTACCATTTTGTGCTTCTAGCCTTTGTTTGGAGACATACTTACAAGAAAAGAGATTTTGGTTTAGGTACCCATTTGCCTTTGGGTTCCTCATGAAAAATTATACTTAATTTTACTAATGACATCGAGTTGTTTGTGGTTTCTTTAGGAACCTAAATTAATTTGAATGGACTATGCCTTTTAAATGGATATTTATAAGCATAGTGTCTAATTCTTCCATAAAAATTACATTTATTTCTAGGTGAAACAGATAATGTAGGTCCTTTAACGAAGATAGTTGGCTTTTATTGAGTGTTACTCACAAAGGTAATTCCTTCCTTTCTATGAACATGATCCTTATTAGCAAGGATCATGTTTAAGGATTTGTTACATATTTTAAATTTTTCTAATGTTTCTTGTAGTGAAATATTTTATTTCTTAAGTATATCTAATTCTTCAGACTCAATACAAGGAGCTATCCTATGTTCATTATACTCATTTTTAAAATTTTACAAACTTACTAGCAAGTGAAGCATGATCTTTTTTTTAGTAATTTATACTTTTTACTAACTAATTTAAGATCATCAAACAAGTCATTAAAAGTATTAAATAATTCATCATAAGATAAAGAAGACTCATTTATGTTACTTATCTCGTTGCCAAATGCCATTAAAGCATAATTTACACTTCTTCCTTGTTGGTTGGCTCCTCATCTTCGGATGAACTTGAGTTGTCCCAAGTAGCTTTGAGCACCTTCTTCTTCTTAACTCGAGGATATTCATTTTTGAAGTATCCCGGCTTCTTACATTCGTAACATATTATTGAGTCTTTTTGGAGTTCACTTTTGTTCTTAGTATCTTATTTTGTTTTAGTCAATTTAAGAATTTCTTAAATTTTCTTGTAAGAAGTGTGAAGTCCTCGTAATCATCATCATCATCATCACTTGAGTTTTCTCCCAAGTGGTCTTCCTTAGTTCTAAGTGCTATGTCCTTCCTGTTCTTTGGAAGGTTGTTCTCGAGTTCATGTGCTATACATGTCATTTCGTAAGTCATCAAAAACCCGATTAGTTTTTCAAGTGAAAAATTATTTATGTCCTTTGCTTCTTGTATTATCGTTAATTTGGGATCCCAACTTTCAGGAAGGGATTTAAATATTTTGTTAACAAATTTAAAATTAGAAAAACTTTTACCAAGTACTTTTAGACTATCGGTGGCATCCGTAAAGTGGGTGTACATGTCTCCTATGGTCTCACTTGGTTTCATGTGAAACAACTCTGTTAGGACCCTAGCTAAGTTGGGTCCATCCATTCATGATTAAATCGAGTTGAGTCATGTTAGCCTGTCAAGTTGAAGTCAGTTATGAGTCAAGTGAGCCCAATCGAGTCAGTTATGAGTTGGTTATGGTTGGTTTTTATCTTCGGTTAGGATGAAGTTCATTATTATTTTCAGTTAAAAGTTTATCAAGTTAGTTAAGAGTCGAAGATTAGCGAGATTCTTAGCAGAGCCTTATAAATAAGGCTGTAAACTCTTTCATGAAAATCAATCAAGGAAGCAGTTATGTTTTAGCCAATAGGCAGAAACCCTAGGAGGTAGATCCCCTCGAAGTGATCTAAGAGGCCTGATCCTTTCGAAGAGATCGATTATCCCTCTTTTCTACCCTCTTCCTCCATGATAGAACCCCAGGGTTCTATCAATTGGTATTAGAGCAGCGATCCTCGGCATTCCTACTGTAATTCCGCAGCTACTCATCTTGTCATTGTCGTCGTCGCCACCATCATCGTCGCCATCATATCTGCCACCTTGCTGTAATAAAAAAAAGAAAAAAGAAAAAAGAGAGAAGAAGAAGAAGGGGCCAAGTCGCACCTTCCCCCTTCTTCCTCCCCACCTACCTGCTGCCAGCCACCTTATCCGTCGGTCACTACCTTGCTTCCCTTCTTAATCGCTGCCTACCACTGCTGTAATCTTCCTCCCCTGCTACTACTGCCAGCCACCATCTCCCTTTCCCCTCCTTCTCTTCTTAGCTGCCTCTGCCGCAGCCAAGCGGTCACCATGAGCCACTACCGCACCTGCTTCTGCCGTTGGCCAGCCCTCTTTATCCCCTCTTCACAACCGTCGGCCACCATCTCCCTCCCCTCCTCAACCACAGCCGTAGCCATATCCTTCCGGCCACACTCTCCTCAGCCGCTGCTCCACCCGTGCATAACCACCTTCTTCCTCCGTTGTCCTGTCGCTGCCGAGTTATGCCGTTACCTTCCCTATCGCAGCAGTCGCCTGCCCCTGCCATCCTTAATTATCGGCTGTTGTCTTCTTCCTTCCGCGCCTATCGTCGACGCCCTTACTGCTTCCCTATCATAGCAGCCGCCCGCCCCTACCATCCTTAGCCGCTGACTATTGTCTTCTTCCAATTGTGCCCTCTATCGCAAGTCCTCGGTCGCTGTCCTCTTTCTCTGCCAACCGCGCCATTGCCTTCCTCAACATCTGCTCGATGGCCCTGCCACCTCTACTCTGTCGTTGCGTAGCCTCTCCCTACCGGCCACCTGCTGTTGCCATCGTTGCCTTTTTGGTCGCTACCATCTCCCCCTTCCTCCTCTGCCATATTGTCACTACAGTCGCTCCCCACGTGCTGCCCCACCCTTCCCAGTCGTGCCTTCCTCTATTGTCTCCCTCAATCCATGCAGCCATCGCCACTATTGCTACTGCCACTAACACCAGCAGCGTCCCACTGCCAATTTCCTTGTCCCACTGCCCGTTTCCTTGCCCCACTACCTATTTCCTCCCCTGCATCCTCCTCTCATCTTGCCGTCACCCTGACTACTGCAACCTTGATGACCTCATCCTAGCAGCAAACACCGATAGATGTGAGACTTGAAGCCTTCGAGGCCCGTATAGAGAATATACTACAAGAACTCCTTCATAAATTCAAAAGAAGTCGATCTGAAAAGTATGATTATGGGCAGGACACAAGATACCCATGCAAGGAGTTGCCCATATGGGAAGATGGAGACCCAACCGGTTGGATCTCTCATGTTGAAAAGTTTTTTCATTTGCACAGGACTCCGGAGGAATCCATGGTAGAGATAGCTTCCACTCAACTCAAAGGTGACGCGATCCAGTGATATGATTTGTACAATACCTATCATGGAGTCCCTTCGTGGGGACAGTTCAAGAGAGAGTTCCTGATTCACTTCAGACTATCAAATTACCAGAACATTAATGGACAGCTGGGCCAAAATCCGTTAGACTTCCACAGTATAGGAGTACCAAACCAGATTTAAGCACCTATCGAACCAAACCCGAGATTGGTCAGAGATATAATTGGTGAGAAAATTTATCAAGGGACTTAATACCAAGATTCAATGTGAAGTTAAAGCTCGCCATTCCTGCACTATGATAGCAACCATATCATTCGCCAGCGTGCATGAAAGAAAAATTAATGCGAACACTCACTGAAACAGAAGCTTATATGACAGGAAAAATCAACAAAAGAGAACTTTAAAGTGGCCAACATAGATGATCGTAAACAAGAGCAGCTTCTAATAGTTGAGCCAATTAAAGAGGAAATAAAAACTGACAATGTGAAACCCGAATATGAAGGCTGTGACAAACTTTTGACGATTGAACCAGCTAAGGAGGAATCAAAAATTGATAATGTAAAGTCTGATCACGGAGGCTATGCCAAATCTGAAGATAAGATTGCTAATGGGCAAATCCTAATTTGTGATAAAAGGTGCTCAAAGGTAAAACAACTATTTATCGATTTCTTTTTGATGCCCTAAGAAGACTTCAAAGTGGCAATTCTTAAAAGAAGACATAGTACCATCACTAGCAATTAGATAAAAATGATTCTCCAGAAGACTACAATGACAACTGCACAAAAAGACTAAACCATTGCTTACACTAAGTGGAGACCCTATTTAACCGATCAAAGAGTCATGATGCATGACAAATATTGAAGTGCTCCTGAAATCTGATATTGCTCAGTCTTGAGGGCAAGGTTGATTTGAAATGGACTGGTCTGTTAGAACCCTAGCTAAGTCGGGTCCATCCATCATGATTAAATTGAGTTGAATCATGTTAGTCTATCCAATTAAAGTCAAGTTATGAGTCAGGTCGAGTTAGTTATGAGTTGGTTAGGGTTGGTTTTTATCTTCGGTTAGGATGGAGTCAGCTATTATTTTCAGTTAGAAGTTTATCAAGTTAGTTAAGAGTTGAAGATTAGCGGGGTTGTTGGCAGAGCCCTATAAATAAGGTTGTAAACTCTTTTATGAAAATCAATCATAGAAACAGTTATGTTTTAGCCAATAGGTAGAAACCCTAGGAGGTAGATCCCCTCGAAGTGATCTAGGAGACCCGATCCCCTCGAAGAGATCGATTATCCCTCTGTTCTACCCTCTTCCTCTACGATAGAACCCCAAGGTTCTATCAAACTCATAGCTATGCATCAAAAGATTAATTTTTGACTCTTTGACTGGACTAGTGACTTTGTTGTGACTTCGAGTATGTGCCAAATCTCGTGCGTTGTTTCGTATATAGAAACCCGATTAAATTTATTTTTTATCAAGAACACAAAATAAAGTATTTATCACTTTAGCATTTAAAGAGAAAGTCTTATTTTTTTGAATCATTTCATTCGTTCATCGGTTTGGAAGAGTTTTCAAAACCACTTTCAACAATATGCCATAATTTAAAATCCATAGAAAGTAGAAAAATTCTTATTCGAGTTTTCCAATACATATAATCCGTCTCATTGAACATGAGAGAACGAGTGATAGATAGTCCCTCTTGATTGTTAATAAAAGTTATATCTCTTAGATTTTAAGCCAAATAGAGAGAAACGTGGCTCTAATACCAATTGTTAGGATCAAAGTAACACTAAGAGAGGGAGTGAATTAGTGCTTATGAAAAATTTACATTGATTTAAATATTCACTCAATAGAAACCATATTGGAAATACGTTTAAGCATAGAGATGTTTGTGAGAGTGAAGTAAAGGTAGTAGACAGTTAAATAAGAAAATAATGAAGATAAAGAGCAAAGAAGAGGAAGCAAACTGATTTTATAGTGGTTCGATCTCGTGACCTACGTGTTGGGAAACCTCAGTGGGTGCATCACATGCAAAGCGGAAATCAAAATAAAAATTAATTTCCCACGCAGATCAAATCGTCGTACAAAAGATTGGGGGCACGAGAAAAAATGTAAAAACTGAAAAACTACGATGTGTGAGAGATTGATGTGACCTAGGAGATTATATATCCCTGTATTTCAGATCCGGATGGAGAAGATGAATGAGGTCAAGCGTCCTCCTCTCTAGCGGTATCCACATGATGAATCTCTGCAGCGAAACTCCTCCAATCTGATTTTGTAACTCTTGCTCAGAGGGAAGGAGGATAATAGGAGGTGGTGGCTAAAGCTGTAGCCTATCAACCATGAGTCTCCCCTCCTATTTATAGAGAGTCATAAAAAACCCTAGGGCTCCTGCCTTAGTGGGTATTGGATCTCCATTCAATTACCCACTAACATTGTATTATTGGATCTCGATCCAATAATCTCTTTAGGCATCTAATTGGGCCTTAAGCAAGGAGCCCATCAACATAGGGTCTCATCTAATGATAACAGGGGCTAATTGGATCTTCATCCAATCCTTTATTCGCTGAAGCATCCACCATATGTGTGTGACCCTCTAGGCCCGATACCGAGTTGGCAGTGAGTCACTCCCATCAGAACTCCTTCTGATATAGTGAATTATTATCCTCATAATAATTCACTCGACTCATCGACTATGGATGTACTAGGCCACTACGCCATAGTCCTCAGACGGTACAGGGGGATCGAATCCGTCAGACCTGTCTGTCCATAGTTACCATATATCTATAATCCCTCATCCAAATAATATCCCAAAGACCGTATATTGGACATAGTATTGTCAGGTCACAAACGTAATCAGTTTGTCTTGCTCTATTCGGATTCTACCGGAGAACTCCTTCTCTCTCAATCCGAATGACCCTGGCTAGAGATTTGTCTGAGCAAGCATATATGGGATATTCCTCTCGTGATATCGAGAGTGGATGATCCTTTATAGACACTCAATTACATTCATAAGGTTGGCTACCAATCCCGATAACCAGTTGTACCAGATCTGTAACTTTCCAAACCTATAAGTCTGGCGTCAAAGAAAGGAATACTCATACAAGGCATCCTTGGTGTCTCAAGTCTAAGGACCAGATATACAACTGAGACTATGAAATCGCTGTCTGACATTAGGTATCATTAACCATACAATATTCTATAAGCGGATCAATTAGTGAACTCATTCTCTAATGAGCACCTGTACTATATCCTTAGTGTCTCCACACAAGTAGCTATGAGACCAGCCACCTCCATCATATGGACGGGTATATAGTATACTAATCTATCTAGTTATCTCAATGTCCCTCTTGAGTAACCTATGATCGGGATTATTTAGGATATGTGTTTAAAGGTGAATCGATCTCATTATCGTGATCTCATCACGATCCGATTCCCATTGCACAGAACCAAGGACATCACAATATATATGTAACAAATAATATAATGTGAGAATATATTAATATTAATCATAAGCAAAAAGATCACACAGCGTGTCACACGTGCCATCACTCACGTGATTGGCTTGCAGGGCACCTGTAACCAGCAATCTCCCACTTGACCAAAAGCCAATCACTTATGTATCTGATCCCCATCAGACCCTTGTGACACTCAAATATAATATGTGCTAGTTGCTTTATCAGTGGATCTGCAATGTTATCTTCGGATGGAACTATTTTTATTGCTATATATTTTTGGGTCATGATCGCTCTAATCAGATGGAACCTCCTCAGAACAATTCTGTTGAGACTTAAGTTCCTTTGTTAGAGTTATCGCCCTGTCGCTATCACAATATATGGGAGTCAGCTCCACGCTGCTTAGTATGACTCCCAAATCCTTGATGAACTTCTTCATCCACACCCCTTCGTCTTGCTGCTTCTACTACAATAATGTATTCCGCCTCTGTGGTCGAGTCAGCAGTAGTATCTTGCTTGGAACTCTTCCAGCTTACTACTTCTCCATTCAGGGTGAAAACATACACTGAATTTAACTTGCTATCATCAATATTAGACTGAAAACTCAAGTCCGTGTAGCCCTCAACCTGGAGGCTACCTCCTCCATATACTAGTAAAAGATCCTTAGTCATTCTCAAGTACTTATGATACACTTTACTGCCTTCCAATGTTCTAAACCTGAATTTGCCTAATACCTGCTCGTGACACTCAGAGCATGTGTTATATCAAGCCTAGTACAAAGCATCGTATACATGATATACGCTATCACTGAGGCATAAGGTATCTTATTCATATATGCCCTTTCTTCAGGAGTCTTTGGGGATATACTCCTAGAAAGTGATATTCCATGTTTCATCGGTATGAGACCTCTCTTAAAATTTTTCATGCCAAACCTTTTGACAATTGAGTCTATGTATCTAGACTGGATAAGCCAAGCATCCTTTTAGATCTATCTCTATAGATCTGGATCCCCAAAATATAGGATGCTTCCCCTAAGTCTTTCATGGAGAAGTTTCTAGATAGCCAAACCTTTATTGTGGAGAGCATTCCTATATCATTCCCAATGATTATGATGTTATCCACATATAGCACCAAGAAGGTAATAGAGCTTCCACTTATCTTCCTGTACACACAAGGCTTATCTTCGTTCTTAACGAAGTCATAAGATCTGATCACCTCATCAAATCTTATGTTCCAACTTCGGGAAGCTTGCTTCAATCCATAAATGGATCTAAGTAATCTGCACACTTTACTGGACTCTCTTTTGATATGAATCCCTCTGGTTGTATCATATACACCTCTTCCTCGAGGTTGCCATTGAGGAATGCCGTTTTGATATCCATCTACCAGATCTCATAGTCATAGTGTGCTATAATTACCAAAATAATTCTAATGGACTTAAGCATGGCTACAGGTGAAAAGGTTTCATCATAGTCAACTCCTTGTCTTTGACGATATCCTTTAGCTACCAGCCTTGCTTAATAGGTCTCTACCTTTTCATCCACTCTGATCTTCTTCTTGATGATCTATTTACAGCCGATGGGTACAATACCCTTAGGTGCATCCACAAGGTTCCAAACCTTGTTAGAGTACATGGAATCCATCTCAGAATTCATGGCTTCTTGTCACTTCCCAAAGTCTATACTCATAATAGGCTCCTCGTAGGTCTGAGGATCAACATCCTGAGAGTCATCTCCACTGATATGTCCCACATATCTTTCAGGATGGTGAGATACTCTATTAGACCTACAAAAGTTGAAACTTGTGTGTTAGGTACCTGAACAGACTCGGGCTTTGGAATGATGCTTCAGCTAGGTTCTTCAACCTCGCTCAATTCTATCTCACTCCCACTGTTTCCACCAAGAATGTGTTCCTTCTCAAGGAACACAGCTCTCTTGGCAACAAAGACCTTTCGATCCTCGGGATGATAGAAATAATACCCATAAGTTTCCTTTGGGTATCCCACGAATGTACACCATTCTGTTCTTGATTACAACTTATCGGGGTTGTGTCTTCTAACGTGGGTAGGACAGCCCCAAATCTTAATAATCTTAAGATCGGGCTTTTTTTCTTTCTATATCTCATATGGTGTAGACACTACCGATTTTGATGGAACTCTATTCAGAAGGTAAGCTGCAGTCTCTAGGGCGTACTCCTAGAATGAAACGGGTAGGTCAACGAAACTCATTGTGGACTGCACCATGTCTAACAGCATGTGATTCCTCCTTTATGATACACCATTGAGCTGAGGTGTATAAGGAGGTGTCCACTGTGATAGAATCTCATTGTCCATGAGGAAATGAGTGAACTCCGTACTTAAGTACTCTCCTCCTCGATCTGATCGAAGAGTCTTAATACTCTTTCCAATTTGGTTCTCTATCTCATTTTTATATTCCCTGAATTTCTCAAAGGCCTCAGATTTATACTTTATTAAGTACATATGTCCATACCTAGAGAAATCATCAGTGAATCTAATGAAGTATGAGTAACCACCTATAGCTTGAGTCAACATGAGACCACATACACCACTATGTATGAGTTCCAATAACTCAGTGGCTCTCTCTCCAATTTCAATAAAATGAGAGTTGGTCATTTTTCCTACGAAGGCAAGGTTCACAAGTTGTATATGACTCATAGTCAAATGGATCTAAGTATCCATTTTTCAGCAACTTTTGAATCCTTCCCTCATGTATATGACCTAGCCTATAATGCCATAGGTATGCATTATTCACCTTATCTCTTTTCCTCTTAGACATATTTATATTCATGATATGTGGAGAAGTGTATAACACGTATAAGCCATTTATAAGGGTCCCTCTAGTGATGATCTTATCATCCATAATTATTGAACAACTATTGTTCTAAAAAACTAATTTATATCCACTAATTGTCAAACAAGAGATATAAATAATTTTTTTGATAATAGAGGAAACAAAATAACATACATCTAATGCAATAATAGCTCCACCAGGCAGATGTAGGGTGACCTCTCCAACAGCAACTACATCAACTCTTGCTTCATTGCCTATCTTGAGGTCCATCTCGCCTCTAGCCGATCTCCTAGGTCTTGCCAGAACCTGAAACAAATTGTAAATATGATAAACACTCCCGGTATCCAATACCCATGTGTTATCATGAAAATCTGACAAGTGGAGACTGATTATAAATATACCTGAAGCTTCTCCAAACTTCTGTTTCGCCTTCTCTATAAGGTAGTCCTTGCAGTTCCTCTTCCATTGTCCATAGTGGAAGCATTGTCCTTTATCCTTTCACAGGTATTTCTTAGCAACCATTGCTTTACCTGGTCTTTCTATACCCTTGCCCTTCTTAAGGGTCTTGCAGGCCTTCATTTTTTATTATATCACCAATATAGAGAACTGGCTTCTCCTTCTTAATGGCACTTTCAGCTTTCCTCAACATATTAAGGAGCTCTAGGAGAGTCACCTCAAACTTGCTCATGTTAAAATTTATTATGAAGTGAGAAAAGGAATCTAGTAGGGATTGAAGTATATGATCAACGCACAAGTTATCCTCTAGGACTATTCCTAGACCTATGAGTTTCTCGATCCACTCTATCATCTTTAGGACATGGTTCTCAATCGATGTCCCAGGCTTGGAAGAGTTTCGTAGATATCTCATATCTTTGAGTTCTTCCCTGTTTCTCAAACAGCTGGCGGAGATGAAGAAGGATAGAATCTGCATCCATGCTCTCATGTTGCCTTTGTAACTCAGGAGTCATGGAGGTCAACATGTAACATTTTGCCAACATGGAATCATATATATACTTTACATAGTGAGCGATCTCATCCTCGCTTACCCCTTCTTCCGACGTGGGCAAAATTGTATCAAAGACATGCAATTTTCTTTGTCATGAGAACAATTCTCAAATTGCAGAGCCAATATGTATAGTTTGGACTAGTGAAGCGGTTGGCATCAAGTATGCCACGTAGGGGGTTTGTGAGTGACATGTTTCTGACAAAACAAGATATAGCAAAAATAAATAACATGCAGATTTTACAGAAAATACTAATTAAGATATGGACTTCTACCACTATTTTCTTAGCGAATCACGCGACACCCTCGATACGTGAGACGGAAGTCTCCGGCAGACTCCTAGTGGGGATCGGGATCTAATTGGCATCTTAGTGCAACCTCGAGGGACTCGACCAATTACACTAAGCCCAAAAGGTAGGCAACTCTTGCCAATCATAACTCCTTGTGATTCCCATCACGTTCGACCTCTGAATCATCATGGTCTCGAGGGACTCGACCAACCATGATATTCAGTTAAGTCATCACCATTGTTATAAGATGAGTCTGATTTGATGATATACCCTCGAGGGACTCAACCAAGCTTACCATGTCCTCAGGTCACTAGTGACATCTCTATGTCATAGACAAGAATTCGATCATGTAGATAGGTGAGCCTCGAGGGACTCGACCAACTCAACCTATGTCGTGATTCAATTTCTTCCTATAATGATAGAAGGCCACGTGGGTCAATCTTATTGCCTCATGCTTACTAACTTAATCTTATTGTAGGAGGAGTTTTTGTTTCGTATCGGTCTCCTAATATGTCGTGTCACACACATACATATTTAATATATATCTACATACATGTATATATATATATATATATATATATATATATATATATATATATATATATATTTATTTATTTACATGTATGTAGATATATATATACATATATCTAGTAGGTGTATAACACATCACATATGCAAGCCACACTAGATAATCATGAGCCGTCACTCAATATGATTAAGCCCGAGCCAATGAGCCTAATCACTCACAATAGGATCTATGTGTGCATTGGCGCATCTCCATGTCCTATGATTGTTGATCTCGTCATCCTCGGTTCCATCGGATCGTCGCATCACTATGGTGGTGATCTCCCGCCATGACATTATGGGTCCCGTTGTAACCACCATGCTCCTGCTGCGCCTCTCCATATAATTACAAATAATCATAGGCACACAGGCCCAATAATAAACGAGAAAAAATCGTAGGCTCGTAGGCCCCAATAATAATAATAATCACAATTACACACATCACAACACATGGCTCATGATTATCCATCTACATCATACATCACATGTACATCACATCATATGTAGGATTACTAGATATATATAATAATTAATTAAACTATTTAATTAATTATTTTTTAGAAATCAGGACAAGTTCGAAATTTCTAAAATTGTCAAGGGCATTTTCATAATTTTAGATAAGAGGATAATCTACAAAATTTCCAGAATTGTCAAGGGTATTTTCATAATTCTGGATAAGAGGACAGTCCTTAGAATTTTCAGAATTATTGAGGGCATTTCTGGAATTCTGTACATGAGAATAGTCTTTGAATTTTCAGAATTATTAAGGGTGTTTTTGGTATTTTGGATGAGAGGACAGTCCTCAGAATTTCTAAAAATATTGAGGGCATTTAAGGAATTTAGTATAAAAGGGACAGAGCTAGAATTTCTCAAATTCTAAGGGGTATAACCATATTTTTTCAGAAAGATGCCCTCCTTCACCTTCACTGCGTCGCCACTGCCCCTGCGCAGGCGGCGACTGCCCTTTGCGGTGAGCAGCCACCCTGCCAAGGGGCGACCACCCCTGCGACCGGCGTCGCCGCCCCTGTTGGCGACAGGGCTGGCCGTGAGCGACAATCCCTTGCGGGCTAGCCGCAACCGGCCGTGCCTGCGGGTGGCCGCCCCCTTGCAAGGGGGCCTTGGCTGCAGCCGGTCGCCCCCTTGTAAGGGGGCCTTGGCTGTAGCCGGCCACCCCTTGCAGGTAGCTAAGCCATAGCCGGCCGCCCCTGCAGGGGCCCTGGCAGTTGCCAGCCACCTTTGCATGCAGACAGCATGCATGTGGCCACCCCTCCCCCGCAAGCAGCGCCTACTTTCGCTGCCAATCGCTGCAACAAGCGCGTAGAATAGTTCTACGTGATTCAATCTCATCGTATGCAGTTTAAAACTAATTTTTCTCACCAAAACCTTGGCTTTGATAACACTATTAGGAAACCTTAATGGATAAATCACATGCGTAGTGAAAATCTAAATAAAAACTGGTTTCCCACGTAGATCAAATCATCGTGCAAAAGATTAGGGTTGCGAGAAAAATTGTAAAAACTGAAAAACTACAATGTGTGAGAGATTGATTTTACCTAGGGAGATCGTATATCCCTGTATTCCAGATCCAGATGGAGAAGATGAAGGAGGTCAAGCATCTTCCTCTCTAGCGGTATCCACATGACGGATCTCTACAGTGAAACTACTCCAATCTAATCTTGTAACTCTTGCTCAGAGGGAAGGAGGAGAATAGGAGGTGATGGCTAAAGCTGCAGCCTATCAACTATGAGTCTCCCCTCCTATTTATAGAGAGCCACCAATAATCCTAGAGCTTCTTCCTTAGTGGGTATTGGATCTCCATCCAATTATTCACTAACCTTGCATTATTGGATCTCTATCCAATAATCTCATTAGGCCTCTAATTGAGCCTTAAGCAAGAAGCCAATTAGCATAGGGTCTCATCTAATGAGAATAGGGGCTAATTGGATTTTCATCCAATCCTCTATTCGCTGAAGCATCCACCATATGTGTGTGACCCTCTAGGCCCGATACCGAGCTGGCCGTGAGTCACTCCTATTAGAACTCCTTCTGTTATAGTGAATTATTATCCTCATAATTATTCACTCGACTCATCGACTATGGATGTACTAGGCCACTATGCCATAGTCCCCAGACAATACAGGGGGATCGAATCCGTCGGACCTGACTGTCCACAGTTACCATGTATCTATAATCCCTCATCCAAATAATATCCCAGAGACCATATATTGGACATGGTACTGTCAGGTCACATACGGAATCAGTTTGTCATACTCTATTCAGATTCTACCGGAGAACTCCTTCTCTCTCAATCCGAATTACCCAGGCCAGGGATTTGTTTGAGCAAGCACATATGAGATATTCCTCTCATGATACCGAGAGTGGATGATCCTCTATTGACACTCAATTGCCTTTGTAAGGTTGGCTACTAATCCCGATAACCAACTGTACCAGATCTGGAACTTTCTAAACCTGTAAGTCTGGCGTCAAAGAAAGGAGTACTCATACAAGGCATCCTTGGCGTCTCAAGTCTAAGGACCAGATACAGAACTAGGACTATGGAATCGCTATCTGACATTAGGTATCATTAACCATACAGCAAACATAAGCGGATCAATCAGTGAACTCATTCTCTAATGAGCATCTGTACTATATCCTTAGTGTCTCTACACAAGTGGCTATGAGACCAAACTACCTCCATCATTTGGACGAATATATAGTACACCGATCTATCTGGTTATCTCAATGTCCCTCTTGAGCAACCTATGACCAGGATTATTTAGGATATGTGTTTAAAGGTGAATCAATCTTATTATCGTGATTTCATCACGATCCAATTCCCATTACACAGAACCAATGACATCACAATATATATGTAAAAAATAATATAATGTGAGAATATGCCTATATTAATCATAAGTAAAAAGATCACACAGCGTGTCACACGTGGCATCACTCACATGATTGGCTTGTAGGGCACCTGTAACCAGCACTACGTCCACTCCTGATTCTTCCTCCGTTGAGGTCACCGGCTTCCATTATTGATCTTCCTTCAAAGGGTGAAGATCAACTACCCTCTTACCACTCTATTATCTTTTTATAGGTTTAAGAGATAACCTTTACAAGTCTCTAAGTTCTCCCTTAAACACAAAAACTACACAAGACGAAATGAGGAGAAGCTCTCAAAGAATTATAACATCATTTTCAAAAGGTTTTTATTCTTTATGCTTTCTTACTTTCAGAAAGAACGGGTAGGGTATCTATAGGCCACAAATGACTTCAAAAGTGGAGCCAAAATTTAAATTCTAAGTATTCCCGAGGTGCTGGTCTCGAAGATTATATTTTGGGCTGTTTAACCGCCTGACACATCTTCAAAGACTGTGTTGCCTTGGAGACCATGTCTTCGAAGACCATATCTTATCTGACCTTGGGTAATATAGTAAAGCTAGAGCCACTTGACAGAAGGCCACTTGATGGAGAGGCCATTCTTGAACTTTCGTGATCGCTGTAAAGCTAGAGCCACTTGACGGAGAGGCCATTCATGAACTTGCTGATATGGCAAATGTTCTGAAGGAGTTTACAAACGTCATGCCACCGAGTTGCCAAAAATTCTACCACCATGCAGAGGCATAAATCATCATATTAAGTTGGAGCTGAGAGTGAAGCCTCCAACGAGACCACCATACTGTTGAATCTCAGATTTTGGTGATGAAATTAATTGATGAGTTTTATGATCTAACTTGTGTGTTAAAGAAAATGATGCAGGATTAACTACGATAATAAAGGACAGTACAATCAGATGTTGGGCCGAATTCAAGTTCGAGCATCGGGCCGAGGTTTGGATGACATAGTGGGAGCTCACCGAGAGTTCGCCGGAGGTTAGTCGAGGTTCAGACGATGTTGTCAGGAGCTCGCTGAGAACTCACCAGAAGTTTGCTAGGAAGTTCATCGGGAATTCACCGACAGGTTGTCGGGAGCTCGCCGGGTGTTCGCCGGAAGAATGCTGGAAGTTTGTTGGGAGTTCACCGAAGGAAATTGGGAGCTCGTCGAGAACTCACTAGAAGTTTGTCGAGAAGTTCATCGGGAGTTCGCCGATAGGTTGTTGGGAGCTCGCGGGGAGTTTGTCGGAAGAATGCTGGGAGTTCGTCGAAGGAAATCGGGAGCTCGCCGGGGTTTATTGAAAGAATGTCGGGAGTTCACCGAGAGATGATCAGACAATGAAGATTATGTGTTGAGAGTTGTAGTTAGCATCATAATGAGAGTTAGTTTTTACTAACTCAATTAAGAGATAATTAGGCCTTAATTGGGACTAATTTGGACTTATTATAAAAGTCATTTCAGTAACCCAAGGTCAGATGAGACACGATCTTTGAAGACATGGTCTCCAAGATGACACTTTCTTCAAAGGTGTGTCAGGCGGTTGAACCGCCCAGACATGGTCTCCTAGACTGTCAAGCGGCTGAATCGCCCAGACACAGTCTACCAGACTATGTCAGGCGTCTGAACTGCCCAGAATGCAGTCTTCGAGACTAGCACCTTAGGAACGCTTAAAAATTGATTTTTGGCTCCACTTTTGAAGCCATTTGGGGCCTATAAATACCCCACCCTTTCTTGCTGCTGAATGAGCAAGAATCAAGAGTGAAGAACTTGTGAAAATGCTGTTGTAATCCCTTAAGAGCTCCCCTCATTTCTTTTTGTGTAACGGAGAGCTGAGAGAATTGTAAAGATTACCTCTTGAACCTGTAAAAGGAGAATAGAGCTGTAAGAGGGCTGTTTGATCTTTGTCCATTAAAAAAGATCAGGAGTGGAAGCCGGTGGTCTCAAGTGAAGAGAAATCGGGAGTGGATGTAGGTCAAGGGGATCGAACTAGTGTAAAATCAGTTTGCTTCCTCTTCTTTGCTCTTTATGTTTATTGCTTAATTGTCTACTACCTTTGCTTGCACTCTTACAAATATGTCTACGCTTAAACGTATCTCTACGCTTAAACACATCTCTATGCTTAAATGCATCTTTACGCTTAAACACATTTGCGATACAGTTTTTATTGAATGAGTATTTAAATCGAAGTGAAATTTTTATAAGCACTAATTCACCCCACCCATTCCTCTTAGTGCCACTTTGATTGGTACCAGAGCCATGTTTCTCTCTAATTGGTTTAAAATCCAAAAGAGATGGCTTTTGTTGGCAATCAAGAGAGACTTTCTATCACATGTCATCCTATGTTCAATAAGACGGACTACACATCTTGAAAAATTTGAATGCACATCTTTTTGATTTCGATAGATTTTGATTTGTGGTGTATTGTTGAAAAATTCAAAAGTCATCCAATCCAATAAATGATTGGAATGATTATGAAAAATAAATATTTTCTTTAAATGCTAAGGCTATGAATGTCTTATATTGTGCTCTCAACAAAAATAAATTTGATCGGATTTTCTCTTGTGATTCGACTTTTGAGATTTGGCATACATTAGAATTAACATGAAAGCACACTAAATCTAAATGAATCATTAAACAAAATATCTTACAAAATGAACAAGAGGAATACCTTCCTAAGAGTAAGAAAAATTTGACATTGAGAATCCAAGAACACCTTCCAAAGGATAGGAAGGAATTAGAACTAAAAAGAATGCATGACTCCTCGAGTGAAATCTCGAGTGATGTGAACTTTGAACATTTGACAAATAAACCAGATAAATTAATCAACATGAACCATAAAAATGATTTAAAGATGGACAAAACTTCTTGTTATGAATGCAAGAAGCCGAGGCACTCCAAAGATGAAGAATACACTCAGGAAGAAGTGGAAGATCTCACGCTTATGGCCAACCTCGATGAGGTAACCCACCCGAAAGCTCTTTTACTTTTAATGAGTTATTACTTTCTTTTCATGAGCTTTATGATGAATTCAGAAAAATTAGCAAATCCTATAAATTACTTAAGATAGAGCATGCATCATTAGTTAGTAAACTTGATGAAATCCATGAAGTAGCACCATCACACAATAAAAGCACCAAACATGAAACCTTGCATGATACTTTACTATTACACAATTTTTGCTCAAATGTGAAACACTAGATAATGTTAAAGAAGAAAATATCATGCTTACAACTACATTAAAAAAAAATTGATCCTTATCAATAAGGGTCATATTAATAGAAGAAATGACATAGACTTTGTTGGTAACATTCAACAAAAGTCAACTATTTTTGTTAAAGGACCTACCTTAATTTTATCACCAAAAATTAAATATAATTTTTATGGTAGATTACAACATATGGCTTATAAATGTCCATTCAGAAACTATAGTCTCATAAATTAGTTTGGGTTCCTAAGGGAACAATAAATAATAAAAAACTATTAGATAAGAAAGATAAATTTCTTCATATAGGTCCCAATATAAAATGGGTACCTAAATATTTCTTATAGGTTTGTCACCAAACTAAGACTAGAAGCAAAATGGAATAATATCTTGTGGGTGTTCAAGCCATTTGACTTAAGATCTAACTTACTTATCATGCTTCCTAGCTAAAATATAAAAAATAAGGAAAATTATTTGAATTAAGATGTTTGAAGCTTAATAATCTTTTTTTCTATTATAACAAATCATTTTATTGAAAATAGTTATTATTATATAATTAATCTTGATGATGCATAGCTAGAACATATAAATATGAAAATGAACTAGAACCAAAGACCATAGTTATTGAAAAATATATTGAAATTTACAAAAATGAGATTTTGATGATGATTGAATAATAAGTTCAAAATCATTGGTTTGAATATTTGGAAAGATTATTGTTGAATGACCTAAATGTTATGAATGATTGATGGTTGAATAGTTTTATGATTTGAATATTATATTAGATAGACTTGAAATAAATAAAAAATTTTAAAATGAGTTTGTCAACTCCTTACACTATGTGTAAAGAGTCAGACTCATTTACATGTTGGAATTGAGATCGGTTGATTTTTGCTTTAAAGATATTTTATTATTTTGATGTGTTATTGTAATGACCTTGATAATGTTGAAGAAGTAACTTGAAATATAGGTTGTATGATTAAATGAATATTATTGAATGATAGAATTTGAGCATAGAACATTATAAAAAAGGAAAGAAAAATCATGCTTCATTGTCTAGTATTTTTGAAAATTAAAAATATATTTAATGAAAATGAAATGAGCATAGTAACTCACTCTAAAAATCATTGGGATTGGAATAAATCGAAGTTTTTGTTTGAAAATATTTTATGATTTCTTTTGAAAATGATACTTGGTTTTTTCAGTTTTAAAAGGTTAAAAATGTTTTACTTATTTTAATGATCTTGATGATTTCTTTTTAGATGAAACTAGCATTTAAATGACAATCAATGCATGGATTTGGCATAAAAGGTGAAGGAATTTTTGTATGAAACAAATCACATGGATTGAAATAACTAAAAAGAGGAAAAGTTTTTCTTTAAAAATTTCTCAATCTAGTTTTTAGTAAGAGATAAAGTGTTATTATTATTGTTGTATCTCTTGAACTACAAAAGTGATTTTGATAATTAAAATTTGAATGAGGTTTTTTTTTTCCGACCAAATCATGAACTTTCTCATGATTTTTTACTCGAGGCATCGTATATGATAATCATTTTTTTTACTTCTATAATTTTCTTTTTACAAAGAGGAGACTTATGATCTTATAACTTGAGATTTTCATTAAGAACTATGATCTTGATAACTTAAAATTTTCTATATATAAATCAATTTTTTTTCTTTTCTCCTAAGCAACTTCCAATAAAAATGGTTTTATCATGATCTTGACATCTTGAAAATTATAATTTGAGAATTTTATATAAATCAAGATTGTTCACTAGGACTTTTTTGTTTCATTAAAGAAAATTATCTATATGAAACAAGATCCTTCTTATTATTTGATCTCATACAATTTCTTTTTGATCTAAAAAGAAATCTGTCAAATTAAATTATATCTTTTGGCATTCATGATTTGATATTAATATCCTTCATAATATGATTCATTTATGACTTCCTTATATTCATGTATGGTATATCACCAAATTAATATTTCTTAAATTTATGATGAGTTGAAAATTGAATGATTTTTTTTAAACTTCTCGTTGACTTCTTCACTTGACTTATTCTTTATGAAAATTATCTTTAATCTTTATGATTTTTTCTTTTTAATAAAAAAAGAGATTTATGATCTTAACAACTATAATTTGAGATTTTTATCAAGACCATTCTTCCTTTTATTAAAAAGAATTATTTGAATGAATTATATGTATTAAGATTTACCTTGAACGAATCAAGATTATTTACTCTCCTATGACTCATTTTCATTATTTACCATGAGCAAGGGGGAAATAAAATTTCTATCTTGCAATAAAATTTTCTTGAAGAAAATTAGATATGAAAAACCTTCTAAATGCTTGAAGAAAATATCTAGTCCATTCTCCTCCTTAGTAAAAATTTGTTTGAAGAAAATTTGCTATCATGACTTTGAGGATTTCTTGATATTTACATGAGATGATATGAGTAACTCTTATATTTTTCTCATATTTCTTAACTTTTTGAGCCATCCTTTGAAATGGTTTCACTTGATTCTTTCTTCTTGACATTTACAAAAGAAAAAAATACAAGTTAAAATTCTCTTGTGATAAGACTCATGAGGTATCTTTCAATATTTTGATTCTTGGATTCATGAATATTTTAAATGTATCCCCCCTCTTAATAATTTATTTTATTTTGGGATACTTGATTTTTGGATCTTTGACACCCCGTCCGCTTCTTCTTCTTCTATTTTATTTACAAAGGGGAAGAAAACAATTTGATACTAAATGGATTAAACTTTATTTTTTTTTACTAAGGAGGAGAATGGACTAGATTTCTTTCTTTGTGTAATGAATATTTATGATAAATGTGTTGACATATGTATTAAACACTTAGTATTCAAATGTGTGGTGAATATTTCTCCTTTTTGATAATAAGGAGAAATGACATGATTGATGACATATGATAAATGTTGTGTTGAAATTTTATTATATAATGAATATTTATTTTGAATGAAAAGTTATGTTGAACATTTCTCCTTTTTGATAACAAAAGGGAGAGAGATAGTATATTGATGATAAATGATAAATGGTATGTTTGAATATTTTTGATAAATATTCAAAAATGATAAATATTTAAATGATAGATATTTGTGATAAATGTTCAAATATGAATTGAGCATTTCTCATTTTTGTTGATGACAAAGGGGGAGAAATGACATAACTGATTACATAAGAGAGATATTTTGATATCTTTAAAATAGTTGAAATGAATGCTATATTATAATTGATGTCATGGTTATATTGTGAATATAATGATTGAAATTTTTATGTGATACCAAGAAAATGAATACTTTGAAAATTTTATAATGTATGTTATAGTGAATGGTTCAATTATGAAAATACTATACTTGAATTGAAAAGTGATGAGCTCTTTTGAATTCAAGTTTGTTGTATTTATCCAATGGCATATACATAGGGGGAATTAAGGTTAACTCCGTCATAAATTGGTTGTCATCGTTAAAAAGGGGGAGATTGTTGAATCTCATATTTTGATGATGAAATCAATTGATGCATTTTATTATCTAACTTGTGTGTTAAAGAAAATGATGCAGGATTAACTATGACAGTAAAGGGTAGTACAATCAGATGTTGGGCCAAAGTCAAATTCGAGCATTGGACCGAGGTTCAGATGACGAAATGGGAGCTCGCCGAGAGTTCATCGGAGGTTGGCTAAGGTTCAGAAGATGTTGTCGGGAGCTCACCGAGAACTCACAAGAAGTTTGCTGGGAAGTTCGTCGGGAGTTCGCCGACAGGTTGTCGGAAGCTCGCCGGGTGTTCGCTGGAAGAATGCTGGAAGTTTGTTGAGAGTTCGCCGAAGAAAATTGGGAGCTCGTTGAGAACTCACCAGAAGTTTGCCAGGAAGTTCGTCGGGAGTTCGCCGGAAGAATGCTGGGAGTTCGTTGGGAGTTCACTGAAGGAAATCAAGAGCTCGTCGGAGGTTCAACGAAAGGATGTCGGGAGTTCGTCGAGAGACGATCAGACAATGAAGATTGTGTGTTGATAGTCGTAGTTAGCATTATAATGAGAGTTAGTTTTTACTAACTCAATTAATAGGTCATTAGTCCTTAATTGGAGTTGATTTGGACTTATTATAAAAGTCATTTTAGTAACCCAATGTCAGATGAGACACGATCTTCGAAGATACAATCTCCAAGATGACACAATCTCCTAGACTGTCAGGTGGCTGAACCGCCCAGAACGTAGTCTTCGAGACTAGCACTTCGGGAACACTTAAAAATTAATTTTTGACTCCACATTTGAAGTCATTTAGGGCCTATAAATACCCCACCCTTTCTTGCTAGTGAATGAGCAATAATCAAGAGTAAAAACTTGTGAAAACATTATTGTAATCCCTTGAGAGCTCTTCTCATTTCTTCTTGTGTTGTTTTTATTTAAGGGAGAGCTTAGAGAATTATAAAGGTTATCTCCTGAACCTGTAAAAGGAGAATAGAGCTGTAAGAGGGGTGTTTGATCTTTGCCTATTGAAAAAGATCAGGAATGGAAGTCGATGGCCTCAAGTGAAGAGGAATCGGGAGTGGACGTAGGTCAAGGGAACCAAACCACTATAAAATCGGTTTACTTCCTCTTCTTTGCTCTTTATGTTCATTGCTTAATTGTCTACTACCTTTACTTGGACTCTTACAAATATCTCTACTCTTAAATGTATCTTTACGCTTAAACACATCTCTATGCTTAAACGTATCTCTATGCTTAAACGTATTTTCGATACGATTTTTATTAAGTGAATATTTAAATTGAAGTGAAATTTTTATAAGCACTAATTCACCCAACCACCACCACCGCCCCCCCCCTCTTAGTGTCGCTTTGATCCTAACACAAACCTCATGGTCCCTCTAGAGTTAGCGGAGCTCATGAAGGAATTAGATGAATTGCTAAGCGGTGGTCTCATTTGTCGTTCAAAAGCACCATTTAGAGCTTTAGTTCTCTTCCAAAAGAAACAAGATGGAAGTCTCTAATTATGCATCGACTATCAGGCCGTCAACAAAGTAATGCAAAAAACAAATATCCCATCCCGCTCGTTGTGGACTTGTTCGATCAATTAGGTAAGGCAAAATAATTATCCAAACTCGACCTTCGATCGGGGTACTAGTAGGTGCACATTGCAGAAAGCGATAAAGCTGCTGGTTACAAGAGTCCTGTAAGCCAATCACGTGAGAGATGACACGTGTGACACATTGCATAGTCTTTTTACATTATTATTAATAATATATTCTCACATTATATTATCTATTATATATATATATATATATATATATATATTTATGTGTATATATATATTTATACATATATATACATATATATATATGTATATATATATAAATATATATATACATATATATATGTATATATATATACCGATTTGCTTTTAAACATAGATCCAAAATAATTTTGATCATAGGTTACTCGAGAGGGACATCGAGATAACCGAATAGATCGGTATACTATATACCTGTCTATTCGATGGAGACGGCTGGTCGTATAACCACTTGTGTGGAGAAACTAATGATACAGGATATGTGCTCATTGGAGAATGAGTTCACTGATTGATCCACTTACGGAATGCTATATGGTTAATGATACCTAACATCATATAAAATTTCATAGTCCCAGTTGTGTGTTTGGTTCTTAGACTTAAGATACTAAAGATGTATTGTTTGAGTACTCATTTCTTTGATGCCAAACTTATAGGTATGGAAAGTTCTAAATCTAGGAAAGCCAGTTATCGGGATTGATAGCCAACCTTACGAAGGCTATTGAGTGTCAAAGAGATCATCCACTCTTAGTATCATGAAAGGAATATCCCATGTGTTCTCACTCAAGCAAATCCATGATTAGGTTATTCGAATTGAGAGAGGAGTTCTCCAAGAGAATCCAATTAGAGTGAGACTCCAATAGATTCCGTATGTGGCCTAATAGTACCATGCCTAATATATGATCTCTGGGATATTAGATAGATGAGGGACTATAGATGCTTGATAATTGAGGATAGATAAGTACAATGAATTAGATCCCCTATACAGTCTGGGGACTATGGCGTAGTAGCCTAGTACGTCTATAGTCAATAAGTCGAGTGAATTGTTATGAGATCACAATTCACTAAGTCAGAAGGAGTTATGACGAGGATAACTCACAACCAGCTCGGTGTTGGGCCTAAAGGGTCACACACATATGGTGGATGTATCAGCGTATAGAGGATTGAATATGAGTTATCCAATTAGCCCCTATTATCATTGGATAAGACTCAACATTGATGGGCTCCTTGCATGAGGATAAGTTAGAGGCCAATTGAGATTATTAGATATAGATCCAATAATTTAAGATTAGTGGGTAATTGGATATAAATTCAATACCCACTAAGGCAAGATCTATTAGGGTTTTATGGTGGCTCTTTATAAATAGGAGGTAAGGATGACACATAGATGATAGGTTATATCACGCCCCCCGAATTATATCACATTCGAGAGGGGTGACCCTGTCTTAATCAGAAATATAATATAATTCATCCACAAACTAAACCCAGGATGTAAACTAAATTTAAGGATACTGATTAAACATTTTCAAAGATCATTCACATCCATTCAGAAAACCTATGCAGTTTATAAATCTTACACCACATTACTTGATAATCCATAAAACTCGAAGATTAACTTAACCAAAAATATTAACTATGATTATAAAACCACCAGCCTCAGAAATCTATACAAATGCAAAACCAACCATTTTCCACCACTTCATATGATTATAAAACTTAACATTCAAAGATTCCACATTGAGAGGTATTTTAACCTTTTTACAAGATACATCAGTTCTTATTTATCTACAATATCTCATTACATGCAAAATATTCTTATACAATATCTCCCAACAAGACTTGCCCAAAATCTACACATCTTTCCACTATCTCAACTCAATTCTAACTTTTTTCGATAAGCGACAAGTTAACCTGTAAAATTTATATAGCAACAGGGTGAGCATATAGAGCTCAGGAAGTGACTAACATATCTAAGACAAAGAATGATAGCTTTCAAAACAAACATGATATCGAATAGCAAGGCAAGGGTGAAAGAATCCATAGAGAGCATTAGATATATAATCATAAATAATTAGGAATACGAAACATTTCAAAGCGTATCAAAGATGTATAAAGTGTTTCGAAACATATCAAAGGCATATGAAACATTCCGAAGTATATCGCAGATGCTTAGGACATTTCAGAACATATCAATGGCCTGTGAAATGTTTTAGAATATATCAATAGCAAATAAAGCATTTTAGAAACATAACAATGGCATTCGAAATAGCTAGGAGTATGTCAAACACATATGAAATGTTTTGGAACATATCAATGACAAATGAAATATTTCGGAGCATATCAAAGATGCATAAAGAGGTTCAGAATATATCAACGGAATGTGAAATGAATCAGAGCATATCAAAGATGCATAGGACATATTTCGAAGCATATCAATAGTGTAGGAATAATCTCAAAGCTTGTCAAATGAATAATTAAGGAACAAAAACTCAATATCATATCAGACATAACATTCATTCATTCTTATCTAAAGCGTAGAAACAAACTCATAAGCAATGCTCTGGATATCAAATCAAAGACATAGATGGTGAAGTGGGACCATAAATAGAATGTGGATCATCCATCGCTAAATGACCACCAAACATAAGTCTCCCACGTCTGGGAGCTCCATCTACCCACGTCTGAGTGAAGTCAATGGGGCCGGCAAGAGCATAGTTGGCTTTGAGCATAATACCCTTTACTATTTCTAGCAAAGGTTCAGAATATCCTACAAACATCAGAGTACAAAAGGACATGAGCAATAAAAGTGACATATATCAGAAGCACATGCGAAACAACGAACATGCATGAGCTTAGACAAAATAATACGATACAAACATAAATGTCACATAATTGATTCAGGTATGTAAATTATCTAAGGACAAGAGTATTCAAGATTTTAAACCAATAATATAGAGCTCAATGGAAGTATGGATTTTAGGTAGAAATCGATTTTCAAAGGAGTGAACAAGAATAGGCAAAATCGACAAAGGCTGAATTCTGATAGAATTTGAGAGGCATATTTCATAAATTATTTGAATAGACAATCATACTTCGAATTACACATGAAACCATAATTAGAAAGATAAATCAATCTAATTTCAATTGAAATTAGTTTTATATAAATTAAAGGTCTCTATAAAGAGTTATTGATGATTTTGAAACCAAAGGTCAGGAGTTATGATCCCTATTTTATAGAATCCATAAGGTCTAACAAAACAAAAATTTTGATAGTCATTTGGACTCTAAATCTTTCATTCCTGGTATACAATGAAAGATCTATGAGCCTATTTTCTAATGAATCTAGTGTTGCATAAATCAAAGACTCCAACAGAAAGATATAATCAATATAGTGATGAAAGGTCAGGAGGTACAGACTTTATTTTACAGATTTAATATATTCAATTGAAACAAATGTTTGGGCTAGCAAATGAACTCCAAATTCTTCAAACTCAGTTTCAAAAGAAAGATATATGAATTTATTTTTAAAAAAGCTAAGTTTTGTCCAAATCAGAGGTCTGTACTAAAAGTTATAGTAAGAGAAAGACAGATAAGTCATAATCTTGATAATATTATACATTCATACTTAGGCATCCAACAAAAGAGATTTCGATTTTATCCCAAATTTTCCTATAATCAAAGAACAAGGATAAATTTCAGTAGAAAAAGGATAGAAGATATCTATATAAGATGGGGTTAGAACACTTGCCTTTACAAATTTTGATCCCGAAGGTGTGGATTAGATCACAATCTCAAAATTCCCACTTTTTTCCTTCTCTTCTTCTTTTTCTTCTTTCTTTTTCTTCTTCTCCTCAAGTTCATGTTGCAGCCAAAACCCATTTTTTTTTGTCTCTAATTATTAATTATTTAAGCTAACATATGGGTTGAAGGTGGCAAACATGCATGTAATGTGCTTATATGTCACCTATGCACATGCACAAGTGGCACTATTTTAAACAAGGTGGTGACACATGTCCTCACCATGTTTTTTATTATTTATTATTTTTTTTTTAACTTAATGTGAATCTTTCATAATTTATTTCATATTTTTAAGATTCACATTTAGGTCCCTAGCAATAATCTTTTAAACAAATCTTAATATTTACAAATAGGTCCTTACAAAAAATCTATTATTAGATAAATCCTCATTAAAAATTTAAAATGCATCATTACAAATATTTTAAAAATATGGGATATTACAGGTTGCACCTTTGGCCACCCTCTCCTATTTTCTTTCATCCCTCATCTTCTGCACAAGAGTTACGAGATTTTGACTGCGATTGGAGGAGCATCACTACAACGATCCATTGAGTAGATATCGCTAGAGAGGAGGACAATTAACCTCCTTTATCCTCTCCATCAGGATCTGGATTTTTAGGGATATATGATCTCCTTATATAATCAATCTCTCACGTATCACAGTTTTTATTTTTGCAGGTTTTTTGCATACCAACTTTTGCATGACAACTTGATGCATGTGGGAAACCTGTTTTGTTTCTTTCTTTCGCTATGCATGTGATGTTCCTGTTGGGTTTCCTAACAATAGTATCAGAACCAGGTTGCTCGTGCAAAAGATTAATTTTTTAAACTACATGTGAAGAGATTGACTCGCGTAGAATTGTTCTACGTATTCTTGATGTGATTCACAATGAAGGTAGCGCGGAGGGGGTAGCCACCTGCGAGCTACCTACAAGGGTGGTCACACACGGCCAGACCCTCTACAGGGGTGGTCACCCGCGTTCAGCCCACTGTAGGGGTGGTTGCATTTGGGCATAGCCCCGCGGGCAGGCCTCTAGAGGGGTGGTGCTCGCCCGTGGGCAACGGTGCCTACCTGCTCGCTAAGGTAGCAATGCCCGCTTGCAGGGGTGGTCGTCCACGGACAAAGGCGACCAACGGCAGTGTGCAGCATCGTCGCATGCGTAGGGGTGGCTATGACGGCCCACGGAAGGGGGTAGGAGGGCTAGGGCTTATTTTTGATAAAAGGTCAAATATGCCTCTCAGAATTAAGAAATTTCTAGATTTATCCCTTTTATCTAGAATTTTAAAAATACCCTTAACAATTATAAAAATTCTTATAATGTCCTAATTTTCAAAAAATAATTAATTAAATAGTTTAATTAATTATTATTTATCTAGTAGTCATACATGATGATGTATACATGTGATATATGATGTGGATGGATGATCATGAGTCATGTGTTGTGATGTGTTCAAATATGATTATTATTATTATTGGGGCTTGTGAGCCTATATTTTTCTCATTTATTATCGGGCCTGTGTGCTTGTGATTATACTGTAATTACACGAAGAGGCGCGGTAGGAGTGTGGAGCTGACAACGGGACTCACCATGCCGTGGCGGGTGATCACGATGTATGCTGATATGCTGAGGATTCGACAGAATCGATGATGATAAGAAGGATGATCACTGGGCATGAAGATGCGACGATACACATATAGATCCTATTGTGAGTGATTAGACCTATTGGCTCGGGCCTAATTCACATTAGATGATGGCTCATGATCATCTGGTGTGGTATATATGTATATATGTATATATATATCTATGTATGTATGTATATATATATATATATATATATATATACATATATACATATATATATATATAGTATATATATATATATATATATATATATATATATATATATATATATATATATATATATATATATATATATATATATATATATATACATATATATATTATATATATATATATATATGTATATAGATATATGTATATATATATACATATATATATATACATATATATATATATATTTATATATATACATATATACATACATAGATATATACATATATACATATATACCTATATATATGTATATGTATATATACATATATATGTATAGATACATATACATATATATATACATATATATATCTGTATATATATATACATATATATATGTATATGTATATATATATATATATACATATATATATATATATATATATATATATATATACATATACATATATATATATATATATATATATATACATATACATATATATATATATATACATATATATAATATATATACTATATATATATATACATATATATATTTATATATATATATATATATATATATATATATATATATATATATTAATATATATACTATATATATATATGTATATGTATATATATATATATACATATAATATAATATGTATATGTAAACATATATATATATATAATACATATATGTATATATACATATATTATTATATATATATATACATATATATATATATTACATATACATATGTATATGTATATATAT